>OX422144.1:161774492-163104256 GCA_949129095.1 Volucella bombylans
TATCGCGATTCCCCACCGCCCTACGGAACCTGAGGCGATCCACACTGCCGTGTGCGACGTCTCTGTCGTAGTTGAGTCGCCTGTCCCCAACTGTCCGAGCGACATGGAAGATTAACGTCACCGCTGATCTATCCTGGATCAACCCTTTCTGATCTAGGTAGAGGAATGCTTCCGGTGGAACGAAGCCGTCAAAGCGCACACTCTCGTGGTAAAGGTAATTGGGGTAGTAAGCCCCAGATATCAGGTTATTCGTCGACGTCATTGCTCTTGCAATGTGCCTTCGAGTCAGCTTAATTACGAAGTTGTCCACTCGTATTAGGTTCGCCCTGTTGTAAAGGACCTCATTAGGATAAAATTTTTTGTACTCCGACTCTGGTGTTCTGTACAAGCGAAGACAGGCCCTAAGGCAAGCCCTCTCAAACACCCGAATCTTTTCCATTAAGCTTGCTCGTACATTGAACCACACGGGACAACCAAATACCAGCATGGGCCTAATAAGGGCCATGTAGCAGATTACCTTTACCCTCACATCGAGTTGGCTGCTATAAAACAGTCTCTTTGTAAGGGCAAAAGCACCTTTAGCTCTGGCCAGAGCAGCATCTACACTTTTGCCAAAATACAGAAACTGATCTAGCCAGATTCCAAGGTATCTGACTACATTTCGACAGGCAAGAGGCTGCCCGTGTTGTCCAATGATCGAGAACTTACGCCAGTTTTTTCTGGTATCCCTAGAGGCTCCAGACAACGGCGTCCTAAAGAGAATGGTTTCCGACTTCTGGAAGTTGATTTTCAACTTCCAGTCATCGCAAAATCGTCTTATCTTATCGAAGTCACGCTGCAAGAGAGTATTAATGACCTCGATTTTTGGACCTGTTCTGTACGCTATCAAATCGTCTGCGTACGCAATAGTATGGGGAAGTGAACCTATCAAGTCGCTTGTATAAATGTTAAATAGGATTGGCGAATTGATCGCGCCTTGCTGAAGACCATTTTTAATTTGAAATATTCCAACAGAAGTCTGTCTGATGAACTGTCTGTTAGTTAGCATATTATAAAGAATGTACAAGAGTGGTTTACTGATCCCCAGCCTAGTCAACTTATAGAAAAGACCCTCTAACCATACGGTGTCGAAGGCCTTCTCCAAGTCAACAAGGCAGGCACCAGTGCATTGTTTTTTGCCTTTATTCCATTGGATATCGGAGACCAGTTTAGACGCGGCATGTGAGATATCATGTCCCGCCTTAAAACCGAATTGATTATCCGGAACTATATGTTTGTCCTCAACCCACCTAGACAGAGCTCTATTGATTACTTTTTCAAAAACCTTACTGATATTCGGAAGGAGACTTATCGATCGGAGATTCGCCGGATTGGATATATCCTTTCCCTTTTTGGGGATAGGTTGAACCACCGCCGTTTTCCAATGCGCTGGATAATGTGCATTATTCATTGCATTATTAAACAGGGTGGTGTAAATGTCCACCGCTTCTAGAGGAAGATGTCGAAGCACGATGTTCGGAATACCATCGGTCCCCACTGATTTCTTAGCCCTGATTGTGTCGAAGATCTCATGGAGTTCTTCCTTCGAAATGAACGGGGGTAGGTCACCCTCTCTGGCAATGACATTATTGGCCATATTTTCGTCACTGAACCGGGTGAAACCAGAGCCCTCGGATCGCCAGTTCCCTATTTCATTTCGAATGCAGAATCGTGCACCAAGACGCGATTGTCCAGGTCGGAATTAGGGCCAATGGTATCAGTGGCCTTGTATACTTCCTAGAAAGTCGCCCCCATGGCGTCAACCTTCTCCTGTGGATCCTCGATCACAAAGAAGTCGTCATCATCAGCGGCCTCATTTGGATCAATACCTGCTATTGTCAGTAACCGTTCGTTGTCTGTCGTCCGGGCTATTTTAAGACACTGAAGGTCGTTTTGATTTTTTCTCCGAAATAGTTTATTGATTTGCGGAAACATATTCGGGTTGCTGGTGTTTACAGCCCGAACCTTGCTGTTCCAATACAAACTTACAGAAATTCTGTAATTTTCTTTTATTAGCGTTTGAATATTTTTAATCGACGACTTCAGTGTCCTAATCTCCGGGTCTTGTCGGTCAGTTAACTGTCTGTACAAGTTTTTAAGTCTTGTCAGAAGTCTACTTTTCTGTCGGTGCAGTGCGTCAATAGTAGGATTGCGGAACAGGTCTTCGTTAGTCGTACGTCGATACCGCGGTATTGTAGTGTCCATAGTTTGTTTAATTGTCTCGTCCATTTGTTTTAGGTAATTGTCGATCTCCTCGTTTGACAAATTCCTATTGGACGGTGGGTGGAGCGTGTTCGAGGAGAGCGCTCTATTCAAGGTTGCGGAGAAGCGTGTCCATCGAGTCTTCCTGTAGTTGTAAGAATATCTTTGGACAAACTCCTCCAATTCCGCAATTTCGTTGGGAACCGTAATTTCGGTGCTAAAACCGCAATGGTCGCTGTCATACATGAATGTGCGCAGACAGTTTAATGTTTCTAAATTCGTACCTGTCACCCGTATACGTTCGTCGTACAGCAGTAGATCCAAATAAGACCCGCCTCTGGGAAACGACGGGCTATCCGTCGCTTTAAGACCGAGTCTGTACATGACATCGTGCTGACCCCACCAATCGAGTAGTAGGTTCCCTCTAGTATTTGGCAAATTATTTCCCCAATCTCTGTGTCTAGCATTGAAATCCCCGCCGATTATAAAATAATTTTCCCCCGATTCCAGCCTCAGAAGTCGAAAAAGCGTGTCGAGCTCTGTAATGAATAGGGTGGATTGTGAAGCCTCAGGTGCGTAAACAGAGGCCAAGTACAGCCGCTTTCCACTGCGGAGCGGTATGTAAATGACGACTGCCTCCAACACCCGGAACCTGCGCAACACTCCCTTGTACACTCTGTGAAATTTTATACCTTCTTTAATGAAGATCGCGACACCGCCTCCACGTTTGGATCTGGGCCGGTTTCTTCTTCTAACAATATAATTATTGTACTCCAGTTTGTGCTCATCGGTTAGCTTGGTTTCGCTAGCGAAAAGCACATCAGGGGTTTGGTCTTGTAGCAATTTAAACATCGCGGCTCTTCGTTCGATCCTAATCAGTGAATTAACATTCACCGCAAGGACCTTCAAAGTTTGCTCCACCATGTGCGTACCCATTACGACAAGTGTTGCGTTAGGCCCGGCAGCAACGCGTAGATCTGGTCCACCCGCTTGGCCTGTTCTTGCACCTGCTTTTGCAGCTGAGCCATCTGCCCTTGGATTGCGAGCAAGATGGCCAGCATGTTAGGTGCAGCTTCCGTTGTTCTCGGCATTGGCGCCGGAGAAGCAACAGCCGCTTGCTGTACCGTAGCCCCCTACCTGACGCCATTTGGGCGTAGGAAATTTGGGACGTGACGACTGGTGTTTGAAACCTAACAGGTGAACGTTTGACCTCCACCTTCTGCTGCCGAGCCAATTTTGCTTTTTTAATTGGTGAACTTAGGACAACCCCGATAGTTTGCGGTGTGTCCCACGTTCCCACATAACACGCACGAGAGCTGCGTCCTATCGGATGCTCCGTCCCTACCCAGAGCACACTCCTCGGAACTGTGGTTCTTTGCGCACTTCACGCATCGAGGCTGCATTTGGCAGTTCGACGCGGCGTGCCCGAACCTCTGGCAGCGAACGCATTGTATAACGCTTTCGCTCCTTTTTAGTTTTTCCCAGTGAATCACCTGGTAGTCTAGGACATTGATACTCCTTAGACTATCCAGACGGCTTTCGGGACTGAGCTGCACCAAGAAGAACGGCAGACTCCGTTTCTCCCGCCTACCACTGGCTGTGGTAAACGGCTTTACCCCCACAAACTTGAGTCCTTCGCACTCCTTCTCTTTGAGCAGTGCTAGGATCTCCTCAGGATCAGAAGACGGTTCCAACCCCTTCAGCAGCATCGATTGCCGATTTTCACACTTCGGTGTGTATGAGTAGTGCTCCGTCGTCGTTTCCTTTAGGAGCTCTTTCACTTTCGCGTAGCCCTCCACTGTATTACAGTGGATGGCATGGCGATCGTTCCCCAATCGCTTAATATTAAAATTACTTCCAATGACCAACTTACACAGGTCCTTGGTTGCATTTACCTCCAATTTATAGGTGTTGATAGGAGGCACCTTCTCCTTCTTCTTCGTCTGCTGCTGTTGTTGTTGTTGTTTTTGTTGTTGTTGTTGTTGTTGTCGCTGCTGCTGCTGTTTTTGTGGCTGCTGTTGTTTTTGCTGATGCCGTTGTTGTGGCATGTGCTCTTTTTGTTGTTCTTGGTGTTTTTTATGCTTTTGTTGGTGTTGTTGTTGGCTCTGCTTTGGAGCAAGCAGCGTCTGCTGTTGTTGCTGGGATTTTTCTTCCTCATCCCTCTTCCTTCTAATCATTTGCCTTTCTTTGATGGCCAGTACCCTTTCTTGTAGCATTTTGATGCTGCTACTTATGGCCATCATCTCTTCCTCTTCATCTTCTGACTCGCTCGGTGCCAATGAAACGAAGCTATTCTCTTCCCTCGCTCCACCAAGCAGTTTTACAGAGCAAGTTGGTTGGGAGGGACGTTGGACTAAGTTGGAAGTTAGCCTTAGCTTCCTCCTTCGCTTAGCTGTTGGTGTTTGGCTTGCACTGCTTGAAGCCTCACCTGACAATTCAGCAGGTCCCGCTATTGGCATAGCGGACCGCTCTCCACAATCCATCGCGTGCTGTTTACTACAACACTTAGTAACACTTTCACTGTTTTTATTATTTATCTTCTAATTTCAAATATAAAAGAAAGAAAAAAAAAGTTTTTCCACGACGCGGAGTCGAACCCACAACCTTTGCTGTCTCAAGCGAACACACTATCACTCAGCTAATTGGAGCCTAAATCCAATTCGTTAAATGTCTAAATTAAGGGAATCAACTTCTCACTTTCTAGCCGAACACGTTTAAACTCCGCGGAGGTGTATGAACGACTGATATAAAGATGTCACTAACTATTCTATATGTACATATCAAATGCATGTAAAATCGTATTTTGAATTTGTAACTTTTGTATAAACTCGTACATATGAATAAAGAAATTTGAATTTGATTTTTTTTTATTGAATCCAGATTGCCTAGAAGCTGATTCGTATTCGATATTTTCCCGTCTGATGGCCTCCATTGAGTTTTATTACCGGATTGCCAGGTTAATTCAAACGGAAAATGGTTAATGTTCCATTCAGAATGACCAAAATATACTAGAACCAAGGAAGATCTACATTTACGCAATTAGCTCCTGAAGCTGAACATTCCTTTGCATATTTTCGGAATACGATGGCTTCGGCTTCTTTTTGGACGAGAATTCGATCTCTTGGATTTACTGGTGCTTTGGGATGCAATATTTGCCGACAGTGATCGTTTTGATCTCCCCAACTTTATTCTTGTTGCAATGTTAATACACAACTTGTTTGACATATTTGATTGAAGGCCGATGTGAACTTGATTCTCCGTCATGCCTTACACATGCAAAGACTTAAAAAAATTCGATCGCCCCGCAAATGCCCTTATTTACTTCACCATGAACGCCGAAACAACGCCGTCTTCAACATCATCATTGTCACAAAAACCGATTGCTTCCGCCGTTTCCACTAAAACAACTAAGACCCTATCGAATCCTTCAACATCACAACTGAAGCTGGAAGAAATCAATTGAAAAACATGATCGCGCTTCATCTCTCCATTCGGAAAATAAATTCCACGAGCAAGTAACTGAGATTCGACACCGTAATGCAGTAGATTCTGCTGAGTGATAATTGATGGATACTCTGAAAATAGCCCGAAACTCCTTCGTATGGAGTTGAAAAATGTGCAGACCATCATCAACATATCCAGGAATAAGCTGGAAAAATATCTCGACACACTTAAACGTCAAATGTCACAAAGAATTGTCCGGAAGAATTCACTCAAGCCCTCCATGTCATTGAAGAACTTTGCCAACTTTTCAAGATCTCATAATATTGATCCAGCATTGGAAGCCGCTAAAAATCGTCAGGTTAAAGTGGCATCTACTGAAAGTAAGAATATGAGTATTATTTTGACTAGTAAGGAGGGTAAACTGGTGTTAAACAGGATTCTGGTGCCAAACAGTTTGAAGATACAAAAGAAAATATTGAAGTACCTCTAAGTACCTGACAATGGATACATGATGAACTCATTCCGGTTGTTAGGCAATCGAAAGGAAGTAGAACTATTGCCAGTTGTTACAGATGAACGGACAGGAACTGATAGCAGGCCAACGTTAAGCGGTGTGCCCTCAGTTGATCCTATCGGCTGCAGAGATGAAAGATTCATACTGACATACTAACATACCTACTATTAGACTGATTTTGCTTGTTACAAATTATATAAAGCTTTTCTCTCTTGAATTGAATTATAGGACAATGCAAAGGATTCCTCCATTCCGCTGACATCCATTAGGAAGATTCTAAGGGTGAACAATGTACAGACGAACCAGATACTTACGAGCACTATGAGTACAAGTGAATTTGGAAATAGGTAGAAGTAAAGGCAATAATGGGGTTCGAAAGATTTACTAAACAGAACAAAAAACATGCTAAGGCTACAAAGCCCAAGTCGAAGACCACAAAAGTGGCAACATACGAGCAACAGTATTATAAAGGGTCCGCCATCTAACGTTTTTTTTTTCAACTAGTGCTTATTTCGTGAATGGTAACACTTAGCTCATGTCTGATTTGACAGATAATTAGTTTTATCCTTTCGGTTAATAATGGAAAATAATTTCATTCAAATGGCTGCCTCGGCTGGCCATGCAGTAGCCTACACGATCGGTCCAATTTTTAAGCACATTATCGATTGTGTGCAGCTGTATTTCACCAATGGCTTCACGAATATTGTCCTTTAAAGCGTCAATTGTCTTTGGCTTGTCGGCGTAACACTTATCTTTTACGGCACCCCATAAATAATAGTCCAACGGTGTCAAATCGCAGCTCTGAGGTGGCCAAACGACATCAGCTCTGCGGCTGATAATGCGTTCTTCAAAAACAGGGCGCAAAACATCGAGTGTAGCTTCGGCTGTGTGGCACGTAGCGTCGTCCTGTTGAAACCAAATGTTGCCAATATCCTCCTCTTCAATTTTTGTGAACAAAAATTCGTTCAACATGGCCCGATAACGATCGCCATTGACTGTAACGGCCACTCCTTGCTCATTTTCGAAGAAAAATGGCCCAATTATGCCTCTGGACTAAAATCCGCACCAAACAGTGACTCGTTTTGGGTGTATCGGCTTTTCAATGTATGCGTGCGGGTTTTCTGTGCCCCAAATGCGACAATTTTGCTTGTTTACATACCCGCCAAGATCAAAATGAGCTTCATCTGAAAAGATGAAGTTTTTGGCAAAATCGGCATCTTCTCTAAGTCGATCGCAGGCCCACTTAGCGAAGCATAGTTCAAGCATATACACAACCATATTCGTTCAGCGGAAGGATAAAACTAATTATCTGTCAAATAAGCACTAGTTGAAAAAAGAAGTTAGATGGCGGACCCTTTAGAATAGAAGTCGGTTCTAGGGACGGCGAGGATGATTATAATCTTGCTGTTAGGCCGAACGGAGCAATGATAACCAAGAAAAACTGCTGTCGTTGACGATCTATACGCCAAGTTATTTAAGGGAGGAAGATGTGTCTTGTGTTCGACGTTTCATCAATTATGACCTTGACCTCCACTGTCCTTAAGTTTTAGTTTAAGACCAGTTTCTATTAAACTGGATAAAGTCGTCCGGGGTTCACATTATCAGTAAAATAATGTCGAACTAAAGTACGACACATGAACCGGACGTTAAGTCTAAGAAAACAGAGATTCTTTACATTGCACTCACTAAGGAGGTCTCAACATCGCCTCCAAGACTCTATCTCCTATACCTTGTGAACATCTAAGCAATGATTCAACAACCTGATTGGTTCACATCAGTGTGGTTTTGGACTAAGAAAAGTCCGAACTTGAGACCGACATTCAGTCCAAGACAATTTATAGAGATAAGCTACGTACAATAGATCCATGATTAATTTCGGTATTCCGATTGTACAGGGTGATGTTAGAGGATGCATGCTACTATGAGATCGTTTGCATTTAATTGCTGTTTGATTGTATGACCATGAACACACTTTAAGATACGTCCTTTCGATTTCCGAAGGTCTTAATGACTTGGGGAACCTTCTTGCTAGTAGACCGACCATTAAATAAGTAAAAGTCCATCTGTTGGCGCAAGACACGTAAATTAATTAGCAAGACACAGACAAATAGCTGCTTCCCAATTTATGTGAAAGTTTCCAAGATACCAATCATGTTATCTGGTTACATGTTGTGAAGGAGTATTTTTTTGTATCTGTCGATGTCATTACGCGAATTTTGAGTACACAGACATTTAGTAAAGGTTGCTTGCACAATACACCGCAACAAAATATACCTCCACACCTGGCAGAAAAGAAAAGGTATGTAACACGCATAAGGTATCAAAAAGCAATTTATTTTCGTCAAATGATTCTCCTCTTCATTTTGACTTTTGTATCTGCAATTACCTTGTAATTAAATATCACACGAGTGCCTTCTCTTTGGCCCTCGATAAAACGCACAAGATCGGCCAGTTACAGCTGTTTCGTAACAGATTCTTCATTTTTGCCAATTTCCCAACATGCCATCAATAAATTCATTTGTCTTCCAATCAACAGAATATCAAAGTGAGAGGAATAAAGGAATAAAGAATCGACAATTAAGAAAGGTATTCGTTTCTTTGGACTTTGATAGGGGGAATGTATGTTTCGGTTTTTTTTTTTTAACCATTTATTACTAGTGGCAGGCAGCCTGACAGGCAGACATACGAATTCACATTCAGTATGCCTCATTCTCATCCACATCCGCATAACATATCACTTTGCATGTGACGATGACGCTGACGATGACGATGACGATGACGACTCCTTGTAGCCGTAGCCATGGCTGTCGCTGTCGTCTCCAACTTGTAGAATAGCATTTTAAAAGGAGCAATTACCCTCTAATGAAATTATACATGCTCCATTGCGCGGCAGCGATGGCATTTGCCCGTAATTTGCAATTCCAAACGCCATAAATCAATCGGCTGCTCACTCGATTCAGTCTCGAGTCTCAATCAGGTAAATGGATGTGGATATCGATGTTCCACCCCTCCAGTTCGATGGATGGAGACTAGAGTTATCGTTTACCACACCAAGTCACCGATCGAACGGAGGATTTGTCTTGAGAGGTGGAAATAATTTACATGGAACCGACCGTTTAAAATTAAGTTTGAGAGGTGAATAGTTTATAGGCTACAGATACAAAATGACTGAGCATCATGGAAGACCTTCAATTACGACAATTAAACTATTTCCTTTCCTTCAGATGACGGCGGCGGAAGTTAGATTAGAGTTAGAGAGCAGTAAATGCAATCCAGTTTCAGGGAGAGGTGTGGAGAATGACCCTTCTATCGGTAGACATCATCGGTAAAATGTTATAGCTTACTCGTACGATTCACCCTTGGAGCGATTTGAATAATATCATTGACCCTAATGAGACTGGTTGTTTCTACTTCTTGGGAATTAATGATCGATCAATCGATTCGGACATTCTTCACATTGACCTTTATAAGGCAATTTTAGGTCAGCACTTTGTAGCGGGAAATGCCCATTAAAGGTAACTGGCAGTTGGATTAATTCTCCAAAGAAAAAATGAGCTAATCCCCCCATACCGTTTAGTGTTTCCGACTGAAAAGAAGAAGAGAATTCGGCATTACTATTGATTTTGTGTTCTTTTGCATAACTTCGATCACCTTGAGGCTGGTTATTTATTGTAAGTAATTAGTAAGCTTTCCTAAATCAATCAGACGAGTTGAGATAGTTTGTAGGGTTCCAGAATGCTTCATAAGAGAACAGTTTTCAAACATATTAAGATCGCTTCAAGGGCAGATCAGATGAAATATATTTTTGTGCAAATGACTGACTCGGGTGGTTGGGCAGTAGTGCGTCTTTTAAACCGTGTTTTCCACTGTTCCTGGTAATATTGCAATCTTTGTTGTTCTTTCCTCTGTCATTTGGCGCGCTTTTTGTCACAACCGAAGCATAAACATCAAAAACTCGAGTTGTGTTTTTGGAGGTCAAATACTCGTGCTTCTAGAATAGCTTTGACTAATTGGACACATGTTTGTACAACAGGAAGAATGGGGAACCATTTGCGAACGTACACATATAAACGGTGACCAGATAGGAACGATAGGAGAAATGTGTGGAATAGCAAATCATTCGAATGACCGCCTAGGTTCGCCGGCAGTGCTTCCAACCAATTTTTGATGACTTGGTCCAATATGTGCGGCGTTACTTCGACAATAGCGTGTTGAATGTAGGCCTCGAGCTCGTCCAAAGTTGTTAGCGTAGACTAAGGACTTGACATAGCCCCAGAGAAAATAATCGGGTGGTATCGAATGGCATGATCGCGGCGGAAAATTGATTAACGCTCGACGTGAGATGATCTAATAGCCAAATTTCTCCTTCAAAACTTCGAGCCGCGCCATCTTGTTGTAACCACAGCTTGGATATATCGATTTTGGCGAGCTCTGAGCACAGAAAGTTGGTTAACATCGCTCTATATACCTGAGACCATTGACGGTAACGATGTCTCCGTCCTCATTTCGAAAGAAATAAGGTCCGATGATGCCGTCATGACAAAACCGCACCAAGCAGTCAATTTTTGCGGATGCATTGATGCCTGGCCAAACACTTGTGCATTGTGTTCGCTTCAATAATGGCAATTTTGCTTGTTGACATAGCCACTGAGTCAAAAATGGGTCTTGTCCGAGAAGATGATTTTTTGGAAAAATCCGGATCTCAGACCAACATGTCCAGCGCCCAATTAGCGAACTCACGGTCTACGGTCGTCCGGCTTCAATTCTTGTGTCAGCACAATCCTATACGGATGTAGGTCTAAATCCAACCGCAAAATAAGCCGGGTTGACTCTGGCGATGCCAAATTCGGCGCTGAATCGACATTTCTGGGGCCTTCTTCGATACTGGCCACTACGGCTTAAGATCCAAAAGAGTGTACTCACGCTCAAACTTTTACACGGTGCGACGAATTGCCTGCACACTGAAGCCATGATGACGACCGACCTCACGATGAAATTCACATTGCGTATTTACAACTGAGTCGGAATTTTTTTTAATGATTTCTGCACGTTCGGCAAGCACACAATGACGCATGATGAAATGGCAAACCTTACTGAATATTTTGACAGCTGGATGTGAGATACTTTGACAGCTGCTGAAACACAACAATTGGAAAAACTATCATTGCTATCTGGTCACCCATTACTTCTTCTTCAACTCTTGCGCCAAATCGGTGTATTTATTGAGTTTGTTACTATGCGTTGTCAGCATGTTACGGGTTAGTAGGGTGACAACAATATCGGATATGGTTTGATCTGTTATTATAGATCTGTCCCAGTACAGAAGTGTGTTTGGATTTTCGAGTAGGTGGTGGAACGTATTTGTAGTATGGCGTGTTTTGTGTGATAAGTTGGCTATTGAGTGCAAGTCTTTGGTGGACTATTTTGGCAATCTGGTTACGTCGGGAAGTTTAATACGTTGCAGCTAGCGTTGAGCATGTGTTCGGAAACTATGTTTTTTGTATTGCAATCATGAACCCTTCAGTCTTGTCGCTTTCCCTTTGTTTAGCCACAGATTGGTTGAGGCGTAATTGACGTGTTCAATTTAGATCTCTGCTAGATGCCTTCCATGAATTTCTTTTTTGGTTCCAGGCTTCCTTTATTTCCTCTTTTGTGAGTACATTACTAAGTTTTTCAAAAGCATTCTTAGAAAGGTCCAATGGCGTATAGTCTTGATCTGCTGCAAAAATTGTTGTTTGTTTTCGGAAGTAAGCTCGTAGGTTACTGGCTTGGCTATGGTGCAGGCTTATTGCATCCATTGCAGGCTTATTGCATGAGTGAGTTTTATAGCTTTGGTAGAGAAACCCTTAAGCTGCATGAATCCCAGATATTTGTAGACATTGCAGCTCTACAAGTCTTCTATTACCTGGTTCTCCTCAAGTGGACATGCTCCTTCAGTCGGTGTCACTTTCCCTTTAACAAGATGCATAATCTTGCATTTGTCCAAGCCAAATTCCATACCAAGTCAGAACCACAGAGGGCTAAATGCTTTTCCCTGAAATATGCCGTTTTATATGTATATTGGATCGCTGGTCGGGGAATCTAACATTCCTGATGGTCATAGCGTGTTCGCTATTTGTTTGTCGACTTTATAGATTATTAATATTCTCCGTAGGTAGTTATATGGCAAGGAGGTCAGAGTCTATAGAGTCTATAGTCAGCTGAATTTTTCAGTTTGTTGTTATCCTATTTTATCCACAATGCTTGTAAACCCGGAGAGTTATTATTTTTGTGAATAATTTGTAAATGGTTGATAAACAAGTTATGGGTCGATAGCAAGATGACAGATTTTGCAATTTGTCAGCCCTTCCAATTGCTTGTTTATCTGCAGTGATTATTGCTGATTGCATTGGATGAATGTTTGCAGCATCAGCTTCCTCTTCAGCAAGCGATGTTGCTTCTTGGTTAAAGCTTTTTGGGACGCTATTTTTATTATTATAGAAATACTACGGTATACAGGAGTTTTAGGGAAAAATAAGAACTTTTCAAATATAAGATCCTATCTCCCATATTGTTTAAACGGTAGAAACTTTTCGTCGGTCATCTGATTGGCGGCTTTGCAGAGACGTTTCAATCAAATATTGACACATTCCGGTTGAAGTATCGACACTAATCACTCTTTTACTGACTTAAAGCCGTCTAAAATGGCATCGATTTAGAAGGACCACATTAAGCCGTGTTTAGATTGGTTTGCATTTCTCTACAAATCCTGTGATGCCTAGCTGTTTGAAAAAAACCGATAGCTCCTGGTCAACCTCAAGTGATGAATTACTCAACCAGCTACTGTACACCCACTTTCCAGGTAGCTCCCAACTCGCGGCCAGTAGTAGCCCAAACAGGCAACTTGCAACCGGGACCAAAATTTATGGTCTGATTACGAGAGACAAACTGCTCTGGGCGCTGCATAGCTTCAAACCATACAAGTGTTCTGGTCCGGACGGTATAATACCTGCCGAGCTACAGAGGTCCACAGATAATATTCAGCCTGTGCTAGAAAATATTATGAGGAGCTGTGTAGAACTTATACACATTCCACTGTCATGGAGAGAAGTCAATGTAGTATTCATTCCCAAACCCGGAAAGACCTATAAGTCTTTCCTTCTATCTTCTATCTTTCCTTCTGAAAACTCTCGAACGACTGATTGATACCCATATACGAGCTAAAATTGATCCAAGACTTCTGTCAATGGCTCAACATGCCTACTGTAAAGGAAAGTCGGTAGAAACGGCTCTGCACTCTTTGACTAGCCACATCGAACGATCCCTACAATATAAAGAGTACACAATGGTTGCATTTCTGGACATAGAGGGCGCCTTTAACAACGTCAACACATCCGCAATCACGACTGCGCTGTCAACTCAGACGACTCACTTGGGGAGTGGATCAGTCTTATGCTAAAAAGCAGGATAATCAACTCCAACTGGGTGAGATGTGTCAGCAGTGGTACGCCGCAATGCGGTGTCCTCTCTCCCCATCTCTGCAACTTAGTAGTTAATGAACTACAGATATACCTGGAAGGGCGGGTGGTAGCAGGGTGATTGCCTATGCGGATGACGTTGCTATACCCGTCTCAGGTAAGCATCTCAATACCATTAAAGGACTCCTGCAAGTAAATCTCAATAGATTAACTCGCTGGGCAGATCTCTGTGGATTGGGAATAAACCCCCATAAAACTGATCTTGTCCTCTTTTCCAGGAAATACAAAATTCCAACTATAGTCCCTCCTTCAATAAACCGTACCAGTTTAATATTTTCCGATACAGCAAAATATCTGCGTGTCAGTTTTGACAGGAAACTAAACTGGAAACCTAACATTCAAGAAAGGGTCAATAAAGCTACAATAGCTTTATTCTCTTGCAGAAAAGCCATTTGGAATAATTGGGATCTTCAACCTCGCATAATCCACGGGCTATACATCTCGGTCATAAGATCGATACTTACTTACGGGGTTGTCGTCTGGTGGCCACGCTAACATTCTTAATACATTAGGAATCCTCACAGAGAACAGAACACAGAAACTTTGGTTTGTGTAGAAGACAGATGGATCTAAAACCGATAGCAGTGTTTTCTCAGATAAGCTCAATCTAAGTCTCTCTTTCCGTCTTCCAAATCACTGTAGCGTGTTCCAGCCGGAAATGCTGGTGATTGAAGAAGCTCTGTCCTGGCCTGAAAAAAAACGTGATATTTGCAAAGGATATCCGCATCTTTTCGGATAATCAGGTCACTATCTAGTCCCGGGACTCGTTCTCATTAAATTCTAAAACCGCCCTTGAATGCCGATCATCTCTCATAGAGATGGCAGAGCAGTTCAACATTCACCTTTGTTGGGTGCCGGGCAACAGAGCCGATGAACTCGCCAAAATTGGAACCACTCTACCTATTCTACCGGAAAAGGGTAGTATAAGTATACCAAGTGCAAACTAACATTGAAGCTGAATGCCAATAAAAGAACAGACCTTAGGTCTAGGGACTAAACAGATCTGGCCAAAGCTGGATCTGAATCATTCTAGTTGCTGATCCTTTTAAATAGGAAACATCTCAGCGCCATAATAGGAGTCATCACTGAGCACTGCACGCAAGAAGGCTTGGCGCTTTTACAAATGATTTCTGTAGAAGCTGCATGGACAAGGAAGAGGAGGAGACAATCCTACTCTGTACATGTCCAGCTCTCTCCCAGAGAAGAAAGCTTCATCTAGGAGCTTCACTTCACTACAACGACCTAAACGATCTAGAAAATAAAAACGTTAACAGTCTCCTACGCTTTATCATAAGCTCAAACTGGTCCCATTAGTAAGAGGATCATAGATCCACGTGGCATCACAATGGGCCAATAGGCCTAAGTGGGTTGGTATTTCCAACAGCCACCTACCTACCTGCCGAACTACCTACCTACCTTGGTTTGCATTCCAAACTCGTTTATGGTATACACGATGACAATTCAGATTGGCGACGATTTCGTAGATACCTTGATAGCTAAAAAGAATGAAAGTGAAGTCAGGCGTTGTCATATGTTATAATTTGTTTTTAGCATACTCCTTTCTATGACGGCAATTTTGTAATAAAATTCACCCCCGGACAATCCAGGAAACTCGGTACAAGACCTTTGTGATATTGATCCCAGTGCAGTTCTAAAGCACTGAGGCGTAGGTCACATTTGGTCATGTTTACGTTGACGTTCTGGAGGAGGTCGAACTATATATGAAAGCTGGGCGATGTGCAATGAACGTCAAGATTGCTGGGGGAAGTGGATCGGATTGATTCGAATGGTCGGAATGTCTTCGATTTTAATCCAGATGATTCCTCTATGCCAAAGAGAAAGATCTCACCTTAAGTGAGTGATCTGAGATCTAAAAGTTATGGCGTGACGAAATGCAGATAAGTAGCCTGACTAAAAGGTGTTATTGGCTGGGGTCCAGTTTCATGTCGAACTGTAACGTTGCTCTAAGGAGTAAACTTCAAACTGCGAAGAAGATAATTCAACAACGTCAAAGCTCACAGGATTATCACTTAAATCAGACGTACATTGCGGAGCAGTAGTACTCGCATATCACAGCTTGTAGCGATATTCAAAGAACGACCATCGGCGGAGACTATTCGTCAGTTTGTGGCTGTTGCTAAACTATTGCAATTGACTTTGCCATTGCTAATATTCCGCTCGTGATCAAGACAAAAATATATTGCTACCCCTTAGTGTGTTGATCTAAACTTTCGATCAGTCGAAGCTCACTGTCAACACACTTTAATTGGGAACTTGGTACACACCTTACAGAAAGTACGAAATTCCTCAATCTGCACTCTTTACATTTCAACCAGTAGATGTCTCATTTCTGGTTTTTATGACACTGCCTGTGGCATTATTATTTTTTTTTTTTGTTTAAATAGAATAGCACACTTTCCCTACCTCATGCGGATAACCATCAATGCTTAAACCGCGGATGGCTTGATTACAACTTAAATTATAGTCCGATTGTAAATTACCTTAACGAGGCAATTTATGTGCCCTGCGTGGGTCATATTCGCATAAGTGATCGCGCAAAATGACTCAAGCTATTCCAGACAAAGTGCTGAGCACTTAGACCAATCCAATTGGGGTCTTCCTAATTAGTCATTTGAAAGAAAGATTTAGACCGTAAAATTGAGGGAATACAGTTTAAAGGTAGCCAACCGCACCCTGTGCAGTAGCTGAAAAATGACACAACTAGCGCACGTTGAACGTTGAACTCGTCAAAGTGACTAGCAGATAATCAGCGCGCAATGTCGCGTAGCGTTTTAAGTAAAATGTTTTCTTTGGATTTCAGGTGATTTGCGTCCGACCTGACTGGCGTTGTGGGAAGAGAAATTCACTCTCGAAAGTTTACCTCCAATTAATTTGTTTCTTTTGCAAGGGGTGTTGACGAAATGAGGGACCGGGGAAGGATGACACCGAAAATAGAGAGAAGTGAATAACAACAAACAATGGGCGGTTGTTGGCGGTCACGCAGTCATAACAAAAAAAAAAAAGAAAAAAAAAAACAAACAAGACCTGCAAACAAAACACAATTTGAGGTTAAGATTGAAATCGTTTGTGCGAATTTTCGGTTTTGGTTTTTTTTTTTGACTTTTTCGTGAACGAAATTCCCGTAGTAAAATGTGGAAAAGGTGAAGCAAGTTGAACATGTAAAAGTTCAATTACGAGCCGACAGTCGGTCGGTACCTACTTTTACTGACTCACAACTGTGTTCGTTTCCTGCTGAACGAAAGAAACGTTTGTTTGTTTGTTGAAGAATGAGATATCACGGATTCACAGATTCACAGATTCACAGATTCATCAGCATTAGGGTTAATCTATGTTTGTTTAAAATATTTAAGAGATTGAGGTAATAGAAATCCAAAACTACAGATAAAGATACAAGAAGAAAGTGACCTGTTGCAAAAGTTGTAAAAGGGAACTGTCTTTCAGAACTTTTTTTCTTAAATTAACCTGCAGCTACTGAGCTTTAGTCCAAAACGACTTGAATAAGTGCGCATTGTTACAGCTAAGTTGAAAAGTTGTTGAGGTAGCAAGGCCTTAAGCTAATTGTAATTTTTGAAAATAAACAAGAAAGCAGGCAATAAACATGGACCGAGCCAATGCTCCATCAAAAGAGCCAACTCACCCTCCGATAATGCGGATTCATGTTGCTGATTTATCCAGTTCTTAGTCACAGGAGGATTTGCTTTTCGATGAGTTCAAACCATTCGAAGAAGGCAAAGAAATCAACATCTTACGATAAATGAGGTCAACAGTTGACAGAGTGATCACTTACTTGCGCTACAGTTCCGGGTGAACTCGGGCCTCAAATAACAAGCCTCTCCAGTTAGTCCCGTATTTAGCTAAGTGTGCCCATTTGCGCATTCTAAGTCGGTTGAGGTCCCCTTCTGCTTGTACGTATCATCTAAGGTGAGGTCCTCCTCTACTGCGCTGTCTCTCCGGGTTAGATTCGAAGACTCTGCGGGCTGGAGCATTGGTAACCATTTGCGTCGATGTCGCTGCACATCTCATATAGTTCGCCGTTAAATCTTCTCCTCTACTGCCCGTCAACGCAAACGCGACTGAATGTTTTTCGAAGGACTTTTCTTGCAAAACGACTGAGGATGATGGCTCTATAAAGTTGAGCTGGGATGATCAAGGTCTTATATAGAGTCTCCTTAGTTTTTCGAGATAGGGTCTTACTATTCAATTGCGTTCTTAGCCCGAAGAAACAGCGACTGGCAAGAGTGATTCTTCGTTTTATTTCTGCTGAGGTGTTGTTGACAGAATTCACAGTCCTTTACTACATCGAAATTATAGCTGTCGATTGTGATGTTCTGTCCAATTCGTCGATGTTGTGCATCCCTTCTTGTTGACAGTAAATACAAGGTGGCGAAAAATTAACCACCCTATCGGAAGATGGTATAATTTTTGCAAATGGCGTCGTACGTCAATCACATTTGACATTTGTGAACTAGACAGCTGCAGTATACAAACAGACAAGCAATGGAGCACTATACTCCGCAAGAGCGTGGAATAATTGTGTCGATGTTTTTGACCAATAATCGGTCGGTGGTGGTAGCGCAGCGTGAATTTCGACGTCGATTTCCTTATCGTGTTGCGCCAATTGGGCAAACATTCCGGTGCTTAGCTACTCGATTCGAGCAGAGTGGAACCGCCACCGGACTGCTCGTTCGGTCGAAAATATCGCGGCTGTGGCTGCCGATGTCGCTGAGAACGAAGAAACATCAACCAGACGATGGGCCACGCAATTGGGCATCACTAGCCGGACCCTACAGCGACTTTTAGTGAAAGACTTACACATGTTCCCGTACAAAGTACAAACAGTTCATCAGATAATGCCTCCTGACCGTCAGTCGCGTGTAAAGCCAACTTTAATCTCAACAACGAAGAGGTAGCTTCCATTTCAATACTAGCGAATATACCGGTGACAGCCCGCTGAGTTCTCACAAATATGTCGATATCATTGGCGTAAGCTAGTAGTAGCACAGACTTTTAAAATATTGTGCCTCCGATGTTCGCTTGTGAGGTAAGAACATGACAGCGCGTCACCTTGTCTAGAGAAACCGATGTTCTTCCTGCCTCTTATGCTCGTAGAGCTCACGAGCACTACATTACTCGTAGTTGCGGCGTCTCTAATGGCATGTTGGCAGGCAGCGTTGCCATTGGTCTTCGGTACTTGATTCTTGATTCTGGCGGCATAGGAATTGTTGAGAGATTTCGTGATACGCGTTCGGCATAGATTCTGGCAGTCTCTTGCGATTGCAGCTTTTCTACGTTATATCTTCACACAGTAGTTCTTATTTGTTGTGGCGCTTGGGAAATTCGCCTTTGCAACTTGGCTGCAACAAGGTGTTGATTCGAGTCATCTGGAACGTTCGGACCTTCAGAATACTGGAGGCACTCCATACTTTTATCACAAAATGATCAATTTGACATAGCGTTTGATGATACGGAGACCGCCATGTCCTCTTGTGTATATGGAGGTGAGGAAGCCGTGTGCTTGCAATAGTACTATTTCGTCCCGCCCTAAGTCCTTTGCCAGGCGTGGTATTGTGTAGGCTATGCTTACCAACTGTCCTACCAAAAGGTGTCCGCTTTACTTATTCAGGCGTTAAAATCGTACTAGGCGATTCGGACACCGCTCATATGTATTGACAATGAGATCGTAGAAACATTCTTCGGTGGTGTCGTCCCTGCCTTAGGTAAGGGAATGGGCGCATATTAGACGGATTGTCATAAGACGGCCGATCACGTATCGGAAGCTCAAGACTTCTTTCCTAAATCTGCTAGGTCCCAATACCAATCATCATAATATACGAGGGGCGTTCAACATATTCTCGGTATCGGGGTGAAGCTGTGGTTGTATATATAAATTGACCTATTTATCAAGTAATACTATTATTTTAGTGCATTCATGTAAAATTTCATATAAATGTGATTATTAATTCGCGTTTTATCTCTAGTTAAACAGAATCATAATGGCAACTGAGACGATGATGGTGAAAATTGAGCATCGCGCTGTAATTAAATTTCTCACTAAGCAAGGAAAAAGTCAAAAAACTGTTCATGAAGAGATGGTGGCTGTTTACCAGGGTTCCGCACCTTCATTATCAACTGTGCAAAAGTGGTCAAGTGAGTTCAAGAGAGGCAGAGAGAGCATTGAAGACGACCCCCGCTCCGGCGCCCTGGCTACTGTTTGTACGGGAGAAAGCATCAAAGAAGTCGAAAAACTTGTTCTTGAGGATGCCCGAATAAAGGTGAAAATGATGGCAGAGATCACCAAGCTTTCAATTGGTACCATTCACACCATTCTTCATGACCATCTTAACCTTTCAAAGGTCAGTGCAAGGTGGGTGCCACGAATGCTCAGAGCGCCTCGGAAAAAAGTGAGAATCGCATGCTGTAGAGAGTGGAGATGTGTAGTGAGAACGCGGACGGTTTTATGGATCGAATTGTTACTGGGGACGAAACATGGGTCCACCACTATGACCCTGAAAGCAAACAAGAGTCCATGCAGTGGCATAAAAAAGGAACAGACCCCCGAAGAAGTTCAAAGTCACTCCGTCTGCCGGGAAGCTCATGTTCACACGGCGCGAGTTTCCAAGGTTGCTGCGCGAGATTGTGGTTTCGAAGAAATCCAACACCCACCCTATAGTCCAGACCTTGCCCCTAGTGATTATTTCCTGTTTCCGGATTTGAAAAAATGTCTTCGTGGAAAAAGATTTTCGGATGATGAAGAACTCAAGTCGGCAATAAATGGGTATTTTGCAGAGAAAGAGGAAATTTATTTTTTTGAGGGTTTAAAAAAGCTTATCTCAAGATGTAACAAATGCATTGATGTTAGGGGAGATTATATTGAAAAATAAAAACAATTTAAATTGAATTCGCATTTTCCTTCATATCGATACCGAGAATATATTGAACGCCCCTCGTACATCACAGTTTCTCATCCACCGATGGGTGGATTGGTCCGGTCGTCATCATGGCTTCAGTATGCAGGCAATACACTCTTTTGCATCTTAAGCCAACAACCAGACAGAAACTGGTGCTAAATGGAGAAAACGTAGCCGCGCGGTAGGGGCCAGTATCGAAGAAGACCCAGAAATGTCGATTCGGCCCTGATCAGATGAATTGGTAATCGCCATAGAGTCAACCCGGCTTATTTTGCGATTGGATTTGAAGCCGGACTACCCTAGACAACACTGGAAATGTTGGTTGGAGATCCGGATTTTTGGCCAAAAAATCATCTTCTCGGACGAAGCCCATTTTTTTCTCAGCGGCTATGTCAGCAAGCAAAATTGCCATTATTGGAGGAAATATAATCCACAAGTGTTCGGCCAACCATCAATGCATCCACAAAGATTGACTGTTTGGTTCGGTTTATGGCATAGCGGCATCATGGAACCTTATTGCTTTCGACGGCGAGACGGCGCTACATGTGACACAAGCAATGCAACGCTCGAAGTTGTGAAAACTTGGCGACTGGATCATCCAGCGAGCGTTCATCAATTGGCCGCTGCAATCATGCGAATTGACACCACTTGATTATTTTCTCTGGGCTACGTCGAGTCCTTACTCTACGTTAACAAGCCAACCACTTTGGACGAGCTCGACACTAACATTCGACACGCTATTTCCGGAATAATGCCGCACATATTGGACTAAGTCATCAAAAATTGGATCGGCCGCTTGAAGCACTGCCAACGAAGCCGAAGCGGTCATTTGAATGATATACTATTCCACACATAATGGCATGAACGTAGCTTCAAAATAGGGCCAGAATCAGTCGTTCGTAAATCTCCGGTGAGAATAGACAACTTCGGTCTTCCGGCTTTCAGTGTATAAATATAATTAGTTGCACTATTGTCAATTGACTCGGTAGCCCAGCGGTTAGCGGCGCCAGTCAACAAATCGTGGGACACGGGTTTCGAATCCCGAATGAAGCTTGGCACTTTTTTTATTTTTTTTTATTTTTTCCTCAAACTGTGTAATACGTAACAAAAAAAAACAAGCAATAAGAAAAAAAAAACAAAAAGGCAAACAAAAATCACGTGATGGATGGCGGAGAGCGCACCGCTCTTCCCATAACCGTGGCGAAAGCCATTAAAAGGAGGAAGAGGTTAAAATCACCTCCTAATCTAACCAAAAAAAAAATAAGTGCTGTTTTAACAGCTGAAGATGACAGAGAGGAGGAGGGCACCAACAACTTTGCCTCTCTAGCTCTCTATAATATAAAAACCAGTATCCAAAAGCTGGAACAAAAAGTGCTTGCTATTCAGCAACGGCAAACTGCACGCAGGCAGAGAGAGCAACAAGAAGTTGAGAACTCCCAACATCAAGAGCAGAAACAACAACTGCAGCAACAACATAAACAGCAGCAGCAAAAGCAACAGCAGCAACTGCTGCAAGAACAACAACAGCTGAAACCACAGCAGCTGAAGAAACAGCAACAGCAGCAGAAACAACACCAACAACAACAACAACAAAAACAACAACAGCAGCAGCAACAACAACAACGACAACAGCAGCAGCAGCAGAAGAAGAAGAAGAAGGAGAAGGTGCCTCCGATCAACACCTATAAACTAGAGGTAAATGCAACCAAGGACCTGTGTAAGTTGGTCATTGGTAATAATTTTAACATAAAGAGATTGGGGAACGATCGCCATGCCATCCACTGTAACACAGTGGAGGGCTACGCGAAAGTGAAAGAGCTCCTAAAGGAAACGACGACGGAGCACTACTCATCCACACCAAAGTGTGAAAAGCGGCAATCGATGCTTCTGAAGGGGTTGGAACCGTCTACTGACCCTGAGGAGATCCTGGCACTGCTCAAAGAGAAGGAGTGCGAAGGACTCAAGTTTGTGGGGGTAAAGCCATTTACCACAGCTAGAGCCAGGCGGGAGAAACGGAGTCTGCCGTTCTTCCTGGTGCAGCTCAGTCCCGAGAGCCGTCTGGATAGTCTAAGACAATGCGTTCGCTGCCAGAGTTTCGGGCACACCGCGTCGAACTGCCAAATGCATCCTCGATGCGTGAAGTGCGCTAAGAACCACAGTTCCGAGGAGCATCCGATAGGTCGCAGCTTTCGTGCGTGTTATGTGGAAACGTGGGACACACCGCAAACTATCGGGGTTGTCCTAAGTTCACCGAAATTAAAAAAGCAAAATTGGCTCGGCAGCAGAAGGTGGCAGCAGAACGTTCACCTGTGAGGTTTCAAACACCAGCCGTCACGCCCCAAATTTCCTACGCCCAAATGGCGTCAGGTAGGGGGGCTACGGTACAGCAAGCGACTGTTGCTTCTCCGGCTCCGATGCCGAGAACAACGGAAGCTGCACCCAACATGCTAGCCATCTTGCTCGCAATCCAAGGGCAGATGGCTCAGCTGCAAAAGCAGGTTCAAGAACAGGCCAAGCGGGTGGACCAGATCTACGCGTTGCTGCCGGGCCTAACGCAACACATGCCGTAATGGGTACGCACATGGTGGAGCAAACTTTGAAGGTCCTTGCGGTGAATGTGAATTCATTGATTAGGATCGAACGAAGAGCCGCGATGTTTAAATTGCTACAAGACCAAACTCCTGATGTGCTTTTCGCTAGCGAAAGAAAGCTAACCGATAAGCACAAACTGGAGTACAATAATTATATTGTTAGAAGAAGAAACCGGCCCAGATCCAAACGTGGAGGCGGTGTCGCGATCTTCATTAAAGAGGGTATAAAACTTCACAGAGTGTACAAGGGGGTGTTGCGCAGGTTCCGGGTGTTGGAGGCAGTCGTCGTTTACATCCCGCTCCGCAGTGGAAAGCGGCTGTACTTGGCCTCTGTTTATGCACCTGAGGCTTCACAATCCACCCTATTCATTACAGAGCTCGACACGCTTTTTCGACTTCTGAGGCTGGAATTGGGGGAGAATTATTTTATAATCGGCGGGGATTTCAACGCTAGACATAGAGATTGGGGAAATAATTTGCCAAATACTAGAGGGAACCTACTACTCGATTGGTGGGGTCAGCACGATGTCATGTACAGACTCGGTCTTAAAGCGACGGATGACCCGTCGTTTCCCAGAGGCGGGTCTTATTTGGATCTACTGCTGTACGACGAACGTATACGACTGACAGGTACGAATTTACAAACGCTAAACTGTCTGCGCACATTCGTGTATGACAGCGACCATTGCGGTTTTAGCACCGAAATTACAGTTCCCAACGAAATTGCGGAATTGGAGGAGTTTATCCAAAGATATACTTACAACTACAGTAAGACTCGATGGACACGCTTCTCAGCAACTTTGACAAGAGCGCTCTCCTCTAACACGCTCCACCCACCGTCCAATAGGAATTTGTCAAACGAGGAGATCGACAATTACTTAAAACAAATGGACGAGACAATTAAACAAACTATGGACACTACAATACCGCGGTATCGACGTACGACTAACGAAGACCTGTTCCGCAATCCTACTATTGACGCACTGCACCGACAGAAAAGTAGACTTCTGACAAGACTTAAAAACTTGTACAGACAGTTAACTGACAGACAAGACCCGGAGATTAGGACACTGAAGTCGTCGATTAAAAATATTCAAACGCTAATAAAAGAGAATTACAGAATTTCTGTAAGTTTGTATTGGAACAACAAGGTTCGGGCTGTAAACACCAGCAACCCGAATATGTTTCCGCAAATAAATAAACTATTTCGGAGAAAAAATCAAAACGACCTTCAGTGTCTTAAAATAGCCCGGACAACAGACAACGAACGATTACTGACAATAGCAGGTATTGATCCAAATGAGGCCGCTGATGATGACGACTTCTTTGTGATCGAGGATCCACAGGAGAAAGTTGAGACCATAGGGGCGACTTTCCAGGAAGTATACAAGGCCATTGATATCATTGGCCCTAATTATGACCTGGACAATCGCGTCTTGGTGCACGACTTCTACATTCGAAATGAAATGGGGAACTGGCGATCCGAAGGCTCTGGTTTCACCCAGTTCAACGACGAAAATATGGCCAATAATGTCATTGCCAGAGAGGGTGACCTACCCCCATTCATTTCGAAGGAAGAACTCCATGAGATCTTCGACACAATCAGGGCTAAGAAATCAGTGGGGACCGATGGTATTCCGAACATCGTGCTTCGACATCTTCCTCTAGAAGCGGTGGACATTTACACCACCCTGTTTAATAATGCAATGAATAATGCACATTATCCAGCGCATTGGAAAACGGCGGTGGTCCAACCTATCCCCAAAAAGGGGAAGGATATATCCAATCCGGAGAATCTCCGATCGATAAGTCTCCTTCCGAATATCAGTAAGGTTTTTGAAACGGTAATCAATAGAGCTCTGTCTAGGTGGGTTGAAGACAAACATATAGTTCCGGATAATCAATTCGGTTTTAAGGCGGGACATGATATCTCACATGCCGCGTCTAAACTGGTGTCCGATATCCAATGGAATAAAGGCAAAAAACAATGCACTGGTGCCTGCCTTGTTGACTTGGAGAAGGCCTTCGACACCGTATGGTTAGAGGGTCTTTTCTATAAGCTGACTCGGTTGGGGATCAGTAAACCACTCTTGTACATTCTTTATAATATGCTAACCAACAGACAGTTCATCGTGAAAAATGGCGATGTGACTTCTATTGGAATATTTCAAATTAAAAATGGTCTTCAGCAAGGCGCGGTCAATTCGCCGATCCTATTTAACATTTATACAAGCGACTTGATAGGTTCACTTCCCCATACTATTGCGTACGCAGACGATTTGATAGCGTACAGAACAGGTCCAAAAATCGAGGTCATTAATACTCTCTTGCAGCGTGACTTCGATAAGATAAGACGATTTTGCGATCACTGGAAGTTGAAAATCAACTTTCAGAAGTCGGAAACCATTCTCTTTAGGACGCCGTTGTCTAGAGCCTCTAGGGATACCAGAAAAAATTGGCGAAAGTTCTCTATCATTGGACAACGCGGACAACCTCTTGCCTGTCGAAATGTAGTCAGATACCTTGGAATCTGGCTGGATCAGTTTCTGTATTTTGGCAAAAATGTAGATGCTGCTATGGCCAGAGCTAAAGGTGCTTTTGCCCTTACAAAGAGACTGTTTTATAGCAGCCAACTCGATGCGAGGGTAAAGGTAATCTGCTACATGGCCCTTATCAGGCCCATGCTGGTATTTGGTTGTCCCGTGTGGTTCAATGTACGAGCAAGCTTAATGGAAAAGATTCGGGTGTTTGAGAGGGCTTGCCTTAGGGCCTGTCTTCGCTTGTACAGAACACCAGAGTCGGAGTACAAAATTTTTTATCCTAATGAGGTCCTTTACAACAGGGCGAACCTAATACGAGTGGACAACTTCGTAATTAAGCTGACTCGAAGGCACATTGCAAGAGCAATGACGTCGACGAATAACCTGATATCTGGGGCTTACTACCCCAATTACCTTTACCACGAGAGTGTGCGCTTTGACGGCTTCGTTCCACCGGAAGCATTCCTCTACCTAGATCAGAAAGGGTTGATCCAGGATAGATCAGCGGTGCCGTTAATCTTCCATGTCGCTCGGACAGCTGGGGACAGGCGACTCAACTACAGCAGAGACGTCGCACACGGCAGTGTGGATCGCCTCAGGTTCAGTAGGGCGGTGGGGAATCGCGATAAGAGGGATGTCGTTCGGCAGCACCAGCATTTCTGGTGGTTGAATGATGGAGAAGATGATTCGTCGTCGTTTCCGTCAATTACGGACCAGCCTCACTAATGAGGCAGAGCTGACCAATCTGTTTTCTCTGTAAACAGCGATGGCCGGCTTACATAGGTTTAGGTTAGCATTTAAGAAACATATACATATATCAGTGTATACAAAGGTGTATACTGATATATGTATATGATTGTGTATAACGTCTATGTGTGTTTATGTGTGTATTGTACATTTAGTTTAGGTAGGCTAAGGTTTATTTTAAGTTAGATACTAAGTTTTTATTAAAAATAAAAAATTATGTCCATATGCTAAGTTTTGTTAACAAATTTTTTTCTTAGCTTTAAGTATACAAAATAAATAGTTTTAAGAAAATGTAAATGAAGTCGAAAGACATAGTTATAAGAATTTAGAGTAGCTTAGAGTGCCTGTGTGGGGCCAGTAAGTTAGTGTAAGATTATTATTGTAAGCTAGCATTTAAGCATTTTTTGTTAGAATGTAAGAGTTAGTGTTAAGAAAATAAAATGCATATAAAACTAAACTAAAAACTGGTCCGGTACTAGGATCATCGAGAGTGAGCACACTTTTATCCGATGCCATTAGTTGGTTCGTCACATATTTTAATCCTTCCGTACAGGGTTGTGAGCCCTATGACGGCGTAGGCTATTATAATGTCACTGCCCGGCCATGGGCTTGCCATTCTTGCCTGTATGAGCAGGGGTTTACTCACGCAGGAGTGATCAACTGCTTTTATTAAGGTTTTTAGGCATTCTGAATTTCCCTCTATTTGAAAGGATGCTGATTGGTATCAAGTTTTCGTGGCGCTACTGCTTCCGACTGAAGTCGGTGGACATTGATGAATATTGATGAGGAGGTTTGCTCAAGGCACTCCGGGCCTTGGACTTAAATCCTCTACAGATCGAGGGCAGGGATCAGGATTCTACTCGAATCAAATAACGTACTTCACATCATTGCCTATCAAAACCGGGATCCACCAGTTACCATCAGAAAGTGAGAAAGGAGCTGTCGTACTGTAGAAAGTATTTTTACAGCTCCAGCTGCTTGAGCAAAATAAAACCGATCAGTCTGTGTTCACCTGAGTTGCAATATAAGAGTTGGACATATGTAGAAATGCTGCAGTCCGCAAGAAGGTTGTTCGCTTTGCTGGATAACATGTCTGCAATGTCTCAGGCGGTTGTAAAGCTAACAAATTAGGTAGACGAAGCTATTCCGGTGCAAATGATATCAACATGCCCGACATTATAATTGCCATTATCGTTTACTAAGATGGGTGGAACGGTCTGAGGATGATTAAAAAGAAAAGTTAACGTCACACACCAACTTTTTTTATTACTTCCAACAATACGACATGGTTTACCATCAAACCCACTAAAACAACGTCAATGTACAGTTCATTAGTTTAACCTCATCAGTGAGACTTTGAATTTCCAAAAACACTAATGAATTGTAACGACAACGAAGAAAGCAGATAGGCACCAAGACGTGATGTTGACGTTTCCCCCTATTTCACCCATTATTAAGATGATTTTCTAAAATAAATCCGACACTGCTACAAAAATGACTGTACACATTGCATATTAAGAAACGTTTTCGAAGAAACTCGAGAAATCTATCAAAATACCAAGGTCAGGGCTCCAAACAACCGATCTGTCTTTCGACCAAAAATACTCATAATGGGTGATTTTTTAAGCGTTTGGATTTTAATTGTCAAAAACAACAAAGAAAAGTCGCAAAAGTGTATAAAATTTTTATTTGAGCTGATAAATCAATGATTGCCATTTACTTTTTAAAGAATATTTCATATAAATGCTGACCATGACAACGTCTTAAGTGGTCCATAGGGAGGGTTCAATTTTGAACCACTTTTCCTAGCATATTGGCTGGTATCTCACTAATAACACGAGTGATGCTGTCTCCCAAGGCTGCAATTGACGCTGGTTTTGACGTATCCCCATAAAAAAATAATCTAAGGCCGTCAAATCGCACGACCTGGCCTGCTAATTCGCCGGTCCAAAATGAGAGATAAATTGCTCACCGAACTCATTTATGAATTGGCCCATCGATTCGAGTGCTGTGTTTCATGTAGCGCCGTCTTGCTGGAACCACATGTCGACCAGGGGTAAAAAAATGTTCGAAATCATTGAACGACAGGGGGCGGCATTGACGGTAAAGTTGGTCTCAGGGTCATCTTTGAAAAAATACGAACCAATGATTCCGCTGGATCATAAAACGCAATAAAAAGTACATTTTTACGAGTGCTTACGAGCTTCGTCGCTGAAACAATTTTTCGATAAAATAGCGGATCTTCCCCCAGTTTTTCCAAAGCCCAATCACGGAAAATTCGACGCTGTGGCAGGTCGTTTGGCTTCAGAACTTCAGAACGGCGACGAATGGACAAGTCACAGTCTTCATTGACACTGACGGATACAGCAGCAATAGGTGGCTTAATGTCCAATAGCACTATGGCTTGAATTGATTGCTCAGTAGATAAGATGAAATGGCAATGCTAACTGAGCATTTTTGACTTTGACACTTGCCACGAATCACGCGTTTAAAAATAGAACAATGAAGCAAACCAAGCAGCAAACAAATCACTTTCATCGAATACTTGTAATGGAAAACTTCTCTTGAGATAAGTTCAGATCGCCCAGGGCTGTTTCTACATCAGTATGACAAATCCGATCTAGAAGGAAGCAGTGACGAAGCTCATTATCAAGTTTCTAAACTGTTTTTCTTTCTTTTTTTTCATTCGCGGCTTGTCGAACTGTATGTGGTCAGATGTACGAGGACTGCGACATGAATTTAGTTGGGGCGAAGGCCGAATTGAATCATCTTCTGACGAATGCTACACACGACTATACGCAAAAGAACCAGCTGAAGTATTTTGGAAAACTGTAGGAAGCCAAAGTGTCAATTCCTAAAGCCGACCGTGAAGTACGAGGAGCTTCCAATTAAATTCGAGGCCTTTCTAGGGAAACCTAAACGTGCTCAAAACATCAACTAAAAACTCCACAAACTACACACGGATGTGGATACATAGACTGATTCCGATCGCAGAGAAAATTAAGATCGAACCCTCGGTTGAAGGACCAAGTGGAAGTTTGTTCTACGCACTGAATGGACTTTACCCCCATGTACATATCACATAGACCTTTGTGCAGGTCTTAAAGACGAAATCTATAAGATTAGAATTTAATTCCATGGAACGTAATGCTGTACACATCCATGCCTGACTACATCCACCCACTGCTCATTTATCAGCCCTAATCATCGAATTTCGATCATAAATGCTGTTTATTTTCAACATGAGATTAATAAATGCTCAATGTGTTCCCTCATAGTTCAAATCATATGATGAGTTCATGCGTCCAAAGAGTAATTACTATTTAAATACCCCTTATCAGTTTGTCGGGTACAATAACACACTTCAACGAAACGTTCATAGTATCGGAAGCAATTGAAAATGAGCTTCGTTGTACTCGTATGTACGAGTAGTGCCTGCCTCACACATAACCAAGTGACTTAAATTTTAAAAATACATTTCACAATCCCCACTTCTGTTTGCACTCAAAAACCTAAAAAACAAAACAGAAAACGAAAGCTGGCATACGAAAGCAGGTTGCCTTATCACAAAAACTCAACAGTCAAACATGGGAAACAGAATTTAGTTGCCGAATCTTATCTCTGCCGCTGTGAGATACGAAGTGTGTCAGATACAGATTCAGATTCAGATGAAGGCCGCTGACATCTTAGAGATCATGAACTACTGATGCACCAGTGTCCACATTCAGATCAAGGTTATTCGGTCAAGAAGCAATCCACACCTCGATCAGCACCACCATCACGTTCGTATGTCAAGTCGACTCATTAACAAATTAGTTAGCAGGTAGTGTAACAGTGTAATGAAATGTTAATGACCGCATCACGAACTAAACCCCCCCTTCATTAACATTATCATTATCATCATCGCTAAGGGAAACACCAGAGCCGCACTTGACACCTAGATCCGAAAAGACATCCAACAATCAAGAAAGGTTGGAACCTAGCATTCATTAAGCGCTGTGGCAATCCTCCATCCATTTCCTCTGCACTTGTTAGGCGAGAGGTGCTTGCACCTGACACAAGCGAGTCGGCAGCAGCGGTTTCGGTCTATTCGGACCATTCTTGGTTTCCGCAGCAATGCCCTCCATGTTCTGTCGTCTGTGAAAATCTAAAAAAATAAATAAGATCTCTGCATCCGACCGAGTGTCTATCTAGAGAAGACGGACAAAATTTCCAGATTTCTTTGTGGGACTTTTGTTCCGGATGACGGACGTTTTTTGACATTTATGACATTTAACTTACAACATTGGTGGTGGTGATAATGGAATGATGACACATCACTTAGTCGTGGCTCTTCCGACAGAGAAAGTCTTAGAGTTAGAACTACGAAATGTTGACGCGTTAATATCACCCCCTTCCCCCCTCCACACCACAATTACGAGCTGCCATTTGTATTTCTATAACGAAAGTCGCAATGATGAATGGGCAGGGTATATACTCGTATAGGAGTAATACAAGCGTGGATACACCTGAGATAATGCTTTGATGTATCACCGTGGACTTGATGTTGACACATGAGGTTTGACCAAAGTGCAAGTTAGACAATCTTTAGTTGGGATACGCATTTGTTGTACACTTAAACGAAAACCGTTTGGAGCGGTTACTTTCAGATGCCATTGACAGATATCTGGTCAGAGACGATGCATTGGGATCCAAATACGAAATAGATTCATACATATGTGTCAAGGCCAGTACACCTTTGTAGATTGTTTTGGACATTTGTAAGTTTAATTGTTTGTGGATACAGCGGACATAATTTGTGGCCGCTACGAATAGACGCATTTGTTGCACTAGTACAATAGCTTGAATGTCTTTATGATTTTGTCATATATTGATTGATTAGACATTTTTTAGATAAACTTTGACGTAGATCGAAGACATAAATAAATATAGTAAAGGCCGCTGGCTCAAGATATGTGAATTTCTGCTTAAATCATAAATAGGTTTGTATTTTTTGTTTTTTTGTGTTATATAGCGCGATCTTTAGCCAAGTGCCTACAATACCGTAGTCTGAAATAGTCACTTCTGTGTATGCACGCTACTTAAGGCAAGCTCTTTGGCCTAGTGTGGTGTCCTTTCGGATAAGAATCTAAGGCCATCGCCGTGAGTTTACATTATCATCGGAGTCGAGGTGGACAAAACTTGAACTAACTCAAACTTAAAGCTGTGTTTGGTGTTTCTTCTTGCTGACAGCACAGCTTCGCAGCTTCTGCGAAGAAGAAGTTGCACAGAGTTTCGGCAATTTGACCCTCTATAGCTCAGAGTCTCCTTTCTTGTGAATCAGGCAAAGGTTCCGTTCTACCAAGTCATTTTCTGATGCCTTAAATCAGGCTGATGCTGGTGCTTTCGCTCACGTGCCAATAGCATTCCACCCCTTCAAATCTTCAACTGCAACACTCGTCTCGCTATGAATGCTCATCAGTATACCCTCAAGCCCACTTTCGGACGTACAATACTCTGAAATATCGTGATTCGTTCCTAAGCCAAACAATTCGCTTGTGGAATGCCTTGCCCAGCTCTCTATTTCCTAGTCATTGTACCATTCAGACATTTAAAACCGACGTACATCGGTACCTATCATTCTTTCCTCCCTAAACATTTTAAGGGTACCTCAAAGCGCGCTATTTACGTGACGAAGCTCAAGGCTTCTTTTTTATATATATATATAATGAGCGTGCGCTCAAGGGGTTTGTGTACCCTTAAGGTGATTGTTCACAGCGCGGGCAAAGGAAATTTAGGGACGAAGAAAAGAGAGGTACCGATGTATGCTGTTTTAAAATGTTTGAAAGTTATAACGACCAGGAAATAGAGAGATCTGCAGGGCATTCCATAAACGAGTTGTACGGCTTAGGAACGCATAACAATATTTCAGTGTACGGCCGAAAGTGGGCTTGTGGGTATACTGGTGAGGATTCATAGCGAGACGGGTGTTACGGTTGAAGGTTTGAAGTGACGGAATACTACTGGCGATTTCAGTGGAACACTGGTGGTGGAAATAGCGATAAAACAGAGTGAGGCAGAAGACATTTCGTCGATGTTCGAGGGTGTCAATTGATTGACTGCTATTAGTATCATCAATAAGTTTTATCGCACGGTTTTGAATCCTATCTAGCAGGTGCAGAGATGTTTTAGGAGCACCTGACCAGATGTGGGCATTGTACTCCAATTTTGGGCGGATGAATGCCTTATATATTGAGGCCAGATCAGAGGGGGTAAAATATTTCTTACATCGCTCGAGGAAACCTAGACATTTCGCGGTGTTTTTGGCGACATCGAATATGTGAACATTCCAACATAAGTTGTCACTGACACACATACCAAGAATGGAAAGTTTTTCGGTTTCGACGATGCAAGTGCCATTCATAGATAAGGGCTGGGTGTTTAAATTTCGCTTCAAAGACAGCAAACAGCATTGTGCTTTGGAAGCACTAAATTCCACTCTGTTGATAGTTCCCCAATTGGTTATGCTGTTGATATCGGAATTTAATGAGCTTAATGAACGTTCTCGTTCTACAGCCAAAGAGCAGGGCCGTGAGTTCGGGAACGAATATGAAAAGCAGAGAGTACTGTCATCAGCAAAGGAATATATTGGATTAGAAGTAGCGGACAAGAGATCATTAATGAAAATTAAGAAGAGTGTCGGAGACAGAACAGAGCCCTGGGGCACACCAGCATTTATTTTGTGAATATCAGACTTGAAACCGTCCAAGACAACTTGAATTGAACGTTCCGAAAGGTAATTTCGAATCCAAAATGCACGCATTTTCGACAAAAGAGCCTGATGCAAAACTCTGTCAAATGTCTTAGAAATATCAAGTGCAACTATCTTGCTTTCGCCAGACTGATGTACGTTTTGGTTCCACTTTTCGGTGAGACATGCCATCAAATCACTAGTGGACCTGTTGCTACGAAAACCATATGCCGGTCATTGAAAAGTTTTCGTGTTTCGAGATATTTCCTGAGCTGACGATTTATCAGTGTTTCCATGACCTTGGAAAGAAGGGACGTAAGGCTGGACAAATGCTGTTTTCCATCTGCTCGGGAAGAGTCCTAAAGTGTAGGATTGATGAAAAAGCTTACGCAGTGGTTTTGCCAGCGAGGAAGAACACCTCTTCAGAAGAAGGGGAGATATACCATCTGGACCAGCGGATTTATGTATGTTGAGATCTTTAATACTACACGAGTGCGAAAGTAGATTCGTCCCATTGAAGATTCGACGCACTCAAGTGTAGGCGGAGGCAAAGCACAATCTGGGAGTGTTGAGCTGGCCGCAAAGTGTGCAGCAAACAGATTGGCCTTATCCAAAGAGCTGACAGCTGGAATGTCATTGTAAATGAGCGTTGGGATGGAGGATGAGGCGGAATTTTTAATGTTTTTGACAAACGACCAACAATTTGTGTGATTTTGCAGTTTTATAATTCATCAAAGAAGATGTTTGTTTAACTGAGAAGGGCGTTGCAGTCATTTCTGGCTCGTTTGAACTTTTTTCGGTTTTCCTCTGTCGGGTTGGTCTTGAAGGACCGAAAAAACATTTCTCTAACCCTGACGGCCTCTTTACAACTCGAGCCGTACCATGCCTTTTCATTTGGTTTGATACTCTTCATCCGATGAGGAATAAAAGATCTCATTCCAAAGAGAATGGTGTCTGTAATCACATCAGCAGCGGCATCCACCTCGTTGTCGAGGAAGCATAACGACTAGTTAAAATTCCTGAAGAAGCTGTTCGTTTAGGAATATTTCCTCTAACTGAGTGATGAGAAGTTAAAAACAAGTCCAGGGTGTTGGCGGTATGACTATCAACGTCTGGTATTCGCGTGGGCTCATTTACAAGCTGCGTTGTGTTGTGTTCCGCAGCGAAGTTCTCAACACACCGTCCTTCGGCTGTTGTCTGTCCAGAATGTCGAAGCCACCCAGAATTGTGTATATTGAAGTCGCCCGTAATAACGATTTCAGTATGAGGATACAGGGATACAATTCTTTGAATGGAGTCAGACAGTGCATCAAACTCGTTAAAGGTTGAATTGCTGTCCAGTTTGGGGCTTCTATAAATAAAGCAGTAGTGGATAATTTGCTTACTGAGATGGAATTTTAACCACATGAAGTTAAATTCCGGATTGGAACATGGATCACATTGTGGTGGAGTTTGGTAAGCTACATCACTACGCACGTAAATGGCGAGACCGCGGTGAGTGAAGAATAATGGCACTAGTTCGTAGGTAGGTAGCTTCAGATCAGAATGATCTGAGAGGTGTGGTCTGAAAAGTGATTACTTTTTAGCCCGCGTATATTGGCTACGTCTACCCTGAATTCCCTAGTCATAACCACAGACAAACACAGAAAACCCAAACACCGACGATACTAAGCAAGGCTGCGAAGTCTGACATTGATTTACTTGCTTAAGTCTACCGCTTACAACATCTAAACCCACATAGATGTTGCTTTTCTTTTCTGTATCAAACACGCATCAATGTAACTCCAAAAATCATTATGGAAGAGCTTGGGCAAAAGGAGCCGGATATTCCGACGGCAGTAACCCGGTTTGTGGACATGAGAGGTGACGTTGGCCATCTGACTTGTACTGAAAAATCTTATTGATCCCAGCTCCGTTGAGGTAGCTCATATACGGAGTCTGCTATGATGACTGTTACCGTCACCATTTCGATTTCAGTCAGGTGAATACATCTATCGTATGCCCCTCTACAGGGTTGCTGTTTTCTTGTGATCAGGGACCGCTCTAAGTCAAGCTCGGTTGAATGATACTTGTAATTTGGTGGTTGTCAGACTCTGAAAACCGTCGCTAAGACAGTGGGTCTGATAGGCTCAGTGGTGAATCTCTCTTCCCTTGATATTTATACCAAGGGGTGAACTCTTAAAGTCATTTTGCTCGCCGGCTTTTTTTAACTCTGCTTTTACAGACACAGACTCCTGCAAACGTTCGAAGTCGACTTTCCCTGAGCTCCGGAATGGTTTTGGCCAAATTCTGAGCGAGCAAAGAAATTTACATAGTTGGCTTCTCACGAAAGGTTCCAAAACGACCTAGGATGTGGCGCTAAAGTGTTTTTGGAAGGCAAAAACGTTAGATTTCACTACCCGTTGGGAAAATTTGTATCAGTGTTCCATGCCAAGTGTCCTGATAGCAATGAACTACAATATATTGTGCAGAATCGTTGGAGGAGACGAAATATTTCCGACTGAATAACAGCCAAAGTACACACACATCTTTCTATAAAAGACTAAGGAATCCCAGTAAAAACAACATATAAGCTGTACAATGGAAAAGTTTTTGTTTTTAAGTTCTCCGTACCAAACAAAAGAACAAGACCTGGTTGTTAGAGATGTGAGATCCGAAACGAGCGGAAAATAAGAAAAAGGCAGCGCTAATACTTATACTCGTATTTATAAGACTTCCTGGGCAGTAACAAGTACAATGTGAGTGGAGACCGTCTTCAGGATTATACTAATACTAATATTCCTGTCAGATCGTCGGTCATAGGTACATCGAATATCGAGGCGAATCGCGGCTCTGCTGAAGAGTAAGAATTTGAAAAACTCTAACTGGGCCCGGCCAAGGAGAAGCTACGAAAATCTGTTACTAAAACTTAAATTCACTAAGTTGTTCTTAGATAGAAGGTAGAGGAGGAAGCTGACCAAAACCTGAATTCCCATGGTAGGACGTATTCTTCAGAACATTTTCTTAGTGGAATATTGAAACACTCGATGCGACAAGTACTTTGACGAAAGTGCTCAAGAGAGGCAGGCATATCAGTTCGACTATAAATACTCCAAAACTCCCCAATCGATAGAAGAGACACCCACTTTCGTGCTTGCTAATCGTTCACTCCCGAAATGAGTAACAAAATTTCCTGGTGTCTGTCATCGGTTGTGTCTACAAGTAAGACCATTCAATACAATACACTACTGCTGCGTTCTTTGATGGCTGGTACCCATGGCATATCTCTAGCTATTTCGCAAAAGGTTATAGTCCAGCTGCTGTCAAGATCTTTATTGTTTGCTAAGCACTGGCCTACTAAACAAACTCAACAGTTTGGCTTCCTTTCTGCTGAAGAGCATTTGGAGAAAGTGATCAATCTTTATGTGTACCCAACAGCTGCACAAAAGCATCTTCTATCTGAGATCCATATGTTTACCAATGCGGAAGCTCTTGCGAGATTCTACTTCAGAATCCAGTAGGAAGAACGGACGTCATTTCCAACTCAGATTGACAACTACGTGGCATAAACAAGCCACTTGTTTTGTGTATTGAATGCTAGTAAACAAAATGTTGATTACGGATACTAGATATGCTCTATGAGTGAAGAATACAGTGAACAGCAGTGGTCAGCACATTCACTATCATGTTACCACTGTTGTGATGCATGTTGTTTGTTTTCTGGATTTAAAAATTCTAGCGCCCACTGGAGACAGTTGGCTAATGACCGGACTAACTGAAGAGGCTTGTTAGTTGAGGCCGGGTTCGTCACCTCGAACTGTAGCGCCACCTAAATTACAAAACGAAAGCATTTACGATCAGAGGTATCCAGATAATGTACCTGTACTGCCTGTCGTATCTCTCCCTCAAGCTGTGTGGTCTGAGGACAGACAACTTAAGTGGTCGGTACATCATAAATCCTTTAAAGCAGAAAGATGATTCTCTGCCAAAGACTGGAATATGCTGCGTCAAGAATTAAAAGGAAAGTTCCGCCAAGACTTAGGGCTTGTCATCGAAGAGGGTCCATGTCTGTGTTACACCTGCTCTATCCTATGCGTTATTTGATAAAATAAGCTCGAATGTAAATGTATTTCTGCTTGTATTCACAGTTTAGCGCGATTTGACATTCACCTAGTACCGCTCTCTGCTTGATGTTCACATCACAAGCATAGCAGTCTCTCGCCTAAAACAATGCATTGACGCGTCCTTATATTCCTCCTTTCAGTCTGTTCTTATGGATGAGCCATTTCCTACGCTTAGAACTGGTTTTAGCAAAGAAGGAATGTGGGCTTCAAAGCCAATCGAATGCGTATGTCAGCTACATCCTGTCATGATTGTCATCAAGTGAAATCGTATCAACTGCATTCGCAGAGTCTTATCTGTGTCGTAGGGTACAAGTGATATTGCCGATGAAGTTGTTAACCAAAATTCAACGAAGAACTCCTCAGGACTTGTACATTCGTTTGTATTAACTGCGTCCTTGATCAGCGCTTTCACATGGAATTTGATTTTCAGCAGGCACATCAGTAGCACCTCTTCGCATAACTCTTTTGGAAAAAGACTTCCCGACATCTCCCGAAAACAATCGGAATTCACACCATCTCTCAGCAGAACGGACTGCAGATTACTGACTAACGTCGTAGCAAGGTAAGACACGAATACAATACTTCGGAGTTGTTTTCAATACTACAATCGTACACAGATACAAGCCTGTAGCTCAATAAAAAAATGTTTATCAAATAATTACAGCAATAACCTGGCTTCATTTAGGTAAACGAAAACAACCGCGAACTTTTATATTGATATCTCATTGGCCATAACTGATATCATGCTGCCTATTCCACAGATAAGTTCGATATTTTCAGACACAATATGGTCGAAGGTTGATCCAAATTTACGTTTCCAAGTTTTTGCAATTTATTTTATGGATATTGCCTTGGCCATTTGTTAACTTTGTTGTCATCAGTTTACTTTTCGCAAATCCCAGCTAGCAAGACGAGGCAGAGATTCGATATTTCATTGGAATAATAAAATAACCAACAATGGGACTGCCCAACTGCCCAAGTATTACAGAGACTCACGTTGAAGAACACTGCTTACAGGAAGAAAACAGGGTGAAGTAGCTAGAAATTTTAACGTGAGTTTCCTCATCATTTTGCATAGGAAGGTACTTAGAGACATCTGAATCGATCTGCAGTCAACTGGACTCGGCCCATAGTTTCATTCTAGCTGTTGTATAGATGTTAGTATCTCAAAGTTCAACATTGAACTTACACAATCGAAAGAGACTGAGCATTCCTCTATTTTTCCCAAAATTCTGTTCTGACTACGTCAAATATAGAAGGCCAAAATGTTTCCCCCTACTTACACATACGGTATGGTGCATTTCTCACGGTCCCTGGCTTGTTGGAAAACATTGAAGAACAAGAAGCAAGCTCGTAAGAATCGGCACTTCAAACACAAGGATTAAATGGACGACGGGTCTCTGAAGAAAATAAAAGGAAGGAAAAACAGATTCTTAGAAATAAATCGAGGACTGCAGAGTCTACCATCGAGGATATTGGATAGATGGATCGCAGTTCTTGATGATGTTGATGAACGACTTTGACAAACTAAAGTCAAAGAAGTTTTAACATCTCAACTGGTCAAAACATTCGCAAATAACTTTTTGGTATTCAGGAACTTATTTTCATCAGTCTCCATCACATTAAATGCGGCACTGTATGAGCCTAGTTAGTTCTCCCTTTTCAACAACAGCCTACCTCGAAATATGTTCAGCATGGACAAAGTTAAATGGGCCACAAACTCATTTAAACCATACTAGGCACCTGGAATCTTCCCAGCACTGATTCAAAAATGTCTGGTCCAGATTCTTCCTGTTCTAACAGCCTTATTTAGGTCTAGCTTCAACTGCAAATGCATCTCAGAAGCCTGAAGGGAGATATCCCCAAACCAGATAAACCCAGTGAACTAAGTCCTACATCGTTTTTTCTGAAAGCCATGGAAAGACTTATCGATTTACGCATCAGAGAACTTCTTAATAGAAATTCACCTCTGCAACCTCACAAATATGCATGCAGGAAAGGCGCCCCACTAAATCCAGTAAAACAGATCGAAGCAGCCTATCGATAAAAGGAAACTGCACTATGTGCTCTCCTAGATATTGAAGGTGCCTTCGATAATGCCAGATATGAACCCATTTTGGTAAGGGTATTGACCATCCCACTAACCGTTGGGATGCTCGTACCACAAAATCTCCACATCTTCGGGTGAGACTAAAATCGCTGTCTCAGCCGTCAAAGATTGTCACTAGTCATTGATGACCTACTAGTCAAACTTAGTAATCTGGGCTATCTGACTGCAGACTGCTCTAAAGATAGTAAACGACTGGTGTGTTGGAGAAAAGCTCTCAATCAACCCTAGTTAAGCCATACTTGTTCCCTTCACTCGTAAAGGAAATCTGAGTCTTGACCAGATCTCACTTAAAAACACAGAGATTGAGTACTCCTACAAAGTAAGATATCTTATTAACTCACCTGTTAATAGCAAAATTACCAAAGCGACTAAAGCCATGTGGGTTTGCCGTCATGTGTATGGTAAGACCTGGGAAGTAACCCCAAAGGTCACCCATTGGATATATGTATACAATGATGACACGACCCATCTTCACCTACTCATCAGTAAAGTGGTTTGACAAATAGACAAATCTGCAATACAAAAGCTGCAGCAGCTACAAACACATGCAATCCTCGGCATCGCCAGAGTAATGTACACATGCGCCACAGTTGCTGTAGTAGCCTTCATTGGTTCAGCGCCACTCTATCTCTTTGCCAAAAAAAATATGGCAATTCGCAGACAAAAGGGAAAGATTAGTCACTCAGGTCTGTCTGAAATCCCCGAGCTTGACATGACCTGCGCAGTAAATGACCGCCTACCTAAGACTGTGCACTTTGGCAGAAGGTTCCATATAGTGATCCCAAGCCAAATTACAAAAACCCAAACTCAAACCTTAAAGGTATTAAGTGTTATACGGATGGATCAAGGATGGACCCGGAGTCGACCCAGATATTGGTATACTTGGACCAAACAACAGAATATCGCTACCAATGGAAAGAAGTGCCGGCGTATGTCAAGCGGAGATATGTTTCTGCCATTCAGGGCTGCGGCAATCTCATCTTCGACAAGAGAATGAAGTGTGTCCAGCAGGCTCTAGCCTTCTGCTCTACTTCAATGCCCTACAAGACCTCTCGTATAAGAAAAAGTTTAGCGGGTGCCTGGTCATAAAGTTGCTTACAGTCCTAAATGAAACTGTTCGGCTGATTCTTTCAACGGTCCTGAGCCGTGTTGTAAAATCCTAAACTCAGCAATAAAGCGTTCAAAAGAGAACAAGATGTGTACGAATATATCCCATTGGAAAAACATCCCAGGGCTTCGCTAAGCCAAACGAGACATCAATCCATTTCACAAAAAAATCAAATGAATCCCTACAACCCGAAAGGAATGATAGCAGAAGACTGGTTGGATTCAATATCACCTACCCAAAATAGGTCTTATTAGAGAAACTCAATACTGATTGGAAAACAACGAAACTGCGGAACACATCTTATGTGAATGCATGGCTCTAAGTGCCTTAAGGAGGAAATTCTCAAAATCTCCACCAGAGAGACTCTCAATTTCAGCAAAATATCATAGTTGAGCCTCTCTTGGCTTCTTAATACTGATTCTGTGGTACAAAAGATCTTTATGGTCGCAGTGCCCCCGCAATTGGCAGATCAGATTCTTTAATTAATTAGAGAAGTTCGACTGATTACACTAGAGGAGAAGAATTTGTTTTTGTTTGACGGGAGAACCTGAGGGAGGACGTAAGGTGGGCAAGCGGTTAAGGGCACTACCGGCTTTGAACCATTCGATTTGTTGGTTGTTCAGTGTGTGGCTGAGCCTGATTTTGTCGACCTTGCCGTCGGGATGTTTGATTTCACAGTCTACTGGTTTGCCAGGTGCCAAGCCGCGCAGGGAGATTTTGTCTCTGGTTTAGATCTTGTCGTAGTCGGAAGAATTGGCGAATGTGAGAGGAAGAAGACCTTGTTTCTTCAAATTTTGTTTCATGGATACGAGCAAAGGATTTCACAATGATGACATGACCACCAAAGTGATGTGGTTCCAAAGCGGCATGCTCGCGAGATGAACCCTCACCGTTGTTTTCATCACCAAAGCTGCCTTGTTTGCCTTTTAGTCTCTGGCTACATCAGGTACAGCGCCCCATTGACCTGATCGCTTGTTCATTTCGTTGTTTTCGGAGTTGGTAGCACCAACGAACATATTGTTGGAGATGTTGTAAAAGTGAAAGCGATATTTCAACCAAATCCTTATCGTTCCACACGTCGAATGGTTCCAGGAGTTGAAAACGCTGGCTCTTGGGATCAACATTCACCTTTACACTATCACCGCTGGGTGGTGCTGCAACATAGGTGTCCATGCCGGGGTCGAATTCTTTTGATGGCAATTCATCGCCGAATGGCGAGTCCAATTTGAATTCCTTGCCGACGGGAACCTTTAAGGCTATCGATCAATGGACTGAAATCAAGACGACCGGCAATAGAAAGTGCTGTTACCAATTTAGGATTCGTAACAAAGGTATGGCAGGTAGCAGGGTTGGCGTTATTACGTCCGGTAAAGTTACGATTGTATGATGTAACGATGGTGTTCTTGTCGCCGTTCTAGATGTCATTACGATCCCATTGTCCAATGCAAGGTCCGCAGGCGTGCCACCAAATTGGGTCAAAGTATCAGAGATTCCATCGCGTTCGACGGTGTCACGAATTAGTTCAGATCCAGGTGTAACATTGAAAGTGATCTTTGACTTAAGACCATGCTTCACGGCGTTCTTAGCAATGCTGGCACAGCGATCCTCTTATGAAGAGTTGGTGCATGAGCCGATTAAGCCGACCTTGATGTCAAGTGCGTATACGTTTTTCTTAGGGATGTGCCAAATCTGGAGTAAATGGACCGTTTACGTGTGGTTCCAATGTGTCCAAGTTGATATCAATCACTTGACCGTATTCGCAATTGCTGTCTGGGGACAAGAGTTGTTTCTGGTATTTGGCGGCTTCAGAGGCGATGCCTGATCGGCCAGTAGATTTCAAGTAGTCAGATATGCGACTTGGGAAACTTGATATGGTGGCACCGATTTTAGCACCCATGTTGCAGATGGTAGCCATACCAGTGCAAGAAATCGAATCAACACTTGGGGCAAGGAATGTTAGCCATTACGTCGACGGCATCAGCACCACCCCCCATCTATGCACAAGCACCTCCAGTGTGGGAATCAGTACCGATCATGAACAGACCGGGGAAGGCATCGCCTGATGGATGATACCACTGCCTGGTTTCCAGAAGCCCAAACCGTACTTGGTGCAGGCGGAAGCCAAAAAGTTGTAGACTTAATCCTTAACACCACCGACTTGAGCTTCAATCAAGTGATCACAATGCGCAGTCGAGGGTACGGTAACCTTTTTCAATCCAGACGAGATCAATTGCAACAGAGCTATTTGAGCGGTAGCATCTTCAATAGTAACATGATCGAGACGCAAACAAAGATATGAGGTTCCACGACCAATTTCTTGTTCCTTGGGATTAACCAAATGAGAATACAAGACCTTCTCAGACAATGTCAATGGACGGTTCGAACGACCACGAACAGCTTCTAAAGTTTTGTTGAGTTTTTCATAAGGAAGATAGATGTCGGTGTCGAATTTCGACAGAGCCACTTTCGAAGCGACGGCTTTGCTGACCTGGTTCTGCATAATGCTCAATACTCCCATTCTGATGATTGGTTAAGGAAATCCTTTTTGTTTTTTGTTTAATAGAAAGAAACACAACACTTGTGAGCTTGATTTGCTCGTATTAACTCGGATTTTAAGCCACAGCCCATGTTTTCGAGGTTTTTTAGCAGCACCAAACAGCAGTCTAGACGACATTGTCGCATTTGTAAGCAAAGGAATAGAAGCAAGAAATGACAGAACAAAGAACACGATGTACTCCGATCAAAAAAGGATGTAAAACATCCACGACTTGGCCGAAATGCAACAACTGATCGGCGCAAGTTCGAGTTAGGAAGGGAGTGCCAACGTCTTAAATAGCTGGAACGTGTCAAGTCCGTCCAAAAGTAAATAGTCCACACTTTTTGGGGAACGGAAGGTTTGTACGACAAGAACTTGGTCCAACCGGACTGAAGCGCTCCCTGAGGAAATAAGTAAGTATTGAGTTCAATCGGACAACTCAAATTAAAGCCTTATGTGGCTCCATAAGAGAGGATTTCAGCTACAAATTTATACAACATAACAGTTTTTTGATGTTTATCTTAAATTCCCTTTGACGTCAAACAACCATGTATACAGTATACAGCGTATACAGTCTCCAACATTTTTATGGGCTCCACGATTTTGCTTACCATAAACGATTTTTATTTTTCGCAGAAAACTGTTGCTCATTATACCTGCTACAACGTCTATGCAAATACATCCACATTAAAACTAAAAATATCCGAAGCCATTGACCCCAAATTTGCATTTAAATTCGCTCAGCAACTTGACGCTGAAGAGTTAAATTTTTATTAAACCTCACCAACGCTTTCAACCATCTGCAACTGAAGTTTGTATCAATGATCCCTTGATTGTAGGCGTTCAATCAAAACGGAACTAACTTCCAAATGAACTGCGACTCTTGGAAGCCGCCTACGACACGAGGTATTTTCAAATTTCTTTTCAAATGCAAATCAAAATTTTCAAAAAAATTCTTTACGTAACGACGCCAGAGAAATCCACCAACATTTTGTCTCAATTCATTCTCCAACCTGTATCACTCACGTTAATCCCATAAAATGGGCTTTTTTTTGTGCACTCAAAAATTTACATATAGAAACCGAAAGTTTCCCAAACGAAAAACAGATCAGAATGCGAAAAACACTCGAAAAAAGAAAGAATGAAACCGAAATGTAAACATTGAAAGATGAAATTTCTACAAATTCGCATTTAGAGAAAAATGATCGTAAAAAAAATGAGCCAACAACCATTAGAGTCAAACGCGACGTCTATGGCTACGGCTATGGCAACGGCGACGACAAACATTCACTTTTACCCAGCGACTTTACTGTGGACCATACCATTATCACCGAAGTCTTCTCGAATCTGACCCAGAAATCGTTCAGCACACTCTGAAACTCGAGCTCAAGTCAATTGCACTTTTCCTCAAACATCCATCAGTCAGACATCCATGGTTCAGTACCAGTAACGTTGGCCACTATCTTTCAACCTGTGTCACAGGTTTCTTCTGACCAGCATTACCGATTTCTTCTTCATCTTCTTTATCTTCTTCATTTCAAGAGCGAATCGATAATGATTTCTTTTTTCATATTTAAATCCCGTGCGCGGTGGCAGTTCCAAACATGAAGTACGAGTATCAACGAACAGATTTCTGAGCCAAGTCTGGAATCCGTTCTATTCGTGCACACCTAGCCGGAAGAATCATTAATCTCTGGCCACACTGGAGGAGCTTTGTTCAAAAGTTGTGTAATCAAAGATCCCACTGTGTTGTTGAGTTGAAAACCGTTCTTGAACAATGGAGAAGGCGGAGAAAGTGATATCGATGACGAGTGTCGCGCGGGTGGCACGAGGTACGCGCCACAGATCAAGTGCGTTCTTTAGCTTCAAGATTCCAGATTCCAGATTCCAGATAGTCTTCCCATCAATAGTTACTTTTGTGTGCTTTGTGTACTCTCGTCCGAATGTGTAAGCAATTCAAAATATTGTAATTTTGGCTTGCACTTGAGGTGCATTCACGAGTGAAACCCGAGCTTTGTGGCGCTACGAGTATGTAAAGACTAGCCACTGACCCAGATTTTAATTGCTGAGGTAATTATCGGTTTGAATGACAAGTACAAGTAAATTTGGAGTTGAGTTTAGTTGGCCGGTGGCGTTGAGCTGTTCAAATGGAACCATAACCATATGCTCCTCTCACTGGTAGAATGAATTCCGTGTCTTCACGGCCACAGGGATTGGTTCCAATAGCTTTGCTCTGGAACAAAAGTTTCAACTTTAAATCGCAATACACTTTTGCATGCAACGACCGTACTCACAACTCCAAATTCATAGCTCGTAACTCATCCAACAAAGTTGCTACTTTACAGAGCAGTTTTTTGTTTATTTTAATGTTTAATGTGTTTTTGTTTTTTTTTTTTCGGGGAATTTCAGAAGGGAAAACACCGGTTAAGTGAATTTCACTTTACATCGCTGCGATTGGAGAAATTATTAGTTTAGAGGCTGATTAATTACTCAATAGTTGTTTGTTTGGTTGGATTTATTGTAGAATAGCGGTAGCGGCGGCAGCAGCAGCAATCAAATTCGAAATTAGAATTCGAAATTAAAAGTGATTTATGCATTGCCATGTGGAGAGTAAAAGTCCACATTTGTTCGATGGCCAAAACTGATCAAAGTCCGTAAATTAGTAAATTACCATGAGACATGAGAATGTGTTTTCCACTTCATTTGATAAGTGACCGGGCAATGCGGAGCTTAACATAAATTGAAAGAAGTCGCTTTTGCGTTTCACACAACTTTTTTCAAACCTGACAATCGTCTTTTGTTCACAGACAGCGATTTATTTCGAAAATATCGATACGCTTTTGTTTATTGAACCTGTTCCAGTTTGGACACCCAAGTAAGAGCACCGTGCTGTTTCATTCTGGAGAGTCCCTCGGAAGGAGGAAAAATCTTTGTCAGTTAATAAAAGATGATAATAGGATCGTGTCGGCCGACTGATGACAAAAAGGGACAAGGAGGGGCACTGAACGGAGATATCGCCATCGTGCTAGAAGATCTGAATGTTCTAGAAGTCGTCTCCGCCTACACTGGAGTGCGTCCAATCTTCAATGGGACGAATCTACTTTCGCACTCGTGTAGTAGCAAGGGTACTTACAGGTTTCAACATACATAAATCCTCTGATCCAGATGGTATAACTCCCCTTTTTCTGAAGAGGTGTTCTTCCACGCTGGCAAAACCACTACGTAAGTTTTCCATCAATCCTATTCCTTAGGACTCTTTCCGGGCAGATGGAAAACAGCGTTTGTAGAGACCGTCCCTAAAAAAGGTGAGTCTTCTTCTCTCTCTTCCCACAGACCCATTGCACTTACGTTCATTCTTTCCAAGGCCATGGAAACGCTGATAAATCGTCAGCTCAGGAAATATCTCGAAACACGAAAACTTGTCAATGACCGGAAATATGGTTTTCGTAGCAACGGGTCCACTGGTGATTTGATGGCATGTCTCACCGGAAAGTGGAACCAAAGAGTACATCAATCTAGCACTTGATAGTTGCACTTGATATTTCTAAGGCATTTGACAGAGTTTGGCATCAGGCTCTTTTGTCGAAAATGCGTGCATTTGGGATCGACGACTCTCTTCTTCAATGGATTAGAAACTACCTCTCGGAACGTTCAATTCAAGTTGTCTTGGACGGTTTTCAGTCTGATATTCACAAAATAAATGCTGGTGTGCCCCAGGGCTCTGTTCTGTCTCCGACACTCTTTTTAATTTTTATCAATGATTTCTTGTCTGGCACTTGTAATCCAATATATTCCTTTGCTGGCGACAGTACTCTCTGCTTTTCATATTAGTTTCCGATCTATGAATGGTACTTGCATCGTCGAAACTGAAAAACTTTACATTCTTGGTATGTGTGTCAGTGACAACTTACGTTGGAATGACCACATATTTGATGTCACCAAAAATGCTGCAAAATGTCTAGGTTTCCTCAAGCGATGGAAGAAATATTTCACCCCCTCTGATCAGGCTTCAATATATAATTCGTTTATCGGCCCGAAATTGGAGTACAATGCTCACATCTGGTCAGCTGCTCCTAAGACCTCTCTGCACCTGCTAGATAGGATTCAAAACCGTGCGATAAAACTCATAGGTGATGCTAGTATCACCCAGTCAATGGGCACCCTCGAACATCGACGAAATGTCTTCTGCCTCACTCTGTTTTATCGCTACTTCCACCACCAGTGCTGCACTGAAATCGCCAGTAGCAGTCTGCCCCTTCAAACCTTCAACCGTAACACCCGTCTCGCTATGAATGCTCATCAGTATACCCTCAAGCCCACTTTCGGACGTTCAATACTGTGAAATATCGTGGTTCGTTCCTAAGCCAACAAGATGAGATGAATTTAAAAAAAGAAACTCTGAACTCATCTACTTCATCAGCACAAATGTTTAATAACGTAATCAGAACACCTCCACCTAACAACAAGTATGTAGTGCACATCTTTTCGTCTCATCCATCAATTATCCAAGAACATTGGAAAGTTTTTTACACTGGAGTGGAAGATGACTAGAAAAGCCGAGCACTTTGCCTTCTGAAGACTCTTGGAGAGCCGTCGAGAAACAAAAAGTTCCTAGAGTACACCATGCTACAACCCCAGTATACATATATTGCTAAATCAGCGCTTTGGAAACCAATTAAGACGCAATAAATAGCTGCATCAGCAGAGCTGCCTTACGATTTACCAAAGTACAAGCGGTAGTCTTAGATGTAGACAATATCGAGTACAAGTCTTGTACGATTTTCTGATGGATTTCAGATGAGAACCTTCCAATGATCTCTGAATATAAATCACTACTTCACCTACCATTTACTTGCTTACTTAAAGTGGCGCTACAGTCCGGTGTGGAACTGGGTCTAAAGCAACAAGCATCTCCAGCCAGCTCGATCGTTGAGGTCCCTTTCATTTGTGTGATCCACCTAAGTCACGGTTTTCTTCTACTGCGATGTGCCTCGGGGGCGGATTTTAAGGTTTTTTGGGCCATAAGCTCTAAATAACCCATCCATGTCAGTCGTTGAACCTTCACTCTCTTGGCTAAGTCGATGTAGCTGTATAGCCCGTTTGTCGTTGTATTTCCCGCTCCACTCACCCATCACCTAAAGAATTTTCCTCTCAAAGTAGGCAAGAGCATCCGCATCCATCCATACCTCTGCGAGGCCTGAGATTATTAAGGTCTTGCATAGGGTCACTTTTGTTGTTCGAGAGAAGGCTTTGCTAGGAAATTTCCTTCTGAGTCCAAAGAAGCAGCGATTGGCAAGAGTTGTTCTTCGTTTGATCTCAGCGCTGGTTTCGTTGACGCCTAGGTAGACAAAATCCTTAACTGTAGAGGATGACGTCTCTGTCCGAGACGTAGGTGTTGAGTGCTCTTTCTTTTTGAGAGCATATACTTGGCCTAGTCCTCACTGACTGTTAAACTCCGTCACTTCCGCCATAATACTCGCGAAAACGCCACTGACATCACGCTGCTTCCTTCCGATTATGTCACTATCATCGGCGTAGGTGAGTAATTGGTCGGATTTTTGAAAGATTATGCCTGTTCTCTTTGCACTATTCTTTCAAGAGTGATGTTAAGGCAATCGCATGACAACGCGCGCCTTGTCTGAATGCTTTTTTTTACATAAAAGGTCTCGGTGAGTTCTTTATCCATCTTGGCGGAGAGCGTGCATTTTCTATCGTCAAGCGGACGAGTTGTATGGTAGAGATGTCAAAACTAGACCTTGCTCTGTGCAGCTCGTCTCTATAGATGCTGTCATACGCGGCTTTAAAATCGATGAATAGGTGGTGTGAGTCGATTTGGAGTTCATGGGTTTTTCCCAAGATCTGCCGTAGTGTGAATATTTGGTCGATGGTGGATTTTCTGGCCTGAAGCCACACTGTGGGCGATGTTAAGAAGACTGAAGCCTCTGTAATTGGCGCAGTTCAGAGGGTCTCCTTTCTTGAGGATCGGACAAACAATCAATTACATCGGGCATACTTTTGTTCCATCATATTTTACAGATGAGTTAGAGTCTGCTCCTTACCAAGTCAGGCAGTCAGACCAATTGCTCCAGCAGCTTTGTTTGACTTTAGCTTAGATATCTGTGTCGGGTGAACGGAATTGTTAGTCTACATCGTCCAGGTTGAAAGGTTCATTTCTCCGCCTAACAGAGGTATTTGGCTCTTCATCGCCGTTTACACAACAACACAACAGATATGCTCTTTCCAAATCCTCAGCTCTACTACAATGTTCCCTTGTTTGTCTCTACAATAAGGCCATTAGGTAAAGTAGTTTATTTGCTATTTCAATAGCACACAATTAAATTATATGTTCAGTAGGAAACCCTTTTCATGACATGACTAATGAATGTCTTCAAAGAATTGGGTGCTGATGGCGGCAAGTTTCACTATTCAATCTTCCATTTGTGTGCGTCAGGTCAACACTCCTCTAAACGGTTGAGCGAGTTTATTACATACTTCGCACTAAACACAGTATAATCAAACACCGTATCGAAATAAAAATTTTTGTTCTAACCTCAAAATTATTATTTCTACGGAAATCAGTTAAAAAAATACAAAAAAATCAGCAAAACATTACGAAATTGAATTGTATTTTTGAAAATATCGGTATATATTGTGTACCCAGATCACGATACTGGGATTGTTAAAAGTCAGAAGCAGCTGTGACCTTAAAACGTCACAATGCCAACACTCTTAAGCACAACGCAAATTTTGACAATTTTTTGAATTCGAATGGGTATTTCTGCGTCATGATTACGTCTATCATCTGTCAACATAAAACAGCTGTTTGTCATCTAGAGAAATAGAAGATCAACCTTAAAACTATGAGATGTTATTTTATTCGCTCACAGTTAGCAGAGATAATTGATTAAATATTTGTTGCTGAAAGTCGAAATGCCTGTCAGAGTTTACTTTATCAACTTTTAAACCCAAATCAATTTTATAGCACCCCCATTTCATAAAGAGCATTCTATAAATTCCAAAAAAGTGTTGAAATCCTTTTCGAGATACAAGTACGAGTACATCGTACACAGCAACGAGCAGTACATTGTCAGCCCTTGTGCAACGTCAGTTGGTTTTGATTTGACAACTTGAGCTAAAGATCAAAAGTCAGTTGTCTAACTCACACTTTATCTATGTCTTGTCATGTTTTCTAGCTCAACTTGTTTACTTTATGTCGCTTTACACGACTAATAATTCCATTTCGTTGTTCGTTGCAAGATTTATCTATCATACAAAAAACTCATCAAAGTTTACCTTCCTCCAATTGTAAGCGGCTTATCTAAATAAGTAGGAACGAAGTTCAGAGGAAAAAAACACGAACAATTGGAACAACAATTTTTTTTGGCATCCAGAGAACCATCATTTTGGGGTCAAACAAAAAACAGATATTTCATTCGAATTCGAACTCGAAATCTACGAGTAGGTATTACCGACTGATTAGGAGAATTAAGCTCGGATGGGTAATGCCATTTGTAACTGTCCGAAAACTGGGTCGCGATAATTTTCCAATTTCAATGAAGTTACAATGAGTACGAGTACTGTTCGATTTTTCCCCTCAAATTCTTAATCGGCTTTGGCAAGCGCAGAGCCATCTGCAACGGGTCGATGCTATACGAGTATGAGATTGACAAACAGTTTCTGGTGTCACAGCTTAGTTAGTAGCACGTGAGTTGTCAAAGTGTCAAAATGACAGCTCTGAGCTGCTTATGGTCATACTCGTACGAGTATTTGCGTGAGAAAAATCGCTCCAATTATGTGAGACTGTGGACGGCAACTTTTATATTTTGTATTAATTTAAATTGGGCAATAAAAAACTGTAATTACAAAGATACACAGAAAAAAGATACGAAGAAAGGGAGATACGAGTACTCGTGCATAATTGTGCCCCGTCAGTTTGAGTGTGAGTGGGGTTTTTGTGCTCGAATGTATGTATAGAACAAGTACTAGTTGGTCGTATTCTATAGGTACACCATGGTCGGTGTGATCACGTTTTTTTATCACCGTGATTTTAATTAATCACTTAAAGTTGAAACGTAATGGGTGTGATAAGCATTTTGATATGACGGTCGACTTGGTTGTCCAGCAATTGGTGAGCTGCGCGTTTGTTTGTTTTGAACACCGAGTAATGAATACGAGTAATGAGTTCGAGTTCGAGTTCGAGTACCTGTCATGTGTCTAGCGGATACAAGTTCGAAAATTACTCATTTATGATTTTGTACTTTTCTGTTTTGGCACTTTTTTTTTTGTTTAACTTCTTTGGGTCAACTTTTTTGTTGTTGTCAGTGCGGAAGAAATAATAAACGTCCCAGTCCGGTGGGAATTCTATGACTCTGGATTACTCATTACTCACTCACGGACTATGGTGTTTTGTTTACAAAACCACTTAAGCCGGTCGGTGTCTTTTTTCCTCCCTACTTTCTGACATGATTGATTCGACTACGAGCAGACTGACTATATAGAAGGGTTTCACTTTCATAGCCACAAAACAAACCATGAACGAAATTTTGTTTTAAATTGTTTATGTGGAGCATTAGCCTGGGGGAAGGGTAGACAGGTGTTGCGAAATATCTACATACCTTCACCTACTGTACACCTACGCCATAATGGGGACAGCAGAGCTTAGGGTGTCTGAGGAATGGCTTTTCGATAACATCGATTACATGACGAATTCCTTTTCGTATTTGCTGTTCTGTACGAGAACGGGTATGCACTCGTAATTTGAAAATATGGTGAAATCAAATGGCTTGGAATCACGGCTTTGAATGAAGTTTTTTTTATTTTTTAACTGCTTAGCACTTATAGTTGAGTTAATTCACCACATTTCGTGGTTCACATGTCTGATTTTCAATTTAAAAAATCATAAACCCCAGTCGACTGTAGACTTTGATGACAAATATCTGGCTCCGGGGGGATTCTTACATGTTTATCACCAAAGCAAGTTTGATTCATAGAGGAGGTGACCGCAATTGTAGTTTTTTCTTTAACTCCACTTGCAAATGCAATCTTCAATTTACATTGTATCGAACTTAGTAATTGAATGAAAATTACTTTATAAAAGGGAATATCATAAAAATGTCAGACATATTGTGATTCATTACAAGGAATTTCCGGTTGATAGGAACAATTGTCTTACATATTCTGTGAATACTTTTGAACTCCGAAGTGATGCTGAGACTAAAAGAATGCGATAGTACCGGTGGTTGCAGTGGCCATAGCATAAGAAAAGGCCACGCAAAATTTCATCAACAACAGAGTATGTGATTGCGGGAAATGGCGGCAATACTGACACTAATGCCTGACATCGATGGAACAAGACAGTCGGTTAGAAGTTTGCCGGCAAAAAGAAATGAATCCAACAAAGCTAACAACCCAGCGAAGTCCTATGAGAATTGGTACAGGAAGAGTACTAGAGAAACAGCTCTCGATGAATAGCAGGATCGATGAAATACAGTAAATGGCTGTGTGGCCATCTGAATACCTCAATAAAAATAAGAACACAAACGGTTAATTTGGCCGGCAATGCAAGGGTAAGATCGGAATCACTGAAAGTTTGCTATTCCAGCGGCAACAAGTACAAAGAAGCCTGCATGGCCCACGGGGCGAAATAAGGAAATAGGAAAACAGCAAAGGGAACTACGTTCGATGAAAGCGTGGAGAACCCTTTTTCATGGCGATTGCGTTCCGCTCATTGGAAAAGGTGAATTGGAAGAGGTGAAAAGTGTCATCATTCCAGTGCTTTCAATGCGCTTTAGATGCATCAACGCAGTACTTTTGAATGCGCACTCTGAATAATGCCCTGCTGCATAGCAGACCAGATGTGACCAGAGTGGCCGCAGCCCAAGTGGTAGTGTATTGGCTTCCCAATCGGACGGTTTTTGGTTCAATACCAGCCGTGCCCGAAAGATGAATGTTGGATGTCACCTATGGAGCGAAATAACCATTGAGCACAAACATCTTTCTCTCTCTCTCTCTTAAGTTCTGAGAAACTTAACACGGGTTCAGGCATTTTGAAATTAGTAATACATTCTTGAGTGTTAAGTTCTTTAAAAAAAACAAAGACGTTACAACATTTAGGAGACCGGCTTCAGCAACGAAATTCGAGTCCGGATAGTATCACCAACAGTTTCAAAAACATTTCATTTCATTGATGTCATCAAAGATGTCGCTATTGGAAGTCGCACTTCTGCCGACGTCGACAAGAAATCGAAGAGATCTATCAAAACATCACTATTGTTGCCCTGAGGAATTGAGAGCCCAGGACCATTGAATATTTAACACGCCTTTTCTTAACGAGTTAAATATTTTCTAAAAGAATTCATTTAGTTTCCTCCTCCATTCAGAAGTTCAACATAAAATGGCCTGAAGGGCGGAAATTATTTTTCTACCACGAATTCAACGAGTGACAGTTCTATTAACTAAATTGATGAATTTGTACAGCGGTTTCTGGATGGTGAGCCATTACAAAGAGAACGTTCAGCGACGTAAAAAGTTTCTATAAACAATAGAACAATGATTTTAATCGGAAACAACTATGCGTTTAAGATTTACTGGCTTAACAAGGATTCACATTGCACCGTAACGAAACTTGCAGAGTTTAGCGCAATCTGGGCCAAAAACGGGGCCTGATTATGTCATTTTCCTCTTTTTTACCTCATCTTTCTCTCTTCCTGTGTTTTAAGACCGTCCGTACTCGTATACGAGTTGTAACGTAGCTTATTTCATATCTATCTGTGGTTTTGTTCTTTTTTGATATTTCCGCACGTGATAAAAGGGTAAGTTGAGTTGAGATGTATCGGATAGTGGCAACCGCGAGCGTGCCAAAGCCGTCTACTCCTGCATCATGGATGCCTCCGTGGCTGATTAAACTCCTTACAATGGCGCCAAACGTTTATGGCTAGTCCGGTCTTTGCTGTACAGTCTTTAGGCGAATAGCTAAGAGACTTGGTGAGGTAACAGGTAACTGAGATCTGTAAGTTGACTGCTTTTCGAGGTGAAATAACTGAGGTAACTGAGATCTGTAAGTTGACTGCTGTTCGATAAAGTTAGCCATAGGTTGACTTTTCCTGTGGCGTGTGCTTGAGATCATAAACTTCTAGTCGTTCTGATGTATAACCTGGACATCCTCTAGCAGCCTGGTTCAGCCATATACCCAGTCTGGAGGGAAGATACAGGTAATGAAATACCAGTGTCCACTTTAAGTGACTCGACATTACATAACGAATAAGACTCAGACAGACTTTAGTACCCATTCCGACGAGCTAGAGCCAAGCAACCGCAACCGCGCCACAGCATCATGGATACCACCGTGACCGACTAAACTCGTTACATCTACCACAACAATCTTCTAAGACGTCTCCATGATACCGTTCTATCAAACCTTGAGTCCCCGGTTGCCCCCTTTAGAGGCAAAATTCACTTAATGATTTGTACAATACAACACTTCGGGGAGAGCTGAAAAATTTACGAAACAGTAAAGATTAGGCTTGTCGGCGGAATGGCAGAGTTGTTCGGCGATAAAGAGAGAACCTCATTTGATACTCCTAAGTGTAGGCTCAGGGCCATATAATAAACGGCCTGTGTTGACGTATAGTTTCTCGTCTCAGCTCACCGACCAAATTTAAGTATGTGAAGCTAATTTGATGCGAGTATGGAAACTCAGTAGATTTGATCGATAGAATTGGCAAAAATCTGCACTTTACTCGTAAAAAATCCCAATGCGCATTTTTGCTTCCTGAAATCATGATTCTATTAGTTAAAGACTGGAAAGTACTAGATGCATCGTCGCTCTTCATTTCTCCAATTTTCACAGCTTCTAATGATAAAGTAGAGCAAAAGAAGTCATTTTCTCTGCTGCCATATATGTAGAAGAGAAAATACTACAGCGAACTCTACGAGCTGTAGATGGCTAAGTCATGTAGAGCAAATTAATATATATTAACGTAGTAGAGGAAATCGTCGCCTTAAGTGGCGCGCAAAAGTGGAAGGGTACCTCAACCATCTTGGGGTGCGTAATCGGAAGCAGTTGACCAGAGACCGTGGTTACGCAGACTGTAGCGTCATCCTCATCCCACCTCATTCAGCGCATTTCCTCCGCATGACGAACTAGCTTTCATGGATGGATGCCACTATTGTGACTATTGAGATTGTGACCCACCTATTTCTTTTTGAGTTACCTGCTCTACGGCCACTTCAACCATTTGATTCGCCTGAACAACTGGGTCTTTTACTTTTTCTTTTTCGAAGATCCATCCATATTTCGAAAAATATCAACAAAAGCTTTTTCAAGAAACTATTGACTCATAAAACGCCATTAAACGGATTTATATGAACCTTATCAGCAACCAGCAGAACTAGAACGAGTTCCATCGAACAGGTCCATTCAACGAAACGTCAAACGCATTACAATCTTAAAATTATGTCAAACTACTCATATCAGTCACGTGTATAAAAACATCATAAAAATCGGAGCAGATAATGCTCAAATGACAGATAATGTCCAATGTCACACGTTTGTCGAACAAAATTTTAAAACAAATCACCACCATCACGCAATTCTTCGAGTTACTATGGTATAAGTTAATTAAATTCCGGCATCGAGATCCTTGACATTGTATACGAATATTGGAATGCCATGGAAGACTCCCCTATAACCAACAATGTGTGTCCCCTCCCCCGAAGATGATTTAATCGTACTAATCCAATTCTCTGCTCTCTGTATTACATGTAAGTGTAAACATGATTATTGTACTTTCCCACCCAGCCCGCGAGTTACATTTTTTTTAATTGGCATTTCACCATTTGCCACTAGATCTCGGAGTTTGAGGAAGCAGGCGTCGAATCTGAGGGTGTTCTGTGTTTATTCTCTCATCCAACATTGAACTACCCCAACCGAAAAAAAAATGACGCCACCCTTTGTACCAGTTAAAAGTGCGCATGACTTGTGACCTTCACTCACTTTAAACTGGGCAAAAACTTTGAACAGATGATTTCTGAATCGCAATAGGGGAAACGGATGATATTTTCGCAATCTTCTGTACTCCCATTCATTGAAATCAGTTGGTACAATGGTGACAAATGACATCTGTGTCAGAGATGTTCTGTCAGAAATTGGTTAGCCTCCAGCAGTAATGTCTGTAAATTTTCATTTGTTCATTAGAAGGGGGGCCAACTCAGAATTGTTATGAAAAAGTCAGCAAACATATATAGATGCATCTGTCAGAGTGGCGGAAGAATAACCTGTTAGCCTGGCATCGAACTATCTCGATGACACCGGTTAATTTGGTAAGCGGCTTGGTTTTCAAATTTAAATTAGACAAAAAAAAATGAAAGTTAATTTGTTTGATTTCTGGAAATCGGAATGGGTTCCAATATGTCATTGGCCGTTGGTCGTTGTTCTTTGGATACTGGATAGAGCACAGTGCTGTTGGGAGGGCAAATTGAGCCGTTAGGCTGTATAAGTGCTTGATGGTCGAGCCGGCCATTGTCGAAAAATGCATTTCCTGAGGCAACGGTCTTTTATTAGCTTCACCCAAATGAAATTAGAGTCTATCGGATATCTCTACACTCGTACTCTCTCTTTTTCCATTAAGAATCTGAGGCTACACCAAAGACGAAACACGAAGAGACAATTTGTCATTGGACCAGCATCTGGTGTAGTGATTTTCTACAGACAGAGGTCGTTCTTTGGAAGTTCGTCTTGAAGCTGATTTTATTGCACTCGGTGGTCAGAATCATTAACTTTGGGTTCTAACCATTTTCTTCATCTGTTTGTATTTAACGGTCGATATGCATGAATGACGTTTGCTGATGTACTGGGCTTTTAACACCTAAAATATTGGTAGTGTTGGTAGTTTTGGTAGTCATTGGATGTTGGCTATAAGTTATTTCTTTCCGACCGTAGACAGTAAAGTTAGTTTGGACATTTAACTGTTCATTAGGGCGTCGGTGTCTGTGTGCGTGAGTATATATACTGTGATGCCAAAGTGCATTTAGAAAGTAAGAGAACCTCCGTTCCCATGAATGGGTTGGGTTTTTGTTTTTTTTTTTTTCGTTTTTTGATAAACGGCATTAGTCACATTGTCGATTTTGTTATATCAATATTTCTGACATTTTATGTTTACATAAATTACAATACAATAAATTCATTTGAACCACTAAGTGTCGTCTTAAAGATACAAAACAAGCACTGTTGGGAGAACAATTAATTCAAATAGAATAGCAGACAGTATGGTCTGAGTCAGTCACTTTATTTTTTTATTACCTCAGAAAGGTCGTTTGTTCCTCGCCGTAGTTTCTATGAATTTGTAAAGAATTATTGTAATTTACAATTCTAATATGTGATGACGGGTGCGAATATGTGTTCTCCGCACAGCTTGCCTCTATTGTTACCGTACATACTGGTAGGTTTGGTGCTTTTAACATTTAGATGCTCAGGCATATGTAAATGATCATTCATCAGTGAAATCATGCTTTGCTAATGTGTGATAAAAACAATCTTAAAGTGTTCGACAATTGGCACTAGGAGCCGTACACCCTCCGACTTAAGTATTACTGAGAACCATCGCCGTCTGTTTTTTCAACAAATTCAAGCATCGGATTGTTGTCGTGGATATTAAAGGAACGTATTTTCTAGCAATATTGGAGAGCCTTTTACAAGACATATGGCATCTGCACGATCTATAGAACTATTCAAAGCTTAATCATGGAGAAACACCACGACTTGCACACCATCTTCATCGATCTGGCGAAAGCGTTCGACAGAATTTCAAGAACTCTTATATGGATGGCACTAGGATCTTAGAAAGTTCCAGAAACCCATGCAAAAATCATAGAAAACTATGTCGTTAAAACGAAGTTAAAGAGCACACTAGGAAGGATTGGAAATTCAAAGGTAAACTTGAGGTACATCAGTACATATACACGGGTTTCTACGGAAGGACGAGGACTGGCATTTCATAAATACCCATGTACCAGCTCCTCAGTACACATCCAATAACTGAATAGTAGGTCAGACACCTTAGATCGTCTCAAAGTGCAAGCAACTGCAATACTTCGTTTCACTTTTTAACAGGAAAATGTCCTTTAAACTTAACGATTTGCTTAAGTGTCGGGGATATTTCGATGTTAAGAAACCCCCGGGTCAGCCACGAACAATAAAGGATCGGAAATTCCCGTCCGATAAGCAATTCAAACTCAAGTTCTTGACGAGTTTTGGTTGAACAAACCTTCTTTGCTGATGTGAACCGCATGCAGATTGTGGGAGCACTATGTTGTTTTTTTTACAATGTTACAACACTCAGTCAGTTGATAGTTAATCTGACAGTTGATACCACCACTTAATTCAGTATTGTTTGGCAAATCATGATGCAAAGACGAAGATCCCCAATTCATCGATTCGTCATCGTTCACAAGAACTCGGCCTGAGTCCATCGACTTTGTAGAAGATTTCGTGCACGAATCTTGGTTTACAGGCTTAGAAGATGCAACTGCTGCAAGAATTGAAGCCAGACCATCATCGTTTGGGTCGTGACTTCGTTGGTTGGCCCTTAAACCTTTGAAAGTCGAGTCAATTTCGGTTTTGTTAATGACCAAAAATGTCAAAGGTGATCCATCAGCTATCGGAACACTTTATGAGCTGGTGGCATTTTCGGGGCGCATTTCTTCAAAAATTAAGACAATCGAAATGTCACCGAAATGTCAATTCTTTGTTTCCAAAAGGGCGCAAACATGGTCCGTATAACATTTCCTCTCAATAGTATGGTAACCATCTAGTCATTAAAAGAAGTGTTCGATGACAACATTATCTTTTGTGGCCTGGCCTCCAAGATTGTGTGTTTTAACGCGCTGAACTATTTTCTGTGTGAAAGCCAACATCGGGTACACCATTTGTGAGATACCGTCTCAAATGCTGTGAAATTGGAGCTCAATAGTAAGTAAAAGAAGAAAATTATCCCGATTGTACTAGTTTTAGGATCAGTTTTTCAGTGCTGAGTTATTACATTAGTACAATTATTCTAGAATTAACTAATGAAACAGTTTTTTTTCGTACAGGACTAACTTTGCTATCATGAGTTGGTTCTTACTTGGCATCACTGCTCTTTCACCATGATTTATCGATTCAGCTGTCAAAAAATTTAGCGAAATCTGTCTTCTAGCTTTCACAACTTTTCTTTGCCTACATTAGCATTGTCATTCACGCACAAAATGTCGAAAAGAAATTCGAATTTAGTAGGTAATAAGGTTTAGTACAATTTTCCCACAAAATAAAAATGAAATAAACTTCTTCGCTTGCCAATTTGCATCGAACAAACATTAACATTTAGTGAAAAACTTATTTCTGAGGTTAACTCCAGTCTAATCCCGAAACTCGGATGATTTCGTACTGAAAGACTGACCCTTAGACTAAATAGCATTTTTACAGCAGACGACGATAAACCTTCTTATAGGCACCACAGTTTTACGGCGGAGATAAGATATTCAAATAAGAAAAACGACAGCCAGACAAGTTCTTAAAAGTGTCGAAGTGTTTCGTTTGACAGTTCAGAGTGATTGGTGAATAAAATCAAGGGAAAACATTTCACACTGCAAAACAAACTTTACTACCATTCCTGGGTTTACGAATACATTTCAGAATGCCAGATGAGATGCATACCTGTTGCCCCATAGGCAACCTTGACCTTATGATATCCATACACGAAATTCGGAAATCGGATAACAAAAAAGCAACTCACCAATGGTGAATTTTCAAAAACAGGTAAAAAGAAATGTCGTAAAGTTACAACTTATCCGACAATAACAAGTGATTCATCTTGTTGTCACTAAGTGAAAACAATTAACCAAATTTGTGGATGATGAATCAAAACACTTAAAGGAGGCAACAGGTGGCCGAGAGCAGGTTATTTCAACTCGTTTCGTGCACATTGTAATAATGTAATAAATTAATACGGTGATTGGTTTATTAGGACATCCCCGGTCAAATAAAACCGCTCATTTGGTTCCTCGCTAATTCGCCAACCAACTAAAATTATCCAATCCATGAACTCTATCTAATCTAATCGCGCGGTGATTTTTAATTCTATTTTAGACTTTCCAATTTTTTTAATTTTTTTTCCCTTTTCGTTCTGCCTAAGATTGTAAAGATTGTAGCAATAGATACTCGTATAGGCGTGAGAACGTGTCAGTTACTCGAAAAAAAAAAGATTGTGAGAACAATCAAAAAAAAACTTACCTTTCTTGCGAAGGGTGACATGAACATCTCCACTATTGTGTACGCTGACATCTTCCAGATTCTCTGGGATTGGTGCATCTGGAAATGTCATGTCATCATGTCGGCTATTGTAGACATCCTTGTACAGCTTCACCGACTGATAAATTAACGCCCAGGCTTGCTCCTCCGACAGCGGCGCATTAAAGGAATTCAAAATATTCTTCAAATTTATACAAGACTCTGGATTTGAGCACTCTGCGATGGATAATGGCGGAGCTGGTGGCATTGCTGTGTTGCCCACAAATATATCCTTTGGAGGGGGCGGAATAGCTCCACCACCTACCATCGAATTGAGTTTTTTCGGTCTGCTTCCGGTATTGTCGGAAGACTCTAGTTTTATGTCTGTCTGTTGATTGTTAGTTTGGTTGATTTTGTTCATTTTGTTGTTGCACTCATGGGTGCTGTCCTTTTGTTGGGTATTAGTAGTTGTCATCGTTGTCCTGGAAGCTGCTTGTTGTTCATTACTAACAGATTCCGTAATTTCCTCGGCCATTTCTTGAGGGTTGCCTAGTCGAAATTGTCCAACACTTTGGTCTAGTTTATTATAATTATTACACATGTGACAGGAAGACTTGTCTAAACATTTCTCTCGATCAAGTAACATTGGTTGGCTGATACATTTTTTGCCAAAGCAAAATTACACACAAAATTTTTAAAACTTATATTTTCACTAAAAAAAAAAACAAAAACTAAGAAATAGACACGAAGAGTGAAAAATTGCAACAAAACGGAGGGGAAATAAGAGATTTTGGCCAAACGCGGCGATTCAGGGATGAGAAAACATTCAATTGCCGAAACAAACTTTCCTTATGCAGATATTTAGACGAATGGAATACCGTTAAGTTGTCAAAAATATGTTTTTTTCTATTTTTTTTTAATTTTGGCGCACTGACAGGTGTTTGTTTACTTTGTTGGAAACAAAAAATGGGGAAGACGCAATTGTTGAGTACTTATCACTGTACAGGAGACCAAGACCAGCCTTGGACACGGGAAACGTTTCCTGTTTTTCTTTTTAGACAAAACTGTGCTCTCGTTTGTTTCACTTGAATTTTATTGATTTTCCATTTTTACACTTGAATCGATTTTTAAAGGAAAAACCACACATATACACTTGTACTGTACACACTTGCAGACGCGTTACACTTTTTAGGAGTGAAGGACTTGCAGTTGCAGAATGCAGCAAGCAACCTTGACTCTTCTTCGGGGATGTGCTCGTGCAGTGGTGTGTACTGGTAGTCAGGAGGACGATTTTTATTATGGAAAAGATTTTTCTCAATTTTTTAACTGTTGTACGACGTCACTTGCACGGGTAGAAGGGAATTTAAATTTTTTCTTTCTTTCTTTTTACAAACTTACAAATAACTGTTAAAAGCAAAACAAATATCGACAACAAAAATTTTTTTTTTATCCAGCAAAAACTTTTCTCTCAAATTATTGCTTGAACCGACTTTCCTGGCCAATCCAGTTGCTTCGTTCACTAGTTCGTTACTGAATTCGATGCCTAGCGCCAGCGAAACGAGCTACCATCGAGCTTGAGGCGGAGAGCATTTTTCGTTTGACTGGGTATGAGTTAGAGGGGAAGCAGTCAACCAAGTTGAGCCTAATTACTGAACGAAACGGGTGTATTCGGTTCGATGCGTTATCAGCGGTAGAAGGAAAGTGTGTTTCACATGAGCCAAAGAAAGTCAACAGCTAAAAGAAAAATAAGTTGCCGGCAAGTTGTGTTGTGTGTATTGAAGGTGATTTTAACAAGTTCAGTTTGAGATGCAACAAGTTGGATGGGGAGAGTTCGGAACGGATTTGGTCTTTCGTTAAATGTTTGTAGTTGGCACCATGTTGCCTATTCAAGAAAACAAATCAAGTGCATCGGATCGGAGGTATTTTCTATGAAAGCAACTGCAGCACAGTGTATTTGTAGACAGAAAAATGCACTTTTTGTGAAAATGAAATCGTGTTAGCAGGAGTAGTGTTACTCATCGAATATAAGAAGAGATACGTGAGGGGATAACAATTGTTTACGTACCGCAGTTCTTGAATATTGTGACATAACATTGGTTTTAGAATTTGGTGAGATAATCGTGTTAAGTTGAGACCTAAGCCTTGCCTGTTATGAGGCTGACTTGATTTTCTCAGAAGGAAAGGGTACAATGAAAGAGCTAAGAGAATATGGCTTTGTTATCGAATAGTCTACCATACCCCTGAATGAAGGCAAAGACAATAACTAAGAAAATCCAAGTTTTTATTTATTTATTCAATGAAAGACTACTTCTGCAGACTCTATAACGGTGATGATGGTCAAAACAGAGAATTCCATCCATTTCCTAGCAATATCGATGCTTAAGTCTTTTAGCACTTGCTGACGGAGACGGACTGGTTTTTTCGGGGTACAGGTCCACCAACTTCGGTGGGTACTGCGACAAAGTCAGTTCAAGATGCCAGATGAGCCTCAAGTTTCTTAATAAACTTGAGACTTATCTTTGATCTGATTACAATATATATATAAGGCATTTATCCGCCCAAAATTGGAGTGCAGTGACCGTATCCGGTCAGGTGCTCCTAAGATCTCTCTGCACTTGCTAAATAGGATTCAAAACCGTGCGATAAAACTCATGAGTGACGCCAATTGATACGCTTGAACACCACCGTAACGTCACTTGCTTCACTTTGTTGTTTCGCTTTTATCAGCAGCAGCGCTCCATCAAAATTACTCATTGTCGAAGACAGCTTCTAAGTGAGCTGGACATGTACGGAGTAGGTGGAGGATTATCTCCTCTTCTTGCTCGTCTCTATAGCTTCTACAGAAATCGTTTGTAAAAGCGACAAAGCCTTCTTGCGAGCTTGCCTATAAGGCAATGTCCAGAGACGACACCTATGATGACTCTGAGATGTTTCCTTTTTAGAAGGATCAGACTCTTAGAGCGATTCAGATCTAGTTTCTAGAAGAAATCTAGAAAAGGTAGAGTGAATCCAATTTTGGCGAGTTCGTCGGCCCTACGGTTCCCTGGAATGTCCCTGTGACCCTTCATCCAACAAAGGTGAAGGTTGAACTGCTCTGCCATCTCCATAAGAGATGATCGGCATTCAAGGCGGTTTTAGAATTTAATGAGACCGAGTTTAGGGACTTGATAGCGGCCTGATTATCCGAAAAGATGCGAATATCCTTTGCAAATATCACGTTTTTCTTCAGGCCGGACAGAGCGTTTTCAATCAGCAAAATTTCCGCCTGGAACACGCTACAGTGATTTGGAAGACGGACAGAGAGGCTTAGATTCAGCTAATCTGACAAAACACCGCTATCGGTTTTAGATCCATCTATGTAGAAGTAGATTGACTTGTCCTCCATGAAGGCATCTTCCTCCTAGAAAGATGTAGAGGGTGTAATCGATGTTCCCTGTGAGGATTCCTAATGTATTAAGAATGATAGCGTGGGGGGATGAATTATTTGTCCATTGTGTGGTCGCCTGCAATCGCAGCTACTTGCCTGCTGAAAATGTCGAGGGGTGTCATGTGAAACAGAATATCTAATGCCGCAGAGGAGGTAGACCGCAAGGCTCCGCTTATGCATAGATATGCTGTTCTTTGGACTCTGCTTAGTTTACTGCAGTTGACTGTATTTTCTAAGGCCGTCCACCAGACGATAACCCCGTAAGTAAGTATAGGTCTTTTGACTGAGATGTCTAGCCAGTGGGTTATGCGAGGATGAAGGTCCCATTTATTCTCAATGGCTTTTTTGCAAACTATTGTAGCTTTATTGACTCTTTCTTGAATGTTAGGTTTTCAGTTTACTTTCCTGTCAAAAATGAGACCCAAATATTTTGCTGTATCGGAAAATACTAAACTGGGAAATACTGAGGGTCTATATTTGGGATTTTGTATTTCCTGGAAAAGAGAACAAGACAAGTTTTATTGGGGTTTTCTCCCAATCCACAGCGATCTGCCCAATGTTTTAATCTGTTAAAATTTAGTTGAATGAGTTCTTTAATTGTATTAAGATGCTTATCTGAGACGCTATAGCAACGTCATCCGCATAGGCAATCACCCTACTACCACTCGCTTACAGGTATATCAGCAGTTCATTAACCACTAAGTTCCAGAGAAGACCTTCAACAGTAACACCCGTCTCTCTTTGAATGCTCATCAGCTTACCATCGAGCCCACTTTCGGACGTATTTTGAAATATCGTAATTCTTTCCAAAGCAGTACACCTCCTTATTTCGTAGACATTATAATCTCCAAACATTCAAAACCCATGTACATCGGTAGACGAAATTCCTTAAGCGGGCCCTAATTACATAAAAAAAGGATCATCCTGGTGATAGGCGCTTCAGTGGTTACGATTTGTTTGAGAAAGCCATGTCTTCTTATAGCATATAGGCCCACGCATTCACATACTATACGTTATACAAAAGCGACGTTCACTTTCTAATTTATGTAAGTTTTTTTTTTATTTATTATTTGCGCGCGATCAAGGGGTTTAAGTACCCTGAAAATGCTTGCACACAGCACGGGCTAAGAAAAATCAGGGAGGATGAAAAGAGAGGTACCAGCGAACGTTGGTTTTAAATGTTTGAAGGTTGTGATGACTAGGACATAAAGAGCTAGGAAGGGCATTCCATAAGTGAAGTCGAAGTCGAAGTGTAAATGTCCCGTTAGAAAACTGACTTGTCATCTGATACCATCACTTTTGAAGTTAAGAGATAATTTGGAAGTGTTTTTGAATGGTTTTATTGCTCTTTTAGCCTACCGAAGACTCGGTATATCCTCCGGGATGTCGCAGATAGGCTGACTTTTCTATCCAGTTCATCGACTTCCTCATTTCCTGCAATATCCTTGTGTTCTGGTCCCCACCAAAGTTTGACTTTGTTTCTTTTAGATAAGTTCTCGAGAGTATTGAAGCAGTGTAGCACAGATTTGGAGTCAAACAAGTTTGAGGCTAACAATATTTTCAGTGCTGTTTAGCACGCCTACGGACGTGTATGGATGAGTGTGCCTTCTATTCGTGTTTCATAGATGGTACTGACACATTTTGGAGTGGCATAAAGCTCGGCTTGAAAGACGCTACGACTTTTTCCAACTGGCCTGGCAACATTTGTGTTTGGAGCATAGATACTTGCACCTACTTCGTTGTCAATTTAGACCCATACCGATACCATCTTAACCTTTTAGAGCAGAATAAACCTACAAAGACCAACTCTATATGGTTTACAAAAACGTTAGCCTTATTGGTTAAAGAAAAGAACAAAGCTTGGAAAAAGGCCCGTAGGTCCCCAACTACGGAAAACTGTGTCGCCTACAGAAAAATCTTTGCCAAAGTTAGACTAGAGTCTATTTGTTCCAAAAGAGCGTCATGGGACACATTCATTAATACAATGAATCCATCTCTTGATACGAGAACGTTATGGAGTCGCATTAAAGCAATACGTATTCCAAGTTCAGACAGAAAATTCCCTTATATGAAAATAAACGAAGAACTGGAAGTAGATCCATGTAAAATAGCCAACATCTTTGCAAAAAAAATGGGCATCATACAGCGCAGATACTACATATCCAGGCAATATTTTAGCAAACAAGGTAAACTTTACGTTACAAACCCTTCAGACAAACCAAGACCCTTGCGATCTTCTAACAGAAAAAATCACATACAAGATGGTTGAACTAAGCGATATTAGCCTAAAAAATAGAATTTGTGCGCTCTTTAACGGTATTCTAACGACTGGGAAAGAGAAAAACTCAAGCCGATTCCAAAAAGCGCAAGAAATATCCATGATTTCAATGAATATCGCCCGATTTCTCTTCTTCCCGTTCTCTCCAAAATTTTCGAAAAAGTTATTGCGAGACGAAAACGCAGAAGACATAATCCTAATCCAGGAACCATGGATTGCAGAAGGCGTGGTTCGTGGACTTAGGACACCCACATACGCTCCGCTCTATACAAGAGACAAAGGTAAGATTAGAACTTGTATATTAGTGAAACGTAGCCTTAATGTATTTCTACTTCCCAACCTCAGTGACCCCGACCTAACCGTTGCCAGACTAGAGACTGCTAAAGGCTCTTACTGGCTGGCATCGGCTTACCTTGGCCATGACCAAGTGGGCCCTCTCCCTGATGATAATCTAGAAAGGGTGGTACTGGAAGCGGGAAGGCAAAAAACTGGCCTCATAATCGGATGCGACGCTAACGCACATCATACGGTATGGGGCAGTACCGACATCAATGATAGAGGTGAGTCACTTTTAGACTATATTTTAAGTACTAACCTCTTAATTTGCAATATTGGCAATGAGCCCACTTTCATAACAAAAAACCGACAAGAAGTATTAGATATTACTCTTGTCTCCGACAGCATCACCCAAAGGCTAACAAACTGGATGGTATCGTCTGAACACTCCTTTTCAGACCATAGATACATCCAATTCAGTCTGAGTGATGCTCCCCCCCGCCAACCAGCTTTCCGGAACTACCGGAAAACTGATTGGACAAAATACAGAAAAATACTGTCGAAAACGATATCCTCTGAACTATCAAGTCTCACGCAATGAGCTCGACATGAAAGTAAGAGAATTTACTCTGACTCTCAATAAGGCTATGGCCGCTTCCTGCCCTCTTATTCAACCAAGAGGCAAGAAAAAGCCACATTGGTGGACATCGGCACTGGGACTGCTCAGAAACGCCTGCAGAAAACTTTTCAACGCAGCAAAAAGCACAAGAAAAGTGACCGACTGGGACTCATATAAAGAATCCCTCAAATTATACAAAAAAGAACTGAGGAAGGCAAAGCGACAATCCTGAAGGTCATTCTGCGACAAAATTACAGAAACCTCTGAGGCTTCGCGGCTAAGAAAAATCCTCTCCACAAATCCTATGATGCCCAGCTGTTTGAAAAAAACCGATGGCTCTTGGACAACCTCAAGTGATGAATCACTCAACCTGCTTCTGGACACCCACTTTCCAGGTAGCTCCCAACTCGCGGCCAGTAGCAGCCCAAACAGGCCTACCGGCCAACCGGGGCCAAGATTCATGGTCAGATTACGAGAGACAAACTGCTCTGGGCGCTGCATAGCTTCAAACAATACAAGTCTGCTGGTCCGGACGGTGTAATACCTGCCGAGCTACAGAGGTCCTCAGATATTATTCTGCCTGTGCTAGAAAATATTATGAGGAGCTGTGTAGAACTTATCCACATTCCACTGTCATGGAGAGAAGTCAATGTAGTATTCATTCCCAAACCCGGAAAGACCTATAAGTCTTTCCTTCTATCTTCTATCTTTACTTCTGAAAACTCTCGAACGACTGATTGATACCCATATACGAGCTAAAATTGATCCAAGACTTCTCTCAATGGCTCAACATGCGGTAGAAACGGCTCTGCACTCTTTGACTAGCCACATCGAACGATCCCTACAATATAAAGAGTACACAATGGTTGCATTTCTGGACATAGAGGGCGCCTTTAACAACGTCAACACATCCGCAATCACAACTGCGCTGTCAACTCTGAAGGTAGACAACTCACTTGAGGAGCTGATCAGTTTCGTGCTAAAAAGCAGGATACAGCAAAATACTTGGGTCTCATTTTTGACAGGAAACTAAACTGAAAACCTAACATTCAAGAAAGAGTCAATAAACCTACAATAGCTTTATTCTCTTGCAAAAAAACCAATGGGAATAAATGGGGCCTTCAACTTAGCATAACCTATACATCTCGGTCATAAGACCGATACTTACTTACGGGGTGGTTGTCTGGTGGACGGCCTTGGAGAATACAGTCAACCGCATTAAACTAAGCAGAGTCCAAAGAATAGCATGTCTATGCACAAGCGGAGCTTTGCGGTCTACCCCCTCTGCGGCATTAGATATTCTGCTTCACTTGACATCCCTCGACATTTTTAGCAAGCAAGTAGCTGCGACTGCAGCTATTCGCCTTAAAGCGACTAAACAGTAGACAAATAATTCATCTGGCCACGCCAATATTCTTAATACATTAGGAATCCTCACAGAGAACACCGATTACACCATACCTGAACTTTGGTTTGACAAAAACTTCCATGTAAGCTTCCCCTCTAGATCATTCTAGGAGGGGGATGCTTTCATGGAGGACAAGTCAATCCATCTCTACACAGATGGATCTAAAACCGATAGCGGAGTTGGTGGCGGTGTTTTCTCAGATAAGCTAAATCTAAGCCTCTCTTTCCGCCTTCAAAATCACTGTAGCGTGTTCCAGGCGGAAATTTTGGCGATTAAAGAAGCTCTGTCCTGGCTGAAGAAAAACGTGATACCTGGACTCGGTCTCATTATATTCTAAAACCGCCCTTGAATGCCGATCATCTCTCATGGAGATGGCAGAGCAGTTCAACATTCACCTTTGTTGGGTGCCGGGCCACAGAGACATTCCAGGGAACTGCAGAGCCGATGAACTCGCCAAAATTGGAACCACTCTACCTATCCTACCGGACAAAGGTAGTATAGGTATACCAATCGCTACGTGCAAACTAACACTAAAGCTAGATGCCAATAAAAGAACAGACCTTAGGTGGACTGCTGGACAAACATGTCTAGCGACCAAACAAATCTGGCCAAAGCTGGATCTGAATCGCTCTAAGTCTCTGATCCTTTTAGATAGGAAACATCTCAGCGCCATAATAGATGTCATTACCGGACACTGTCTCATGAGCAAGCACGCAAGAAGGCTTGGCGCTTTTACTAACGATTTCTGTAGAAGCTGCATGACGAGGAAGAGGAGGAGACAATCCCCCACCTACTCTGCACATGCCCAGCTCTCGCTCAGAGAAGGAAGCTTCATCTAGGAGCTTTCTTCTACAACGACCTAAACGATCTAGAAAAAATAGACGTTAACAGTCTCCTACGCTTTATTATAAGCTCAAACTGGTTCCAGTAGTAAGAAGATCATAGATCCACGTGGCATCACAATGGTGCTTCAACATTGGACTTCGTGTCGTCTGTGTGCATCTTTTGTTGGCAAAAGTTGGTGCTGTCTTGCTTTTTCCAGCATCGTAATCCATCTGGTGTTGGCATCCACCGCTGCAACATGTAATCAAGTACCACTCCTGCTTCATAAATAGTGTATTTAGTATACCTAGGCCACGTGATTACGTGAGTTTAGTTAGTGCAACTTCTCCCGCTGATTTTCGCCTTCCGTAACCGTTTCGTTGATGGCAGTCTTCATATTCGCACCGCTTATCCTTGATATTCTATTTAAAAGCTCACAAAAGTGGCGATTCATTACCATAATATTGTTACGAGTTTGCGAACATAGCCGGGGCTCACCACTAAAATTTGACAACTCGTTCCTGTCATCTTCTTCTGTCTTTTGATATTTCGACACATATTTCATTTTGACACTTCTGTTTTCATTCAACAAGAGGAATAAACGTGTTTTCTTTAACCTCATGTTGTTTTTGGTCTTTTTTTTGTTAATCGCAATTATTCTCCTCATCCTTTCATCGATTATTTCAAACATTAGCAAAAACGCTACACTGGTGTCAGAAGTGGGATCATCGATTCGATATGACGGAGGAATTTGCCGAAAATCCTGTCCAAGTTGAATTCCATTACGACAAGCATGGAGCAACAACGTGGAGAGATTGCCGACTTAAAAGAGGAACAACAGAGACACACAGAAGAACTGCGCACATTAAGTGGAACAACTTTTGCGGATAAAGTTTTCCATTGCTCTACACCGAAAGGAAATGACTCGGCAACCAACACTGTGGTCATTACGGAGGCACAGGCAGTGGACAAACGTGATACCCAGAAATCTTCACAACCACAAGCGAGCCCAGCACCCAGCGGTCCGTGCCACTTGTTCCCACCACCGTTTGATAGTCACACAACGCGCTGGCGTGACTATCAGGTACAGTTTGACATCATCGCTGAAGCGAACGAGTGGACCCCCAAGCAAAAGGCATACACATTGTATTGTCTAATCTGGATCCCGTGGATCGTGCCGATTATAGCAAGCTGGCTTCAGCACTGCAGCTAAGGTTTCTTAGTCAAGAAAAACATATTACTCATGCGTCTTTTCGTTGCAGACAACAACGTCAGAAGGAAGACCTCGGTGCATTCGCGAGCGAGATCCAAAGGCTAACTAGAATTGTATTTGAGGACTGCCCACCCGATGCCCAAGAGCGCATAGCAATTATGCAGTTTGTGGATGGCATTAATGATCGCTCAGTCCAAGAGCACGTTAGACTAGCCGAACCCAAGACGTTTACGGAAGCTGTGTCTAGAGCTGTCACCGTTGAAGCTACTCGACTTGCATCCCAACCCATTCACCACACCCGGGTCATCGAAATCAATGAAGATATCCCGCCGAATAATCGCACGACTCATCACCTACGCTCCCAAAGGGAATCGGACCTACGCCTCCGAAAAAATGAAACTGGATGTGGCGTAATGGAGCCGATAACTGGGTCGGGAAACGAACAGCCGTCAGCGACCAGGGGTCAGCGCTGATGCAATGTATTCGACCCCAAATCTACAGCGTCTACCCTGACGACGGGCATAGCGGGTTTACGGTGGCAGCACGTCTTGGCAGCCAACCATGTCAACTGTTGGTGGACACGGGATCGTCCATTACGCTGGTAAACCGATCGATAATTCCATCTAAAGCCCGTCTTCAATCTGGAAATATAAACATTCAAACATTATGTGGCAGCACATTTCAAAGCTCAGATGTGTGGCAAACAATGCTTCAGCTAGGCAGGGTGAAACGTCGCGTGAAGGTGGTGGTGGTCGATATCCCGCTTCCGGCCAGCTGCCACGGTATTCTTGGCATCGATGTACTGCAAACTACGAAGAGTGTTTTGGACTTTTCATCACATCAAATCAAGATTGGTAAACATCATATCCAGTTAACTTGTGAACGAGACAAAGTTCAACACAACTGCCAAAACGATATAGGTGGAGAGACTCAGCGTGTTGTTTTTCTGCGTACTGCAAACGAAGTCACCTTAACCCCACGAGCCGAAACAATCATTCAAACCGTTGCTTCTGCAACCAAGTCGTTCGAAGGAATCGTCTCTCCGATAGGAAGCAACTTACCAAAAGGGTTGTTAATTGGAAAATCGGTTAATCAGATACAAGATGGAGCTGTACTTATTCGAGTAGCTAACTTGGCTGATCATTCAGTTGTTCTACTAATCAATGCGAATATAGCACGCTTTGAGGAGGTCGAGTGTCTGGATATGGGACAATCAAATTTGGAGGCTTGTCTTGATTTCTTGTCGGATTTGATTGTACGTTCACAAGCACATCTTCCGCCAACACAACGACTAGTCGCCAAAAATTTACTTCGAGAATACGCCGATGTCTTCTCAAGTGGGCCGGACGATTTAGGCAGGACCGACATTGTTCAACATAGAATTGATGTTGGTGATGCGAAGCCGCTTAAACAACCTCCGCGTAGGATGCCACTCGCCAAACAAGAGGAGTCTCAATGAATAATTGAGGATAAGCTACGCCGAGATATTATTGAGCCCTCTTCAAGTCCTTGGTCCTCACCTATCGTGATGGTTAAAAAGAAGGATGGGTCGACCAGGTTTTGTGTGGACTATCGCCGATTAAATTATGTCACCATCAAGGATTCGTTCCCACTGCCCCGCATAGATGACACCCTCGATTCCGTATGGTTCAGTGCGGTGGATTGTCAATCTGGATACTGGCAAGTGGAAGTACACTCCGAAGATAGAGAGAAGACTGCATTCGTAACAAGAGATGGTTTGTGGCAGTTCAAAGTTATGAGTTTTGGGCTGACTAATGCACCTGCCACTTTTGAACGCCTCATGTCAAATATCTTGCGTGGATTGCCAATGGAAACTTGCTTAATTTACCTGGACGACATTTTAATCCACGGTAAGACCTTCGATGAAATGGTTACTAACCTCCGTTCTGTTTTTAGTCGTCTAAGGCGTTCAGGTTTAAAACTTAGTCCAGCCAAGTGCAACCTCTTTCAACAAGAAGTCCATTTTCTGGGGCACATAGTTAGTGGAGAGGTAGTGTCACCCGACCCCGGGAAGATCGATGTTGTTCGTAACTGGCCTACCCCGACGAATATATCCGAGCTGCGGAGCTTTATTGGACTGTGCACCTATTATCGGCGGTTTGTACCCCAATTTGCTGCCATCGCTCGTCCATTGCACCATTTGACTGAAAAGAATGCTGCATTTTTATGGACCGAGCAGTGTGAAAGGGCTTTTAACGATCTTAAGGAACGGCTTACATCAGCCCCAATTTTGGGGCATGCTCAATCCGGTGAAGAATTTGTTCTGGATACTGACGCATGCGATTATTGGGTATTTCAGCAGAACCTTAAACCAAGCGGAGCATCATTATTGTACCACCCGCAAGGAGCTGCTGGCTTTAGTAAAGGCCATCGAACATTTCCATGTTTATCTTTATGGCCGGGTGTTCTTGGTACGGACGGATCATGCGGCGCTAAACTGGCTGTTATCATTTAAAAAACCTGAAGGGCAACTAGCGCGCTGGATAGAACGCCTTTAACAATAAAATTACCGCGTGTAACATAGGGCGGGAAAATCACATCTAAATGCGGATGCTCTATCACGTCGCCCTTGTGCTGAATTGAACTGAAATTCTCTCGGTGGTAATGCAGTGGGTCATGGATGGCCTCAGGCCAAATTGGCAGAAAGTCTCAAGAGAAACCGGCGATATTAAAGCTTTTTGGGCACAATTTCCTGCCTTAGTTCTACGAGAAAATTTGTTATGCAAAAAGTGGACCCCTCCTGTACATCGACAACCACAACGCTTACTTCCAATAATTCCTCGAAGTCTCTCAAACGAGTTTATAAGAATGTACCACGACGCGCCAACCGGAGGACACTTTGGGGCAAACAAAACATTTGGAAAACTAAGATCACGGTTTTATTGGATAGACGCCAGAAAGGACGTTGCGCGTTACTGTGTTGAATGCGATGTCTGCGCTACAAAACGAGGGCCGCAAACCAAAACGAAGGCGGACATGCAAGTTTATCTAGCTGGCGAAACATTCCAGCGTGTGGCTGTTGATGTGTTAGGACCGCTGCCATCCACTAGAGACGAAAATAAGTACGTGCTTGTACTGATGGACTACTTCTCGAAATGGGTTGAGGTGTTTCCGATGCCAAACCAAACAACCGACACCGTTGCGAAAATCTTAGTGCATCAAGTTTTCTGTCCTTACGGAGTGCCATTGGAGCTACATTCAGACCAAGGGCGTAATTTTGAGTCGGCTGTATTTCAGAACATTATGGAAATCATGGGCATTCGGAAAACTCGCACCACGCCATTACATCCTCAATCCGATGGCATGGTAGAGCGGCTGAACCGCACAATACTTCATTACCTTACCAAATTTGTCCACGATAAACAGGACGATTGGGATGACCTTCTTCCCCTTTTCGCCATGGCCTACCGTTCGTCAATTCAGGAGTCAATTAAGGAGACTCCATTTGCAATGTTGTTTAGACGAGACATGCGGCTTCCACCAGACTTGATATTTGGACCTCCACCGGAAGCCATCCCCTGCACAGGACTAGCCCGGGAACTGCAAGATCAACTACAATATGATGAACGAATACAATTTCGATGTTAAGTCCTCAAGCCGTGATGGCAAGAGAAAGTGGATTTTATACCGAAATACGACTCACTTGCTCGGATCTCTTTTGACGGAAGCATGGTCAAGTTTCGTACGCACTAAACCACTCTGTGGATGGATCTGCTCTTAAACATTCAACATTTTGTGAAATTTCGCTCTAATATGCATTATATTGTAGTAACTGCAAATGACCATGCGTCCAACACGTGAAAGCACTACCACTTCTATCCAAATTTTCATCTACGGACAGCTGAAAAAAGGCAGCAGCCTCAGCATTTATCTTTTTCAAAATTTTGTTTATCTACTTGTCTTAGGTCGTAAATCAAACGACGTGTATCGCTTTATACACTACAGCTAATCAAATTACCTATCCCAGCGCTTGGTAGTAACTTGTCAACAACCATGTAACAGTCACATAATCCACCACGATCTCTTCGCTTCACTATTCAATGCTAACCATGTAAATCAGTTGATGCACGATCAGGAGCATCCCTTCCTTCTTCGTTAATGAGCGCACTATCACATATAGAGTTCAAAAACCTGAAGTAAACACCATTCCACACGTTTTACGATAACAAGATGACAAATAGAAACACTAACGCAACCGGTCGCCTATGCCCTGCTAAATTATCAGCTTCGCCTGACGTCAAAGCCACTATTCACAATGAATCACAGGATGTCAGTAGCACGATCTGCGATAAAGATACACAAAATATGAGCCGGCCAATTGATTCTGCAATTAATTCTCAATTCGCTAAAGATTTACGGCCCAAAAGTCCTTCTCAACACCTCAGCACTTGCACTTTCTATCATTTCACGCGTGCGTCTTGTCGGTCGGCTGGTCGGATGTGTAAACACGATCGGCCAGATCGCCTTAATCACGTAACTCACGCACACACTCACACACTATGCGCGCACACCAGCGATTAGTTAACGAAATAAATCCTATACGTGCGCATTTCAAATTTAATTAATCTCCCATAAAATACATCCAATAGGAGTCTATAATTAATGGACCGTTGGATGGGCTCCGGTAGATGTGTGTATGTTGGAGCTATCATGAAGGATCAGGCAGCAACTGCAGCCAGAGGCCAAATGTGGTATTCATGACTTTTGTATGGGAGCAGATACGAGCATACGAGTATACTTCGTAGATGTCGGGCCTTGTACTCGTATTCCGGGAGCTGAAATTGGATTCTTTTTCGCCGATGTCATTTAATTAATTGAGCAAGCAGGTGAAGGACGACAGGTACCACGATAGCGGTGTCTTAATGGCCCAAACAAATGATCTGACTTTCGCCACAGAGAGGTATGCGGTGAACCCTGCGGTAGCCGTCACTAAGTTATCGACCGGAGTGGTCACAGCGATGGCGCGCGGCGTCGGCTAAAATTAGACACTTGGCACTAGGATCATGAATACACCACTTTCTCGAATACGATGCCGACTACGACCAAGACGATGGCTACACAACGACGACAACGACTATGACGACAGCGACGACGACAACGCCAACGAGTGACAATCCATAGAAATCGAAAGCCGTAGGATTGTTGGCATTTGAATGTGATTTCTCAGCAGTCCGGTGCTGATCGGGTTTAAAAACGGCAAAACCAACAAAAACAAAAATGCAAATGGACATTCGAGATGAAGAAGTGTTATGCAGGTGCTCTTAGCGTGGAAATACGCATTTTTTTAGGCTGATTTCAACAAGCAATAATTTCATGATTTGAAAACTCTCCCAATGGGTACATTATGTGGTGCAAGTTAGACTGTGGGCACAATATCTTCTGAGTTCAGTCGACCAGGTAGAGACAGACAAAATAATCGAATAAATTGGGAACCTTCCTTCGGTTTTCACTTAAACGGCTTAACGCAGTTCCATTTGCATCATCTAGAAGGGACAATCGTTTAAAATGCACCTATATAGTAGTTTTGGCCCAAAAGCTCCAAGCTTAATGAGAATCGTTGACCCGGGACGAACTCTATTTAAAGAAAAAAAAACCAAAAATCGTCTGTTTGCAACACTGGGAATATTTCTCTGGCTGAAGGGTCCGTATGCACTTCGTAGTCAGTAGTTCTTCTTAGAAAAAGTATGGATGACACCAGGTTTCCTAACGCAATCCCATAGGCAATATTGAGAGTTAGAGCGTGAGAGAAAAATTGCTCAGCAAATATTTGATTCTAATATGAGCGGCAGGGGGAGATGTGTCAGTTGGGGCCTCAAGCTTATAAAAGAGCTCCTGGAGAAGAGAGAGAAGTTGCGGCAGCAAAAGCAACAACAAAAACTACAACAGCAGAAGACAGAAGCTATGAAAGAAATGTCAATGCAAAAAGAAAAGCAATTAACAAGCCAAAAGCAGCAGCGCAACAAGAGCAACAACAACAAGAACAAAGACTGCAACAGAAGACGAACCCGCAAAAACGACAAAAACAACAACAACAGCAGCAAATACCACAGAAAATGCAACAGCGATCATCGCAGCAACAACAACAGCAACAACAACAGCAGCATCAACAACAGCAGCAGCAACAACAGCGGCAGCAAAAACAGCAGCAGCAACAGCAACAACAACAACAACAGCAACACCAGCAACACCAGCAGCAACAACAACAACACCACCAGCAACAACAACAACATCAAGAACAAAACCAGTGTCTTGAAAACAAGGGGAGGGAAAGAGTGCCCCCAATTAATATAAGTAATTTAGAAATTAATGACACGAGTAGTATTAGGTTATGTAAGTTAGTAACTAAGAATTTTTATGTTAAGAGATTAAGTGCAAATAAGCACATTATTATTTGTTGTAATATGGAGGATTACCGGAAAGTACCTAGGAAAAGCAGATACGGAATACTATACATATACTCCTAAGGGTGAAAAACTTCAGACGGTGCTATTAAAAGACATCGATCCTGCAATAAAGACGGAGGAGCTCGAAGAAGAGCTTAAAAGATTAGAGAGCGACGACCTTAAGTTCGTGGGGGTCAAGCCGTTTACCACGGCTGCGGCAAGGGATGGTAACCGTAAATTACCATTCTTCTTAGTACAGTTAACACCCAACAGCAAAATCGATAGTCTGAGAAAGATCAAATTCCTGTATTATCATGCTGTGAGTTGGGAAAAATTAAAGAGGGCAGATCGTGTACTGCAATGTATGCGCTGTCAGAGGTTCGGGCACGCCGCAGCTAATTGCAATATGCAATTTAGATGCGTTAAGTGCGATAAGGACTACAAATATGGAGAATGTCCTCTAGGAAACGATAGAGTAGTGGATAGGGGTCAACTCTTTTGCGTACTCTGCAGGAACTCGGGGCATCCTGCCAATTTCAGGGGTTGTCCTAGGTTCCAGGAGCTGAAAAAGAAAGTTCAGGCTCGAAAACAGTTCATCGAAGAAGAGAAGCGTCAAAAGAGTCGTGCTTTCTCTAATTTTGTGGCACCCAGCGTATCCTTTGCCCAAATGGTATCTGGATCGGGTAAGGCCACAATTACAGCAAAAAATACGCCAAAGATAGCCGAAAAAGCACCGGAAGCGGATCTGGATTTAAAAGCGATCCTTCTGTCCTTGCACGGAAAAATCGATCATTTTCAGAAACAATTAAATGAACAAGCGGCTCGAATTGACGTCATCTATTCGACCCTGTTTGACAAGTCTGGCACGCCGATATAATGTCTACTACGTTGAATGAGGTTAATCTGAAGATCCTTGCGTTAAACGTTAACTCACTAATCAGGATCGAGAGAAGGGCCAACCTACAAAATCTGTTGTTAAGTGAATGCCCAGATGTGCTTTTGGTAAGCGAAACTAAGCTTAACCAGAATCACAAAATTGGCTACAGTGGCTACAATATTTATAGAAGGGACCGTCCACACTCCTCACAAGGGGGTGGGGTTGGTATCTTATTACGCAAAGGCATGCGCCATAGGGTCATATATAGCGGGGATTTAATGAGGTTCAGGGTGTTGTAAGCATGCATCGTATGCATTCCTCTTCATAGTCGAAGGCGAGTGTATGTGGTGTCGCTTTATGCACCCGAAGCACCTAATCCCATTCAATTTATAACTGAGCTCGAATTACTTTTTCGTTGCCTTCAGCTCCAATCGGAGGAAAATTATTATTTTTTGGCCGGAGATCTTAATGCTAGGCATGCGGTATGGGGAAATAATCCGCCAAACGCCAGAGGCAACCAGTTATACTACTGATGGTGTCAAAATATGATTGAGTACAGACTTGAACTGTACGCCACGAATATCCCATCCTTCCCATCTGCCGGTTCTTTCCTGGACTTGGCATTAATAGACAGTAGACTAGAACTGACTAACGTGGATCGAAACACAAGGAACTGTTTGCGTGCGTTCGAGTACGATAGTGATCACTACGGACTTGCCGCCACAATACGGATCCTAAACGAGCAAACGCAGCTGGAGCAGTACGATCAAGTGTACCCATACGACTACCGTAAGGTACGGTGGCCGTGTTTCTCCAGAATCTTAAAGCGTAATTTACGTTTGAATGGAATTGATCCCCCGACTAACAGAAACTTGACAAATGAAGAAATCGACCGTAGTTTTCTGACAATGCAAGACGTTATCAAACGAACTATCCCTCGGATAGGATACTCCGACGAAAGCCAGGTGGAAAAATACAGAACTCCAACAATCAACGCATTGTACGCACACAAAGGCTTAAGCAGTTGTACAGACAGTTTACTGACAGAAACGACCCGGAAATAAGAACACTAAAGTCACTGATCAAAAACCTAAAACAATTAATTAAAGAAAATTACAGTAAGTCTGTAAGTCTGTACTGGGGCAATAAGATTCGGGCTATAAAATCCAGTAGTCCGAATATGTTCCCACAGATAAATAAATTATTTAGGCGGAAAGATCATAATGACATTCAGTGTGTCCGAATTCCACAAACGACAGAAAACAGATAGATACTATTGACCCTCGGCATAAGTCCAGAGAGTGCCAACTCAGGGGACGGTCTTTTCGTGGTCGAGGACCCACAGGAGAAAGTAGATTTACTGGGAGCCTTTTTCGAGGCCGTGTATACGGTGAACAATCCGGTTCGCCGTAATCACGACATTGACAACAGGGCCTACGTAAATCACTAACTTCAAAATTGGCGATCCGAGAATCACGGTTTCACCGTATTCAGTGAAGAAAACGCTGCAAACTTTATTATCGCCAATGAGCGAGCTTCCTCGCATTTGTTCGTGCGAAAAGATGAACTCCTATGCATCTTCGAGTCTCTGAAAAACAAAAAGTCGTCGGGAGTAGACGGTATTCCAAACGTCGTATTAAGACACCTGCCCTTGGAAGCAGTAGATATATTTACTACGCTGTTTAACAATGCGCTGAATAATGCATATTATCCGACGCATTGGAAAACAGCAGTGGTACATCCCATCCCGAAAAGGGATAAAGTTAGAACTAACCCTGCAAATCTCCGGTTAATTAGTTTGCTTCCGAATATTAGCAAGGTATTCGAGAAAGTGGTTAATAGAGCGCTGTTAAGGTGGGTTGAGGAAAATAATATAATTCCGGAAAATCAGTTTGGTTTTATCGCGAGGCATGACACTATTCATGCTGCGTCAAAGCTGGTCTCCGACATACAATGGAATAAATGCAAGAACCAATGTACGGGTGCCTGCCTCGTTGACTTTGAGAAGGCCTTCGACACGGTATGGTTAGAGGGGCTTTTCTATAAGTTGACGAGAATGGGTATGCCGAAACCTCTGCTATATATGATTTACGACATGCTTATGGGAAAGAAGTTCGTTGTTAAATGTAACAATGTTATTTCGAGTAAGATCTTTGACATTAAAAACGGCTTACAACAGGGGGCTGTCATTTCTCCGATACTGTTTAACGTTTACACCAGTGATCTAGTAGGTTCCCTCAATCATGCCATAGCGTACGCAGACGATTTAGTGGCGTACAGATCAGGTCCAAAAATCGAAGTCATCAATACTCTGCTGCAGCGTGATTTCGATTATATTAAGGCGTATTGCGATGATTGGAAATTGAAAATCAATTTCCAAAAGTCGGAAACAATCTTGTTCAGGACTCCATTGAGATGGGCTTCTAGGGATACCAGACATAACTGGCGAAATTTGGCCATCATTGGACAGCACGGACTGCCATTAGCGGTGAGAAACGTAGTGAGATACCTTGGTATTTGGCTCGATAAGTATTTGTATTTTGACAAACATATAGATGCTTGCCTTGCTAGAGCCAAGAAGGCTTTAGCCCTGACAAGAAGGTTGTTTCACAGCAGTCAACTTGTCTCGAGGGTGAAAGTCATATGTTATGTGGCCCTAATCAGGCCAGTCATCGCGTATGGTTGTCCCGTGTGGTTCAATGTAGCGCCGTATCAGATGGAAAGGATTCGGGTGTTTGAAAGGCAGTGTCTTAGGACTTGTCTTGGCTTGTACAGAACACCAGAATCAGAGTACAAAAAATATTATCCCAACAAAGTCCTTTACGATGGGGCTAATCTGAATAGGATTGACAATTTCCTGATTAAGGTGATTCGAAGACACGTTGCAAGGGCAATGGCCAACGATAATGGCCTGATCTTTGGGGCTTATTACCCCAACGAAATGTACCACGAGAGCTCACTCCTATCGGGCTTTATTCCGCCAGAGGCTTTTCTCCATATTGATGCTAAAGGGTGACTTGGATTGGGCCAGTAGCGCAACAATCAAGTTCGTAGCGAAGGGCTTGCCTTACCTTCTAGTGGTGGTCCCCGGTAACTGCTTGAGTAAACCCTTACTAATGGCAAAGGTATGCCCGGCCAGTTACATTATTCTGGCTTACGCCCTCAAAGGGCTCACAACCCTATTAAAATATGTGACGAACCAACTAATGGCATCGACCCTAGGAAACATTTAAAGGACTTTGGAATCTGCACATGTAATGTTCGGAATTTTAATATCACCCAGATATCACCGTGATCCAGGAAGTGTGGTGGAGTAGGCCGCATTTAAGCAGGATGGAAACTGTTGTAACTATGGTGGGTGGGCCAGATATAATTAGGATGGAAAACTGTGGTTACTATGGTGATTACTATAGGGAAAAGAAACAACGCTTAGTCGGATGGTGCTTTGTTTTCAACACATGAGCGAGCGTCTTATGACAATCTGCATCAAGGCTAATTTCACTTACATTAGCCTAATATGTGCCCGTGCCCCTACAGAAGACAAGGACGACACCACCAACGAATTTTACGAGCTCCTCAACAGTTTGTAAGCATAGCCTATACGACACCACATCTGACAATGGACTTAGGCTTATTGATTTTGCGGTGGGTTTCCTCATCCCAATATACACGTGACCGTCTTCGGATTATCAAACTCTAAATCAAACTGATCATTTTGCGATAGACGTATTCCAGTATTCTGGACATCAGAACATTCCGGGTAGCCAATATTGACTCGGATCACCACTTTGTTGCAGCCAAGATGCGAATACGGATTGCCCAACCGCTACAACAAAGAAGAACTACTGGGAGAAGTTATAATGTAGAAAAGTTGCAATCGCAAGGTACCGCCAAAATCTTCACCGAACGCAACAACTCCTATGTCGCCAACTTCAAGCACCGAAGATCAGTGACAACGCTGTCAACGTGATATCAGAGACGCCGCAACTGATGCGCTGGGTTTCACCCGACCACCACCAAGAAATCCCTGGTTTAATGAAGAATGCCGGAACTCAAATATAGCTAAACAAGAAGCCTACAAAGTGGCGCTGCAACGAAGGACGAGCACTGCTCGTGAGCTCTACAAGGAGAAGGAAAGGAGCACGATATTGAGATGTTATACTCCAGGAATGACGTATAGAAATTATACCAACAAGTATAAAGAACGTGTCAAGGCAAGAAAACAGTACAGAAGCTAATAGAGATGCAGAAGGAAAACCTGTATTAAAGTCACAGTCAGTGCTGAGAATATGGGAAAACTTTTTCTGCAGACAATGTAACGGCGACGAAGCTCAACATTCCGCTGTCTTCGCCAACAACCTGATTGGTCCCTATCAGGGCGGTTTTCGACCTTGAAAGTCCACAATCGACCAAATTTTCAAACTCCGGCAGATCCTGGAAAAAACTCCTGATGTCTAAATCGATACCCAACATCTTTTCACCGATTTTAAGGCCGCATATAGGGCCATGACTACATAGTTTCGGAATCCCCCTGGTAAACTCGTCAATCTATGCAGAATGACGATGGAGAACGCTAGCTAAGTTCGGTAACGACCGAGACCCTTGGTTTTAGACAAGATGATGCGCTGTCATGTGGCTTCTTTTACACCATACTTGAAAGAATTATACGGAACTCGCAAGTGAACACTGAAGGCACAATCTTTTCAGAGTCTATGCAACTACTAGCGTACGTCGACGATATCAAGCTAATTGGGCGAACCCAGCGGGTTGTTACCGGTGCATTCGCTAGTATTAAAACGGAAGCCACCAAAATGGGTTTACCGGTAAATGAGGGCAACACCAAGTATATGCTGTCAACAGGAAGGGACACAACATGGACGATTTGGACAGACCGTCGCATTCGACAGCTATAATTTTCGACGTAGCAAAGGACTTTGTCTACCTCGGCTCCGCTATTAATTCTGCCAACAACACTTCATCAGAAATAAAACGAAGAATCACTCTTGCCAATCGCTGTTTCTTTGGACTAAGACGGCAATTGAGTAGCAAGGCGCTATGCCAAACAACTAAGGAGACTCTGTGTAAGACGGTGATCACCCCAGTCCTACTTTATAGCGAAGAAGAAGGGTCTCTATCGGAACCGGATGAAGATATCCTCGGTCGTTTAGAGAGAAAAAATTTTCGTATAACATTCGGTCCCGTTTGAGTTTACGGATTTTGGAGGAGAAGATTCAATGGCGAAACATACGAGCTGTACAGCGACATTGGTCTAGTCGGAAAACTGCGCATCAGTCGTCTGCCATGGCTGGGACATGTAGAGCGAATGGACACCAATGCTCCGGCCCATAGAGTCATCGAATCGAACCCGAAGGGACAACGCAGCAGAGGAAGACCTCGTTGTAGGTAGCGCGCAAGTAGAATTGGACCTCAAACGATTTGGAGTGCACAACTGGCGGCAGTTACTAGTAACCTCATTGAGAATGAAAAAAAAATTTTTTAAATGTTTTTTTTTTATTTTACTCAATATAGTCCCCTTTGAGCTTGATACATTTATTCCAGCGATTTTCAAACTTCTTGATCCCGTCCGAAAAGTATTTTTCCGGAAAGTCTGCAAAATACTCCTCCGTGGCGTCGATGATTTCCTCGCGTGAGCTGATTTTTTTTATTGATGAGCCATCTTTTGAGGTTTGGGAAGAGATAATAGTCCGAGGGAGCCAAATCGGATGAATACTGTCCATGCGACAGTAATTGGAGCCGTAAGTCATTGATTTTAGCCGTGGTTGCGATGCTCTTGTGCGCCGGCGCATTGTCTTGCAAAAACAAAATGTTGTTTGCTTCATGTGAGGTCGTTTTGCAGCGATTTCAGCCTTCAATCGCTTCAATAATGCAAAGTAATACTCGCTGTTGATAGTTTTTCCTTTTCCGAGGTAGTCCACGAAGAGTATACCATGAGAATCCCAGAAAACTGACGCCATAACCTTTCCGACCCATCGAGGCTCCCTCGGCCGCTTCGGAGCACTCGTGCCGGCTTCAGTCCATTGCCAGGCACTCATTCTGTTCTCTGGTGTGTAATAGTGGATCCAAGTTTCATCAGAAGTTACCAATCGACGCCAAAAGTCCGCCTGATTCCTCAACAGCAAGTCCAAACACTCTTTCGATTGTGCTCTCGCGTTCGTGTTTTTGGTCAGGAGTGAGCATGCGCGGCACCCAGTACTATGGCGTGTGCGCTCAGTACTAATCTTTTTGGTATCTGCTAGCTCGCGCACCTTCACTTTCCCGTAAGCCAACACCATTTCATGTATTTTTTTGACATTGTCCTCTGTAACCGCATCGGAGGGCCTGCCGCTGCGGACTTGATCGGTAGTGGAGTTGCGGCCACCACGAAACTCTCGAAACCAATATTTGACGGTGTAATCTGACGGAGCATTAGCCCCATAATATTTATCCAACTTTTCTTTTGTTTCCTTCTCCGTTTTGCCGCTCAAAAAAAAATGTTTTATGAGAGAACGAAAATCGTTTTTGTCCATACTCAACATGATGCCAAACACGTCAACAACAATCAGCTGTCAAAATAAAACTAAAGACAGTATCGCACTGAAATTCGGCATGTCTGCCTAAATATGAACGGACTTCAAGGTACCATAATCTTTTTTTTGCAGTAGCAACGCATTCTGGCGGTCAAGGAGGTTACTTTTCACCCCACCTACTAGCTAAACACTGGAGTAACTGGAGAGGCTTGTTAGTTGAGATCCAGTTTCACTCTGAACAGTAACGCCACCTATGTAAGCAAGTCAGTGAAAGTTATGGCTTATACAAACTTCCAGTCGCAGTCTATAGGTTTCAATCGGCTGGGCAAATGAAACCCACACATTCGTGTAGGTCTAATGGATTAGTTTGTTTGAGTGCTCTGATCCTGAAAAAAAAAAACTGAGCTTAAAAACACAGCTCGTTCCATTTAGCGCACTCTTGAGTGAATAGACCCCATTCGCTCACACAAATTTAGTTCGCTTGGACGTCTCATCTAAGGCGAGGACTTTCCTTACGCTTACGTTTTCTATCTTACATTGTTTGAAAGAGTTTTGGAGGAATGCGCGGTTATTTATTCGCTTAAGATGTCCTTGCCAATCAATGAATTCGTACCTCTCCAACCAAGCCCATGTCTTATTACGCAAACAGGACCGAATATTATTCGCCTTCGAAAAACTTAACTCACGAAGCAGTCAATAGTATTTTTATGAAGCAGAACTAGTACGGTAGGCCTATCAGGGTGTTGATATAGGGGTACAGGCCTTCACAGAATACGGTTTATTAGATCTGGTAGGCATTGTTGAGGAGACCGATCCCTCTCCCTCTATAGTTGTCGCAATTAAGAAAGCTCTGCGTGTAATCATTTTTAGGGTACTCAAATTCTTTGACCGCGCGCAGATTATAAGAAAAAGAGTAGCACGCGGATTCGCAAATTGAGAGTAAGCAAATTCATTGGTGGAGGCATTGAGAGAATGCAGAGAAATTGTTATTGCTTGAAGAGAAAACACTCTCAGTAATAACAAAATGTCATCGGCTGTCATCTGTCACTATTCTCGTAGGTATGCGACGGATTGTATGGGACGGTTCTTTCTAGCAATATGTCAACACCATCAATGGAACGATGGATTCCATGGGTCGGGGTCTTGATAAGAAAGCGCACGGCATTTTGTTGTCAAAGGCAGAAATTTTGCTGCAACAATTGCTGTATAAAATCGACAGATCTGGGTAAAAATTTGGAAGAAAGGACTTCAGTAAAAATTTGTCGGTATTCTGAAAAGTCAACCTAGTGCTTAAATATGTCTTTCCAGGAACCAATTCATATTTCTTTTCTCCAGACTACCATCGTATGATGGTAGGCCACCTCATCTCATCTCATTTCACTATCAATTTCTACATTAAGTTAAATTGCCCCCAACAGTTTATGGTCCACTGCGTTCCATAAAACCACTACTGGTTTCGTCTTAAAGTCGATGCATCTTTTCGGCCCATCTGACAAGACTATTGAAGGCGCGACACAGGAATTTTTTTTTTATTATCTTACTGGCACAGTGCGCGTCACTGGACTGAACCCCATGCTCCATGGTGATAAAAAAAATCCACCAGGCAGGTCATAAAGAAAACGATTTCCTGAAAAGAAAGACCCCCGCTAAGGGTTTTCACATTTTCCCATCCGTCATTTAGAGCAGACTGGTTTTTTTTTTGGCACTAAACTGTGATGTGGCGCATCCGATGCAGATTAGTTGCTCGGGATGCGTGAACCATGACGTTTCCTAATGCGCCACTAGCAGAAATCATCATCTTTGTAGTGGTTCCTTAATACCCCCTGTAATGCTTGTTACGGATGGATATGGAAACATGGTAATTAGGAACGCTAAAGATTTCGTCAAATTTCGTAACATCATGTTGGGCTATGGTGGGCTGTTATGTTACGAGTATGTTAGGCTGCGCTAGAGCTGACGCTGTCTACTACTCGTATGTTGGATGATGAAACAGAGTTTTCCATCTGGAAAACCTGACAAGAGAAAAAGTGATTTGTGTTTTCACCATTCAGTGCACATAGCTGACAGCGATGCTGTCTGTGGCAACGTCTACGCCGCCACACTAATATACGATCTATACGATGTGGATATGGATAGATAGATGGAGTTGTGCTCTATTGTGAGTGAAGTCAGGTTCAGTACCGCCTTTGGTCATCGGAGTTAAGTGCCAGCGAACAATTGATTTTCTCGAAATTTATTGCCAACTAAAAATGTCCGGATATGTATATCCGGTGTGACAACCTTTGCCATCATACTTGTATCGGTACGAATCTAATGAGGGGGCAGCACATTTTAAATTGCGTCACGCTTCGTTGGGGTTATGCTCGTTGATTGGTATTTGGCCGTTTGAATGCTGTGCCGATCTTGGAAGTGTATGACCGGTTGGAGATTGGCCATGTTTAATTTTGAGAAATTGCTTTATGCAGGAATCTTGATTTTGATTAAAATGCCAATGAGAAGGGGCTTGCTGTGGGTGGTGTAATTTTGCATTGCAACTTTGATGACAATTTGCAGTTTACGAGCATTTTGTCTTGGAATGCGAAACACGAAGTAAGACCAGCAACTATGAGTATGAAACCATCGCTTGCATGGCCCTGCCATAGTCCAGATGTACATAATACTTGGTTTCGCCATCATTCTTAGCCAATTTTTCGATGATGATGGCTACGTTCTGCCAATCTTATCAATGTTATCAGAATATGCAAGTATTGTAGATGACAGATTGGCATGGAGCCTGCCGTACTACAAATGTCTGGTGTCCATATTAATATTCCGTCTATTAACCTGAATGTGCAACTGACAACAGTACTAGCAAATATTTAGTTTTTGTTTTATAATTAGCGCGCCTAACAGCACCCTTGAAATGTTTGCACTCAGCGAGGGCGAAGGAAACTTAGGGAACAAGGAAAGAGAGGTTGCGATGTTCGTTGGTCTTTAATCTTCCCAAGCTACAATGACTAGGCTATAACCGCGATATTTAGAGTAGAATGCTGCTGGCAATTTCTGTTGAGCATTGGTGGCGAAAATAGCGGTAGAATAAAGTGAGGCATGTCAATTGACTGTGCAATATTGGCGCCACCTACGAGTTTTATTGCACGGTTTTGAATCTTATGTAGTAATTGCAAAGAGGTCTTGGGGGCACCTGACCAGATGTGGCATTGTAATCCAATGTTGGGTGGATAAATGCTTTATATATTGAGGCCAGATCAAAGGGGGGAAAGTATTTCTTACATCATTTGAGGAAACCTAGTCATTTCGTAGTATTTTTGGAGACATCAAATATGTGGTCATTTCAAACGCAAGTTGTCATTGACACGCATACCTTGGATAATTTCGCTTTGACAAGAGCACACCGCATTGCCTTTTGGAAGCATTAAATTCCACTCCGTTGATAGTTCTCCATTTAGTTATGCTGTTGACATCAGAATTTAATGAGTTTAGCATACGCTGAAGTTCCCGCTCTGCAGCCGAAGAGCACAGAGTCCGTCATTGATGAAAATTAAAAACTAGTGCCAGAGACAGAATGGAGCCCTATGGCACACCAACATATGTTTTGTGAGTATCAGACTTGAAACCATCCGAGACAACTTAAATTGAAAAACTTGAAAAGAAGAGGGTCGTGATATATTTGAAAAAAGATTCTGATGCCAAACACTGTCAAATGCCTTGCTTTCGTCAGATTGATATACGCTTTGGTTCCGCTTTTCGGTGAGACATGCCACTAAATTACGTGTTGCTACAAAAATCGTATTGCCGTTGTTGAGAAGTTTTCACGATTCGCGATATTTCATGAGCTGATGGTTTATCAGCGTTTCCATGACTTTGCAAAGAAGGGACATAACTGCAATGGGTCTGTAGGAGGAAAGAGAACAAGATTCGCCTTTCAGGAATGAGTTTGCTAAATGCTGTTTCCATATGCTCGGAAAGAGTTTTGAAGAGAAGGATTGATAAAAAAGCTTACGCTGTGGGTTTGCTAGTGTGGAAGAAGGGGAGATATAAAATCTGAACCAGCGGATTTATGTATGTTCAGGTCTTTAAGTACTCTTGCTATTACACGAGTGCGAAAGTGGATTCGTCCCATTGAAGATTCGACGCACTCAAGTGTAGGCGGAGACAAAACACAAACTGGAAGTGTTGAGCTGGCCGCAAAGTGTGCAGCAAACAAATTAGCTTTATCCAAAGAGCTGACAGCTGGAATGTCATTATGAATGAGCGTTGGGATGGAGGATGAGGCGGAATTTCTAACGTTTTTGACAAACGACCAAACATTTTTACTGCCTTTGGGACATTGCAGTAATTTTTGCCTCAATTTTTGGTCGTATAGGAATTTCACACGCTTAAGTATAAATGATGCCTTATCCATTTTTTATAAAGAAATATTTAATTCTTTTTCCCTTTACGTTCCGTTTGCCCGCCTTAAAACATCATCTACTAGTCCTCCCTGGTATAATCGCAAGCTTCGTTCCTTACGAAATAAGAGAAATAAGTTATGGGCTGTTTTCCTGCGTACCAGATCCTTTACCGACTATTCCAACTATCTTGGTGCTTATCTTCATTTCACCGAACTTTACGATTCCCTTTACCAGCGCTACCTTAACAATGCGCAAGTCAACCTTATAAACCACCCTAAGTCCTTTTTCCAATTTGTTAACTACAAAAGAAAGTCCGATGGTTACCCTCCTTCCCTCTCTTTCAACAACAGGTCATCAACCGATCCACTCACCATTGCCAACCTATTTGCCACATTTTTTAAACAATCCTTCACCAACGACTCCTTTGTACCAGATCCATCCTATTTTACTTACCTACTGAACTTCTCCAATGGCCCACTTCTTTCTCATATTTTGGACCTGTCTTATATCGAATATAAATTACACCAACTCAATGACGAATTCACACCCGGCCCAGATGGCCTCCCTGCCATATTTCTTAAAAAATGTTCTTCCTCTCTTTCCCTTGCCCTTTCTAATCTCTTCCGTCTATCCCTGTCACCAGGAGAATTTCCTCAGGTTTGGAAAACCTCCTTCATAACCCCGATCCACAAGAAAGGATCAAAGAATGAAATAACCAACTATCGTCCCATCGCTAAACTCTCCAATATACCCTAACTCTTCGAAAGTATTTTGTATGAAGCTCTAAGCTTCCAATGCAAATCACTTATTTCCCCTAGACAACAAGGCTTCTTAAAGGGTAGGTCAACCACTACAAATCTCGTTGAATTCGTATCCTTTGCCCTCTCTGCCCTAGAGAATGGCAATGAAGTCGATGTAGTTGCAACCGATTTTAGCAAAGCCTTCGATAAAATCTCTCATCGGTTAATTATCTTTAAATTGTCTGCCCTCGGCTTTGAACCCATATTGTTAAAATGGATATCCTCTTACCTCGAAAACCGTTTTTACAGTGTTCGTTTTAGGTCAGCGCAGTCGCTCCAGTTTTGGCCACCTCTGGAGTTCCACAAGGCAGCCATCTCGGTCCCCTTCTTTTTATATTAACCATAAATGATCTCGATATGATCATCAAACACTCGTCTGTCTCCCTTTACGCCGACGATACCAAATTTTTCAAAACCATTTCCTCTCCCCTTGACTCTTTCCTCCTTCAACAAGATCTTGATAGTTTCTCGATCTGGTGCCTCAAAAATTCTTTGGAACTTAACATCGCCAAATGCCAATCCATCACCTTCTCACATAAGCGGAACCAATCTCCTCCCCGTCTCTATCTTCTCCATAACCAACCTATATCCTCCGTACAGTCTCTTCACGACCTCGGCATTTTGTGTGACAGCGAGCTCAACTTCCGTTTACATATGGATGAGATAATCCTCAAAGCCAACTCTGCACTAGGTTTTGTAAAACGGTGGTCCAAAGAATTCACCGACCCATACATGACCAGGTCCCTCTATATTGCCTTTGTTCGCCCCCTCCTAGAGTACGCCAGTCAAGTATGGTCCCCATATCATCGTGTTCATATCTCAAGAATTGAAAGCATTCAGCGTCGTTTTCTTCGATTTGCTCTTCGAGGTATGCCCTGGGACGATCCTTTTAATCTGCCCCCCTATCAAAATCGTCTCAACCTTATCAACTTAAACACCCTCGAAGATCGCAGAGATGCAGCAGACTTTCTCTTCATTCATTGACTCCTTTCAGGTCACGTTGAATGCACGTCCCTTCACAACTCCATTTTCCTCAACACTAACCCTCGTAATCTACGTACCCCTCGACTCTTCTATCTACCAACCCACCACACCTCCTATGGCGCGAACGAACCAATCTCCCGTATGCTACGTCAAATCAACTCAAACCCTACCGTCTTTGACTTTCGCATCACTTCCTACCTCAAATCTGTTCTCCTTCATCACTCCAACCAACCTTAGTTTTAAGTTCTAGTTTAAGTTTATTTTTGAAGTTATAGCTTGTATTAAGCCGAATAAATGGGAGCATTAGCCCCCACCAAAATTAAATTAAATTAAATTAAAAAATTACTACAAGGAAAGAAACTCTGCTGAGTACCTTCAATAATTCTGAAAATGTTTGTTGACATTAGCTAAGAAAGCATCCAAACATCCTGTATGAGGTATCTGCCACCCGGACTGTTGACATCACCCTTGATTCATTCGAATTAATTCATTTGTCATACGTCTTCCTTCTGATAACAGTCAGAAGGAAGTCCTTTCTGACTATTTTCCTTATTCAATGCTTTAGCAAGTCATGTCCGGTTTGAAGTGACCGGTGTTCAGTTGCGATTATACAAAACCCAACTCTGCTGTTGTAGTGTTCAAAATTTCGATATTTTAGAAAAATCCTACTCCACGAAATGAACTAAAGCAAAATGCGAGAAAAATTGTCCAACCTTCAAAACTGTGCTATTTTCTACAAGATGTTCCATTCTCAGCAGACTGGAAGCACTCGAACAATCTGATAATAGCATCGCTGATTTCAAAGTATAGTTTCTCAGTCTGATGCTCGAAACCGACCTCGGCGGTAAAAAGATCGAACGCGGCTGACAATCGGCTGTACCTACTCAACTTCATATAAACTGAGTACGTAGGTTGCTGCTTAAATTTTGAGACTCGGCAATACCGGTGTATATACGTCAAATCTGACATCAGGATCGTAAAGTTTGACGTCTGGTACACGTGCTCAGAACGTTTTGTTAGCTTTGTTCAGTGAGGAAAAACTAGAACAGAACAGCACTGATTTGTGAAAAACGTCAAATCAAATGAGAACAGAAAAGTACAGCACAGCTGATTTTGACATTTTTCACAATTGTGTTCTACTTCGAAAGTAGGAGCAAGATTTTCTGTTCCGAATAAATTGGAACAGCCACACTGAACGCAGAGCAGAACAGATTCGGACAGAAATTTTTCTTGTACTTTTCTGTTCGGAACAGTCCGGAACAGCCTCACTAAACAAAGCTATTATACGAGTGCTGCTTGTGTTTTTTAGAGAGACTTGAAGAAATTCATCTCAGCCTAAAAATATAATTAAAGTCCCATTTACAATACGAGATGCGATACGTTGCTCGAAAACGAGAGCACATGAACTGTCAAAAATATTTCCGTAACATGTAATTCAATGTGTTCGTTTACAATAATGCGAGTCTCGCAGAGAGCATCGGAGTCAATTTCGAAAATCTGGAAAACTCTCGCATCTCGGAATGCGTGACAGCTAAATTGTTGTTGTTTTGATTTTGAGCTTGTTATTTGTGAGTGGTGTTTTGACGCATCATTGTAAACAGACGTCCGATGTCTATTGTAAATGGGGCTTAAATCGTGGATATTTTTGTGGGACGATTTTTTATGATTTTTGACTTTTTTTCGGATTAACTCAACGACAGTTTTGCCGATCAACTCGTTTCGACTTTTGGTGATAAAGCACCATCCCGAGCCACCATGTTTCACTAGTTTTCCGAATTCAATCGCAGTCGTCATTCACTTCAAGATCAATTTCGTAAAGGTCGTCGAAAATTGTTATTGTGCCTGAAAACAGCGATGCTGTGAGGGAACTGATATTGCCAGATCGTCAAGTGACTTATCGTGAAATTGATTCATACTTGGCCATTAGTTCCACTCGCATACATTTAATATTGCGTGAACATTTGAATGTTAAAAAGATTTCTTCGCATTGGATACCACATGATTTGACAATCACTCAAAAAAAGGCTTGCGTCGATTGGTCCAAAGAAATGTTGAATAAATTCGATCGCCATGCTTTCAAAGAGGTGCATCATGGAATCATGGATTTATGCATATGAGGACGAAACTATACAGCAGTCGACTGTATGGACCTTTCAAGACGACCCAAATCTAACAAAAGTTGGAGCCGATCAATTCGGAATGGTACGCCACCAATTGTTTGCCAGAAGTCCTTAGAGAAATAAGGAAGAACAACCGCCGAACACAGATCTTTCTCCACCACGATAATCTCTCACAGAGAGGTCGGCTCAAACAAGTGATTTTTTGACCACTCAAAACATCGAGTTGATGGGTTATCCGCCGTACAGCCCTGATTTGGCACCCAATGACTTATTTTTATTCCCATACGTCAAAAATGAACTACGTGGTCAACTAAATTTTTGACACCTGAAGAAGCGGTTGATGGGTTAAAAACGCATATTTTTGAGTTACCTCGTTCGGAGTGGTAACAGTGCTTCAAAAATTGGTCAAACGTATGCAAAAGTGTATTGATCTTCATGGAGTGTATTTTGAAAAAAACAATAAATAAAGCCTCAGAAGACTTAAGTAGCAACATACGTAATACATCTGCGCATTGATTGGGTGGACGATTGAAGACATTGAATACGCTGGTGCTTCCTTTGATAGTTTTAAGTCACCAAGTACCAATGGCACATATCCAGTTCTGCTGCAAACGGGTAGGTATAGATCAACTGCTGCGAATTTCGAACAGAGTCCTCAATACCAGACTGACATATCAAACTCCTGGTGAACAGCGAAAGTGGCTTTTATACAGAAAATACCAAAAACTGTCTATAATGCAATATGCCCATCAAAGCGAAGATCGTATGGAACTTTGCTTCAACTTTGAGTGGACATTGAACAATTTTATGCACATTGAAGAGGCCTTTTGACCGCACGTGTATTTCCACCAGATAACTCGGCAGAAATGAACCACAAGTTAAACGAATAAAAACAATTCTTGTTAACAAAGCTTTGGTTTCGAAGGTGATTGCCGTCAACGTATGTTGATAGGATTGAATCGAGGTTCCCTGCAAGGCATGATCCTCAGCGGAGACTGCTATTTGGGCTTATTGTTTGATTCTCTGTTTGATGTTCTTACGTCTCAGGCAAACGAAGGTGACGTATATCTAAGTAACTGCTCTAACTCTAACTGCCCATCATACACAATGGGGAAGTGGTGATATCAACCCAAGAGGTGAGTGCTATATGATTTCTTTTTATCGTCCAACGTCAATATGTGTAATAGAGGGAATCCACCCACCTTTGTGGTGAAAAATAGGCAGGAGGTGATAGATATCACTACAAATACGGAAGGGTTAGAAATAAGAGAATGGAGAGTAGTCGACGAAGCGTCAATGTCGGATCACCGATGGATACGCTTCAAGGTGAACTTTCAGAATAGGGTATGTAGTTTTCAAAGAAATCCTAGGAGGACTGATTGAGTCAAGTATACATACAAGTAGATACCCAATTAATCACCTGCGATAATATTGTTAACTTAGATAGGGCGGTAGAAAATATTAATAAGGCACTAAGAATGGTGTTCGAGAAAGCTTGCCCGGCTAACAGAATACCTAAAAGGGCTCAACAGGGGGATAGGTTTAAAAAGGAAAGAAGTCAGGAAACTCTATAACAGGGCAAACTTTCTCAGAAGCGACAGTACATGGAATGAGTACTACGAATGTAAAATAGTACATAGTTAGAAAGTCAAAAAGGGCTTCATGGCAGAAGTACTGCGAATCTCTCGTGGTAACAGACGAGGCTTCGAGGTTACGCCAAGTGCTTTCAAGGGAAGCGAGCATTCGTAGCTACCTCAAGAAAAGTGACGGAAACGGTGGAAACCCCCTTTACGGGATCCACAGTATCAGACAGCCCTGGCATGTTACAGCACACTGAGATCATTGATCTCTCTCTCTCTATCTGAAGAGGAAATAGGTGTTCTTATTAATGTGAAAAAATTACAGTGGGCTCAGTTCAGTTCAGTTTATATGCATTTTTATTATATTACTTAATTTACTCTTACATGCTTATTATCTTATACTAACTTACTGGCCCCATGCGGGCACTCTAAGTTAAACATAATACTTAAAAATTATGTCTTTCGACGTTTATGACGGGTTTTATAATTTAGTGACTTAACTATAGCTTAAACTAAGAAAACATGTTCAAAAACTTAGTACATGGACTATTTTAATTTTATTATAAAACTTAAAACTAAAAGCCTACATACTACCTAAAACTAAATCTTAATCTACTTAACCTACTTACATCTACATGCATATATATATATATATACATAATATATATATACGTCATATATAAATATATGTATATATATATTTTTTTTTTTCATTTTATATTTTTTTTATTTTTTTTTTGTTTTTATATTTTTTTTTCTTAAAATCTAACTTAAACCTACCTAAAACTATGTAAGCCGGCCATGGCTAAAAAAAATTAGGCTGGCCCACTTTGCTTCACATGAAGCTACATATCACTGAAGGAGTTCGACGACGAAGCAACCTCCCCTTCAACAAGCCACCAAAAGTTTTGGTGCTGCTGAGCAACATCCCTCATGTCGCGACTCCCTACCGACCTACTGAACCGGAGACGCTCCGCACTGCCATGTGCGACGTCTCTGTCGTAGTTGAGTCGCCTGTCCGCAGCTGTTCGAGCGACGTGGAAGATTAGCGGCACCGCCAATCTGTCCTGGATCAGACCTTTGCTATCTAAATAGAGGAACGCTTCTGGAGGAATAAAGCCGTCAAAGCGAACTCTCTCGTGATACATATAATTGGGGTAGTAAGCCCCGGAGATCAGGTTGTTCGATGAGACCATTGCTCTTGCAACGTGCCTTCGAGTCAACTTAATGACGAAATTGTCCACTCTTATTAGGTTCGCCCTATTGTATAAGACCTCATTAGGATAGAATTTTATGTACTGAGACTCTGGTGTTCTGTATAAGCGAAGACAAGTCCTAAGACAAGCCCTCTCAAACACCCGAATCTTTTAAGTTGAACCACACGGGACATCCAAATACAAGCATGGGCCTGATAAAGGTAATGTAGCAAATTACCTTCGCCCTCGCATCGAGTTGGCTATTATAAAACAGTCTCTTTGTAAGGGCAAAAGCACCTTTGGCTCTGGCCAGAGCAACATCTACATATATGTTTGTTAAAATACAGATATTGATCCAGCCAGATCCCAAGGTATCTGACTACATTTCGACAAGCAAGTGGCTGCCCATGCTGCCCCACGATAGAGAACTTTCGCCAATTCTTTCTGGTATCCCTAGAGGCCCCAGACAAAGGCGTTCTAAACAGAATGGTCTCCGACTTCTGAAAATTGATTTTCAACTTCCAGTTATCGCAATATCGTTTAATTTTATCGAAATCACGTTGCAAGAGTATATTAATGACCTCAATCTTTGGACCTGATCTGTACGCAATTAAGTCGTCTGCGTACGCTATGGCATGGTGAAGTGAACCTATCGGATCACTTGTGTAAATGTTGAACAGGATCGGCGAATTTACCGCACCTTGTTGCAGACCGTTTTTAATGTTAAAAGTTCCAGCAGAAGTCGCATCGCCATTCTTCATGATGAACTGTCTACTGGAGAGCATATCGAAGAGAATATACAGCAGTGGTTTGCTAATGCCAACCTGTTCAGCTTGAAAAAGAGTCCTTCTAACCATACGGTATCGAAGGCTTTCTCCAAGTCAATCAAGCAGGCACCAGTGCACTGGTACTTGCCTTTGTTCCGTTGGATATCAGAAACCAGTTTGGACGCAGCATGAATGATATCATGCACCGCCTTGAAACCGAACTGATTATCCGGAACTATATGTTTGTCCTCAACCAACTTAGTCAGGACTCTATTGATCACCTTCTCGAAAACCTTACTGATGTTTGGAAGAAGACTGATCGAGCGGAGATTCGCCGGATTGGAAGTGTCTTTATCCCTTTTGGGGATGGGATGTACCACCGCAGTTTTCCAATGCGCTGGATAATGTGCATTATTCATTGCATTATTAAACAGGGTGGTATAAATGTTCGCCGCTTCTAGAGGGAGATGTCGAAGCACAATGTTCGGTATTTCATCGGTTCCCGCTGATTTCTTACTTCTAAATGAATCGAAGATCATTTGGAGCTCCTCCTTCGAAATGAACGGGGGTAGTACCCTATCGTTGGTGATGACATTATTTGCCATATTCTCGTCACTGAACTGGGTGAAACCCGAGCTCTCGAATCGCCAATTCATTATTTCATTTCGAAGGTAGAAATTGTGCACAAGGACTCGATTCTCCAGGTCGTGGTTCGGGCGAATGATAACATTCGCCTTGTACACTTCCTGGAAAGTCGCTCCTATAGCCTCTACCAGCTCCTGCGGATCCTCGATCACAAAGAAGTTGTCATCATCAACAGCCTCATTTGGATCTTTGCCCGCTGCTACCAGTATTTGTTCGTTGTTCGTCGTTCGGGCGATTTTAAGACATGGAAGGTCGTTCTGATTATTTCTCCGAAATATTTTATTTATTTGCGGGAACATATTCGGGTTGCTGGTGTTTAAAGCTCGAATTTTGTTGTTCCAATACAAACTTACAGATGCTCTGTAATTTTCTTTTATTAATGTTTGGAGGTTTTTAATCGACGACTTCAGTGTCATGATCTCCGGGTTATGTCTGTCAGTAAACTGTCTGTACAAGGTTTTTAGTCTTGACAGCAGCCTACTTTTATGTCGGTGCAGTGCGTCAATAGTTGCGTTGCGGAATAAGTCTTCGTCGTCAGTGTGTTTGTACCGAGGTATCGTTTTGTCCATTGTTCGTTTGAATGTCTCGTCCATTAGTTTTAGATACCTGTCAATCTCCTCGTTTGACAGATTTCTGTTGGACGGTGGGTAGAGCGAATTCGAGGAGAGTGCTCTGGTCAAAGTTCTGGTGAAGTGTGTCCAACGCACCCTACTATAATTGTAGGAATGCCTTTGAACAAACTCATCCAATTCCGCAATTTCGTTGGGAACAGTTATTTCGGTGCTGAGACCGCAATGGTCACTGTCATACACGAAAGTGCGTAGACAGTTTGTAGTTTGTTGGTTAGTGCATGTCAGTTGTATTCGTGAGTCGAACAGCAGAAGATCCAGATAGGACCCGTGTCTGGGAAACGACGGATTATCCGTCGCCTTAAGCCCGAGTCGATACATCACACTGTGCTGACCCCACCAATTGAATAGTAGGTTCCCTCTAGCGTTTGGTGTATTATTTCCCCAATCACTATGTTTGGCGTTGAAATCTCCGCCGATAATAAAATATTTGTCTTCCAATTCCAGCCTCAAAAATTACGGTGGACTATTCTGTCCTTTATGCCGTATAAATCACCAGGTCCTGGTGGTATTGCATCGAAAAAATTATGGAAATTCTTAGACACAGACAAAAAATAGGGTACATACCAATAGCTTGGAGGAAGTTAAGGTGGTTTTTATACCTAAAGCTGGTAAACAGGAGCATGTACGAGCAAACAATTTCAGACCAATAAGTCTGTCTTCATTTGTGCTTAAAACCCTGGAGCGACTATTGGAGATTCACATTAGGAATAGATGCAGTAATGGCTTTTTGACTGAGTCACAACTTGCCTACACGGCGCACTAGTTTGGTGGAAAACAACAAATAAGAAAATGATTTACGGAAAATTAGCGGCGGTTCAAAGAACGGCTTCCATAGCCTTTATAGGTACGCTCCGTAACACCCCTACGGCAGCATTAGGTACCTTTTTGCACCTAACACCGCTTGATATACAGATCAAAAAACTGGCTAGTAACAGTGCGATACGACTCACTAATCTGGGTTACTTCAAGAGCAGTAGTTTCGGACATGACACGGTACTAACGAAGCCACTGTCAGGCAATTCAATTCTAGCGGATGAAATTTCTTCCCTGGTCGACTTCGACATCCGCAATTTTCACAGATGGTCAAAAACAGAGGAAGGAGCAGGTTCTGGTATCTTCTCAGAAACTGGTATCTTCTCAACGTCAACTCTGATACAGTCAGGGGCTGTCGCACGGTGCTCAAGGCACTATGCAGTCAGAACCGTGTAGGACTGTGCTGGGTGTCAGGACACTGCGGTATTAAAGGAAATAAACAAGCGGACGAGCTTGCAAGAATAGGAGGGCAATAGTGAGGTTGCCAATATCCAACCATCCATTTGCATAGTGAGGGGCACTATCAACGAAAAAATCACAAAGAGTGCCAACCTAAGGTGGCCAAGCCTTGAAGGACACCGAGTATCCAAGGCTCTGTGGCCGCTTTTAGACGACAAAAGATCTAGGAAGTTAATAAAACTAAACAGAGACAAGCTTAGGACAGTAATAGGAATCCTGACAGGACATTATCTCCTGTGGCAGCACGCAAAGAGACTCAAATTGTCAGATAGTCGAAGAAAATTTTTAGGAAAATACTTTTTCGAAAACCTAGAGGAAATAGACGGCACGAACTTCCTGGTTTTTGTAAGGAAATCGGGTGTTTCACCAGGGCGATTGTGAAACACCCAATTGCCATTTGAAGACAAATTCAATTGGTTCCACAGGGACCGCGATGGGTCCGTTTTAGTGCCTAGTGTCTGTCTGATGGCATATTCATCTCATCCCTGTTTAACCTAACCTAACCTAACCTAACTGCTCTAAAACGCTAGAAGCCTGTGATGTCATTGGCAATTGGTGTAGTAAAAATGGGTGTTTCATTGTAACAAGAAGAAGAAGCTAGTCAATCTGACTCAGCTAATGTTTAAATACATCACCCCTTCTTTTTGCAACGAAACTTAATATCCAGGTATTATCCTTGATCGACAGCAAATCATTTTATATTAAATATATGTAGTGAGGCGAAAACTACTAGGCCCTGCTGGCCTTCTAACAGTGTAAGGAACTCTCAAGCATGGGATTAATAAATAGATAGGTGTCCAATGATTAGATAGCCGTCGTCCCTATCTATTGACTTTGCTATGACAATATATTCAGGACTGGAAGTATCCGTGACTGCATTGGCAACCACCTTCTTATTTGCTTCCAAAATAGCTCTACAAGGCTTTCTGTAGACACGGTTTGAGGTCTGAGTTCACAGATTTTTGCTTGGTCCGCGTAAATTAACAATTTCTCCACTGGGACGAGAAACTGTAAAATGGATCTGTTGCGCACAACATAGTCTCCATGCAATCAGCTGTATACACTGGACATCGAAGGTGTCGCATCACCGTGTGACCAGACAGTGAAGGTTGGACACCTTTATGCTTTTCAATTTTGTAGAATTTGTATATAAATAGTGTAGGGACAAAGTAATGGCGATTCGTTGATAAACCATAGTACAAGGTGTTTGTTTACTGTTAGACCCTCCACCATAAAATTCACCTTACTTATCATAACATTTGGTCCTTCGAGGCGGATAGTAGCAACATCGACAAAATTTCTAATCAACTCAAACAGAGTAGTCCGGTTTTAAGTGATGCCAACCGGTAAATCACGAAGTTACCTGTTTAAATTAAACTTAAAGGCGCTTTTTTAAACGCCAAACAAAAACTGTAAATAATCCTTGATGTTAAGTATGCTTTCTTAAGCTGCCGGATACTGAAATTGTTAGTTAACTTAAAGGTAGAGTACCCACCTTACACTTCAAGGAGACGTTGCCTAGCTTATATGAATTCAAATAGGGCCTCGTCCATGATTCCATTTCTTATGACCGGCTTTACCTCTGCTTATATGCTAAAACTTCTTCATCGATGTCGTTAATAAACTATATTTCCTACGTCGGACAATGCCCTGAAAATAACATGCATAGCTGTGTTGTATGGCCAGCATCTACACGCTACGCTCCATTCTTCCCGTATTGAGCACAGGCATCGTAGATCTTGTTCTATGTTTAGTTTTGTCTGAATCTAGGAGTAAAGACTCGTATTCAGGTTGGTCATATGCTAGGTTTACTGAACGATATTTCTTCTCTGGCAAATGTACGTACGAGTATGCCGCATGATATTATTGTCAGAAGTACAAACCAAACCGAATACACAACGAAATGCATCACCAAAAATTTAGCATTCAATCTATAGTTGTGACTTGAAAATAAATCTCTCCCGGACATAATCGCCTACGCAACCCATCAGGAACACATTACTTGCATCCTCATTCCACTTGAATAAAGTCGATATAGATTATCCAACAACTGTCCAATGTCCAGCTCTGAAAAGGAAGTGAAAGTTGATCGAAAAAAAATAAAAAATTAAACATTGCCCGATAAAATTGACTTCGGCCATGGCTCCTTCGATCACCAGAGATACATGAGTAGTTCTACCGCTGCAAAAAAAAAAAACAAACACTGTCCCACAAATCAACGAAACAATTCATAACGGCCGCAGTAGGAATCGATACGAAACAAAAAACGGACTCCAGTCCCAAACTCATACTCTGACAACAAGTGCTCCCATTCATCTTGCGTCCAGGTTCAGGCCAGGGACCAATCCGAGCAAACTCGTTCCAATTGATTACGGAAGCTCACGTACTCAATGCGACACTTAAAACGATTTTCAATTTCACTTAATCGCTGCGCTGCGTACGAGTAACAAGTACGAGTACGAGTACGAGTACGACTGCGAGTATAAGTGCGAGTATCCGTATCTTTTTCTGTATCTTGCATTCGTACGAGTATGTGCAAAAAAAAAAATGCCGTTACAGATGTCATCTTAATCCGCGAGGAAACACGACCATTTAGAGCGAGCTTCTCCCAGTAAAACCTCACAAGCACCGTTCAACGCTCGGATTTCCTTCGAGCAACAACAACTCGCTGCTGCAGAATTTGTAGAAAATTTATCTCTGGTATACATGCGGTCCACTGGAGCACCCCTTCAGACTGCCAGAAGGACTATCACCACAACGACGACTAGAAGTTCGAATATGCAGCGCCAGAAAGTGGACCACTGGGTGTTCATAAATAAAATCGGAATACTTACAAATTCAGTGGTTGCCATCGACTCGTAGCTTGGCGGTGGTGGGTGTATTGGATCGTGGACTCCAGCCGTGCAAATCTTATGCAATTTATTTGTATCTTTGAGGTACGTACATACGCATTACGAAATTGCGTATGCATTCAACTTAAATTCCAACTGCAACTCAAACTCCAACTCCAACAGCAAACTGCGATGCAATGGTACACCTTTAGGAGTGCAGGAGAGGTTCTTTGTTTGTTTAACTGTGAACGGTGTTAGGTGTTGGTTTAGGTTGTTGTTGGCGCAACCACTTAAAGTCAGTTTGTCTGGCAGTCAATAAAAGTGGATGGCCACTTGAACGGTATTACAAAATTCTAATGAGACCCTAGAATGGTAACGTTCTCTAAGAACTATCTGTTGGACAACCAGGTTTTATTGTGTAATACCTTCCTACCAAGTGGTTCTCTGAATTATTTATTGGTGCTACTTCAGGAGGCAATCTATACGGACACTTGAGGAAGGTTCTTATCTGTCATTTAAGTTTTGTAGATGCTGAAAATGTTCCCAGGGTGTCTTACGTGTGTAGTCGCTGTGACTTTATGAAATTAAAATCATACGACGGCCAAGTATGGACGCTTTGATGAACGGTCTTGTATTGCAGTATTTTTTTTAGGTTAGGCTATGATATGCCCTTGGATGTCCAAATATTCAAATAGCAGTGGTTAAGGGAAATCTATTAAACGGAGAGGCCTAAAAGAAAATACTTGTCAAACAGAGTAAGACTTCTTTCGACCGCCACGGAAAGGGGATGCTGGATAAGCTGACATCGGGAGCTATTGACGCGGCACTGTTTTTCGTTCAACTGAATAATGAGTAGATGTAGATACAAAATATGTCATATTTGTTGCCTAGGTTTTGAAATGTGGTATGTGCTAGGTGGACTAAGGTTTACTCGGCGTTAATTCTCCAGTTGATAGGTGTTTACGAGTGTGTAGTACGAATTTCCATTAAAATTTCTCAAGAAAGTTTGCTCATGATAGTGATGTTTGGAACGACTAGATTAGAACTACTCCAGGCGATCCGGAGTCTCATTCAAGGTACCTCTCCAACCGTCACGACATCTAGCTAGTTGCCTCCTTTTAGGCGTGCAGAATTCGTTGAGGTCCCCTTACAACTGCATACAGTACCTTATGTAAGGTCTTCCATTACTGGGTTGTCCCACTGAGGTGGAATCTAGTTATCGTATTTGCTGACAGTTCAGACTTCCGACGAGATCTAGTCTGCCTTCGGCGGGTATAGTTATACGTAGTACAGGCCCTTGCATACTTTTTCACCGTTGTCGGAACCGAAGATCATCCAGTTCAGCTCAGTAAATCCAAGAGTATTTTATCCAATCTGGGCTGTTTTACAGGACAGGGTTGATGAGAGTCATGTTTAGGATCATTTTCGTTTATACCTCAATTGTCTGCTTGATGAAACAGAAGATAGCAAGAAAAGTGCTTTGGCTGATCTTCGTTCTGTTGTCATAACTGGAGTTCATTGCAGAACATTTGTAGATAAATTCCTTTAGCTCGAAATTATGGGTAGTTGTCCCTTGCTATATTCTACCTTAGCCCACGGAGTTGGTTGTCATTTTTCGATAAAAGCTCATTTTTGCTGCTTCTGTCTCAATACCCACAAATTCTCTACTGATAGCCCCCTGCTTTCTTCCGATTATGTCATAGTCACTTACATATGCCAGAAGTTGCACACATTTTTGATTTCCTAGTCAGCTGAGGTCTCCTTCTACTTGTGCGCACTACCTAAGGTGATGATCACCGAGGATATCTTTATCCGCTTTCGATAGAGTCACTTCAGCGTCACGTCACACACTTCAGCACCAAAAAGTACATAACACACATTTTTAATCACGTACTTACCACTTGTGAATACCCCCTTTCGTGGAAAATGGCTAGGATATTACCGATACCCAAGTCGCAAAGCCGAACTAACATTGAGTATAGACCAATCGCAGTCTTACCGTTTCTATCCAAAGTATTCGAGAAAACTATGCTAGAGCAGATGCAAGCGCACCTAAGCGATAACAATCTATTAAATCCCGTCCAATCTGGTTTTCGCGCAAAAAGGAGTTGTAAAACTGCACTTTTACTTGTTGTTGACGACATCCGCAATGGCATGGATACTAACTGTCCTACGTTCTTGACGTTGTTGGACTTCTCGAAAGCATTCGACACGGTGGACCCCTTTCTCCTCTGTAAGAAGCTGCGGTATAAATTTGGATTTTCGTCTCTGGCAGTCAAACTCTTGAATTCATACCTCACGGGCCGTCAGCAATGTGTGACAGTAGGAAGCCAAATGTCTTCGTTTCTTGGTGCTCGAGGGGGAGTTCCACAGGGTTCGATTCTTGGGCCCATACTATTTTCACTATATGTGAACGAACTCCCACAACTTGTTAAACATTGTACTGCCCACATGTTCGCTGGCGACGTTCAATTACACTTGTGCTGCCCACTGAATATGCTCAGTATTGCCATTGAAATGGTGAACGAAGATCTCGATATCATACAGCAGTGGGCCCTCAAACATAATTTATCAGTGAATCCAGCGAAGTCCAAAACACTCTGCATTTATAAGCAGTCACTAGATACTACCACATTTCCACCAATAAAATTAGGACAGTCATCCATAGAATACGTTACGAAATCTCGAAATCTGAGTATTGTTTTCAACGATACTCTTACCTGGACAGATCATGCTGCAACTGCAATTGGATAGGTATACAGTGGTCTCCGACTGCTATGGGCAACGCAAAATTCTTTGCCGATCAAAACTAAGATGTTACTTGTTAAGTCCCTTTTATTACCTATATTGCTATATAGTTGCGAAGTTTTCTGCCTTGTTGACTATAATACTAAACGTAAACTGAATGTGATCTACAACAACCTAGCAAGATATGTTTTTAGTAAACGATACTGCGACCACATATCAAGTTACTCTCTACAAATAATGGGCCTCAGCTTCGACAACCTCATTAAGTTTAGAATGCTGATCCTCTTGCATGGTATTATACAGACCCAACAGCCTGAGTATTTGTATAACAGATTAAATTCTGCGAGTTCACAAAGAACAGCCATCCTTATTCAGCCCCGATCCCATTGCTTGCAGTCTAAGCGCTCATTCTTCGTCCATGCCACTCTCCTATGGAACTCATTACCCATTACACTAAGGAGAACCACAAACACAAGCACATTTAAAACCTATCTTTTTCAACACCTGGCCAGTGATACATAAATAAAAATTTGATAAATGTTATATATTTTTATTGTTTTTGTTATTAATTCACTTTTGTAGTTCACAATTAAATTAATTATATGTAGTCACCTATTTATATTGTTCAATTTGCTTTCGAACCTACTATTTCTGTCAAGCCTACACTAACTATAAGATTTAATCTTACTGTGTACATATTCTTTAAAAAAATAAATAAATAAATAAATAGAAATAAATAGAAAAGTAGGACATAGATGATCAAGGTCTTATAGAGAGTCTCCTTAGATTTTCGGGATAGGACTTTTCCACTCAATTGCCTTCTAAGTCCATAGAAGCATCGATTGGCAAGAGTGATTCTTCGTTTTATTTCTACTGAGGTATTGTTTGCAGAATCTATAGCTGAGCCAATGTAGACAAAGTTCTTCACAACCTTCAAATTATAGCTGTCGATTGTGACGTTCTATTCAATTCGTCGGTGTTGTTTGTTCCTTTCTGTTCATAAAATATACAATACTTGGCTTTGTCTTCATTTACCGCTAAACTCATTTTGGCAGCCCACTGAGTTCTCTCATTATGTCGATATAATTGGCGTACGCTAGTAGTTGTACAGACTTTGAAATATTGTGTCTCTAGTGTTGGCTTGTGAGTTCCGCACAATTCTTTCAAGTACGAGTATGATATAACAGAAGCCACATGACAGCGGATCATCTTGTCTAAAACCTTTTTTGACATCAACGTCCTCGGTAAAGTCTGCACAGACAGACGAGTTTAGCAAAGATGTCAAAACTGAACATGGCTCTCTATAGCTCTTCCTTATAAATACTGTCATATGCGGCCTAAAAATCGGCGAAAAAATGGTGGGTATGGATATGGACTTCAGGAGTTTTTTTCCAGAATCTGCCGCAGTGTGAAGATTTGGACGATTGTTGACTTTCCTGGTTTGAAACCGCACTAATTGGGGCCAATCAGGTTGTTGGCGAAGGGTTTCAAATGTTCACACAACATGGCAGATAAATCTTCTATCCATACTTCGGTCTGGTGTGGTGACTCTAAGTATTGGCTATCATCGTCTAAGTTGAATGGTCTATTCTGCCTGATGACGGGTTGTTGGGCTTCTTCGCCGTTATATTGTCTGCAGGAAAAGTTGCTGTCTGCTGTCATTAAAGAGACGTTTAAATCCCCAGCCATTATCCATGAATGGCACTTGCATCGTCAAAACCGAAAAACTTTCCATTCTCGGTATGTGTGTCAATGACAACTTACGTTGGAATGACAACATATTCGATGTCGCCAAAAATGCTGCGAAATGTCTAAGTTTCCTCAAGCGGTGTAAAAAATATTTTACCTCTTCTGATCTGACCTCAATATAAAGGGTGTTCCAATAGGGACTTGACAACTTTAAATTTAATTTGTGAACGCACTCTTTCACTAATCATCAAACTGTCACTGTCAATTTATTCAGTAAACTCAACATTTTCATCATGGTAAAGTACACGAACGAGCAACGTCTGCAAATTATAAAAATTTTCTACCGAAATTCGGAGTCGGTGACTGCAACTTTAAGAGGGTTAACTCCAATTTTCGGTCGTAATTCTCGCCCTAGTAGACAGGCAATAACAAGTTTAGTGCAAAAGTTTGAGTCTACATATTCGTTGTGTGATGTTGCCGTGTCAGTGAGACAACGGATTGGTCGAAGTGTCGAAAATATCGCTGCCGTTCAGGCGTCCGTAGCAAACGATCCAAATCAGTCAATTTCACGGCGTTCTCAAGAATTGGGCATCGCTCAGACCACATTATGGCGTGTTTTGCGTAAGAATCTTGGTTTACACCAATACAAGATCAATCTGACTCAAGAATTGAAGCCGATGGACGAAGGAAGATATGGACTTGGACGAAATGTTGTTTCAACAGGATGGTGCCACAAGCCACACAGCACACGCTACAATCGATTTATTGAAGAGTAAGTATGGTGAGCGTTTTATCTCAAGAAATGGGCCAGTCGATTGGCCGCCTCGTTCGTGCGATTTAACGCCGCTTGACTATTTTCTGTGGGGCTAGGTTAAGTCATTGGTTTATGCCAACACGCCGACGACGTTGGAAGAGCTCAGAGCCAACATTGAACGCGATATAGTGGCTGTTTCGGCCGAAATGTGTGGCCGAGTCGTTGAAAATTGAGTCCAACGAATGGACTTAAATGGTTTGCGTATAATTTAAAAAAAAGTTGTCAAGTCCTTATTGGAAAACCCTATATTAGGAACGTTTTAATTTGAATATTAAAGCTTAGATTTTTGAACTTTAATTCGCGCAGTTGTTGAGAGTAAAAACGTAAAAACATTTTGGAAAGTAAAACATTAAATCCTAACAGACAAATCTGGTTCATCCAATTCACAAACAGGATTCCCGTCTGTTTAGTTAGTAAGCTATGAATTGGAAGTGTCAAGGCTTCGTGAACTTTCTGACTTTTTGTTTAAAGTCTAAAACGGAACCCATCAATCAGCCCCCAAGTTTATTGCTGTGTCTTATTCTTCATAAATGGATAAATACTCTGGAGTGAACAGAAATTGGAAAAATTAATACAATCCCTTGCACGTGACGGGGTGGCTCTTTTGTCAGCTAGAACTCACACATACCAACCATAATGGAGTTCTTATTTTGCTCTACACATCCATCATCATCAACGAGACGAAACCTTCTTATGCCCTGAAGGTAAGTTTTACAAACCTGGTGAACCACTGCGGACCCAATTTTGTTGGAGTCTTTGGGTCTATTATTTTCAGCCCAATGTGAGAACTTCCTACAACAAGTCCGAAAAGATGCAAATACGAGTATATCTGCCGACCGTAATACACTGCTGGATCCGAAGCTTTAGGCAGTGTCATATTTTGCTGGCAATCAAATGACATTGCAATGGCATTAATGGCTTTTTGAAAGGAAAATCTATAGGAGGTGGAGTGATATACGAAATGCGCTAGAAAATAGATTCAACATCCCAGCCTATCTATTACATGAAGGACTATCTCAGGAAGGAAATAACATCTGGAGCAGCACGGGGTCAATCCTGAGACCAGACCTCTGGAACATCTCCTATGATGATATACTGCGGATGGAGATGCCCGAAGACACGTTTCTCATTGGATACGCAGACGACATGGAGGCAGTGATAACGGCAAGAGACAAAGAAAGTTGAACCAAGTCATGCGACGAACAACCTTCTGGATGGATGAGCACTGTCTTAGTTTTGCAACAGTGAAAACTGAGATAGTCCTTCTGACGAAGAAGAATATCCCGACACAAATAGACTTCCAAATTGGCTCTGAATTCATTAAGAGCAAGGATGCGGTGAGGTATTTGGGATTGAGGCTTGACAAAAAACTTTCTGGCAATAGATAAAGTACGCAGCGAAAAGAGCCTCTAGAGTTACAACATCCCTCAGTAGATTAATGGCGAACATAGGTGGTCCAACGCCAAGTAAGCGCAGGCTATTAATGTCGACAACGCATGCCATTCTCCTATATGGAAGTGAGATCTGGGCAGACGGGCTTCGACAACAAAAGTACCGGAAGCAGATGGCGGCAGTGCAAAGACGTGGAGCTCTACGCGTGGCTAGTTCTTACCGAACGGTGTCGGAACCAGCCGTCCTTGTAGTCGCAGGAGTGACTCCCATCGATCTCCTAGCGGCACAAAGGAAGTACGTCCACGAAAACAAGGCGGAAATCGGATTGGAAGCGGCAATCGACCAAGCAGAACAGCAAACGATACGGAAGTGGCAAGAGCGCTGGAACTCGGAAAGCAGAGGAAGGTGGACAGCGAGGCTGATAAGAAATGTGGCTGAGTGGAAAGACCGGAAATACGGGGAACTACTTCTTCACCCAGCTCCTCACCGGACACGGAAATTTCAAAGCCTTTTTACATAGGATCGGCAAAACGGATAGCCCATCCTGCCAGTACGGCGACTCCCCAGCAGACGACGTACATCACACATTTTTTGCCTGCAGAAGATGGGAAGCCCAACGCACAAAACTGGAAAACAGCATTTGTGCTTTCAACCCAGAAAACGTAGTGGAACGTAGTGGATAAAATGCTGACGAGTGACCTGAAGTGGGGAAGAATTTGCCTGGTTGTGAAAGATATTCTCAGAAGAAAGAAAAAAGAAGAAGAACAATACCGGGAAAGCATGTAAACCCGAAAGGGTGTAGGATCACAGCCCCTTGAGGTAATGCGAAGAACGGTCCCAGGGAGTTGTGCCAGAAGCCACAGGGTTAGGAGGAGTTTTAGTCCGTATAATCCGAAAGCATGCGGAGAGAGCCGGACACACGGGGATGTTCAACGCTAACAGACCTCCTTATGGTGCGTAAGGCATTTATCCCCCCCCCCCCCCCCCAAAAAAAAAGGCCCATACTTACATACGGCGCACTAGTTTGGTGGAAAGCAACAAACAAGAAAACAATTTACGGAAAATTAGCGGCGGTTCAAAGGACGGCTTCCATTGCCATTACAGGTGTGCTCCGTTCCACCCCTACCGCAGCATTAGGTACCTTTTTGCACCTAACATTGCTTGATTTACAGATCAAAAAACTTGCTGCCAACAGTGCGATACAACTCACTAATCTGGGTTACTTCAAGAGCATTAGTTTCGGATATGGCACGTTCTTAATGGAGCTACTGCCAGGCAATCCAATTCTAACGGATGATCGACTTCGACATCCCGTACGGTATATTTATCTGGAGAGGGAGGACTAAGAAAAAAAAATGCAATAACGACGTCAAATGAAATTGCTATTTTCACAGATGGCTCAAAAACAGAGGACGGAACAGGTTCCGGTATCTTCTCAGAAGACCCAGAACTAAGAGTGTCTAAAAGACTACCGGACGCAAGCAGTGTCTTCCAATCAGAGGTTCTGGCTGTCCTCAGGGCAGTTGAGCTAATGCAGATGAAATCGATATCCGAAAGAGATATCGCTATCTACATCGATAGCCAGACTGCACTCAAGGCAATGGAACCAACTAACGTCAACTCTGATACAGTCAGGGGCTGTCGCTCAAGACACTATGAAGTCAGAACCGGGTAAGATTGCGCTGGGAGCCAGGACACTGCTGAATTAAAGGAAATGAACAAGCGGACGAGCTTGAAAGAAAAGGAGGGCTACTCGACAATAGTGAGGTTGCCAATATCAAACCATCCCTTTGCATAGTGAGGGGCACTATCGAGAAAAAAATCACAAAGACTGCCAACCTCAGGTGGTCAAGTCTTGAAGGACACAGGGTATCCAAGGCACTTTGGCCGATTTTTAATGGCAAAAGATCTAGATCTAGGAAGTTAATCAAATTAAACAGGGATAAGCTTAGGATGAGTAATAGGAATCCTGACAGGAGACTGATTCCTGCAGCAACACGCAAAGAGACTCACATTGTCAGATACGGATATTTGCAGATTCTGCAGTGATCTGCAAGCTGCTGAGGACATAATACACATACTGTGTGAATGCGAGGCAATATCGCGTAGTCGAAGAACATTTTTAGGGAAATACTTTTTCGAAAACCTAGAGGAAATAGACGACACGAACTTCAAAGGCCTTCTTGGCTTTTGCAAGAAAATTAGGTGTTTCACCAGGGCGATTGTTTAGGTTTTTTCCATTTGAAGACAAATTCAATTGGTTCCACAGGGACCGCGATGGACTCGTTTTGGTGCCTAGAGTCTGTCTGATGGCATATCATCCGTAACCTAACGTAACCTAACCTAACCTAGCTTATGGATCCATAATTTAGTCATCAGCTCAACCGTATTTTCATCCACTTGCTCAATTTCCGAAAGTTCCTTCATCTTAAATCCAATTTTGAAACATATGTTGAAAACCATTTGAAAACAGCTCGATAACTAGGTTGAACATATGTCTTTGATTATATAGTACACCTTCCACATCCTATTAGTCGAAAGATCTGATGGCAGATATTGTCCTCTTACAGTCCGACTGCGACAATAATTTACCTCGACAGTTTTGTACCGCTGGATGAAATGAAGGATCACTTGCGTTCATTGTGCCAGTTTAAAACTTTTTCGATCAAATCCGAGACTTTCTGTCGGAACTGCGCTCGTTCTGAAGTAATCTTTGCTAGCATTTTCCGTACAAGAGCCAGTGTAACTTCGAGTATATTCAAAAATGTTTTCTGGCAAACTTCGAAAATCTGTTTAGAATTAGTTGGAACAGTGCAGGCAACAGTAGTAACAGAGGTACTTGAGATACCCGTTGAGGATTTTTAATTTGACAACATATAGTTTAAAATAAATGCTTCCTGTTCAAGTTTTGACGGTATTGCCATTTGAAAAATATTGAGCATAACAAGTTTGGAGCATTCCACGTTTATAACCACTACCGCTATGACTGAAAGTTGATATTATTGACAGTTGTTGTCTCTTGTCTCAAGAAAGGTTTCATCACTTACCGCAGCACTTTAGCTAGCTCACGTTTCCTATTTTCAATATTTACTTTCCTCTTGCGCGGCTACACTGCAAGAACAGGTGACTTGGTGGATTCTGTATTCTATAGGGTGACCAGATAGCAATGATAGTTTTCCCAATTGTTATGTTTCAGCAACTGTCAAAGTTAATAATGACACCCAGCTGTCAAAATATTCACTAAGGTTTGCCATGTCATTGTTCCTCATACGTTTGCCGAAGGTGCGGAAATTATTAAAAAATGCACCGTGAATTTCGTCGAGAGGTCGGTCGTCATCATGGCTTCAGTATGCAGGCAATACACTCTTTTGCATCTTAAGCCAACAACCAGACAGAAACTGGTGCTAAATGGAGAAAACGTAGCCACGCGGTAGAGGCCAGTATCGAAGAAGACCCAGAAATGTCGATTCGGCCCTGATCAGCTGAATTCGGTATCGCCATAGAGTCAACCCGGCTTATTTTGCGGTTGGATTTGGGCCTACATCCATATAAGATTGTGCTGAAGCAAGAATTGAAGCCGGACTACCCTAGACAACACTGGAAATGTTGGTCGGAGATCCGGATTTTTGGCCAAAAAATCATCTTCTCGGACGAGGCCCATTTTTTTCTCAGCGGCTTTGTCAGCAAGCAAAATTGCCATTATTGGAGGGAATATAATCCACAAGTGTTCGGCCAACTATCAATGCATCCACAAAGATTGACTGTTTGGTTCGGTTGATGATATATAGCGGCATCATGGAACCTTATTGCTTTCGACGGCGAGACGGCGCTACATGTGACACAAGCAACGCAACGCTCGAAGTTGTAAAAACTTAGCGACTGGATCATCCAGCGAGCGTTCATCAATTGGCCGCCGCAATCATGCGATTTGATACCACTTGATTATTTTCTCTGGGCTACGTCGAGTCCTTACTCTACGCTAACAAGCCAACCACTTTGGACGAGCTCGACACTAACATTCGACACGCTATTTCCGGAATAATGCCGCACATATTGGACTAAGTCATCAAAAATTGGATCGGCCGCTTGAAGCACTGACAACGAAGCCGAAGCGGTCATTTGAATGATATGCTATTCCACACATAATGGCATGAACGTAGCTTCAAAATAGGGCCAGAATCAGTCGTTCGTAAATCTCCGGTGAGAATAGACGTCTTCGGTCTTCCGGCTTTCAGTGTATAAATATAATTAGTTGCATTCTTGTCAATTGACTATGTAGCCCAGCGGTTAGCGGCGCCAGTCAACAAATCGTGGGACACGGGTTCGAATCCCGAGTGAAACTTGGTACTTTTTTTATTTTTTCCTCAAACTGTGTAATACGTAACAAAAAAAAACAAGCAATAAGAAAAAAAAAACAAAAAGGCATACAAAAATCACGTGATGGATGGCGGAGAGCGCCCCGCTCTTCCCATAACCGTGGCGAAAGCCATTAAAAGGAGGAAGAGGTTAAAATCACCTCCTAATCTAACCAAAAAAAAAAATAAATGCTGTTTTAACAGCTGAAGATGACAAAGAGGAGGAGGGTACCAACAACTTTGCCTCTCTAGCTCTCTATAATATAAAAACCAGTATCCAAAATCTGGAACAAAAAGTGCTTGCTATTAAGCAACGGCAAACTGCACGCAGGCAGAGGGAACAACAAGAAGTTGAGAGCTCCCAACATCAAGAGCAGAAACAACAACTGCAGCAACAACATAAACAGCAGCAGCAAAAGCAACAGCAGCAACTGCTGCAAGAACAACAACAGCTGAAACCACAGCAGCTGAAGAAACAACAACAGCAGCAGAAACAACACCAACAACAACAACAACAAAAACAACAACAGCAGCAGCAACAACAACAATGACAACAGCATCAGCAGCAGAAGAAGAAGAAGAAGGAGAAGGTGCCTCCGATCAACACCTATAAACTAGAGGTAAATGCAACCAAGGACCTGTGTAAGTTGGTCATTGGTAATAATTTTAACATAAAGAGATTGGGGAACGATCGCCATGCCATCCACTGTAACACAGTGGAGGGCTACGCGAAAGTGAAAGAGCTCCTAAAGGAAACGACGACGGAGCACTACTCATCCACACCAAAGTGTGAAAAGCGGCAATCGATGCTGCTGAAGGGGTTGGAACCGTCTACTGACCCTGAGGAGATCCTGGCACTGCTCAAAGAGAAGGAGTGCGAAGGACTCAAGTTTGTGGGGGTAAAGCCATTTACCACAGCTAGAGCCAGGCGGGAGAAACGGAGTCTGCCGTTCTTCCTGGTGCAGCTCAGTCCCGAAAGCCGTCTGGATAGTCTAAGGAGTATCAATGTTCTAGACTACCAGATGGTTCACTGGGAAAAACTAAAAAGGAGCGAAGGCATTATACAATGCGTTCGCTGCCAGAGGTTCGGGCACGCCGCGTCGAACTGCCAAATGCAGCCTCGATGCGTGAAGTGCGCTAAGAACCACAGTTCCGAGGAGTGTGCTCTGGGTAGGGACGGAGCATCCGATAGGTCGCAGCTCTCGTGCGTGTTATGTGGAAACGTGGGACACACCGCAAACTATCGGGGTTGTCCTAAGTTCGCTGACATTAAAAAAGCAAAACTGGCTCGGCAGCAGAAGGTGGAGGTCCAACGTTCACCTGTTAGGTTCCAAACACCAGCCTTCACGTCCCAAATTTCCTACGCCCAAATGGCGTCAGATAGGGGGGCTACGGTACAGCAAGCGACTGTTGCTTCTCCGGCGCCAATGCCGAGAACAACGGAAGCTGCACCAACATGCTGGCCATCTTGCTCGCAATCTAAGGGCAGATGGTTCAGCTGCAAAAGCAGGTGCAAGAACAGGCCAAGCGGGTGGACCAGATCTACACGCTGCTGCCGGGTCTAACGCAACACTTGTCGTAATGGGTACGCACATGGTGGAGCAAACTTTGAAGGTCCTTGCGGTGAATGTTAATTCACTGATTAGGATCGAACGAAGAGCCGCGATGTTTAAATTGCTACAAGACCAAACTCCTGATGTGCGACCATTGCGGTTTTAGCACCGAAATTACGGTTCCCAACGAAATTGCGGAATTGGAGGAGTTTGCCCAAAGATATTCTTACAACTACAGTAAGACCAGATGGACACACTTCTCCAGAACACTGACGAGAGCACTGTCCTCGAATTCGCTCTACCCACCGTCCAATAGAAATCTGTCAAACGAGGAGATTGACAGGTATCTAAGACTAATGGACAAGACAATCAAACGAACAATGGACAAAACGATACCTCGGTATCAACACACTGACGAAGAAAACTTATTCCGCAACGCAACTATTGACGCACTGCACCGACATAAAAGTAGGCTGCTGTCAAGACTAAAAACCTTGTACAGACAGTTTACTGACAGACATAACCCGGAGATCATGACACTGAAGTCGTCGATTAAAAACCTCCAAACATTAATAAAGGAAAATTACAGAAATTCTGTAAGTTTGTATTGGAACAACAAGGTTCGGGCTGTAAACACCAGCAACCCGAATATGTTTCCGCAAATAAATAAACTATTTCGGAGAAAAAATCAAAACGACCTTCAGTGTCTTAAAATAGCCCGGACGACAGACAACGAACGGTTACTGACAATAGCAGGCATTGATCCAAATGAGGCCGCCGATGATGACGACTTCTTTGTGATCGAGGATCCACAGGAGAAGGTTGAGGCCATGGGGGCGACTTTCCAGGAAGTATACAAGGCCACTGATACCATTGGCCCTAATTACGACCTGGACAATCGCGTCTTGATGCATGACTTCTGCATTCGAAATGAAATAGGGAACTGGCGATCCGAGGGCTCTGGTTTCACCCGGTTCAGCGACGAAAATATGGCCAATAATGTCATTGCCAGAGATGGTGACCTACCCCCGTTCATTTCGAAGGAAGAACTCCGTGAGATCTTCGACACAATCAGAGCTAAGAAATCAGTTGGGACCGATGGTATTCCGAACATCGTGCTTCGACATCTTCCTCTAGAAGCGGTGGACATTTACACCACCCTGTTTAATAATGCAATGAATAATGCACATTATCCAGCGCATTGGAAAACGGCGGTGGTTCAACCCATCCCCAAAAAGGGAAAGGATATATCCAATCCGGCGAATCTCCGATCGATAAGTCTCCTTCCGAATATCAGTAAGATTTTTGAAAAGGTAATCAATAGAGCTCTGTCTAGGTGGGTTGAGGACAAACATATAGTTCCGGATAATCAATTCGGTTTTAAAGCGGGACATGATATCTCACATGTCGCGTCTAAACTGGTGTCCGATATCCAGTGGAATAAAGGCAAAAACCAATGTACTGGTGCCTGCCTTGTTGACTTGGAGAAGGCCTTCGACACGGTATGGTTAGGGGGTCTTTTCTATAAGCTGACTGGGTTGGGGATGAGTAAGCCACTCATGTACATTCTCTATAATATGCTAACCAACAGACAGTTCATCGTGGAAAATGGTGATGTGACTTCTGTTGGAATATTTCAAATTTAAAATGGTCTTCAGCAAGGCGCGGTCAATTCGCCCATCCTATTCAACATTTATACAAGCGACTTGATAGGTTCACTTCCCCATACAATTGCGGACGCAGACGATTTGGTAGCGTACAGAACAGGTCCAAAAATCGAGGTCATTAACACTCTCTTGCAGCGTGACTTCGATAAGATAAGACGATTTTGCGATGACTGGAAGTTGAAAATCAACTTTCAGAAGTCGGAAACCATTCTCTTTAGGACGCCGTTGTCTGGAGCCTCTAGGGATACCAGAACAAATTGGCGAAAGTTCTCAATCATTGGACAGCACGGACAGCCTCTTGCCTGTCGAAATGTAGTCAGATACCTTGGAATCTGGCTAGATCAGTTTCTGTATTTTGGCAAAAATGTAGACGCTGCTCTAGCCAGAGCTAAAGGTGCTTTTGCCCTTACAAAGAGACTGTTTCATAGCAGCCAACTCGATGCGAGGGTAAAGGTAATCTGCTACATGGCCCTTATTAGGCCCATGCTGGTATTTGGTTGTCCAGTGTGGTTCAATGTACGAGCAAACTTAATGGAATAGATTCGAGTGTTTGAGAGGGCTTGCCTTCGCTTGTACAGAACTCCAGAGTCGGAGTACAAACATATTTATCCTAATGAGGTCCTTTACAACAGGGCGAACCTAATAAGAGTGGACAACTTCGTAATTAAGCTGACTCGAAGGCACATTGCAAGAGCAATGACCTCGACGAATAACCGGATATCTGGGGCTTACTACCCCAATTACCTATACCACGAGAGTGTGCGCTCTGACGGCTTCGTTCCACTGGAAGCATTCCTCTACCTAGATCAGATAGGGTTGATCCAGGACAGATGGAGACAGGCGACAGGTGGATTGCCTCAGGTTCAGTAGGGCGTCAGATGTCGTTCGGCAGCACCAGCATTTCTGGTGGTTAAATGATTTGGAAGATGTTTCGTCGTCGTTTGCGTCAATTACGGACCAGCCTAACCAATGAGGCAGAGCTGATCAATCCGTTTTCTCTGTGAATAGCGATGGCCAGCTTGCATAGGTTTAGGTTAGCATTTAAGAAATATATACATATATCAGTGTATACAAAGGTGTATACTAATATACGAGTATGTATATAATTGCGTATAATATCTATGTGTGTATTGTGTATCTAGGTTAAGTAGACTAAGGAGATGAAGAAAAGTACTAGACTGAGACGTTTTACCTGCCGAGATATTTGAGGCAGCAGACGACGACTTGGCACAGAACATACACCAACTCATCTCCCATATTTGCTCAGAACATAGCATGGAAGCTCAGCACGTTTGTCCGATTAAGTAGAAAGGAGATCTCAAGGTAAACTTCGCTAAGTATAAGTGGGTGGGAGATCTTATCGCCCGTACTATAGCAATTTAAACCATTTATCAATGATGCAACCCCTATCAGTTCGGTTTACGTAGCAGTCTGCTAGTTGCTACACAGCCTACTGTATATTTTAACAAATTTGAAATCATTGTCCTTGTTTCGCTTAACCAGAGAATAAATCTTTTGTTGAGGCTTGTTGTTGCTTCTGAACAGCATTGCCCCCAGTACCCCAAAATTGTAAATACCCCATAGTCTCTCAAAAAAAAAAGCGTTGACATACATAGCCAGACAAACACAATTTCTGTTGAAAGTAAAACAAATCCGGGACACCAGACACCAACGACCGTGCTGACTTTCTTTCGTCGTATTTGCTACTTCCCAAACGATCCTGAGATCCAATAGAACCTCCAAACCCTATACATCAAACCAAAACGCTGCTTTGGTGTTGTATTGAATTGCTATTATCCCAAAATGATTGGGATCGTTGGAAAATTTCACAATGAAACTGCGCGCCATAGATCATCTTCTGGCTGCACAATAACCACCCAGGCAGTTTCTCTCCACCAGATATGTACGTCTACGTAAGTATGTGCCGTAACCATACCAAAGTCCTTAAGATAAAGTGAAATTGTTCGAGACCTTTGTAAATCATAACATCGCTGGCAACTGTATTATGATCACCTGCAGCGCAGGTTTCTCTCTTCGCGGTCACGAACTAACACTGCTTTACTTACAAGACGCCCTCCTCTTACACTCCACACAAATGTGCAAAGTTCACACGACACTGACGCTGTGCTAAACATTTTCACGAGCTAGTTGCGCTCGCACGCGCGCGCGCTTGTCATGGCGCTGCGCAATGTATTGCACTTTCCTCTCTTCGCCGCAAAACCCAATGACAAGGTTTAAGTACCGCTGTACGACTACGAAGACGAAGCCGAAGACGACGACGGCGATGACGACGACATCGTAAGCCATGTACGAGTACTTCTTCTGTGCGCCAGTGCAAGTTCAATGTGGAGCCAATTGTCCAGAAGGTATTACCAATGCCAGCCACGTTCGAGCATTTTTAATGCGCCAACATATGGATAGTTCGCGGAAACAAGACAACGCACAACATATAAATTAATGAGCCCGCTGGTCCCGCTGAGGCAGCATGAAGCTATCCCTCGATGATCAAAGGATCAGTCCCAGCAGCGATGAGCAATTTTATCGTGATTTTTATTACACAATAGCGACATCTGATGGCACATTGAAATAATTGATTGATTGGGGAATTAGTGTGCTTAAGTGCTGTCAGGATTACACTCTAATCACGATCGTGTATATAGGCTGGAGAACTTCAGCAAAAAGTTCACCTGTCCAAGGGGCCATTGCACGCATTTTATGTCATTTTGTCGTCGTTCTACGATGATGAACGCTTGGTCAGAGTTACTGGGTGTCGGCTTCAACAAACACATTTCGTCATACACACGAGAGTACACTCATAGAACGAACGACTGAACGAGTGACTCGTAATTTGTGTGGCGTATTTGAGATTGAAATTAAAATTCTTTATCACGAAGCAGGAAGTGAGGGTGCTCATGAAAATCATGAAACAAACCAACCATGGATGCGGTTCGCTTGGTTGGTCGGTCACCTATCTTCTGTCAATGTCAAGGTGATGGCATATGACGATCACCGAGCACAGTATGCAAATGAGTATCAAATCATAACTCGACCAGTGGAACGCGTTCAGAATTTGTTTATCCGAATAGATCACGTTACCAAGGGTTGGGGGAGGGGACTGTTTATCTGCAGATTCCTATCTTGGGGGTAAAAATACCAGAAATCATGTAACCTCCCACTAATGTGAGTTAAACCGCGTGAGCCGAATTGAAAGTGACTAGGCTGGGTCTACTTTTAATGCATGCTGGGTTGGAGTTTGTCATCAGATAAACAAATTCTCTTGATGGTCAATAATATTGGTCGTCACAGTCAGGAGTAGTGGTAACAAGACAGAGTCTTGTTCCATGATAAGAGCCCATGCAGACATTCATGTCATGTACGAATACGCCAGGGTTTAGTTCGCGAAATGACTTTGGAATTTCACAGGCGTTCATTGAATTTATTTCGAATTTATACTTGTTGTACGAGAATATGTGATGTATCTGAGGAATTACGATCAATTGGTTTCCAGTAAACTTCCATTTTATTGCTGTTGGAAAGTGAAGTTAGGCCTAATGGTGTGTAAGCTAAGTTTTGTTTGCATTTGTTCAGAGTGTTCACTTACTGGGAACCTTAATATATCAGACAATCCAGATACATTATTCTAATTTTATTCAGTACACACCTTTCAACATTCATTGGATTTCAAAGTTGCCCCAGGTTCCCATGCATCGCCTTTCAATTATTGCTCTGCGGGATCATGAACATGAACGAAATCGCCAATATCTGTCTTTCACTGGGTGCGTGGGAAAGCCATTGAATGATGCCACCCTATGAGTACGAGTTTGGATGCACATCTTTGCCGAGTAAGCAGAGAGCCGCCTAGGCTTTCCCGTTGATATATAGAACCCTAAGCATCTGTATTGTACAATATTGTACACATTCTACTGCTCCTACAAACCCTATCAGGACTAATTTCGATAACATCGGCCCTGACTCAATGCTGCTACGACTTAAGGGATGTACATGGTGACTTTCGTATCAGAATAGAGACTGCGACACATTTTATTCAGAAACGGAAATAAGCTGAATGGTTTTGAAAGTGGACGGGACACCGTTGTAGTGCATCTTAGGATTCACAAGAGCCCATATCGATCCCCCGATCAAAACTTGAGAAGCCAATGAATTGTGTTGTAATAAGGGAAAGACAGACATTCAGCATTCTGCACGTCTCTACATTCAGAGCTGGTAGCATACACTTGGACCACGACCTAGTATAATGGAAGCCAACTTCCGAGGGTGGATATCAATGAAAGTACAGCGCTGAGAAAATATTGTGGGAAAGTTTGACGTGGGAGCCTTTACCGAATACGCTGCCGTCAAACTTTTATAATCTTGCATCGCAAGTGTCACATACGAAGAACCTGTGGCGACGTTGCCAGAAGGCCATCAGAAATGCCGCTTTGATGTAGTAGGCTCCACAAGGCGATCACAAGCCAGAAACCAATGGCTCGATGATGAATGGCGACGGGCACTTACCACCATGCAGGAGGCGTTATGAGGTTTAGAAATTTTAACAAAGGGTGTGTCAGGACAACTAAAACAAAACAGAACGCAAGAGAGTTTCGTAGTTGAAGGGCTGTCTACGCCGAGAATTGGTACTTATACATCTGAAAACTGTTTAACTACGAGAATGAAGAACATAAAACTAACATCCGCCCGATCAAATCGAGGTAAGGGAAGCAAATTCCATTCTCTAATCCAATAAATTCGCAATAGTTGATGGCTTAGCCGCCCAAGTTTTCAAATATGGAATAAGAAGTCTGATGAGAACGCATGCCGCTGAATGAAATCTCAGAATCAACTGTGAGCCAAAATATTTACTCTACTGCGGATCTTGGGCTGACTTCAAAATATGAACTCGATACCCACCATCCCTTCATTGATTTTAAAGCTCCTTATCGCAGCCAACACTGACTCGGATCGGTACTTTGTTACAGTCAAGGTGTAAACGCGGACATCTCAAGCACCACACCAAAGAACAACTACTGTATGAAGATATAACGTAGAGAAGCTGCAATCGCAAGGGCCCGCCGGAATCTTCGCCGAACCCGTATCGTGAAATCTCTCAATAACTCCTGTGCCATCAGCATCAACTATCGAAGGCCAGTGACAACGCTGCCAGCATGCCATCAGAGACATCGCAATTGATGTGTTGGGTTTCACCCGAACGCCACCAAGAAATCCCTGGTTTGATGAAGAATGCCGGCAAGCACATGAAGCTAAACAAGAAGCGCACAAAAGCGGCGCTGCAACGAAGGACGCAAGCAAAAAGCAAAAGTGACGCAAAGAACATTGGCTCCTGCAGAAGAAGAAAAAAGAGCACGAGAAGCACGCGATCGAAGATATTGAGATGTTGTACTTCAGGAATAACTTACGAAAGTTTTAGCAGGAGGTAAAAAGACCATGTCAAGGCAAGCGATGAAAATGGAAACCTTGTAGTAGAGTCCAAGTCGGTGATGAGAATATTTTTTTTTATTTTAATGAGCGCGCGCTCAAGGGGTTTGTGTTTGTACACAGCGCGGCCGAAGGAAATTTAGGGAGGAATAAATGAGAGGTACCGATGTACGTTGTTTTTAAATGTTTGCAAGTTATAACGACCAGGAAATACAGAGATCTGCAGGGCATTCCATAAGCGAGTTGTACGGCCTAGGAACGCATCACTATATTTCAGAGTAAGTCCGAAAGTGGGCTTGAGGATATACTGCTGACTGATGAGTATTCAAAGCGAGACGGGTGTTACAGTTGAAGGTTTGAAGTGGCGGAATACTACTGGCGATTTCTATGGAGTACTGATGGTGGAAATAGCGATAAAACAAAGTGAGACACGAGACATTTCGTCGGTGTTCGAGAATGTCCATTGACTGGGTGATATTAGCATCACCTATGAGTTTTATCGCACGCTTCTGAATCCTATCTAGCAGGTGCAGAGATGTTTTAGGAGCACCTGACCAGATGTGGACATTGTACTCTAATTTTGAGCGGTTGAGTGTTTTCCAATAAGGATTTGACAATTTTTTTTTAAATAAAACACAAACCATTTGAGATATTTCAAAATATATTTATTATCGGCTTGAAGTACAATCAAAACATTTATGAATGGAACTCGACTTCGTTCATATGGCCACTGCGGGCATGTTTGCAGCGGTCGATTCGTTGGACCCAATTTTCAACGACACGGCCACACATTTCGGCAGAAACTGCCGCTATTTTGCGATCAATGTTGGCTCTGAGCTCTTCCAACGTCGTCGGCGTGTTGGCATAAACCAATGACTTAACGTAGCCCCACAGAAAATAGTCAAGCGGCGTTAAATCGCACGAACGAGGCGGTCAATCGACTGGCCCATTTCTTGAGATAACACACTCACCATACTTACTCTTCAATAAATCGATTGTAGCGTGTGCTGTGTGGTTTGTGGCATCATCCTGTTGAAACTACATGTCCTCCATGTGGTCCATGTCTTCTAATTCGGGCCAAAAATAATCGGCGATCATGGCGCGATAACGCTGACCAATAACGCCGCCGGCATGCAAACCGCACCAAACAGTTATTTTTTATGGATGAAGTGGTGATTGATGAAGCACATGAGCCAAAAATGAGCTTCGTCACTGAAGATGATTTTGCGATGAAATTCATCATCTTGGCGCATCTTCTCCAGAACCCAATCGGAGAACGTACGTCGCTTCAAATGGTCCATCGGCTTCAATTCTTGAGTCAGCTTGATCTTGTATGGGTGTAAACCAAGATCCTTACGCAAAATACGCCATAATGTGGTCTGATCGATGCCCAATTCTCGATTGAATTTTCGACACTTCGACCAAGCCGTTGTCTCACTGACACGGCAACATCGCACAACGAATATGTAGACTCAAATTTTTGCACTAAACTTGATATTGCCTGTCTTCTAGGGCCAGAATTATGACCGAAAATTGGAGTTAACGCTTTTAAAGTTGCAGTTATACATTTCGGTAGAAAATTTCTATAATTTGCAGACGTTGCTCGTTCGTGTACTTTACCATGATGAAAATATTGAGTTTACTGAATAAATTGACAGTGACAGTTTGACGATTAGTGAAAGAGTGCGTTCACAAATTAAATTCAAAGTTGTCAAGTTCCTATTGGAAAACCCTTTACATATTGCTAAAGTAACGGTTCAATGGCTTTTTTCTTAAATATCTCAGAAGTAGTATTAGGTTGTACCACATGAAATGCTTCGCTCAGTCGGAAATAAAAAGTTCTCGAGTGAACATCTGTGCCAGAACGTTAAATTTTCTTTTTTTATAAAATAAAACGTGTGCTTGACGTGTGAGAATTTTAAAGTTCGTTACTTCGATACAAGTACCGTTTTTTTTTTTTTTTGTTTGTAGGAGTCATTTACCATGCTGTCGGCAGTTCAAATTGGAACCCCCTTCCTTTATGAATGTAAAATGGGACATAATGCGCCCCATTTCTCTTATGGAAAAGGTAAAGAAACTCGATAAGTGGGTACCCTATGAACTGAACGAATCCCAAAAACTACTGCGCCTGGAGTCACCTGTGATGAAAAGTGGATACTGTATGATAATCGTAAAAGATTTTGGCTGTGGTTGGATGCAGATGAAAAACCAAACACATCCCCAAGACCGATCTTCACCCAAAAAAAAGGTTATGGTGACAATTTGGTTGACATCGAAAGGACCAATCCACTTTTCATTTCTTCAACTAGGAGAAACGATAAACGCTATCAAATAGTGTGAGGAAATCGACATAGTGCATGCCAAATTGGCTGAAAAGTAACATGCGTTGGTCAATAGGCACGGTCCGATCATTTTGCATGGAAACACTAGACCCCATACCTCACAATTAACGGTGAAAAAACTGTTGCAGTTGGGATTTGAAATTCTTCCGCATCCACCGTACTCTTCTGATATTTCCTCGACGGATTGGATTCAATCAGAAGGTCTTCCGGAACGGAGCAGAGGTCATAAAAGCCTTTGAAGATTTGAAGTCAATACGAAAAAGGAATATTTGACCTTGTATCTCGTTGGAAGAATGTCATAGATGCCAACGGATCCTATTTTGAATGAATAAAAATTTACGGAAAAATAATATTGGCTTTTAAATTTTTACTATAAAATCGGCCATTTCATGTGGTAGAACCCAGTAGATGTGGATGTGTTACTTTTTGGACACAAATAGCCGATGTTCCTACAGCAGTCACCTTAGTCTATTTCACAGTTTTTCATTCTTCTTTTGTCGGGCGATGATATTTGCTTTTTAGTTATTTAGGCTCTCCGCTAGTTTTTCGGTTGCGAATGGCTTTTTCAAGGTCTCATCTCACCGTTATCTACCAGATTCGATAGTAGTTGTTTTTATTTGTTCATTTTGTAGGTTAAAGTAATCTAGTCCTTATTTATCTGAGACACAACTGGTAACCTGAAAAACCAGGCTAGGGGTTGTAAGGAGTCAGTTGGCAACGGAGGCATCCATGATGCAGCAGTAGTTGGCAGTGGCACGCTCGCGGTTGCTCGGCTCTAGCTCGTCGGGTTGGGTTGGTTCTTGCCATTACCCCGTGCACCGCAACTCAACTTACCTTTTTGTTTCGTGCCGAATTAAAAAAAAAAGGAAAACAAGTATAGCCTGGAGAAAGCTACGTTATTTCACGGACGGACTCAAAACATAGGAGGAGAGAAAGATGATAGAAAAAAAGATGAAAAGAAACAGCAGGATCACATCTGTGTGCCATCACCACTGTGCAAGACCGGGACTAGCGCGATGTAGCTAACTAAACCTACACTAACCTAAACCCTAACTACCGAACTTAATTTTAACGAATAATAACTAAACCTAAAGCTAACTTAACCATATGTACCCTACACCGAATAATATGTCCCAGGGTCACACAGCAATGACAGCTCGTTACGACCTGAAATAAGCCGGGTGTTGTTGGCTGAGGATGGCCAACCCACCCTTATCGCACTTGGATGCGACCAATTGCTACCATTCTGGCCAGATCTGTGAATGCTAGCCCCTAGACGAAGATCCTCCCACTCGCCACCTGTAAGAAAAAAAACAGCGGAAGTCAGTCACGTCATTTCCTGTCATGTCATCATCGTTTGTGCGTCATGTCTAGTCCCAGTCGCCCAACCCGACGAGCTAGAGCCGAACAACTGCGAGCGTGCCACTGCCAACTACTCCTGCATCATGGATGCCTCCATGGCTAACTGACTCCTTACAGGGTATGAGAGCTGCCGTTCAACAGCCTGTAAAATACCTTAGACTCCTGCTGCGCACGAGTATACACAGGGAGCCTACCTTGAGGAACTTATCATACACGTGAATTTATCCACGGTACTTCTTTCTTCTGATATTCACTTATTTTTGACAGGATATTGTAGCGGTTGTACCTGTATATTTCCCAATATTATTCAGTGTGATATTAAAGTGATTATATGATCGCATGACATGGCATTCGCCATTACCATTCCATCTTCGGAGACCTCAGCCGATGGGCAACATTAAATGTTGGATGCCACCAATGGAGCGAGCTAACCTCTGAGCCCAATTCTCCAATTCTGTCTGCCCAATTCTCCAAAACACTTAACACGTGCTCCGACATTTTAAGAATAGTCAAGTTCCTTAAAAAAATATATATCACATTCAGACTTTTCGCACGCCACTCTGTGTGCGACATCATCATCGCAATATCTTTGCCTGTTAACGGCGGGGCCTAAGTATTTCTCCTCGATGACCCTTTCCAAATGAATAGATATCTGGAGTTGGGTTTGAGGATTTGAAAAATAGTTTGTAACCCGTTGTCTTCCAGCGCCATTATCCAAGTTCATTACTTGTGATAGCGCTGTGATCGGTAAAAAGAAGAGATGTCGTTCTGGACTTGCCAACATGCTGCTTTCAAAAAAATCTTGTACGACATTAAAATTCAGCGGACTTTGGTACTCCCTTGGTACTCGAGCATACTAGGTGAAATTAGTGTAATCAAAGCCTCTCTGTATAATCGGGACTAACGACGTTAATCACCAGCTCCAATCACTGAAGCCAGAATTGAGCTGAGCAAGACAAGCCTCTGTAGCTGGTATCTGCTACCGATTGTGGTGACGGATGAGGCCAATAAATACGTCCTTGCGTGTTTGAACCCATGGCATTATTATTATGCTGCGAAATGTGTAGACCACCTCCAGGCAATCCTGAAAGAATAGATTTACATGCACTGAAAATCGGAAAAGATGACAGCACCCTCGCCAAAAGCTTCAGACCTATAAATCTAACTTTCATGTTGTAGAGCATGTAAAGAGTGGAACGGAATGTCTTGTGATTCTATTCCATGTCGAGAATGCAACTTGCTTACCAGTGAGGAAGAGTTGAAGGCGCACTCGATAAGAAGGAACTTGCTGTGTGCTCCCTGCTTAGTGCTCTCAATGGCCATACTCCTCAAGTAAAAATAGCTCAACAATATGTTGCACATTATGCCCATTGCCTGTCTACTTTAAAGTGCATGCAAACCTAAACGTACTTGACTGGTCTGACTTATATAGCTCCGAAAGGGATTACAACACGTTTTTCCAATGAAGCATAGTATTTGGTTGTCATCCTGGATAAAATAACTTAACACGTCGCGTCGAAAAGGCAAGGAGTTTTTCACCGACGAAGGTCTTCTGGAAGTACACAGCTTTGATAAGGCAAACTATATCTTATGCGTCAATGATTTGACGGAGCAGCTTTCAAGTAAATGCACAGCCGCTTTTATCAGACTCCAAAGAATGGATTGTCTCGACTGCATGAGGGCTTTCCCTATAAACCAGGCTCTACTCGAGAGGCACCTTAATACTCATATCAAAGCCTTTTTGCGTTTAAAAAGAAGAGGTCTTTGGTACAACATGCACTGGAGTTTTGATGACCTCGTGCTCCGACTGTCTTTTGACTTTGCTCTTCTCGATGCAATGAAACCATGCGAAAGTACACAATTTACTTTTCATTTTCGCACGACCGGTTTCGGTGAGATCTGATCTGAGCCAAAAATGGAATGTAGTCGAGTATTTACGGATGCCTCTAAAACCGATCTAGGATGTAGCGCTGGTGTTATATTATGTTATATGCTATCCAGATGGGTCTGTGCAAACGGCGAAGTATAAACACAGTAGCGACAACCAAGCTACTCGTAAGATCATCCTGATCCCTCTCTCCGCCTCTCGCCTCTCGCCTCTCGAGAATGAAAGACTTCTCTGAAAGAAGTCGGAAGACTGAACTCACTGAATCTTCTTTGGGACTCAAATGGAAAATGAGATCACCGCTGAATGTTGTAGGAAAGCCTCAGGAGAAAATTTAAACCTTTCTAGGGTTGCCTTCGCTCTCGGTTAGTGCTTCCATTGGCAGTTGAATGCTTCCAGACTTCTCTGAAAATTCAGGGGCTTTCCTACTCATTTCGTATAACCCCTTTTAGTCCGCCTGTCTAAGTTTGTTTTGACACTCATTTCAAAACTTCGTGTTAGTGTTTTTTGCGACCATGGAAAAAGAGCAGTATCGCCCCGTGATCCGATTCTTGTTTTTCAGTGGCAAAACCTGCGAGGAAATCAAGCCCATTCTCGATGGTGTGTATGGGACCCATTCACCTTCCCGTACAACCGTTTACCATTGGTTCGTAGAGATTCGCTGTGGCCGCACGTCGGTTTTTGATGAACCGCTCCTAGGTGGCCCAAAATCGGTTACCACAGAGGAAATCGTGGACAACATCTATGATCTCGTATTGGAGGACCACCGAGTGAATTCACGAGTTGGCTGAGATAGCAGGCGTTTAGGAATGAGAAAGCTGTCCGCACGATGGGTGCCGCGGTTGCTCACATCGGAGAACAAGCGCAATCATGTGACCACTTCAACGACTTGGTGCTTGGTCTTGTTTGATCAAAATCCTGAGCAATTTCTGTCGTCTCTTGACCGTCGGTGAGATATAGATCATTGGTATACACCAGGGACCAAAGAACAATCGAAACAATGGGTTTTACCCAGTGAACGTGCTCCAAAGAAGGCAAAGACTGTGCCTTCGGCCGGAAAGTTGTCAAAACAAAACTGACAGGCGGGCTAAAAAAGTTTATACTAAATGATAGTACACTCATTTTGATTCAGTACCGCCACCTATCTTCCAAACTGGGTACTTATCAAACACCCCACGTAAGTGAGGCAAAATCTTGCGAAGTTTGCTGTGGGCAGGATGATGAAACCGCGGAGCACCTCGTGATTTGTATGAGTTTGTAGTCGGCGCTGATATCGTGGGTGTTGGTCCTGTAGACACCATATTACTGAAGCGTTTACTTATCTTTCTTCGAAAAGGTGAACCATTTCGGTAAAAGGAACATACAAAGAGTAGAGTGAACTAAAATAGTTCTTTGCCTAAGTGTCTTGTTCCGACAGAAAAAATATCGTCATCGTATAATATATTTCGTACCTCTCGGGTACATTTTAAGATCCAATCATCGTTCGTACAAGATCTCTGAGAACATTGTTGAACGCTCTTTCCAAGTGGATGAAGAACTTATAGGGAACTTTCGACCATCGTCTTAGCCTTGAATGGTCTCATATGCTGGCACGTGTTTTATGTCGTGCTCTGAAGTTCTGTCTAAGTTTCCCAGCGGAGCTAATATATTTTTGCTTTAAATAATTACGACAACGTTTCGGATAGCTAGACCAATGCTAGGATCCACGTTGAGACTAGTATCAAAGTATCAATAGGCCGGCTCATGTTGCATGTTGTGTTTGAGAGCAAGTTTTTAATTTAAACAAATGGCTCTCGGTGGTAATGGAACCTGAATTACAGACATAAGCAAACAACTTAGGTAAGATCTCCGAAAGAATTCTTGGCGCTCGTAACATGGAAAAAATACCAAAAATTATCACTCTTCTGTAATCTTCGAAGTAATGTAACAGTCAAAGGCGCCAATTGAGAGTATCTAGATGATGACATACTCATAAATCCTCAAATTTTCTAAAAATATTCAAAATACCAGTTTTGACTGATTAGTTTCATTTACAGCAAAGCCACGATTTTGTAAAGCACTTTAGATTGGTCATCGTTTCATCACCATCATCAACCTTGTGAATACTAAGTTCTGCTAATTGATAGCTCCACACGTGGTTCCAATTTAATTATTTAATTCCGAAATCCCCGTGGATTTGTCTACCAGATACCAGATCTGATGAAAACTGGCTCTCAGATACTTAAAACCGGAATACTGTAGATACGAGTAAAGAAGAAAAAAAGAAGAAAACTATCTCATTTCCAATGGATACCTTCCATTATCAATTACGTCGCGTCTGTATAGTCGCATCTTAAGGGAGCTTCTGGTTGCTGCCTAATGGACCCTACAACTGAAAGCATAGATTCCATAATTGAAGGCACCTCTCTCTCATCAGCATCAGACGATTGTGCAACCAGATTGGGTTACATAGAAAGGCAAATGAGAAGACATTGCGTTCAATCAGTCGACTTGTGATGCAGTCCAATGAGGAGGACAGACAGGTGTTCAAGCAATTTATGATAAAGTGAATAATCAAAGCCTCAGGACGACGATGGAACAGGCAAAAATCAATTCCACGTATTGTAAATGAGGTGCTAACTTGGTGGAATCAAAAAGGGCTTAGACCTCTAAACCTAAGTGTGATTGCAATTTCCTTTACCAGCGACTCCTCGAAACAGAGTCATCTGCTATATAATCACTGGTAGCTGCAGGGTTAATAATTTCCTGTGACTTTGTGTATCCATGTATCCATGCAAGCGTATGCTTATGCATCTGTTGCGCTACTGCACCACTTTGATGATGATGGCGGCTTCAAGATGCATCCCATTTCCGTCGCTAACCAGATAGATGTAATGGAATCGATAGACAAGAGATTCTTAGAATTGATTTTGTTGCTCGAAGTACCCTTACTTCCCATTCAAACAACTACAGACAGATGCGAGTGCATAATTAGAAAAAATTACCAACAACAATATACGAGTACACTTCGAGTAAACGGAGCTTAGGTTTAATGAACCAAGCTCAACTCAAACCCTCGAAACTGTTTCACACCGGCGGAGGACGAAATTCAATCGGAATCGAAACGGGTCAAACCAGAGAGCAAATGCGAGCATTCGTACAAAACACAAGCAGAGCGCCACCTCAAGTGAAAACGAGGCTAGGAAGCTAAATAGGTGGGCATGGGCACACAGTATGGATACATCGTAACTCAATCCGAACTAGGAAACTCACAGTTTTGGTTTGTTTTTTCCTTCACCTTACCTATGATCTGTTTGAGTACTTCTGGCTGGTTGTGGAGTTCGAGTTGCATGCCTCTGTCCTCTCTTAATGGGTTTTTTTACACGTTGTTGATTTTATGTGATACACTCTGCCAGTCAGCCACCCAGCCACACCTTTTTTTTTTTTTTTTTCTAAATCTTTTGCCACACTAAGCCGAACATAGGCGAATAACCGTCGACCGGCAGCCACCCATGGGCGATGCGGCGGTCGATAACTCAGTCAGTGAATGAATGAGTCAGGCCGCTGTCATCGCTGTTGTCATAATTGTAGAGGGCTTGAATCTAGACCATGTCAGGGGGAATCCACACTGCTAATGGTGGCGCATCAAAGAGTAGTTGACATCCATGGTCAGAGAAGCATATCGCTGTTGTATGTAGTGCCATACTTAATCGATGCTGGTTTTTGAAAAGTAAACAGGATGCTTCTTGGAACATGTTTTTGAGATGTTTTTTTTTTTTTCTTAACCTTTGGATGATGTGTAACATTTGGTCGATGATAACTTTAAATTTGGTGACTCGAGGAGAAAGAGTTCTGCTGTATTGAATGAATATGTCGTTACGAAGAAATAACTTGGCTGTACGGAAGGTGGGCCAGAACTTTCTTGGCCACTAGCTGTTTCTGAGGTGAATAAGATCAGAGTTCAATTCAATTAAACAAGGACAAAGCGGTGTTTTTTGGGAATTCTAAAGCTCTTTCGACTTACTGTCGCATTGAAATGTATCGAGGTTCTCATGTCTTCTTGTTTAGATGGCCTTAGGCTGGGGTGAACCTGGCCCTAAACATAAAAGTCTCTCCAGTTAGCGCAGTCTTTCGATAGCTGCCTCTAGTTAAGCACTTCAACTTGGTTGAAATTCAAATTCTGCTTGCCGCTTAGGTCAAACTGCGTTAGTTAGAGCCAATATCAGTTCACAGCTCATAGAGTTTAGGAAGAACTTTGCGTTTAAATCATCTAAGACTATTTTCACCCGGTTTCGCCAAAGTCAAAATTTCTGCGCCTTAGTGCTGCATAGACTTTTAGAAAATGGCCCCGCCGGTGTTGAGTTTCGAGATGAAATCTTAATGTCCTCAGTATAGCTCATCTCTATACTTACTACCACCTAAGTGGTGACACTACAGTTCGGGGTGAACCTGGACCTCAACCAACAAGTCTCTGTAGATACCACGATCTCTCGCCAATTGCTTGAAGGGCCGCACTTCAAGTTGATTGAGGTCCCTGGCCACTTTCGCGCAACACCTAAGATGCGGTCGTTCTCTATTGCCTTTCGGGGTTACTCTCGAAGTCTCATCGAGTCGAAGCTGTGGCATCCATTCGCTCTACATGACCCAGCCATTTGAGACGAGGGATGCGTAGACACCTGACTGGTTAAACCTTCTCCTTCATTCCCCGTCAATACAAACGGGGCCGAATATCAAACGAAGTTTCTTTCTCTAGAAACGTGTGGATCAACTCTAGACAAGGTCTAAACGTTTGCGCCATAGTGCAAGAACTGGATGATAAATGTAATTTTGAGTGAATGAACCATCACGTTGAAGGTATTCTCAACGTCGAGTAATCACGAAACACAGGCGCTTACAGAATATGGTATTAATTTAAGAAGGAATCCTTTTTTGTAAATCAGACAAAAAACGCTTGCATATATTTGGCATGTAAACCATGCTCTAGCAGCTATGCTGCTCTCAAGCTTGGAAAGAAGGGTTCCCAACACGCGTTACTCAGGTGTTCATTGTTTGATGCGTGTCATCGTTTAGGTTGAGTTAACTATTCTGTTTATTAACTGAAACTTGGTCATCATCGCCACGAAGCAGTCTGCAGAAGTGTTCCTTCCAATACTCACTATCGTGGGTAGTAGGCTACTTCTAGGTTTGCTTTCTGGTCTCGACAGACTTCTGTTCGGGCTTTAAGTACCGGTTAAGCGCTTTTACATTCTTTTTAACTTCAGAACATACATTTTTTATACTACCTTCGAGCAGTACTCGTACTTACTTAGCTGGCGCTACAGTTCGAGTTGAAAATGGGACTCAACTAAGAAGCTTCTCCAGTTAGTCCAGTCCTTAGTTAACTGCCTCCACTTGCAAACACCATGTCGATTGAAGTCCCTTTCTACTCATACGCGCCACCTAAGGTGAGGTCTTCCTCTACTACCCGTCAACGCAAACTTGACCGAATATTTTCCGAAGAATTTTTCACTCGAAACGACTGAGGATAACTTCATCCGATTTGGATAGAGTCCATGCTTCAGCCCAATAAAGTGGGATTGGGATGATCAAGGTCTTATAGTTTCTTTAGTTTTTCAGGAAATGCTTTGCTACCCAATTGCCTTTTCTTCGTTTTATTTCTGCTGGGGTATTCTTGGCAGAAGAGCCGGGGTAGACAAAGTCCCTTACTACTTCGAAATTATAGTTGTCGATTGCGACGTGTTTCTTCTTGTTGACAGCATATAAAATACTTGGGTTAGCCCTCATTTACCGCTAAACCTATTTCGGCAGCTTCCATTTCAATACTAGCGAACGAACGCACCAGTGACAGCCCGATGAGTTATCCCAATTATGTCGGTATCATTGGCGTACGCCAGTAGTTGTACAGACTTTTCAATGATTGTGCCTCTAGTAATCACCAGTGAGTTCCGTACAATTCAAGTATGATGTTGAAAAAATCACATGACAGCGCGTCACCTTGTCTAAAACAATTTTTGGCATCAAAAGTCTCGGTTAAGTCGTTGCCGACTTTGAGGAAGTCAATCAAGCTCTATAAAGACTGTCATATGCGACCTTAAAATCGGATTTTTCAGGATTTGCCAGAGTGTGAAGATTTGATCGATTGTGGACTTTCCTGGTCTGAAACTGCACTGAAAAGGACCAATGTTGGCGAAGGGTTTCAGACGTTCACACAATATGGCAGTTAAGATCTTGTATCCGATGTTGAGGAGGCTTATACCTTGAGGGGTCTCCTTTTTCCTGAATCCGGCATACATTACTTAGATTTCACTCATCAGGCGTACTCTTCTGACCAGATCTGAGAAATGTTCTGCACAAAGTCATTTACAGCAGGTTTGAATAGATTTTAGCTTAGATATAGCTATCCATACTTCATTCAGGTCAGGTGAACGGATGTCTTGGCTATCATCGTTTAAGTTGAATGGCCTATTCTGCCTGAGGGCGGGATATTGGGCTTCGCCTCTGTTGTATAGCCTGCAGAAAAAGCTTTTCCATATTCTCATCACCGATTGTAACTCTACTACATTACCAGAGACGGCCGAACAAAGTAGGCTGAAAGTGGTTTCAAAACCATGGAAGGTGGCTGAAGAGGCTACAACAAATGTTGTGCTAGAAGGCCCAGCTGCAGCCATAGAAGCCTTGCGTAGCATGGGCAGATGCTACATTAAGTGGTTCTCGTTCCCGGTAAGGGAATACAAAATAAGAGTGGGATGTTTCCGGTGCTTTGCTCCGGGTCATGGAGTTGCCGACTGTCCTCATAAGGAGGACATTGTTGTCGTTGCGGCCTTGAAGGCCATACGCTGCAAGTCAGCGATGCAGTGCAGAAACTGTGCTACAAGAAGACGGCCGGCTGACCACCTTATGGGGTCAACCGATTGCCCCATGCAAGTAGCAGAGTTGGTAAGGTTGGCAGCCAGGAACTAGGACTATGAAGATAGGCCAACAAAATTGTCAGGGCGCTTTTTCGGTAGGGGTTGACTTAGGAGCTCAGATGGTTAGGCAGGGCTGCAGCATTGCCCTGGTTCAGGAGCCCTACACATCTGATGGATGTGTTAGGGGTTTGCCTGCAGGAATACGGGTCTTTCTTGATACCAGAGGAAATACTGCGATTATTATAAGGGATGTAAATCTAGTTTGTGTGCCTGTTTCCTCCAGCGAACGAGGTGTTTGCGTAAGCGTGGAAGGTGCTTTTGGCAGGATTTTTCTTGCCAGCGTCTACTGCAAATACCGTGAGGCAATTGACCCATATATTGAGTATATGGATGGTTTGTTTTCGCTTGCAGGCAGTGAACCCCTCATCATCGGTGTTGACGCCAACGCAACCTCCCCTCTCTGGTTCAGCAAGGAAACCGGAGCCAGAATCGGGGGAATGTTCTTAGTGAATGGGTCGTTGCCCGCAATGCCCATGTTATCAACGAGCCGAGTGAGGTGTATACCTTTGATGCGACCAACGGTGGCAACAGTGACATTGATGTTACTCTTGCCAATGAGGCAGCTTTTAGGGCGTTTAGCTTTAGGTGGCGTGTTAGTGTAGGGGTGAGTGATCACAACTGGATTCAGTTTGAGATCGCTCACGAAATTGATTTAAACAATACAGTTTCAGACAGGAGATGGTGTGTGCGAGGCACTGATTGGAGTGTTTATGGTGCGCGTATACTTGCGGAGGTTTCCTCCCTGACACCGCAAGTGTATGGCAACTTAAGCATAGACCAGCAAATCGCACACATTAATGAGTGCGTATGGCAGGTTAATGACGAACTCTTTGAGAGGAGCCGTAGGGCGAATCAAAAAAGGGTAAGTTGGTGGAACCGCTGTCTGACAGAAAAGCGAAGGGCTGTCAGAAGCCTAAGGAAGCGATTCCAAAGGGCTAGGGCGGCTAACTCTAGAACCTGGCTCAGATGGGCATTGCCTTTCGGCAAGCGCTCGCTGAGTACAAACGGCTCATTGTCAGCACAAAGGAGTCTCACTGGAGAAACTTTGCCTCTAATAATAGAGATGATCCCTGGGGCAAACTATACAAGATTTGCCGTAGAACTAAAAAGACTGCTGACATTGAAGGCATACGTGTGGATAATACGGTTTTATCCACATGGAAAGACTGCCTTACTGCATTGCTTGGTCAGTTCTTCCCGAGAGAGGAGCGCTTTGAGGACTCTTCATATGAAGAGCCTCCGATCCCTCCGGAGTTAAGAACTGAAGAAGTCGACTATGGTGTTTCACTTCTTCACTGATGGAATGACCGGAGAGATGGTGAGAGCCATCTGGAAGGCCGTCCCAGAATACCTACTCGGACTGTACAGCAAATGTATTGCTTGTAGCTACTTCCCCAAGGATTGGAAGGTGGCAAGGGTGGTTGTGCTCCTGAAGTCCACCGATAAGAATAGGTCTGACCCTAAATCTTATCGGGGCATCAGCCTGCTTCCGGTACTGGGAAAAGTACTGGAAAGGGCTATGGTGGAAAGGGTTTCAGAGAGCATGGCGGAACCAATGTCCCCCTTCCAATTCGGCTTTAGAAGAGGCAAGTGTGTCGAGGATGCATGGTCTTTCGTAAAAGACAGAGTCCTCAGAAGCAGGGCCAGTGTGGTTATAGGCATCTTTATTGACTTCAAAGGTGCCTTTGATAACCTAAACTGGCAGAAAATAGTAACCAGGTTGCAGGAATTGGGCTGTCGGGAAATTGGGCTTAGGGGAAGCTACTTTTCCGACAGAAAAGCGAGTGTGGTAAGTGCACACGACAGCGTCACAATTAATGTTGAGAGAGGTTGCCCCCAGGGGTCCATCTGTGGTCCTTTTATTTGGAACCTGATGATGGATCCACTCTTGCGGCGACTAAACGAGCTCTGTGGGTGCTGCGCCTATGCAGATGACCTGCTCCTCATCCTTGAAGGCCAGTCTAGGGCCGAAATCGAGGCAGTAGGAGAAAGAGCTCTAGCAGTCGTTGCTGAATGGGGAGAAAGCGTAGGGGTAAGTGTGTCGCAGTATAAGACCGTCTTAATGAAGCTCAAGGGCAAGTTGAACGTAAGACGTCGGGCTCCTAAGATACATTTGAACGGCGTTGGCATTAGATGTGTGACTGAGGTCACATATCTGGGCATAACGATGGGTGAGTGTATGAACTTCATGCCTCACCTGGTTCGTACTCGACTACGTATGCTGAGTGCCGTAGGCCAGGTAAGGCGCAATTTGCGATCTGACTGGGGACTCAACAGGCGTTCTGTTCGTATCATATGCGAAGGCCTATTTGTTGCCTGTGCAACATATGGAGCATCGGTGTGGTACGACAGAGTTATGACTGTTGATGGCCAAAGGCGGATCCTGACTTGTCAAAGAGTCACCTTGCTTGGCTGTTTACCGGTGTGCCACACTGTCTCCACAGAGGCAATGCAGGTGCTGCTTGGAGTGCCACCTCTGGATCTGGATGTGATGCGACGTGCTATTGCTTTCAACATCAGAAAAGGTCTCCCTCTAAATAAGCGCGATTGGGTTTCCCCGGAAATAGTGGATGGCCTATCCCAGAGGCAGCGTAAAACCTTGCTACACGCATGTGTTCTATCTAGATGGCAATCTAGATGGGATGCTAGCGAAAATGGCAGGTTACTTACGGCTTCCTAAGGGATGTGCTAACCATGCGAATTTTTCCTGAACGGAATTTTAACCTTAGCCTGGGCTTTCTGTTGACCGGGCATGGCTCCCTTAATGCATTCTTGCATAAGAGGGGGCTCAGCGAGGTTGCGAGCTGCTCATGTGGAGCTACCTATGAGGACTGGCTTCATGTCCTATGTGAGTGTCCCAATTATGCTGACATAAGGAACTTGCAGGCTATGGGCATCACCTTTAATGGTGAGACCTACGATGTCAGTGGAATTATCACTGATACCGTACGGTTTGAAAGAACCCGTAGTTTTGCAAAAGAAGTATTTAATAGAAGGCACAGTAGGCAGCTAGCGGGTTGTTTGTAGATATTCAAATTGTTGCAAGGCCGCCAGTCCTGGGCAGTGAGGTGCCCAACTGGAAGTAACCTCAAGGTTGCGAAGCTCGACCGGAAGCTATATTCTGGTACCACGGGAGGTCAGGAGCCCCCGGAACTATGGTTCCAGCCTGACCTAGGAGTTGGCCCCCTTGTGGGAGTATCGTGGTGGCTGTAGGTTTATACCCAAAATCGCGGGGAGAATGGACCGAATGGATCTTGGACATCTCATGGCTTAGCATATGTCGTAGTGTACTACGACCTGTGCTGGGCCATGGGATTGCTATGGAACCAACTGGTTTATTCGATGTGGAGTTGCATTGCAACTGGGTGCCATGACCCACAGAATGGCTGAGGTATTAGATAGGGCTCGACCCTTCACCAAAGGGGAAGTTCGTGCCTTACACACGACTTCGATTCTGGTACTGGTGGTAATACTTTTACTACCCGATGGACGCTTATCAACGCATTGTTTTGATATCTTGTGCGAAGACGCACCGTAGGCTTAAGCCCTCACGGCAGGTACCTACGTTAAACACAAGAGACATCTGTAACTCTACTACAAGGTTTCCTTCTTCATCTGCTATAGTTTTTTCTTGCCTTGACATATTCTTTTTACCTCCTGGTAAGACTTTCGTACGTTATTCCTGAAGTACAATCTCTCAGTAGCTTTCATCACGCGCTTCTCTTTCTCTTTTTCCGCCTTCTGGAGCAGCCGATGTTCTTCCCGTCTCTTTTGGTCGTAGAGCTCACGAGCGGCTCTCGTCCTTCGTTACAACCACGCTTTGTAGGCTTCTTGTTTAGCTGCATATGGTTGCCGGCATTCTTCATCAAACCATGGTGAAAGGGTGAAACCCCGCAGATCAGTAGCGACATCTCTGATGGCATGTTAGCAACGTTGCCACTCGTCTTCGGTACTTGATTTCTAGCGGAATATGAGTTGTTGAGAAATTTTGGGACACGCGTTCGGCAAAGATTCTGGTTGTCTCTTGCGATTGCAACTTTTCTACGTTATATCTTCTCACAGCAGTTTTTCTTTGTTTTGGCGCCTAGGAGAAATGCATTCGCACCTTGGCTGCAATAAGGTGGTGATCCGAGTCAATGTTGGCTACGCAAAACGTTTGGACCTCCAGAATGCTGAAGGCATGCCTTACGTCTATCGGAAAATGATCGGAGACCGCTCTGTCCTGTGTGCTTGCTATAGTGATATTTCGTCCCACCTCAAAGTTAACAAGCCTAAGTCTGTTGCCAGACGTGGTGCTGAGTGGGCAATGCTTATTATTGCCCTACCGGAGATGTTCTCCTTTCCTATCCTGGCGTTGAGTTCGCCTAGTAAGATTTTAACGCCAGACTTCGGATATTGCTCACATGTCTTGTCGAGGAGCTCGTAGAAACATTATTTCGGTGGTGTCGTCCTTATATTCCGTAGGGGCATGGGCGTCTATTAGGCTTAAGCTAGCGAGTTTAGTCTTTCTGCAGATTGTCATAAGACGCTCGCTCACGTGTCGGAAAGACAAGACTTCTAGCCTAAGTCTGCCGCAAATGGCAAATCCTCATCCGAATAAGCGGTGTTTCTTTTCTGTATAGCAACCGCCATAGTATATATCAGAGTTTTTCATCCTCAAGGCCCTCTGCTAATTCTTCTGTTGCACGCGGTCTGTTAAGGGTCCGAAAATTCCACGTGCAGACTTCAACGATTTCAGTCGTTGTCTTCTAAACGTTTGCTGGAGTCGTCAACAGTGAGTCCATTTTTATCCGTGGCCATTAGTTGGTTCGTCACGTATTTTAATTTCTTCCGTATAGGATTGCGAGCTCTATGACTGCGTTGGTCAGTATAATCCTACTGGCCGGACATGCTCTTGCCATTTCAGCATGCATGAGTAAACCATAAGTAAGGGTTTAGTCATGCAGTTGCCGAGAACCACCAGAAGAAGGTAAGGCCAGCACTTCGTTACGGATTTGATTGTTGTGCTGCTGACCCAGGACGCAGGTCACCGAGACGCTTGCTCACTATTTTTCTTGCAGCGAAGCCGATGTTCTTCTCTTCTTTTCCACTCCATAGGGCAGCTGTGTACTGCTCATCTCCTCTTCTGGAAAGATTCCACGGATGGCATAGCCGCCAAAAACTGATTAGATCAGAACTTCTTTAGAGGATAAGATTTACACAATTTTTTGTAGTTTCCTGTGCTTAAGCCTAACGTTTCTCCTTCGTATGGGCATACGAAGAATATGGGCAAACGAATCAAATAAGTAGACCACGCCTAACACTGTCCTAATCCGATATTGAGTCGATTGGATAATGTTCTCCACCGCTACCGAAGCCTGCAGAATTGTTTAAATCTTTGTCTACGAAATATTTTGTGAATTTTTTGGTCAAACCGCAAAAATACACATCTTCACCACCCATATACCATTTTGGACGACTAAAATTACTTAAAATATTCTCTTCACACCGCTTGAAGTATTTTCCTCCTGCGGATGTATTCCAACCACACGACTCTCTGATATATTTATGGAAATGCATTTCTGCAAACAAATCCTCCGGATAAAGCTGTGCTCCCATTACCCAGAATCTGCATAACGCAAAAACACACATCATCTTGCATCTCGACATTGGCTTTGCCGCTCTCCAAGCACTCCTACTAGAATCCTAGGGAAGAGTTCCCTGTGGCCTCCTTTTGTGAATTTTATTTAAAAAAATACTTTACTAGGCGTTCAGAAACATCCATTTTGAAATTGAGCTGCTTTCCTACCTGCAAAGGAACTATAATGACAGCCCCTTTTGCTTCGACACTTCTCCTGACCAAATGGATCCAAGACAGCAACAGAGATGTACTCGTATTTTACCAGCAATATACCAATTCAATGGTGGAGCACTTCGAGCACACGAATGCGTTTACTTGTTGCACCACATCGTTGTTCGAGTAAATTTAGCCCTGCTGATGGGTTATGCTATGTGGGTCATCCCAAGTGTCGTATGCTCTCTGTATTTCAAGAGAAAGAGCTCTCGATTGCTCCACCGGCATCTTGGAACTACAACCAACACCACACACACAGTTTATTTGCATCTTGAACAAGATATTTCTCCCAGAAATTCTAGGTGGCATCCGAATGAGCAAACAAATGAAGCTCCAATCGATTGGGGTTCCCACACTTGTCAATGGACAGTGGATCGACGTTTCCTACTTTAAATCATATGGGTGGCGGCAGAGCCAACTACGAGTATGAATTCATTCCTTCCCAGCTTTGGTAGACAACAATGTTGCCGAATTGATTGTTATCTGCGTTTCTGGGTTCGTGTCCACCGCTGGGCTCTGAATATGAATGTTGTACAATACTCGTACATTGCTTTGCTAAGGTGCTTTCTGGATCGAACCCTGGAGAGAACAGAAAATTAGATACTATCTCTGCGTAATATAAGATTGGCACGACTTGCATGCGGGCATAGGTACGTACTCGTATACCTACGTACTTTCATTCGGTCGATACTGTGAGGCTATTCACTTCGTGACGCGTCATCTATCTACAATACATATCCGTATTTCTCCCTTTGGGAACACTGGAGTATTTCTTTCTTACTGTCTTTCTTGTCTTTCTTTGTTTGTTCGGAATTTTGAAGTGTTGGACAATAAATTTGGGTACCCAAATATGAGGGGGCCATTGTGTAAACAAAAAAACTGGGAGCGATGCCGGTACGGATACTTTGTGGGTTGGCGACATCAGTGAAGTGAATAATGAGATGATACCTGGCCGTTGGTAGGTGGCGGTGGACAATGAAAGTGAGATTTCTCCCCCCCTGGGAATGCAGGAATGTGACAAAGCTATATGGAGTACCAAAAGATTGACATCTTGATCTTATGGCTTAATCCGACAGATTTGTTTACTAACAACCGGAGATTGTTACTTAATAGAAGTTGAAACACTTTCGATTGCGATGATGAAAGACCGATTCGGGATTTTGAGAGCACTTCGGTTTATCTTAGCTCACCAGGTAGAGGCATTCTCCGGTAACAAATTCACAAGTGGTTGGTCACCATGTGGTCCATGGCTTGGAGTTCAGAGTATTGTTGGAGTTGGAGTTGATTTTTGTTTTAATTGGTGGGTTACTTGTGTTAAGAGCAAATAAGTATCTGTGTGATCGAAGGCCAAAGAAGTGAGATATTTTGATTGAGATCGCGGTGATCCGCGCCGTAATAAATCGGTAAAGTCCTATCCTACGAACCTATCAAGTTCGTAGCGTCCTACCTCCCAGTGGTAGTTCCCGGTGATAGCATGCATAAATTCTTACACGTGAAGCTAAAATTACAAGTGGGTCTTCGACCAGTAGCATAATACTAGCCTAGATTGCCATATTGCTCACAACCCCATACGGAAGAAATTAAAAAGTGTGACAAAGAAGGTTATTGCCTCAGATAATGACGGATTCACTGTTGACGACCCTGGAAAACGGTTAAAAGACAATGGTCTTCGGATTTGCACTGCAACAGATCGCGTGCAGCCAAGCAACTAGCGGATACCCTCAACTGTTGTGAAGCAGACATAACCGCCTTCCTCGATGGCAATGTAATGGACTGGACAAAAAGAGGATGAAAAACGGTGATATCTGATATGAAAAATGTCACAGATAACCAGCGCAAAGAGGATAGCCATCGCAGTGTCTATCCGGATGCGGATTTACCTTCAGAAAAAGACTCAGCCAAGAAGTGTTAAACTTCAGGCATGATAGCGAATGCACGACGACGATTCGTATAAAGGCTAGATTCGCCAACATAAGCCTAATCACCTAGTAAACCTATATGCTCCGACATAGGAAAAGGACGACCTCATAAAAGACTGGCTCTATAAGCTACTCAACAAAACCTACGAGCAAGGCCATAAATATGATGTGGCATTCGTCCTTGGAGATTTTAATGCTAACCGCGAAAAGAGGGGTATCTACGGTAAGACGGTCGAAAATTACAGCCCCCACGACATCATGGATGGACTCGGACATATATATTGCGGATATTGATATTGCGGCCAGACGTAATGTGGCATGGTTTCAACACCTTAATATTCACAAAGTGGAGTTCGTGAATCCTGATCAACTTCAACCATCAACCATCAGAGCCTTTTTCCTCGAAGAGTCCAATGCTGCCAGCATCGAATTTGGAAGACCAGTGATGACACTGCCAAAGAGGCCTGGGTTTCAACCCCCCACAACAACGAAATCCCCAATTTGACGAATGCATACAGGCAAATCTAGAAAAAGAGCAGCCCTGCAGAAAAGAACCAGAGGAAGAACATGTACTGTCCCAAAGGCAGTAAAAATTGTTGGTCGTTCGTCAAAAACATTAGAAATTCCGCCTCATCCTCCATCCCAACGCTCATTTACAATGACATTCCAGCTGTCAGCTCTTTGGATAAGGCCAATCTGCTTGCTGCACAGTTTGCGGCCAGCTCAACACTCCCAGATTGTGCTTTGTCTCCGCCTACACTTGAGTGCGTCGAATCTTCAATGGGACGAATCTACTTTCGCACTCGTGTAGTAGCAAGAGTACTTAAAGATCTCAACATACATAAATCCGCTGGTCCAGATGGTATATCTCCCCTTCTTCTGAAGAGGTGTTCTTCCTCGCTGGCAAAACCACTACGTAATCCTACTCTTTAGGACTCTTTCCGAGCAGATGGAAAACAGCATATGTCCAGTCCCTAAAAAAAGCGAATCTTCTTCTCTCTCCTCCTACAGACCCATTGCACCGACGTCCCTTCTTTCCAAAGTCATGGAAACGCTGATAAACTGTCAGCTCATGAAATATCTCGAAACACGAAAACTTTTCAATGACCGGCAGTACGGTTTTCGTAGCAACAGGTCCACTGGTGATTTGATGGCATGTCTCACCGAAAAGTGGAACCAAAGCGTACATCAATCTGGCGAAAGCAAGATAGTTGCAATTGATATTTCTAAAGCACTTGACAGAGTTTGGCATCAGGCTGTTTTGTCGAAAATGTGTGCATTTGGGATCGACGACTCTGTTCTTCAATGGATTAGAAATTACCCAGGGATCCGTTCTGTCTCCGACACTCTTTTTAGTTTTCATCAATGATCTCTTGTCTGCTACTTGTAATCCAATATATTCCTTTGCTGATGACAGTACTCTCTGCTTTTCATATTCTTTCCCGGACTCACGGCCCTGCTCTTCGGCTGTAGAACGAGAACGGCAGCGTATGCTAAGCTCATTAAATTCCGATATCAACAGCATAACCAATTGGGGAACTACCGACAGAGTTGAATTGAATGCTTCTAAAACACAATGCTGTCTGCTGTCGTTAAAGCGAAATTTAAACACCCAGCCACTGTATGTTTAAATGTCACTTGCATCGTTGAAGCCGAAAAACTTTCCATTCTCGGTATGTGTGTCAATGGCAACTTACGTTGGAATGACCACATATTCGATGTCGCCAAAAACACCGCGAAATGTCTAGGTTTCCTCAAGCGATGTAAGAAATATTTTACCCCCTCTGATCTGGCCTCAATATATAAGGTATTCATCCGCCCAAAATTGGAGTACAACTCCCACATCTGGTCAGGTGCTCCTAAAACATCTCTGCACCTGCTAGATAGGATTCAAGATCGTGCGATAAAACTTATTGACGATACTAATATCAGTCAATCAATGGACACCCTCGAACACCGACGAAATGTCTCGTGTCTCACTTTGTTTTATCGCTACTTCCACCACCAGTGCTCCACTGAAATCGCCAGTAGCATTCCGCCCATTCAAACTTTCAACCGTAACACCCGTCTCGCTATGAATGCTCATCAGTATACCCTCAAGCCCATTTTCGGACGTACTCTAAAATATCGTGATTCGTTCCTAAGCCGTACAACTCGCTTATGGAATGACCTGCCGATCTCTGTATTTCCTGGTCGTTATAACTTGCAAACATTTAAAAACAATGTACATCGGTACCTCTCTGTTCTTCCTCCCTAAATTTCCTTTGCCCGCGCTGTGTACAATCACCTTAAGGGTACTCAAACCCCTTGAGCGCGCGCTCATTATAAAATAAAATAAAAAATAAAAAAAAATGCCAGAGCTGTAATGCCCGAACAAAAATCATCAGGTATGGAGAAGGTAACCTCATAGTAGACCGACAGTCGGTACTGAAAGATTATTTCTGCAGACTGTCGAACAATAATGACAAATAACATCCCATCGTCAGAGAGAATGAATCATTCATCCTGAACGATGACATACAACATTTCTGTTCAGCCGACTGAGATGAAATCAGGACTGAAATTACCAAGCTTAAGTCCGACAAAGCAGCTGAAACCGATATCTTAACTGCCGACTTGTCCAAATCAACCAGGGATAATTGGATACAAAGCATGCACCAACTCAGCTCTACAATCTGGATCGACGAAAGTATGCGCCACGAATGATGTTCCAACATTGTTCGTCCGATCCTAAAGAAGGAAGTTCCCCTGACCTGATCCACTACAGAGAAATAAGTCTCCTCAACACCGCATTTAAATTCCTATCTTTCGTATTATTTAAATGTCTAAGATCCTTTGTAAACAGTCTGACTGGCCCCTATCAGTGTGGTTTTAGGCCAAGAACCTCCACACCATTTGTAGGTTAAATTTTCACATTACGGCAAATTTTGCAAAAAACTCATGTCGTCAAGTTCGGTAATGACAAAAATAAGACCGTCAATGTCAGCAAAGGACTTAAGCGAGCCGATACGCTGTCATGTGATTTTTTAAACATCGTCTTTGAATTGTCAAGTCAACTCGAGAGGCACCATCTTTCAAAAGTCTGCTCAGTTACTCGGATACGCAGACATCATTGGCTTAATGGGAAGAACACAGCAAGCTGTTAGTGGAGCGTTTGTGACAATTGAAGTAGAAGCGACAAGTATGGAATAAGACGGTCAACAAAACTACAACTTTGATGTATATGGGGACTTCATCTACCTCGGCACTGTCAACTCCGATACCGACACCAGCGTGAAAATGATGCGAATATTCTCTCTGGCTGGCTAATCACTGCTTTCTTGGGCTTAAAAGGCAATTGAGTGATAAAGCCATTGCACGTGCTACCAATAACTTTATACAAGACATTGAACATCCTAGTCCTGCCTTACGCCACAGAAGCTTGGACGCTGACGAAAGCTGATGAAAATGCTGTCAGGCGCTTCAAGAGAATAGAGTTTCGGGCAATATTCGGTCCGTTTGCATCAATGGAGAATGGAGCGAACTGTGCAGACCAACGATGCCGACCTTGCCAGAAAAGGTCGGATAACCTGGATTATTGAGCACTGCCCACCAAGCAACCTGGTTAATGGTCAAAAATCCTCATATGACTTGAGCTCGAAATATGCATAAGTAGCTCAAATGAGGTATCTCATGTATGCCTTTGACATCGCTATTGACTTCATTTTGTTCTTGTTCGTCCATCTGCGCTTGCAGAGTTTTGAATAATTAGATACATTTGCGTAGTCAAGCTCAGCATACTGGGAAGTGTTGGTGGCCGCTCTCCTTAGCGATTCCTCTTCTGCTTACCTAACCTCGGCTAGGACTAAAAAGTTCATTACATACACTGTGATTATCTGGTGGAAGGAGCGGAGAATCTATCTTCGTAGAGACTAGTTCGCAAACCTAAATACAAGGATTCGCTGCATGTTATTGGATGAAAACCGCGAGAAAGATATCGCTGATGAACTTTGTAGGCAATGTTAGGAATTTCTAGATCTTTTCGTTCTAGGTCAGACTTTTTTCTCTGCATATCACCTCCCATATGCCTCGATGTAAGGGTGATGGAACTGCCGAAGTTGTATGGAGTTGATTTGAGCAGAGCCCTCGCATTAAATGTGCCGGTGACTATGCTGTACCTCGGTTGTAAATTTAACCGATATTTCTTTTTTTTAAAGAATTTCACGCACAAGTGGGTATGACTACACTTAAAATGCCTAAAATCGTGTTAAGTTTTTAGGAAAATGGGACGGAGAGAAAAAGAAAGATTTTTGGGCTCAGGGGTGTCATCCAACATTTAATGGGGAGACTAAATTATTAGTGCAATTGGACTTGTTTTCGTATTCTGTATTTTAACGGTGGTCGATTACTTCACGAAATTTCCAATTCTTTTACCAATGCGGTCTCCTACGGCAAAAGCTTTGTGTGGAGAACTTGAGGACTCAATTATGATTCCTCCTGTTCGGAGTACGATCAGTGACGGTATGTGACAACGGCACACAGTTTCACAGCGAAGAACTGACTGCGTTTTGCTAATCTTATGGGTTACGTCTTCAATACATTGCGCATTACCACCCACAAGCCAATCCGGCCTATATCTCTGAAAACCATGGGGATTGGGTCACCCATTTATCAAAGGTAGGATGTGCCATACGTACATCTCAGCACGAAGTTTTAGGGATTTCGCCGTATTACGCTAACTTTGGAAAGGTTTAGTTAGTTTTAAACGCATTTTATTTTCTAATCAATAACTCTTACATACTAACAAAAAATGCTTAAATGCTAGCTTAAAATTACTTAACAAACTTATACTAACTTACTGGCCCCACACAGGCACTCTAAGCTACTCTAAATTCTTATACTATGTCTTTCGACTTTATTAACATTTTCTTTATGGATATTTATTTACTATACTTAAAGCTAAGAAAAAATATTGTTAACAAAAAACTTAGCCTATGGATGTAATTTTTTATTTTTTATAAAACTTAATATCTAACTTAAAATAAACCTTAGTCTACTTAACCTATATACACAATACACACATACAGACACAAAGACATTATGCACAATAATATACATATACTAGTATATACCTTTATATACACCAGTACATATATATATTTCTTAAATGCTAACCTAAACCTATGTAAGCTGGCCATCGTTATTTACTGGGCAAATAGATTGGTCAGCTCTGCCTCATTAGTGAGGCTGGTCCGTAATTGACGGAAACGACGACGAAGCATCTTCTCCATCATTCAACCACCAGAAATACTGGTGCTGCCGAACGACATCCCTCTTATCGCGATTCCCCACCGCCCTACTGAACCTGAGGCGATCCACACTGCAGTGTGCGACGTCTCTGTTGTAGTTGAGTCGCCTGTCCCCAGCTGTCCGAGCGACATGGAAGATTAACGGCACCGCTGATCTATCCTGGATCAACCCTTTCTGATCTAGGTAGAGGAATGCTTCCGGTGGAACGAAGCCGTCAGAACGCACACTCTCGTGGTAAAGGTAATTGGGGTAGTAAGCCCCAGATATCAGGTTATTCGTCGACGTCATTGCTCTTGCAATGTGCCTTCGAGTCAACTTAATTACGAAGTTGTCCACTCGTATTAGGTTCGCCCTATTGTAAAGGACCTCATTAGGATAAAATTTCTTGTACTCCGACTCTGGTGTTCTGTACAAGCGAAGACAAGCCCTAAGGCAAGCCCTCTCAAACACCCGAATCTTTTCCATTAAGCTTGCTCGTACATTGAACCACACTTGACAACCAAATACCAGCATGGGCCTAATAAGGGCCATGTAGCAGATTACCTTTACCCTCACATCGAGTTGGCTGCTATAAAACAGTCTCTTTGTAAGGGCAAAAGCACCTCTAGCTCTGGCCAGAGCAGCATCTACATTTTTGCCAAAATACAGAAACTGATCTAGCCAGATCCCAAGGTATCTGACTACATTTCGACAGGCAAGAGGCTGTCCGTGCTGTCCAATGATTGAGAACTTTCGCCAATTTTTTCTGGTATCCCTAGAGGCTCCAGACAACGGCGTCCTAAAGAGAATGGTTTCCGACTTCTGAAAGTTGATTTTCAACTTCCAGTCATCGCAAAATCGTCTTATCTTATCGAAGTCACGCTGCAAGAGAGTATTAATGACCTCGATTTTTGGACCTGTTCTGTACGCTACCAAATCGTCTGCGTACGCAATTGTATGGGGAAGTAAACCTATCAAGTCGCTTGTGTAAATGTTGAATAGGATCGGCGAATTGACCGCGCCCTGCTGAAGACCATTTTTAATTTGAAATATTCCAACAGAAGTCACATCACCATTTTTCACGATGAACTGTCTGTTAGTTAGCATATTATAAAGAATGTACAAGAGAGGTTTGCTGATCCCCAGCCTAGTCAGCTTATAGAAAAGACCATCTAACCATACGGTGTCGAAGGCCTTCTCCAAGTCAACAAGGCAGGCACCAGTGCACTGTTTCTTGCCTTTGTTCCATTGGATATCGGACACCAGTTTAGACGCGGCATGTGAGATATCATGTCCCGCCTTAAAACCGAATTGATTATCCGGAACTATATGTTTGTCCTCAACCCACCTAGACAGAGCTCTATTGATTACTTTTTCAAAAACCTTACTGATATTCGGAAGGAGACTTATCGACCGGAGATTCGCCGGATTGGATATATCCTTTCCCTTTTTGGGGATAGGTTGAACCACCGCCGTTTTCCAATGCGCTGGATAATGTGCATTATTCATTGCATTATTAAACAGGGTGGTGTAAATGTCCACCGCTTCTAGAGGAAGATGTCGAAGCACGATGTTCGCAACACCATCGGTCCCGACCGATTTCTTAGCCCTGATTGTGTCGAAGATCTCATGGAGTTCTTCCCTCGAAATGAACGGGGGTAGGTCACCCTCTCTGGCAATGACGTTATTTGCCATATTTTCGTCGCTAAACCGGGTGAAACCAGAGCCCTCGGATCGCCAGCTCCCTATTTCATTTCGAATGCAGAAGTCGTGTACCAAGACGCGACCGTCCAGGTCGCAATTAGGGCCAATGGTATCAATGGCCTTGTATACTTCCTGGAAAGTCGCCCCTATGGCCTCAACCTTCTCCTGTGGATCCTCGATCACAAAAAAGTCGTCATCATCAGCGGCCTCATTTGGATCAATACCTGCTATTGTCAGTAACCGTTCGTTTTCTGTTGTCCGGGCTATTTTAAGACACTGAAGGTCGTTTTGTTTTTTTCTCCGAAATAGTTTATTGATTTGCGGAAACATGTTCGGGTTGCTGGTGTTTACAGCCCGAACCTTGTTGTTCCAATATGAGCTTACAGCAATTCTGTAATTTTCTTTTATTAACTTTTGCACATTTTTAATCGACGACTTCAGAGTCCTAATCTCCGGATCTTGTCTGTCAGTTAACTGTCTGTACAAGTTTTTGAGTCTTGACAGAAGTCTACTTTTCTGTCGGTGCAGTGCGTCAATAGTAGGATTGCGGAACAGGTCTTCGTTAGTTGTACGTCGATACCGCGGTATTGTAGTGTCCATAGTTTGTTTAATTGTCTCGTCCATCTGTTTTAGGTAATTGTCGATCTCCTCGTTTGACAAATTCCTATTGGACGGTGGGTAGAGCGAATTCGAGGAGAGTGCTCTCGTCAGTGTTCTGGAGAAGTGTGTCCATCGGGTCTTACTGTAGTTGTAAGAATATCTTTAGACAAACTCCTCCAATTCCGCAATTTCGTTGGGAACCGTAATTTCGGTGCTAAAACCGCAATGGTCGCTGTCATACACGAATGTGCGCAGACAGTTTAATGTTTGTAAATTCGTACCTGTCAGTCGTATACGTTCGTCGTACAGCAGTAGATCCAAATAAGACCCGCCTCTGGGAAACGACGGGTTATCCGTCGCTTTAAGACCGAGTCTGTACATGACATCATGCTGACCCCACCAATCGAGTAGTAGGTTCCCTCTAGTATTTGGCAAATTATTTCCCCAATCTCTATGTCTAGCGTTGAAATCCCCGCCGATTATAAAATAATTCTCCCCCGATTCCAGCCTCAGAAGTCGAAAAAGCGTGTCGAGCTCTGTAATAAATAGGGTGGATTGTGAAGCCTCCGGTGCATAAACAGAGGCCAAGTACAGCCGCTTTCCACTGCGAAGCGGAATGTAAATGACAACTGCCTCCAACACCCGGAACCTGCGCAACACTCCCTTGTACACTCTGTGAAATTTTATACCTTCTTTAATGAAGATCGCGACACCAACTCCACGTTTGGATCTGGGCCGGTTTCTTCTTCTAACAATATAATTATTGTACTCCAGTTTGTGATTATCGGTTAGCTTGGTTTCGCTAGCGAAAAGCACATCAGGAGTTTGGTCTTGTAGCAATTTAAACATCGCGGCTCTTCGTTCGATCCTAATCAGTGAATTAACATTCACCGCAAGGACCTTCAAAGTTTGCTCCACCATGTGCGTACCCATTACGACATGTGTTGCGTTAGGCCCGGCAGCAGCGCGTAAATCTGGTCCACCCGCTTGGCCTGTTCTTGCACCTGCTTTTGCAGCTGAGCCATCTGCCCTTGGATTGCGAGCAAGATGGCTAGCATGTTAGGTGCAGCTTCCGCTGTTCTCGGCATTGGCGCCGGAGAAGCAGCAGTCGCTTGCTGTACCGTAGCCCCCCTACCTGACGCCATTTGGGCGTAGGAAATTTGGGACGTGACGGCTGGTGTTTGAAATCTAAGAGGTGAACATTTGACCTCCACCTTCTGCTGCCGAGCCAGTTTTGCTTTCTTAATGTCCGCGAACTTAGGACAACCCCGATAGTTTGCGGTGTGTCCCATGTTTCCACATAACACGCACGAGAGCTTCGATCTATCGGATGCTCCGTCAACACCCAGAGGACACTCCTCGGAACTGTGGTTCTTAGCGCACTTCACGCATCGAGTCTGCATTTGGCAGTTCGACGCGGCGTGCCCGAACCTTTGGCAGCGAACGCATTGTATAACGCCTTCGCTCCTTTTTAGTTTTTCCCAGTGAACCACCTGGTAGTCTAGGACATTGATACTCCTTAGACTATCCAGACGGCTTTCGGGACTGAGCTGCACCAGGAAGAACGGCAGACTCCGTTTCTCCCGCCTGGCTCTAGCTGTGGTAAATGGCTTTACCCCCACAAACTTGAGTCCTTCGCACTCCTTCTCTTTGAGCAGTGCCAGGATCTCCTCAGGATCAGAAGACGGTTCCAACCCCTTCAGCAGCATCGATTGCCGCTTTTCACACTTCGGTGTGTATGAGTAGTGCTCCGTCGTCGTTTTTTTTAGGAGCTCTTTCACTTTTGCGTAGCCCTCCACTGTATTACAGTGGATGGCATGGCGATCGTTCCCCAATCTCTTTATATTAAAATTATTACCAATGACCAACTTACACAGGTCCTTGGTTGCACTTACCTCCAGTTTGTAGGCGTTGATCGGAGGCACCTTCTCTTTCTTCTTCTTCTGCTGCTGCTGCTGTTGTTGTTGTTGTTGGTGTTGCTGCTGCTGCTGTTGTTGATTTTGTTGTTGTTGGTGTTCTTGCCGCTGTTGCTTTCGCTGCAGTTGTTGCTTCGGCTGCTGATGTTTTTGTTGTTGCTGCAGTTGCTGTTTCTGCTCTTGTTGTTGTTGTTTTAGGGAGCTCTCTACTTCTGATTGCTCCCTCTGCCTTCGTGCAATTTGCCGCTGTTTAATAGCAAGCATGTCTTGCTCCAGCTTTTGTATGCTGCTTTTTATGTGATTAATTGCGTCATCTTCGTCTTCCGACTCAGATGACGCCAGAGAGGCGAAGCTGTTGGAGCCCCCCTCCTCTTTACCTTCTTCAGCTGTGGAAACAGCACTTATTTTTTTCTTTGACAGATTAGGAGGGGTATTCAATCTCTTCCTCCTTTTGCTGGCTTTCGCCACGGTTATGGGAAGAGCGGGGTGCTCTTCACCATCCATCACGTGGTTTTTGCTTTTTGTTTTTTCTTATTGTTTGTTGGTTTTGCAATTACACAATTTTATGAGAAAAAAAAGTAAAAACAAGAAAAAAAAAAAAAAAAAATTCCAAGTTTCACTCGGGATTCGAACCCGCGTCCCACGATTTGTTGACTGGCGCCCTTAACCGATGGGCTACCGATTCAATTGATAACGTTGTAACTAATTGTGTTTATCACTAATTTATTGTTTTTTTTTTTTTTACTTTATGAGAAGCCGAAAGACGTCTACTCTCACCAGAGATTTGCGAACGACTGAACTAACTTTGGAAAGGATATGGTGATCCATGTTCGGGGAATTCCGACAATGGGCGACCACGCAAGAGAGCTTGGTGACAACCAAGATGTCCGCGAAGGCCTACAATCTCCGATGGAGAGATACCCAGTATCTTCCGATTTTGCATTATCGGATGCCGTGAAATATTATGCGCCAAGCCGGCTGCTAAATTCATCTGTCCTTACAGACTTACGTACTCAAAGATGACGACGGGAAAGAACGCTATACTTGGCACTGTAAGGACCTTAAACCGTATAACGAACGAAAGCAAGAAAGTCTTAAGTCCCAAAGCGTCTATTAAGAAGTATCATAATTGAGAGTAATGCGCTATTTTATTCGGATCGTGACGTTTCCCATTGAGTTTTGGACTTTCTTTGTTAAACTGTTAATCTGTTTCTTTTATGAAAGGGTTACCTTAATAATTATTGTTGTTCTTACTTTGGCAGAACATATACTAAAATTGGAACAATACAGAGAAGATTAGCATGGCCCCTGCGCAAGGATGACACGCAAATTCGTGAAGGGTTCCACATTTTTTTGATTGAAGCTCTTCGAGATACTAAAGGATCAACCCCCGGTTCTGATAAAATATCATTTAAAATGTTAAAAGAGCTACTAGTGGGTACAATGTTAAGACTTATTAGACTGTATAATAACATTTTGAAAGAAGGCATCTGAAAGGCTCATCTGACTCCAATACCTAAACACAATGCTGACCAATATTTATTAGATAGCTACCGTCCGATCTCCCTCCTTTCCGTTCTATCCAAATTATTCGAGAAAATAATAGGAAATAGGCTCAGGTGGACAATAAGTTAAGTAAAGGCCAATACGGCACACATCGGGTAAACCAGAAGAAGTAAAAGATGTCTTAAACTCAACTGTTTCAAAAGCGCTCAAATGGTGCGCCGACTCTAGTGCTAAGCTTCCAACTAGCAAAATGGAAACGCTACGTACGAGTATATGTAGGAAAAGAAATTATTCAAATACAATTTGGGCCAGAATTCTGGGACTTATATGCACCAAAACATGGAAATGGCACGCTCATGCAAAAATAGTGGCACAAAAGCTTGGAAAAATTCATAATGTCATCAAAATAATTTGCAACAAGCATAAGGGTCCACATATCAATACTTCAATTGAGATAGCGAAAACACTTATAAGAGGAGCTACGCAGCATGGCCTAACCATATACTCTCATTGGACTAAACAAAATGACCAGCAAATCCAAGTTAAGAGCTGCGATCGGAGCACTACCATCAACGCCAGTTGATGCCTTACTCGTAGAAACAAATACGGTCAGCTTTAAGGATATGAAAGCAATTGCGCAAACAAAGATTATGGCAAACAGCTTATTCGATAGTAACCACCCATTACATGAATCTTACAGGTCAGCTTGGTTTCATCCGCATCTTCTAAGAACAAGAGCGCTATTTTTACCTCTATCCGCAACAGTAAGCTCCTGAAAATAGCTTTCCAGGAAGCAATAAGCTATGATTATATAACACCTTGGATGTCTTCTAAAAATGTAATAAATACGAGTACGTCCCTGGATTGCACAGAAAAAAATCAAACACCAGCCGAAGTATATAGAAAGAAGTTCGCTGAAATTTTAGCTCTTGGCAAATTTGGTTGTATATTGTACACTTATGCTTAATACAAAGATGGTGTAACAGGTTACTGTGTTTATAGACTTGACAGCACTAAGAATGAAATCATTACTCAACAACTTACAACACCTGATCAAAATGCATTTATTGGAGAAGTTATGGCGCTGGTAGAAGCATTTGGTTTTGCTCAGCCTTTAAAAGAAAAAACAGCTATCTGCAGTGATTCCCTTAATGCATTCCGTGCGATTCAGAACAATAAGTGCAGAGTCCCTATCATACAAGCCCTGCGAGCTAAGCTCTATTCGAACAGAAATCGAATTCACTTGATATGGTCACCGGGACATGTTGGTATACAGGGAAATGAAAAAGCAGACACCGGTGCAAGGGATGCCCTTAACATGAATTTGGAACACAGAATTTCGCCCTTTGCGAAATCAATGTAGATCCAAGTAGTGCACCATCTGGAAAAAATCTCAGAACGCAAATGGGATCAATCCAATTCTTTTCTAAGGAAGCATAATTTTTCACTAACACCTGTTGTTTACAACAGCTGCTTCATTCGATCACAAGCAGTACAAGTCGTACCTATTTAAAAAGGAAAACCCACCTTCATGCGATATTTGCGCAGAAGCACTCACATTAGAACACATTTTAAAAAACTGCCAGCTTACAAAAAAGTATTTCAGAAGTGAGATACCAAGTATTAAGGAACTGCTGGGTCCTTCTCTACCACCAAAGGAATCTAAACTTCTCTCCCTTATAAAAAAAAAACATAAATTAAGTATATGATAGAATTTTAGTCTATTTAAATGAATGAAAAATTGTTAATTTAACACCATTATTTTGTTTACTGCATTAATTAATTGGCATATAGACACGTAATATTTGTATAAACCTAATAATTGATATTATGTACCTTATCTATTTATAACAGCCATATGGGCATTGTACCCCGGTGTTATATCCCGGACAACACAAATTTATTTGTATTGTATCCTTTGTAAATAAAATTATTATGAATTATTGATGTCGAATTCGCGGGTCCAAACTGGCATGTTGGCCACTAATGTATCCCAAATTCCATAACATAAAGTGCCTAGGGAAACGGCTTTCGTTGCTTTGCACAGTAATCCCATTTCCTAGGAGGTAAGCTGGGCTCTTTTCCTGTAAAAACTTTCGCCTTCATCCACTCGAATCTTTTCCCTCTGAATGGTTGTTCTTCCAATATCCTGAGAGAGTAATGGGCAGCCATGGGCGAATCAGTCATCGGTGTACTATCTCAGTATCTTGCAAGGATAACATAAACAGTTTTATAACTAATATATCTAGTCAAATTTCTCAACCTATATCGATTCATGATCTGTCATCAGATCACAATCCAGTTATTTGTCGAATTCCTAGATCTGGAGAGAAAAAAGTGCAATATTTTTTAGATATGAAAAACGCAGATTGGTCAATTTTTCGGTCCGAACTGAAAAGAAAACTTCAAAATTTGCCAACTACGCTAGAAGGTATATCTACAACACAAGATGTTGATAACATTATCAGTACGTTTTTTGAGCATATATTAAACTCTGCGTGCCGCAGTATCCCAAAAAAAGAAAGAAAACATAATTGTATTAAACTTCCAAATCACGTCATTGAACTTATTAAAATAAGAAATAAACATAGAAGAAACTGGCAGAGGTATAGGCAGACAATCTCTCACACCATGGTTAAATATTTCAATAAGTTAATCGCAAAGTTAATACAAAATAAACGAAATGAAGTGTGGAATACTAAGCTGAATTCTCTTGACAAAGCTTCCAAACCTTTTTGGAATATTGTCAGGATTGTCAAAAGCAAAAATAAATAAATTCTAATTCTTAAAGATAATTTTACCACATTTACTACACGGATAATGACAAAGCTAGCTTATTCAGCCAAACTTTTGCCAAAAATCACACTGTTTCGGATAACTTAGGGGATGTGGATACAATTAAAGTAGTAAGCGATTCCTTGGAGGCATTTAATCTTATCGATGTTGAAACTCCAGTAAATGCGTTCATTAATGAGAACACAATAAAGAACTACATAAAAAACTTAGTGACTAGGAAAACACCTGGCCTGGATAATATCAAAAATTGTTATCTGAAACATCTACCTAAAATTGGAATTGAATATTTGACATTTATAATAAATGTATGCCTCAAAATTCAATACTTTCCTACTGTCTGGAAAATAGCTAAAGTAGTTCCAATTCCGAAAGCAGGAAAACCAACCGACAGCCCGGAAAGCTACAGGCCAATTAGCTTGCTTAGCAGCCTGAGCAAGATTTTCGAAAAAGTTATCAAGGACAAGCTGCTAAGTATTATTGATGTACACAAAATAATTCCAAATGAACAATTTGGGTTTAGACGATTTCACAGTACCAGCCATCAAGTACTTCGAATCACCAATTTTATCAGGAAAAATCGACGTGTAGGAAAGTCGACGGGCATGCTACTCCTCGATATAGAGAAAGCATTTGACTCCGTCTGCCACAATGGACTTGTATTCAAAATGCTTAACTTTAACTTTCCCCCCTTTTTGTGCAAAGTTATTCAAAGTTTCTTGTCAAACCGTAATTAGAAAGTGCTTGTGAATAATAGCTAGGACCACTCCTATATAATTTATATACATCCGACTTCCCAGATCTACCAGGATGTGAATTTGCAACATATGCTGATGATACAGCGATACTTTCGTCGCATATGTTCAGTCTAAACATTGAGACGAATCTTAAATATGCGGCCGAAGTATTTAGTGATTATTGCAAAAAATGGAAACTCAAATTGAATGCGGGAAAAATACAAGCTATCTTTTTCTCTAGAAAAAGAAAACATTGTTTTCTCCCATCTGAACGAATCATAGTCATCAGGCAGCCGATAGTCTGGGAAAACACAGTTAGATATCTGGGTATACATCTTGATAAGAGATTGACATTTCAGGAGCATATAAGCAAAACTTTGCACAAAATTAGCATTGCTATAAAAATGTTATACCTATTTATAAACAGAAAGTCTCTCTTATCAGACCAAAATAAAATAATTATACATAAAGTCATTTTTCAAGCACTCTTGCTTTATGGTTGTCCTGTGTGGGGAAAATGTGCCAAGTGTCATATTAAAAAATTACAGATTCAGCTAAATAAACTGCTAAAAATGATGCTAAACTTACCTTGGTACTATTCTACCTCTAAATTGCATCGGCATGCCAGTGTTGAATTGATCTCTGACAGAATAGAAAGGCTAACTAACTCTTTTCTTATGAGATGTAGTATACCTGGAAATCCCCTCGTTAATGAGTTAAATGCCACTTAGCTTAAGTTGAAATACAAAACAGAATCGAGCTTAGTAAATCGTTATTTATTTATTTGTTATATTATTTTCTTATCTATTTGCAATCTTGTTGTTAATATATAAATACTCGTATATAGCTCAGTATCTATTTATTTATTTTCCTGTTTTTTTTAACTTGTTTATCTCTTTATTACATTTTGTTATTTATTAATTTATTTATTTAATTACTTATACACATATACTTATTTATTTATTACCTATTTATTATTCTATTTGTTTATTTATATATTTATTTTATTTATTTATTTATTTATTTAATTTTTTTTTTTTCTTCTAAGAGGGTTATTTTCCCTTTAAAAATATTCAAAAATACAAAAAAGTTCGTAAACAATATTGTAAAGTTTTTTCTCAGTTGAAAGATATATTAAATATCATATCTCTGTATGTAAATTGTGTGGTGGCAAACCTTGTACAAATTTTACAAACGAAATAAATATCTATCTATCTAACATAAACAGGTAGAATGGACGGTCAAAGCCACCAACAGAGCAGGCGAACGGCCTGCTACAAGAGCGCGAGGAAGGCGCTATGTAGGATATTTTTTACCAGGGTCCAGAGCGAAATAGTCGACCCTTGACTCACGTGTTGTTCTGTCTCCCCTGATGGGTAGTTTTCAGCCTCGAGTAGAGCCAAGGCATTCCGTTCCACCCCTCCAGCTCGTAATCCCTTAACTTTTTTGACCCGCCTTGTCTGTTGTGTCCATTGTTGCTTTGGAAGAACGAATTTGTGGAAGGCACTCGTGGATTCTTCCAATCCCGGACTTTTGCCTTTACGCTCCTCGGAGGTGACAACCAGTAGCTCCACCCGGGAAAAACAGTGCCAGGCGGACGGCCTGGAACACACTGAATATATGGCGGACGGTCATGTTATTTGGACTATACGCCTGAAGGCAGATGGACGGTCTGGAATCCTCTGTGTAAATGAAACACTACAGGAGGAAACGAACCACAACAAAACAAAAATAATAACAAATTGTACAACGAAAAAAAAAACATAATCGGTGTAAAGAGTGGGATGCTATCTGATATTCCCTTTCCCCTCCCACAAAATCTGCACGGAAGTCCACCGGGTCCACCTTTTATAAGTCAATTAAATTTGAGAAAAGCTTCCTTCTTCCTTCGTCCCAAAGGCTAACACACCTTTCAAAAGATTTAACTAGAGAACCCTAGATCCTGACTTGGTTCCCCTTTCTTAGTCTCAAATGCATAGGAAATGAACATTCTTTGTCACTTCGACCTATTTCAGGGATCAATTTCGGGGAAAGAAGAGGTTATTTGAATCCAAGACAATTCAAGAGAAATGGTCACTCAGGCCAAAGGAAATTCCCAAAACTCGGATATTTCCCGAGAAACTGGGCAGTGAAAGTGGCACAATTGGCTGTCTAGCGGTGTTCCAAGATATGGTTACGCGCTGTACATATATACTCGTACCAGACATTAGGCCCGCTAAGAACCAATTGGATGTATTGCACGAATGTGCGTGTGGATAGCCAATGGACTGAGTGGACATAAGTTAAATCAGGGCGGCCACTTCGTATTCCCTTATGACTGTTCAACCCCAGGAAAATTAAAAATAAAATTGCAACACACTCATCTCGAGTTTATTTGCCTTTCGGGCGTGGCTGGTATTGAACCCCGAAACGTCCGATTTTGAAGGCAATACACTACCACTTGAGCCACGGCCACCCGCTCAAGAGGAAATAAGAATATTTACGAGGAATATAGGAAGGGAGATATACGGAGAGTTTATTGAAAGGCTTTCGGCCCAATATTGCACACCTTTTTCATCTTGCCACTTATGGACTTTTTCTTTTTGCATTTTTGTGACACAGTCTGCAATCACATGGCCAAACAATTGGAAGCATTAATCATTACGTTTAGGGTGAGATCTTCCAGATATTGTATTTCGCCTTCGATAATCTTTTTTACTTGACCTGTTGACAAGTGTTTCTAAGTCGTTTTATTTCCCACATCACATCCATTTCTGTCCTGGTAACACGATAAGAGTTCACATAGAGCCATCCCATCCTTTACTGTCAGCTGCAATACAGTCTATTTATTTACTGGAATCAGGTTTCTTTCGGAAACATCCTTGCAAGAAATTCAACTTTTTTTTTGGTACACAAAATCAAGGGGATGCGATTCCATCGTCGTCAATAAATCATCAAGAGCATCGACCTCCTTTTAGATACATTTTCTCTTCAAATGGGACAACTCAAGAATGGCGTCTTTCTCCAACGGGGAAAGAGTTTATGGATGACACACATTTTCGCTTGCCCCTACAGTAAATTTTAAATTTATTTTGACATCCATGGGATTGGTTTTATCGTCGATAGAGTCTGTAGCAGATATCCTAAGGTGCCAAAAAGAAATTCTTAAAAACGTAGACCTACTGTCTGTGTCACAAATAATGTGAGAAAAACCTTCCAAAGAATCCGTCGATTTCAGATGTATTGATGCATAGATACGAGTATCTAGTTTCACCTTCACTTGAAATAAATTTTAAGTTGAAGAATTCCTCCTCAATCCTCATGGCAGTGGCATGGAGCACGTAGAAGATTTTGCTTTTTTGAGAAAATTCGTACGTGCAAGTAACTTTGCGTGGATACAAGTACAAGAACAAGTACCTACAGCATGCGAAATATGTACGAGTATAAGATGTGTGCTACTATGAGCTATGGGAACCGGTCGAATGATGTGTTGCTTCTGTGGATTTGACCCAGAATCCGCAGCAAGGTGTCTTATCTTCGATGGTCAACCTTTGCGCTTCATTAGCGTCAGCAGTTTTGTTGTTGCTTGTCGTAAAGATGGAGGTAATTAAAATTGGAAAAGTTTTGCATGAGATACTTGACGTGCACAGTGGAAACCTGTTGCCTAACTACATGCACCACCTTCGGAGGGGGGGGATTGAAGCATTGAGGAGTCGAGGAATTGAGGAATTGAGGATTCAGTGAATCTGTTTTGGTCCAGCCAAGAGAAGAAGAAAGTGGCTTTTGTTTTCCCAGATTTGGATCGTGACGATGTCGTTGAAATGAAAAGGATAACCGCGTACAGGTTTTCACTGCCACTGCCATTATAACTGCAACTACAACTGTGGCGAATCTGGATCGATTGCGCGTTACGTTGTACCTTACGCTGCACGATGATTTGTCCCCATAAACTGAAAGTGTGCACTTGCTGCGCCAGATACCCGGAAGACGATCGCATAAATTCAACGTTTCAGGAGATTCATTTGTCTTTCAGTGATAATGCCAAAGAAAGTGGTCATGGTGGCGTCGAAAAGAATGCACTTTCCTTTTGAACAGCAATTCCTCATTTTAAGCAAACCAACGTTGTATGCCGTACGTTGTCCGTGGAACGTTGGCATGGAAATTCCGTTCATAATGAGCGCAAAGGCTAGGAAGTCGATTCGATGTCGAAGGCGCTTTCGTCCAAGACCTCTAATCAATTCTATAGATATTTCTTTGAGCTGTGTCCTGGTCGAGTCGAGTCGAGTCGAGAGAAGATCACGATGTACCACTCCCAGCTGTCGCTGTAATCACGAAAATAAATTGCCTCTCAAATTCGATGATTCGCCAGATGATGATGCCTCGAGTCGTCGCTGTCGTCACATTGGTGCAAGTAGACTCCTGTTTCCTTGGCCGTAAGACAGTAGCACACAAGTTTAGCGCTTTGTGGGAGGCTATTGTTTGTTGTAGGTCCATGGAAAACCGTTCATTCAAATTGCCCACAAGCTGGGTTAGTTGTTGCAATTCTTTGTTGTAATGGAGACAAGGTAATTGCATATTGTGGATCTGTGGTTACTTGCAGATACATGACGTATTCGTACTTACTCAGATTCGACTGTGACTGTTTCTTTGTACTTAGTTTGGTGTCTACTTTGAGAGTTAATCTCGTTGTGATGGTAGGTTGGCAGAGGGTCTTTCCATTTGCATATCAATAGTCAATGGACTGTTGGTTGGTGATGATTATGCTGAAGAGATTGTTTTGCGAATGTAACGAGGACAGCTTCCGCATTTTGCAGTTTTGATGCTTGTAAGCATCGATTTAAATTGAAACGTGTCTCTGGATACGCAAGTGGGATGAACTTTGACACAATTGTTACATCTAATCATTTGCGAAACTAATTTTTAAGTATGCTTTGCGAAGAAGGAAAAATCTAATCGAAATTCAGTTGGGGAGGGCTTGAACGTATTTAGAGCAGCAATTGAATCCGATAAAGTGGCAAGATAATAACTTGGGATCTCGAATCTACACACCTAATTTTGTATATTCCATGGGCACGTTTTAGGGGCTACGGTTGGCCTCTAAGTTCTCGGGATAAGTTCTAAGAGCAAAGTACTACTTACTCGTTCCCTGTTTCTCTCCATTCTGATCTCAGTTTTGGTCGTGATTGATGTTTAAAGAAATTGGTCGACGGAAGTCACTCCATTTCTACTGTTTTCTACTGTCTCGAACAGAGGCAAGAGGAAGTGGTTTCCAACACTCATTCTAGTAGACACAGATCGGTTGGACTGGTTGAATCCATTACAGATCAATGTAAAGACTTTGTGTAATGATCGAAACACTTAGTGAAATCTATGGGCAACTCAATGTCCTCAAAAGAAGGAAATCAGCGAAACTTGAATCCGTCAGAAAGCCTGATAGCACCTACAATTCGGCAAAGACAACAGATCCAGCTCACAATCTGCTTTTATCAACTAATTTGCAAATGAGCTGGGAATACAATACGCCGTATCTGGTATCTGTCAATATGTCAATACGCTGTTGCTTTCTTTGACCATTTGAAGTCGCCTGACACCGATGGCATACATTACACAGTATATACGAGTAAACCAGCTGGTGGCAACTCTGAATTTAGTTTTCCCTTCTATCCCTTCAGACTTATCAATCTGACTTCCTTCGTATTGAACAGCGTGGAGAAAATAGATGAGTTGCATGTACGCAAAATTGTTTTGCGACTGCATCCTCTGTCGCAACAAGGGTACTCAAGTGGAGGATCCTACGAGATTGTACTTCAAAATCTGAAAGCAACATTTTCATTTTATGCATCACTACCCGCTTCACCAACGACGCTAAGCACGCGTATTTGGGTTTTGCTTAACGAACTAAACATGTCACGGCGAAAATCTTCCAAGCATTATCGACGTTCCGACAGTATAAAGGAGCTTTCGGCAAGGCTTGTCACCGGAGGTCGGTAATCTGCTTCTACACGGCTCTACTGCTGCCTTTGCCAGACTCAAGAAACAAGGTCAGTCTCGAATTCATGGGGACTTTCACTAGGACGTCTGGCTCAACACTCTGGCTCTGCTTTAGATGCACTGACGTGCATTTAGGTTCGTGCATTCAAAGCCATTTTCCGTTTAAGAAAAGGGATCGGCGACTGTCTTGGATTCTGGTCATGATGTTGCTGCGAAAATAGGAAATCGACTTTCCCTATGCCAAGAAATGGCTTTGGCCAAAATCTGACCCACGAAAGGAATGTAGTCGCGCTGATGTCTTTCTTTAGGATGACAACCTCACTCCTTGTTAAAAAAACTTGCGACTGCCTTCCAAGAGGACAGACTTGATGACCATTCGGGCCCGATTTGTGGCATTTTCGATCACTCTTGCCAGAACTTCCGACGATAAGTCCTCGCATTCTTGACGAATATGCACTTTGAGGGCTTCAAGATCCTAAGGCATGTTGACATAGACTCGTGACTTCAAAAAAGACCCCACAAAAAGGAGTCTCGAACGGTTAAATCAGGAGTTCTTACCGGCCAGTGCGAATAACCAAAATGAGAGATTAGGCAACCGGATATGCAGCTCGCAGAATTTCGGTTGTGGCTCATGCAGTATGCGCCATTGCTCCATCATATTGGAACCACATGTTTTCCAGTCCCAATTCATCCAATTGAGGAAGAAAAAAGTCGTTAAACGTGGTTCTTTAGCGCTCGCCGTCCACAGCAGCGGCGTTTTCAAAAAAATAAGGCCCGGTGACGCCTCCAGCAACAGCATGAAGTAACTTTGAGCGGGTGTAATGGCTTTTCGTGTGTTATACGCGGATTTTCGGTGCCCCAGAAGCGATAATTTTGCTAATTCACATATCCACAGAGATGGAAATGGGCCTCGTCCCTCTTAATGATTTTCGATGAAAAGTTGTATCCCTCGTGGTCGAGATTCAGGATGGCTTGAGCGTAGGTTGCACTGTCTGCACTTTGTAAGGGAACATTTTTGAGTCTTTCACCAAAATTCTCTGTACGAGGGGCGTTCAACATATTCTCGGTATCGGGGTGAAGCTGTGGTTGAATATATAAATTGACTTATTTGTCAAGCAATACTATTATTTTAGTGCATTCATGTAAAATTTCATATAAATGTGATTATTAATTCGCGTTTTATCTCTAGTTAAACAGAATCATAATGGCAACTGAGACGATGATGGTGAAAATTGAGCATCGCGCTGTAATTAAATTTCTCACTAAGCAAGGAAAAAGTCAAAAACTATTCATGAAGAGATGGTGGCTGTTTACCAGGGTTCCGCACCTTCATTATCAACTATGCAAAAGTGGTCAAGTTAGTTCAAGAGAGGCAGAGAGAGCATTGAAGACGACCCCCGCTCCGGCGCCCCGGCTACTGCTTGTACGGGAGAAAGCATCAAAGAAGTCGAAAACTTGTTCTTGAGGATGCCCGAATAAAGGTGAAAATGATGGCAGAGATCACCAAGCTTTCAATTGGTACCATTCACACTATTCTTCATGACCATCTTAACCTTTCAAAGGTCAGTGCAAGGTGGGTGCCACGAATGCTCACAGCGCCTCAGAAAAAAGTGAGAATCGCATGCTGTAGAGAGCTTTTGGAGATGTGTAGTGAGAACGCGGACGGTGTTATGGATCGAATTGTTACTGGGGACGAAAAATGGGTCCACCACTATGACCCTGAAAGCAAACAAGAGTCCATTCAGTGGCATAAAAAAGGAACAGACCCCCCGAAGAAGTTCAAAGTCACTCCGTCTGCCGGGAAGCTCATGGCCACAGTTTTTTGGGACTCAAAGGGAATCTTGCTCACTGAGTACAAAAAAAAAGGTGAAACCATCAACGCCACATCCTACGCTTCCACTTTGCATAATTTGCGGGAGGAAATTAAAAAGAAAAGAAGGGGTAAACTCGCAGCGGGTGTGTTGCTTCTTCATGACAACGCTCCTGTTCACACGGCGCGAGTTTCCAAGGCTGCTGCGCGAGATTGTGGTTTCGAAGAAATCCAAACACCCACCCTATAGTCCAGACCTTGCCCCTAGTGATTATTTCCTGTTTCCGGATTTGAAAAAATGTCTTCGTGGAAAAAGATTTTCGGATGATGAAGAACTCAAGTCGGCAATAAATGGGTATTTTGCAGTCAAAGAGGAAATTTATTTTTTTGAGGGTTTAAAAAAGCTTATCTCAAGATGTAACAAATGCATTGATGTTAGGGGAGATTATATTGAAAAATAAAAACAATTTAAATTGAATTCGCATTTTCCTTTATATCGATACCGAGAATATATTGAACGCCCCTCGTAAATACAGCCGATTGATGAGCAATTGCTTGACACGTCATCTGGTCGATACTCCGGGGTCCCCTGCGACATCTTCAACCACAGCTGCGATATTCTCAGTAGAACGGCTGCTCCGGGACCGGCCAGACCTGGCAGCGTCTCGTGTTGTCCCATACTCTTCTAGGCGAACGGCTAAACGTCGCAGTGTTTGCCCAGTTTGTTGCGTTCTTTAGGAGTATAGCGATTCATGTCATATTGACGTGTATTGTATCAGTATCAGTATACTTCACAAATGTCAAAGTAGAATTTGCCGCCATTTGCAAAAATTATAGCATCTTCCGATATCGTGATGATTTTTGCGCCACCTAGTGTATTGTGAGAAATGGGTGGAGGGGTCGAAGTATCTGTTTATTGTAGCGACAAACAAGCTGCGCTTAGAGACTTGTTAAACCATCTCATGACTGGAAATACTTGTCAAACTCGTCCACATATGCAGAATGACTATGGACAACGTTCTCTGCTCCGGTTAAAATCGATAATGACACTTGCCCATACCAGAGGCACAGAGGCACAATTGACTTTGTGGGATGAAATCACCAAAATGTAGAAAGTGCGCAGATGAGTTGACTACTAAATTAGTGTAACATAAATAAAGTCGACAAGTCGATAAGTTGAACAACGAGGACACTATATATCTTTCTCTGTATATATCTGTATATATCTTTCTCGACCCTTCTTTTTTTAAATGCGGCATGCAAATACAATGGGAAGAAGCATTCAGCAGTGCGCTATTGGAGCCGAAATACGCCTTAGAGTCAACGCTTATTCCATTAAACTACTGAAGCAGGAAGCTTTCCTAGCGGGACGCATCCATTCACAATATGGTGTATGACGACGACTTCATCCACCAGTTAGTTAGACGAACAGACACAGACAGAGTTTGGAATCAGGCTCTTTTGTCGAAAGAGCGTGCGCTTCTGATCGAAGAATCTCGTCTTCCATAGATTAGAAATTGCCATTCGGAACGTCCTATACAATTTGACTTAGATGGTTTCAAGTCTGATATTTACAAAATAAATGCTGTCATGCCCCAGGGCTCCGCTCTCCCTCCGACACTCTTCTTAATTTCTATCAATGAACTGCTGCCCATTATTTCTAATCCGATATATTCCTTTACTAGCGACAGTACTCCCTGCTCTTCGGCTGTAGAACGGGAACGACAGCATATGTTAAGCTTTTTTAATTCCGATATAAACAGCATTGCTATCATAAGTGGGGAAACACCAATAGAGTGGATTTAATGCTTCAAAAACACAATGTTGTCTGGAAAACCATAAAACTTTCCATTCTCGGTATGTCTGTCAATGATATTTCGTCAAAAATACTGCGAATTGTCAAGGTTTCCTAAAGCGATGTAGGAACTAATTCACCACCTCTGATCCGGCCTCAAGTATGTAAAATATCAATCAATTTACAATGCCAAATCTGGTCAAGTGCTCCTAAGACATCTCTTCCCAAGCTAGATAGGATTCAAAATCGTTTTATCAGACTCATAGGTTATGCTGATATCATCCAGTCAATTGACACCCTCAAACTCCGACGTGATGCCTCCTGTCTCATCTTGTTCTTTCGCTATTTACACCACCAGTATTAAATCGAAACTTGCAGTAACATTCCGCCCCTTCGAACCTTCAACCGTAATAGCCGTATACTCTCGAGCCCACTTTAGGACGTAATCTGAAATATCGTGATTCGTTCTTCAGATGTACAACTCGCTTATGGAATGCCCTGCTGAGCTCTTTATTTCCTAGTTTTCATTATAACTTACAAACATTTAAGACCAACGAACATCGGTATCCCTCTCTCTTTCCTCCCTAACTTTCTTTCGCCCGCGGTGTGTTTTTTTTTTTAAAAAAAGTTATCTGTTCTATTTACTTACTAAATTATCCCGGGCACTAGACCAAGGCTTCTGGCGTCCGCCATTACTTGATCTTTAAACCGGAGATTTGGTCTACCTTTTCTTCGTGGACCAGGTGACTGGGATTTGAAGATTCTCTTAACTGGAGAATTCTCGCCCTTTCGCTCGAAGTGGCCGAGCCAGGGCAGTCGAAAGATTTTTGCCTTCCGGATGTACCACATCTTTATACAGCTCAAAGAGTTCGCGGTTATATCTTCTCCTCCATTCGCCTTACTAGCAGACAGGACCAAATATTCAAAGTAGAATTTTTGTTTCGAAGGACCCCAAGATCTGCTCCGTTATCTTTTTTATCGTCCAGCATTCAGCTCAATAAAGCAAGACTGGTAAGATCAGGGTTAAGATCAGAACACGATTTTGGACCTTCGAGTTAGGAGTTTGGACCCCAATTGTTTGAACAAACCGAAGTAGCAGGGGTTGATTAAGGTTATTCTTCGTCGAATCTTCACTAGGGTGTCATTTGTAGAATTGTTATTTGCCCCGAGGAAGAGAAACATCTTCACTACTTCAAAATTATAGATTTCGATTGTTAGGTTATGTCCTAGACGGTGTTCGACGGATCAGTTTTTGGTCGACCGCATGTATGTCTCCACAGCCCAGTAGCTGGATGGATTTGTTAAATATATTACCTTCTGTGTTTACGCCGGCCTTTCGCACTATCTTCTCCAGCACAAGATTAAACAAATCACACGATAACACGTCTGGTGCATGTTTGGAATAATTCGGAGGTCTTGTTTCCAAGCTGCACGGCGCATTGCGAAAACCCTGGCGTTGTGCGACACAACCCGATCAGTGTTTTCGGGATCCCGAATTCGTCCATCGCAATGGTGAGTATCGGCTTGGAACTCGTTGGTCTATCGTCGATTCGCCGGGCCGGTAGCCACACTGGTAGGTGCCGATGAATGTGGTGCAAAACGGCTTTAGTCGTTCACACAGTACGCTGGGTAGGATGTTGTAGGCTACGCTAAGCAGGAATATGCCTCGGTAGTTCGACATCGGATCACCTTTCTTAAAGATGGGACAGATAGAGCTGATAGTCCAGCCATCGGGCATGCTTTCGTCCTCCCATACTGTGCAGATGATCTGGTGTATGCTCCTTACCAAAACATCGCCACTACCTTTGAAGAGCTCTGACGACAATCCGTTCGAGCCCGTGGCCTTATTGTTTTTCAGGTTTTTAATGGCTGTGCCGACTTTGTCTAATTTGGGTGGGAGAACTACTTCATCGACTGGAGTTGAGTTTTCTTCATATTACTCTCTGCTGGTCAAGTAGCTGTTGGAAATTCTGCTTAAATACATCCACCATTCCCTGCGGGTCGGTGACAAGATTACCCTTAGTGTTTCGAAGGGCCTGAGTTTCTGGTCTGTAGCCTGCAGCCAGGCTTTTAGCTTTTTTATAAAAGTTTCGCATCTTGTTATTATTCCTGCACTATTCGATGTCCTTGAGTTATATTCTTTTTTAGCAGTAACCTTTTCTCCTCCCTTCTTCTGGGTCTGTTGTCATCCCACCTTGCCCGGGTTGTTCTCTGCAACGTCTTCTTACCGTATATGCTTCATCTGTTGCCTTCTTCATCTGCATGCACTCGTCATCATACTATGGATTTCTTGTCGGTGGTGGCTGGTAGCCTGGAGTTACTTCGGTACTTCTTGAGTGTTGGCGTTTGTGGTAGGCAATGGCATGTTGAAGAGTCTTTCGTCCCGTTGCTCTCTGTAGTCTCTGGCTATCTCCGTGGTACTCAGGGATCTAATGTTGTACCTCCTTTTGTTGCTTGGTGCAGCTTTCTTTCATTGGATTGTCGAGCTCTGAATCGGGCCTCGACATTTGCCTCTCTAAATCTTTGCACATTTAGGATGTTTCATGTTCATCATGTGGTCAATTTGGTTGGTGATCCGGAGTCAGCCAGGTTGTTATGTTCTCTTATGAGGGAATCTTCTGCTACTTATCACCATATTACTAGCTACGGCAAAGTAGTTCCGTGGAGGCTGTGGTTTCCGACCACTCCGCTAAAGATGCCCTAGTTATCAATTTTGGCATGATTTTAACATCGTACTACGGACAGGCTCCGTCCAAGAGGTCGAAGAAATCCTCTTTGATAGGGTACTCAGCTTCATTGGTAAGGGCGAGTGCACATATGATGCTAATGTTGCAGAATTTCCTTTGGATGCGGATCACAGCCAGGCGATCGCTAATTGTCTTGAAATCGATAACCTTCGATCTCAGCCGTTTACCCACGACGAATCCGCATTTGTGGCAGCTGTAATATATTTCGCGCTCCTTTCTTTTCATCATTCCTGATCCTATCCAGCGCACTTCTTGGATCGCAGTAATGTCCGCCTTATACTGCATGAGGATATTTTCCAGTTTTTGTGTAGCTCCTGGAGTGCATAATGTTCAAACATTCCAGGAGGATACTCTTAAATCATTGTCCTTTTTCGCGCTGTGTCGCTGAGATAGCTATCCAGGGGCGCCACGTGGAGGCTGTATGTCAGCTTGAACTGTACAGTGACAGGGTCGTATATCAAACCGATGTTGTATTATTGCCGATGGGCTGTGTTTCCTTACCCGCAACGTTTCGTGTCCCGTCCTGGTTGAGAGTATATCAAAAGCATACGCGTACTGACTCTTGAGGAAGTTGCGTTCTGATTAGAAACCGTACATACTGTTGAGATTATTTCTTCGAAATAGCATTGCCTGCATCGAACTAAATTTGGGCGAATAGGAGGCCGGAACTAAAGTCAGACTGTAAAAGTTTTTCATATCGCAAAATTCAATATATTGTATAACCAAAAAAGGTCTGTCATATATTACAAATATTTCAAAAATATTTACATAATAAAAATACGTAAGTAATTCTAACCTATTCTCGTAATCTTAGCGCAATTTGTAGGCCCAGTGACCATGCTTTGTATGTATACGTGTTTTCATTTCGAGAAGCAGCGTCTAGCATCGTCTTCTAAGATTGCTCTCTGTTGTGACAGTCTTCGTGAAGTGTTGCGCATGTTTTCTATTACCTTGGAGACCTTTTCAAAAGACACGAAAGATGTTGTGTAAAAAGTAATAAAAACAAAATCTATGCGAACTCACCGGATGCGTTGAAGAAACCGGTGCTAATCCTGCATATCCTATGGAAGCATCTCTCGATAGATTACTGCAAATGAAAACAAACTTGTAAATGTCAAAGTTGAGTTTGTAAAAATGATGATTAAGCACCTGGACTGTTCCATGACTTGAACTAAAATACGATTGTCGTCTACCATATCGGTTAATCCATTGAGAAGAATCTGTTGATTCTCCAGGAGGTCCCTGAAAACACAAACTCGATTGAGTGAAAAGATTTCTTCTATTTTTGAACTAAGACCGCACTTTATGTGTTCTTCGAACATTTTTATAATCTTTCGGGTCTCCTTTTCCCTGTGAATCTGCTCGTCTTTCCAAGCATGGAAGGCCACTATCTCATTGGTTTTTTCCTGTTCGATTTCGGCGACTTTCCTAGAAATAACGAAAATCCGATTGAAAACAAATCAAGACACCCAAGACCTCTTCACCTACTGATACTCCCTAAGAAGCTTATTGCGATCATCGACTAAATCATTGTACTTATCACGGAAGTCTTTGAGACGTTTCAGCTCACCTCGGTATTGAGCCTCAAGGCGTTCCATAGATTGCTTGCACTCATATTGACTTTTTTTGGCAACATAGAGGTCTGTCATGGTTAATTCTAGTTGTTCTTGGAGACTTTGCTGAACACCAACCTGGGATGCTTGGTTTTCTTTGAGTGCAATAAGTTCGTTTTGAAGTAGGTTTCTCTACAAACAAATGAGAATGGAATATGAGTAGTGGTTAGTAGTTAGGTTGCTAGTGAAACTCGTACCTCCTCACTAAGTAATTCCTGATTTAGACGCATTGTTTCGTTTTCTCGGCTAAGACAAAGGATCTCTTTTGCAGCCTTCTGAAGGGATTTAGTCTGTTCAGTGTTCTTTTCTTCGGCAGCATTTAATTTAGCAATCAATTCGGGATCGTTGGAATTCGCCTCCGCATTTCGTCTTTGCAAAAGTTTTGCTTTACCTAATAAATACAAAACACTTTAATAAAATATATTACGTTACGTTTGCATATTTGTAAATAGTTTAACTACGATATAACAGAAGCAGAGCAGATTTGCCGCCTTATAAAATACAATAGGAGAAGATAACGAACCTGCGACTGAACAAATATCTTACTATTTGGTCAACATTAATTAATTTCTAGCGTAGTCTTGATATTAGTTAGAAAGTTGTGATATAACTATTTAATGGCAACCACCATACATATTCACTGGTGATGTCAACTCATGAAGTGTGCTTTGGGGTTCCCCTAAAACTAGCAAGAGGGGTGCAGTTATTGAATAATTTATCACAAAATCCGACTTAACGGCTTAGCCACACAAAAAGAAGTCTCGAACGGTTAAATCAGGAGTTCTTACCGGCCAGTGCGAATGGCCAAAATGAGAGATTAGGCAACCGGAAATGAAGCTCTCAGAATTTCGGTTGTGGCTCATGCAGTATGCGGCATTGCTCCATCATGTTGGAACTACATGTTCTCCAGTCCCAATTCATCCAATTGAGGAAGAAAAAAGTCGTTGAACGCTCTTTAGCGCTCGCCGTCCACAGCAGCGACGTTTTCAAAAAATAAGGCCCGGTGACGCCTCCAGCATAAACAGCACAGCATCAAGTAACTTTGAGCGGGTGTAATGGCTTTTCGTGTGTTATACGCGGATTTTCGGTGCCCCAGAAGCGATAATTTTGCTAATTCACATATCCACAGAGATGGAAATGAGCCTCGTCGCTCTTGATTGTATCCCTCGTGGTCGAGATTCAAGATGGCTTGAGCATAGGTTGCACTGTCTGCACTTTGTAAGGGAACATCTTAGAGTCTTTCACCAAAATTCTCTGTAAATACAGCCGATTGATGAGCAATTGCTTGACACGTCATCTGGTCGATACTCCGGGGTTCCTGCGACATCTTCAACCACAGCTGCGATATTCTCAGTAGAACGGCTGCTCCGGGACCGGCCAGACCTGGCAGCGTCTCGTGTTGTCCCATACTTTTCTAGGCGAACGGCTAAACGTCGCAGTGTTTGCCCAGTTTGTTGCGTTCTTGAGGGGTATAGCGATTCATGTCATATTGACGTGTATTTTTCATCAGTTTACTTCACAAATGTCAAAATAGAATTGACATTTGCCGCCATTTGCAAAAATTATAGCATCTTCCGATAGTGTGATGATTTTTGCGCCACCTAGTGTATTGTGAGAAATGGGTGGAGGGGTCGAAGTATCTGCGTATTGTAGCGACAAACAAGCTGTGCTTAGAGACTTGTTAAACCATCTCATGACTGGAAATTCTTGTCAAACTCGTCCACCTATGAAGAATGACAATGGACAACGTTCGCTGCTCCGGTTAAAGTCGATAATGACACTTGCCCATACCAGAGGCACAGAGGCACAATTGACTTTATGGGATGAAATCACCAAAATGTAGAAAGTGCGCAGATGGGTTGAATACTAAATTAGTGCAGCATAAATAAAGTCGACCAGTCGATAAGTCGAACAACGAGGACAGTACTGTATATATGCCTACTCGACCCAGTCCGTGCTGTATGAGCTGGAGCATAGAATTTATCTGCAGTAGACGCAAATGGTCTTGTCTTCTTCGAAAGTAGAGTTTTTTGAGTGCATTACAGTTCCGTCCGCATAAACGAAATTTGGAACAGAAAACATAACAACGAACTGTATGGGATATAGAGTGACTTGTCATCGTTTCGATGGCTGCGAAAAGACAATCTGGCAAGGGAAGACCTCGCCTTAGATGGCACCCCTAAGTGGAAGGGACCTCAGGCAATTTCATGTTCGCAACGCAAATGGAATAGCTGTTCGTTGAAGTCCGGGTTAACTACGAAAACTATAGCTTACTTACTTACTTAGGTGGTGGTACAGTTCCGGCTAAACCTGGGCCTCAACTAACAAGCCACGTCAGCTTTTCCGGTTTTTAGCTAAATCCAGTTGCGCACGGTTGAGTTTCCTTGTGCGCTCCACCTAAGGTGAAGTCTTCTTCTGCTGAGTTGTTCCTCCGAGTTAAATTCGAAGACTCTCTGACTCGGCGCATTGTTTCCCAGTCGCTCCACATGTCCCAGCCATCTCAGGCGACTGAAGCGCAATAAATTTTGCACTACCAAAGTTAAATCGAGTTCGTACGATGAGAACTTCGTACGTCACTGAAAGTCACAAGCACGAGTGTGTTTTGGGGTTCCCCTAAAACCAGCAAGAGGGGTGCAGTTATTGAAGAATTTATCACAAAATCCGACTTAACCACCCATCCTGATGTATCATGCTGTTCTTCAATACTCGTCCCAAAAATAACCTGGCACATCTCCGATGATCTGCATGATAGCGATCACTTCCCAATATCTATTCCATTGCTGCTATCACCTAGGCATGAAACCATCAAACATACCCCAAAATATGAAATAGATCTGTCTAACTGGAACTCATTTAAAAATATACTTGTACATCACCTCGCAAAAGTTATCACAACCTCCTCTTTTATAAACAGGGAAGTTGGAATAACTCCATCTCCCAATCGTCTCCCACAACGTCCGAGCGATACGTGCCCTGGTAGACCCCTGATCTAACTAAGTTGAGAACCGAAAAGTTTACGACTTGGAGGGCTTTCCTACTCAAGTCAATCTGTTGGCCTACAAAAAACCTAATACTCTTTTTAGAAGATTGCTAAAACTAGTAGACAACTAGCTTTGAGGAATTTACAGGAAATATTAATCCAAACTTTGACAGGCAACTCAACACAAAAACACGCAAGCTGGCTCTATAATCGAAATCTGCAACTTCTTTGCCCAAACCTGGTCATCCAATTCAGCTAACTCCAACTTTCCATCGGCCTTCAATACCAATCAATTGGAAAGCCTCAATATAATTCCACTACCTGCAATTAACGCAGCAGCACAACGTATTGAAACCAAAATCACTATTTAAGAGCTGCCTATGCAAATTACAAGGCAAAACACCAGGGCGTGATAGGATCTCCTATCCTATGATAAAAAATCTTCCAGACTCAGCTGAGTTAAGACTTTTATTATATTTAAAGGTATTATACCTATACGCCATATTGTAAATTGCATCACTGCAAAAGAAATGTGGGAAAAACTTCGGTCGGTATACGAGCAATCATCAAATGCAAATGTTCATACGAGTATGCTGCTGCAGCGGTTTTATACATTTAGGATGGAACCTGAGGATGACGTTGCAACTCACATATCAAAATTAGAAAACATAGTAAGGCAGCTGAGGGACGTAGGGGAGGAGATTACGCAAAGCATGGTAATCACAAAAATTTTGATGACAATTCCCGAAAGCTTTAAGCATTTTTTCTCTGCGTGGGAGTCAACAACAAAAGATCAGCAAACTTTGGAGAACTTAACGTCACGGTTAATCATGGAAGAAACAAGAATGCTTTTAAACTCATCTGTTCCAGACACAAGCACCTCGGCACTAATTGCAAAACGAAGACATTGGAAACAACCCAAAAACAAAACTTTCCAACCCGGTAAGTGTTACAGATGCAATGAAGTGGGACACTGGAAAAGAGAATGTCCCAAAAAGCTAACTGAATATAAAAACAATGGAATCAAAGCTGGAATGAGAAAAGGAGATGCACTGATGTGCAGTGCTGAAAGCTGCGGTGCTCAAAGCTGGTGTGATGATTATGTGAAGACTGGAAGCAAGGGCGAGGTAATAGTGATGAGGAAGCCAAATTCAAAGAACGATGATCGTGTGAAGACTGGAAGCAGGGGCGAGGTAGTAGTGGTGAGGAAGCCAAATTCAAAGAACGATGATCGTGTGAGGACTGGAAGCAGGGGCGGAGTACCAATAGGAAGAAAATCCAATTCAACGGAAGGTAAAAGGAGTGGAAGTGCCGGCACGGTAGAGGAAAAAGAATTAAAGGTCTGCAATGCACTGCTGGTTGATGATGGTGAGTTCAATGATTATTGGTATCTTGATTCAAGTGCTAGTGATCATATGACATTTCGAAAGGATTGGTTCATAAATTATAAAACATTTTCTAACCCCATTGAGATTAGAGTTGGAAGCGGTCAAAAAATATTAGCGTTAGGTACGGGCGACATCAACATCTTGTCGTTTAATGGAAAAGGGTGGTGCAAAAAACATTTATCTAATGTCTTGTATGTGCCCAAAATCTCCATTCATCTTTTTTCCCAAAGTCGTGCATTGGATAAAGGGTTAAAATTTGTTTCTGATAAGATGAGATGCGAATTTATTAATGCAGACGGAGCTATCGTGGCAGTGGGAGAGCGTGAGGCGCAGCTATTCAGAATGTGTTTTCGTGTACAGGTTTCGGTTAAGCCGACGGCAAATTTGGCAACTACCAAAACGTTGCCACTGAAGGTATGGCACGAGAGACTGGCTCACCTAAACATCAAAAAAGTGCGTGATCATCTTATAAGGAATGGGATCAGTTTCATAGATGATCAAGATTTTATGTGTGATGCTTGTGTCTTTGGAAAAATGCATCGAATCCCGTTTTCAAGGAGTTCTTTTGAGGCAAGTCAACCAGGGGAACTTGTGCGTGCCGACGTATGTGGACCAATGGAAGAGACCCCATTACGAGGAGCTAAGTACTTTGTCCTCTTCAAGGATCATTTTTCACATTACAGAGTCGTACAATTTTTGAAAAAGAAATCAGAAGTTTGTTCGCCCATTGTAGAATTCTTACATCTTGCTAACTCAGAAAGCCACTACTCAGTAAAAACACTCCGTACTGACAGTGGTTTGGAATTTGTCAACAAAGGCGTTGAATTGCTTTTAAGGAAACATTCCTTTCGGCATGAGACCAGTGTTACTTCCACCCCCTACCAAAATGGAAGTGTCGATCGAGAAAATCGCACCGTCGTCGAAGCTGCTCGGACCATGCTTAGTGCAAAGGATTTGAGGTACCCAAAGGAAGAAATATTGAGAAATTAAAAAAAAATGTTAGAAAGACTTATAACAACAGTAACTAAAGGGTTTTCCAATAGGGACTTGCCGTGTTAATGAGACAACGGGTTGGTCGAAGTGTCGAAAATATCGCTGCCGTTCAGGCGTCCGTAGCAAACGATCCAAATCAGTCAATTCCACAGCGCTCTCAAGAATTGGGCATCGCTCAGACCACATTATGGCGTATTTTGCGTAAGAATCTTGGTTTACACCAATACAAGATCAAGCTGATTCAAGAATTGAAGCCGATGGACCATTTGAAGCGACGTACGTTCTCCGATTGGGTTCTGGAGATGATGCGACAAGATGATGAATTTCATCGCAAAATCATCTTCAGTGACGAAGCTCATTTTTGGCTCAATGGGTTCGTCAATAAGCAAAATATGTGTTATTGGTCGGGTGAAAGTCCACATGTGCTTCATGAATCACCACTTCATCCATAAAAAATAACTACTTGGTGCGGTTTGCGTGCCGGCGGCGTTATTGGGCCATATTTTTTCGTCGATGATAACGATCGTCACGTTACTGTGAATGGTCAGCGTTATCACGCCATGATCACCGATTATTTTTGGCCCGAATTGGAAGATATGGACTTGGACGAAATGTCGTTCGTGCGATTTAACGCCGCTTGACTATTTTCTGTGGGGCTACGTTAAGTCATTGGTTTATGCCAACACGCCGACGACGTTGGAAGAGCTCAGAGCCAACATTGAACGCGAAATAGCGGCCCTTTTGGCCGAAATGTGTGGTCGAGTCGTTGAAAATTGGGTCCAACGAATCGACCGCTGCAAACGTGCCCGCGGTGGCCATATGAACGAAGTCGAGTTCCATTCATAAATGTTTTGATTGTACTTCAAGGCGATAAAGTTTTTGAAATATCTCAAATGGTTTGCAATTTATTTAAAAAAAAAGTTGGCAAGTCCTTATTGGAAAACCCTATAGTAGCATTTGTATAAAAAAGTTAATAATAGTGTCAATGTCACTTCTAAGGAACATATTTCTTGTTATGGGGTGAGCAGTACCCGATAAAAACCAGAGAACTACTCGCACATACGATACTTTGGATTCAAATATTCCAAAATATACCATCTTCAAAGTATTCGTCGCAGAATTTTCCGAGCCGGTACAAGCTTCGAACTGCAGATCGTAAATATTGCTTTACATTTAAAATATGTTTAGACCAACTCAAGTGCAGGAACGTTGCCCTGAAGAAGCACTTGGGCAAAAAGCTGTGATCTCAATTCTCAATGCCAACCCTTCCAAAACAGAACTGGTTCTTTTTACCAGAAAGTACAAGATACCGCGATTCAAACTCCCAAACCTTAACGGAGTGGAATTGTCCCTTTCACACAGCGCGAAATATATGTGTGTGATTCTGGACAAAAAGCTGAATTGGAATCTTAATGTAGCGGAAAGAATCAAAAAGGCATGCAATGCTCAATTTGGGGCTTAAAGCCTGCTATGGTGTACTGGCTGTGGTTAGTTTGGTGGAAAGCAATAAATAAGAAAACAATCTACGGAAAATTAGCGGCGGTTCAAAGGACGGCTTCCATTACCATTACAGGTGTGCTCCGTTCCACCCCTACCGCAACATTAGGTACCTTTTTGCACCTAACACTGCTTGATTTACAGATCAAAAAACAGTGCGATACGACTCACTAATCTGGGTTACTTCAAGAGCATTAGTTTCGGACGTGGCACGTTCTTAATGGAGCTACTGCCAGGCAATCCAATTCTAACGGATGATCGCCTTCGACATCCCGTACGATGTATTTATCTGGAGAGGGAGGACTAAGAAAAAAAATGCAATAACCACGTCAAATGAAATTGCTATTTTCACAGATGGCTCAAAAACAGAGGACGGAACAGATTCCGGTATCTTCTCAGAAGACCCAGAACTAAGAGTGTCTAAAAGACTACCGGACGCAAGCAGTGTCTTCCAATCAGAGGTTCTGGCTGTCCTCAGGGCAGTTGAGCTAATGCAGATGAAATCGATATCCGAAAGAGATATCGCTATCTACATCGATAGCCAGACTGCACTCAAGATAATGGAACCAACTAACGTCAACTCTGATACAGTCAGGGGCTGTCGCTCAAGACACTATGAAGTCAGAACGGGGTAAGATTGCGCTGAGATCCAGGACACTGCTGAATTAAAGGAAATGAACAAGCGGACGAGCTTGCAAGAAAAGGAGGCCTACTTGACAATAGTGAGGTTGCTGTGCATAGTAAGGGGCCCTATCAAGGAAATAATCACCGCCAACCTAAGGTGGTCAAGTCTTGTAGGACACAGGGTATCCAAGGCTCTTTAATCGCTTTAAGTTAATAAATTTGAACAGTGATAAGCTTAGGACAGTAATAGGAATCCTGACAGGACACAGTCTCCTACGGTAACACACAAAGAGACGTACATTGTCAGATACGTATATTTGCAGATTCTGCCGCGATCTGCAAGCTGTTGAGGATATAGCACACATACTGTGTGAATGCGAGGCAATACCACGTAGTCGAAAAAAAATTTTAGGCGCGAACTTCAAAGGGTTTTGTAAAAAAATTGGGTGTTTCACCAGGGCGATTGTTTAGGTTTTTGCCATTTGAAGACAAATTCAAATAGTTCTACAGGCATCGCAATGGACCCGTTTTGGTTCCTGGTGTCTGTGTGATACCATCATACCCCTGCTTAACCTAACCTAAAGTGATCTACTACTTCAATTGTAAAAGAATTCAGGTCACAGGACGAGTGATTATTAAATATTGTGCAAACGGAATTTAAAACGTTGGAACTTGCACAATTTTTTACATGAAAGTAGATTTCAAGTTCAGGAAGCCTATAAAAACTAATTCTGAAGTTCATCAATTCAGTTTTACTACTGACGACTAGCTCATGTTCCGCAAACCAAATTCTTAGAGCGTCGTGATTTATGTCAGCAGTTAGGTTTAGAGCACTATACGTCATCAGCGAAGGTGGTAACTTTTCCTACAAATGGCTATTCAAAAAGTGAATTTATATAAACCAGAAAAATATTCGTCCAAGAACTGAACCCTGGGGCACACCTAGACTGAGAATGGTTGAGCTACTTACAAAATCTTCTACCTTAACTTGTTTGGCTATATCTATCAAGTCGGACTCAAGCAAATTATGTATAAAGCCACGAAAACCTGCACAATATAATTTATTTAGGCGAATTCTGTGGATCACTGCTCTGGTTATATCCACGAAGAGTCCAGCACAGAAATTTTTGTCATCTACAACTTTGTATATTGTGGAGCAGGTACGCAAAGTAGAGCGGAACAAACAACGCGAAAATCAAACTACACCTTTAAATGATTATTTAAACTTTAATAGATTTGAATCTTCTGAATTCAATGAATGCCAAGAAAAGAATAAAGGATAAAATAAAAAGGTTATGTCAGGATGACAGATGAAAGTTAGGTGAGAGATGAATGTATTTATATGTTGGTATGCGTGATCACGAATTGTCAGGGATGTCCAACACGCCCCCTCAATGAGATGATCCTCAAACCTTCGTAACTCCAAGTCTGGATAAACAGCGAAAATGCTTCGGTCCAGGTAGTGCCTTGGTTAAGACATCCGCAGGCATTTCTTCTGTTGGTAGGTGTTCTAACTTAATGTATCCTTGAGATAAAATGTCCCGAATGAAATGATGTCGTATATCAATGTGTTTAGTCCTTTGGTGGAATACGTGATTTTGAGCAAGAAGTCCTGCACCTCGATTATCGTTATATAATGTAATATCACCTAAATTTTGAAGACCAATTTCCTTTAGGAATGTTCTAAGATGAATGGCTTCCTTCATAGCTTCTGAAATCCCCATGTACTCAGCTTCCGTGGAAGACAAAGCCACTGTTCCTTGTTTTTGGGACTTCCAACTAATAGCAGCGTTGGAAAACATGAATGCATATCCGGTATATGATCTTCTGTCCATAACGCACTTTCCCCAGTCAGAATCGACGAATCCAATTAAGCCCTTCTGATTTGTAGTATTCTGTAATCCATAATCAATGGTTCCTTGAAGATAGCGTAGAACATGCTTCGCAGCACCCCAGTGAACTTCAGTGAAACAATTATTAAATTGGGCAAGTACGCTTGTAGCATGAGCTATATCAGGGCGGCAACAAACAGCAGCATACATTAGTCCTCCAATCAATTCTTTATACGGACGTTTTTCCTGTTCAGACGAATTTCTATCCTTCGCGAGCCTCGAATCAGGTTGCATGGGTATAGTTAGCGGCTTCGCATGCTCCATATTAAATTTCTGCAATAAATTACGAATATACCCCTTTTGACTTATAGATATACGCTTCGAATCTTGAGTTATCTCAATTCCCAGACAATATTTTGCCTCCCCAAGATCCCTAATTTCGAAGTCTTCCTTTAAACTATTTTTAACATGATCTATCCAGTTAACATCCTTGGAACAGAGTAAAACATCATCAACGTACGTCCATCTTTCCACGCAACGTATATACAAGGATCTGCGTTAGTCGCCTTAAGACCCATTTGTCGCAATTTATGGTCAAATCTGACATTCCACTCATGTCCGGCTTGTATTAAGCCATACAGAGCCTTTTGTAAACAACATACCTGTTTTCCATCGCGAAAATCTTCCAGCATTATTTTTGCCCTTTTTGCAATCCTGTTTTTAGCCATGTCGATCAAATCCTTTGAATTTAAATGGCCTAGACGTTCATGCCACACCTGAATTAAAGACTTTATTGATGTATCTGTTGATTCAGCAACGCGGGCAGTTTCCGTTGTTTGTCGAAGGTAGTACAAATCACCAATTCGGTCTGCTAAAAGTTTGACCTGTCCATTTTTACCACGAACTAATGCACCGTTGCGCTTGAAAACCACTTCGCAGCCTTTATCCGTGATTTTGGAAACTGAAAGTAAATTTGTGCGCAGATCAGGAACTAGCAAGGTATTATCAAAATTTACTGACCTTGACTCGATTCCAACGGCTGTTTGGAGTCTTACAGTTCCAATAGCCTTGACTTTGGTAGATTGATTGCTTGCTAAGTTGAGTTTTCTACGGTCGGTGGGTGACAGCTTCTCGAAGATGTCTTCTTCACGGCACAAGTGGGAAGTGCAACCGCTATCTAAACACCAGCTGTGTTTTAAGTCCATAGGCTCCGTGATCATGGCATGTTCGGAAACTGATTTTATGTAAAATGAATCTTTTACACACTCACGTTGTGAATTTTGACGTTTAACGTGACATTCGGCAGCTTTATGTCCATGTTTATTGCATTTGCCACATCGAAATGGGAACTTTTTCATGCCACTTGCGGGACTAACTTTATCTGCCCGGTTCGAATTGAAATTTGATTGTTTTTTAGGAAAACTCTTTGTTGCTAGCATAGCTCCAGATTCGCACTCCTTGGATTTCTGCTTCCGCGCTTCTGCTTCTTCTAGGATTTTGACTTTAAGCCTTTCGGCGTTAGGCAAAGCATCCTGCGTTTCAATAGCACAACGAAAGTTCCCGAAGGACTCAGGTAAACTGTACAAAAGCATTATGCTCAATAAGTCTTTGTGGATTTTAACATCCATTGAATCAAGCTTATCCACAGCATCAAAGAATTTATTCACATGCTCACGTACATCGTCACCTTCATTCATCTTTTGAAGAGTTAGCTGTTTCAATAAAGTGGCCTTCCTAGCTGGACCTGATGAGGCGTAGATGGACTCCAGTTTCTTCCAAACATCTTGAGATGTTTCACACCCACGGATTTGTTTCAGCTCAGATGGACTGATAGACAAAATGAGATCAGTTTTAGCTTTCTTGTCCGCACGTTCCCAGACTGTTAGAGCCTTCTGCATCTTTGCATCGTTATCCGTAGGTACCGGAGGTTTAGGTATTGCGCCAGTCACATAGTTCCACATGTCATTTTTAATAAGCAGCGCTTCTGCTTGTAAACACCATGTGTCATAGTTGTCTTTGGACAACATTTCAAGCCTTAACGTATTGGAAGGATTTGCCATTGTTAAACAACGTGTATATTGTTTTTAGATAATGTTCAATATCCTGGGTCCATAACCTGTGGAGCAGGTACGCAATGTAGAGCGGAACAAACAACGCGAAAATCAAACTACACCTTTAAATGATTATTTAAATTTTAATAGATTTGAATCTTCTGAATTCAATGAATGCCAAGAAAAGAATAAAGGATAAAATAAAAAGGTTATGTCAGGATGACAGATTTACGGGTGGCCGTGGTGTAGTGGTAGTAGCAAACGCTTCTCACTCGGAGGGTCCAGGTTCGAATCCTGCCCATGGCAAAATCAGTTTTTCATTGTATAATTGGAACTCAGACAAAAAAATTCTGCGTGTGAAGGCATAACACTGACACGTAGATTTGGCTGTTATAAGAGTTTCAAGCAATGAAAAAAATACTGGGAATTATATCTCGAATCACTCTGAGTGACGAAAAACTCTCCGTCCTATTCGGACTCCCACCCCTGGAGAGCAAACATAGAAACCAAACACACCTGAGTTTCAAACCACTACAAAAACAATTTTCCTTTCTCCTCCTTCTATCTTTCCGCCCGCGCCCTGGCAACAGTAAAAGGGTATCAACCCCTTAGGCGCGCGTAAATTATAAAAAAAAAAAAAAAAAGATGAAAATTAGGTGAGAGATGAATGTATTTATATGTTGGTATGCGTGATCACGAATTGTCAGGGATGTCCAACATATATAAAAGATCAAAACTGCAGTGGAAAGGCTTTCTCTAAACCCAAACTGAACAAGACTTGGGTAATTTACCCTTGCAATTTTAATTTAGCCTGTGATGAAATCGGCGTATAATTGTTTTTGTCACTTATACTACCCTTTTTGAAAAGAGATATTACTTGGGCACACTTTAGTTTATCCGGAAAGGTTCCGTTCAAAATGTTACGATTAAAAATGTGGGCAAGAATGTCCACTGAATATATGCTATTTTAAGGGTGAGATTGGGATCACCATCATCTCCACATGCGCTTGAGATATTAAGAGAGCTTATAATTTGAAAAAGCTCGTGGCCTGTTATTTTTGCAATAACGTTGTCCTTAGCTAATTGAGACCGCTAGGACATTCAATGGACAGAAGAAGTACGAGAGCTGAAAGCCTATGCAGCTAGTGTTCACTTTTGTATTAGCTTAAACATTTAATGTTTATGTGAATAAAGAATGTTTAAAACTTATTTCGTAAATGTATAAACTCTCTAAAATTATTCACTTACTTTGAGTTCTTCGAATTTCCGTCAATTCTTCAGTCAACCTTGCATTTTCTGTTTTTAAGCTTTCGATGGCATTGGTTTTTCTTCTTAATTCGTGATTTAGCCGCTGAATATCTTCTTCCGCCCTTGATGTGTTGCGTCTCATTACCCCCCGTGTGGGGCCATCTTCAACGTTTGACAATTTTGAGGAGCACTTCGCACAGGGCTGCTGGACTTTTTGCTGAAGTTGATCGATTTGCTGGTGTAGGGCGTAAAGTTCCTCTTCCTGTTTACATAACCTTCTCTTAAGATCTTCATTCTACAAAGAGATAATTTTCAATTAATTTCTAGCATATACCACTAGCCGTTGGTTAACTTGTATCTGCAGTGTTTGCTCTATACTTTGCTTCTCCTCAATAAGACTTTCTATGGCTCCTTGCAGCAGATCGTTCTGTGTCTCAAGCCCCTTCATCGAGCTTTCAAATTGCTTAGCTATCTCGTCGGTTAGAAATTCATTCTGAACCATGTTGACTTGATGCGACAAAGTATTCAACTCAGTGCTTAGATCATCAATTATTCTAAGATACTCGCTTTGGTTTTCCTGCTGTGTACCTAGATTATCCTCCTCCTGGTAATTTTCTGCCTAAACACGGTTTTTTTTTTTCTATAATTAGTGAAGTGAACCTTGTGTAAAAGTACCATTTTGTTGCTTACCATTTCAGAAGGACTACACTCAGATAAAACTCCAAAGGAGGGCAAAATTTCTATTCATTCTAACATGTGGTTCAACCAAGATGCAAAAACGGAAAAGAAGAAAAACATGAAAACACCTCACGGATATATACGAGTAGTATGGATATCATCGCATGTTTCAGAGGGCTTCTGGCACACAAATTTCCCGCTCAAACTGAAACTTTAAAAACCAATCTAACTAAATTCATTCCGACGGCCGATTTTGATTCCACTCTCAGTTGCCTAATTCTATTAAAACTTATCAAAGGGATATTTTCGTCGAGCTATGGGCTGTGTATGTGTAGGTATTGTAGGGATATTGTACTGCGCGAGATTGCAATAAGTTTGCAGTTTTAAGTTTCAACGTGACAGTGAACGATTTCGTTCTACCCCTGTGATATTCTTCGCTTGTTTTGATAGTTCCAAGTCACGACACGACACAGGATATCCTAAGGACACACGTTCCTCCGATACTCTTTGAAGTCCTCCCCCACTAAAGTCGTAGCTACATTTATCCTTTTTATCCGTATCTTTCCATGCCTTTGTTCGTTTATAACTTTGATGAGGGATTTAATAACTTCTTTAGCAGAGCAATTATCCTTCGAGAAGCAATTAATAACTCAATATCCTGTGGTTATCATTGGAATCGTAATCTTGACTAATATAACCTGTTAGTGCAAAGTAATAGTCACAAGCTCAAAGGGAACACTACGACATTTGGTGTGGAGGTGAGTTAGGTGGCATGAAACTATTGCATGTTGTCATCGGTGTGTTCTTTATATAAAATCCTAACAGCTCTGCGTTTGCTTTATTATTATTATTTTTTTTTACGAAACTAATCAGACAGACAAAGTTAAATATTCCACTTCTGCCTGAAACAGAAATAGTTTTTCGCACTTTTTCTTCTCACACGCGTCGGACTGATGTTAGAAATCGAATATTCGATTATTCGAAAGTGAAAATTCAATTTTTTAATACAAAATATATGTTTACTGCTTGTTATTCGCGCGTTATTGAGTGAATTGAAACAAATTGATTCTTCCCGCGCGCGCTTTATTTCAAGTTCAGTTCCATCTGAGAAACATCCAACCAACCGACCGCAAGGAAACTACTCAGGTATCTGAGCAAACTTAAACCCAAACAACGTTACCTTCTTTAGTTAGGGTAAATAAGAAATTTCAGTATGTTAGTGTTCCACCCCATCCCCGGAATTATTTATGAAGACTATTGACTGATAGACAGTCAATTTGAAAGGCGTTGGTATATGAATGTGGATGGGCAAATGCCTGCTCAACTTTATTGCAAACACTATTTCGAAATTCTATTCATGCTTCAATGAAATACGATAGCCTCACAAAGTCCTTATCCAGTTTCCACTCAATCACTTTTATTTATATTCCTTTTAGTTTGAAATGATATGTGAAAAAGTTGTCTTCATAGTGATGCGGGCTTCAGTATTTATAAAGGAAAAGCTAAGTCCACAGTTAGGAATAGGTTAGGTTAGGTAAGAGTGGCTGTTGGAAATACCAACCCACTTAGGCCTATTGGCCCATTGTGATGCCACGTGGATCTATGATCTTCTTACTACTGGAACCAGTTTGAGCTTATAATAAAGCGTAGGAGACTGTTAACGTCTATTTTTTCTAGATCGTTTAGGTCGTTGTAGAAGAAAGCTCCTAGATGAAGCTTCCTTCTCTGAGAGAGAGCTGGGCATGTGCAGAGTAGGTGGGGGATTGTCTCCTCCTCTTCCTCGTCCATGCAGCTTCTACAGAAATCGTTAGTAAAAGCGCCAAGCCTTCTTGCGTGCTTGCCTATGAGGCAGTGTCCGGTAATGACACCTATTATGGCGCTGAGATGTTTCCTATCTAAAAGGATCAGACACTTAGATCGACTCGGATCCAGCCTTGGCCAGATCTGTTTGGTCGCTAGACATGTTTGTCCAGCAGTCCACCTAAGGTCCGTTCTTTTATTGGCATCTAGCTTTAGTGTTAGTTTGCACGTAGCGATTGGTATACCTATACTACCTTTGTCTGGTAGGATAGGTAGAGTGGTTCCAATTTTGGCGAGTTCATCGGCTCTGCAGTTCCCTGGAATGTCTCTGTGGCCCGGCACCCAACAGAGGTGAATGTTGAACTGCTCTGCCATCTCCATGAGAGATGATCGGCATTCAAGGGCAGTTTTAGAACACAATGAGACCGAGTCCAGGGACTTGATGGCGGCCTGACTATCCGAAAATATGCGGATATCCTTTGCAGATATCACGTTTTTCTTCAGCCAGGACAGAGCTTCTTTAACCGCCAAAATTTCCGCCTGGAACACGCTACAGTGATTTGGAAGGCGGAAAGAGAGGCTTAGATTTAGCTTATCTGAGAAAACACCGCCACCAACTCCGCTGTCGGTTTTAGATCCATCTGTGTAGAGATGGATTGACTTGTCCTCCATGAAAGCATTCTCCTCCCAGAATGATCTAGAGGGGAAGCTTACATGGAAGTTTTTGTCAAACCAAAGTTCAGGTATGGTGTAATCGGTGTTCTCTGTGAGGATTCCTAATGTATTAAGAATGTTGGCGTGGCCAAATGAATTATTTGTCGACTGTTTAGTCGCTTTAAGGCGAATAGCTGCAGTCGCAGCTACTTGCTTGCTAAAAATGTCGAGGGGTGTCAAGTGAAGCAGAATATCTAATGCCGCAGAGGGGGTAGACCGCAAGGCTCCGCTTGTACATAGACATGCTGTTCTTTGGACTCTGCTTAATTTAATGCGGTAGACTGCATTTTCCAAGGCCGTCCACCAGACAACCACCCCGTAAGTAAGTATCGGTCTTATGACCGAGATGTATAGGTTATGCGAGGTTGAAGGCCCCATTTCTTCCCAATGGCTTTCTTGCAAGAGAATAAAGCTATTGTAGCTTTATTGACTCTTTCTTGAATGTTAGGTTTCCAGTTTAGTTTCCTGTCAAAAATGAGACCCAGATATTTTGCTGTATCGGAGAAAGCTAAACTGGTACCGTTTATTGAAGGAGGGTCTATGATTGGAATTTTATATTTCCTAGAAAAGAGGACAAGATCAGTTTTATGGGGGTTTATTCCCAATCCACAGCGATCTGCCCAGCAGGTTAATCTGTTAAGATTTACTTGGAGGAGTTCTTTAATGGTATTTAGATGTTTTCCTGAGACGGCTATGGCAACGTCATCCGCATAGGCAATCACTCTGCTACCACCCGCTTCCAGGTATATCAGTAGTTCGTTAACCACTAAGTTCCAGAGAAGGTGGGAGAGGACACCGCCTTGCGGCGTACCCCTACTGACATATCTTTTAGCAGAAGTCTCACCCAGTTTGGAGTTGATTATCCTGCTTGTTAGCATTAGATTAATCAGCTCCCCAAGTGAGCCGTCTACCTGCAGAGTTGACAGCGCAGTCGTGATTGCGGATGTATTGACGTTGTTAAAGGCGCCCTCTAAGTCTAGGAAAGCAACCATTGTGTACTCCTTATATTGTAGGGATCGTTCGATGTGGCTAGTCAGAGAGTGCAAAGCCGTTTCCACCGACTTCCCTTTACAGTAGGCATGTTGAGCCGCAGACAGAAGTCTTGGATCAACTTTAGCTCGAATATGGATATCAATCAGTCGTTCTAAAGTTTTCAGAAGGAATGATGATAGACTTATAGGTCTGAGGTCCTTTGCGATAACATGAGAATATTTTCCAGCTTTGGGAATGAATACTACATTGACTTCTCTCCATAACAGTGGAATGTGGATAAGTTCTACACAGCTCCTCATAATATTTTCCAACACTGGTAGAATAATATCTGAGGATCTCTGTAGCTCGGCAGGTATAATACCGTCCGGACCAGCAGACTTGTATGGTTTGAAGCTATGCAGCGCCCAGAGCAGTTTGTCTCTCGTAATCAGACCATGAATTTTGGTCACGGTTGCAGTAGGTCGGTTTGGGCTGCTACTGGCCGCGAGTTGGGAGCTACCTGGAAAGTGGGTGTCCAGAAGCAGGTTGAGTGATTCATCACTTGAGGTTGTCCAAGAGCCATTGGTTTTTTTCAAACAGCTGGGCATCATAAGATTTGTGGAGAGGATTTTTCTTAGCCGCGAAGCCTCAGAGGTTTCTGTAATTTTGTCGCAGAATGACCTCCAGGATTGTCGCTTTGCCTTCCTCAGTTCTCTTTTATATAATTTGAGAGATTCTTTGTATGAGTCTCAGTGAGTCACTTTTCTTGTGCTTTTTGCCACCTTGAAAAGTTTTCTACAAGGGTTTCTAAGCACTCCTAGTGCTGACGTCCACCAATGTGGCTTTTTCTTTTCTCTAGGTTGAATAAGAGGGCAGGAAGCGGCCATACCCTGATTGAGAGCCAGAGTGAATTCCTTGACTTTCATGTCAAGTACATTGGTGTCACGCGGGGGACTTGATAGTTTTGAGGATAGTGTTTCTGACAGTATTTCTCAGTATTTTGGCCAATCAGTTTTCCGGTAGTTCCGGAAAGTTGGTTGGCTGGGGGGAGCATCACTTAGGCTGAATTGGATGTATCTGTGGTGCTGTCGGAGACAAGAGTGATATCTAGCACATCCTGTCGGTTTCTAGTTATAAAAGTGGGCTCATTGCTAATGTTGCAAATTAAGAGGTTAGTACTTAAAATATAGTCAAAAAGTGACTCACCTCTATCATTGATGTCGGTACTGCCCCATACCGTGTGATGTGCGTTTGCGTCGCATCCGATAATGAGGACAGTTTTTTGCCTCCAGTTTCCTTCCAATACCATCCTTTTTAGGTTATCACCAGGGAGAGGGTCCATATGGTCGTGGCCAATGTAAGCCGATGCCAGCCAGTAAGAGCCTTTGGCAGTCTCTAATCTGGCAACGGTTAGGTCGGGGTCACTGAGGTTGGGAAGTAGAAATACGTTAGGAATAAGGCGCCTTTATTCTTTTATAAGGTTCCCTCTTGTCTTAATGATACGCGTAATTACTGTCCTGGGCTTACTACTTCTTCCATCGCCATCACATCAACCATACAGTCGGGATGCATCATCCAAATATGTATGTAGAAATATTGACGATGTTGTGGGTTGTTTTGGTTTGTAATTTGGCGTATTTTTCGGCAATCGGAATGTAAGCTTTAGGAAGAAGCGTAGAAACTTCTTTACTACCCCACAAAAGTATCGGAGCAGCGCTGGATCGATATAATCATTGTTTCAAACAATTTGCTGTTGAAGCGCTGTCCCGTATAGATGATATTGCACGTTTAGCTTCAAGAAATTCGCCCCGCAAATATTTTCTTATATTTAGGTTGGTCGATATTAGGACTTCCAGGTGTATGCATAAGTTCTTTCTAGGGAAATTGCGGCAAACCATTCGTCGAGCCATTTTCCAACTTCCTCAAAATCGCTAAAATGCTGCTCTGCGACCGTGTGCCCCATTGATGCCAAGAGGTGATATTCAGATGGCGGCAAGTTTGGGGAGTATGGCGGATGCAAAAAAATAAATAAAAAATAAATCCATTTTTCGTCACCCGTCACAATTCGATGCAAAAATGATTTCCTTTCGTGGCGTTGAAGCAGCATTTTACAAGTGACTTTGCTATTTGACGTTCATTCAAATCGTGTGGGACCCATTTACCGAGTTTATTTATCTTCCCCAATGCTCGTAATCGTCTGCTGATTGTTTGTTGTGACACATGTAATGCTTTTGCCAATTGCCGCTGAGTTTGAGTTAGGTCATCATCAAATAACTCCTGCAATTGCTTGTCTTCGTATTATTGTGCTCTACCAGAGCACATTGAAATCGCCACTTTCAAATTGTCGAAACCATGTCTCACATGTTCTAATTGATGGAGCGTATTCACCATATGTTTCTCCCAGCAAACCATGACATTCAACAGCCGTTTTCTTTTGATTAAATAAGAAAAGCATTGCGTCCCGGAAACCTCCTTTTTTTTAGGCACAAAACTCAACATGATCACTGAACGATAAAACGAAGACGCTAGTTTTTGGCGGACTCAACTTGTTCGTGTTTGTAGTTAAATGTCAGACGAACAAAATGACGTATGTGTCGAATTAATCTGCTGCATACGTTTCGGTGGCGCCATCTCTTAGCTAAACCGGAAAAAACCTATGCATACACCTGGTACATACACCCAACTCTCTAGATACGTTCCTCAGAAATCCGTGTAAAAAGAAACCGTGTAAAAAAAGTGGCGTTTCCTATAGTAAAATTTGAAAACCGTGTAAGATGAAATAAAGAACTATATTTACTTCGAAAAACCGTGTAAAAAATGTTGAAAACTATAAAATTTCATTTTATTGAGCATTACAACTTAAAATAAATAATTCATACTGGTGAAAAATTGGTAGAGCAAGCAAAAAACAAAAGAAATCTGTTAATCCAGAATCCAGCTACTTGATAACAAGAGCAATTGTTTGCGACGATCTGGACTAAAGTCGGTATCATCACTGGAGATATCCATCAAATTATCCAATGGTGAGTTTCGTCCGGTAATAGAGTTTTGAACTGTCGGACTACTTTCCGAAAGGTCTTGCGCCGTCGACTTTTTTATTAAAAAATCTTTTATAGAAAGTTGAACTTTTGGTTTTTTAAGTTCTTTATACAACTCTTTATACCCAGCAATACAATTATTAATATCTCGTTCGAATTTCAGGGCACGTTCCATATTTGGATCATTTTTTAAGAAATGATTCACCATACTTTTACCAAATGTTAGACCGTCATCAATTAAACTAGCAGTTAGTTGACATATTTCGGTCTCCTCGTCATTATCGCTATTATGGTTCTCAGTTTTGCCGTCATCTGTTATTAATTCAATCAGACAATCATCATTTAGAGGTTTATCTATCATTAATTCGTCGACATCTTCAATTTGTAGGTCCTCAAATCCTTCTCCTCCGATTTCGTGTGCCAAGGCTATAATTTCAGAAGTCGCCATAGATGCTTGGGGCACTGAGGTACCACTCTTGACGCATTCTGGCCAAAGTGCTTTCCAGCAGGAATTTAATGTTGATACCCTTAACTTTTCTTTGGCCATTGCAGCATACGAGGTCGGGTCAATTTCTTTCTGACCTCTTTACTGAAACAGCAACACTGCTCCTGTCAACAGGCATCTGTCAGTTGACTCCTGTCAAAATTTAAACTTGCTGCGTCAGTTAGTTTGTGTTTGACAGCTATTTTTATCAGACTACTCACTAATTTGAGGAGAAAATGGAAAAAAGTGAATTTCGTGTGCTTATTAAGCATTATTTCTTGCGAAAAAAAACCATTACCGAGACCAAGGCTAAGCTTGATAAATACTATGGGGACTCTGCACCATCGATTTCAATGGTAAAAAAGTGGTTTACTGAATTTCGTTGTGGCCGTACAAGCACTGAAGATGCCGAACGTCCTGGACGCCCAGTTGAGGTCTCTACACCGGAAACAATCGAAAAAATTCACGATATGGTGTTGGCCGACCGAAGATTGAAAGTGCGAGAGATTGTGGAAGCCGTAGGGATCTCGCATGGCTCAGTGGTTTCAATTTTGAATGATCACTTGGGCATGAGAAAGCTTTCCGCAAGATGGGTGCCGCGTTTGCTCACAGACGACCACAAACGCAATCGTGTAACAATTTCACAGGAAGGTTTGGCGTTGTTTAATCGCAATATGGAGGAGTTTTTGCGCCGTTTTGTAACCGTGGACGAAACATGGATCCATCACAACACACCAGAGAACAAACAATAGTCAAAACAGTGGGTTTCTAAGGATGAATCGGCGCCAAAGAAGGCCAAGGTGGGTTTGTCAGCCAATAAAGTTATGGCGACTGTTTTTTGGGATGCACGCGGGATAATCCACATTGACTACCTTCAAAAGGGAAGAACAATCAATGGGGAATATTATGCCAACTTATTGGACCGATTCAATGATGATTTGAAAAAAAACCGACCTCATTTGGCCAAGAAAAAAGTTCTTTTCCACCAAGGCAATGCAAGGGTGCACACATGTGCAGTTGCCATGGCAAAAATCCATGAATTGGGCTATGAATTGCTCCCTCATCCACCCTATTCTCCAGATTTGGCTCCGAGCGACTACTTCTTGTTCCCAAACCTGAAGAAATGGCTTGGTGGAAAAAGATTTGACTCCAATGATGAAGTCATCTCGCAAACAAAGGCCTATTTTGAGGACCTCGACAAATCATTTTTTTTGGAAGGGATAAAAAAATTGGAGAAGCGTTGGACAAAGTGTATAGAGCTCAAGGGAGACTACGTTGAAAAATAAAATAATTTTTTTATCAAAAAATCTGTGTTTTATTCACGGACTTATTGACCCGCCCTCGTATGTAATGCAATCCAAAATAGAATATTTTTTCCATGCATCAACGATCGTAAGGTTGTCCTTCTCTACTGCATCTAAAATATGTTGGAATGCTCGTTGAATATAATAAAGCTTAAACGTAGCAATTATACCCTGATCTAATGGTTGAATCAAGGAAGTGGTATTAGGTGGCAAAAATATTACTTGAACATTTGGATGCTCTAAAACCGGATGACTTGGCTCATTATCTATGAGCAAAAGCACTTTAAAATCAAGACATTGCTGTTCCATATATATTTTAACTTCAGGAACAAAGCATTCTTCAAACCATTCCGTAAATAGACCTGCTGTCATCCAGGCCTTTTTATTCGCCCTCCAATGAACCGGCAACTCTTGAATGTTTTTTCCTCTCAAAGCACGTGGCCTTAATGATCGGTTAATTAAAAGAGGCTTTAAAATTTTGTCACCAGAAGCGTTGCTACACAATAAAAATGTTACCCGATCTTTAGCAACTTTAAAACCACTAGCAATTTTTTCGGATTTTGCTATAAAAGTTCTGGAAGGCATTTTTTTCCAGAACAAACCCGTTTCATCGGCATTGAAAATTTGGTCGGGGACATAGCCCCCATCTTCAATTATTTTGGCTAGTTCTGCTGGAAAGGTTTTAGCTGCCTTTTCATCTGCTGATGCGATTTCTCCTTTAATTTTTAAATTATGAAATGCGTTTCTTTTAAGAAATCCTGTTAGCCATCCATCACTAGCAGAAAATTCCTTTCTCTTATCTTGACGACTTGTTGATGGCTCCGATATCTGCAGTTGCTTATAAATTCGTACTGACTTCTGCTTTATAATATCTCCATCTACAGGTACTCTTTTTTGCAATAAATCCTCAATCCAAAACACTACACATTTTTCCATTTTTACTAACACTTCATCTCTAATGTATGACGATGTTTTGGAACTATGTTTTGATGGACTGATGACAGATTTCCGTATTTCATTCTCATTTTTCTTAATGGTCCTGATAGTAGCTTCGTTTAAGCCAAAATCCTTGCCCACAGATGTTGAACCTTCACCTCTTGCCAGACAGTCCAAGATTTTTAATTTTACTTCCAAAGAAATGGTTTGCCTTTTACGAATCTTTGAAATTTTGGACATTTTATTAACTGTAGTAAGGGCAAAAATTTTATTTTTAAAGCTTAACTAAAAATTTATAGATAAAATACCTTTTTTCACTTATTAAGTTCAGAAATGTTCAAATCTAATTGATAGCACGAACAATTGATAAAATATTGCGAGCTAATAAACTTTAAACACTTTAACTAAGCAATATTTTATGTAAATATCATGTGAACAAAATGTGTAGGTAAGAGTTATCGAATAAGGGGATTTCCCCAGTTACTACTATGTATGTTCATTTCAGCAATGGTGCCAAGTGTTGTAAAAACAAACATAATTACAAAACAGTGATTTTGAAACCGTACTAGATAAAACAATTTTTACAAAAAAAAATTTAACTTCAAAGCCGTGTAAAAGTATTCGAGGACACCTTCGACTGTTTCATCTTTATACGTCCACTTTATATTGCTATAGAACCTGCCTCCTCTTAACACCATCGACGATTCGATTTCACTAAATTAACAGTCGAGTTCCAGCTGTTCAAGTACTCTTATCTGTTCATCATTAGATGTAGCCCATCTATCGACTCGAAGAAGAAGACAATGACATCTACATACAACAGAGCGGGCATAATTGTACTATTGGACTACTTTGGTCTACGAGTATGTACCATACACTTCGACGAACGTTTCTCCAATTTTGTTGGTTACCTCAAAATCGGCGATTATTCGACAGATGGATTCATAGTAGGATGCAAATCTGGTTCCATCGAGGCATTTCTTTAGGTTTGAAAATAGGAACTAGTTCACTGGGGGCTAAATCAGGAAAAATTGGCGGATGAAGGAGCCTAATCATGAAATTTCGACATAGCAACACGTGTGCAACCGTGCATTGTCCTGATGAAGGCGCACTTTCTTCTTGGCTAAATCCAGTCGTTTTTCGTGTAAAACGACATTGAATCGGTCTTTCTGAATTATACATGAACTTATTGGTTTACGAAGACAGACCCTCCTTGGGCTCCAATGTTTTGTGGAAGATCCATGTTTTATTTACGGTTATAAAACTGCCCAAAAACTCGTCCGTTTTGGGGTTGAACAAGGCCTATACATCTTCGAGGTTGTCAATCGCTTTTTTTTTTTAATTTTCGCCAAAAATTCACGCGGTTTCAGTGGTGTGACACAAACTAAATGACCCAGCTTGATCAGCCTATTGACAGCAGCAGTCTTGCCTTTTCAATTACAAACGGAAAAATAAGTCTCCTTATTCATTCACTCTCATAAGTATAGTATAAGGAACTTAGAAAGTTTTCATCCAGGAATAGTACTCTAAATACATATCTACTTAGCCTAATCGTCCTTGAAAGATAGATCAATCAGTTGGTCATTTATCGAAATACAGAATCTAGAACCTTCCAATGGACGCAAACCTTTAGTAAAGTTTATTTAAGTTGTCAAATGAAGGATTATCTGAACGAAGTCGTTATTCATCCCCAATTGCACCATATTTTCCAGCTATTGGTTATGATGGACCCAAACCTCTGTGGTACCAAATCGATCGAGTCAATCCAAAGTCGAAGTTTATAATTTTGTGCTCAAAGAACAGGATGTTCGCATCATCAACTCTTTGCATTATAACTTGAATGTACAACAATCTTAGTACATGCAGATGCAAGTAGTATGCTGTTTGATAAAGCAAATTTCGCATCAGTCACTTGAGATGACTAGAACATGTCAAGCGAATGAATTTTAATGCTCCGCCCCAAAAATTCTTCGTTTGCAGTGCGTAAGTAGAAGCAGTTTTCCAAGACGGCGCTTACTGAAGAGTATTTGTTAAGGTTCACTTCAAACGGAGACTGTAGCTCCATATCAGTTAATAAGCATTCTATCCTAGCCTTCTTATTTACTTATTTAAATGGCACTACAGTCCGAGGTGAAGGTGGGCCTTAACCAATAGGCCTATTTGGTTAACGAGGTCTCTGGCTCTTGCTCAAATTTGTTATCCTTCCACGTTGAAATTTGAGATTCCTTGGAACGCTCTACATGTCCTAGATATTTTAGGCGACTTATATGCCCTTTTCTGGCCAGTTCAATGTCACTATACAGATCGTGGAGATCGTTAAACAGGACCAAAAATCACTTGAAAAAATGTGCGTTCAAAAGGGCGATGGATATTATTTTCATTCAATTTCGCTAACGTCCATGATTCTGCCTAATGAAGCGGGACTGGTATGATGAGGGTCTGACAAAGAGTAGTGTTTATTGATAAGGCCTTCTTTCTCATTTGCCGTCTTAGGCGAAAGAAACAGCGATTGGCAAGAGTAACTCGTAGTTAGATATCTGATGAAATCAGATTTAATAACAGAGCCGAGCCCCTTAAAGGATATTTGTTGCATTTCGGCCAAATAATTTTAGGAAAGGTTTCAAGGCAAGTACGGAAATATGGAAAGATCTGCTTTGTATGCCATGCTTAGCATTTCTACCGTTAGAACAAAATGCAAAAATGTTGGTTAAAGTGACCTTAGAAGTCTTTATTGCTGGTTCAGGAATATCTTTATTTCTTGCCGGTAGGCTTCCATATATTTCTTGGAGTGTATCTAAAATTTGTGACAAACCGGCGAACAATTCTTGAGGAATCACGAAAAATAACTTTGTTTCGTAAGTTAAAAAGAATTTGGATCGCAATATAGGAGCGTATCATGTCTCACAAATATTAAAATCGACTCTAACGATGATTGCTACACAAAAAAGTAAACCCTACATGGACAACCGACTTTAGTTTGCAAAGAATCACATGTCCTGGACTACTGAAAGGAGAAATGTTATCCTCAGTGATAATAAGGGAATTTAATTTGGATGGGACGGATCGTCGTCACGTTGTCACTGGTATTGACATAAATAGTTTACGAAGAGAAATCTGAAGTCAGAATGAGTCGTCATTTTGAAGGAGGTAGTGTTCTGATTCTACGTTCTGCCGAAAATGATGTCGCAAACATACTGAGAAATTCTCGACTATGATTAAGATAAATTTACGGATAATATTGGGGGCATATAGCACAGAACTCACATGAAAATGGAAGACAGTACGACATAGTTTACAATCTCAAGCAATCTATCCAAGATGTTTGGAAGAACTTGGAAATGCATTATCTTCAAGACTTCATAAATTCCATCATAAAGAAGAAGCTCTTTTAGTATAAGAAATAATAAAGGAGGAAATACACATTATTAAAGTGCTGAAATACTTAAATTAATTTTTTTGGAAATAAAGCAATTTTATTGATTAAAATGCGCTGCCTTCTCTAAATTAGTTGCGTAGTGATGGAGTAACATTTTGTTGAATAATTGTACTCGTATCTTATACATCTTTCTGTTCTTCTTTGAATGGTATTGATTTTTGATTTGATTTTGCGGCCCGGGTCAATCCTTGCAATTATTGCAAGCAAACATATACTTAAAACTAACATTTTCAATTAAAAACTAAAAGGTGGGAGCGGTTAAAGAAAGTTAGGACGTGAGGCATAGGTGGAAATAAGTATGTTCTTGAGGGAGAGTTTGCTGAGATGGTAGTCGAAGAGAGGAAGAATATCGTTAACTTCGCGAAGCATCCTAGACATTGGCTCCAGGTGTCCGTAATTCGTTCTGTGAAGATTGAGCCGGAAAAGTGGCACAGACCTAAGATTGCGGGGATTGGTGTTAAAAGAAATAATTTGAAGTAAGGAAGGACAATCGATATTACCTACTAAAATTTGATGAATAAAGAGAATGTCGGCAACGTTCGGGTTGTAAATTTATAAGGTTCAGCCGGTCAGTACTCGTATAAGGTGGTAAGTTTTGGCTATCATCCCAGGGAAGACCACGTAAAGCAAAGCGTAAAAACCTGCGTTGAACAGCTTCTATCCGGAGGATGTGAATTCTGTAGTAGGGTGACCAAACTTGGCTGGCATATTCAAGAAGAGGCCTCACAAAGGTTATGTAAAGAGATTTGGTAACATAAGGATTGGAAAACTCCTTAGACCAGCGCTTATTATACTATCAATGTGAGAACGGAAATTGAGTTCCTTGTCGCATATAACACCTAAATCACGCAACTCATTCACTAAGCGAACAGGCAGATTAAAGATTAGATAGCAACGAGGTGAAGTAGGGAGGCGTTTACGGGTATAAATTATAGCCTGACACTTATTGACGTTAAGCTCAAGAAAATTCTTCTGACACCAAGTACAAAACCTGTCTAGATCTTGCTGCAGAAGTAGGCTGTCTGAGGAAGATGATACGACTATATATCTAAATATTTTCATATCATCTACGTAAACAGATATGTATGAATTTTTAATGATACAAGCAACATCATTAATGGTCAGAATAAATAATAAGGGACCAAGGTGGCTGCCTTGGGGTACACCAGAGGAGGCTTTAATTGGGTCAGAAACCATGGACCTAAATAGAACATAGTAAAGTCGTTCATTTAAATAGGATTGAACCCAAGTTATAAAGTTTATCTGGAAACCAAGAGCCTTTAATTTTAGAAGGATTATATCATGAACAATTCTAACACAAAGGCTTTGCTGAAATCGGTGGCAATCACATCAACTTAATTTCCAGATTCCAGTGCACATAAAGTGCTTGATACGAATTCCGTTAAGTTGGTGGTCGTAGATTTGCCTTTGAAAAATCCGTGCTGGTTTAGGGAAACAATAGATTTACAATGGAAAAGCATTATGTCATAGATAATGCTCTCAAAAAGCTTAGGTATGCAGGACAACTTGGCAATTGGTCGATAGTTGGAAAGGTCTTTTCTACCTTTTTTATGTAGGGGAATAATAAACGACCTTTTCCAGGTTGATGGAAATAATCCCTGGGTGATTGAAAGAGAGCTGTAAGAGGTTGGGCTAGATGCATTTGACATTTCTTTAAAAATATAGGGGGAAGATCATCAGGGCATACATTAGCGGCATTCATAATGTATGTACCAACATTGTGCACTCACCCTAGATTCGCTATTTTATGTTTGAAAAATCTAGTGCCTCTGTATTAATTTCAAAAAATTCACACACCACCTGATATTGCCGTGTTCCAAGAAAATCGATGGAAAATCCAGTTCGGAATGAAGTGAAAGCTTAAGTTCCAGCCCAGTTTTAAAAAATATGCCGAAGGAAGAATAATTGGATCGCTCATATGCAACGAAAAACATCAATTAGCTAACAGTCGCTGTAAAAATATCACCGAAGAAACAATGACTTGTAAAGGATCGCTCAGGAGCAAAGAAAAATATGAGCCAACAGCCGTGCTGTAAATGTCACCAAATAAACAACGACTTTTAAAAAGGCATTGAGGTCTGCAAATTTCAGCAAAATCGGGATAAATAAACAGCATTAGTAAGCGTTAGATATTTTAACGATTAATAATAAAAAAGGAGAATTGAGGAAATCTTTGGTTTTTTTTTTAAAGATAAACTTTATGTCGAATTTTATATTAAAAATACATCGAACAGGAACAGAACAGAACAGAACTCAAACACTGTTTACGAAAAATTTCAGGAAATTCACACAAATAACTGCTGGGACCTACAAATGTTCTTTTAGTGAAACGCTGCAACTTTCATGCTCATTCGTAGAAGTAACATTTTTATTAATTTTCGTCATAATATTTTGTTTTCTAAATTTAAATCTTAATGCTGTCGCACAATTCTATTTATATATTTGTTCACTTACTAATTTGCTTTCTACAATAGTTAATTATAGAACTCATAAAGAAATTATTGAAGAAAACTTGTAAAAAGTTCGTGCATGGCAATATTGATTTGCAAAATTGCTGATATTTTCGTAAGATAATTGCTTCAATTTCCAAGTTTTTTTTTCTCTAGTCAGAAAACACGTTTTCCATATTTGTCCGTATGAATGCTCACACTATAGACAGAATTGTTAATGATAATGTGTCCCTATCCTCGGAGAGAGCCTACGATTATACCAGAACTTTAGTTTACATGGCTGTCCAGAATGAATGATTTGACGCGAGTTCTTTTACGTGTACAAGCAGCTGAAATAATCGCTGAAAGTTTATTAGTGTGATAACCACTTAAATGTGAGCAGCGACATCTAGATTCACAGACCAGAAGATTTCGATACTGGAATAACAAAGTGTCGACTGGAGAGTGGAATCGAATTTTCTAGCAAATTGGAAATTGTATGGGACGCTGGATGGCGAGGATTGTTCTCGAAGTATGTCATTCGAGTATAAATACCAGCATCCCCAAGGTATGCAAATCAGTTCTAAAGTGAAATCTGAAGTGTTAATTAGGAGAAGTGATTAAGTGGTTTAAGTAAAAGATAAAAAAAGTATAAGTGGTTGAGGAATTGAATTGTACTGAAAGAAAGAATTAAATAGTGAATTGTAACTGTACTGAATAAAGGGATTTGTATTGAAAAGAATAAGTTCTATCATTTGTACCCACACAAACATTTTACATTAGAATTAAATTGGCGCTCTTTTCATGGTGTTTAACTTAACGTAAAAACGATAAAAATTTGTATATCCGAACTTTAACCTTATAACTACAAAGTCTACGATTTAGTCAAGACGATTTTCTGTCAAAATACAGCATTCAGAGAAAGAACTAGTCCATTTTGTTATACAACCTACGTGTAAGTTCCTTTTAAATTAAATTTCCCAAAGAAAGATCAATAAACTCCTCAGTTATAAAGTACCTACAGTACCAGCACCTACCATGTCATCACCGACTATTTGCAGCTTGAAGCGATCGTAGGTTGGGCATTTATAGAGGTAGTGCTCCGCGGTGTTGTCTTTATTTTCCGTATAAGCGTCGCAGGGTGTTGTATCACTTATGCCCAGTACACTTACTTATGTTCTTAGCATAAGTGTAGTCGTCCTACTGGAGGACAGCAGGGATGCGGCTGACCTATGAGAAATATCGGGAACAATTCGTTTCAACTGTCGGTTACCTGGAGCGTTATGCCGTCTGCAGTTATGTTCATATGAAATCCGATTCTCATTAGAAGGCCTAATCGAGGACGCAAGCAGACCTAACGTAGGTTCGGGTCCTGAAAAACACTCCCCTGAGCCTGGCCTACCAAGATCATCGGCGATTTCATTTCCCGTGAGCCCATGGTGACCTGGGACCCAGACAAGACACAGGCCCTTACTGTAAGTGTCGATTAGCAATCGACTCGATAATTTTCAATTATGCGGACTGATTTTGAATTTGGTATTGTGTAACTCAATACACAAAAAAACGCATTATTGTGAATAATACGAGTAAGTGTATTATTGTGACTGACACAATTTTGATTTGCATTTGACATACTCGTATCTGTGACAATAAGACGGCGCAGCTTATGTTAAAAACAAAGTGTTTTTGAGATATTGACGTTTTTGTCTAAATTTGTTGTTTATGAACTTTTTAATTTTTTTTTAATGCCCAAATATAGAGTACAGAATACACGTTATATTTTGTTTTAATTTGTAAAAATATATGAAGAATAATATATTCACAACGTGGTTCAATAGGTTTTTCAAAATAAACATACTCGTAAGATTTCAATTAACCCATTTATTCCGAAAGACAGAGAAAGTAAAATTTCAAATTTTTAATCGAATACAAAAATATTTTTTTTATTTTTTTTTTTAAATGAAGGAACTACTGTTTTCAAGCTGTACCCAAACAGGTCTAATGGGAACATATGATTGCTAATTTTTTAAATGGAATTTTTTAAAGCATTCTTTTTCGACAGAACTCACCAAGCCATCTGACTCTCATGTTATATACTTTGCATCTAAGAGGCTTTTCAATTCTCTTAGGAAAATGGTGACTTTCAGTCAAAGCAACGCTTGCACATGTGGATCGTTTTGATGTCGAAGGTTGTAGAATTGTATATCTTCTAAGATAATATCGAGCGATATCTCTTTGAAACGTTGGGAAGTCAAAAAGTGAATTTATATAAACCAGAAAAGTATTGGTCCAAGAACTGAACCCTGGGGCACAACTAGACGCAGAATTTGTGGGCTACTTACAAGATCTTCTAACTTGTTGGGTTATATTTATCAAGTCGGACTCAAACCAATTATGTATAAGGCCACAAGAACCTGCACTTTCGTTATATCTACGAAGAGTCCAGCACAGAATTTTTTGTCATCTTCAACTTTGTATACAAAAGAGCAAAACTCCAAGAGGGCATCTTCAGTGGAAAGGCTTTCTCTAAACCCAAACTGAACAGGACTTGGATAATTTACCCTTCGGGAAGTCATCTTCAGAATCTGCTGTGACTTTATAAAGTTTCCAACATTAAGCTTAGCATGGACGTAAAAAAAATCGGCCACCACTACTTTTTGCCTCGAATTTGGATTTTGTATGCATTGACACACTGATCGTGTAAAGTCAACGCCACCCATTTTTTTTTTTTTTTTATAATTTACGCGCGGCTAAGGGGTTAGATACCCTTTTACTGTTGCCAGGGCGCGGGCGGCAGTTAGAAGGAGGAGAAAGGAAAATTGTTTTTGTAGTGGTTTGAAACTCAGGTGTGTTTGGTTTCTATGTTTGCTCTCCAGGGGTGGGAGTCCGAATAGGACGGAGAGTTTTTCTTCACTCAGAGTTATTCGAGGTATATCACAGTATTTTTCTTTTCTGTGCTTGAAACTCTACAACAGCCAAATCTACGTGTCAGTGTTATGCCTTCACACGCAGAATTTTTCTGTCTGAGTTCCAATTACACAATGAAAAACTGACTTGCCATGGGCAGGATTCGAACCTGGACCCTCCGAGTGAGAAGCGTTTGCTACTACCACTACACCACGGCCACCCCACACCCCCACCGTTATTATAATCCGCAATAAGATTCGGCTGCTGAATGAAAACTTTTATTTTTTCTACTTTTGACCAACGTTTGACATAATGCATAGGCTGGATGGTATCAAAGTTTACGCCCATGGTGACAACACTATTTTCATTTCACTTTACAAGAAGAATATTATTATTTACGTCGTAAATGTGCTCAAAATGACCTCGCCTGTCCTTTTTGAATTATTTTTTTAGCTTCAATGGGCATTTCTTTGTTCGGTTTTCTCTTACTGTTCCAGTTGCTCTGAAGCCCATCTCTCTCAAGAATCGCAAAAGCTCATGAGAATTAAAATAGCTGTCAAAATAAATTATGTGGTCAGATGGAAGTTGAACTTTTTCTAGAAGCTCAAGCACAACTCGAGATCCCAGTGGCATTTGTAACAAATCAGCGTTCACATTTTTTGCACCACAATATGTATCAAAATTGTAAAGGTAGCCACAACTACTTGTCAGCATCTAGTTCTTGAAACCAAAACGAACAGGCTTTGCTCTTATAAATTGGTTTGAAGAATGGTGTACAAAATACTTTATCATGGCTTCATCAATGGATAATTTTTCGTGCATTGTTGACATTGTTGTTGATATTTTTGGCACAAAAGATTCATAAGAGGTCTGAGCTTTGCCATTTTGTCTTGAGCATCTAGTTGATTGTTATTTGCGAATTGAATATATTGTTTTATCTCATAAAAACGATTTTGCGGCATGTTGTTTGCTACCACTGCGGTTCTTGTATTCTCATCCAATTTCCAATACATGGACTCCCTGGGCATTAAATGGTAACCACTATAGAACATAATTCCTATGACAATTTTCAACTCTTCTTTTTGGAAATTGAGGCTATGATGGTTATGTTGAGAAGCATACGGTCTAGTAGCATCTCTTTTGGACCAGTGTGGTTGGGTTTGAGATTGCCCAGTCAATGTCAGTGAATTGCAATGTCAAATGCAGCGTTATGATCATCTTGTTCGATTGCATTGGTTGCATCTGGAAGATTATCGGATCTCCTACCATAAAATAATGATGACGAGATTGCTTTGAAATCCATTCTAAAAAAAAAAAATTTCAGATTTTTCCATTGTACCCAAACGGGTATACCTAACTTTACGCGTGCTTACCTAGCGTCAAAATATATGAACACTTTATTTTTTAATTTTATATGATTTTATTATTAGTTTTTAAACTTTTTCCAAAGAAATAAATAGAAAATTGATAAAACAAATTATTTTTGCATTGCAAAATAGAGGCCAACTGCCGAAAAATCGAGAAAAACGAAATCGCATCTGAGACTAGTAGTAAAAAAAACTATCGCTTTACATTTTTTACAGTAAACTGAAAACATATCAACAAACAGAAAAAATTCAAATTTCATCAAAACAAAACAATTTGAAGAAGAGCAATCATAAAGTTGTTCAATTTTCTGTATCCAAGCGAGTACAGTGGTAGTAAATGGGTTAAAAGAGTATTTTTTTAAACGTTAGGTTGTTAATCTTCTTCATCATTTAATGCCATTTAAACTTTTATAAAAGGGATGGTATAGCAAATATTGTCAATCAATGGCAACATATCCAATAAATATTGCTTTTTCTTTTCATTGATTTCAAGTGGTGTAGAATAACATTTCTGCAGATCAGCTATTTTGATAGAATTGAACCCAAGGCGTTTTATATTAAGTCATTCTTTCTTCGATTTCATTAAGTGATGTTTTGAAATATATTGTTCCAAACTCTTTTGTGAACCTCATCCACCTTTCGCCACATAATTTTTCCTTTGGAAACAGCTGAAAAATTAAAAATCTCATACTCCCATGTGAGTATGTCCCGGAAGAAGAAATTTATGATCAATCGTTTCCACACTATATTCCACAGTTCCAAAAAAGTCTCGAACATTGAAGCAATAAAATAATTTGTATTCTGTCCCCGGCAACAATCACTGTACAAAACCACATGTGGAGTTTCAGCTGGAAGGTTTTGAAGATGGTTAAATACACATGAAGCGATCTCATTTCCTCCACGATTTGCTAATTTTTCGTGCCAGTTATAGGCTGTCCAGTATTACAGTATTATTTTTTTTTTTTTTTTTTTTTTTTTTTTTTTGTTATTTCATCAACAAGCTTAGCTTACAGATTACGAAAAACAAACACAATTGTATGAGAAAAAATAATTTAAAATATAAAAAAATAATAATAATTAAGTAAAATTTACAATAAAAACAATAACTAGCCAGAAAGTATGCTATATAAAATTATTTTAAAAGATTCTCTTGAAATATGAAGATCTATGTCTCTACATATTCTATTAAATGACTTAAGGGATCTAAAAATAGGCTCATTTTGTCCATAGTTTGTTCTATGCCCACTTAAATAAAAAAGTTGACGATCCCGCAGCACTCTCTCTGGGGCATAAATTGGAAACATAGATAACAAAATAGGACTATTTACACGTGAACAAAGGACATCTCTCACAAACATGATATCATGTGCATGCCTTCTCTCACTAAGTGGCATTATACCTAACAGCTTACACCTAACATTATATGTCGGCTGAAAGTTCCAGCGCATGTTGAAGAAAATATATTTTGTAAATTTCCTTTGCACCCTTTCTATGCGGTCTGAATACATCGAATAATTTGGGTTCCAAACAACATCGGCATATTCAAGAACAGATCTGACAAGGCCAATAAAAAGAGATAGCAAAGTAAAAGGATCAGAAAAATTTTTCGTGTTTCTCTTAATAAAACCAACTAGTGAATTGGCCTTCGCAACTATGTATTCTACATGAGAAGCAAATACTAATTTTGTGTCAATAAATACACCAAGATCTTTTATTTTGGATACTCTTTTTAAGGGCAGATTATTGACGTAATAATTGAACAAATGCAGAACGTTAGATCTAGAAAAAGAGATTGCAAAGCATTTATTAACATTTAAAGTTAAACAATTATTAACGCACCAAATCCATAAATTAATAAGGTCCATCTGGATCTTTAAGCAATCATTTGAACTCTTAATTTTTAAAAATATTTTGAGGTCATCTGCATACATTAAGCAGTGACAAAATTTTAGCTGTTGAACAATGTCATCAATAAATATAATAAAAAGGAGAGGGCCAAGGTGACTACCTTGAGGAACACCAGAAGTGCAAGATATTAATCTTGAATAATTATTTTCAATACAGACTTTCTGAGACCTTCCAATTAAAAATGAAGAAATCCATTTCAACATTGTCGAATGGAAACCAAATCTCTCCAGCTTTCTTATAAGTAGCCCATGGTTCACTGAATCAAAAGCTTTGCTAAAGTCCGTATAAACAGCATCAACCTGACACCCACTTTCGATTGCATTAGTTACAAAAGAAGTAAAGTAGACCAGATTAGACGTTGTCGAACGACCTGAGACAAAACCATGTTGAAACTCGGAAATATGTTCTTTAATGTGAAAATCAATCTTTCTTTTCACAATACATTCAAAAAGCTTTGGTATAGCCGAAAGTTTGCAGATACCCCTATAGTTCTCGACGTCATTTTTGGAACCAAATTTAAAAATGGGTACCAGAAAGGATACTTTCCAATCGTCTAGGAACAAACCTGACGCCAGCGAATAGTTAAATATCATGAGCAAAGGTTGGCTAATGGTGTTACAACAGTTTTTTAAAATTATAGCAGGAATGCCGTCGGCACCAGGCTTGGGATTTGACTTGATGGTACGAATAGTAGACTCAATATCCTCAAGGTCCAAAACCAATTGACCAAAATCAATTTTCGACATCGAGTAAGTTTCAGGCACAGTAGGAGTAGCAGAAAGAGAGTAGACAGATTCAAAAAATTTTGCAAATAGTTCGACAGAGTCACTATGACCATTAGACACTTCGTTTTTATAAAACAGTTGATTAGGCAAACCACTAGAACATCTTTTTTGATTTATAAAGTGCCAAAAGGATTTGGAATCACTTTTAAGACTGTTTTCGATGTTCATTATATAAATGTTATACAAAAATGTACTCAGACTAGAAAAATCTTTCCTCAATTTCCAAAAAATTTGCTTATCTGTATTGCTTCCTGTATTTTTGAAGCGTTTGTGAGCTTTGTTCTTTAAATTTTTTAAGTGCAATAGACGCCTGTTATACCAAGGAGGCTTGGATTTCAACTTTTTTGTGGAGCGAGGAACAAACATGGACAAACCAACATTAACTACAGAAACAAAATGAATATACATATCAAAAAGACATAGATTTTCAAATTCCTTATGCCAGTTAAGCGAAAGAAAATACTCATTTAAACCTTGAAAGTTACATTTTAAAAAATTTAGAGAACTAACGGAAGTCTTTTCTAATTTTACATAAGAGTATAAATCAATCTCGATTAACATTTGATTATGGTAAACAGAATTATTGAGAAGAGAAAATGGAGCTTCCGAAACATTTGTTTTGACATCATAAACAAGATCTAATAATCTGTTTTGCGAATTCGAAATAGAATTAATTTGACATAAATTAAATGAAAACATTGAATCGATAAGAGCTATTTCATAATCTTTTTTTACATTGCATGGTATAAGCATTTTATCGTCATCAGACCAAGACCAAGTTAGATCACCAATATTGAAATCACCTAAAGCGCACAAGATAGCTTCAGAGGAATAATTGCTAACATACTCAAAATTTTCTATGCAGTTTTCATACGCATCCAACCTACTACCAGATGGTATATAGCTTACAATAAAGATAAATTTTGAACTTCCAACGACCGCAGAAAAACAAATTTGGTCAGCAACTAAGTTCGGTAAAGGTATCTTCTTACCACCAAGGTTTAACTGAACAGCAGCAAGAACTCCACCACCACGATCCTTGGCCGATTTGCAGCGATCATTGCGGAAAACATCATAAATTGAACAATCGAAAATTTCAGTTGACGAGATGTCTTTATAGAGCCAGGTTTCTGTTAACACAATTACATCATAATCCTTGTGACTTGATGCTATAAACAAATCAGATGTCTTCGTTCTACATCCACTTGCATTGTGGTAATAAACATTCAGGTGTTGTTGAAGTTTATCAGAACCAGCATTAACACGAATTAGTTTTTTGATGAATCTTGAGTAAAAGGACGTATGTTTACGCCCTTCGGCCAGAAATTTCCATCATACACTGTTTTAGCGAATTGCGTAGGAACACCAATTTTAAAGTTCACAAACTTAAGGGGGCGTTGACTATCGATAAGCTTGATTAATTTAAAACACGAGATGCCTTCCGATGAAACTTCCAGTTTTGACGAAACATGAGTGATAATTACATCCGTAGTGGTGTCAGGGTGGAAACTTGAAATGTGAAACCATTTTAATTTACGAACTACATGAAGTTCATTATTTTGCACACTAGTTCCATGGATGACTTCTATGCGTTTGCCTTTGTATACCTTTTTGTTGTTGTCACTAGGTATGACGATAGGTGGTTCATTGACACCATCCCGACTGTCTTGAGCGAGCAAAACATTAGAATTTTGATTTGTATTACAATCCACAGAAGCACCAACAACATTAGCAGCAGCAGGTGAGTCAAAACAAACCAAATTGTTTCCAGTCATGAACTGTTAAATTATAGATCCACAATGGGGGTTTATAAAAAGAGACTGACGATCTCAAAATTGGCGTCGGCAGACATTGTTGTAAGTGAAACGTTAGAACTTTTATAGATGAGGAGTTTTCAGCTTTAGATTTCCATTGATCATTTTGCTCATTTTTAAGGTTCTCTCGTTATTCCTCAGTAGCAACGTTAATTTTCATTTTTAAATATTCACACTTATGGCAAGTACCTATCTGGCTTTTTACATTTCAAGTTCAGAGTGTTGAAAATTTTCGAAAACTTAGAAAATGAAACTGCAACATACTTTTCTGAATAGAGCCGAAACAATTCTGCAATTGATAAATCGGTCGACAAATACCTTTTGGAAGTATCGCGTCTTGTGTAATGCGATTCCTAGAATGGAAAACTTTTTATAAATTCAATAGTCTCTGAGGACGAGGATGTTTTCCACGCAAATCACTTGTGAACGACCCAAAACCTTCCAGCTTTTTTCTAACGACTGTTTTGATGAATTGTTCCGATTCACAAAGGGTGAGTAATACATTTCTGGCAAATATAAACTCTTTCTCCACATAGCTACATGAAATATTTGTTGGTGTATTTACTTTTTCTCAGATTAGTAAGGCTCTTTTCTTTTCTTACAAATTTGGTATCGCCAACCAAAATCAAGCCGCCAACAAATGCTTGTCTCAACTCATAAGAACCAAGTTCCCAGTACTATTTAAAAATAAGCTTTGATTTGCCAACTTTATTTTTTGTCTATATTTGTTGCGACAATCATCCAATCTTCGTACGGTTCGTTCTCTTACAACTTTTCCAGTTGTAGATATACTCCTATAGCTTTTGCCGGAGTTTCTTTTTTCTTTTTGCATCTTCTTTGTTTGCTTGGCTGTATTTTCGGTATTTTCTTCGTCGTTTTCAGAACATAATGAACCGCAATCTCCAAATAAAAGATTTTGTTCTATTCGGCTCCCAGCATTTCTTGTATCGAAGGAAATTTCCGAAGGATTAGACGGGACAAAATCAGGATCGCCAATATTTTGAATTTTCTCCTTCTGTCTGCACACCTAAACTATTATTTTAAGTTTCGTCAGCATTGCCTCCGTTTTCTTTTACGTTCTGGAAATCTTGATTAACCGATATGTCTTGCACTTTATTATTTGTGTCATGTTACTTAAAACCTTATAACATGAACTTACCAGCTGAGTTATCTAAATTGTTTTCATTGCCTGTAGATGTAGACCGTTCCAAATTTCTATCGAATTGCTTTTTTAATGCCATGGACAGCATTTTTCTTGCACGTTCCATTTTTGAGACTAGGTAAATAAGCTAATGTAGAAAACTTAAGCACACTTTTTGAAAGAGCAAGAAACTTGTTTGCTTAGACTGAAGAATACAACCTTTCCTCTGAAGTGATTAGAGCAAAGTGGTATGCATCCAGTTTGCTGACATAAGTAACGGGTATTTAAACACTGTGTTGCAACAGAATAGCTTATGTTCACTTGCTTGACCTTAAAGATTTACTAACGAAAGTAAAACCTTAATTCAAGGCGAGAGTGAGGAATACATCTATTCCAGATGTTCTTATACTTCCTGCCACTTTGCGATCCCATGCCCGTGCTTCCTACTAAACAATTGTGGGCAATGAAAACTGTGTTGGGCTAGTGCAATCTACCGTTTCTATGGTCTTAAAAGAAGTCTTCGAAGTGCTCCAAATGTATATAAGGGGTCCGCCATCTAACATTTTTTTTTTTTTCAACTAGTGCTTATTTCGTGAATGGTAACACTTAGCTCATGTCTGATTTGACAGAAACCAAATGTTGCCAATATCCTCCTCTTCAATTTTTGTGAACAAAAATTCGTTCAACATGACCCGATAACGATCGCCATTGACTGTAACGGCCACTCCTTGCTCATTTTCGAAGAAAAATGGCCCAATTATGCCTCTGGACCAAAATCCGCACCAAACAGTGACTCGTTTTGGGTGTATCGGCTTTTCAATGTATGCGTTCGGGTTTTCTGTGCCCCAAATGCGACAATTTTGCTTGTTTACATACCCGCCAAGATCAAAATGAGCTTCATCTGAAGAGATGATTTTTTTGGCAAAATCGGCATCTTCTCTAAGTCGATCGCAGGCCCACTTAGCGAAGCGAAAACGCATTGGATGGTCAGTTGGCTTCAACTCCTGAACCAATTGAACTTTGTATGGCGTCATACCAAGGTCTTTATGCAAAATTCGTCTCAATGATGTCTCCGAAATGTTCAATTGTTGAGAACGATGATGAATTGATGTTGATGGCGCTTCACGCACACTTTCTGCCACAGCAGCAATATTCTCGGGTGTACGCACTGTTTTTGGCTTTTCACGCTTTGGTTTATCGATGAGGATGCCAGTTTTTTTCACTTTTTTCACAAGATAATGAACATACGGAGCTGACGGTGCTTCTCTTCTTCCAAAATTCTTCCATATTCGTTCAGCGAAAGGATAAAATTAATTATCTGTCAAATCAGACATGAGCTAAGTGTTACCGTTCACGAAATAAGCACTAGTTGAAAAAAAAACGTTAGATGGCGGACCCTTTATATGTGTGGATTAAATTGTATGGCTTACTACGAAAAATTTTTCCGAGCGCTTTTTTGCCTGCGTTTTGATACAAATCCCATCGGGATCTGCTGCCATAAATGTCTGTTACTTGCTTTGCCCTAAAATTGCATAATTCTATCTTTTGTTTGCATATATATTTTATTTTTGTTAAAAAAACGTACACTTTCTGCTGGAAAAACACTTTTTACTTTTTTTTAAATAAACCAATGAACGTCAAATCAACGAATGTCGTTCACAATCAAAATACGCAATACAAAAATCTAAAATCAACTATCGGCATTCACAATAACAGCCTCAGTGAATTTAGTCTTCTGACCGCGTTCAGTGAAGTATTGCATTCTTGAAGCCGTAACGCACAAGGGGTTTTGTGTACCCTTAAGATGTTTCCACATAGCGTCGGCGAGGGGAAGTTAGGGAGGGAAAAAAAGAGAAATACCGATGTGCGTTGGTTTTACGTAAATGTTTGCAAGATGTAGTAACCAGATGTAGTAAAGACCTCGGCAGGGCATTCCACAAGCCAGTTGTTTGGCCTAGGAATGAATTCAAAGTACGTCCGAAAGTTTTTTTTTTTTTTTTTCATTTCATTTTTATTCATTCATTCATTTAAGCCCATTTTACAAATTTCAAAACAGCTATATATGCACTTAAATTTGTAAGAAGGTTTTATGAGTGGATTTCAATTAACAAACTTAAGTTTAACATAAAGGCAATTACATAAATTCAAGTACTGTACAAATATTAAGTGGTTTTCATCAGTGAATGAATAAATAAATACATTCTATAGTTAATAAAACTAGTGCCGAATGAATTGAGTCAGACAATAACAATATAGAAAATTTTAGATTAAAAAACAAAGAAAAAATATATTGTGTGGTGGAGAGAAAAGAAAAAATTCATAATAATTAGATGTAAGTACTAGTAGATGCTACTAAATAATTAACTTCGATAGATTATCAATCTCATTGAGGTCAAAATTAAACAGCCACTTCTTGACCGCTTTATTAAAGGAAAAGAAATTACTAGAGCGCCTTATTTCAATGGGTAGTTTATTAAAGATACGAGGAGCTACAGAAGAGTAATAACTTAAGAAGAGATGAGTATTGTGTGAAGGAATGAAAGCAAGATTCATAGAAGAGCTGCGAAAACCATAGGTATTCGGATCATGATTTAATGAGTATCCGCTTCTTAAGAAAGAGGTTTTTAATACTTTATAGAAATAAAGATGCTTTAGAGGCAATATAAAAGAATGTGTAAAGAGTGGGAAACTATGTTCATGGCGCCTTATTTTCCAGATAATTCTCAGCATATATTTTTGTAAAACAAGCAAAGGTTGCATTTTGTTTTTGTGTGTTCCGCCCCAGCAAGTTAAACCATATTGCAATTTGGATTGCAATCTATGGAAGTGTTATATGTACAAGATCTTTCGGAAAGCGATTCACAGCAATTGTCAGAGTTAATCAACATATTATTGCAGTACGCACTATGAAATGTAAAAACTCGAAGTTCTAAATGCAAAGAAGTGTTAAAATACATAATTTTTGTTTTGTCACTAATAACTAGCTTGTGCACACGGAACCAATGTCGTAACATTTCTAAATCATGGTTGATGTCAGCTATTAGATCTAACCAAGAGTTGCTGGAATATGAACAACCTATATCATCAGCAAACCCTGTAAGTTTTCCTTTCATATTAAGAGTAAAAATTGAGTTAATGAAAACTAGAAAGAATATAGGTCCCAGAACAGATCCCTGAGGAACACCAACTGTAATATCGCAGCACTCACTAAACATAGTTCCTATTCGAACCATTTGTTTCCTGTTGGTGAGATAGGACTCAATCCATTTAAGAACAAATCCCCTAAATCCAGTTTTATTCAATATACTCGTATTCAACAAGATTTTATGATCAACAGTATCAAAAGCCTTCGTTATATCCACGAAAAGAGCTGCAGTAACCTTCTTGCTATTGATGCTTCCATAAATTGAACTGCTGAAGTTAAGAAGTGCATCCTCAGTAGATTTTCCAGCTCGGAATCTATATTGCCTATCGTTAAAGAATGAGATACCATCAAGATAGGACAACATTCTTTTTTTGATTAATTTTTCGAAAACTTTAGAAAAAACTGGGAGAAGAGAAATAGGCCGATAATTGTTGAGTACTTTTTTGTCACCTTTTTTGAATATAGGTATAACTTCAGCAATTTTAAGCATTTCAGGAAATATACCACATAAGATACTTTTGTTAAAGATATGAGCCAAAATATTTACAATACAAAATGCGATGCTCTTAATAAATGCATTAGAATAAGATCTATGAGTAATGGAGGTCGAGTTGTTCAGAGACATAATCGTTTTATAGACCTCAATTGATGAAATTGATTCATAAAAAAAGCTATGAGGCTCTGATCTTTCCCTGTTAGAACACTCAAGCAAACATCTACTATTATTATTACTAGGTGTTATACCTGCCTCAGTTATTGTTTTATTTGCAACGCTAGTAAAAAATAAGTTGAAGCTATTAGCTACTGCCTTTAGATTTATAATATCCTGGATTTCATGCCTAAGACAAGATGGTATATCATTAGTACTGTTTCTGTTAAAAATCTCATTTACTATTCCCCATTCCTTTTTTAAATTACCTTTAACCTTTTGAAATTTGTTAATGTAAAAATTTTCTTTGCATAAAGGCACCTCAATAGCAATTTCCTTACAAATTTTATCATATGCACTACGAAGATGATTATTATTAGGTTGCTTTTTATATTTCACTCTTAACTTGTTTTTTAGATTAATTTTGTTTACCAGATAGTTAGAAATCCAAGGCTTGAGCTTGATTAGTTTATTACTTTTCTTACGCAGTGTCACCGTACAACTTGCAACATGTGTATTAAGGGTATTAGAAAACAAATTAAAAGCTTCATTGGGATCATTTGCTGTCCATATCTCAGACCAGTTTTCAAGCATTAAGTGATTAGTAAGCTCAATGAGATTCACGTTCTTAGACTGATAATAAGGCTCATGTTTATTACTTTGAACGTTATTCGATTGAAAGAACAAACAAACAATTGAATGGTCAGAAATTCTCAGATCAGCAGTGCTACTAACGAGAGACAATTTAGATTTACAATCAAGCTTACAGAAAATATGGTCAATACAAGTGTTGGAGGCTTGTCTTGTAGAGATATTTACGCACGACTCTAAGCCATTGGCACACATTAATGATTGATATCTTAAGGCAGCAGGTGATTCGCACAAGATATCCAGATTAATATCACCAGTTAAAATAAGATTCCTTACTTTTTCCTCGTTTAATAAATAGCGCAGTTCATCAATAAATTTCTCTTTACTCATATCATGAAGTCTGTAGCAACCAAGAATAACCGTCTGTTCTGTATTAATAGTGCAACTTATTCTTATCATGTCTGAACACTTAAGATCCAAATTTACACACTCAGTTACATAATTTATAGCCCTGTTATTTATATAAACAACAATACCACCTGCAGCGTAGGAGTTATTACAATTAAAGTCTTATACCCTCGTATTTCATAAGAATCCTTCTCATTATCGAAAATCCATATTTCAGATAAGAAAATGAAATCGGGATTGTTTAAAAATGACTCCAAGTGAGATACAAAGAGATCGAAGTTTTTTCGCAGGCTGCGAATGTTTTGATGTACTATAAAAAAATCAATTCGCTGCTCACAATGAAAAACGCTTGAACAAAATTCATTATCAAAATGGCAAAATGGAGTAAAAAGTGGACTTGAGGGTATACTGATGAACATTCATAGCGAGACGGGTGTTACGGTTAGAGGTTTTAAGGGGTGGAATGCTACTGGCGATTTCAATGGAGCACTGATGGTGGTAGTAGCGATAAAACAAAGTGAGACACGAAACATTTCGCGGCTGTCGCTACATATGCAAGCGCTCGCTTGCCCCCTTCATCGCTTCTTTACAATATAGTTCGCTGCCATCAGGATTGTGTATATATCCGCTTGGAAGAAATTAAAGTTTTCCTAACGAGGAGTGAAATCTTACGTTGGCGTCCTCCAGAAAAACACCAGCGCGGCGTCCTTCATCGGGAAAGTCGATTTCGTATTTTTTCCGTATTTTTTTTTTCTTTCTGGTGTCATTGCATCAGACGGTATGTCTGACAAAAGTATTGTGCCAAAGATTGCTTCTCCTTAAACGAAAGACGGCTTTGAGACTGATTATCAAGACGAGAGAGATTCTAGAGCGAAACCAGCCGTGCTAGGGAAAGCCCCATGCAGCAAAGACAGATCCTTCTTTAGAGTCTTGGAATAAGCAGCAATAACGTGTTTCATGAGAGCTTGTTCCAATAGACAACCGAAGCAAAGGATATAATTGGTCTTATCAAAGCCGTGTAGGTTCAAAGGACCCTTCTCAGTGATAGGTCCCATGTTTTTCCGACAGCTCCTTTGCACTGCAAGAAGGCCGATAGCGCCTTAGAGGTTTTCGACGTAACATGTCTAATCTACGTCTTGTCCTCCTTCAGCTGCTATAGTTTTTCATTTTAGCATTGTTTTACGTGATTCTTCTATCAGCAGTTTCCTTTATGCGCATTCTTCGTCTCGATTACTTCCTAGACTTATACGACATTCGATTCAGCCGTACAAAAGTAAAAGGTTGTGCCACTCTATTCGTTGTAAAATGGGGCTCTGGTCGAATTGATTGACAGTGCGATCTTTGTAGTAAGACAGCTTTTGTCACTTTTTACTGTTTCGAATTTTGGTAGCCAGAAGGCGAAATCTATTGTCCTTTTACGGTTTTGGACAACTTCGCCAAAAATATTTTCCAAATTTATAAGAATTCAACTCCTTTTTAAGAATTTTAACACGTCGTCTTACGGACAGCTTTTGTAGACACCATCCAAGAGGCCGTAAAAGTCCTATGAATGATCGCTTATCGACGTAGAGTCCATGATCTTCGATTTATCAATTTCCCACCTGCAATCGTGATATATGAACGAGAGCATGCTTTCACAGCATGTGACTCTACTGTAACATCAAGGTTGTAAAATTAGTAGTATACCAGGTAAAGCCAGTAACCTCATAGAGTACAACGGTAATGAATTGGAAGGTGTGAAATCGGATGACCTTACATCCCAAATGACAGGAATATGTTATTTTTTTAAATAAACTTATAGTGAAATACCTATGTGTCATCGTATATAGTAGGTCTGTGAATAATTCGATGAATTACGTCGTCATATCGCACGTAGCGCCATTCCATCGAAACCGCATCTCTCCCAGATCAACCTACAATATTGCATTTCACATTTCTTTACAAAAACAATCTGTTTGATCGATTTTCACTGATGATAACGTGAGCATCGGTCTTCTTTTTGTTACAATTGACGCACGCTCAGCAAGGAATTTTGCGTATCCTTAAGAGGTTTGCACACTGCGCGGCCGAAGCGAAATTAACGAGGGAAAAAATATAGATACCGATGTACGTTGGCCTTAAATGTTTGCAGGTCGTGATGACTATGGAATAAAGAGATCGGGAGCGCAATCTATAAGCGAGCTTGCTTTGGAAATCAAAACTGGATTCTTTCTAATCAAATAGAAACAGGCTATATTTTCTCAAAGAGCGCAATAAAACTGAGGCCTCAAGATTAACACCAGCTTTGAAATGTTGCCAAGGCTCTTCAAGAGAATGAAAGGGAACATCATCATCGAGGTCCTAATGGGGTACTTTGCTACAGGCCCAATAGTAGCCGGACTATGCATACAAATGTTTGTAGAAGTTTATTTCAGAAAAGATGTTTCATAGATGTCGTTTCCGCCTTCTAAGGGGATTACTAGGAATAGGTTGCTTCAGTTACATGACAAAAATGTCAAAAAAGCAAAATAACCTGGTATTTTACCTTGTTAGTGAGGCTTAGAGTTGTTAAATTCAAGCGGAATTTTTATTGGACATAGTTTCTTCGAGCAACATCAGATTCTATTTACCAAAGTTCGCACATAACTTCATTTCGTGTCATTACAAACTGTAGAAGTTATAGCTATTCCTCATTCACACTTTACAAAAATCAACTTATATGATAATTTCTGGTAACTACTCCACAATTTACGCTCAGCTACTATCTACGAGTGGGTTACGAATACAATGACAAAGTGTCACGTGCATTTTTCGCGGATTTTCATTTTTCACGCGCGCCTTCCTGCTTAGTTGTTTATTTGTTATACTTACCGTTACTACCATGCGAAAACGTAGTCCCCGCTTTCACTTGGGGCTCTAGGGTGTATCATATTATATTAAGCGTGTGTGTCGACGTTATTTGAAAGAAGACGATGACGAACGAAGACGAAAGCAGTTCGCGCCCGACCTGTGAATTGGGTCGATGTGTGCTATCCTGAAATAAGTGCCAATAATAAGCGAAGCTATAAGAACGTAAAAACCTATAACGAATGTTATGTGTACGAGCACCCAATAGTCTATAGTCATTTGTATGTAACCTATATTTGACTTTGTTGCAAGGACCCTCTCATGGGTGGTGTATACGTACGATTAGAAGTATCGATGTGAAGTCGTACGCCTATCCGTATATGTGCAAGTACATCTGTCATTGGAGCCTATGCTTACAAAACCAACTCTCATATGATGAATTCTACTGTCGAATGTCGAATATGTCGATAATCTGCTGTTCTGTCTGTCTCTCTGTCCTATTCGTATTTCGTTTGTGTCTATGGCTTTAATGCATTTAAGCGCAGATTTCCTATTTTCTGTTTTCTGCTTTCAGCTTTTTGTTTTTTGATTTCTGTAATTCCTCTCTCTCTTTGGTTCATTTTTATTTATTTTTGATTTGAGCGAGATTTCGTGCTTCCAATTGCTAACTTACCAATGAAATCACATGGAGTTCCATTTATTTTTACATTAAATACTGAGGACCATTGAAGGTAATAGAAAACAGACAAAGCAGACAATTGTAGAAAGCGAAGTTGTTTACTTCTCAGTTGAACTCTGTAAATTAAAAGCCAATGCGAAATTTTAAACAGAGCCATTTAAGCGAAAAAATCGCAAGTCTAGTAGTAGGATATCACTACACGCCACTCACGCTCAACTGTAGCTAACAACAGATGGAGTAAGCAACTATTTAAGGTTACTTCGAAAATGGCACAGACACATTCTTCTGATCCGGTCGCAATATATTAGTTTCGCTTAATTGCTACAGCCAAGTAAATTACCATTCTTCAATATCTCTTGCTTTCGATTCTTTGGCTGTCCTGTCGTGGCAGGAGACTTATGAGCTAGAGATTCTAAGGTTCTGAATTCGTACTAAGAGCAAATGACGTCCAGACTAGACCCCATAGGATTATACTTCAGGAGCGAAAATCCACCGTGGTCAATGCCCCAAATAACATCTGGTCCCAGATGCTTTATCGAGGGTAAATGAAGAGTTGTCTTCAATCTCCTTAGCTACGGCGGATCCATGGTACCTTAAGATGTTGGAGGTGGTGGAAAGGAATGGGGAAAAATTTCCAGACTGGAGACTGGAAGAGGGTAACTTGTTCAGGCGAGTACGGATGAGATATCCGAAGTTGATGACCCAGGGTAGTGAGTGGAAGCGAGTAGTTCCGATGGAAAGTCGGTCCGAAGTACTAAGACAATGCCACGACGACATATTGAGTGGTCACGGTGGTGTACAAAAGACGCTAGACAAGGTGGCGAGAAGCTATTATTGGCCGAAGCTAAAAACAAGTGTCACAAAGTACGTCCGTGCATGTACAGTCTGTCAGACGGTGAAACCTGACCTATGGAAACCTGCAGGACTAATGGCTTCGAGGTGTAACGTCAGCAGAGCTGTTATGCGTGGAGTTTGTAGGACCGTTTCCTCGGTCTACTAAGGGATATTGCTACATTTTGACGGTTGTCGACTTCTTCTCAAAATTTCCCTTGTTTTTCCCGGTTAGAACAGCAACCGCTAAATCCGTACGAGCTATTCTCGAAGAACAAGTGTTCTTAGTGTTTGGGGTCCCTAAATGGATTGTGTGTGACAATGGAGTGCAGTTTAAGACCAAGGAAATGGCCGATTTGGCCGATGCCTACAAGGTCACCCTGAATTTCACTGCACTTTACCACCCGCAAGCCAATCCGGCGGAGCGGTATAACCAAACGCTAAAGACAAAACTTCGTGCCTATGCTTCCGAGAATCACCGGAAATGGGATGAGCTTCTACCCAAAGTAGCGTGTGCCATTCGAACCTCAACACACGAAGTCCTCAAGGAGTCGCCATACTTCGTTTTGTTTGGGAGGGAGATGCCAATTAGGGGTGATGGGTCTGAGGTTCCTTCAAATGGTTTTACAGCCGATCGCTCTTTTGATGTTCAGGCCTGGTCAAAAGCCTTAGGTGAGGTAGCAGAAGACGTAAGGAATAGAATGCGGGTCGCAGCTAGAAAATCGGGAAAATTGTACAACCTAAGGAGGAGAGACACTCAGTTCTTTCCGAAGGACTTAGTTTTGAGAAGGAATTTCGTCTTATCCGATGCTGCGAATTATTTTACGGCAAAGCTTGCCCCCAAGTATGTAGGTCCCTTTGAGGTTGTCCGAAGAGTCTCTCCCTGGACGTACGAATTAGGGGACAAAAGCGGGAAAAAAGTAGGCGTTTGGCACTCAAAAGACTTAAAGCTATTTATAGACAAGGACGACCTACGGTAGCAAGTCTGTTTAGGGTATAAGTACGAAAATCTTTCAATAGAAAGGGGGTGTTTATTATGGTTTAATTTTGTTTGAAAGATTTTCGTCCAGTTTGGTGTGAAAACTCATGCCATCATCAGTGGGAGCATCATCCCCATGGTAGGGGCTTGGCGTCAAGGTAGCGCGCACAGCTTCCCACTGGGGTGTTGGAGGTTCAATTCCCTATGGAAACCAGCTTGTTTCTTTTTATTCTTTTTCATCGGCCATTTTCGTCGCGGTTCTCATTAAGGACATCTGTTACAGCCTGTGGAGATGTGCTTGGTGAGAGCAGCGGAAAAATGGCCTGATCCGTGGAATGGGCTAAGACAACCAAGCCATAAAATCTAATCCACGGCGAGGTGAGACTGTAGCTAGCTGAGGAAGATTCGAGAGGGTCAGTTGGTTCGAAACAGGCAGTGAGTCAAGTAGTCAAGTATAGTAGTGCAGTGCAGGGAGCAGGAAAAAAAAAGTACAGTCGTGGAAGAGTATATACTTAATTTAAAACCAGTTCGAGAAAAAAAAAGTAAGGTGGGTTTTGTTTTTCCGTTTTATGACGAACGCTATCCTGAAGTGCGCTAATTTTATTTGGTTAGGATACTAAGGGTAAAATCGTGGTTGGAGGTTCTTTTTGGTTGCGTGAAATCCTGGACACGTTTGGTGCAGTTTGGCGATTCATCCTTTCCGAAGTGAAATCCCAGTTAGAATTGGAGCGAGACGATCGAGGAGCAGAGCCCAGAGCCAACTAAGTTCTTCTCAGGTGGTTGGTTATTTTGTTATAAAAATTTAAAACGTAACTATGTCCGAAACGGAAACCCCTTATTAATATTAATTCCGAACCAAGAGCGTATTACCAAAAAAAAAGGGACGAGATAAAACGTGGGAAAAAAAAAAGAATCAATTGCTCGGGGAAACTGTTATACGCCGCGTATAGTACTTAAACAGTTTTAGACAGAAAAAAAAACATATGCGGTCAGTGGTCGTGATAGCCAAAGCGCTTGGCTAGGTCGTGCAGAGGTTCCTGGTTCGAGTCACCGAAATTGTTTTCCTTTTTTTTTCTCTATCTTAACTGTTTTGTTTTTTTTTTTTTTGCTTCTCATTAACCTTCAGTCATTGGGGAAGCGTGTTGTTATTTTTTTGTTTTTGCGATAGCTTTCTACCTAGAATTAAGATAGAATTAAGATATCCACCTTTAAGATAGAATTAAGTTTGTATCATTTTGTGGCGAATGGAATAAAATTGTAAGAATTTTAAGAGTGTAAGGAAATCGTTGTACTAATTGATAAAGGCGGGGTTTGTTCGCGATCGTCACAACCAATTCGCGATTATAGTTGTCTTGAAGTTGTTGCTCTAGAAGTTCAAAGCTAGGAATAGAGAGTTTCTTGGGTTGTACTGTCGTAAAGTATAGCCTGCACGACACCACCTCCGATGAACGGACTCGGGATAATCTAATTTTCAGTGGGGGGGAAACATTGCCGTAGGTAGCATGCGGATATCTCGAACATCCGACGGCCAGCGAAGTGACGTAGTTTGACGTCGGATGGCTAAAATCGCAAGAGATCGCCAAATCCTTCTTCTATAGAACTTCTCTTCAGCTCTTAAGAGGTCCTCTTCCACCAGCATCAAATATTGAAGACCAGTGGCATTTTTGCTGGGTTTTACTCGACCACCACAACGGACCACTTGATTTGAGTGCCGGCAAGCACATGCAGTAACCAAGAGGTATACAAAGCGATGCTGCATTGAACGACTAGAGCTGCTCACGTGTTCTACGAGCAGAAAATGAGAGATGTACACCGGCTTCTAAGGAGGAAAAAGAAGGAACATGAGAAGGCCGCGGTTGAAGAAATTTAGTGATACTACTCCAGGAATGAGATTCGGAGGGTTGACAGAAAGGTAAAGAAAAAACGGACACGAACACTAAACTGAAGCCTGTAGATACGAACAAGGGAACATAGTAATAGAGAAATTTGGAAAGAGCATTTCTGTAGACTGTATAACGGCGATGACGAACCAAATACCACTGGCAGATTAAGCCTTTAAACCTAGACGATATAGACCAACAATTCCATCTAACGACCTGGATGAAGTAGTTAAGATAGCCACATTGAGTCCAACAAAGCTGCTGGAGCGGATGGCCTGACTGCTGAGCTCTTCACAGCGGAAGGCGATGATTTGGTAAGAAGCATACCTACGCCAACTCACTTCTAAAATATGGTCAAACGAAAGTATGGCCGATGAATGGAACCTCAGCATATATTGTCCGATCCTCAAGAAAGGCGACCCTCTGAACTGCTCCAAATACAGGGACTTCATTCTTCTTAACATCACCTACGAGGTCTTATCTGCCATATTGTGTGTGTGAATACCTGAAACCATTTGTCAACAACCGGATTGGTCCATAACAGTGTGGCTTTAGGCCAGGAAAGTTCACCATCAACCTAATATTCACACTATGGCAGATCCTATAAAAACCCCATGAGCTCCAATCTATAGAGCATAGATATACAGAGCTTTGGCATTCCTGACAAATTCGTCCATTTCTGCCGGATGACGATATAGAATACACGCTGCTCTATCAAAGTCGGTAAACAACTCACCGAGACCTTTAATGTCAAGAAAGGATTTAGACAAGGCGATGCGCTGTCATGCGATTTCTTTAATGTAATTCCGAAAAGAATAGTGACAAACTCACACACCAACACAAGAGGCACAATCCTTTTAAAAGTCCGTCCCATTACTCGCTCACGCCGATTATATTGACATAATCGGAAGAAAGCAACGTGATGGGTTTAACGGTCAATGAAGGCAAAACGAAGTATATGACATCAACAAGAAAGGAAACCCAACTCCGAAGTCGCGCACAGAGACTTTGAGATAGTTAAGGACTTTGTCTATCTAGGTTCCGCTATCAATTCAGACAACGACTCCAGAGTCAAAATCAAACGAAGGATAACTCTTCCCAATCGCTGCTTCTTTGAGCTAAGAATGCAACTAACTGACTAGCAAAGACCTTAATAATCCCAGCCCTGTTATATGGCGCAGAAATATGGACTTTATCAAAAATGGATAAGCGTGCTCTTTGGGAACTTTAAGAGGAAAATTTAGAGGGTGATTTTCGGTCCCGTCTGCATAGACGGTGAGTGGAAGAGGAGATATTTATTCTCTTGCAAAAAAGCCATTGGGAATAAATGGGGCCTTCAACCTAGCATAACCTATACATCTCGGTCATAAGACCGATACTTACTTACGAGGTTTCCGTCTGGTGAACGGCCTTAGAAAAAGCAGTCAACTGCATTAAACTGAGCAAAGTCCAAAGAACAGCATGTCTATGCATAAGCGGAGCCTTACGGTCTACCCCTACACCCCTCGATATTTTCAGCAGGCGCCTTACATTTGGCCATGCTAACATTCTTAATGCATTAGAAATCCTCACAAACAACATTGATTACACCATACCTGTACTTTGGTTTGAAAAAAACTTCCATGTAAGCTTCCCCTCTAGATCATTCTGAGAGGAGGATGCTTTCATGGAGGACAAGTCAATCCATCTCTACACAGATGGATCTAAAACCGATAGCGGGGTTGGTGGCGGTGTTTTATCAGGTAAGCTAAATCTAAGCCTCTCTTTCCGCCTTCCAAATCACTGTAGCGTGTTCCAGGCGGAAATTTTTGGCGATTAAAGAAGCTCTGTCCTGGCTGAAGAAAAACGTGATACCTGGACTCGGTCTCATTATATTCTAAAACCGCCCTTGAATGCCGATCATCTCTCATGGAGATGGCAGAGCAGTTCCACATTCACCTTTATTGGGTGCCGGGCCACAGAGACATTCCAGGGAACTGCAGAGCCGATGAACTCGCCAAAATTGGAACCACTCTACCTATCCTACCGGACAAAGGTAGTATAGGTATACCAATCGCTACGTGCAAACGAACACTAAAGCTAGATTCCAATAAAAGAACAGACCTTAGGTGGACTGCTGGACAAACATGTCTAGCGACCAAACAGATCTGGCCAAGGCTGGATCTGAGTCGATCTAAGTGTCTGATCCTTTTAGATAGGAAACATCTCAGCGCCATAATAGGTGTCTTTATCGGACACTGCCTCATAGGCAAGCACGCAAGAAGGCTTGGCGCTTTTACAAATTATTTCTGCAGACGCTGCATGGAAGAGGAAGAGGAGGAGACAATCCTCCACCTACTCTGTACATGTCCAGCTCTCTCGCAGAGAAGAAAGCTTCATCTAGGAGCTTTCTTCTATAACTACCTGAACGATCTAGAAAATAAAGACGTTAACAGTCTCCTAGGCATTATCATAAGCTCAAACTGGTTCCATTAGTAAGAGGATCATAGATCCACGTGGCATCACGTGGCCTAATAGGCCTAAGTGGGTCGGTATTTCCAACAGCCACTCTTACCTAACCTAACCTAACCTACCCCCAATATTTAATCTCCTATGGAGGATTCCATATTGTCGAGGATATGGTTGAGCATACGTTACGCAAATAATAAAAATGACGAAGGGTGCACTGGAAATACTTTTTCAAATTATCGGCGTGATTCGAAAAACTCATCTTTGAATAGAGGGTAATCCCCAAATATTTAAGTTCGTTTACTCTCTCTACTAGGAAACATTTATCACTACAGGTAAGATTACAACAAAAACAAGGAGAGGAAACACCAGACGAATAATAGCAATTAGACAGTTTGAAAGTACACATTAGCTTCCAAATTGTATGAAGAAGTGTTCCAGCCATCCACTCGTACGCCCTCTCGAAATAACCTTCCTCTTACCTTCTACTATCAAAACGTAAGAGGACTGCGATCTAAAACCCGTGCTGTCTTGCGAAAATCTCACGCTCTCCTATTTGAAGTCTACGCTCTGACCGAAACTAATCTAATTCCTGATATAAAGAATCAGGAATTATTCCCCCCTAGTTTCAACGTTTTTCGAGACGACGATCTTACCCTTCCAAAAGATGATTCTCCTTGTCGAGGTGTCCTACTGGCCGCCCGCAATTACCTAACTTCCTCTCCAATTGCTGTTTCTACTTCTTCTAAGCTTGACTACGTTTCAATAAAAATAACAGTCCCCTGCAGGTCCCTGTAATTTATGTGTTTTTACATCCTACCGGCACAACCTATCGAATGCTTATTAACTTATCTGATCCTCTCGATGATATTATCGTATTCGGCGATTTCAATCTACCTCAACTGCACAGGACTCAATCAGAGGATGAATCTTTTTTTTATTGCAAACTCTAAGTCGAGTAAAGAATGCCTCTTCTTGGATAAGCTTACAGACTCTAGCTTGTGCCAAGTTAGTGGGGTCTCCAACTATATGGGTAGGCAATTAGGCCTCATTTTCACCACTGACTACATAAACTCCGCTGTCTCACTTTGTCCCCTCTCACTTTCAAACATTGATAACTTTCACCCGCCAATTCTTCTTTCTCTTTTCCACAAGCATACCACATCTGCAGCTGCATCGTCTTACGACTTTCATAAAGCGAATTTCCACAAAATTGATGCATATCTTAGTAAGTGTACGCCAATATGTCCCTCAGTGATGCTCTCTCTATCTTCTACAGAGAATTATTAAATTCTATTTCTCTCTACGACCCCTTTTCGCGCAAGAAAACCCCTTCTACGAGCCCCCCGTGGTATAATCGTAAACTTCGCTCTTTACGTAACAAGAGAAACAAATTATGGGCAGTTTGCCTTCGATCCAATTCCTTTGCTGACTATTCCAACTACCTCGGTTTATACCTTCAATTCGCCCAGCTTTATAATGTTCTCTACCAGCTATACCTTAAAAACGATCCTAAGTCTTTCTACCAATTTCTTAACTACAAAAAAAATCTGACGGTTTTCCTCCATCTCTCTCACACGAAAGCTTTATATCATATATCATCAACCGATCCGCATACCATAGCCAACTTTTTGCTACTTTCTTTAAGCAATCTTTTGCCTATAATTCCTTCGTACCTAATCCTTCTTATTTCAATGGCCTCTCTATTTCTCAATGTTTTGATCGTAGAAAATAAATTACAACAACTCAAAGATGAATACTTACCCGGCACATCCATATTACTTAAAAAGTGTTCCTCAACACTTTCTTACCACCTCCCAAATCTCTTCCAGTTATCGCTCTCTCAAGGTGAATTTCCACAGATATGGAAGTCTTCTTTCATAACACCGATGCTAAACTTTCACATACTCGTATACCCAAACTCCTCGAAAGCATTTTGTACGAAGCCTTAACTTTCCAGTGCAAATCTCTTATTTCCGCTAATCAACACGGCTTTCTGAATGGTAAATCAACTACCACCAACCTCGTGCAATTCGTGTCCTCTGTTCTCTCAGCCTTAGAAAGTGGTGGAGAAGTTGACGTTATAACAACTGATTTCAGTAAGGTTTTTGACAAAATATCTCATAAACAAATCCTGTTGAAATTGTCCGTCCTCGGCTTTGAACCCATTCCACTAAAATGGTTATCTTCTTACCTGCATAATCGCTTTTATACTGTTCGTTTCAGGTCTGCTCTATCGGCCCCTATCTTGGCCACTTCAGGTGTTCCTCAAGGTAGTCACCTAGGTCCACTTCTTTTCATTCTAACCATTAACGATCTTGAAAAGGTCATTCACCACTCACAGATTTCTCTCTATGCTGACGATACCAAATTTTGTAAACCCATTTCCTCACAACATGACTTCAGACGCCCTCAAATAGATCTAAATAGTTTTTCCATCTGGCGCATCAAGAACTGCTTAGAACTCAATGTCACCAAATTTCAATCGATTACCTTCTCACGTAAGTGCAACAAGTCTCCTCCCCGAATTTACCTTCTCCACGACCAACCTATATCCCTTGTTGAGTCTATCCGCGACCTTGGCATATTATGCGACAGAGAGCTTAATCTCCGCTCGCATATTGATGAGATAATTACTGAAGCAAGCTCATCACTTGGCTGCCTTAAAAGATTCTGCTGTCCCTTTCATCGAGTTCATATATCATGATTTACACTTCCAGGTCTACCTTGGAACGATCCGTCTCAAGCTCATTAACCTTGCGGAACGAAGGGACGCAGCTGACATTCTTTTCATTCACCGACTCCTCTCAGGCTTCGTCGATTGCACGTCTCTTTACAACTCCATTTTCTTTTGCACTAACCCTCGAAATCTACGTCTCTTTTATCTACCAATCCACCGCACCACATGGCTCTAACAAACCTGCGTGAGGTAAACTCCAACCTTTCCGTTTTCGATTTTAATCGCAGCACTCACTCCCTCAATGCCGATCTCGTTCGCCATCCCTAGCTTTAAACCCTAGTGATAAGTCATAGATATCGCTAAACCTTAATTTTCTTTAAGGGATGTGGGGTGGCCGTGGTGTAGTGGTACTAGCAATCGCTTCTCACTCGGAGGGTCAAGGTTCGAATCCTAGTCATGACAAGTTTTTCATTTGTGTAATTGGAACTCAGTCAATTCTGCGTGTGAAGGCATAACACTGACACGTAGATTTGGCAGTTGTAGAGTTTTCAAGCACAAAAAACTAGTGCGAATTATAACCTTAGAATCACTCTGAGTGAAGAAAAACTCTCCGTCCTATTCGGACTCCCACCCTCTGAGAGCTAATATCGAAGCCAAATATACCTGAGTTTCAAACCACTACATCACAACAATGTTTTCCTTTCTTCTCCTTCTATCTTTCCGCCCATGCCTAGGCAACAGTAAAAAGGTATCAAAACCCCCTAGGCGCGCGTAAATTATATAAAAAAAAGTTTTTAAGTCCTAGTTTTTAAGCTTGTATTAAGCCAAATAATTGGGGGCGTTAGCCCCCACCAAAATTAAAATTAAAAGGCCCGTCATACAGCGATCAGTAATTTTCAGGTCAAAGACACATTTTTCGCATTCGTTGAGCATAACATTAATGAGGCGCCCATAAATATGATCCAGACAGCTCCCCGAAACAGGGTTGAAGTCGGCTGAAGTTTAACCAAGTGCTGAAAGACTGCGGTCATTACTTTTAGTTTTGTTTAAAAAAGTTTACTATGTCCAGCTGGACAATCCTAACGTGCGGTCAGTTTTTTGGTTGCGTAAGGCAAGACTGTTTATAAATGGTTTTCCAATAGGGACTTGACAACTTTGAATTTAATTTGTGAACGCACTCTTTCACTAATCATCAAACTGTCACTGTCAATTTATTCAGTAAACTCAACATTTTCATCATGGTAAAGTACACGAACGAGCAACGAACGAACGGAGTTGGTGACTGCAACTTTAAGAGCGTTAACTCCAATTTTCGGTCGTAATTCTCGCCCTAGTAGACAGGCAATAACAAGTTTAGTACACAAATTTGAGTCTACATATTCGTTGTGTGATGTTGCCGTGTCAGTGAGACAACGCGTTGGTCGAAGTGTCGAAAATATCGCTGCCGTTCAGGCGTCCATAGCAAACGATCCAAATCAGTCAATTTCACGGCGTTCTCAAGAATTGGGCATCGCTCAGAACACATTATGGTGACCACATACAAGATCAAGCCGACTCAAGAATTGAAGCCGATGGACCATTTGAAGCGACGTACGTTCTCCGATTGGGTTCTGGAGAAGATGCGCCAAGATGATGAATTTCATCGCAAAATCATCTTCAGTGACGAAGCTCATTTTTGGCTCAGTGGGTTCGTCAATAATTTTAATTTAATTTAATTTAATTTTAATTTTTTTAATTTTCGTGGGGGCTAATGCCCCCATTTATTATGCTTAATACAAGCTTAAAAACTAAGACTTAAACTAATACTAGGGCTTAAAGCTAAGGATGGTGAAGGAGATCGAATTTGAGGGAAAGTGTGCTGCGATTAAAATCGAAAACGGAAAGGTTGGAGTTTACCTTACGCAGCATACGGGAGATTGGTTCGTTAGAGCCATATGTGGTGCGGTGGATAGGTAGATAAAAGAGACGGGTGGAACGTAGATTACGAGGGTTAGTGTTAAAGAAAATGGAGTTGCAAAGAGGCGTGCAATCGACGGAGCCTGAGAGGAGTCGGTGAATGAACAAAATGTCTGCTGCGTCCCTTCGTTCCTCAAGGGTATTCAGGTTAATGAGTTTGAGACGGTCTCGATAGGGAGGTAAGATTAGAGGATCGTTCCAAGGTATACCTCGAAGAGCAAAGCGAAGAAAACGACGCTGGATCCTCTCAATACGAGATACATGAACTCGTTGAAAGGGACACCACGCTTGGCTAGCGTACTCGAGAAGGGGGCGAACGTAAGTGATGTATAGTGATCTAGTCACGTACGGGTTGCAGAATTCTTTGGACCATCTTTTAACGAAGCCGAGTGGTGAGTTTGCTTTAGAAATTATCTCATCAATATGCGAGCGGAAATTAAGCTGCCTGTCGCATAATATACCAAGGTCGCGGATAGATTCAACAAGGGGTATAGGTTGGCCGTCGAGATGGTAAATTCGTTGAGGATACTTCTTGCACTTACGTGCGAAAGTAATCGATTGACATTTGGAGACATTGAGTTCTAAGCAGTTCTTGATGCACCAGGTGGAAAAACTATTTAGATCTATTTGAAGGAGGGTGGAGTCTTGTTGTGAGGAAATGGGTTTAAAAAATTTGTTATCGTCAGCATAGAGAGAAAGTGTTGAGTGTTGAATGAGCCTTTGAAGGTCGTTAATAGTTAGGATGAAGAGGAGTGGACCTAGGTGGCTACCTTGAGGAACACCTGAAGTGGCCAAGAAAGGGGCCGATAGGACAGATCTGAAACGAACATTATAAAAACGATTATCCAGGTAAGAAGATATCCATTTAAGCAAAATGGGTTCAAAGCCCAGGACGGACAATTTGAACAGGATTAGTTTATGAGATATCTTGTCAAAAGCTTTACTGAAATCAGTTGTTATAACGTCAACTTCTTTACCATTTTCTAAGGCTGAGAGAACAGAGGACACGAATTCTACGAGGTTAGTGGTAGTTGATCTACCCTTCAGAAAGCCGTGTTGATTGGGGGAAATAAAAGATTTACACTGAAAGCTTAAGGCTTCATGCAAAATACTTTCGAGGAGTTTGGGTATATGGGAAAGTTTAGCTATAGGGCGGTAATTAGTGACTTCGCTCTTTAATCCCTTTTTGTGTATGGGTGTTATGAAAGAGGACTTCCATATCTGTGGAAATTCACCTTGAGAGAGCGATAATCGGAAGAGATTAGCAAGGGGGCGTGAAAGAGTTGAGGAACACTTTTTAAGAAATATGGATGGAAGGCCATCTGGGCCGGGTAAGTATTCATCATTAAGTTGTTGTAATTTGTTTTCTATTACTGTATGATCAAAGCTATGAGAAATAGTAGGGCCAATAGGGAAGTTAAGTAGGTATTTGAAATAAGAGGGATCTGGTACGAAGGAATTATCGGCAAAATATTGCTTAAAAAAAGTAGCAAAAAAGTTAGCTATGGTATGCGGATCAGTTGATGATATATTTTCGTATGAGAGAGATGGAGGAAAACCGTCGGATTTTTTTTTGTAATTAACGAATTGATAGAAAGACTTAGGATCATTTATAAGCCTTGATTGCGCACTATCAAGGTATCGCTGATAGAGAAACTTATAGAGCTGGGCGAATTGAAGGTATGACCCGAGATAGTTTGAATAGTCAACAAAAGAGTTGGACCGGAGGAAAACTGTCCATAATTTGTTTCTTTTGTTACGTAAAGAGCGAAGTTTACGATTATACCACGGGGGGCTCGTAGAAGAGGTCCTATTACGCGAAAAGGGGACATAGAGAGAAATAGAATTAAGTAATTCTCTGTAGAAAATAGAGAGAGCACTTTTTAGGGGCATATTGGCGAAATCAAAAGAACACTTACTAAGATATGCGTTAATTTTGCGGAAATTCGCTTTATGAAAGTCGTAAGATGATGCAGCTGCAGATGTGGTATGCTGGTGGAAAAGAGAAAGAAGAAGTGGTGGGTGAAAGTTATCAATGGTCGATAGTGAAAGGGGACAGAGCGACACAGAGGAGTTTATGGGGTCAGTGGTGAAAATGAGGTCTAATTGCCTTCCCATATAGTTGGAGACTCCACTAACTTGGCATAAGCTAGAGTCTGTGAGCTCATCCAAGAAGAGACATTCTTTACTCGAGATAGGGTAAGCGATAAAAAAAGATTTATCATCTGATTGAGTCCAGTGCAGCTGAGGTAGATTGAAATCGCCAAATACGATGATATCATCGAGAGGATCAGATAAGTTAATTATTTGATCAATTGCATCGATAGCGAGTTGGTAGCATTCGATTGGTTGGGCCGGTAGGATGTAAAAACACATAATGTACAGGGACCTGCAGGGGAGTGTTATCTTTATTGAAACGTAGTCAAGTTTAGAGGAAGTAGAAACAGCGATTGGTGAAGAGTTTAGGTCATTGCGGACGGCCAGTAGGACACCTCGACAAGGAGAATCATCTTTTGGACGGGTAAGATCGTCGTCTCGAAAAACGTTGAAACTAGGGGGGAATAATTCCTGATTCTTTATATCGGGAATTAGATTAGTTTCGGTCAGAGCGTAGACCTCAAATGGGAGAGCGTGAGATTGGCGCAAGACGGCACGGGTCTTAGATCGCTGTCCTCTTACGCTTTGATAGTAAAAGGTAAGAGGAAGGTTATTACGAGAGGGCGTAGGAGTGGATGGTCGAAACACTGGCAATGGTAGCACGTTAGGGACGAAAAAATTTCTCGTTGTCAGCTCTGCTTCGTTGGAGGTGTGAGATCCTTTTTGAGTGCACATAGTTACCGAAAGCAGCAAGGTCGTCTGAGACTTTTTGCGGAGACATATTAAAAATCTCGTGGAACTTGATGTATAAGTTCCTCAGACTTGTAAGGTCAGTAGGGAGACCTTCCTGCTGTATTGAGACCATGACGCTTGTTTTAGTTTTCCCCTCATAACAAACTGAGTCTGATTTGTCATGCAGATATGCTAGAAGGAGACGTATATTCTCGTACGTCTTTTTTTCTCTAAGCCTAGAAAGTGCATAACGACATTCTGTTGAGCCAAAAGTTTGTTGGGTTATTTTAACTGTGGGAGGCAGAAGGGGGTCAAAAATGGGGCAGGTGGACGAAGATTTTGAAGGCGATGCAGTGGTGATTGAAGGGGCATTAGACACATGTTCATGTGAGGAATTTATAACATGGGACCTAACGAAATTGGGATATTTAGCTCCGGTTTTAAGGTCAAAATTAGGGAAAGAAGTGCTAGTGGGGGCACATGCAGAGGGGTTAGGTATTTTCGAGGGGTTATTGTGAGCGGTTGGTGCTAATTTGAAAGAGACGCGTTGACGCGGTGGCTTGGGTGGAACGGAGGCTGCAGGTGCAATATAATTAGAGGACGGATGAAGTCGGTTCGGGATGTGAGTGGGAGGGGCGAAATTGGGGAATATATTAGTTTTAAATCTCCAATTAGAGTCAGAATTGGAACGGGAGTTGGAAACGGTTTTCGGTACAGAGTCAGGTTTGCTACGGTTTGGGACGGATTTCGGTATTTTATTAGAGTCCGGTTTGGGATGGGAGTTGGAATCGGAATTAGGTAACTTAGATTTAAGCTTCTTTTTATCCTGTTTCTTGGTAGGTGTTTCGATCCATTTACAGATGTGCATCTTTCCAACGTTGAAATTAGTACCAGCAGGGTTTTTAAATAACCATTCGTATCTAGCAGGGAGGTCGAATTTAAAGCTTCGATTACCTTTGTGGTGAGATGGCAGGAACATTTCACATTTGCTGATGGTGATGCCGTATTTGTCTGTGAGAGATTTCATGATCCAAGAAATATCAGCGTTTACGGGGGTGCCTTTGATGAAGAATGTACTCATATCGGTTTCAATTTTTTCCAGTCTACGCCTCCATTCGGAAGGTGTCCATGTAGTACCAAAATGTTTGATTAGCTTGCGTGGGGCGGCGATGGGAGGAGTTGACAGTGAAACAGTTTCGGTCTCCTGGATTGAAGTGGCAGCGGGAGAAGTTGTAGATTTATTTAACCGTGGTGGACGAGGAGGTGGTGGTAAAAGTGGGTCGACTTCGGTTTCCAGTAATTCAGCCAAAATTGATGTATTGTAGTGGACATTCTGATGGTGTTGTGTGTGGAATGGTAAATCGTCAATTTTGCTGCTTACCGTTTCGATATGATTCTCAATATCGAAAATGGTTGATTGTGCGGCAGCTAGATCGTCGCCAACACCGTTGATTCTGTCAAAGATTACTTCGAGCATTGGATCAGGCTGCATTAGAGATGGATGGTTCTTTGAGGTAGATTCAAATTGAGTCTCAAGATCTTCACGCAGGTTATTTATCGATTCGCACAATTTAAGGTTAGAGATGTTTTGGGCGGAACAAACTGCTTTGAGATCATTGATCGCAGTTTTCATCTCGACCAGACTTGCAGATTGTTTGTCGATGTTGGTGAGCTTGGACTTAATTATATCGGTTGAGGACAGAATCGAGTTGCCTAATTCATCAGCATAACTGATACTACTTTCTAAGTTGGACTGATTCGTCGTTATCATTTTTGTGAGATTTTTTTGGAATGAGTCATTAGAGTCACTGAGGCACTTTATAGCAAGCAACACGTGCGAAAGCGAGATTATCTTGCACTCATCACAAAAGAATAGGAGGTTGTCAGAGAAGTCTTTGATGTATACACTATTCCTTTTATTTAATCCGACACAAATTGCATGGAATGATTTTCCACAGATGCCCTTGCAAGTGACAAAGTCAGCATTGACATCAAAGATTGGACAGTTAGTAATTCCGCAAGACATGACAAATTTATCAAATGAAAACAAAAAGGTAAACAAAGAACTTTACGCACTGTTATGCACTGCAAGTTAAATTCAGCAAAATCGGAAAATTGGTCAACACTTGGGGGGGTAATGCACTAAATATATGCGGAACCGATATCAGAAGCGGCAGTTATTGAGCGCGAAAGATTGAGGTCAGCCAAAAAAACAAAACAAACCAAAAAGACAGTCAGCACTTGGGGTAATGTAATAATGTCGCGGAACTGATATCAGAAGTAGAGATATGGAAGGGGAAGAAATAAATAATATTTAAAAGTTTGATGTGGAGCAAAACCAAAACACGTCCGAACACGACGAGAATTTTTGTAATTGTAATTTTGTAAGCAAAATATGTGTTATTGGTCGGGTGAAAGTCCACATGTGCTTCATGAATCACCACTTCATCCATAAAAAATAACTACTTGGTGCGGTTTGCATGCCGGCGGCGTTATTGGGCCATATTTTTTCGTCGACGATAACGATCGTCACGTTACTGTGGATGATCAGCGTTATCGCGCCATCATCACAGATTATTTTTGGCCCGAATTGGAAGATATGGACTTGGACGACATGTGGTTTCAACAGGATGGTGCCACAAGCGACACCACCGTGTTATCTCAAGACATGGGCCAGTCGATTGGCCGCCTCGTTCGTGCGATTTAACGCCGCTTGACTATTTTCTGTGGAGCTACGTTAAGTCATTGGTTTATGCCAACACACCGACGACGTTGGAAGAGCTCAGAGCCAACATTGAACGCGAAATAGCGGCCGTTTCGGCCGAAATGTGTGACCGAGTCGTTGAAAATTGGGTCGAATCGACCGCTGCAAACGTGCCCGCGGTGGCCAAATGAACGAAGTCGAGTTCCATAGTAAAGTTGTTGAAATATCTCAAATCGTTTGCGTTTTATTTAAAAAAAAAAGTTGTTAAGTCCTTATTGGAAAACCCTATATGTCTAGTGTTTAAAGTGTTAAAATTTGATAAGTTCCCTACTTTCCTGAACAAATTTACCTGCTTAAGCATTCGTTTTGAAAAGTCTTGATTTTGAAACAACATTCCGCTTGTATTCCGGATTTCTTTTTGAGATGCCTGCAATAAAAAACTGCATTAGTTGCAATTTAATTTTTTTTTAATTTTACAAAGAACTTTAACAACTTTAAGCCTGCTTTAGGCTATAATTTCACTTAAGGAAGCAACGTTTTTCTATATACATATATATATGTTTTTGTTTTAAATAAGTACACTTTAAACAAACAAATGCAACAAGGAAAAAGCAAGAAGTTGGCAAATATGTCCTACGTTGGCTACAATCAGCTAAAGGCATTTCTCATACCGATTGTTTTAGGTTACATAGTTCAGATTTTAAATTTTGACAATCTAATTCGAGCTCTTCATTAGCATGGCCAGCAGATGATATTTGCTTTCTCAGTTCATTTATCTAAAAAAGGAATAAACTGGAATAAAGAATTCTGGTGGTCGTATCTATCCCATCATACTCACTGTAACGTCCTTTTCTCTGACGGATTTAATGAAAACATCAAGTGCATCAACGATAGGATTATTCGTGCTAGATGTTTTCTCCGAAAATATGATGTCATACGCAATGGGGCTACATATCTAAAAATATAAAAATTGTAATACTTATGTTAATTCGAATTCAGAAACCAGCTTACCGCTTGCGATAACGCGTCAACCACTTCTCGGAGCGTCTGAGAGGTTTTTTCTAAAAGCATGCTTTTTGCAAGGAATTTGGAACTCGATTCTGAAAAATATGAGATGATAAGACCTTAAAAATTTGTTTAAATTAGATTTTTATTCATCCACTCGCTATAGAGGGAGATCGTGGAAAATAGGTTTTCAGTTGTAAGAGACAAAAAGAGCAGAATACGAGTAACGCAGCGGATTGCTTGAAGCAAAGGTTTAAGTTGTAGAGGATGCAAGTTCAGTATCTTGAAAAGGGGAAAAAGTACTCTGACGAGGTCCGGAAAAATGTTACAGTACTCCGACTACACATTACTGTTTATTTCATCGGAAGATGAAAGATGAGTGGCGGACCATCTCCCTGGCGCATATAATGCTGGCTATAAAATGTAATAACCAACAAGTAATTGGGCTTGCAGACTCGATTGCAGAGTGGTGGAAAAAATATAACCAAACTCATTTCCAAGTGCTATGAAAATATAGCACCCACAATTCCGCCCCTATCAAAATCCTTACCCAAACTGGTGATTTAAGACCCAAATCTTTTCAAGATTTTCCATACTCCTTCCCCCCTTTGCGACATCCATAAAGAACACCAGAGTCGCGACACCAGATCATCTCCATCCTTTCACCAAACCTTTAAAGCCCCTTTAAAACAGAGTTTCATTTAACCTTGTTCCTGCGCCTTCTACCAAAGTTCCAATTGACGTTGCCCCATCAGATGAATATCCTAATTGTATTTTGATTTGATTTTGCGGCCCGGGTCAATCCCGGACAGATTTATTAAGCTTATTGCAAGCAAACTATACTTAAAACTAACATTTTCACTTAAAAACTAAAGGGTGGGAGCGGTTAAGGAAAGTTAGGACGTGAGGCATAGGTGGAAATAAGTATGTTCTTGAGGGAGAGTTTGCTGAGATGGTAGTCGAAGAGAGGCAGAACATCGTTAACTTCGCGAAGCATCCTAGACAATGGCTCCAGGTGTCCGTAATTCGTTCTGTGAAGATTGAGCCGGAAAAGTGGCACAGACCTAAGATTGCGGGGATTGGTGTTAAAAGAAATAATTTGAAGTCAGGAAGGACAGCCGATATTACCTACTAAAATTTGATGAATAAAGAGAATGTCGGCAACGTTCGGGTTGTAAATTTATAAGGTTCAGCCGATCAGTATAAGGTGGTAAGTTTTGGCTATCATCCCAAGGAAGACCACGTAAGGCAAACCGTAAAAACCTGCGTTGAACAGCTTCTATCCGGAGGATGTGAGTTCTGTAGTAGGGTGACCAAACTTGGCTGGCATATTCCAGAAGAGGCCTAACAAAGGTTATGTAAAGAGATTTGGTAACATAAGGATTGGAAAACTCCTTAGACCAGCGCTTGATAAAACCAAGGGCAGAGTTGGCTTTTTTTATTATACTTTCAATGTGAGAACGGAAATTGAGTTCCTTGTCGCAGATAACACCTAAATCACGCAACTCATTCACTAAGCGAACCGGCGGATTAAAAATTAGATACCAACGAGGTGAAGTAGGGAGGCGTTTACGGGTATATGTCATAGCCTGACACTTATTGACGTTAAGCTCAAGAAAATTCTTCTGACACCAAGTACAAAACCTGTCTAGATCTTGCTGCAGAAGTATGCTGTCTGAGGAAGATGATACGAGTACATCTAAATATTTTCATATCATCTGCGTAAACAGATATGTATGAATTTTTAATAATACAAGCAACATCATTAATGGTCAGAATAAATAATAAGGGACCAAGGTGGCTGCCTTGGGGGACACCAGAGGAGGCTTTAATTGGGTCAGACACCATGGACCTAAATAAAACATAGTAAAGTCGTTCATTTAAATAGGATTGAACCCAAGTTATAAAGTTTATCTGGAAACCAAGAGCCTTTAATTTTAGAAGTATTATATCATGAACAATTCTAAAACAAAGGCTTTGCTGAAATCGGTGGCAATCACATCAACTTCATTTCCAGATTCCAGTGCACATAAAGTGCTTGATACGAATTCCGTTAAGTTGGTGGTCGTAGATCTGCCTTTGAAAAATCCGTGCTGGTTTGGGGAAACAATAGATTTACAATGGAAAAGCATTATGTCATAGATAATGCTCTCAAAAAGCTTAGGTATGCAGGACAACTTAGCAATTGGTCTATAGTTGGAAATATCGTCTTTTCTACCTTTTTTGTGTAGGGGAATAATAAACGACCTTTTCCAGGTTGATGGAAATAATCCCTGGGTGATAGAAAGCTGAAAGAGAGCTGTAAGAGGTTGGGCTAGATGCATTTGACATTTCTTTAAAAATATAGGGGGAAGGTCATCAGGGCCAGCAGAATAATCATCTTTGAGTTTTATTATTTTATCTCTAACTTGCTCTAAAGTTATAGACACCGATTCCAAAGTTGTTTGTGGGCAGCTGCTTAAGTAGGAAAAGTAAGAATGGTCTGGCTCTTGGGAATGTATGGCGACCGCTTGGCCAAAAAAGATTGCGAAGAGATTTGCAATAATTTGGGGATCGCCCGAGGACCTACTCGTATCAAGAAAATTTAGGGATGATGGATAGTTATCCGATTTGCTTTTAGTTTTGATGAACTGAAAGAATCTTTTGGGGTCGGAAATGAGTGTGTGGTCCATTCGGTTTAAATAGTTGTTATAGAGAGTTTGGCAAAGTACAGAGGAATTAATTTGGGCAGACTGGTAGTAGAAGAAATCGGTGTTGGAACGCGATTTTAAGTAAGTATGCCAGAGCTTATTTCTCTTGTTACGAAGAGATCGCAGCTCTTTATTATACCACGGTGGTGACGATGAGGGATTCCTTTTGGGTAAAAAAGGCACAGATTGGGGGAGACATTTTAAAATTTCGGTATAAAAGGATGCAAGAGCATCGTTAACCGTAAGGTTAGGGTTATTGTAGAGAAAGTTAAAATTGACCATACTGAGGAGGTTGTTCAGTTTGGCGTAGTTAGCCCTATGAAAATTAAAACTGTAAGAATATTCATAGGAAACGGGATTAAGACCATTGTCATATGTCAGCGTAAGAGAAAGGGGTGGGTGGTAACTATCCAACTTAGAAAGCAGATGTTTACTTTCTAAAACGACGCAATTATCTGTATCAGTGGCGAAGACTAGGTCGAGTTGTCTGCCAATGTTATTGGTGACACCACTTAATTGATATAGACCAGAGTCAGTTAGGCAGTCAATGAAAAGATTCTCTTTATCAGAGGTAGGATTTGTTGCAGTATAGTAGCACTGATCAGTCTGAGTCCATAGAAGCTTAGGTAGATTAAAATCACCTAAAAATAAACAAGGTCATTGGGATCAGCAGCATTAAAAATGCAGTCGATTGCATCAACAGCTAGCTGGTAACCTGGAATTGGTTGAGAGGGGCGAATATAGCAGCAACAAATATATAGGTTGCGTTTGCAAATAGGAATTCTAGCGCAAACGAATTCGAAGAATGCAGTGGACGATTTTTAAAGGGTCTAGAGTCGAGACGAGAGTGTATAGCTAGAAGTACACCACGGCCATATAAATTCTCCTCTTTATCTAGACCATCGTCACGGTGTAAATCGAAGTCTTGGGAAAATAATTCATTATTCTTAATATCAGGGGTGAGATTGCTTTCTGTGAGGGCAAAGATGTCGTATGGCAGAATCTGCGAATTAAGATATATAGCAGAAATCTTAGTTCGTAATCCTCTTACGTGTTGATAATACAGGGACAGATATTTGGGAGGTTTCGGCAAAGAATTGAGTGGTGAGTGGTATTAGCTCCCATATACTAAATCCATCTTCATCTACCCATCCCCTGATCCAATCACCCTCACTAATCAAGATTCTAGATCCGGGGTACTTGACCAGCCTGCCCCCGATTCTCACCCGAAATATATAGACCCACTCCTTCCAACAGGTGTCAAACTCACAAAAAATTTTTCTGATATGAATAATGACAGTCGTTATGTAGTATATCGTTTGGGAGACCGCCGCATTTATGAAAATGTTCGGCACTCCGTTGCATTGATGGCATAACCAAATCCAATATTATGGTTTCGATTCAACGAGAAGGTTTCGACATCTCTTCCCACTTGCAAAGAACTCGTTCAAATCTTAAAAAACTATTAGAGTTCCTAACAAACTGAATTTCGTATCCTCCAGTCTACAATGCCTATCCATTTACTACCAAAATGTAAGAAGTTCGCTCTTTAAAATCTCCGCCGTATATCTCAATTCTCAAAAGTTTCCCTCTGACCTAATTGTTCTTACTGAAACAAATTAATTCCTGACACTAAAAACCATGAGCTGTTTCCTCCAAATTTCAACGTTTTTCGATAATTTATTTATTTATTTATTTAATCAAATAATTTACAAATAAATTTACAAATTATTTTAGTAAGACATCTGGGTAATAAAACCATAAGTGATGCCGTCTTTAATAAAAAACAAATTTAATTAATGAAATATTAGTTAAGTTAAGGGGCAGATAATATTAATTTTTACAAACAAGTTTTCAAAAATTTACATAGTAACAGGCATAAGTGATTATATTTCGTTGAATTTGTTATGAAAATCTAAGGCTAGTTTTATTCGTTCGATTGTGTTGTAATCTGAGGGGTTAAGTATATTTGCTAATTGCTGTGATATACGTGTACTTTCCAGTGACGGGTCTATCTGACGTGATAGAGGACATTCGACAAATATGTACCAAATAGATAATTCAGTCTGACAGGGTTTACATACTTCCGGGTTCTCGCCAGTGTACAGATGTTTAGTGGAGAATAATGTTTTTCCAACTCTGACTCGAAGTATTCTTATGCAATCTTCCCTGCTAAGCTGATTATTGTATGGTATACGATGGTTGTCGGGGTTGTGTGTTTGAAGGAATGTAAGACAATTTTTCCAACTGTCAGCAAGCTCCTGCTTCTGCTGTGTTCGGAATATTTGTCGAGTCAATTGGTAGAAGTTTGGGGACTCAATAATCAGCGGGTAATTTACAGCATCTTTGGCTCCAAGATCTGCAATTTCATTGCCTTGGATACCGATATGCCCTGGTACCCATGCTAGTGTGATATCTCCAGTTAGATTACCTCTAAGACGTTCTAGTGTAGGGCATTTGTTGGTTTCATTTCTGAGGCTTTTAAGAATGCTTAAGTTATCTGTCAATATAATACTACGTCCAGGGTAAATTTGTGCTACAGATATGGCCTTATTTATTGCTGCCAATTCTGCAATGTAGCTTCCTGCTTCTTTAGGTAGAATTCCTTGCCAGATCGAAGGTGTTTGTGCATTTATTTCCCATTTAACTACAGCATAAGTCGAATGGCTGTCACTATGTGATCCGTCTGTATAAAAGATATGTTCAGAGCCGATTTTTTCTATCATCTCGTGGTGTAGCATTTGAAACAATTCAACAGGGGTATTCGTCTTCTTAAACTTAGCTAGATCCGTATTAATTTGTATTAAGTTCCTTTTCCAGGGCGGTGTACTATATGCTATTGAACTATTATCAGCAAAGAAGTTCTCTTGGTTAGCTATTAAGCTGAGTATTCGAGCAATTGCAGAGAGGGAGTTTTTTCGCTTACTTCCTCGTGAAGTTAAAATTTCCTTTGCAGTACCATAGAGGGGGTGTGTTTGATCGGATATTGCCTTACTGACCAAGTTAACAGATCTTATTTTGCCAAAATTTTGGAAAGCCTGATACCCAGTTTCAACACGTAAAGCTTCGATTTTAGTTGATTTAAGGCATCCTGAGGCTGTTCGGAAGCAATTATTAATTCCAGCGTCGATAGCGTTGCAGTTTTTTATTGTTGTCCACATGTAGGTGGTAAGGCCGTGCTGCAAAGTTCCTTCAACAAGGGTTTTTGCTATCGTCAAGGCTGTTTCCAGATGGGGTCCTTTTTTCTTGGAGCATATCATTTTCAAAAGATTGTTTCTTTTTTTTAATTGGTCAAGAATGTTTTTGACATGGAGATTCCATTTAAGATTCCCACTAAAGGTAACGCCTAGGATTTTCAATTCTTTTGAAGGTGAAATGCAAATGCCTCGAATGTCCAGCGGAGCTGGTTGACAATTTCTTTTTCTGCATACGTGTAGCAAATCTACTTTTGAAGGTGGAGCAATTGCACCTGTGCCTTGGCACCATGTATGAATTGCTTCATCTGCAAATTCCAAAATAGATTTTACTGTCGGCGGGTTTCCAGATGCGGCTACATAAATATTATCGGCGTATACTCCAACGAGGTCGAGGTTTAATTCTGGTTGTGATAATTCGGCTATTAGCGAATCTATATAGGAGTTGTATATAACAACCGAGAGAGGAGATCCTTGCGGAGTTCCATTTTCCAATCTGAATATTGAGGAGTTGTATCCGTCGATATTGACTCGAAAGGTTCTTCCATTCATAAAAGACAGGATAATTTTTAAGATTTGATGTGGAATTCCCCACAGATACATCTGCTTAAGAACAGGTGTCGATGAGACCCGATCAAAAGCTTTTTGTAAATCAGTTGACATGACTACGTTGTGCTTAGAAAGGTTTTCTGTGAGCCTATGCTCTAACAGGTGGATAAGTGTATGAACACCTCTGTTCTGTCTGAAAGCATGTTGTCCCGAATTCATCTTTTTCTCTGCAAACCAACTTATTCGCCTCGCAATATTTTTTTCAAAAATTTTGGAGAGAACGGGAAGCAGCGAGATAGGTCGATACTCATTGACATTATGCCGATTTTGAGAGTCCTTAGGAATTGGTTTGACCTGAGTCATTAAAATGTTATTGTATAGAGTACAGAGTCTATCTTTGAGATTATCCGAACATTGCTGAACCATCCTATAACTTATCTTATCCTCCCCTGGTATAGTGCCCTTGGACATTCTAAGAGTCATGTCAAGTTCCAGTCGTGTTATTTGTTCATTAAGAAGTTCGTATTGGTTCTCATTTATCTGAAGCTCGCAGAGATTGAAATTGGTTTTTTCCTCGATGACGGATTCGGGATAAGTGTTGTCTTCGATATACTCTTTCCATTTCTTTCCAAATATATTAGCTAACATCTCAGGATCGTTTTGTACTCTATTATTATCAAGGATCATGTATGGAAACTCTTGGTGGGATCTGGAGCATTGTAATGATCGTATTCTGTGCCACAGAGTGCGCATATCTAGCGCTGGGTTCATTGAGTTGACGAATTTTTCCCAAGAAGATCTTTTTGACTGAATTGATTCCCGTTTTAATTTAGCGCAAATTCTCCTGTAAACAATGCAGTTTTCAGTTGTTGGAAACCTTCGAGCTGTTTTTCAGGCCAAATTTTTATTTTTGACCAGGTTAGCAATGGCTGGAGTAAACCATACCGGGTTTGTTTTTGAGGTGTTTTTCTTTGTTACAGGGATTGATTTTGCTGCGGCAGTTCTAATTATCCTTTTGATTTTTGAGGCTTCCTGGTTGGTGTTTTGGGCTCTCGAAATTGTCAGTGCTAGAATTTTTGTTGTTTTTTCAAATAAGTTCCAGTTGGCGAGTTCTTCCTTAAAGCGGGCTGTGAATTTGGTGTTAAGTCTCCGTTCATGAGAACGAATTATAATAGGTATGTGGTCTCTACATTCTCCCTGGGGAAGAACCTCTCAATGAAAATAGGGTGCCAAATCCTGAGATGCTAATGAAATATCAATTGCGGAAAATGTATTTCTCGTACTGACGAAGGTTGGAGAGCCATCGTTCATAATGATAAGATTTCGGTCGTTGATAAAGTTTTCAAGCAATGTACCTGCACGGTTTGTGGCGTCTGAGCCCCAAAGAGAATTATGAGCATTTATATCACCCAGTATAAAATGATGACATCCATCATTAGTTTCTGCGATACCATCTAATATATCCATATTTACTTGAACATCGTGCTCTCTATAAATATTGGTTATTTTTATAGGAGTTCTATCTGGGATTTCTATGGTATTGTAAAGCAAATTGGAGGAGGAAGTTGTGTGCGACGTTACGGGAATATTTTGTTTAACGAGAAAACCTATGCCTGCTTTACAGTAGTCATAATTCTTATTAAAGGGGAATGGTTTGAAATTTTTCATTTTGAATAAGTGTACATTTTTGGGAATTATGTGAGTTTCTTGCAATGCTATTATGTCTGGATTATATTTAGCTATAATTCGCTCCAGAGTGTGTTTATTGTTGCAATAGCCTTGTAAGTTCCATTGGAGTATAAGTAAATTCGAAATTATTCTGGTCATTGTGATGGTTTATTATTTGTTGATGTAATCGATGTATTTGGAGTGTTAGTAGTTTTTTGGATTAAGAGAGTGTAGTCATTTGTGTTACTTAAGAGAGTTTGTTTTGTTTTGAGAGGGTCAGCAGGTGTCTGTGGTCCTTTTTCAGAATCATCAGCTTCCATGTCAACGTCATTTTCGGAGTCCGAAATAGGTGACAGTGACAGATTTTGTTTGTCATTTGACATTACTTTGTCTTCATTATTTTTTGATGAGGTTAAGGTAGGGGATGATGTAGTTTGATTTGGTGCTAAACTTTTATGTGTTTGTTTTTTTATATTTTGCATTAGTGTTGTAGATGCATGAATATTATTTCTAATGTTTTGTTCTCGAATAATGATATTTTTTTCTTGTTTTTGTGTGTTTGATATACGGATTAGTTGTGAAGTTGACAGTTCAGCGGAGTGAGAGGGTTCAGTTGAATTTTTTGGTTCGTTTTCCTTTCCATGTTGTTCTGATTTTTCTATGCGAGTTTTTATTATATCTGCAATTGTTGTACTGCCAGCAGTCCTTTTATTGGGAGCAGGGAGTTGGTGGAGAGATGGGTTGTCATTGTAGATCTGCCAGGCATCCCGGACGGTGCACCGACGATCAATTTTGATCTTGTTGACGGATTTATATCGGAGAAAAGCCGGACAAGAGGGATCGGAGGGGGTGTGGCCTTCGGTGTTACAGTTGATACAAAAAACGCGTATGCATCCTTCGTGGGGAGGGGGAGAACAGCAATTTTTACATAGAGGAGCTCCTGTACAGCGATTCTTGGTATGTCCAAGTTTTTGACAAGATACGCATCGCATAGGGTTGGGTATGTACTCGTCAACCTTGCAATTAACCATCCAACTTCGACTTCGTTTGGTCGCTGAATTAAGTCGAATGTCAAAATAGCAGCACCTGTTGGCACTAGTGAATCACCTTGTTTTCTCAACACTTTCCTAACCTCAATAACTTTGAATTTTTTCAATTCCAAAAGAAGCTCTTCTTCGCTAATTTCCATAATGTGCTTCGAGAATATTCTTCCTTGAATAGAATTAAGGCTCAAATGACTAGTAACTCTAACGGGTATGGAATCTATGAGGTTGGTTTTAAGGAATTTTTTTTTGCTGTATCCACGTTTAGCACTTTGAGAAGAAGGTCTCCCGATCTCATGGCTTTAACTTACAAAATATCTTTTGAAATAAACTCAAGCCCTCGGTTGATTTGGATGGGGTTATAAGAAGAGAGAGGGCGGGTATTTTCACCTGTTTTTTCCATCCCTGTGATAACTATGTATCTAGGAATATTGCTGTCATTGTTTATGACAGGGAGTTCTGGGAACTCATCTCCTGAGTGTTTGCGTTTTGTCTTTTTGGTATGGTTCTGGTTAAGGCTAACTTCAGGTTGTAAGCCTTTGAACCAGTTTTTTCTAGGGGGATCTGGGCCCCCGTCCATAATTTTTTACCGCAGTTGTAGTAGTTTGTTATTTATGTAGATATGTAGGTAAGTAATTAAATTTCACTTACCCCGAGGAGTAAAATAAAGAGATGTCAAATGAGAGAGCACAAGTCAACCAAATTAAATTCGTTAAGCAATACGTATAGACACGGCGCTTGCGCGAACTGAACTGTGTTTTTCGATAAGATGGATTTGAAAGAGCTGATAATCCCTATGGCCGAGGTGTTTTATTAGCAATCAGGAACTGAATATCAACTCCTGTTGATATTCCCCAAGCTGACAACTTTGAGTTAGTATGTGCCAACATTACGCTCCCCAAACGCTGTCCTTACGTACTTTGTTGTTACATTCACCCATCTCAACAAATTGAGTAGTGGATTTTTTAACTGGTGATGCACAATCTGAAGATTGTATTCTAGTAGGGAATTTCAACCGCCCTCACCTTAAATGGGGCTCTCATTCTTCATCCTCTGAAATAGAAATATTGATGGTGGACTGCCTAACCAACTCAAGTTTATATCAGATTAGTGGAATACCTAATACAATGAACAGACAACTCGACCTTGTCTTCACATCCGATTCAGATAACTGTGTCGTTTATAGGAGTGATCTTCTTCTTTCCACCCTAGACCTCCTTCATCACCCGTTGTCAGTTATATGTACACTCATATGAAAATGGCAACACATGTGTCGATTTCGAAATTTCATTTAACGTCTGAAGAACCGACTTAAAAACCTCTTCAGCAACAGTAACTTTGACTTTATTGCTGAGACAACCAACATTGACCTTGCCCAATCAACTTTCTATTCGTTAATTTTCTCCTGCTTTGCCTAATCGTTTCCATATACCTTCCGCAAAAAACAATCGTTTTTCTGAACTTTTTGAGTCTTTTTACCTTGACTACCTCTACCGCATGGAATTTAGCTTAGTCTCGGACCCTAAACGCTTCTACCAGTTTGTTAATACCAAAAGAAAGTCAGACGGCTACCCATCTACACTCAAATTTCTTAGTGAATCTTCTGGCGACCCAAAAACATTTGCAAATTACTTTGTCATTACCTGTCATTTTAACAAATCCTTTTCTAAGAAAACAGCTGAACCCGATCCTAGTTACTTTAGCTATATGAGAAACTATCCTGAGACGTCATCCATCTCACTAAATATAACAAGGCCCTGATGGCCCTTCAGCTATTGTAATAAAAAAGTGTGTAACCCATCTCGGTCCTTCTCTCGCTGCTCTATTTAACTTGTCTGTTTCAACAGGTACTTTCCCTTTTCTATGGAAGGAATCTTATATCATCCCTATTCATAAAAAAGGAAGTAAAGCCGAAATCGATAATTATAGGCCCATAGCAAAACTCTCTTGCATACCCAAACTTTTCGAAAGCATAGTCTAGCAACAACTGCTTCCGTACTGAAGGCCAACTATCTGCACAAATCACCACGGTTTCATGAAAGGTAAATCAACCACCACTAACCTAACAGAGTTCGTCTCTAGGACGCTTCATGCTTTAGAAGGCGGTGATGAAGTCGATTCAATTTCCACAGATTTCAAAAAAAAAAAAACCGACACATCCTTTTGCATTTGTATGCAAGGTGTAAATGAAATTTTTATTTTGAATTGAAACATAATTCATGAACTATGACATTATTCAAACGTCCTCCACGGAATCGTTTCCATGACTTTTTCTCACAATTCGGCTGACATGCCACCAATTTCACGTCGAATGTTCGCCTCACAGTCGCTTAAAGTTGTTGACTTGTTGGCAAAGGCCAGAGCTTTAATGTAACACAAAAGAATCTGTTAAATCGCACGAGTGAGACGGCTAATTGACAGAGCCATTTCTGGCGATAAGGCGATTGTGGATTATCGCATGCGCTGTGTGTCCTCCAAGCCTTCCAAATCCAATTTATCCCAAAAAAAGTTTTCCATTGACTGTAACCGGCCCGGCATGAGTAGGACCCAATGACAATTGGAATGAAAACCACACCAAACAGTAAATTTTTACTTACACTCTTACAATGAACGCTTTTGGAACACCTCCGGCTGTTTGCATGACCGCATGCGAAAGTTTGGCTTATTGGACATTTAACTAAAAATTTTCCTCGTCACTAAGGAAAATTTCTCGGTGAGAAACTGGATCTTCTTCCATCTACAACAGAGCCCAACCAGCATAAGTTCGACGTGCGTGATTATTATAGCCAAGTCTTTCCGGAAAATACACCACAGAGACGTTCGAAAGATTCGCAGCTCTGGAGAACGGCGAGGAATCGATTGATTGCGGTCTTGAACTCCTAGATAAGAGCAAACCTGGATCAAAAGTTAGCAGATGACTAATGGCCATGAAACTGATAATTGAACACGAAACTTGGAATATTGCAAATAGAGCAATCAGAAAACAAATATTTTGGAGTGATTGTGATGAATTAAAGGGATACGTCAGGGACATGACAATCACATCGTCTGACTATACTAAATACGCTATTTATTAAGCAAAAGTGGCGCTTGATTACAAATCGCAGCAGTGCGCGCCAAACCTAGATATCTGAGCGCTAGATTTGCGAGAATGGATCTAAAATGCCATTAGCCAAGGCGAAGAATGAAACTTTGTTCGGTGTTTTAAAAGGCCGTCTCCATATAAATAAAGAAAGGTGTTGGTTTGAAGATGGAAATAAAATAGTTGTAAGGACCAAAAGACAAGCCTTTTCGGGTGGAACTTGCAAACACGTTAAGTCCCCTTTTGATTAAGACTACAAACGTTGAAAATAGGCTAGAAATCCCTGTAACTGGAACAACAGGGAAAATTTTAAAATTGCCTCACAGCGAAGAAAAAACTCCGGAGAGATTCAATTGGCCGAAATATATCAGAATAAAGCGTTTTCCAATAGGGACTTGACAACTTTGAATTTAATTTGTGAACGCACTCTTTCACTAATCATCAAACTGTCACTGTCAATTTATTCAGTAAACTCAACACTTTCATCATGGTAAAGTACACTAACGAGCAACGTCTGTAAATTATAAAAATTTTCTACCGAAATTCGGAGTCGGTGACTGCAACTTTAAGTGCGTTAAATCCAATTTTCGGTCGTACGAGTAATTCTCGCCCTAGTAGACAGGCAATAACAAGTTTAGTACACAAATTTGAGTCTACATATTCGTTGTGTGATGTTGCCGTGTCAGTGAGACAACGCGTTGGTCGAAGTGTCGAAAATATCGCTGCCGTTCAGGCGTCCGTAGAAAACGATCCAAATCAGTAAATTCCACGGCGTTCTCAAGAATTGGGCATCGCTCAGACCACATTATGGCGTATTATGCGTAAGGATCTTGGCTTACACCCATACAAGATCAAGCTGACTCAAGAATTGAAGCCGATGGACCATTTGAAGCGAAGTACGTTCTCCGATTGGGTTCTGGAGAAGATGCGCCAAGATGATGAATTTCATCGCAAAATCATCTTCAGTGACGAAGCTCATTTTTGGCTCAATGGGTTCGTCAATAAGCAAAATATGCGTTATTGGTCGCGTGAAAATCCACATGTGCTACATGAATCACCACTTCATCCACAAAAAATAACTGTTTGGTGCGGTTTGCATGCCGGCGGCGTTATTGGGCCACATTTTTTCGTCGACGATAACGATCGTCACGTTACTGTGAATGGTCAGCATTACCGCGCTATGACAACCGATTATTTTTGGCCCGAATTGGAAGATATGGACTTGGACGGCATGTGGTTTCAACGGGATGGTGCCACAAGCCACACAGCACACGCTAAAGTCGATTTATTGAAGACTAAGTATGGTGAACGTGTTATCTCAAGACATGGGCCAGTCGATTGGCTGTCCCGTTCGTGTGATTTAACGCCGCTTGACTAGTTTCTGTGGGGCTACGTTAAGTCATTGATTTATGCCAACACGCCGACGACGTTGGAAGAGCTTAGAGACAACATTGAACGCAAAATAGCGGCCGTTTCGGCCGATATGTGTGGCCGAGTCGTTGAAAATTGGGTCCAACGAATCGACTGCTGCAAACGTGCCCGCGGTGGCCATATGAACGAAGTCGAGTTCCATTCATAAATGTTTTGATTGTACTTCAACCCGATAATAAAGTTTTTGAAATATCTCAAATGGTTTGTGTTTTATTTAAAAAAAAAAGTTGGCAAGTCATTATTGGAAAACCCTATATAACATTAAAGCACAGACAAACGAGTTAAAAATTTTAAAATTGCGACACAGCGAAGAAAAAACTCGGGAAAGATTCAATTGACCGAAATATATCAAATGCGCACAGTAATACGCAGCCGAGTTAGCTGTTGAACTTAAAGATAAAATTCGGGGAAAGCTGTTTAAAAGGTGCTCATTCACGTGATCGGAACGATTTCTCTTCTTCTCGCCGATAAAAGAGCTGTCATAAGCCATGACTTGACGACGCTTCAGGCAATTCTTTATAATAGGGTAAAGGTCCTAGTAGATAACGAGTAACGAATCAGTCCTACTGAAGCCGAAAATCTGCATTTCCGCCTATCTGACCCCGCAAACCCAATTCCCCCTCATTAACGAAATTGCGATGACGATGTAGCACACAGAGTCAATGTGGATGAGGACGCAAGAACTCCGCAATATTTTGTGCCAGAAGAATGCCGCCTAAACTTAAGGCATTCTTATGTACGACAGTCAATAATCCAGATTTAGCATACGCATTGCAATCTTGGACGATGTATGTACATATGATATAATAAGTTTAATGAGAAAGTGACTGATGAGGGTGAAAATGTTGTAAATGTCAACGGGTGTAACAAAACGTTCTCTACTACGTTCGCGAAAGTCTCCAGGTGAAGTTGTGGAGCAGGCTGAGAAAATCATCTGATTTTGTCATATTCAACAAAGGTCGTAGAAAAATCCGGTCCGAAAAGGAATAAAGCCTCAAATTCCAACCAAGGTTCAAAGATGAGGCCGAAAGAAAAATAATTGGATTACGCACATGCGAAAACATCTGCAAACTCCCGCCTTATTAACGAGATGATCCAAAATAGAATGATCTGTAGAATGGTTACAATTTTCGCAAATGTACAATATTATAGCTAACCTACAAGCGGTGCAGCAACAATAGAGGCACGTGGAAGAAATATGATCAATTAGATGTAATTATACGCGTTTCAGATTTCAAGATGCCATTAGCCGATTCAAGCAGCTTTGGCGAAATTAGTATTTTGATAGTGGGTGGCCGTGGCTCAAGTGGTAGTGTATTGGCTTCCCAATCAGGCAACTAAAATTTCGTACGATGAATGGTTGCCTCGAATACAACAACAAGTCCATTTACACTAATAATTTAGTCTCCCCACTAAATGTTGCATGTCGCTCATGGAGCGAAATAGCCACTGAGCTTAAACATCTTTCTTTCCGCCCCACTTTCCGAAAAACTTAACACATGCTTTGGCATCATAAGTGTAGTCATACCCACTTGAGTCTTAAGCATTGACACCGTGTTCCAACCTATGCGTTTTTAGCAATCAGAACTTGAGGAGTTTGATAGGTCCTATTTAATTCTAAGTCCGGCAACCTGTCCTCAGGTTAGGGGTTAGATCTAAAAAAAAGGAACATTAGACCCCATCCGCAGTCTAAATAAAGCAGTGATTGATCAGTCGCAGGGTATACAACATATCATATCTTAGACACAGTGTAAACGTCAACAACAGCCGTGTTTTATTGGTAGCTGGGTACGCAGCTCAGCAACAAACCCCAATAAAACGCTTTACTCACTCAAACAGTCACTTTCCATCTATATTTCAAAGTGGGTACCAGTGCCATTAGTAGATGTCAAAATCAATCTAAAAAAACAGTTATTGACATTTGAATATGCTTACGGATATGTCCGAAAAGTATGTCAAAATTAAGAATCTCCAAGTTGCGAGGAATCTCAAAGCTGCTGCCAGCTTTTGCTCTGGTGTTGTTGTCGCAAGGGTTGGCGGCAACTATCGACAAGCTGCGTGGTTGGCGGCGCGAGACAATTTGATAAAATCTCCGAATTTAGGTGAAGTTTCAAAATTCCTTTATTTAAAAATTTATAAATTATTTACATAATTATTTACATTTGTGTAATTACAACTTACTGTTTCGGATGTCTTTTAAATCTCTTCAAGTGATCACAAGATTTTTAATATTTAACGACTACTATCTTACAAGTCAAATTCAAGAGTGTTACAAAGAAAAAAATATGGCGGGTTGTGCCCAAAACTTTCAAATAAAAAAAATATGGCCGACCCAAATAAAGATGGTAGCTTCACAAGATGGGATTTCGTAGTGCTGGAATGCAGGGGGCGCATCTACGTTAACTAGCTAAGGGCGAGTTTACATTAGCTACGCGCAACAGGTGTAATTACGGATCTCATAATGGTGTTTTGACACGGATATGTCTAACCGCTTGTCTTTCTGAAAAATGTGTCCGTCAAAAAAGTGTCCCATTTTTTCTTTTCCTTCTACAACGAATCAACTGTGCAAAGGAATGATAGAAGAACAATCTGTACATGGACACATGAATCGTCGTCGCTCTGTTTCTCGACGTTTTGAGTGCGTTACAAATATACGTTTCATCCTTTGTGCATATTTGTTTTCTTTTTTTGGTATAGTGCTTAGCATTTGATTTTAGATTTTTTTTTTTTACAGGTAATACCATAAGTATATATGTACATAATTTTTTAACTTGTGTTTCTTTTTTTACACCGGGGTAAAACTTTAAACCATCTCTTTTTGCACAACCATCCTATATTCTATTTATTTATTTTCACTCGTAAAACAATTATGGTTTTTTCCTCGTATGCCTATAAGACATATCCATGTACCAATGTATCTGCATGTCGTGTAGATACTTTCAGCAGTTTACTGCTTTTTTTTTCTTCTGCAGATCGTCTTTTATTAGTAAAAGGAGCTACTGAAATGCTTCCTTATTCATCCTTAAATAACTGAAGAAAGATTTCTCGTCACCAATTTGCAGCTCTTGTAATAAAGGAAAATGAACCACGTTCATCCCTCACTTTTCTCTACGACTTCACCCAGATTTTTTTTCTTTTCTTTTTGCAACTCAAATGCATTATATAAAATAATAGTCAACGAACACAACCTTAAATAAACGAAGTCGACAACCATCATGAAATAACATTTATTACAAACCCCTGTCAGCGCTCCCTGGATTTCAGAATACCTAAGTTCTATGATCACTTTTATATACTTTGCGCCATCTTCATTTCAAAGTTTTTAAAACTTTATCGGCAGCAATAAATGCTGGCTTATTTATCGCCAGCATTCGACTTGTTGTTGTTTGCAATGTTATATTTTACTGAGCTGGTTACTGACCTGCCAATAAAACGCGACTAACGTAAAAGTCAACGAAACCTGAACAGAAACCTGTAAAGGTGAGTAAGGCAAAATAATAGTGGTGTCACGGTCGGCCCTAATAATATGGAAAACAACTTCTGAAAACGTTGAACAAAACCCTGCTACTAGGTAGAAAGAACCAATCAAATCGTCCGATGAAAGCCATGATTTCTTGTCTCCTGACCAAAATGAAGTTAGGATAACAAAAACTGTGGCGATCTGTCAGCGAGGACGAGCTCTGAGCTGACACGCAGGTTTACGCTCTCGCTACTCATCGCTTCACTACATAGTGCTCTCTACAACCACGATGCGCTCTCTCGCTCGCCGGTAATCCTCCACACAACTTCGGCTACGCGAGTTTGGAATCGGGAGAAATCATAGACGCGAGGTGAAACATGTGCAATTTTGTTCTATTTATTTATTTATTGTTTGAATTTTTAATTTAATAAGATTTGTTGTTGTAGTATGTAGTATACTCAGAAAAAAAAAAAAAAAAAAGAAAGAAAAGTGAGTGGATGAGCGAAAGTAAGAAAGTTGATAACAGACGTGAGTTATGCCCATTAAATTGGACTAAATTGTTGTAATCGCATTAAATTGCAGGGAAAAGGGGATTACATTTAATTGTAAACCATTGGCATTAAATTGCGAAGTTGAACATTAAATTGTTATTCCTAAAAGAGAATAGGGAGGAGCAAGAGTGAGTAAAGCATCACTCCGGGCAAAGACATTCCGGGAAAGAAGGATGAGTTTATACGATTGACAAATCTTTGATCCGATCAGAATGGGAGAGATGGTATCGGTCATCACATAGGTGATAGATATGTGCTGCTCAGTACATGAGCAAATCGCGAGCCAGATGGAAACTATGGCCCCTACACCATCGTCGAGTGGTATCAATAACATTTTCTCTGCGCAAAAGGAGGAATATTCAAACCATGGCAGAGAATGCCAGAGATGTGGGCGATTAGGTCATTTTAGAGAGAGTAGTGGCTGCCCGGCCAGAAATGTCAGATGCCAGGAGATTTAGGACTAAAACAGATAACGAAAGACTAATTTTGAAGACAGGTGGAGTTCGAAAAGAAAAAGATTTGGACAGTCAAATAGAAGGTTTGTAGACGAAGAAAAGGAAGAGGAAAAGGTGACCAAAGGGAAAAGGGATCATGAACATGACTGCTTCGAAATAACAGAAGAGCTAGGCGAGCCATCAAGTTGGAAAATTGTTTGCTCTGTTGGTGCTGTAAGCTGGCGATGGTTATGGATTCAGGGTCACGATTCAATCTTATAGGGGAAAGAGACTGGGAGCAATTATTTATAACAATTCGAGAGCATTGCTGAACATCCGAAAGGAATCACCAAACCGGTTCAGAGCGTATGCAGGTAAGGATCTGCTTGAAATAATATCAGTTTTTGAAGCCCTCCTAAGCGTGAATGAGCGAGCAGAAGCAATCGCTTCGTTCTACGTTATTAAGAACGGCAAACAATCGTTACTATGCCGTGAAATAGCCATCAAATTAAAAGTTTTTAAAATTTGGGTTGACATTAACCATCTTGAAGAACATCCACCATTCCCAAAAATAAAACATATATAGGTTCAACTATCGTGAGGTGAGTCAGTCAAGCCGGTATAACAACATCTACGTCGTATTCCATCTGCGTTGTAGGACATTGTGACATATCTAGGGAAGTTCATTCCGGATATGGCAGCCGCTACGGAACCATTACGGAGTCTCCTTAAAAAAAAACGTCCCCTTTACGTGGGGCGAAAAACAAGAGCAGTCGTTCCGGCGATTAAAGAATTCTCTTGTGAAAATTCCCACTCTAGCTTATTTTAACTCCAAGAATCGCACTCGTTTAATAGCCGATGCAATTCCAGACGCGTTGGGTGCAGTCCTGTTGCAGTTTCAAGATGGAAACTCTCAATTTATCTCATTTGCCAGCAAAACCTCTCTACTGTAGAGAGGAGATATTCACAAACTGAAAAGTAAAGCCTGGCGTTATCTCGCAGGAATAACTTTTGAGCTTGTGACTGATCATAAGCCCCTAGAAGTCATTTTCAAACAAACATCAAAGTCTCCAGCTCGGACTGAAAGATGGGTACTGAGACTTCAATCCTTTAAGTTTAAAGTAATATATCAGGCGGGTAAATTGAACATAGCCGATTCATTATCAAGATTGTACAAAACTGAAGAAACTGACTCGTTTGACACCCATTGTGACAGCGTTTTCCACGCACTTACAATAAGCGAGATAGTAAAATGCATCGACACGGATCAAGAACTCGTAGAAGCAGTAAAAAGTGTAAAGAGTGATGATTGGAAGACCAATGCTAAAAACAAGTTCTTCCCATTTCGGTTGGAATTGTACACCCTGGTGAACATTCTCTTTCGCGGTGCCCGAATTGTCATACCAGCGGTATTACGACGAAGAGTACTAGATCTAGGGCACGAAGGCCATCCAGGAGAAACAGTCATGAAGCGCATACTTCGGTCAAAAATATGGTGGCCGCTAATGGACAGGGAAGTACTCGTAGAGTCATTCGTGAAGCACTGTCCTGAATGTTCCCATGCAACGACATGCATTCCCAGACGGACCTTAGCAATGTATCGCAATCGACTTATTAGGGCCATTACCAAACCACGATTTCAGTTTTGTCATCATTGATTATTACCCCCGATATCAAGAGACAAAGTTTATGAAGAAAATTACAACAGCGGATATCATTGCCAACTTGGAGGAAAAATTCGGCAGGTTAAGCTACCCTAAGTCGATAAAGGCGGACAACGTTCGGCAATTCGTTAGCAGCGAATTCAAAGACTATATTGAAGCAACAATATTGAATTAACCACCTCGCTCCCCTATTGGCCACAGGCGAACGGCAAGGTGGAGAACATGAAGCGGCTTCAAATTGCCCACGAAAAGGGGGCAGATTATAAAAGGGAAGTACAAAAGTTCACCTTAATGTACAACGTTACACCACATGGTACAACCGGTGAGTCATCGTCGAAGCTTCTTTACAACAGAACAATCAGGGACAAGATCCCCTCTGTACAAGATATAAGCGAAAATATTTTAGATTCAGAGGCGCGAGACTTAGACACAATGAGCAAACATTTGGGGAAAGAAAAAGGTATTGGTGTCGGCGATAAGGTTTTGCTTCGTAGCCTGGTCCCTGCAAACAAATTTACACCGACTTTTGACTCAACCGAGTTGAAGTGGTCCAAAAAGGCCCGAGCAAAGTAGTTGTTCGAGGAGAAGACGGAAAGACCTTCAGACGAAATGTAACCCATGTAAAGAAGTTCCAAACTCCATCTCAGACTGCTGTAGAACAATCAACAACTGAGGAGACTCACGGCCTCTCACCTGGTGAAGGTAAATAAGACGTCGCAGATGATGCTCGGACCGAGGATTCTTCCATGAAGCTGAAGCTAAAAAAATCGGAGGGATGTGGCGACCTATCAGCGAGGACGAGCTCTGAGCTGACACGCAGCTTTATGCTCTCCCCACTCATCCCTTCACTACATAGTGCTCTCTACACCCACGATGCGCTCTCTCGCTCGCCGGTAATCCTCCACACAACTTCGGCTACGCGTGTTAGTCTGTTAGTGATCGTGTCAGAGCGTGGTAGTCTAAACAAATAAAAATAAAGATATTCTATCGAAATTACCACTTGTGTTTGTTATGCTATCTATTGTTTCAGCACCGGTCATTACAATAACTGTACTTAAGTGTGACAAGCCCGGACTGGGTGGTCTACTTGTCGAGCTATACAATGTAGCAGGAGATGACTTGGTAGATACCAAACACCAAGTAATTGTCAACATTTGGCCAGAGGAAGTTTGTCTGAAGAAGGGAAACGTAGAATCGTTGATCGATCCACAAAAACGGAGACACTCTGGACCAACTATAGAAGCATAAATCTCCTTAACATCGTTTGCAAGAACTTCCCTGTTATACAGTGGCTAATAACATTTATCAGCGGTCTGATCTTTTCTTTAAGAAAACGGCTTAGACATCCATCTGCATATACACATAAAACATACATACTCGTATATGTACATATATACATCAATTTTCGAGAACCTTTTAGTTGTTTAGTTGGCATTTGCAGATATAATTTTCAAATTCGAGCATGGAATATGGATAAGCGAGCATGGATAATGGAATTTTACCTTTTGGCATTGAGTACTGTACGGATAGTGGAAGGGAAAAAAAGATTTAGCTTATATTTTCATAGGTACTGAATTCTAATAGGTCTACGGGCTTAAGTAACACTGAAAACAATCAATTCATAGAAATGGGATACAAAATATATGGCACGCTCATGGCCTAAGATAAAAATAAGGAATAACATAGCAGTGTTCTGGAGATTCTGCAAAACTATCTCAGAATACCTTCCAAAGTTTAGTTTAAGTCTTGACACATAGATGCAGTTTTGTTCCAATAATTGACTATCAGATAACGAGTGCTTCAATTTATGAGAACTAATGATCAGGCATCTGATTTCTGGGTTCTGAACTTCGGTGTACTGAAATTATTGCTGAATTATTGTATTGGATGGTCTAGCTGGATCAATTTGTCTACCTGTGTTTGGTATTAAACCCTCAATCCAGTATTGATTTCAAATCACAAGATTTGCTGTTAGAGTAAGAGTAATATAAAAGTTCTTTCAAGGAGTTCGTCATGGTCTTCACACACGAATAGAAGCATTTAAATTCGTTCGGTTAAAGCCAGCAAAAAGCTAGTGACAAATCGCTAATTTAATTCTAAAACGTGCAAAATTTATTGACTAAGTTTATTTGAAAACAATTTGTATTTAAACATTTGACATTAAGTCATTTTCAAAGAAATAAAGTGAAGTTTAAGTTTATATAAATTTATTTTGCCGTTGCCTGCATACCGCTTGATTTGAGTTTCCCTCGTCTTATCAAACCAGCAATCATGTCTGCATCAAATCTCCGAACAAGAGCTGCGACAACAAAAACGCTGCCTTCTACGCCAACTCAAGTTTCCCCGGCGCAAAAACAACCGCCCAGCGACTGTATACCCGTCACTGTAAAGATTCTTGAAGAGCAATTATCCAAGCAATTCAATACATTGAGGCAGAGTTTTTCGGATGAAATATAGAGGCTTCACAGTGATTTCCTTTTAAAGATCGAACAAATCTCTGAGTGGTCGAAACGTAAATTTGATGAGGTTAACAAAACCATCGCCAACATGGTTGATCGTATCGAGCGGCTTGAAGCGAGTTCCATTGCAACATCTCGACAACATCATGAGGAAATTAGAACCCTCCAAAGGCAATGCGAAACGTTCGAAAAGAAGGAGATCTCTTGCGATGCCGTGCTATTTGGTGTACCCACCCAGCCTGATGAGAACTTAAAAAGCTTATTCAATCGTCTTTGTCACTCCATTGATTGTAAGCCACCACTTCTCATAAACATATTTCGTACCAAAAAAACAAACAATGCGACAATTCCACCTCCCATCATTATTAAATTCAGCAACTCGCTAGAGAGAAATACAGTGTTGATGTCAGCAGCAGATTACCGAAAGCATAATGCCACTGAACTTCGCCTGCATGACGTAGGTATTGAATCAAACAGCAGCTGCTACCTCAACGAGAGCCTTACAAGGAAGACACGTTTTCTCTTAAGCAGCGCTTTGAGTTGCGACGGAAAAAACAACTGTTTGCCGTGCACACAAGGTATGGAAATGTTTATGCTAAGAAGACGGCGAGTGAAAGAAGCTTTCTAATTGAAAGCTCGGAAGATCTGCTGGCTGCTGCTGATGCGAATAATCTTCCATAATTCTTTCTCTTTCATATTTTCTTTTTTGATACGAATACTCTTAATTATTGTAATTTGTTGTTTCAATATGTGTTTCTCCTCATTGTCACTCACACCTAATTTCCCCTCTTCCTCCTCTCCTGTACAAGGAATGCACTTTTTTCTGGTTGCCTTTGTTTTTGTTTTAATCTATGCTCTTAAGTAATTTAAGTGTGACAAACAGTGTGAATGAAAAATCAACGTACACTATTGCAAAAATTATTTCGCAGCAATATAATGGACTACGAATATGTTATTTAAATGCGCGAAGTTTAAATGACACTAAATTAGACTATTTAAAGTACTTGTTTTCTACTTCTTGTCTTGATGTTATCTGTGTAAGTGAATCCTGGTTTAATCCGAATGTGCGTGATGAGATCTACGATATCCCAAATTATAGACTGCATAGGAATGACAGAATCACTGATACCACAGGTGGAGGTGTTGCAGTCTACTGTAGGTTAACTCTGAAATCTAATGAAATTTTTAAATCAAGTGAATCCGGCATTGAGTACATTGCTGTGGAAATAAGTGACTGTAATACTACTAAATGTCTTGTCTCCTGCGCATACAATAAAAACCGAAGATGCTCTGCATTGCCATATTTTTCAGCACTTTCGGACTTTTGTGCGCTATATGAGCATATTGTTGTGTGCGGCGACTTTAATGCTGACTTACTAAAAAAAGACTCTCTTGCATTTCAAATGAAAGACTTAGCGTCTTCCGTCGGTCTGAGTATTGTTAACTACACCTACCCAACACGTTTTGTCCCCGATCGTACACCCAGTCTTCTTGATCTTATTATTGTCTCCGATCCCAACCTTGTCCTTCTTTTTGACCAGATACCCTTCGATATCTCTGATCACGACCTACTTTTTCTAACTTACAATGTCAAATTGTCTAAATGTGCTACTACTGAAACTTTTACATATAAAGATTTTAATTCTGTTGATGTTAATGCCCTTCAACTAGCCACAATGTCTGCCCCATGGATGCAGTGTAGACAAATCGCCGATCCTAATGGAAAGGTTGATTTCTTTCAATCAATTTTGACACATTTGCTTGATAGGCATGTACCTACAAAAACAGTTAGAGTCCGTAACCAAAGCTGTCCATGGTTTACCTCAGATGTGATAAACTCAATCAAAGTTCGTAATAAATTGCACAGTAGATGGAAGCGCAGACCGACCAGCGAGTATTGGAAAGAATTTAAAGAGGCACGCAATCGTACAACTTCAATTATACGTGCGTCCAAAAAAAATTACTATGCATCCAAGCTCAATACCACCTTACCAGCAAAAAAACCTATGGAGCAACCTTAAAATGATCGGTCTTTCTAAAGGCTTTAACCAATAGAGTGATCTTAATCCTGATATTCTTAATGATTATTTCATAGGTGAACAACTCGCTAATGGTAACTTTGATACAAATCGAGCATCAGCCTGTTCGGCCAGATCTGCGCATATACTGGATGACTTTGAAGTTGTGAGCGAAAGCGAAATTTTTAAATGCACAATGGCTATTAAGTTTGAAGCTATTGGGGAGGACGGAATACCCATCCGGTTTGTCAAACTTATCCTGTCCCAGATAGTTACCCATCTTACTCATGTCATCAATTTCTGCATAATTACATCAACTGTTCCCAGGTCATGGAAAATAGCTAGAGTCCTTCCAGTGGCAAAGAAAACAAACAGTTATGCCCCTTCTGACTTTAGACCGATTAGCATATTACCCAGTTTATCTAAAATCTTCGAAAAAGTCCTGCAAAAACAAATACTTAGTCATGTAGCTAACCACAACTTGCTTTACGAGAAACAATCAGGATTCAGGGCACATCACAGCTGCTCTACCGCTACGATAAATTTGCTAGATGAAATAAGGCAAGATTATGACAAGGGTAATATAAGTCTTCTTTGCCTACTTGACTTCTCGAAGGCTTTCGATAGGGTAGATCATAACATTCTAAGCTGGAAGCTCAAAAATTTGTTTGGTTTTAGCCGTAGGGCTACCCATCTTATTGGCAGCTATCTCTCCGAGAGATTCCAGAAAGTCATCTCTGGCGGCAAATCCTCCCTACTTAAGGCCTTAGTTCAAGGAGTTCCACAAGGTTCAATTCTGGGTCCTATTCTTTTCTGTATGTTTATTAACGATCTTCCATCAGTCTGTACCTATAGTTCTGTCCACCTTTATGCAGATGACGTGCAACTTCATTTAGCAAAACCATATAACAAGCTTGATGAACTTGCTGACCACATCAATGACGATCTTACCCAAATTTCTATCTGGTCCGCAGCGAATGGATTGCTTCTTAACCCAAAAAAATCGCAAGTAATGCCGATCTCTAAAAGACGTTTTCAACTGAGTATCCTGCCAGACTTGTACCTAGGTAGCAGTAAAATAACAGCTGTTGAACACTGCACTAGCCTTGGCTTTATCATTGACCGTAACCTCTCAGGTTATAATCATATTAATGCAGTTATTGGTCGGATATACGGCTGTCTACGCAAATTGTGGCCTACATCGTATTTCACCCCTGTTGAAACCAAACGTAAGTTGTTACTGATCTTAATAGCACCTCTCATTACATATTCTGAAGTTGTCTATAGCGCTCTCGATTCACTGTCACTAAAAAAATTAAAGGTGGCATTCAACGATGCGGTTCGCTATGTATATGGACTTCGAAGATACGAACATATCTCAGAACATACCAAAAAGATACTAGGTTGCACGCTACAATAGTACATCAATGTGAGAAACTGCATATTTCTACATAAAATTATTCAAAATAAATCCCCACCCTATTTATATAATAAACTTGTCTTTAACCGTTCTGCAAGAAATTTAAGTATCGTTCCCCATCGTCGCCAATATTTAAATTCGTCACGCTTATTTTTCATCCACGCTGTTAAACTTTGTAACCTTCTCCCACCGCGTATCAAAATGATATCTAACCGTGCAAAATTTAAAAGTGCAGCCCTCCTTTACCTCTCATCCTTAACAACCCAACCCTGAGTCCAGGTCCTATTCGCCCTTATTATATCTTAAGTTATTAAAGTTATGTTAGCTAATCAATAATATCTAAGTACTAAAAAAGATGTAAATCTTATTGTACATACCAAGTAAATAAATGAAATGAAATGAAAAAAAAAAAATTAAATGAAGGAGAGCATGATTAAGCTTCATGTGCTCCAAACTCCTTTGCGAATAATTTTTTTTTTAAATTCTGGCTAAGAACGTGCAAGATCCTGCGGGACTGCACCTCAAATTATAGTTCGCAGAATTAAAAGTGCCGGTGAATCACTAGGTTTGTGGAATAAACTAATGCGAATGAAGAGAGACCGGAACTCACTGCAGTCAATATATTATTGTACTGTACATTAGGTTTGCCATAAGGCAGCTCCTGTCTCCATGCAATATTGCATGTTGATTACGCTCTCAGTAGTTCTAACGTCAAGGCTCAGGTATATTCAGATTATGTAGCTCTATCGTCTGTTGGAACATGCCTACCCAGCGTCTTCTCTAAAGCACTTGATCGATGGTTGGTGCATTAGTAATGGACCTTCGGTTAATCTTCTTAAAACTGAGATTGTTCCTTTCATGTGAAAGAGGAAGCTGACTCATCTAGGACTTTAAGGCATCACCATCCATTTTTCCAACGAAGCTGAATATTTGAGTGTCATGCTGAATAGCAAACTTATTTGGAATTATCGCGTCGCATCGAAAATCTCCAAAGTGCTGCCGATGAGCTTACCATCGAGGAGGGTCCTTTGGATCTTCACGGCTACAACATTACATTTATCTTCATGGGATAAGCATTTACGAAAATACGTCACTCCAGCTTTCATCAGACTCCAGAAAATGGTCTGCCTTCGTTGCATGAGGGCTTTCTCCATGCTCTGCTCTAGACTCACTGATGAAAATGAAGTCATCTTTGGTACAACATGCTCTGGAGTTTCGATGATCTTGAGCACTGACTGTCTTTTGACTCTGATCTTAAGCCGACTTTCACTGTACTATAGTTTCGGCAAGAATCTGGGTCAGCAAAGGAATTTAGTCGGGTACTCGTATTTTTCAATTAACAACGTTAGACTTCATTAGTCAGTAGGAAAACTTGCGTCTGGCTTTCAAACGGAAATATACGCAATGCTGACAGCAATGAATTAAATTTTGAAGAATCGGTGGAGGGCGCGAAGTATCTGGGCATGTAGCGTCAGACAAGCTACACTTAAAGCCCACGGAAATGTAAGGTTTGGATAAGTGCTCTCGGAGGGCTGAATTCACTGAATGTAACAATGTGGTCGAGGAAAATGTGATCGCCGACGAACTTCCTAGGAAAAGCTCACAGGAGAGTTTCTCAGGGCCCGAACCTGCATCGGTTAGGGCTTATACCATATTAGCAACTATGATGCATGTGGGCATAACTCTCCAAGATGCCGGCAGACTAAAATAGTGCTCTTCGACTTTACCTCAATAAGAAAGACTGTAGATTGCTTATTGGCGACATAATTGGCATTAACTTTCTACGAAAGACCGAGAGACTCTAGTAAAAGGACCATACGAGGAGTACAATGAACTAGTTCTTTGTTTGTGTTGGTAACACAAAATTTGGATATTCAATGGATACGAGTATATTTAAAAGATTCTGTGAAGTTTTCTGCATGAAGATTTTGTCTTACCTTTATATTTTATTTGCAAGCATTCTTCCTCCTTTTTTAAACGGGCGTTCTCTTCATTCAAACACGCTATACGATTACGGACTGAACTCAGAATCTTAAGGTCCATATCTGAGTCTGTGGAATTTATTCCGGAATCTTTATCCGAACAGAAAGTAAATGTGCTCGTCGTTTGTGGAATTTCCAAATTCATCAACTCGTGCCGATAAACTCTCAATTTCATTTGGAAGCAGTTGTTTTTCTTTAACTGAAAGCAATACAAATCATCGATGAAGAACTGACGGTAGTTCTTCGATTTTATGATCCTTACCAGCTTATCGACCATGTCGCTCAAACGATCCTGCTGTTCCTTAAGTTCGCGTCCTTGCTCTTCAATATTCTGATCATACACCTGTTTCGCTTCGAAAAATTGGTTTAATTCATCTTTAAGGCGCAGCACGTAATCTTCTCCGTCATCTTCGTCCTCGCCAAGATTCAGGCCGAATACCATGTCCATCTGAAATTCAAATAAATGGGATAAATAATGTTTTCAACACATTCTCAGTCTCTTATTTTACCGAACCCCTGTTGCTATATACACTTCCCGCCCTGGGAGTGGACGACCCCTCAGTACCACACATGTCAGTGCACCCAATATTTGAGGTTGTTCTATCTAAGATCCTAGGTCCGCAAACTTGATTACACTGCACAGGAATATATAAAAAAATATGAAAAAATCTATCCTAGATATTTAATTAAAAATTGACACTTTTAGCGTCTAGGACTCGAGTAGGAAATTAGTTTAGGGAAGTACTTTTTTCAATAAAAGCAAATACATAGAATGTACTCGTATTAGTCATACATAGAAGAAGATTGGGTATTAGGTAACGATAGCTTGAAGGTAAAGTCCATACACCAAGACAGAAGGAAGGTAGTTGGGTTTTTGTTTTTTTTTATTAACAAACCTTTGGAAGACTTTTAAGATCACTACGTAATTCTCGAATGACGTCGTCTTTTAATTGAATCTTCTTTTGGGCCTTTTGAATTTCATCCTCCATGGAAAGGATTTGCTTTTTGAGCTCACGAATTTCATCGTGTTTGTCAGCCACCTCATAAGCTAGAGCCTTTACGTTGGCCACGAGCTTTATTAGTGCATAAAAGTTTTAGTTTTTTTTTATTTTATAAATTTATTAACAAAGAATAATGTGCAAAATATAAAAAAAAAAACGTTACAAACGAATTATATAAAAATAAAACAAATTTATTAGCGCCAATTGCATCTGCTACTAACCTTGGATTTCTGGCTTGCACATGATTTTGGATCAGCGTTAGTTGATGGTTTGTTGCAGTCCTAGAAAGAAAAAAAAATAAATTTAAATTCATCGATACGATTCTATTTACGAGTATCATAAATAAATTTCGGGTAATTGAAAAATCGGCTTCTGCTAGTCGAGAGTCTATGTAAAAGAACAGAACTTCCAAATGAGGTCGGAATGCCCCGTATAGGGGCTATCTCTCTGCACAGAGTCTACCACTAATACGTCTAATGCAAGCTTTTTCGATTAAATTGCTCAAAATCATCAACATACCAGGTCAATCCTGGCCCGCGAAAATAATCGTAATGCTCTGATAGCTTTGCGTTTAATCACAGTCTAAGCGACACTCTTTGGCAGATCTATATATATGCAACAATATATATGCTGACTGTTTTTTCATAATTTGGTTTAATACCGTTCTCCATCTCCGCTAAATAAAAACAATCACAGTCACAAGGGGAAAACAACTTATAAGCACAACATTCAGTGCTTTAGATGTCATAAGTGGGGCCACATATCAAAAAACTGCTACACCACAAACATAAGGCAAATGAAGCGACAAGGGAACATATACGAACTGAGGGAGACAACATCGAATCAGGGAAGCAGCGACAGCAGCGATTTAAATTATGTGAATTGTGTAGATTTTAGCAATATAAGCTGTATAAACAAGATAGATAACGCATTATATATTAAGGTATGTTGTAATAATAAAATATTTAACATGGAAGTAGATTCGGGTGCATGCATTTCCGTTATTCAATATAACATGTTTAAGGACATCTTTCCAGAAACGAAAATTCAGAGTTGTGACAAAAATGTACATGTCATATCGGGAGATCAAGTAAAGATAGTTGGTGTTGCGAACGTTGTAGTGTCGGTCAGAAATAATGAAAATTGTAATCTTAAGCTGTATTTGGTGGAAACTAGTAGACAATTCACTCCTCTTTTAGGTCGTAGTTGGATGGATATTTTGTTTAAAGATTGGCGGGGGACATTCAAGGTTAATCAATTTGCAGCTGACCCACATGTTGTGTCTATAATTAAAAAATTTCCTACGATTTTTTCCAAGACAAATAATGATCCTATCAAAAACTACAGGGCAGAAATAGTAATGAACCAAGGTTGTGTTCCTATCTTCTGTAAACCTTACACCGTACCTTTTGGCTTACGGGAGACTGTGGAAAAGGAGTTTGACAGACTTTGTGCAGAAAATATAATATTCCCAGTTAGGTACAGCAATTGGGCATCTCCGATGGTTGTGGTAGATAAGGGAAATGGAGCAGTTCGACTGTGTGTTGACTGCAAAGTAACAATTAATAAATACGTCGACACAAATCACTATCCCCTTCCTAGGGTCGATGAAATTTTTGCTATCTTGATAGGATATAATGTATTCTGTACTATAGATTTGGAGGGAGCGTATGCTCAACTAGAAGTTACAGAAAACTCACAGCCATATCTTACTATTAATACTCACAGAGGACTGTACAGGTATAGACGCCTTGTATATGGGGTTAAATGTGCTCCTGCTATTTTTCAAAGCACGATGGATCAAATTTTAGTGGGTATAAAGAAAGTTAAGTGCTTTATAGATGACATTTTGATAGGTGGTAAGGATGAACAAGAATGTGAAACAATTCTCCTGGAGGTCTTGGAAAGGCTAAAGATTCATAACGTAAAAGCTAATATATCCAAATGTAAATTTTTTTGCCGTGAAGTAAGGTATTTGGGTCATTGCATATCTGGAGAAGGTATTAAACCAAATTATGAAAAACTGGAAGCAGTAAAAAGAGCCCCAACTCCTCGCAACCTACAGCAGCTTAAGTCATACTTAGGATTAATAAATTACTATTCGCGTTTTGTTAGGAATTTTTCGGCAGAGCTTAAGCCTCTTTATAATTTGACAAAACAGGATGTTATATTTGAATGGTCACAAGAATGTGAGAAGGCTTTTCAAAAAAGCAAAAGTCTGCTTATGAACAGCTCGATTCTAGTCCACTATGACCCAGAAAAGGAGATAATTGTTAGTTGTGATGCGAGTCCTTATGGGGTTTCAGGTATTCTATCTCACATTGTAAATGGGGAAGAGCGACCGGTTTTATTTACGTCTAGCACGTTAAGTCCAGCCGAACAGAATTATTCTCAGCTTCACCGTGAGGCACTGGCAGTAGTATTTGCGGTGAAAAGGTTCCACAAATATATGTATGGGAAAAAATTCACTATCCATAGTGATAGTCTTCCCTTGAGGGAGATTTTAAACCCAAAGAAAGGTACTCCTCCGGTAGCAGCCGCCCGAATCCATCGTTGGGCAATTTTTCTTACTATGTATGACTATACTCTTGTTCATAGATCAGCCACCAAAATGCAACATGCAGATGGATTGTCGCGACTTCCCCTCGAAAATACTACAGGAATTGATGATGTCAACATTAGTCCATTGAGTATTAGTGACAGTGTTCCTCTCACGTTTAAGGAAATTGGAGTCCAAACTCAAGAAGAAAAAGATTTGAGAAAACTACATAGATTTTTGAAAATGGGATTTCCTAGATCAATTCCACTTGGGTTTGAGATATACCATCGTAAACAGGCAAATTTATCTATTCAAAACGATTGCATTTTGTACGGTGATCGAATTCTTATACCTCCCAAATTGAGAACACAAACTTTAAAAATATTACATGATACTCACGTAGGGGTTGTACGAATGAAGGCCTTAGCACGATCGCATGTATGGTGGTTGGGAATGAGCAATATGTAAAGCAATGTCGTAGTTGTGAACTTACTTCAAAGAGGGCTTGTACAAACGAAACAATTAGATGGCCTAATTCTGAAAGGTTTTTCGGTAAAATTCATATAGATTTCTTTTGTTTTAATAGAGACACATTCTTGATTTTAATGGACAGTTTTAGCCGCTGGATGGACGTAAAACTGTTAAGAACAACCACCGCTGGGTCAGTAATTGATGTTTTAAGAACGATTTTCTCATATTTTGGACTACCTGATACCATAGTATCAGATAATGGGCCGCCATTTAGGTCAGCGCTGTTTTTGAACTTTTGTCAAGATAATGGCATAAATTGTATGAAGAGTCCCCCTTACCATCCTCAATCTAATGGGCTAGCCGAAAGAGGGGTGCAAACCATTAAGTCAAGTTTAAGAAAACAGTTTTTAGATTCGCATAAGAGTTCAGTACCTATTAAAGTTAAAATTGAAAATTTCTTACTGAAATATCGTTCCACACCAACTACAGTTACAAATGAGACCCCTTTTAATTTGATATTTAAGAGTTCCCCAAAAACATTAATAGATTTAATGAAACCATCTGGATATTTTAAACAAAACAGAATAGCATGCCCAGAATTTCCTAAAAAGGGGGAGAGTATTATATCAAAGCAAGATTGTAAAATTGTAAATTTTGAGGAAGGAGAAAATGTTTTATATAGAGCAGAAAGCAAAACAAATGTCAGTTGGTCACCTGCAACTGTTATAAAGAAATTGGGTAATGTAGTGTATTTAATCAGTTTGAATGGAATTCAGAGAAAAGCACATCAGAACCAACTTAGAATATCCACTATTAAAGTAATAAGATTTGCTCCAATACGAACCTGTCGACAATTTAATACAGTTGCAGATGATTCAACCTTAGTTTTAAGAAAGGGTCAAGGATTACATATGAAAAACCAATCTCCAATAAGGACATCAAAACGAATACATTTAGGGAAAAATATTCCGCGCTATAAGTATTGAAATCGAATTATATTTGAAAAGAAGTAATATTTGAAGTATATTGTTTTGCATTTTCCTAATTTCATAGTTGTTATTGGTGTTGGGTAGTTTTAAGTCTAAGATATGTTGATGGCATTAGCTTTGTATTAAGTCGGGGGAAATGTGATGTATGAATTCTTTTACACCCTACTGTATGATGCCGCTAGTTAAGTTATCAGCTAATTTGTTAAGAGCATTGATTATCTCAAATAAAGTCAGTCTTATTACAACAGCCGTGTGTATCAAATATATATATATAAAACTGACTAAACTAGTGTAAGATGAATTCAGAGTTCTGGCAAGAGTTCCTCAGGGGAAGGATAGTCGGCGAAAGAACACTCTTGAATCCTGACATTATGGTACACTGTCTCCTGCGGCAGCACGCAAAGAGACTGCAAGTTGATCTGCAAGTTGTTGAGGACATAACACACATACTGTGTGAATTCAAGGCAATATCGCGCAGTCGAAGAAAATTTTTAGGGAAATTCTTTTACGAAAGCCTAGAGGAAATGGACGGCACGAACTTTAAAGGCGTTCTTGGCTTTTGCAAGAAAATTGGCTGTTTCACCAGGGCGATTGTTTAGGTTTTTGCCGTTTGAAGATAAAGTCAATGGGTTCCACAGGGACCGCAATGGGCCAGTTTTAGTGCCTAGTGTCTGTATGATGGCATATCCATCACACCCCTGTTTAACCTAACCTAACCTAACTATTTTTTTTTTTAATTTTAATCTAACTTAAAAACTAAGAACAATTCTTAAGTGCCAGGAACCAAGGAAATGGTGGAGGAGATCTAGTGAGAGACGAAGAGTGCTAAGGTTTAAATAACAAAATTAGACCTAAGACGTTTCTTTTTGCGTTGGGTTGCGTTCTTTAGAACCATTCTTTGGAACCATAAGAGGTGCGGTGGACCGGTAGATATCATAGAAGAGACGAGGGCAACGCAAATAACGTGGGTTGACGTTGAAGTAAAGGGTTGCCTAGTCGATAGAACATGGGAGCAGTCTATGAATCAAAAGAATGTCACAGATATACCAACGTTCTTCTAAAGAATTAATAAGTTTGAAGCGGTTCTGATACCATAGGCTTACCATACAGAAAATAAAGTCGGGGAGGAGATGGATTGCATTTACGTGAGAAGAGTTACGACGGCTGTCGAAATTACGATTGACAGCAATAAGTTTCTAGTTAGTGCCGTATATATGGCACCAGATGTTGGTGATTATACTGTAGTCAGGAACCTGCTTGAAGAGGTGTGTCCATTATACACTAGATGCATTATTTGCGGTGATCTTAACCTAGATGTTTTAATTGGTACGAAGAAACATTTTTTTGATACAATTAACTCATTGGGGTTTTATTTAGTTAACTACATTTATCCCACTCACTTCGACCCAAACAAGGAGCCGTGTCTTCTTGATGTTTTTTTGGTGTCATATACTGATCTTGCCAATCATTATAATCAAATTGGTCAAGGGCAATTTCTTTGTTTTGTGTTTAAACATTTTCCCGTCTGGTGAGCAAAATATTGTCAATAAGTTTCGTCTCTCTTCGTCGGTTAATATTGCTTCCCTGTTTGATGACTGTCAAAAGTTAAACTGATCGCCTTTGTATTGTACGTCTGATGTAAATGTTCATGTTTCGCTTTTTTAATTCTTATCTTGACTTCCTATTTAATAAGCATGCACCACTAAAAACTAGAAAGGCAAAAACCAGCAAAATACAATGGTTCATCCAGGAGAATACGAGTGAAGCGTTGTTAACAAAGCGAAATACTCTTTTTTACAGATGGCGTCGATACAAATGTAAATGGATGATGAGTACAAGCGTGTGCGCAATGTTGCTACTTTGCTAATTCGCATATCAAAGTCAGCGTATTTTAAAAGCAAATTTAGTTTGGGTAAGTCAAGTGCACAGTTTTGGAAATCCATTCGTGAAATTGGGATTACTAGTAAAAAATAATCTATTGACATCACCGTTGATCTCAATGAGCTCCACCAAAAATTCGTGCAGTTACCTGTACTGTTTTTCCAAATACACGAAGAAGGTTCTTTTTGCAAAATATCGATTGCCTCGCCTCTCGATTAAGTCAAAAGCACAGGGTTCAAACGGTGTTCATCCAGACATGATTAAAATCGGCATCTTCTCTAAGTCGATCGCAGGCCCACTTAGCGAAGCATTGTTCAAGCGTATTCACAACTATATTCGTTCAGCGGAAGGATAAAACTAATTATCTGTCAAATCAGACATGAGCTGAGTGTTACCATTCACGAAATAAGCACTAGTTAGATGGCGGACCCTTTATAAATGTTCTGAGCGCTGATATCGTGAAATTGTCGTTCGAATATAACAATGTTTTGTATACTCTGTTGTGCATTTATAGGCTTCAGGAGGTAAATAAAACTGTGTTTTTAAAAGATCTAAACAAGATTTTAAAAACGATTAAGGCAAGAATTTTGTTTGTCTTAGGAGACATCAATATCAATATTCTCGATAGCTCCAACAAAGACATTGAAGACTATTTGCTTTTAATGGCATCAAACGGTTTAAAAAGTATTGTTAATGATCCGACCAGAGATAGTAACTCAACTGTAAGTTGTATTGACTATATTTTTATAAGAATGTGCTAAAATTTTAATAAAATTGTTAAAGGAGCAATTCATGACTACGGAATTACTGACCACCATATGATTTCTCTTAGCACCAGTGTAAATTCGATCCAAAATTCCAAAATTGCTACGCTTAAATCGACTCAAAAAATAGACTATCACTTGCTTAAATAATATTTACCTCTCGTACGAATTTTGGGATTCGGTTTACAATGAAAATGATCCTTCCAGTGCATTTGAGATATTCTTGTCGATTTTACACAAGTATATAAGACTTTTCACTACAGAAAATTCGACCATAACAAATCGAAATAAACACTTAAAACCTTGGATAACAATAGTTCTTCTAAATCTTATAAGAAAGAAAAATATATTTGCAAATAAACATGCTAGATATCCTTATAATGAAAGGCTGAATAAATATTATAAAAAGCTTTGTGAAATGGTTACAATTAAAGTTAAAGAAGCACGTAATAATTATTACCTAAACTTATTTGAAAGGGCAAATGGAAATAGCAGGGAAGAATGGAGAGTAATAGATAGTATTCTGGGGAAATATAAACAAACTGAACAAATAAATGTTTTGGGAGATAATGGAACTCTAATAACAGGTTCAGAAGCAATCACCAATACACTTAATGAACATTTTATTGAAATTTCAGAGTTACTTAAACCTTCAATCGAACCCTGCCATCCCTGTCAATGTTCTTTAAATAGTAATATTATTACCGACAGAGTTCAAAATAATAGTTTTGTATGTGAGTCCATTGATTCTGTCGAAATCTACAAAGCCATTATGAACTTAAAGAACAAAAATTCTTGTACAAGTGAGGGTATCACAAGTATTCTGATAAAAAATATTGCTTGGCAAATAATAGATGTGTTGAGCTACGAGTATTTCCTTAGTTTAAGTGCAGAGGTAATTCCACTTTTTAAGAAAGGTAACAAAAAAGATGTGTCCAACTACAGACCCATATCATTATTACCTACATTTTCTAAAGTATTTGAAAAAAATTCTCAAAAAGAGAATGCTACAATTCTTCGAGAAAAATAAGTTTTTTTCAAGTAATCAGTTTGGTTTTAGACCTGGACTATCGACAGAGGATGCTATTCTTAGGGTCTGCAGTCAGCTACATGAAGGGCTAAACAAAAATGTGTCTACTATGGCTTTATTCATAGACATGAAAAAGGCTTTTGATATGGTTGAGCATCAGTTATTATTAGAAAAATTATACAATGCTGGATTTAGGGGAACAATATATAACTGGTTCAAAACATATCTTAAAGACAGAGTTCAAAAAGTGAAGGTAAATGGCGTTTTTAGTAAACCGCTGGTCTTAAAAAATGGAGTCCCTCAGGGTTCAGTTCTAGGGCCACTTCTATTTTTAATATATATTGACTCGATTTTCAGACAGCAATTCAATGGAATAGCGACTGCATTCACCGATGATATAACATTTACATACACGTTCCAAAACCAAATTGATTGCATTAGGGTGTAGTTTCCTCATCACAAGTTACTCATTAGCGAAAAAAACAAATTATTAACGTTGAAAATATCCGGCAATTCTATACCAGAATACAACCTTCGATTTCACTCGCATGAGTGTACTAGATTTAGTCTACCACTTCATACTTGCGGCATACAACACTTTTATGAACAAAATACGTGTTCTGAGCAGTGTTTTATAATTGAATCAGTCAAGAATTTTAAATATCTAGGAGTTTTAATAGATCAAAATCTGAACTGGAAGAATCATTTACAAAGAATAAAATCACACATGTACCTGGTGGCTCGTAAACTGTATCTTATCAAGCCATACTGCTCAGATAAAGTTTTACTATGTACTGGCACATTGTATGTTGGGGAGGATCATATTTCAATGCGATTAGACCAGTCTTGGTTGCTCAAAAATATCTAGTTCGCATTCTTACTAACTGCAATTGTCGTACTCATAGTTGGCCCCTGTTTATAAAATGCAATATTTTACTAATAAGACACTTATATGTTTTTAAAGTGCTTCCTAGCAGGACGAATTCAATTTATAATTTAAGGACAAATAACACAGACTTAGCAAACGTATCAATTGCACGTTCAACACATTTTTCCAAATTATATATATGTACATACGAGGGGTGTTCAACATATTCTCGGTATCGGGGTGAAGCTGTGGTTGTATATATAAATTGACTTATTTATCAAGTAATACTATTATTTTAGTGCATTCATTGAAAATTTCATATAAATGTGATTATTAATTCGCGTTTTATCTCTAGTTAAACAGAATCATAATGGCAACTGAGACGATGATGGTGAAAATTGAGCATCGCGCTGTAATTAAATTTCTCACTAAGCAAGGAAAAAGTCAAAAAACTATTCATGAAGAGATGGTGGCTGTTTACCAGGGTTCCGCACCTTCATTATCAACTATGCAAAAGTGGTCAAGTTAGTTCAAGAGAGGCAGAGAGAGCATTGAAGACGACCCCCGCTCCGGCGCCCCGGCTACTGCTTGTACGGGAGAAAGCATCAAAGAAGTCGAAAACTTGTTCTTGAGGATGCCCGAATAAAGGTGAAAATGATGGCAGAGATCACCAAGCTTTCAATTGGTACCATTCACACTATTCTTCATGACCATCTTAACCTTTCAAAGGTCAGTGCAAGGTGGGTGCCACGAATGCTCACAGCGCCTCAGAAAAAAGTGAGAATCGCATGCTGTAAAGAGCTTTTGGAGATGTGTAGTGAGAACGCGGACGGTGTTATGGATCGAATTGTTACTGGGGATGAAACATGGGTCCACCACTATGACCCTGAAAGCAAACAAGAGTCCATGCAGTGGCATAAAAAGGAACAGACCCCCCGAAGAAGTTCAAAGTTACTCCGTCTGCCGGGAAGCTCATGGCCACAGTTTTTTGGGACTCAAAGGGAATCTTGCTCATTGAGTACAAAAAAAAAGGTGAAACCATCAACGCTACATCCTACGCTTCCACTTTGCATAATTTGCGGGAGGAAATTAAAAAGAAAAGACGGGGTAAACTCGCAGCGGGTGTGTTGCTTCTTCATGACAACGCTCCTGTTCACACGGCGCGAGTTTCCAAGGCTGCTGCGCGAGATTGTGGTTTCGAAGAAATCCAACACCCACCCTATAGTCCAGACCTTGCCCCTAGTGATTATTTCCTGTTTCCGGATTTGAAAAAATGTCTTCGTGGAAAAAGATTTTCGGATGATGAAGAACTCAAGTCGGCAATAAATGGGTATTTTGCAGAGAAAGAGGAAATTTATTTTTTTGAGGGTTTAAAAAAGCTTATCTCAAGATGTAACAAATGCATTGATGTTAGGGGAGATTATATTGAAAAATAAAAACAATTTAAATTGAATTCGCATTTTCCTTCATATCGATACCGAGAATATATTGAACGCCCTTCGTATTTACTGTCCCATGCTATTTCAATAAACTTCCACATTCCATACGATTAACTAATAACTATAATATCTACATTAACAAAATAAGAGCTTGTATTTTTTCTATTGATCTAGCTAATATTGAACTATTACTACGAATTCCACCTTAATATCGCTGTAAAAAACGGACTAATGAAACTGTAATCTTCTTTTTATCTCATTACTATTAATTTCATACGCATTCTGTCTTTAATAAATTTTAATTTTATAGCTATATATTATCTGTATCTGTATTTTTCAATGCCACCCCACTCCAGAAATATTAATTAATTTATATAACCATAATGAAGTGTCGTCTAACACTAATTTTTGACTTTGTTATCTAATTAAATGACGACCACTATTTTATTCATTCTATGAAATGAATATTATTATAAATATTTCTTTGTATTTATCTATTATGAAATAAATAAAAACAAATTTTAAATCTTTCTTTAAAATTTCACTAACTATAGTTTTTGGGAGGCCTAGAGAGGACGCTCTTTTTCCAATTGAAGCTGCTGGATTTTCAAGCAAGCTTCGTTGTACGGCTTCCACGTTTTCGACGGTCCTCAACGTTCTGCTGGGCCCTGGATGTGGCGCATTTACGTCTAAAAAAGTTTGTTGAAACCTTTGCACCCACGAACGAATTAAATTAGAAATAACGTAAGAATCACCACACCTAAAAAAAGTTTCTATAGCGAATGCAACATGCTCTCCCTGTGATAGGTGGCTTGAATATTGTAAGGATCTGCTTAACAAACAGTTTCCACGTGATCGCGTCCCTGCAGCTGATCCATTCGAAGAAGAAGTTGCTGACTTTTCAACAGAAGAAATAAGTATAGCTATCGGAAAAGTGAAACGCGGGAAAGCGGCGGGACCAGACAACATCCCATCAGACTTTTGGTCGAAGATGGAATGTATCGGCAGTGAATGGCTGTCGAAACTCTTGATCCAACGCTTGCGAATATTAACGGAAAAACATCGGGATTCGTCAAAAGATCCGCACATAGTATTTATTGATCTAGAAAAAGCATTCGATCGTGTGCCTAGAGATCTCATATGGACCGCGTTGAGGTCTCAAAAGGTACCGGAAACGTATATACGAATGATACAAGACATGTATGGAAACGTCAAAACTGCTGTTAAATGTACCGCCGAACTTACGAGAGAATTTCCAGTAAATGTCGGAGTGCATCAAGGAAGCGTTCTTAGCCCTTTCCTCTTTAACGAGGTACTAGACTATCTTTTGAAAGATTGCTTGCACGAAGCAAGTGTAACATCGATTCTCTTCGCCGACGACGCAGTTATTCTAAGCGATAATGTCGTAGATTTACAAAACGTCCTAAGTAAATGGAAAAACGCGCCAGAGAAAAACGGGTTTAAAATAAGTCGCTCAAAGACGGAACATTTGACCTGCCCATTTTCGGATCCACTGCGACCTATTCCAGATATAATGTTGGACGGAATAGTTCTTCCGAAAACCACTAGGTTCAAGTACTTAGGATCAATCGTTAACGTAGAAGCGAAATGTGACGACGACGTAAGGCACAGAGTAGGCGTGGGGTGGATGAAATGCCGAGAAAATTCGGGAATCTTCTGTGACCGAAAATTCCCACTTAAATTGAAGGGAAAACTTTACACCACGGTGGTTCGGCCAGCTCTTGCATATGGTTCGCAGTGCTGGACAATATACGAAGCGTTTAAAAATAAAATGACGGCAGCAGAGATGAAAATGTTAAGGATGTCGACTGGAGTTACGAAACGCGACTGCATTAGATCTACGCACATTAGAGGAAGTCTACACATAAAGAATTCGGTAATCGAACAACTTGAGTCGGATAGAATTAGCTGGTATTGCCACGTTCAAAGAAGATCTCCGGAAAATCCCGTTAAGAAGGCAATATCAACTACGGTCGCTCCTACTAAAAGAAAACTAGGTAGGAAAAAGAATTCCTGGATTGCTCAGATGGCAAATGCACAACAACGCCTGGGGCTAACCGCCGAAGCGATACAGGACCGAGCAGTATGCAGACGCGTTCTGCGATCTGAGACATTAGCCAACCCCATAAGCGGAGCAGTAGCAATGCAGTAAAAATGGGAAACTCGTTATGCATAAGTTCGTGTAGCGAGGAAAGTGCTAGTAAAAGGAAAAAAAGAAGAAGTAACATGCTCTCCCGCCCACTGTGACATTTTAATTAATAATTCCACACTCAAAAAGATTCAAATAAGAGTAAAACCGTCCCACCCGGCTTACAACTGTTCGCGATATTAACGTTTTAAAACTTAAATTTCCCACCGGACAGGGTACGAATCAATTTTCTGTTAAATTTAGGTAGGACCCTTTCGGAATTTTTAAACTCAACCTTAAGTTCAATGGAAAATAACGAAGCACGTTTTCTGATACGTGCACCTGTTACAAACAAAACAAATAGATAATTGTAATACGCTAATCAATCGATTAAATCGAAGCACGAATAACAGAAAGTATAAGATCAAGCTTTTAATAATTTGTACTTACATTACGAATATCGTCCCTCATAAGAATATTGGAGAAAGCACCCTGCAAAAAAACAGCGATTATCATTTATTAAGTTTTTCGAAGTTTTCAAATTTACGTCTCCGAAAATATCTCTTTCAGTGACGGTCTCGAATTTGAACTTATCTACATTCCAATCCCCATACTGTCTACCGTTGCGAACCAATTCTATCAGAGCTGCAATATCTTTTCGGCACTTGCATAACTCACTGTCTTGATTGATGCCAGCACTTTGCTGCAATATTGTTGCATCGTTTTCTATGTCGTGGATATTATTTATGCATGTTTTATTGATATCTCTGAGCATCGCTATCCATTCCTTATAAGTACGTTCTTTAAGCTGGAAAAAAGTAGCAAATATTTAAAAAAAAATACAAAATTTCGATTTGAAAAATTTAGGTATTTTAGAAGAGACATCGAAAACCGTCGACGGAAAAGCAAGACATCTATGTAATAAGTTTTTTAAGTCTACCTATAAACGGGTCATACAAAGTTGTTTTATGGATTGAATTGACCATTATCCACCTATTCAGGATTCTATGTGATGTCTATTGACATCTGAAGTGAAGAATCTACGGAGTTTTAGGGAAACTCTATAAGAACGTTTGAATAAGTCCCTTCTTTTGTTGATCTTTTCACATCCCCTGGAAGATGAACTAATCTAGGATCCAGCACTTAAGAAATAATAATTCCTATGAAAATGCACAAAACGAGCAATGTGTAAGTTCAGGGCGGCTAGTTTTTCTGATGTAATAACGTGCAACGTATTATACATAATAGAACAGAACGTCTTATGTGTTTAACGTAAGTACCTGCCATGTGGGCTTAAACTTACGGGATGCCCATACATCCATGGGAGCACGGATACGCCTTGCCATCGCTCACCGTCAATCCATTATTTCAGATACCAATTCGGAACTGTGTTGCCGGCACTATTTCCACCCTTGGTAAGAGTCGAGGCTGACCTAAAACCTCTTACTGCTCTTACGGTCGTAGCACCCAGTACTTATTGCAACTCTACATTGGGCCGAAACCCTTCCCGCTATTTTGTGTTTAAACCACAGGCACCATGACGCTCCCACAAGGGGGCCTACCTCTAACAAATCAGGCCCGGACCGAGATCCGGGGGGCTCCTGACTCCCATGGTACCGTGATTTAAGTCCCAGCCGCCAACAAGACCTATGACCGGCAACTTGTGACTGATCGTAGCAACCTTCGGTAGCGTCATCTGAAGATGTTTACGATAAGACCAGTACTTTGCTCTGCCCCCGTTCATTATTAGACAACGTCATTAAAGGGCGAAGCCTTGATAATTGGGCGGTGGCCACATAATAGAACACATGACAACAGTCAAAGTACGCACACAGTTGAGTGGAGTAAACGGGCAAGTGGTGAAAAATACCTCTTCGTTGGTTATAAAGCGCGCGCTGATGTAATTTAACGTTAAGAAGGGGTTCCCCGAAATGCCCATTGAGTTTTAAAGGATGACAAAAAGTAACACCCGCTACTCTGCATATCTATGAAAAGTTGCCACGATTGTGTGTACGTAAATGTCCTCTTCCGATAGATATGATGAAGGAGGAGCCTTGTGGTAAAGGAAAGTTACTTTTTATCAAATCTCGGTCTCGGGGTCTCGGCATATTGGAGATCACGTCACTTCAGATAAATTCACATTTTTACAATATAATAACGAAAAGGACGCACACCACCAATTCGACGTAACGTTGTCATTGGCAGTAACAACTGTCATAACTTTCTTTGGGCTTAGGAGGCAATTGAGTAATAGAGCCCTTTTTCTTAAGACGAAACTGGCTTTATCGTGTTCTATTGTGCAGGGGCTTGGACCTTGTCGAAAGTAGATGAAGAAGCACATGGCCGTTTCTAGAGAAACATACTTCGTGTGATTTTTGGTCCCATTTGTATTGACGGGGAATGGAACTATATGGATTGTACAGTGACATCGGTCTAGTCAGGCGTCTACGGACCATACTTCAGCGATGGCTGGTCCATGTTGAACCAATATGCGCCACAGCTCCGGCCCAAAGGACGGCAGCGCATCTAAAAGGGCGCGTGCAAGTGGAAGGGAACCTTAACTAACTTGAAGTGCGGCACTGAAGGCAGCTCGCGAGAAGCCGTGCTAGTTGGACTGTATGTAGCGTCACCTAAGTAAGTATAATAACAGTGAGGAGAAATTCGTACCCAAATGGCAGACGTATTTAAAAAGTGTTTAAAAGCTTCAAATCAATTTTAATTACCAATCGTTACCAGGCTGGCTTCGGCATATACATATGTACTTCACATAAGTATATTAGTACATCCAGAAATATGTAGCTATTTCTCTCAGTATCTGCATTCTATGGCCCTTGTGGGATTGACTAGGACCTTAAAACCTACAGACTGCTAAATTTTAGATCATTTCGTTAGTAAGACCTAGAGTTTGCTGATGTTTATGTATTTTGTTAATCGACTTATTTTTCTGTCATCTCCATACGTCGTCTAGAACTTGGAATTCTATTGCTTTTGGTACCGGATTTTATTGGTTTTAATAAAGAGAATTCTACGAACACGCCCACTTCTATTTAGGTCGCATATTGATATATTATACATACCTGATGACTGCCCCAACATTTACATATCTGTCGTTGCAGCGAAATGTAATGTAATGCTGTACGAGTTTCGAAAGGAAGTGAGTGTTGGAACTGCAAAAAAAAATGAGAGCATATATTCGGATCGTGCTCCTACTCTAATGACCATTAAAAAATGGTTTGGTAGGTTTTGGAATGGTGATATGACCTTGCATGATCAACCCAAGATTAATGACGAAATTGTGCGAGATTTAGTAAAAAATAACACTAAGATTTCAACTAACCATTCGTCGGTTCGCCATTTAAAGAAACTTGGATTCACATCCAAACTCGGCATGTTGATGTCGCGTTGTTTGACGAAAAAAAATAAGCTGGACCGCGTCTCCATGACCATATCTCAGCTTAGAAGCCACGAAAACGAACGAGAAATGGATTCTGTACAACAACGTGTAACGAAAAAGGAGCTGGAAACAAGCAGGTGAAGATGCAGAACCCGTGCCAAAAGCTGGCTTGCATCCAATGATGCTATGGTATTGTTATCTGTTTGGTGGAAATGCAGGAGTATAATTTTGTTCGAACTTCTTCGGCGAATAAGTACTTTAATCTTAATGAGAAAGTTTGTTATCCGACAAACCCTGAAAAAAACTGAACTATACCACCGTATTCCCCAGAACTTGCTTCTTCAGATTTTCATCTGTTTCGGTCCCTTCAGAATGGTTTGAATGGAAAGAAATTTGGTTCCACCGAAGCCCTCGTAATCTACCTTACTGCGTTTTTTGGAGAAAAACCACGCATTGTCTGTAGAGTTTGTTAATAGAAGTCGGTTTCCACTTGTCTTCAGAATTCTTCCTTCGATACTTCTTACTCCTGCCAATATGTTTATTTGTCTGTGACCCTGCCGGTGCAATAGGTAACTAACCGCCGCATAAGAAACAACTTACTCGTACATTTGTCAAATGTGAGAACTTATTACTTCAGTAAGTCTCATCTACCGACTTTTTGTTTCTAAACCCTTTTTAATGACGTATTTCTCTACATGTTTGAGATGCGATTGTAAAAATATTTCCCATTACTTAGCAGAAACAAATGTTTAACTGTCTTAACAAAAGAATGTGAATTTATGAGTGAAACCCACTCATCTCCGAAATACCAAAATATCATATCGAAATACTCGTACAATTTTCCTTAAAAAAATTTTGCACACCAGAAAAATATCTGCCATTACTGTACAATATGTGAAAAAGATTAACTCACAACCTCATAACAACTCTGCATCGTTCATGTGCCTGCAACAGCTGTCACATTAAAGAAAAAAGACGCACCAAAAACAACAGAAAAAAAGTTCAAAATCCCAATGTCAACAAAGCTCCAATTTCTTCGTTCAACCACCCCCTCTAAATTATTTATAAAGAAAACAACTGCAAAAGTAATCATATTAATCTCTACATACCGAAGCGTCGCCATTGGCTTCTTCATTGATTTCATGGAGTCGCTTTTCGAAAAGCGCATTTAGTTGTTCTTCGATTTGAAAGGTCCTGCTCGTCACATCTGTACATTTTGGTAATGCCACTAAAGCCTGGTCACAACTTGGTGATCGACCCGATGACCCGGATCTCGATCTATTTGTGCAACTTTCATATCGCGATTCGTCAGTCATGTTGTCACCGAAATCGTCGCCTTAGAAATCAGTTGACCGCACAGTATCAGGTGTAGGTAAACAAACCACAAACGCGACCACTGTTTGAAACTAAATTTAGGAACAAAGATAGCAATGACTCGTCTCCGAATGAAAGTAAAAGTGGCGCACTTCGCAGAACACACGTAGAATAGAATCAACTGCAAAATATAGAGGAACAACGAAAACAAACGAAACCTCTGTTTTGAAGTATAAACGACTCGCTACTGCTCTGTGTATAAAAAAAAAATCCACTGGCACACACGATTCACTCGTTTTGGATAGAACAAATGGTAGAACACAGCTGGTTGGTTGGCTGGCTGGCAAACTGGTGCGGCGCAAAGCACAGGCAATACCACAAAAACAAGAACAGAAACACATGAGCAAATCTAATAAAACTTGAATTGCCGCGAGGTGCAAGCGCTGGGATTTCAACGAGAGAGTTGTACTTGACGGTGAGTAAAACTGAAACGCGTTATCGTTGGTCAGTTCGTTCATCTGTAGAAATACCTCACAGCCCTTGTAGTGGATGCCCAGATTCTTATTAAGATTCTGAACTTTATTTTCAACACAGCGCGCCGAGAGATGTTATGCAGGTGATAGCACTTAACAACGAGCTGAAAAGTGAAGATCTAGATTCAAGTCGAAGAGCTTTTTATTCGTTTTGTGTATTTTCTGTTGTTTTTTTTTTTTCGATTTTAACGTAAACACACGGTTCTGATGGATTAAGTGCTAGAGCGTTACGCAAAATAGAACGGTGCGTGCGTGGAGTACAAAGACTGTCAACCGCTTGATGTGTACATTTCAAAGCGCCATGAGTTAGACGTATGAGTGCCTTGAACTTGAACGGGTTCTGGGATTTTGAGAGATTTTGATTTTCTCTTCTAGTCTCTCAAGGTTTCGACTGAGACGGTGAGATATGTACACACCCTTACAAGTATTGGTATGCCTTGTAAACATTGATAATTGGATGTAAATATTACGTATACGCCAACGCTGTCGAAAGGAGAATGTTTTTTGTTTTCAGGTCAATTGAAAATATCTGCCGCTACTACAGTTGGAGCTTCATAAAGTGGACACTTGTTGTAAGTTCTTTCATTGTTTTCTTTTTAAAAAGGAGATCTGAGCTAATTGCTGGACGGTCGGGTATTTATGGGTAAAGGGGACAGTTGATACTACGTCTTTGCGATGGTATTCTGTGATTGGCATGCAAATGAGATTTTTATTTTAATTGCTTCGTAGGAACGGTTGACTTCTATTATGAGATAAGACTCATTCGGTAATTGGAGCTTTAATTTACATTAAAAAAGTAATCGGAGCGGCATTTTGAATTGTGATAGGCAGAATTGTTTTAGATTGAGCTTTGCAGTAGGTACCAGCGCAGATTGTTCTGAGAGGTGAAAGAGCGGTTATCTTGTGTCCTTGGTTGCTGTTATTAAGAAGACCGTGTTGCTGGCACTGGCAGTAAGAGCAGTCTTTATACGAAAAGTCGCTAAAGACGACAAGCTCGCCAAGTTCAAACCAATGGGTTTGGTTTTATTCATGTTGAAGATCATGGAAAAGATGTTTGAGCTTCATGTGTGCAAAACAACATTGCGAATGTAAGCTTTGCTGCTGTATCCTCCAAGTTACAACATACCTGCTAACGAGGAAGATCTTACGACGACGCAACTTCCAATGGCATCTGTGTCTCGGTAACAAAAGACGGAGTAGACGATTCACTAGTTTATAGAACTAAGTGAACAAAACCATGATTGCAGAGATGATGACTGTGTGCAATTTGGCGAAGAGCAGCGCCCTGTTTCCACTGATATGGTACATGTTGGTTGATTTATTTGGTAACGCTCCCAACAGATCTTACGTCTACGCTCAGACATATGCAGATGATGCAATTTCAGTTAATCATCTCCAAACTGAGTGTCCTTTTCACTTATCTCGTGAGCTAAAAATTTCTTTAGGCGAAATATGTGGCGCCAAAGACCTTAAACCCGTTGTCACCTTTGTGGTAGCGTTATATATCCTAGGCGACGTTTCCGTGGAATAAGCTCGTGTGCATGACATTTATATCGTGGACTGTTACCAACTACAGCGTAGAAAGAAGTACAACACTAGAGTTTTACATGACAACTGTCTAATGCAAGGACACCCAAACTCTTGCCGCTGCGAAAACATGAAATCGACTTTCCCTGTGTATAGGAATGGTTGCCAAACCATGAAATGAATTTAATCGGGTCTTCAGGGATGGCTCCAAAACCCATGTCTTTCTAGAAGACGATGATATTAGATTTCAGTCTTCGTTAAGGAAACTTGCATTTGTCTTCCAAGCGGAGATATACGCAATCGTGACGGGAATCACTATATTGAGAAGGATGGCTGGAATAGGCGAGGAATCTTTGTCAATAGCGACAATCGAAAGGATGAATACACTTGTCATCTGGTTTATTATACACTTTTTCTTCATTGCAAATCACAAATCATGTGCCGTAAGGTAGACGAATGCCTGCCATGCTGGTAAATGAGATAAATCAATGAACGTTGATGATGCGGGTCGTGTTGATGTCTCTCTCGATAATTGGGGGTCATCTATAGGGTCTATATAGAGAAATAAGAAATACAAGAAAATTTAAATCCGAAGAGACGGCTACAATCGCATTTCCAATCCGATCCATTTCTACCGTAGCTCCCGCAAGTGTAGTAGATTGGTGGCAATGGTGCTTATAGGCTGCCAGAGAGCGCTCAAAACAAAATGCCTGCATCGAGGAAGAAAGACGAATCGCTAAGTCAGCTATACAAGATGGGCTGCATCTAATTCCGTGAAAAAATAGGAGAGTGCTCGGGAGCAATACGAACACAATCGTACCCAACAGAAGAAAGCACAAGCAGCGTGCAAGGTATTGAAAGTTCCTACTCTAGAAATAAAGAATGGAAGCTTAAAATTACTTTTATTACCGTGTGTCTGATACACAAGAATAGAGAACCATAAGCCTCGATGCCAACTGCGTATTATGTGAACGCTTATTATGTCAAGAACCGTGGATTACACACCATCTTCCGTTGAGTCTTCGCATCAAATCAAGAGGAAATAAAGCAAGGCTTTGCATTTTTTGGCACGCAAAATTAGAAAGAGACCTGAACCACTACAGCTCTTACACACCACCGTGGTGTAGTTGTACTAGCAATCGATTTTTCAAGCACAAAAAAAGCGTGAAAATTGATAACCTTCGAATCATTCCGAGTGAAAAAAAAACTCTCCGTCCTATTCGGACTCCCACCCCCCGGAGAGCTAATATCAAAACCAAATATACCTGAGTTTCAAACCACTTCATCACAACAATGTTTTCCTTTCTCCTCCTTCTATCTTTCCGCCCGCGCCATGGCAAAAGTAAAACGGTATCATAACCCTTTAGGCGCGCGTAAATTATAAAAAAAAACCTATTCATCTATTTGAAGGCCGCGTATGACATCTGACGCAGTCTAGTCTAGTTTTAGGTCGTCCGTTTCTGCAGGATGACGATAGAGAATGCACCCTGCTCCATCAAGGTCGGTAAAGAACTCATCGCGACCTTTGTTGTCAAAAGAGGATTTAGACAAGGCCATGTGAGCTTTTTTAATATTATTCTTGTAAGAATAGCGTTCCATCAAATTTTTCAAAAGTCGCATACGCCGATGATATTGACATATTAACATAATCGGAAGAAAGCAGCGGGATGTAAGTGGTGCTTTCTCGAATATTGATCCGGAACTGGCTGCCAAACCAGAAAGGACACGCAACTCCGAAGTCTCGGGCAGAAGGCATTACTTTTTTTTGACGTTTTGGAACGCAAAATAAATAACGACCGTACTAAGATATGTCTGCGCAGTGAATTCGCTCAAAAACACACGAAAAAAGATCTGCAATTGTGATAGGTTAGATATGCTGACGTTTATGAACTCACCCTAACTCTTGTCAATCGCTAAAAAGGCAATTCACTAGCAAAGCCCTCTCTCGATGAACAAAAGTGACCCTATATAAGACCTTAATAATCCCAGCCCTGTTCTTTGGGGCAGAGGTATGGACTTTATCAAAAATGAATGAGAGTGCTCTTGGCTGCTTTGAGGGGAAAATTCTTCGAGCGATTTTCGGTCCTGTCTGCATACAAGAGGAGATACAACGACGAACTGTACAGGCTGTACAGCGACATCGACTTAGCCTGAAGAGTGAAAGTCCATAACCATGCCTCGCTAAATATCGATTTGAAAAAGCATCTATACGGACGCTAAGATCTCAAATTGTACCCGCGAAGTACATACATATATAAAATGATGCGCAGCGGGAATAATCGGAGATGTCAAAATTAAAGATGTAGTACACCAAGAGTGTGTTCTTAATCTATTGCTTTTTAAAGTCGTGTAAGATTTTTTATTGAGGCAGAACATTACTGAGTCCGCAACGACTTTTCTTTCTTTTAAGCGATTAAGGTGATATCCTTAGCAATTGTGTGTTAGAACTTCGGGCAATGTTTATATCATAATTTAAATAAAGGTGAACGAAGATAATTTAACATTAAGCAAATGTTAAAAGCCTCCAAAACAAAGCCGTTGTTTTCTTTTAAACCACAACTTTAACATATACATTGCAGAGTTGGTCGATGTACAAAAAGTACGACAGCATCTGTAGCAAAAATGTTACGTACGTTAGCAGGTGTGACATAACGTGATCTATGCTGAGCAAGTCAGCCGGTTTGCCATTTTTAATAAAGACCATCAAAAAATTTGGCCTAAAAAAAAAATTCGGGTTCAAATTCTAGCAGATCGCTCAAATGCAAACAATATCAGAAAACATTTCTGTTCTGGCCGAGAACTTTAAAATAAAAACGCCCTCTTTTGCTTTGTTAAATCGATTTTTCTAAAGAAAGTTGGTTATTATTGTAAAATGTTTGTGTGGGTACAAATGATAGAACTTATTCTTTTCAATACAAATCCCTTTATTCAGTACAGTTACAATTCACTATTTAATTGTTTCTCTCAATACAATCCAATTTCTCAACCGCTTATACTTTTCTTATCTTTTACTTAAACCACTTAATCACTTCAAATTACACTTTAGAACTGATTTGCATACCTTGGGGATGCTGGTATTTATACTCGAATGACATAATTCGAGAACAATCCTCGCCATCCAGCGTCCCATACAATTTCCAATTTGCCAGAAAATTCGATTCCACTCTCCAGTCAAGACTTTGTTATTCCAGTATCGAAATCTTCTGGTCTTCGAGTATCGACATTTTCTGCTAGATGTCGCTGCTCACATTTAAGTGGTTATCACATTGCTCCCTCCCTACAGTTGTTCGTCCCGAACAACTTCGTCATTCAGCATCCCGTTGAAATGACACATTCTATCCAAATGGACCACTTTAAATTTTCCTCGATCCCCACGCTGGATCCGGTAGACAACGTCATTAATGCGGGTTATCACCTTGTATGGACCTTCCCAGTCCTGTTGCAATTTTGGTGATTTGCCTTTCTTACGCTGAGGATTATACAGCCAAACCAGATCTCCTTCGTTGAAACCGGAAGATTTCGCCTTGATATCGTACCTAGTCTTCATGAGGCTGCTTCTAGCTTCATCTTTTCTCTGGTGTCTTCATGCAATTTACGAATCCTGCTGCGCAAGTCATTCACGTAGTCGTTCACCTCTTTGGGCTCCGTCGGTGGGGATCCGAATTTTGCTTCACTTGGCAACCGAATTGTTTGACCAAATAAGATCTCGGATGGTGTGTGCCCTGTTGAGCTATGGACCGCGTTTCGGTAGGCCATTAAGAAGAGGGGTATGTGTCGATCCCAATCCCGCTGGCAGTTGCTGACAACCTTAGATAGATGCTCATTCAAGGTCCGATTGAATCGCTCGACCATTCCATCAGATTGAGGGTGTAGTGGCGTTGCCCTTGTCTTTCTTATTCCCAAATATTGACATATTTCTTGGAAGACTTTTGATTCAAAGTTTCGCCCTTGATCAGAGTGCAGCTCCATTGGGACCCCAAATCTGCTCACCCAGTTGTTGACTGTCTGCTCGGCTACGGTCTTAGCCTCTTGATTTGGGATGGCAAACACTTCCGGCCACTTACTGAAGTAATCCATGACTACGAGAGTATATCGGTTTCCATTAAAGGTTTCGGGAAACGGCCCAGCGATGTCGATGGCTATTCGTTCGAAAGGTGCTCCGACATTGTATTGTTGCATTTGTCCATGTGGCTTTACTTTTGGACCCTTGGTAGCTGCACATCTTATGCACTTTTTGCACCAATTCTCGACATCTTGTTTAGCGCTTAGCCAATAGAAACGTTCCCTTACCTTTTCCAACGTCTTGTTTATTCCCAAATGGCCTCCTGAGATTCCGTCATGTATTTCATGGAGTACTTGGCTGACTCTGGACCGTGGCACTATTAGCTGCATACGAGATGTTGTCCCATCGGCACTTTCCCATTTTCTCTTCAGCAATCCATCTTGCACAAAAAGCGAGTCCCACTGTGCCCAGCATGCCTTCAGAGTTTGGCTCCGATCTGATATCTGCTGCCAGCTTGGTCTTTCCTCGTGTTCCTTCCAGGCCAATATTGGTTCGATGTCATTGTCTGCCTGTTGGGAGGAACGGATTTCGTCTATACTCCAACCCTCTATTGGCTCAGTCCTGATCATTTGGATAGTTGCCTGTTCTTTCGCTTCTTTACGGTTGCAGTGTTCGCATTTTACTCCGCACGGTCGACGAGAGAGAGAATCAGCATTTGAGTGGAGTGTTCCCTTGCGGTGTTGCACTTCAAAGTCGTAGCCCTGCAACTGCTCGATCTATCTTGCAACCTGGCCTTGGCCTTAAATTGGAGTAGCCATTTCAGAGGTGCGTGGTCTGTCCGGAGAATAAACTTTTGTCCGTAGAGGTACTTAAGGAAATGCTTCGTAGCCAGAATTAAAGCCAGAAGCTCGCGCCGGGTTACACAGTAGTTCCGTTCAGGTCTGGAGAGTACTTTGCTGTAATATGCGACCACTTTCTCTTGACCGTCATGAACTTGGGAGATCACAGCTCCGACCCCAACATTACTAGCGTCTGCGTCCACGATGAACATTTTTCCGGGCGTGGGGTAACCCAAGATGGGGGCATTGCACAGCTGTCGCTTCAGTTCTTGAAATGCTTTTTCGCATTCTCCAGACCACCTGAACTGCCGGCCTTTTTCTGTAAGTTGATGCAGGCTCTTTGCAATGCCAGCAAAATCCTTTACGAACCTTCTGTAATACGTGGCGAGTCCCAAGAAGCTTCTCAGTTGGTGTTTATCTTTTGGAGAAGGCCAACTTTTCACGGCTTCGATTTTGTCAGGATCCGTTCTTACTCCTTCCGCTGATATAATGTGACTCAGATATTTTACTTCCGGATGAAACAAGGCGCACTTTTCCGGGTTGAGCTTTAAATGAGCACTTCGTAGCCTCTCAAACACTTCTTTTAGATTTTCGCGGTGCTCCTCGTACGTCTTACCTATGACGATAACGTCGTCCAAATATACTAGGCAGGTTTTCCAGGTGAGTCCTTGCAATGTTCGTTCCATTAGTCGCTCGAAGGTGGCCGGAGCGTTGCACAGTCCAAACGGCATCACTGCAAACTGCCAAAGACCGCTTCCTGTAGTGAAGGCAGTTTTCTCACGATCCGCACGATTTATCTCTACCTGCCAGTAACCGCTCTTCAAGTCAAGTGTTGAAAACCATTTCGCTCCAGAAAGCATATCCAAAGTGTCATCGATTCTCGGAAGTGGGTAGCTGTCCTTTTTAGTGACATCATTGAGACGTCGGTAGTCTACACAAAATCTCGTGCTGCCATCTTTCTTCTTCACGAGGACCACTGGAGATGCCCACGGACTTTGCGATTCTTCAATCACTCCCTCAGCTTTCATCTTCGACATCATTTCGGCAACTTCTGTTTGCTTTGCCAATGGAAGACGCCTTGCAGGTTGACGGATTGGTCGAGCGTCTCCGGTGTCAATGTGGTGTTGAACAATATGCGTACGTCCATATTCTCCGTCTTGTGTAGCAAATATATCAGCGTACTCACCGATTAGTTTTTCTGCCAGGATTCGCTGATCTTCGTCCAGATTACAGAGGCTGAGAATTTTGTTCTTGATTTTTATGCTCTGAACTGTTGTGACCGGTTTTGCACCCTTTTTTTCCGTTGTGGTCGATATAGCCTCAACAGGTACGCATTTTCCCACTATCTCCCCCTTTTTCACCTTTACACTGAATGCCTTTGGATTTAGAATCCTTACAGGGACCATGTTGTTCTTTGGCTCCACTAAGGTCTTTCCCACCATGAAGTCTCTTTTCTTTTCTGGCTCCATCAAATAGAATCGGTGGCTACCAGGACCACCTTCCACTTTTGCCCACAAAATTGCTTCTGACGAAGGCTCTAGACTCTGATTGCTGCAGATGACGACATTTGAGACTGAGGTATTGGCGTTTCCGTATATCATTGGTATCTCCATGTTTCCGTATTTCAGGGTTTGTGCCCCCAAGTCGACTTCAAGTCCATGTTCTCTCATGAAGTCTGTACCAATGATGCACTCGTCACATATGTCAGCTACCAGAAACGCGTGAGTGAATGTTATTCCGGCCAATTGGATTTTTATGCGGACTTCACCATATACCTTATTCTTTGCTCCTGTAGCTGTTCGCAAGCTGCAACTGCTAGTGTTATGCAACCAAGACTTCTGCACAAGATTCCTCCTGATGATTGAGGCCGTGGCACCGGTGTCTATTGTTGCCATCCATTTTTCTTTTCCACTGACTACTTCTACTAGAAGGCTTTCGCTGCATCGTTTTGCCAGCGAGACTTGGATGATGGTCCTGGGGCCGTCGACTCCTGCTACCAACTTCTGCCCCGCGAAGATGGTGTCTAAGCATTTCCCGACTGATGGCTTCGGGAAGGTTGACCGGCTTCTTGATAGCTGTTTCTGCGGGTTTCTTCCTCTATTTGCTTGTCACCACAGTGAGGGCAGTCTTTTCGTCGCGACGCTTCTTTACACTGCCCTTGAAGGTGTCCTATTTTATTGCAATTCCAGCAGCGCATTATCCGTCTATCCCGTCGAGTATCTCGTTCCTCGGCACTAATTCTTGTGCAGGAGCATTCGATAGATGTTACTTCCCTGACGAAATGTGTTCCCCTGGAAGCCTGATTGGCTGCTTCCATCGCCAGAGCGAAGGCAAATGCTTCAGCAAGGGTTCTTTTCCCGGCCATCCTTACTGCCGACTGTAGCTTCGAATCTGCAATTCCCCTGATAAATGCATCTTTTGCCATTTCGTCGATAATTTCCTGGCCTGCGGTGGGGTATGACAGATGTGCAAGTCTACTCACGTCTGCTTGGAGCTGCTGCAGTGTTTCTCCTCTTTGCTGCGTTCGGCTTTGCAATTGGACCTTGTAGACCTCCTGCATGTGGCTATCCCCAAACCGTTTCTCGATAGCCTGTACTAAAGTCACATAATCTTTATGCTTTTCGATGTCTACTGTTTGCAACAATTCTGCTGCAGGACCGTGCAAGGCCATTGTTAGGGCAAAGCACTTTTCCTCATTGTCCCAGTCGTTTGCACAGGCAGCCATTTCAAACTGCTTCTTATAAGTAGACCATGAGGTCTGGCCATCGAATGAGGGAGGTTTCAACTCTTTTCTCCTTGGACCGCTTAAAGAACATTCTCGCAGTTTCTGTTTTCGCACTGTGTCGAGCTCTTTTGCCAGTTGCTGAACTTTGCGGTCCATTTCTTCGAATTTTTCGCCAACATTCTTTTCTATTGTATCAAATTTGTCATCAACGTTCTTCTCTATTCTATCAAATTTGTCATCAACGTTCTTCTCTATTCTTTCAAATTTGTCATCGATTTCTTCGAATTTTTTCTTTTGTTCTTCCAGATTATTCTTTTGTTCATCCATTTTCTGTTGAAGACCGTGCAGATTGTTGGTTTGTTCGTTGAATTTTTGTTCAATGCTGCTCTTCTGCTCGTCGATTATTTGTTCCAGACTGTTCTGGAGAATGTTCTTCTGTTCTTCCATATTTTTCTTTTGTTCGTCCAGCTTTTGTTCGAGGCTATTCTTTTGTTCCTTCAGATTTTGTTCGAGGCTATTCTTCTGTTCGTCCATGCGTTGCATCATCGCAGCCATATCACTGCCGGTACTTGTCTATTCATCCTCGTCAACATCAAAGGAGTATGCATCAGGATCATGCCCCTCGTTGTTCAAAGCCACCTGAAGTCGGAGCACCAGGTCACTTTTTCCTCCACTGGCGCTGAAGCTTCTCTTGTTCAACTCGGATTTGAGTTGGACGAGGGTCAACTGAAATAGTCCCATTCTAGCTTTTTCAAAGAATCAGAAAACACATGTGTTTTTTTTTTTTTTTTTTACACCCAATAAGTCCTATCCCACTTCTGACATCAATGTAAAATGTTTGTGCGGGTACAAATGATAGAACTTATTCTTTTCAATACAAATCCCTTTATTCAGTACAGTTACAATTCACTATTTAATTCTTTCTCTCAGTACAATTCAATTTCTCAACCACTTATACTTTTCTTATCTTTTACTTAAACCACTTAATCACTTCAAATTACACTTTAGAACTGATTTGCATACCTTGGGGATGCTGGTATTTATACTCGAATGACATACTTCGAGAACAATCCTCGCCATCCAGCGTCCCATACAATTTCCAATTTGCTAGAAAATTCGATTCCACTCTCCAGTCAAGACTTTGTTATTCCAGTATCGAAATCTTCTGGTCTTCGAGTATCGACATTTTCTGCTAGATGTCGCTGCTCACATTTAAGTGGTTATCACAATACTATGCCAATTTGGCAAGTAACTTTAAAAGATGGGGTATTTAGTCTGGATTCCAAAATGGTATGACACTTGCTAGACTAACGCTCAATTGAGGATACAAAAAATATTTTGTTAAAGAACCCCGATTCATAGTTAAGTTAAAATGAGTACCAAGTTGAGCGAGATAGACGTTGACGCCGTGATTGAGACGGATAAAGACGCCATTTCGACTAGTGTGAGTGAAACAGATAGAGATGCCACCCTTGTCATTTCATTGTTTTCCCATCTTAGAACACACAGAACACTACGTTCTCTTGGTGTATATGGTACTTTCAGGATCGCTTTATGGTATACAACTGTTGTTTGTAGCGCGACTAAACGCCATTTACCGATCTTGTATCTTACAACAAATGTTCAAACTGTTTGCCACCAGCGGCAATGCAAGCTCTACATCTTCCTACAAATGATCTGGTAATAACACGAGCACATCTTCTGGAAAGCTTCTGCAATTTTTTGGCGCAACTCGTTTAAATTTTCTATCGGCTTAGAATAATTTATAAATAAGAATAATAATTGGCTGGTCACGAAATTGTACCAGACCGGCCTATCTACCTGTAGGAGTATTCGCGATCGAGGAACTCTCGTACTGTTCTGGGCAGCCATCTTGTTGATACCACATGCATGCATAAATATTAAGTGGCTCGTCCTCCAATAAATTTGGTAAGTTGTTCTACAAAAAATCTAAATAAACCTCCGCATTCAAATTCTGCGGCAGGTCGAATGGGCCAATAATTCTACCATTCAAAATTCCCGTCCACATGTTTACTTTAAAACGGTACTGTGATCTATCTTCCCGCATCAAATGTGGCTTTTCCACATGCCACTCGTGCAAATTGTGGAGGTTCATGTACCCGTCTCTTTTAAAAGTTGATTCGTTCGACCATAGAATTTTTTCGAAGAATCTCGGATCTTCTCTGAACCTCTGCACCATCGTTTAACAAAATTGGACTCTTTCTGGATAATCTCGGGGTAGCAGACTTCGGACTCGCTGTACATGGTATGGATGGAGCTGGTTTTTCCTTAGAATTCGCTGTGCTGTACTAGGGTCTTGTGCGACTGCTTGTAAGATTTCGTCCTCGTAGGGCATGACAGGTATTCCCTGACTAACCATTAGATTTGGAAAGCGACACTCACTCGATGATCGGGATGTCGCTGAGCATTTGGGTATCTCTCATGATAAAGTCTGTCTGGAGCACTAGCATTACACCTGTATTCCCCATAAATGAGATGCATGTTAGCATATTCCTGAGCAGTGTATCGAGATGGCAAGATGGCATTCGCAACAACACTAGTCCAGAAGAAATCCAGGTTAGACAGAAACGGTCAGATAGCAAATCAAAGTCGCAATGCAATGAAGTCCAATAAAGGGAGCCAAAATTGTAAGCACGAAATCAACACGAATACAGAATAATGCGATGTAAGCGAAGGAGCGTAACGTACGGCAGTATTGCACGATGTGCCTATGCGTCACTACTTAGGTTAGGTTAGGTAAGAGTGGCTGTTGGAAATACCAACCCACTTAGGCCTATTGGCCCATTGTGATACCACGTGGATCTATAATCTTCTTACTACTGGAACCAGTTTGAGCTTATAATAAAGCGTAGGAGACTGTTAACGTCTATTTTTTCTAGATCGTTTAGGTCGTTGTAGAAGAAAGCTCCTAGATGAAGCTTCCTTCTCTGAGAGAGAGCTGGGCATGTGCAGAGTAGGTGGGGGATTGTCTCCTCCTCTTCCTCGTCCATGCAGCTTCTACAGAAATCGTTAGTAAAGGCGCCAAGCCTTCTTGCGTGCTTGCCTATGAGGCAGTGTCCGGTAATGACACCTATTATGGTGCTGAGATGTTTCCTATCTAAAAGGATCAGACACTTAGAGCGATTCAGAAACAGCTTTGGCCAGATCTGTTTGGTCGCTAGACATGTTGCCCAGCAGTCCACCTAAGGTCTGTTCTTTTATTGACATCCAGCTTTAGTTTTAGTTTGCACGTAGCGATTGGTATACCTATACTAACTTTGTCCGGTAGGATAGGTAGAGTGGTTCCAATTTTGGCGAGTTCATCGGCTCTGCAGTTCCCTGGAATGTCTCTATGGCCCGGCACCCAACAAAGGTGAATGTTGAACTGCTCTGCCATCTCCATGAGAGATGATCGGCATTCAAGGGCGGTTTTGGAATATAATGAGACCGAGTCCAGGGATTTGATGGCGGCCTGACTATCCGAAAATATGCGGATATCCTTTGCAGATATCACGTTTTTCTTCAGCCAGGACAGAGCTTCTTTAATCGCCAAAATTTCCGCCTGGAACACGCTACAGTGATTTGGAAGGCGGAAAGAGAGGCTTAGATTTAGCTTATCTGAGAAAACACCGCCACCAACTCCGCTGTCGGTTTTAGATCCATCTGTGTAGAGATGGATTGACTTGTCCACCATGAAAGCATCCTCCTCCCAGAATGATCTAGAGGGGAAGCTTACATGGAAGTTTTTGTCAAACCAAAGTTCAGGTATGGTGTAATCGGTGTTCTCTGTGAGGATTCCTAATGTATTAAGAATATTGGCGTGGCCAGATGAATTATTTGTCCACTGTTTAGTCGCTTTAAGGCGAATAGCTGCAGTCGCAGCTACTTGCTTGCTAAAAATGTCGAGGGGTGTCAAGTGAAGCAGAATATCTAATGCCGCAGAGGGGGTAGACCGCAAGGCTCCGCTTGTGCATAGACATGCTGTTCTTTGGACTCTGCTTAGTTTAATGCGGTTGACTGCATTCTCCAAGGCCGTCCACCAGACAACCACCCCGTAAGTAAGTATCGGTCTTATAACCGAGATGTATAGCCAGTGGGTTATGCGAGGTTGAAGGCCCCATTTGTTCCCAATGGCTTTCTTGCAAGAGAATAAAGCTATTGTAGCTTTATTGACTCTTTCTTGAATGTTAGGTCACTACTTAACAAGGGTGGTATCTCTATCTGTTTCACTCACACTAGTCGAAATGGCGTCTTTATCCGTCTCAATCACGGCGTCAACGTCTATCTCGCTCAACTTGGTACTCATTTTAATTTATTAAAAAGAATTAACTATGAATTGGGTTTCTTTAACAAAATATTTTTTTTGTCCTCAATTGAGCGTTAGTCTAGCAAGTGTCATACCATTTTGGAATCCAGACTAAATACGACATCTTTTAAAGTTACTTGCCAAAATGGAATAGTACATTTTTTTATCAGTACAGTCAGTTCAAATTGGGTGATTTTCAGATACATGGATGGACAAAAAAGGAATATTTTAGTTAAAACCGATACAGTTATGTTTCAATTTTGAACCGTAATTTACAGAATAGATACTCAGGGTTACGTGACAAAAAAAAAGTCGAAGAAAAGTAAAGATTTGCGGTCACAGGGTGTCAGATTTATCAATGTTTTTTGTTGAATGCCAATAATTTTAAAAGTACATGACTTAGATTTTTTTTTATAATTTTGTGATAACCGACACCACTTGACCTATCACCCGTTTCCGGCTTGATTTTTGGGACACCCTGTATACATTCACAATGAATTTCGGAACGTACGGCGTTCTGTCACCAGTTTGGGTTTGCATTTCAGAATGGTTGCCGATTATGAACGGATAACTTGCACAATTTTCATTTCTCAATATTTTAAAGCATGATTGTTCAACCAAGTTGTTTACTTATTTTAAACACCTTACTTAATGGTTGCCAAGCTACCAAATACACTAAAAAGAACGAAAAAAATATTAAACGCCAAAGATAAATTCAAAGTAAAGTGTACAACATTACTTTGATAGTTGCACAGATGCTCTTGCTTTTGCGTAAAAAACCTGAATCAACTACGTTTTAGTGCGTTTGCGAATCACCTGCTTTGCACATTTTGCTCATCATATGCGTTTACGAATTTGGCCAATCTCTTCACCAGTTTACTACCACCAACATCAAAATCAAACAGAATAATTGAAATCTTAAAATATATCTCAATATATAATTCCATTCTTAAATTTCTTTTATTAAAACGCATATTTTTTAATTAGTAACTAAGTTTAAATATATATAGATGTATTTTGTTATAAAGGAAAACAAAAAGAAGTAGAAACAATTTATAAACGAAATTAAAAATAAGATAAAACAAAAGCAACTAGACTTCCATCTCACGAAGAAGAAAACTTTCAATGGAGAAATAAAATTGCTTTCACTGTGTACTTTCCCTTCAACACACTCATTTTTCTGTTAAATTATTTTACTTAGTTTGTTTATTCTTCTTATGTATTTGAAACAAAAAAATTCCATTTATGATGAATTTTATGTAATGGAAGCTGAGCGAATATGATATCAGAAATTGGTGTGCTACTTGCCAAATGTACATAAATTATTTTATTCAAGTGACCTGTAACCGTGAACTGACGGTTCAATGACTTAAAAAGCTTAAGGATATGAGCAAGACAAAAAAAAAAAACAGAGAAGACAAAACAATGGAACGATGTCAGTCAGAAACTATTGAAATAATATCCTCTAAACACTTTCATTCTTATTTCATTTATTTTTCATTTTTCCTAATCAAAGAAAGAAAAACTAAAATGAAATCAAAACAAACACTGTTTTGAAAGGTAAATTTTGTTATTTTTGCTGTTTTCTTTTCCCTATTAGAAGTTGTGTAAACAGAAAAATAGAAGTGTAAAGGAACAATAACAAGTTGTCACTAAAATCAAATAACTTTTTTGTTTTTTCTTGTTTTTTTTTTTAGATGAGAAATAGTAGTGGACTAAGGATTTGCAAAAGAAAACCAAATGAAAAAAATAGAAACGTCCTAAATAAAAAATATAGTTTCCATTCTTTTTGCTTTTATGGTTTGTTTTTTGTTTTTTTTTTTTTGTTTTCTGATGATGTAAATTTAAGCCAAGTAAATGTAAACTTTTCGATCCTCTGGCGTCCGTGCTAGATATTCCCTTTCGATTAGATTCTCTATTCGCTTTTTAATAAATACAGGTGAAGGCATAAACCTTGATTTAAGCTGAGATGTTACATCCAATACAAGCAGGTTATGCTGCAGAAAGAAACAAAGAAAAAAAATAAAACAAGAATACGAATTAGAGATACGAATAGTTGTGTGGTACTTACCGCCATCTTTTTTCTGGCCTTCATTATTCTTACAATCGCAGCCTCGATCTCATGCTTACGATCCTCCTCCACTTTACCGCGGGTCTCTCGTCGTTCCGGTTCGGATTCACCCTTTGCGGCGACTGTTTGAATTTTAACCCTAAAACAATTGCGACATTTATAGAGACATGTTTGCTTGTGAATTATGTGAATGACTGACCTATGAAATTTCGAAATGAACGCATCGTTTATGTGAAATTCATTTGATGGTTCAATATCCTTTGTTTTGGGATTGCGTACAAGTATCCTTTGTGCTGGTTTGCCCATTGATAACGATTGTAATGCCCTTATAAGCTCTCGTTCAGGAATATCTGTTTCCTGTTGAATCTCTTCGTATGACATGCGTTCGCGATTATTGAATAACATTAGAACACACATCTAAAATGAAAATAAATGAAAATAATTACAAATACGAGTATACTTTACTTTGCAGAAAAATATAAACATCAAGGGGTTTGCTTTAAAATAAAATAAAACCCTCTTAGAGACCATCCTCAAAAATGGTAAGTCAGATTGTCTATAGGATTTGTCAGTAGGGATTTACACAGTTGTTTGATCAAGTCTTGTGGTTGGTGAGGAAGGTAAGAAAACTAAAATCTCGCTTTCAACGCCATAACATCTTAGCACAGATAATAAATCTATACAGATGTCTCATTCATATGGGAAGTTTTGTCCTATGAAAATGAAATCGAACTAAAAAAAAAGCTTTTTTAAAAAGCTGCAAAGAGCAGAAAAATCATTTTATTTCTTTGTCCGCTTTCATACGTCGCAAGTGTGTAATGCTAATGTTCTGGTTATTTTCTTTTGAATTTTCATTCAGTGATGCGCGCAACTCTACATGAAGACTTTCCCCTTCTTTGAGTTTGCATGTTATTTGACAGTTCTCTTTCATTTCATCTTTGGCGCTCAGACTTTCATAATTGAAAATGAATCCCCTTGTTAATTCTTTGGTCCATTTCAGTTCATCCGCCATACTGAAATGTTGTGCTCGTAACACAGCGAAAGAAGTAATGAAGCAAATGCGAAAAAGAAAGAAGAAGGAGAAAAAGAAATGTCAAAAACTTGCAATGAAATTGCTACCCACAGGCAGTGGGAATTTGGTTAATTGGGTATTTTTTGTTTCATTATCCCTCCCTTTTGCACTCACTTGAATCTTTCGAAACATGCGACGTATGAAAGCGGACTTTTCGCTTTTTGCTCTTGCCACTTGTCACTCACGCATGCAAAAGTCGTTTATCGTGCAAAAACAATGCGTGAACAAAAGAAATAAATAAAAAAAAACATACGTTGACGTTGCCCAGCATAACCGGTTTACTTGGGTTTATGTACGTGTGCTTGTTATTTTGTTTTTAACTTGTTATGCAATGTAAATTAAATGGGGGTAGGAATATAATTTTGAAGATGGGTATGACGTTGCACCACACTATAAAAGTGGTTGATATTTGAAGCACGAGGTGTTAAGGGCTAATACATGTTATGGGGTTGAAGATATACTCGTACGTATGTACATGAGCGCTAGACCAATTTCCCGATTTTAATTTTGTGCTCAGGACATTAAGTACCTACAAAATTTCATAAATTTCCAAGCATTGAGCAACATCGAACTTATTCGCAAAATGTATGTATATGTTATTTACGAGTACATATTTGCTCCCTTCTCTTTCAAGTTATGTAAAAGGGAGTTTTTAAAACTGTACGCAAAATATTTGTATGTAGAGATCGAAAATCTTCAATTCCGAGACTCGGGGACAACGCATTAATGTACGGCCGAATATATGGGATTTCGAACAAGTGGAATGGGATCTCAACGAACTTGGAGTGCAGCACCGCTGGAAACAGCTGGCGAAAGATCGCGCCAGGTGGAAAGGCTTGTTGGTTGAGGTCCTGGTCCACCCCGGACTCTAACGCCACCTAAGTAAGTAAGGAAAATATTGGAAATATTTTTCCGACAGCCATGAATGAGCCATATTTTAACTAGCAAAATCAATGTTCTTTGGAGTAGAGACTTTGGATCGAATTTGTTAAACCAGACTGAAGTAGCACCGGTTGCCTAGGCTTATTCTGGTGGTAATCTTCGACAAGGTGTCATTTGTTCAGTTTGCATTAACCCAGAGGAAGAGGAACTCCTCTAAAGCAATGAGTGTTTACAGTGACAAATTGTACGATTTGGTAGACGACGGGGTTATCTTTGCTCGACAAAATGTATTTTACAATGGCGGTAGATTTTGGCCATCCTGAAGTGTCTATATCAATGACGTGTCCCAAAAGTCCTGACCTGGCCCCATGCTACTTTTTTTTAATCCCCAAACTCAAAACGTACCTTAAGAGTAAGAAACGCACGGTAGAAAATGTAGGTAGAAAAATGTAAAAAGCTACGACCAAGGTTTTGAAGGCGATGTTAGAAATTGCCTTCCAGCATTGCTACGAAGAGTGGCAGCACGTTGGGATCGCTGTGTACGCTCTCAAGAGACCTACTTTGAAGGTGACAATTCATTTTAGGTTTGATACATGTGTTTTAAAAAAATTATTCTCATTACTTTTGGGACACACCACGTATATATTCCAATATATGTACATAGTATTATCTATATATATACCTGTATAATAATTGATCACTGCTCTTGCCCTATATATAACCACAACTTCTTTGTCTTTTGGTGGTAATTTCGAGGTTATTTCCTTAATTTCCTACACAACATTTCTATTTAAGCCAGGGGACAGACTTTTAATTTTAATCCACCTGTGCAATGAAGATGGATGCGGCAAGTGTATCTCAAGTTGTCCCCGCAAAAAGTTGTATCCGGCAGCTGAACGAAAAAAGATGCACTGCGAAATCCATTTCTCCTCTTCGGTGTATTCATTTTTACCCTGTGATAAGATGAGCTTCGAAAATGTCATAGCATTTTGATGAATACCAAGCAATGAATCGATTTTCCCTTGAATGTTTTGCTTTTCACGCGCTTGTAGCCTTTTCTTGTCTTCTTTTAAACGACGAATTTTCTTTAATAAATTTGGTTTCGATTTTCTTTAATAGTTATTCTCAAGACATTGTTCAATTTCTTGAGCTTTTCAATTCTCCTAATGTAAAAAGATTACCTTTTTACATAAGCCTCACAATTGGCGCAAGCAAATTCAATGTGATTATTGAATTTTGTCCTTAATAAATTTTTAGAAGCCAAATTTAGTTCCCCTATTGTAGGTTCATTCGAACTCAGTTTTAAATCTTTATAATTTTCAGAAGTAATCTTAGCTTTGACTGATTCAAAGCAAACAGAATCGTCTTTAGAGTTCGGAACACTCTCGCTTCGTTTTAAAAAGAGAGAGGGATCAGCGTTTGTTTTTAAATATTTTTTTCCCAAAAAGGCATTTTCAAATGTAAGGTTTTTTAAGGCATTTTATATGTTGACGAGACCCCTCCGTCAAAGCTAACCATTCATCATATTTAACAGTGCCTTTTTTAGGAAAACGAAACAATTTCATATCCGAAAACTTCATTTCATCACTTCTTTGCTCGTCAAACTTCAATTACAAAATGTAAAGAAATATTCGACTTTTCCCGCCTTAGAATTGTTCTTTCTTACATACACACCCATACGCTCAAACAAAATACCAATTCATGAAAAATTACATAATTTCCTATTGCAGTCGAAAGAAAACAAACAGCCAAGTCTTCATACCCATTCCCGCAAACCCCTTGCATTTGTTTTTCATATTCCTTTTGCCACTGCCATCAACTTGTGGTGAGAGAAGAAAAAAATCTCTCAGTAAACAAAGCAAGAGAGAGCGAAAATATAAAAGCTTTACATTATTCCGAAAGCTCTTGTCGGCTGGACGAGTGTCGGCTAGCCGAAAAAAATTGAACCATTTTTTTCTACAGCGATGAGACATCTGTATAGATTTATTATCTGTGATCTTAGTATACGTGCCGAGAGGTGCGTGGCTAGTAAGTTAAATAACAGAACTGACAGTTAAAGTTTCCTTCCAACATTTGGGCAATATCGGTCGCCTTATTTGTCTATAGGACTTGTCAGTAGGGATTTACACAGTTGTTTGATCAAGTCTTGTGGTTCGTGAGGAAAAGGTAAGAAAGAAAACTAAAATCTCGCTTTCAACGCCATGACATCGTAGTGTACGTGCCGAGAGGTGCGTGACTAGTAAGTTAAATAACAGAACTGACAGTTAAAGTTTCCTTCCAACATTTGGGCAATATCGGTCGCCTTATTTCAGTAAATCGACTCTGTGGTGGGTTGGGTGTACCACCGCTGTCTTGCCATTACATTACATTACGAGGCATTACAGTAATGCCTCACTAATTCGAATTGATTATTGCATTTAATTACTGATTATTGCAAAATCAGTAATTAAAGTGTTTTTTCTTTTGTGTTTGCAATGCAATTAAAACCTTTTTTTTTAGTTTCTGCAAAGCCAAGATATCAGAAGGGCAAGCATCGTTCTGAAGCGCCCATTCCATGGAAACAGATAAAGCCTTCATTACATCCTCATGTTTATTGTTGTCTTTATCTTCATGTACTGTATCTTCATCTTCACTCTCTGCTTGCGTGTTATTCTGAATGTTGTTTTCGTCCAGCTAGTCGTTAATTTCAATCCCTGATAGAGTCTTGATAGTTTGAGTGAAATTTTCAGAACATGATACGAGCCTAGCAAGAGGGATATTATCTTCAATTTCCCATCCATCTGATTCATTAAAGGATAGCAGTGTTTTCCAGCAGCTCTTCATCATTTCTTCTGACAGTCCCTCCCAAGCACTGGCCAAGAATAAAACAGCGTCCTTTAGAGTAATTCTTTTCCAAACAGTGCTTATTTCGTCATCGTGGCTCATACTTATAATTACGAAGGTTGCCTGAAAAGTTTCCGGCAACGTAAAGATAGCGGCACTCGTCAATAAAAGCTAGTGAATGCTAGTTGTGCATCTTTTGACAGTTACTTACCGAAGTTTCAGTCATTTTTAGTCGACAATCGTTTGAGTTAGTCGATGTGAGTATTTTTTGTGAAAATGGAAAAAATTAAGTATCGAGCTGTTATTAAATTCTTGTTTTTGAAAGGTAATACGTCTACGCAAATCCAAAATGAGTTGGACTCTGTGTGTGGGGACTCTGCACCATAATTTACCACAGTGAAATTTTGGACAGCTGAATTTAAACGTGGCCGTAAGAGCTTGGGAGATGATGAACGTTCGGGACGTCCAAAAACTGCAACCACTGACGATAACATTGCTAAAGTTCACCAAATGGTGTTAGAGGTTATCAAAATGTCCAAAGAACGTGTTTGTTACATATTAAATCAAGATTTAGGCATGAGAAAGCTGTCCGCGCGTTGGGTGCCGCGTTTGCTTACGTTAGACCAAAAACGTGTTCTCACACCTCTGCGGTTGCCATGGCGAAAATCCATGAATTACTGTTTGAACTGCTTGACCATCCGCCTTAGTCACCAGATCTAGCCCCAAGCGACTTCTTTTTGTTCCCTCATCTAAAAACTGCGCTCGGAGGACAGAGATTTTCGTCAAATGAGGAGGCAATCACCTTTGTGAACAAATATTTTGCAGAAAAAACGCCAAGTACTATTTGGACGGGTTTGAGAAATGGGAGCATCGCTGGGAGAAGTGTGTAGATTTACAAGGAGACTGTGTAGAAAAATAAAAATAAATTTTGAGAAAAAATGTCTTGTATCATCTTTGGTCGGAAACTTTTCAGACAACCCTCGTAAGCTTTGTTATTCTAATGATGTTCTGATCCATGGGTTGAATCAGTGACGTGCAATTTGATGGTAAGAATAATGTTGTGATCATGCCATTACCACTTCTTAGCTCATTTGCTGGTGGAGGCGAAGGCGCATTATCCAGCAGCAGCAATGCTTTTTCGGACAATCCATTAGAACGCATAAACTTTTTTTACGTGAGGAACGAATGAGTTTAAAATCTGCCGATGTCATCCAAGCATTTGCAGTAGATTCATATTCCACAGGCAAATTGGATGAACCAAATGGCCTTGGCTTCTTAGATTTACCTATCACCAAAAGTTTAAGCTGATGCGTTCCTATGGAATTGGTACAGTTCAGGAAAATAAAACGCTCTTTACTTTTTTGTTCGCCCAGGAACTGTTTTTTCGTTAGAGCTCACCAGGGTTTAATCGGGCAAAAGCTTCCAATATAGACCGCTCTCATCAGCGTTATACACTTGCGGTCACAAAAACCGCACCACCTAATGAGTTCTCAAAAAATGCCTAATTACATCAGATCGTAAGGGTTTTTCCCATAATAATGAAGGGTAGTTCGGCCTCGTATTCAGTGCAAAAAAAATCAGTTTGAATTGAGTTGTGACGGTGACAAGTAAAAAAAAAGTGAAATGTCTGGTAAATATCATCAACTGACTCGGGACGAAAAAGTTTAAATATTGACTTTAGTCGGAGAAGGGCTTGGCTATCGTGAGACTGCGGTTAAAATAGGATGCTGTCATTCAACTACGAGGGCGGGTTAATAAGGCATCTGTCAGTTGACTCCTGTCAAAATTTAAACTTGCTGCGTCAGTTAGTTTGTGTTTGACAGCTATTTTTATCAGACTACTCACTAATTTGAGGAGAAAATGGAAAAAAGTGAATTTCGTGTGCTTCACTTCACAGGAAGTTTTGGCGTTGTTTAATCGCAATATGGAGGAGTTTTTGCGCCGTTTTGTAACCGTGGATGAAACATGGATCCATCACAACACACCAGAGAACAAACAACAGTCAAAACAGTGGGTTTCTAAGGGTGAATCGGCGCCAAAGAAGGCCAAGGTGGGTTTGTCAGCCAATAAAGTTATGGCGACTGTTTTTTGGGATGCACGCGGGATAATCCACATTGACTACCTTCAAAAGGGAAGAACAATCAATGGGGAATATTATGCCAACTTATTAGACCGATTCAATGACGATTTGAAAAAAAACCGACCTCATTTGGCCAAGAAAATAGTTCTTTTCCACCAAGACAATGCAAGGGTGCACACATGTGCAGTTACCATGGCAAAAATCCATGAATTGGGCTATGAATTGATCCCTCATCCACCCTATTCTCCAGATTTGGCTCCGAGCGACTACTTCTTGTTCCCAAACCTGAAGAAATGGCTTGGTGGAAAAAGATTTGACTCCAATGATGAAGCCATCTCGCAAACAAAGGCCTATTTTGAGGACCATTTTTTTTGGAAGGGATAAAAAAATTGGAGAAGCGTTGGACAAAGTGTATAGAGCTCAAGGGAGACTACGTTGAAAAATAAAATTATTTTTTTATCAAAAAATCTGTGTTTTATTCCAAAAGTCACGGACTTATTGACCCGCACTCGTATTGTACGACCGATGAAGAAAGAAGAAAATTTGGATACAATGGAAAGGAAAAAAGGCTCCGTATAAGAGCAGAGCAGAATGAATTTCGTCAAGTTGATCTAAGCGCTGAAACCATACGCCGACGCTACGGGTTTATATGGAAGACGACCAGCGAAAAAAAATCTCCTAACCACAAAAATGACAAAAGCTCGATTGACGTGGGCAAAAAAGTACGAAGATTTGACGCAGGATGATTGGCGATGTGTGATATGGTCCGATGAAAGTATGACGACAATTTGCCATACGTACGACGGTCATCAGGAGAAAGGTTGAAGGACGAGTGCATAGTCAAAACAGTGAAGTTTCCTCAAAGCCAGATGGTTTGGGGGTGTTTTTCTTTTTACGTTTTGGGCCTTTTGCACTTTATTAATGGAACTGTGAACGCTCAAAAGTATGGAGAAGTAGTAAGGGAGTTTTTGGTACCATCAATTGAACAGCATCATTCGTATACTGACAAGTGCATTTTTCAAGATGATTCTGCACCTTGCCACCGCGCCAAATCCGTAAGTAAAGTGTTATAAGTCAACTTCTAGATGTCTACTTTATAAATAATAAATAGACAAGTAACTAGAGTCTTTCAATAATTTTCAGCTTAAGACAACGTTTGATGACCTCGGAATTACCAGACTAGACTGGCCATCTAATTCGCCCGATTTAAACCCAATCGAACACTTGTGGCATGTAATGAAGCGTAAGGTCGCTGAACATAAACCAGAGAGTAAAAAAAGCTAAATGAAATTCTGGAACATGTATGGAATACTGAAATTTCAAGGGATATTACTGAACTTCTAGTAAACTCGATGCCTTCTAGAATAAAAGCGGTTATAACCGCCAAAGGAGGAGCAACTCGGTATTGATAATTTTTTTGGTAAAAGTGGCATATCTAAACATCTTATATACACATACATAAAAAATGTATCGTTTGATTTTGTTAACCAATGACTGTATTAAAATATTTAAAAGAAATAAGAAAATTAACTGGTTTTTCTTTCTATGTTAATATCTTTTTTCAAACATACAATAAACAGATGGAAATTAGATAGAAGTACTTATAAACTACTGCGGAGTACTCAACAAAAATTTCATTTCATTATAAAAATTATTATCGTAGTTATAAACAATTTTTCAATCATTTTGTGAAAGTCCTAAGCCCCGTCCCGAAATTTTGTTGCTACTTCTGGATTTACAGAAAGTTTTTCTCCGCAAATTTTTAAATTTCGAATGCCAAACCGTTTTCTAAAATTTGCAATTCATCCTCGACTTGCATTAAAAACACGTTCAGTACTGTTTGTGTCTTTGAAAAATTGTTTGGACTTCATTACTTTCTTTCTTTCTCTTTGCTTCAAAAACCATTTGTGCAACTTCGTCTCTATTTCTAGGAATTCCGCAGATTTCAGTGTTCGCATCTTTACAATTTTTCCACCCGTTGCTCACAGAAAACTGTTAGTAGCAAAAACAATATTGGGTTGTATTGTAATTCTCTTATTTATGCAACCCTTACCTTAAAATCTGTTCCTTATTGCGCTTTATATCAGATATTGTAGCAGCACCAACATCATAATCTCGAGCTAATAATTTCCCAGAAACACCGTTCCCTATTTCCTTTAAGATCTCGCATTTTTCTTTTAACGTAAGTGTCTTATGCTTCCTTTTATTAGGCATTTCTCCACACGAAAACGTGTTTTTTTAGATAGATACTAATGCATGTATGAATACGTTCGGATGTATTTTGCATTTCCAGGTGGTGATCTTATATGCAGGAGTAATGTGGCAAAATAACTGTAAAAGCCATCTGCATTCTTAAGTAATTTTTGTTGAATTCGGATTGTAGAATACAAAAATTAAGAAGGTTCGAACTGTAGAATACATAATGGGGTAAAAAGGGTGATTCGGATTACTGAGACATTACTGTGTTAGGCAGGGTGAAGCAAATGTCGAAGTACAATGTTTGGTATACTACCGCTTCTTACTTCCCAGTAAATTCGAAGATCGTTTTGAGTTCTTCCTTCGAAATTAATGGCGGTAATTGCCTCTCGTCGACGGTGATATTATTTGCCATGACTTCTTCATGACACCTGGGATCAAAAATCGCCAGTTTCTATGTCGTTTCGAAGGTAGAAGATGTACGGAAGGACTCGATTTTTAAGGTTATTGTTACGGCCTATGATGTGACATTGTATACGAGTCCTGGTGTTTACAGACTGAATTCTATTGTTCCAATAGAAACTTACAGTAGATCTGTGATCTGATTTCTCATGAACTCTGTGCTATGTCAGTACACCAGACTACTTTTGTTCCGCCATTTAGGCGTAAGTAGTTTCGGCTTTGGGGACCAGTGTTTGAGTTAGGATTGGCGAACCGGGGCCTTTTGCTGCCGAGTCAGATTTACTCCTTTTATGTATTGGAACTTAGATATTTTGAAGTGTTACAAGGTAGACGAGTGCTGATTTTTCTATGTCGCTCCATTAGTACCAATCAAGAGCGCATTCCTTTCATTTGCGGTCTTTCCACAGCTTTTCAGATCAATCCCAAAGTGGGAAGATACTATCCGAGAAACGGTTCATCTCCTCACATGTCAAATGGTTTTTTTTTTGCGGAATCAGATGGGGAATAATTAGAAATTCTTACTCAATAATCTAGATGTAGAAATTTATACGTACTTGTGCGAAGCATAGCTCTATTAAGCGACTTTCCTTCGTAGCTGCACGAAGCACAGAACCAGAAAAAGATCCGTCAATCCACAACTACCGGATAAGTGTTAACTTGGAAGGGGCTATTGCTTAGGGGTAGCTGCCTTATCACGGACAAAAACAAACATCCAGTAGCTGGAACTACTAAGTTATTCGTATCGGCATGTGCATGAACTAGCCATGACATCCGCATAGAGACTGAATTTGCTACTTCGAGCCTAATATTCGTTCATCGAAATTGGGACGGGTAAAAAAGTGTTAATAGCCTGCTAGCGACCCTCACAAAGGGCCTTAGTCCAAATTGATTACAAGACCTCCTAAGGCATTTCGTATCATAGATATCCAAGAATTTTATTTTTCAAAGAATCGATACAAAGTAAATTTGTAAAGTCCGGGATTTTACGTCGGGGTACTAAAGGCCGAGTCGATGTTAGCTGAATAGACGTATTACTAATCTGCTCCCGCGCAACAATTATTATAACTATATTCCGGCTACCTAATAAAGTTGTTATTCAAACTTATTGTACATTTTCTGGTGCCCATTGCTTTTTTTTTTTTTTTTTCATATCTGGCTTGATAACAGTGCGGGTTTGTTTTGCCGAATATTAAACACAACAAGAACTATAGTCAAATTGTTTAATAAAAAAAGACATTTTCAAACGGTTTTACATTCCATTTGCTTGATCGTTCTTAAAACGAAATGTCAACCAGATCCAAAAATCAAGTGTCAAAAGAGAGGAAAATGGTTAACTCTTCCGAGTTATTCAGCTCACCTGCCTGTACCAGTCAAACTAAGACGTGTCTAACTCCAAGTCTTAACATTGGAAAACAGTCATCTCTGTCCGATAATTTGCAAAGCTTTGAAACAACGTTAACTGCAAAATTTTCGCAGCTGATTTCAGAGATAGAGGCAAAAATTATCACACTTATTAGTGAGACTGCAGCAGCTCTTGATAACCGCCTGAAACAGTGTGAGTGCCAAATTGGTGAAATGAAAGAAGAAAACAAGAAATTAAGAGAAGAGCTTGCAGACTTCCAGCGGCGGCAGAGGCTTTGTGATGTTATTGTTAGAGGAATTCCTGATGCCAGCGACGAAAATGCAATTGATATTGCCAAAAAGATCGCCGCAAGCCTACAACACCAATGTTCTACATACATTGATGCTTTTCGTCTCGGATCGAACTCGAACAGTGAAAGAAATAAAAACAACAACATCACAAGCTCTCGCCCACTACTAATTCTCTTCTCTTCTCATGCTGAGCAACGAGCATTCCTTTCAGCATTTTACAAAAACAAAGGTCTTACACTTGCCCAACTGGAAAATGAAACCCACAACTCTAAGCCTAACATCTCCCGTCGCATTTACATAAATGAATGCTTAACACCCTTGAATAGCTCTCTTTTGTGGTATGCCAATCAATTACGCAAAGAAAGCTTGCTTTCATTAGTGAGAACGAGGAATGGTTATGTCTATGTAAAAAAGAGTAACGATGACACCGAAATGAGAATAACCACAATTACAAAACTAAAGTAAAAGCTTCTATATATTATAATTTACCAAATTTCTTTACATTGATGTCAACTTGAGCAGTATTATGAATTAAGTATTTTGAATTTCGAATTTTCTTTATTAAACTTGTTACATATTATATTTCTACCTATCTACCCAACTTTCTCTCTATCGCCCCATCCCCCTTCCTTTCTTATTGCCTTCCCTTTCCCTTTCTGAATTTAATTTACTTTCCTTCTACTTCTCTTTTGTAGTTGTTGTTCTTGTTATTGAATATAAATATTAAGTCAACATTGTTGTTATTGTTTTGGTTATTTGTGAAAATATTAACCTAATACATACTTGCAATGTCTTAGGCTTAGTAAAATGTTTAATAATATGTCTTCCTCGTCTGGCGTAGTAAATGAAGTCGCAGTGCGATCTGTTATCAAAATCTTGACAAATGCATACAAGGGCCTGAAAGTATGCTACCTTAATGCACGTAGTTTCAATTTATCTAAATTGGATTACGTTAAATATCTTTTGAATGGATCTAAAGTTGACATTATCTGCATCACTGAGACTTGGCTTTGGTCCGACGCGATTGACAAAGAAAAAAGTAGTGCAATAGATAAATTATATAATATTCCGGGGTATAATCTAATTCACAATGATAGAGTTACTAATACAATAGGTGGGGGAGTTGCGGTCTACTACAGCAACTCGCTTACTCATAAAATACTTCGAAAATCCGAGGAAGGAGCAATTGAATACCTGCTGTTAGAAGTTACAGATGGGATCACGAAGTGCCTTATGGTGTAGCTTACAATCCGAACCGGTGTAACTCTTCAGAACCCTTTTTTTCTGCTCTGCACGAGTTCACTCCACTTTATGAGCACATTATAGTTTGTGGTGATTTCAACGCTGATCTTTTAAAAGTTGATAGCAAAGCTTACGAGCTTTTGGATTCAGCCGCTGCTTCTGGGCTGTCAATAGTTAATTCTTACGCCACTCGTTTTTCACCAAATGCTCCTCCAAGTCTGTTGGACGTCTTTATGGTTTCTGATCTATCCAATGTCTTACTTCAAGATCAGCTTTCCCTTGCAGGAATATCTGACCACGACCTAATTTTTTGTACTTATAATGTTGATTTGTCTTGTGCTTCTCGTCCTTCATCTTTCACCTTCAGAGATTATAGTTCCGTAGACAATAATGCCTTACAATTAGATGCAAGCTTACTCCCCTGGGTTCACTGTTATTATGAGTCAACTATGAATGACAAAGTAAATCTTTTTCAATCCTTTACATTGGATCTTTTCAATACACATATTCCCCTAAGAACAGTTCAAGTTCGTAATGAAAACTGGTTCACAAGTTCACAAGTTCGTAATGCTATTAGGGTTCGAAACAAACTTTATATAAAATGGAAACAGAGGCCATCTATTTCTTATTGGGAAATATTTTGTCGAGCTCGTAATTACTCAACTTTTATTACACGAAGGGCCAAAAAAACGCTATTTCTTTTCCAAACTGAACCTGGGTTTATCATCTAAAAAACTATGGAGTAACTTCCGTTCTATTGGCGTTGGAAAAAATTCAATGGTTGCTGCTATCATTCCAGATGTGAATGAACTTAATGATGCTTTTTTATCAGGATATATCAATAATCTTCGCTTTACCCCTGAAAATTCATTATTTGTTTCGTCGAGTTTTTACTTTGAAGCTGTTTCAGAAGTGGACGTAATTAATGTTATTCGTTCTGTGAAATCTAATGCTGTCGGTGAGGAGGGTGTGCCCATTCGCTTTATTAAAATGATTTTGATCCATGTCATAAGCTCCCTTACACATATTATCAATTTTTCCATAGCTTCGTCTTCTTTTCCTGATAGTTGGAAATTGGCCAAAGTTATCCCTGTTCCTAAAAAACCTCAGCCATCGAATTTATCTGACTACCGCCCTATAAGTATTTTGTCATGTCTATCAAAAGTGTTGGAAAAGATCCTCGCTATGCAAATATCGAGGTATTTGGAGCAACACAGTTTGCTTTCTCCAGTTCAATCAGGCTTTAGAGCGGGTCACAGCTGTTCTACCGCTATGATAAAAATTCTCGATGACATTAGAATTAGATACGATATGGATAACCTAACGGTCCTCTGTTTGCTTGATTTTTCCAAAGCCTTTGATAGAGTGAATCATAACGTACTGTGTCAGAAGCTGAGGTTATACTTTGGCTTCAGTGAACAGTCCGTGCGTCTCATAGGGAATTATTTGAGTAATCGTTACCAAAAGGTCATTTACGGAGGCAAATGTTCCGATTTTAGGGAGTTATTAACGGGTGTCCCGCAGGGCTCCATTCTGGGTCCATTACTATTTTGTCTGTATATCAATGACCTGCCTAAAGTGTGCTCAAATGTCTCCATTCACCTTTACGCTGACGATGCCCAAGTATACTTATCACGGCCACCCGGACTAGCTGAAGACCTCACTGTTAGAATGAACGAAGATCTATCTAGAATCTACAACTGGTCAACTTTAAACGGGCTGCATGTTAATCTAGAAAAATCGCAAGCAATTCTAATTTCGAAAAAATATTTTGAAACTGATGATTTTCCATCAATACTTTTAAACAATAAGCCCATTCCATTTGTCGAAAAAGTAACAAATCTTGTATTCAAAATGAATCGTTCTCTTTCTGCTAAAGACCATACTAACTATGTTGTTGGACGAATTTATGCTGGTCTACGAAAGCTTTGGATGTCTTCCAGTGTTACGCCAGTAGAAACAAAACTTAGAATTATTAAAACTCTGTTGCTCCCAATATTTGACTACTCTACTCTTGTGTACTGCAAACTTGATTCTCAATCCGAACATAAGTTACTTGTTGCTTTTAATGATGCTATAAGATATGTATTTGGATTACCGCGATACAATCACATCTCGCACTATCACAATCTTGTTTTGGGCTGTACGTTTAAGCAGTTCTTAAAAGTTAGATGCTGCCAATTTATGCACCGTCTCGTCAATAAAAAATCTCCAATGTACCTGTTTGAAAAACTTCAATTTCTCCAATCTACCAGGACCTTCAAATTAACTATGACTTATTTTAACTACCTAAATTCTTCTCGTCTCTTCTTCATTTATGTTACCAGACTTTGGAATAGCCTTCCAACATCAACAAAACAAATCATTGGAACAAATAAATTCAAAACTACCGCTCTTCAATATCTGTAACAATTGCAACAACTATTCACCTCAATCCTCTTCCCTCTTTCCTCATTTATAATACCTTTCTTTCTTTCTATTTTTCCCAATTTTTATAGAAAGGGGGGAAACCTTTCGCTATCTCATTTCCCTTCTGGTTCCATATTTTCAATTATAGTTTTAAGGTTTATATTGTAATGTTATATGCACTCCAAAAAAATGTACTGTAAAAGACCAAGTCTTATTTGTACTTTCCTTAATTTATTAATAATAAATTGAATTGAATTGAAATTGAATTGAATACTATGCCCATGTGGCGTTTGTCAACAAGCACGCGGCTTACCGAGTTCCCATGTGGTCCACAATCTAGATACTTACCGCCCCCCTACACTGCTTGATTTCGATACTCTAGTGGGAACCGATGCTTTCAGTGCGGCGAGGGCGTTGACATCTAAGAATTATGAAGAGCCAATTTTGACCTGGTACAGGACTTTGTCCTAGAGAAGCTACGAATGCGGGTATACCGAAAAACTTCTAACCGACGTAATAAAATGAGAAAGCTGGGAGTCAAAGAAATACAGTCGCAAGAAATCGCTAGTGCTTTTGCCGATCGAGTGCCAATTAGTGACAACACTGCTAATATTCTATCAGAAACTCTGCTTTCAATATACTTACTTTCGCTTGACCACAAACATTTGGTTCGATCTAAAGCGGGGCGATCAGCTCTATGATGAGCACTGGGTTCTTAGGAGATTGGGAGATTCTAACACATGGGCTGAAAAGTCCGTGCCGTTTCTAAGAGAGGGCACCACTTGAATTAAATCCATACCATTTTCAGTTAGTACCAACCTTCAAAGATACGTGAATAAATTTGACAGCTGTCGGACGATTAGTTCTCGAGATATAGCGTTGTGAGTGAAGCAACTTTTGTTATTGTGAAAAAAAATGGATTCAATTTTTGATGGGAAAAAATGCAGCCGATGCAAAGAAATGGCTTGATAAGTGTTACCCGGACTCTGAATGGCCGAACGAACCATTCGCAAGTGGATTGACAAATTTAAAAGTGGTCATACAAGCACCGAAGATGATGCACGCAGTGGACGTCCAAAAGAGGCTGTTTCAGATGAAAACATCAAAAAAGTCCACAAAATGATTACGAATAACCGTAAAGTGAAGTTGATCGAGATAGCTGAGGCTCCGAATATTTGGACATGCGAAAGCTCTGTTCAAAGTCTGTGCCGTGTTTGCTTACAGTCGACCAAAAACAACAACGTGTTGATGATTCAGAGGAGTGTTTAAAGCTGTTCAACCGCAATAAAGCCGAATTTTTGCGTCGGTATGTGACAATGGATGAAACTTGGCTCCATCACTTCACACTAGAGTCAAGTCGGCAGTCAACTGAGTGGCGAGCAGGCGACGAACCCCGTCCAAAACGACCAAAAACTCAACAGTCGCCTGGCAAGGTTATGGCATCCGTATTTTGGGATGCACATGGAATAATTTTCATCGACTATCTCCAAAAGGGGCAGACTATAAACAGCGACTATTACATTGCGTTGTTGGAGCGTTTGAAAGACGAAATCGCAGAAAAACGGTCGCATTTGAAGAAAAAGAAAGTGCTGTTTCATCAAGACAATGCACCGTGTCACAAGTCGATGAAAATGATGGCAAAATTTAATGAATTCGGCTACGAATTGCTTCCCCACCCACCGTATTCTCCAGATTTGGCCCCCAGCGACTATTTCCTGTTCGCAGACCTCACGCTCGCCGGAAAGTGATTTAAGACCGATGAAGAAGTAATCGCCGAAACAGAGGTCTATTTTGAGGCTAAACCGAAATCGTACTACAAAACTGGTATCGAAAGATTGAAAAATTGTTTCAATCAGTGTATCGCCCCCGAAGGCAACTACGAGTATATTGATAAATAAAGTTGAATTTTGCAAAAAAATTTATGTTTTACTGTAAAACGGCACGGACTTTTCAGTCCATGTGTTATTTGAAAAAACACGTGTGTACAATTAAAGTAAGATTACAATGGCATATCAAGAAAACAAGATACCAACTGAAGCTGCAGGCTTTCGGAGTCGGTGGTTAGAATGTGAAAATAACACTTCGGCAGTCCATTTAAAAATGATCATGCCAGCTGTGGTTGATTTATTTGTTGAAATATATAACGTACATTCCAATTGTGACAGACAGAATTTACCTAGAAGTAGACTAACACCTTTTTCACTTCCTAATCTTGAAATTGTTGCAAGCAATATTGAGGCTTAAGCCAAAACAAGAATGCGGAACTATGACTTGCATCCATCAACTCATATGTAAAATGTGGTCAAAAGAAACTAGGAAAAGAGTAAGCTCTACAGAGGCATCAGCATCTTCAACATCGCTTATCAAAGGCTATATTAGTCGCAACGATTGCTAATTTGACTCCATAACAAAGTATCCCAATAAAAAACTGAAAACTTCAAAAGACCCCGGTAAGGTTGTAGCATAAGTATTGCGCGTTTTTTTCGGGGGTATTTTCCATTTCCCATTTAAATGTTGAAGCCGCTATTGTAGTTAGTATTTGGGATATATGGCTCATTCAGTCTGCATTGTAAGCATTTTTAACTGAATTTTGAAACGGATGTATCGGAACAGCATATTCACCATATTTTATTGTTTTTGTTTCGGAAAAACCAGAATGAAAGTGAAGCCACTAAATAAATTCAAAATGTTCACGGAGAGGGTCTTCTCAGCGAGTGCAAGTGTCGACGTTGGTTTGCAAAGTTTAGAAATGAGAATTTTGACCTAAACAAGGAACCTCACTCTGGTAGGTCAGAATAGCTTGACGATGAGCTCCTGAAGTCCATAGTCGTAAGAAATCCCATTGCTACGGTAAGTGAGTTCACAAGGGAACTCAACGTTCTGTACAATATCTAGAAGGCAGTCCAGAACAACATCTCAGAGACGGATTTCACCCGCTCAAGGTGTTACTATCTGTATGGTGGGATCCTGAGGGAATAATCCATTTTGAGCTGTTGCTCAAGTCAAGCCTACTGTCAGCAGCTGTGCACATTAAAGTCAACATTAGGGCAGAAACGGCCAGGTCGAAGGTTAATCGAAGGGGTGTTCTATTCCATCAGAATAACACTCGCCCTCATACACCTATGACCACCTCAACACAGTTACAGGAGTTTGGTTGGGGAAAAAATGATGCATCCGCCTTATTCTCCAGATTCACCACCTTCATATCTCCACTTATTCCGGTCTGTAAAACTTTTTTCTGGAAACAATTTTAGATCTCGAAATGGTGTCCAAGAAGCTGGCTCTTGAGATATTTTTTTCATCAACGCCAAACATTAAGAAGTTGCTTGAAAGGTGGGCAGAAGTGTTGTCTAATGAAGGAAATTACATTGACGACTAAATTTTTGCATTTGGTGCAAATTAATTAACATTAAACAAACATTCAGAAATCCCGCAATACTTATGTATTAAGGAGAAGCGACCTTTAGACTGTTCGATGGTCGAACGTTCATTAATAGCTGACCATAATACAACAACAAATGCAAAGTAAGCAGAACGCAGAAATGAAATAAGGAAATTTAAACCAAATAAAGCTTCCGTTTATGACCTTATAACCGAAAAATCCTTATATGTTGCCTGGAAAAGAATACATTCCGCCTGGGCGGAATGTTGCTGAAGTGATAATGGCACGAAAACCAGGCCTTTTGAATGGATACTATTTAAGCATATACTGCCAAATATTGTAGTCGGCGTACTGTCTTTCTTCTTCTGTCTCTCCAAATTGGTAGCACGCAGAAAGCAACTGCAAATGCAACAAAGTGAGGGAGCATCATATATTTTCAAAACAAATGCAGTGCGCATTTTTTTTTTTATTTAGGGATTCAGCCTATATACCCGTAATATGACGATTTGCACAGGGGCTTCAGAATTCAACAAACGACTTTACGAGAGCACAGACTTCGACTAAATGGACGAACGGCTGTTGCGCCGTCTTCAAAAGGCCAAATATTTCGAATTGGCCAAGTCCAAAGGTTAGGTAAAGGTGGCTATTGGAAAAACCAACCCATTGGGTCATTGTGATGCCACGTGAATGTATGATCCCCCTGCTCTTGGAACCAATTTGAGATTCTGACGAGACGAGCGTAGGAGACTATTAACGTCTATATTGTTTAGATCGCTTAAGTTATAGCTTCTAGGTGGAGTTTTCTTCTATGGGAGAGAGCTGGTCACGTATGTCTCCTTCTTCACCTCGTCCATGCAGCTTCTGTAGAAATCGTTTGTACAAGCGGGAAGCCTTTTTACATGTTTGACTAAAGCATGGCCGCTGAGATGCTTCTTATTCAGAGAGATCAAACTCTTAGAGCGATTCAGGTCCGGTTTTAGCCAGATTTGTTCGGTCGCTAGACATGTTGACCCAACAGTCCACCTAAGGTTTGTTCTTCTAGTAGCATCCACCTTAGTTTTAGTTTGCACGTCGCAATTGGTACACCGATGATACGTTTTTCAGGTAGGCTAGTGGTTCCAATTTTGGCGAGTTTGACGGCCCTGTAATTCCGTGGAATATCTATGTGGCCCGGCATCCAACATGAGTGGATGTTGAACTGCTCTGCCATCTGAGATCTGAGATATGATCGGCAGTCAAGGGTGGTTTTAGAATTTTGTGATACTGACTCTAGAGATTTGATAGAGGCCTGACTATCCGAAAAGACAGATATCGAGTTTTTCTTCAGCCCGGACAGGGTTTAATTAATCGCTACACGTTACAGTGATTTGGAAGGCAGAAGGAGGTTAAACTTATCTGAGAAAACACTGCCATCAACAAGTGGATTTATTTGTCGTCCACGAATGCATCTTCCTCCCAGAAAGATCTAGAGGAGATGCTTATATGAAAGTCTTTGTCAACCCAATGTTAAGGTATAATGTAGTTACTTTAAGGCGAATAGCTGCATTAGCAGCCACTTGCCTGCTGAAAATATCGAGGTGTGTCAGAGGTGAAACAGAGTACCCGATGGAGTAGTACGTAAGGCTCCGCTTATGCAATCTCTAAGGCCGTCTATCAGACAACCACCCCGTAGGTGCTTATCGGTCGTATAACCGTGACGTATAACCAGTGGGTAATGAGAGATTGAAGGCAACATTTGTTCCCAATGGCTTTTTTGCAAGAGAATAAAGGTACTGTAGCTTTCTTTACACTTTCTTGAATAGTTTCCAGTTTAGTTTCCTGTCAAAAATAAGACCCAGAAATTTCGCTGTATCGGAAAAGACTAAACCGGTACCGTTTATTGAGGGAGGGTCTATGATTAGAATTTTATATTTCCTGGAAACGACGACAAGATCAGTTTTATGGGGGTTTACTCCCAATCCACAGCGATCCACCTAATGGGTTAATCTGCTAAGATTTTTCTGTAAGAGTTTCTTAATGGTATTGAGACGCTTTCCATAGACGGCTATAGGAACATAATCCTAATAGGCAACCAACCTGCTACCAGGTATGTCAGCAGTTCAATCACCACTAGCTTTCAGAGAAGGAGGGAAAGGGCACCGCCTTGCGGCATACCTCTCCTGACACATCTTTTAGCAGAAGCCCCATCCAGTTTGCAGTTGATAATCCTGCTATATAGCATGAGACTGATTAACTCCTGAAGTGAGTTGTCTACCTTCAGAGTTGACAGCGCAGTCATAGTCTATCTCTATAGTGTAGGGATCGTTCTATGTGGCTAACCAGTGAATGTAGAGGCGTTTCCATAGACATTCCTTTAGAGTAGGCATGTTGAGCCATTGACAGAAGTCTTGGATCAATTTTAGCTCGTATATGGATATCAATCGGTCGTTCTAGAGCTTTCAGAAGGAAAGATAATAGACTTATAGGTTGGAGGTTCTTTGGGACAACATGAGAACATTTTCCGGCGTTGGGAATGAAAACTACATTAACTTCCCTTCATGGACAATGTGGACAATTCCTACAGAACTCCTCATGATATTCCCTAGCGTTGGCAGGAGTTGCAGTTACAAGCAAACTGATTTCGAAAGGATTTTAGTGAGTAAAACCTCACACTACTGTGAGCATATGCCTACGATCCTCATAATCTCCATAGAAGATATTCACCCTTTTTTTTCACGATAGAAAGAAAATTCTAGACAAAAGATTATGAATACAGCGTCTGAGAGAATTGTTTCAATAAATAAACGTTGCTCACCTGATACGTTGAGACTGTGAGGACGTGTTTTCTTGTTGTTGTTGGACCACCACCACCATTAGTACTCGATGACAAACTAGAGCTAGGTCCGTCTTTATCCTTTTCGCATTCTGTCTTTGTTCCAAAGAATACCGCATTTATATACGCAGTTCCTAGAAAACAATAAAAAAAAATATTAATCATCTGAACTATCTGAAACAAGAATTCTTACCCAAATGCGGTTGTAGTGTTAATTGGCGACCCGAGTGTTTATCTAGATAGAATTTTTTAAAGGTTTCAAATGCAGTCCGCGGCGCCGCTGGTATATTACAATTCGGTGTTGCAGTCTACATAAATTACACAAAGAACATTTCATTATTAAAATGCATATTCTCGAAGAGAATCACCCGTAAAGCAGCACACTTACTTGTGTTGGCCAGAATCCTGTTGTTAGTATTCTAACTGTAAGCTCAATGCCCGATAACGATAGTTTATGATTAGCTACATAATTTTTAAATTCCTCCATTAATATATTTGACAAGAACATATCCTTAAACATTCCTTCTAATTTTGAGGTAAATTGACATCCACATTCAGTCTGCAAAGCATGAAATCAAATGAAAACACAAAAACAGGTAGGAGTTCAGCAATTGTTACCTTTAATTTTGATATCATATTCTTTTCGAAATCATCTGAGACTGATTTGTTTAACAACAACCGCTTGGCTAGATGTGCCTTGTAATAACGTTCGAAGACATCCTTCTCCAACAAGAATCGGAAGAGTACCATTGTTTTGTCTAAAATTGTTTCAATCTCTTGTTCTGTCATCTGGAAACAGTATATTCATTGAAATTCTAAATATGTATGTAAACATTCAAAGGTATGTATTGTATAATGGATAAAACTTACACCTTTGCCGCCCTTTTTGAGTTTGTCGTCGATGAATAATGACAGATACTCGGGTGATTTGTTATTTAGATTGAGGAAATGCTCGAAATCGGATGAAATCATATTCTTAAAGATCCTGTCGTTGTTAAATGAATGATGCAGGAAATGATCGAAACGGTCTTTTAGGTCAATGAGATTTTGCACAAATGTTATGGGATTGGTGCCGTTCTCTTCCTCTTTAACCAGTAGCCGTCCTTGTTCCCTCAAATGGGCAGATACTGTGTCGGCAATGACTTTTAGACCCTTATCTTTGAGGCGGGAGAATAGCTTATATGTGCATGCTAAGTCCTCAGTTTTTGAATTCTTTATCATGTACACGACGCCAGAATTTTCCATTTCAACAATGGTGCGCATATGGTGCCTGATAAGTTCATCTTCGACAACTTTCACAATACGTGGCTCGGTGTCTTTGTCAAGATATAATTTAGCGCGTTCTGATTCCTCTTGAATTCGTGCCTATCAATTATAAATAAATCATTACAAGGAAATTCAATTTCAATGGAAACTAACTTACCTCAACCTTCTTAATGCAAACACCGGCATCGTTCTCAGCTAAATATTTCTGCGATTCTACTTTGTAAAACGATGCGGATTGCCTTAGGAACGGCACTTCAAAATCTTCTTCATACACCAATCTCGTATTAATTCCAAGTGCCATAAGCATTTGGCAAGCGTTTTTGATTGCCGAATACTCAATTACCTCACCGCCTCGCTCCAGCAACACCATATTAAGTAGTGTTTCTCGTAGATGCTCCTGAATGACCGGATGCCGGACAATCTTATTCAATAAAAAATACAATCAATTGTTTTGTGTACAATAAATAAGTTTTCCTAACAATCGTACCTGTTCCTTAAATATAATCACTCCCAAATTGTAGACATTTTCTACATCTCGCTGCTGCACAAACACTCGGTCCATGTACATCAAAATGTCACGAATCATAACCATTGATGTCTGGTGATCGTTCCACGCTTGATTTAACTTCGGCAAAAAATTGTTGTGTAAACTTTCTAAGATCTCTGGTCGCACCTTATTCTCCAAATGATCGGATACTACTTCTTTTAGTCCTAAATACAAGCGATTACCGTGCTTGTGCAATACCATGGTGTATGCATTTCGGTAAAGTTCTTCGAACGACAGCCCAGAGTTATTTTTCTTTTGTATTTCTTGAATGGCATTCTTTAGACTGGCCCAAATATTCTCAACATATCTTTCATCCATAGAGGTCTGTAAGGATACGATAACAAAATTTGTTTGAATAATTCGAGAATACAGAGTACGCTGCTAGGTCTACTTGAAAACCAGTTCCATAGTGTGGCGACCAAAGAGGAAACAAGCGGTAAATCTCTGCAATAGCTACATTTTTGGACAAAACATTGCGATGCGCTACCCTTATAGGTAAAAGGGAACACTTTAGACTTTTGCTGGTCTTTGGCATTATTAGGAAACGGTTTCACCAAGTGGGGGTTTCAGGCACGCGGTGTGCATATCGATTGCAATTCACTACTACTACTTGCGGTCTCCGGTTTCGGATTTAAGTGCACGGAAATAATTCATCTAAACTCTTTCCTTACTAAACTAAATAATTTTTTTTTTTTATTTTACAAATTTAAGCTATCGAAAATAAGATACAGAAAAAGCAAAAGCGATTCGATTAGAAGAATGATGAGTGGCTGACTGGAATGTGATGATGTGATGTAGTGTAGGGGAGGAAAGAAATGATGAGAGTGGGCAACGACACATTCAATTGAAACGACAGATTATAACTTGCCACAGGATTAGCGGCACCGTTCTAGTTTCGTAAAAGCTTTGAATATCTATTGGACCAATCAGACGTAAAATAAAATACACAAACTAAGAAAATCTAATTAGATTCGATTTCCTCATTTGTGCCCTCAAACGCAAGTAATCAGAGAAGTTGAGGTCGTTCTAGGAACGACCGCATGTGTGCACTTTCAAGTGGTATCAACCAGTAAAGTGAAAAGCACTTCCTGGGCCATAGAGCCTACAGAGAGTGGGGAGAAATTGGCAAACTTTTACTGGTTTGGTGCTTATGAAAGGTAAGAAGTTCACATCGAATGCAGCATCTCAGAGGTTAAGTCCCAAAGCTGTTACGAGCCAATTTGGATCTTAATCAAACCAACACCAAGACGTTTCTCAGCAAAATCGATTCACATCCAGCTCCTATTACAAGAACTGAACATGATCTAAGCAATGCAAACCGATATAGCTGGTATCTATCGTCGAAAGTGCTAACAGATAAAGACATTATTGCGTGCTATGACTTCAATACATGGAATGTATCGAGTTACACAAAAAAGATATAATCCCACTGCTTCCGACTCGGAAGAGGGTATTCATTTGTAGTCTAGAATTGGGTAACATAACAATCCCAGTCACGAACAGTGAATGGAAATTTGAATACAAACATTGCTAAAGCTGAATACTTACTCCCCAAGAGTATGACAAAGATGCACGAACTTGATGGTATTGAACCTGTCCAAGGATTTATGAATACGAACAAAATGTTTGCACAAAGCGCAGACGAAAGGAAAATTAGAGAGAAAAGATAGAGATGTAATATTAAGAACAATCCAATAGATCTTGTATGACAGGAATTCTAGTACGTAGAAAACAAAAGTCCACGGGATATGACAGATTACGGGTTGTGCATTTTCATCGGCATTGCATTGCCCACGCGACACGTCAGTGGTTATATGGATTAAAGCAATACTAATACACATGGCTTTGCGTATGCTGACTGCAGTCAATATGTTATGCAAGGGCGGCATCCTATGTTTACTGATACATAGACCACTATGATGATTGACTCTCTGCTTGAGTCTCTAAATAATTATAGCGTTTACGTTCAGGCATATCCTTATGTAGATGTACTGTCTACTCTTAAGCGCTTACAGTCCTAAATTCTACTCTGGAAATATGATATCCACGTTCCCTGTTCACCTACATATATGGATTGAACGAAGGTCTAATGAATGAAGCGGAATCTATACGGATGACTACAAAATATCGTAAAGGGCGATATAAACAATCTTAATAGTTATGCCGTAAACGGATATTGTGAAGAACAACTGGAATGGGTGCAAATACCTGCCTTTGTAGCGAGAGCCAGGCTGTTCGGGAATACAAGCCCAACTCAATCCAGTCGAAAGGCTGAATTGATTGAATTTTATTGGGTCGCAAATCCTATTGTGGATTGCGAAAAATGAAATCAGTGGTGTTCTTCCACGCTGGAAAAACCACTGCGTAAGCTGTTTCATCAATCCTACTCTTTAGGACTCTTCCCGAGCAGATGGAAAACAGCATTTATCCAGCCCGTCCCTAAGAAAGGCGAAACTTCTCACTTATGTCCCTTCTTTCCAAGGTCATGGAAACGCTGATAAATCGACAGCTCATGAAATATCTCGAAACACGGAAACTTCTCAATCACCGGCAATATGGTTTCGTAGCAACAGATCCACTGGTGATTTGATGGCATGTCTCACCGAAAAGTGGAACCAAAGCGTACATCAATCTGGCGAAAGCAAGATAGTTGCAATTGATATTTCTATAGCATTTGACAGAGTTTGGCATCAGGCTCTTTTGTCGAAAATGTGTGCATTTGGGATCGACGACTCTGTTCTTCAATGGATTAGAAATTACCTTTCGGGACGCTCAATTCAAGTTGTCTTGAATGCTCTTGTCTATTGTCTGCTACTTCTAATCCAATATATTCCTTTGCTGATGACGGTACTCTCTGCTTTTCATATTCGTTCCCGGACTCACGGCCCTGCTCTTCAGCTGTAGAACGAGAGTGGAATTTAATGCTTCCAAAACACAATGCTGTCTGCTGTCGTTAAAGCGAAATTTAAACACCCAGCCATTATCCATGAATGGCACTTGCATCGAAACCGAAAAACTTTCCATTCTCGGTATGTGTGTCAATGACAACTTACGTTGGAATGACCACATATTTGATGTCGCCAAAAATGCTGCGAAATGTCTAGGTTTCCTCAAGCGATGTAAGAAATACTTCAACCTCTCTGATCTGGCCTCAATATATAAGACATTTATCCGTCCGAAATTGTAAGTCAGGTGCTCCTAAAACATCTCTGCACCTGCCAGATAGGATCCAAAACCGTGCGATAAAACTCATAGGTGATACTAATATCACTCAGACAGTGGACACCCTCAAACAAAGACGTAATGGCTCGTGTCTCACTCTGTTTAATCGCTATTTCCACCACCAGTGCTCCATGGAAATCGCCAGTAGCATTCTATCCCTTCAAACTTTTAACCGTAACACCCGTCTCGCTATGAATGCTCATCAGTATACCCTCAAGCCCACTTTCGGACGTACTCTAAAATATCGTGATTCGTTCCTAAGCCGTAAAACTCGCTTATGGAATGCCCTGTCTAGCTCTTTATTCCCTAGTCATTATACGTTCACCGGTACCTCTCTTTTCATCCTACCTGATTTTCCTTCGCCCGCGCTGTGTGCCAACATTTTTAGGGTACAGAGATCCCTTAAGCGCACGCAAATTATAAAAAAAAAGTAGATCAGCTGCGTTCTAGCCAAAGACTGTTCATAAGCGAAACAAATGAATGCGTCAGGTCAGCGGTATTTGGGCTGCTTTTAATCAGAGAAGTCTGCAGATTTTTGTTTTTTTTTCTGCCGGAACAGAACACTCAGGCAAAGAACTAGGAGTAGTTCATTGTACTCTTTGAAAATTCATTTTAATAGAATTTCTCAATCTTACGAAGAGAGACGAGTAAGCGCTTCAGTGATCGAGATGGTTGTATCACTTATGCCCAGCACATTTAAGTGCTTAGCAAAAGTGTAATGTCCCGTCACGATGACAGAACGTCATGTTGGGTTCATAGAAGGATACTACGTACTTAGCTTCTTTGGAGAATTGCATGGTGATGCCTTTAAGCACTGGATGAGTCAGACCAGTCATTTTCCTTCTTCAGTAACGAGAACATTCTCAGTTTTGAGAGGATTGACTGAAAGCCAATTTCTAGTACACTAATCGTCGATCACGTCTAGGGCTGCCTACGCATTGAAACTCATTGAAAATGCACAGCACGTATTCCTTCTCTTCCTTCCCGCAAGATCTTGCGCGTTAGTAAGCGTGTTGCATCACAGACAGAGGATGATTTCACAAAGTAATTCTGCGTGCATGGAACTCTACCATTCTTTCTTCAACATGAAGAAAGTCAGACTTATAGGTCTGAAGCTCTTGGCGAGGATGTAATCCTCTTTTCCGATTTTCTAGTGCCGATTTCTAGTGCCAGGCTAGCAGTGAAGGTTCTCTTCATACGATAGTTACCAGCAGCTGGCCTATAACTTTTTGTAACATAGCTAGGTATATGCCATCGGTTCCAGGCGATTTGAACACATCATAGGAACCAACAGCATGTTTAATGGCCTCATCCCTCACCATAACCGAACAGATTGCTTAGTGGTGTATCACTGAAACACTTCTTAATAAGCATCTTTCATAAGCGGAACCACCTACTGAGCGCTGGAGGAAAACGACCCCTCTTTCAAGTTCGATTTACGCCCGTTAATGTAATGTAAAATACATTAAAAAACTAAAACACCCATATAAGCCGTTCAATGGACTAATTATTTGCCTAAATTCTCCACAAGAAGCAGGATAGGATGACGTGCCCGCCAACAGGTCTCAATTGCGGAAAGACAATTCGTTGGTATTGCGTACATTTCTTGCCAAAAACAACACAACTATCATCCAATAGCCACCAAATTCACCTGATCTTGCATCGTGTAACTTTTTCCTGTTCGGGCGACTTAAAACACCGCTTCAGGGAACGCGTTCTAGCAGTTGAGAGGAAATAATGAAAAAATCGCTACGCGCATTGAAGGCCATACCGAACATCGAGTACCAGAGATGATTCGAGGGCTGGATCGAACGATGGCACATCGTTGTAGTGAAAAAAATATCGACTTAAATGAGTAAACTCGTATTTATCATTTTAAAAGTAAATGCCCGGGGGCTTTCTGAACAAGGTGGTATTTTTTTTGATCTTTGTTGCACTTTAACGAAAATTGACTCACTTTTACCAACAAATACTAGTGGTGGCAGACCTAATATCGGTGGGAAGTAGGTGACAGTACTTTCGCCCTCCTCTCGATTCAAGACCGTGTCAGGGGTAGAGTCAGAATTGGCTTATATTTCACATGAGAAACCACATGCTTAGGTTGTCAACGAGAGCAGCCATTTATGTGGACAAACTATCCCCGCACTAGGTAGTATAATTTTGGTTGGGATCAATGGGAAAATCATTATCTATCCAGGGTTCTCTCTATTGATCCACAAAATATATGTATGTACGTCGCCTTACAAGCACAAAACCGCAAATTATGTGATGAGGAATACACAATAAATCAGATTGCTTACATTAAGATAGACAAACGCTACGAGTATTTCATATATTTACTGTCGAGAGAATATTGTAAGAAAATTTGGCGTCGGACTGATACAATCCATCTCGGGTACCCCGTGTCCCTAAAGTACCTCACTAAGCACGAAAAACCAGTAGCAATGCGGTAAGGTGATCATCAAAAGTGCTAATGTGCTAGCGTTCACAAGGAGACCACACACAAAAAGCCTACAATGTACAACAGGGGGCATATCGCGCAACGCTGCATGTGAGGATAATGTGTTGGGATGAGGACATCGTAGCAATAAAAGAGAAAAGCGGAACACAAACTTCTCCGAAGGATAAAGAGCTGATTAGAACGGCGAATCGAGGTTGAGGTCGTATATTTTTCGGCAAGGGAAGTATCAGTACAATAATACAAAAATGAGTCGAAGACTGAAAGAATAACCACGAGAACATCATTGTGGAGACGCAATCGACGACAATATCACTATCCTGTAGGACTCAAAATTCACATCGGATGGAGACCCCAAAAACTAGCATCCACACCACAAAAACCAAGTGAAGGTAGCAATATCGCAACTCAAATTCAAGGAAAGACATGCTCTGAACTTCTTCATCTACTCGTATATGAGCATAAGCTTTCTAAAGGTCACAACATTCTTGCTGTCGTATTACATATATTAATGTTCAAAACCGATCATCAATAACGTGGTAGGTCTATATCGGAGTTGTTTAAGATGTGATGAAGCCCCTAAATACCAAATATTGATATGGATCATATTAAGGTCTTTCTATTGGAGCGTCTTAAAGAATTAAGTATATTTTCGGTACACCTGGCCGAGACAGAGAGGTTGGGACAAAGTAGGTCAACTAACACTGAAGCCTTGGGCAGAGAATATCAATGGACGACTATAATTTTGAGAAACGAAACTTGTGGCCAGAATCTGCAGTAAACCCCAACTACTGTGTGAAGATTAGGCGAAGAATAATTGTTGTCAACCGATGTTTCTATGGATTAAGAAGGAAATTATGTAGCAAAACATGATCTCCCTTAAAAGTTGTTCCTCCCGGATTTTATTTAATCGACCAATGATTGGTCCATGGTAACCCTAGGTCAGTGACAAGTAAGACACCTTACCAGTGTAGAGCAGTGACTTGAATATTTGTATCTACAATCTACAATCTATTACCTGTTGTTCGTTGAAATTGAAAAGACGTTTGACGCTATTATAAAGGCGAGGTAAAAAGTGTCAACTATTGTGTCATGTTGTGGATAGATTTCATACCGAAAATGTGCCGAAAGATATACAAAATTGTCAATCAGCGTCGATTGCAACAACTTGGTTTTTGTTCGTTCACTCTGTAGAAAATTTAGCGAAAAGATTTCGGCCTACACCCGTATGAGTTCCAGCTAATGCAGGAACTAAATCCACAAGACCATCGCCTGCGACAAGAGTTTACGGGTTAGGCTATCTAGCAGCTTGAATTCGTCCTTTTTTTAACCGAAATTAGTGTTTAGTGATGGGGTCTACTCTTGGTTCAATGGAATGGAGCGATTCAAGCCCAGAAGAGGCTTATGACACTTAACCGTCTTTTGGTTTGGTTTTCATTTATATATGTACGTCCTTCTCGTTTCAAAAATGACGCCGGAGTTTGCCTAATATTGTAGCTAATCACTAAGGTTACCGGATAATGATTACTGATTGCTTCCTCGAAAATATGAATGATATGAAAGTGCAGCAGGATGCCCTCAACGTTCCTGAAATGAAGTCTTGATTCAACGGCAACATCACATCGCGAGATGGATCAGCGAATTCAGAGATAGGGTGATTCCACCTTAACAGAGTTAGTCTGAAGTGACTTACACAAATGTACGAGAAGTATAAAGGGAAAGTGACGATAATGGAGATGAAAGTGTTACGCATGCCAGCGATGTAACAAAACGAAAACTAATAAGAAGCAATGTATTCGCAAAAGTTTCTAATTAGAAACACCGATAGTGGGAAACCTTAATGCTGATTTTGCCATGTTCAATGAACACCCAGTGGTCGGAAAGTTCAGTGGAAAAAGCAGTGGTGTTTCCAGCCGTGGTTTAAAGGGGTCGAAAACAATTTAATCATCATTAGCCTCCTCGAGCGGCCTTTAGAATGGTGCTAAGGTACGCGACTTTATCCAACGCCTCAAGCGGCTCAGTAGAAATGCATCTACATAGGAGAAGTATACAATGTCAGGTGTAATTATACACGTTACCTATTTGAACTGTTAGTAAAAGAAGATCGTGCGATTTGACGTCACACGATTATACCTTGTGGGCCTATGTAAAGCCTTTCGTGTACGTTGATTAATCGCAAATGATTCGTGTATCAGAAGCCAATTTTATTGGGTAGTTAGAGCCCAAAATGCTTGAAAGAGTGGCTCAAAATTGGTCTGACAGGTTGCGCTTCGTCAAAAACATGGCTGACGTCATGTTGAAACATTATAACAATTTTTGATTTAAACTCAATTCTTTTCCTTGAAACAGAACCCTTTACATAGAGTAAAGCTGTCGGAGGCATTCGAAATTCAAAATGACATGATACAAGGATATATTTTATTTTTTTCTCGATACTGGTTCCGGCGGTGATAAGCGGTGTGTGAGCAGGATGAACAACGGGTGTACACAACGACTATGGAGAAAAGCACAAGGGAATAACATAGGCTCTTTAGAACAAAATAGAAAGAGCACAAGACACACTCTATGATGGCCTTAAAAAAATGCTATCAGGAGCAATATTAAAACAAACATGCTAAACTTGGAAGTATGGAAAAGGAAATCTCATAGGAAAACCACAAGTGATGAGAATCTGGAAAGATTATTTCTGTAGACCATCAACATCCCACCGTTCACCTTGAACGATAACAAACAACATTCCCGTCCACAGATCAAGATGTAATCAAGACAAGAATCTCCAAGCCTAAGCCCAAGAAATTTGCTGGTCCCGACGGCTTTAATGCCATGCTGTTTAAATCAACAGGCGAGACATCAACTCAACTTTCAAATTTAGATCAACGAATGGAAAATGGAAGAAAGGAGACAGCTTGAACCGGGAATGAATCTCTTCAACATAAATAATCCATAAATCCCTCGTCACAATCTGATCAGCCCCTTTCAGTGTGGTTTTAGATCAGGAAAGTCCAGCATAGCGTCTATAGCTACGAACTGTATAGTCATATTTTGTCTTGGCATGTGTGCCAAACTCGTTCGAATGTGCAGCATGACTATGGAGAATGCACTCCGTCAGGGTCGGTAATGACAAAACTAAGACCTTCAATGTCAGAAAATGACTTAAACAAGGCGATGGGTTGCCATGTGATTTTTTCAACACATGTAGTTCTTGAAAGGGTTGTGTGTTGACTCACAAGTCAACTCAAGAGGCACCATCTTCCAAAAGTCTGTTCAGTTACTCGCAGGCGCCATTAGCATGACGAGAACACAGCAAGCTGTCAAGAACGTTAGCAACTGTTGAAGCAGAAAGAGGAACACACAATATCGACGCCTAGGACAAAATGTCGCGATATGCAGTTACAACTTTGAGGAACTATGGGACTTTATCTACTTCGGCTCCGATATCATTTCGACAACAAAACCAGCGCGGAGATCATGCAGGCAATTGAGTAGTAAAGAGGTCTTTTGAGCAACCGAAAAGACTTTATAGAGAACCCTGATCATCCTAGCCCTGCTTGGACACTGACGAAAGCGGATGGAAGTAGTCTGGGGCATTTCGAGAGAAATGTTCCCAGGAGACTTTCTGTCACATTTGCGTCAGTAAAAAATGGGGGATACGTTTCAAAAGCGAACTGTATGAGCTGTGCTGAACTCGTCAAAAAATCTCAAATAACCGGGCTAAGGCGGTTAGTTCACCTTAAGCGCATAGATAGCGGAGCCCTGGCACGAAAAGTTTTTGACTCCAACCCAGAACGAGAACAAGGTAGAGGACAAGCTCACAAGTGGAAGGGGACCTAAGATAACTTCGAGTGTGCAACTGGAGTACATGTTAGCAGAGGCTTTGCTCCACCCCATACTATTGCGCCTAAGTAAGTAAGTAAACTATGTGTTTCGCACCACTTTGGAAGAATTCGATGGACCTAAACAATTGGAAAACGATTACTATAAACAAGAATTAGAGACCTCTACCAAATGACATCTGACCTGAAAAAGAAAAGAGCCAGCGCCATCGGTCTGAAGACAGCCACTGCTGTCGAAGGAAAAAGAACTTAACTCCACTTAGCATTGCAACATTACCGGTAAAGAAAGTAAAGCGTTTTCAAAATCGAACAAACAAACGATGGGCCTGTGTGATTGGCCTTAGAGTTTATAAATACGAGTAGCTTGACTAACATAACTAACAGCCGGAGAATCAAAAAAGCACTTAAAACTAATTCAACATTTATTTACTTACCGGAAAGGCGCGAATCCGCATCTTTCCTTCCTTCTTGGGAACAGTCCCCCTTATACTCATGTTCTGGAGACGTCTGCAATGCTCCTCCACTTTTACAGAGTTTTCTCGACGGAATTTCTCAAAATTGTTTGCCCAGAAAACTCAGTACCAATTAAATTTTTATTTATTTTCAATCCTTGATTATTCCACTGTATCCCTCCAATCTTGATGCTTCTCTCTTAATCGCTTCCGATATCACCTTGCTCCTTAAGCATTGAGATCAAATCAAAACAATTCTCTGTCCAGTTCTTCAGCTCTCTGTCGTCTATAAACCAAAGAAAACAAAAAGAAAATCTTCGTTATTGTCTCTGTTCGTTCACTGTGCAGTTTGCAATTTTCATTATCATTTTCATAAACAAAAATTTCACTTTAACTATAAATACAAATAATGAATAATGTCAACCCAGAGTAGGTGGATGGATTTTGGTTTCGCTTTCGCGCTACCTTCTTAATAAAACGAAAAAAACACACACAATAAAGAAGAGAATTATTTTCCTTGCTTCTGCTCCGATGTACGGGTAAGGTAAATCAAAATCTCGTCAGGGTCACACTGTTTACGGTGCGGGGGGAGCCACACCAACAACAATTTTCACAAAGTCTCCTTCTTGTTGTGTTGCGTTTTCAGTGAACAACAATGGAAGCTAGATCCTCCGACCTTATCCGAATGTCGAGAGTTTTGCAGAATCTTCTTTTCTTTTTCTTAATTTCTGATTTTCACTTCTTCAAAGGGGCAACTCGTAGAGAGGTTGTTTAGTTGTCGTTGATGGATGGCAATGGCACTGGCGCTGATGATGATGGTAATGGGGATCTGTGTGCAGGAATTGTTCTAAATTCAATTAGATTTCGGTTTTTTGTTTTGCTACTGAGGAGTCGATTGCGATTGCGATTGAAATGAAAATGGATATAAACTAAAATGGAACTTTTATTTTTATTTTGTTGCTTTCTTTACTGATTTAACTATTTTGCGGCAGAACAGAGAAATGGAAATGGAAATGTAAAAGAAAAAGTCACCACCGTCAGCATACACATAAAATGACAAACGCACACACACGATTTTTTATTTTTTTTTGGTTAGTTTGCGTGTGTGAAGGAACGAAAGTGCACTTCTTGATGATGTTTGTCTGACAGTTCGCCTTTGGGTGATGGGTGAAATCAAAAACAGGGTTGTTATGTGTGGGGAGTTTTATTATTTTAGAAATATTGGGTGCTGGAATGAATTGGTGACGTTTTTGTTTTTTTTTGCGATGGATGAGGTTAAACCAAAATAATTCAAGAACAGCTGATTGCATTGACAACTGTGGGCGCTCATTTAAAGAGTGACAGTTTAAACTTGGAGTTGTGTATAAATGTTTTTTTTTCTAGTGTCTGTTATTCGGATTTATAAATAGAGAAACAACATACGATTGGAAATTTTGCTACATTTTGCAATGACAAGAAATAAAACGCTCAGCAGTTTCTAAAAAAAAAAAATTACTATTTACGACGAAGGAACCTCATCAAAATTCGCATCGCGGAAATGGTTTACTTCCTTTCATTCTGGCAATTTTTATGTCAAAGATAAAAAGCAGATGAAATTCTTGAACAGTCAACATCTGGGATACTTTGTGGAAACACAATGAACTCGAGCAATTCCTGAAACGTGTCATAACCGGTGATAAAAATGTGTTACGTAAGACAAACGTCAAAAACCATGGGCAAAGAATGTTGAGCTGTCACAAGCGTTTAGAAAACCAGGATTGACAGTACAGAAGGTGATGCTGGGATGATGGGGGTGCTTCCATATGATTAAACAATTATTAATACTCAACTCTACCGTGTACAAATCAAGAGATTACAACTGAAAAAAAATTTGAACATACGAAAGGTGTTGTCTACCATTACGACAACGCATGACTTCACACTTCGTTGATGATGCGTCAGAAATTAGCAGAGTTTGGTTGGAAAGAATAGTGAAAACATAGAAGCCTCTGACTATCGCTTGTTGCGGTCTCTGCAGAACTCTCTCAATGGTATTAGGATGGCTTCCAGACAGGCCTGAGAAAAACACTTTATTCAGTTTTTCAACTAAAAGTCAACAATAATGGAGCATATTTGGTTCGAATAAACTAATTTGTACACTCAACGGAAACCAATTCAATTTTACCAAGCAAATGAATCTAACTATTTCAAAGAACCTACATATTTCGACTTCCAGCATACGCTTACGACACTCACATATGGAAAATAAATCAGCGAGTTGTGACTGAAATGAAATGGTGAAATAGTGAAGATCGGTTTCGTTGTGGCAATTGGTAAAGCCACAAACAAAATTCTGCTAAAAAACAAAAGACAACAAATAAAGAAATAGTTAGTCTTCCATTCGGAGTACGAGTTTTTGGGTCACACGAGTGGAATTAGTAACGTTGTAGTGCCGCTGCTTCATTCTCCATAACAGTATCGTTAACTAGAAAAGCTCTTCTACAATCGTTTCAATTGATTCTTTGGAGACCTCGTCAGAGTCAACAAATAAAGAAATAGTTAGTTAGTATCACACGAGTGCGATTAATGACATTGTAATGCCGCAACTTCACTACTTCATTTCCCATAATAGTCTCGTTAACTCGAAGAGCCCTTCTATAATCGTTTCAATTGATTCTTTGGAGACCTCTTCAGGATCAACAAATAAAGATATAGTTAGCCTTCCGTTCGGAGTATAAGTTTTTGTGTCACACGAGTGCGATTAATGGCATTGTAATGCCGCAACTTCACTACTTCATTTCCCATATAGTGTCGTTAACTCGAAGAGCCCTTCTACAATCATTTCAATTGATTTTTTGGACATTTCGTCACAACTCGATGAATAACTGAGAACCTAACCTACAAACTCAACACGTTGGCGTCTGGTTGCCTTCCCCAATTAGCACATAACGATCAAGAAGGGCAACAAAAGGCATCGTAGTTTAAGAAAAATCTAAATTTATGTAGACGATCTCCTGGCGGGGGCAGATACGGTCTCTGAAGCGAGGGTGTTGCTTAAGGAAGTCACGATCTTATTACGAAAAAAAAACTTTGAGTTAAGAAAATGTTGTGCGAAGGACTCACATGTTATGAAAAACGTTCCTGAGCAACATAAAGATTATTGAAATTCCATCAGTCGGAAGTCATAATGGTTAATCTGAAATCCATCCATCGACCAATTCAAGCTTCTAGTTTAGAAAATAACACGAAGAACGTTTATGTCAGATCAAGTGTGACTATTCGACCTCCTTGGTTTATCCAGTTATAATGCTCGATAAATTATTTATTCATTATAGAAAACAGAACTCTCATTTTACTTCAAATCTGGCGGACAATTGGACAAGGTGTGTGGAAGAATTTCTCATTCCAGAAGACATAGCTATTCCTCGGCTTCTCAGACAGTAGTATAAGTGTATTTGGGACATAAGATGCGTGGACAAGACCGGTCAGATTCATTCTAACTTGTTTTGTTCCAAGTACCGCGTCTATCCTCTGAAAACTATAAAAATTACATCCCTCGAACTGCAATTTGCTCCATATTCTTGAACAGATCATTCAAAGAGTATATTACACAAACTCAATCACCAATCCAATCGGTGACACAACACACAAATGGAAAGGAGAATGAAGTCTAGGTGATTTATTTTCGAGAGGATGTAATCTCTCCTATCTAAAATACGAGTACCATCAGCATGGTTTGAAGGTTGAGCTTTATGGGAAACCAAGTGCCAGAAGTTTAACCTGAAACACGAAAAACTAGAATAGCATTGATCTCAACACATGATCCAACCATAGAAACTCAATCTACATTTTACAGAAAATATTTTCATTTGATGGCAGATTTATAAAGAATGCTCAGAATTCTAAACTTTTAAGGAGTCGTGTGCTGTCAATAGCCGTTGCAACACTCTTGTTTAATCATACTGTACACTCAATAGAAGAAGAAGAACAAATTTCTATTTCAGATTTGGCTTTAAACACAATCCAGATTCACCAACAATCCGGGAACTGAACGAATATGCCGCAAAGGCGTTAAATGGAACTGAGAAGACCTAGGAAGGCGCCTGAACTATGCTCCTCAACTTACCATGCAGAAACTGCTCACTGAACACTTGCAGATTATTCAAGGAAATCTTGCCAGTGTTAGACATGTTCAAAATAATTCAATCCAGATTTTCAACGGTTTAATCTTATGTCAGTTCCCATTCTGAACAGCAACAAAAGCCTGCAAGACATCAATTCTTCTCGCTTACAACAACCTGTGTACACAGCTTCCTCCAAATCAATTTCACCAAGGAAATCTACTTCCGAAATGGGCCTTTTTAATATTGAAGATGACACATTGACCGATTGCATTTTAAATGAAGTACCATCACAAGACTGATGGACATCACAAGACTAGGTGGATCTTATTATTAGTTTTCAATGAAACAGGCCATATTATTTGTCAGGGAATTACTAGTAGCATTGCATTGGCAGACAACGGAATGATAGAATTCAAAACATCTTGCACGCATACAATACCATCGTAACTAACTCATTTATTCCAAGTGCCAAACTTAACAACTGGGTCGCAACTCGCACTACAACAAAGGAATCTACCGCTCAGCTAGAGGTAAAAGGTATCAATGAATTCAACTCTTTAATCTTAGGAATCAGAAGGTAACGAAGAACGTCAATGTATGAGTGTGTACATGACTATCATCACTACGGTTCGACTTATCTTAGTTGCCAGCTATATTTGGACTGACCATTTTTTAATTTAACCTCCATAAAAAATCAAGAGCATCATCAAGACGCAAACTAGCTCACTATAAGCTCACTCAAGATTGAGCGAATGCTTGATTACAATCATATTCACGCGCCCACCGAAGAAAAGAACAGTTCTGTCAAAGATTTCTTCTACGAACCCTTTGACCAGACCTATGAGCAATGTCCCAGCACGACATTTGGAAAGCAAAGCCTACCACAACAATATTTAAAAATTGACCACACAGTCTTCTGAACATAAGACACTCTACCTGACTGATCACATTAAAGACCTATGCAAAACACAGCTGCAGTATTTTGGATGTTCAAACCTCTCGAGCAGCTAACAACGACTCCCAGCTCATGTCATCAAGCAATTGCAGACATCGGTGGGATAAATTCGACCGCCAAAACAAAACTCTTGATTTGACGAAGAGTGGCGGCAAGCCCATACAACGATCATGAACTCTATGAGCAAAGGAGGTGGAACGAAAATTGACTTCTTAGAAAGAAAAATAAAAATTCAGAGAAACTGTCGAGCAAAGGATGAAAACGTACTGGTGATGAAATTCAAAAGGATTACTTCTGAAGACTGTTTAGTCGCGAAAATGACTAACGTGAGCGATGATGGACAATAACTTCGTCCAACCGACCAAAATGAGGCCTGAACACCGATATCTAAAGTAAAAGTCAGTAAAGCTGCAGGAACAGACAGTAACTGACTCACGAACTATTTAAGGATTAGGTTCATTCATCTACTTACTGTAAAATAAATAAACGTTCTTCAAGGGGGAGACCCTCTAAACTGCATCAAATATCAGGGTATGCGGATCCATAGCAACGTATATAAGATTTGATACGCAGCCATGTGATTTTTTCGACATCATGCTTGAATACTTCAAATGTTTGCACAACTGACAGCATACCCTTACGACTCTCACATTTGGAGAATAAATCAGTGAGTTGTGACTGGAGCAATAGCGGCCACTGAAGCAGAAACGGTGAAGATCGGTTTCGTTGTGACTGAGAATAAAACAAAAGTGCATGCTGTTGGCGGGAAAGGACTCCCAACACCAAAAAGGCAGTAAAAGACGTAGTCTAACTGACCTCCGTTGTAAATTAAAGCAACAACACAACCGTCAATAGAACAATCACTTCTGCCAAACGTTGTTTCTTTGGAGTAAGAAGATAACTGAGAAAGAAGCCCCTCTCATTGAAAAAAGTATCGCGAAAACTTGGAAAATATCTTTGATTGAATCAAAGTGAATTTGTAGAAGAAATTATAACGACGAACTTTATGACCAAGACAGCGACAATGACCAGCAATAAAGGCTTGAATGCATTGACATCAATGCTTAGAACGTGCTAATCGAATGACCACCACTATTCCGGCCTGGATTGTCTTCAAATTCTTCGAAAGAGACCTCAGCCAACTTTGGAAAGATTTTTACGTCAAAATCTGGCAGGAAAATCATAATGCTGCTCACTGCCACAAATCAACTTGGACTTCTAACGATGGTATTATGAAATAAAGTGATATTAGATTGAAGCCCCTTGCACATTGAGGAGCAGTACTTTGTTCCTAACCACAAACGGCCAATATCGGAAATCTATAATGCTGACTTCTTGTAGCCATCGCAGGACAGAAAATTCCGCTGAAAGTATTTCCACTTACCAAATGGAACAGCAACGATCAATCGATTGTTTTGAAGATTCTATCATCATTGGCGGCTGACCGTCATATTGTAACATCTAAGGAAACAACATTTGACATTGAGACTAAAGTCCACCAAGAATGACTACTATCTTCTCCGGCCTATGCTTTTATTCTCGATAATATCCACTGGAATATCTCTCATGTTTTCAAAGCAACTGGTACTACATGAATGCGCATCTATGGACTTTAAACTTTGAACTCACTTTTTACGACAAATATCAAAATGAACACATCACGAACGCTAAGTCGCCGTACATGTTATAGATTACTATTCAGACCACAGGCACGGGTTCGATTCTCTGGTTATACACTGAAGAACCATCGTTTCGGCACACAAAGACAAACCTCCAAAAGTGAAAACATCTGCCTATAGAAAAGTCTCTCGCCGTTCGGAGTCGAACAAAACCTGTAGTTCGCACGCTTTGTACACGAAATGAAAAGACGAATTGTGGAGGGACTAGGCATTTTTTCACAACGGACTGTTGTGTTATCAATTTATTTCATTTTCTTTAGGGCAACCCGACCGATTCGGCATCTGCTCAAAATGTTCTTACGGAAAGTGTTGTTATACTTGCTGACTTGGGGGCCTGTTAATGATACACTGACTATTTGAACAGCAAAAGCCATTCTAGAAGTAGCAAAATCGAAGGGCTCGTTGCTTTAAAAGCGTTTGCATAATATATTCTACAAGCTAGACCATGCAATAGTTTTGTGGATTGTGAATAGTGATATAAAACAGACTCAAAAACAGATCGTTACATCGGTCCACATTCTATTCCAACGCATTCCATCTTCCTTACCAACTAAGAGAGAGGATCCCCATTAAAGCTGAGCTGTTATCTGCGAATGTTAACATCCAAAGTGACATCAAGTTCTATTACCTGACTACCTTGTCTATGATGCATTGCATTTTGAGTGAAAGTGAATGTCTGCTTATCGAAAGCGATATGATTGTACTGACTTATCAGTTGACGTAAGTGATCGAACGGCCTGAACATTCATGTTGCCACGACCATTCTATGGGTTACCAATTGGTTCCGTACAAAGCTACATAAACAACTTACTAAAAACCAAGGTACTTCATTACTGGACGGAAACTAAAGATAACAGACAAGCCAACAACTTTTTATCAATCCATTCCTTCAAATAAAAACAAAACAACTCCTACAGCTTTCTAGAGGTCAGAAACACGCAGTAACTGGATTCTTAATGTATCACCGCAGAGTCAAAAAGTAGCAAAACAACACCTGACGCTGGACCTGATGTGCGCCGAGGACGAACAAACAGCAGAGCACATCCTTTGCCACTGTAACGAGCAGAACTCGAATACGTCTTCACTGCCAGCTCATTCAAAGATATAGCCGATTTTATTTTATGCGGGCATGATGGGTGAGCCTTAACTTGAGGAAATCACAATAAGCCTAACCTGGCAGCAGTGATAACGATACAGAGTCCCACCACCCCTCATCAATCTAATCTAATCTAATATACATACACTCCCGAAAATTGTCTCTTACTTCGTTATGACTTTCGCCGTACTCCTCAATAAATGAGTGAAGATAAGCTCCCAGCCCCTGGAACACCTCGATTGCAGCAATAAATAAATCAATGTCAAGGTTTACAAGATAACTATGAGTTAACTCAGCAAAATGCGTAAACGTCGCACAAAGCTTCGTCGAAAAGAGTTATCTGCTTTGACGGACTTTTTTTCACTTTCAAAGTGTCAATCTAATCAGCAGTTACCTATCACATTTTATGTTATCTGGACAGCTCCCCGGTTTCGAGATCGTATGATGAGAATTTATGAAATTGCTGAGTTTACTTGAATGCCAAGTAGTAGACAGTTATTACAGTTCGAACGAATTGCACTAAAATATCTTGCTTACTTCTGTTCTAATTTTTCAGCGTAGTTGCTTCATTAGGCCGAGTTCTGGCAATGTGACCCAACCCTTGTCGAGTTTCACTGCTGCTTGTATTTTTCGGTCGGTCAGTTCCTTTGTCATGCGAAGAATACAGAGTCGCAAGAGACAGAATCTTTCAAAAGTCCGTCCCATTACTCGCATAATTAACATAATCAGAAGAAAGCGTCGTGATGTCAGTGGCGCTTCCGCAAGTATTGAGACGGAAGCGGTGAAGATGGGTTTAACGGCCAATGAGGGCAAGACCAAGTATATGCTGTCAACAAGAAAGGACATCTAACACCCACGTCTCGGACAGAACGTCCGAAGTGATCCTACATAAACCTTAAACCTTAGGACTGGGAATTATACTGCCCCATGGCGCAGAGGCAATGACTTTATCAAAAATGGATGCGGGTGCTCTTGGCTGCTTTGAGAAGGGTAATTTTCAGTAATGTAAACGGTGAGTGGAGGAGGAGCTAACCCGACAACCTGTACGGGTTGTACGGCGACATCAACTTAGTGATTGAAGGTAAAAACCAATGCTCCGGTCCGAAAAGTCTTCGAATCCGCTCCCGAGGGACAGCGCAGTATAGAAAGACCGCGACCCAGGTGACGCGAGGCAGCTAGCTAAAGATCGTGCTTGGTTGGAGACGCTAGTCGGTTGAGGCCCAGGTCCACGCGGACTGTAGCGCCACCTTAAATAAGCAGTTCATTTGCTATTTTAGGCTATCAAAACCTGTCATCTTAACGAAAAGTGTGACCGATCCTCTAGCAATTCTGTTCTCAAATGATTGCACCAAATGGTTTCTGACCAGTTCTCTGGCTTTAATTTTGAGTTGGAATTGTTTTAGCCTTGGCGACTAAGCTAACTTCATTGGCTTGGCATATCTTAGTCCGTTTCTTTGTTTTGATCATTAAGCATCTCTTTCAGTTCCTATAGCAAACCGTATTCTCTTTCTCTTGATTGGTTGGGCATCAGCTGGGAAGCTGATAATTTAAGGATTTGACACCCACTATCATTAGTCCCGCTACACTTTCCTCTCCTCAAACGTCGCGCATATAACCAAGATTAAGTTGAGATTTCCATTCCATAAAAAAAGAAAAACCGTATGGGTGAGCTTGTCGTAGCCTTTTTTGGACCTAAAACTCCAGACAATAACTCTCATGCCACGTTTTTCGTTCTACGAGTATGAAGTGGATCATCTTACGTGATGATCCCTAACTCACTCCCTAACTCGTTTACATACGGAAGTTTTCCTTTCATGTTAACAGAACGTCTCTCGTGTTTAGCGTGAACACTTCCACAGCTCCACCCTTAGTATGATTAACCATTAACCTCTTGCTGTTCTGAGGGTCCCAGCACCCAGTACTTATCGCAACTCTACATCGGGTCGAAACCAACTGGTAGACAGTTCCTCTGTTTTAAATTTTAAACCGCAGCCACCGTGACAAGGGGGCCTGTCCCTACAAGTCACAACCGGAGCGAAGTTCGAAGGCTCCCACGATACCGTGTTTAAAGTCCTGGTATGGCCATGACCGACAGCTTGTAACAGGTCAAATTGTAGCAACCTTCAGCGGCGTTAAGTTCTGAAAACTGTTACGATAAGACCAGTACATGCTAAACCCTCGCTTTTTATTAGATAATTTCATTGGCGGAAAAAACTTTGATAATTGCGCAAGACCCCACCATGTCAACAATTTTTAAGCGCCAAGTCCAAATACGCGTTAGAACCGCCAAAAAAAAGAACCTATAAGTACCTGCCGGTTGGGAAATTGCAAGGAGTTCTAAAGAATTCTAAAAGCCAAAAGTTAAAGTTAAATCACTCTTCGAACAAGGAGTGTCAGTTATATGAAAGCTGTAATTGTAATTTGGCATGCATGCCAGCTAATTCAGGAGTTTTGTTCCAAAATATTTGCAATACTTTCTGATTGGAATTCAAACCCAAACTGCACGTTGGCCATTCAGAACTACCGGCTGTGATAACGAGTGTTCGATAGATATTTTTTCTGTATAAATGGCTGACTGGAAGGTGTCTAAATGTTTCCAGGGTTCTCCACAACACACTCCCCAAATGAAAGTCAGTGCAAGGCAGATAAACTCGCGTCATCACCTGCTCATGGGTGTTCTGCGAAAGAATACCCAGCATGGAAGTGCTCTGAACGATTCCCAGCTTAGTTCTATTGTTTAAAAAGTCATTGCGTTGTTTTGCAATAGATGGCTTTGGCCGCGTTTATTTGTATCTGAGCGTGACATATGTCAAATGTTTGCTCGCGTTTTGTTACACAATACACTTAACCTAAAACTTAACTTAAAAACAAGAACAAGTTTGAGCGATTCGCTCGAGTTTTGTGCTTCCAATTGTGGTCCGAGCATAGAGGATTTTTAAGAGCATATTCGCCATATTTTGCTTTATTACTTCAAAAAAGGGAAGAAAGCTATTGAGGCAAGGGAAATTACGGCAGCAATGTCATCGAAAAATGCCTATGCCAGAACTGATCTGCCTGCATCGGTGATGGTGATTTTTTATCGCTCCGGTAGAACTTCCAAGATTGATGACGATAAGCATTGGAGTAAGCAAATAAGCATTCAACGATTAAGAGGCTTACTACCACCCTAAAAGTGTCTATTGGAAGCGTTCATGGCCACCTGAAATATCTTGGCTTCGTAAAGAAGCTCGATATTTGGGTACCGCATGAGTTGAACGAAGTCATCTGACGAAGCGCATAAAATGAATTGAAGCGTATGATCACGGGCGATCAAAAATGGATTGTCTGCAACAACGCCAGTTGATAAAAAAGTTGGAGTAGGCGAGATAATATATCGGAAATGCAAGGAAAGCCGGACATCCACCAATAAAAGGTGATGCTGTCAATCTGGTGGAATTGGAAGGGATCAGTCTTCTATGAGCTACTTCCAAAGAAAAAAAAAAACGATTAATTCCGATGTCTGCTGTGAGCAGCTACAGAAACTAAGTAATGCAATCGTACAGAAACGTTCCGTGGTGTTTCAGCACGACAATGTGAGACCACACACATATTTGGTAACTCGGTAAAAATTGTTGCTTGGTTTCACCGTATAGTGCAGATTTGGCGCCATCAGACTTCCACTTATTTCCCTCCTTGCAATACTCTTTGAATGGCAAAACGTTTGCTTTTGAAGACCTCATAAAACAGCACCTTGACAAGTTTCTCGCAGAGAAAGATAGTCTTATGAACGCGGTATTATGAAGTTGCCCGAGAGATGCCAGAAGGACATCGAACGAAACGGCCATACACGATTGATTAATGTTCATCACGTATATCAAATAGTCGCACCTGAAAATCAAATGAAAAATAAAACGCAATGACTTTTTGAACAACCCAATATGATGACTAAGGCTTCGTCAGAATTTTAAATAGTCTCAACCGCGCTCACATCTCCTAATAGGATTGTTGAGTCTGGTTTGCCCTAAGCTCTGGGGAACTTGTCATTTTAGGCTGGTAGTTGGTCCCACAATATGCACTTGAGGAGCTATTGAGAAACTATCGACCGAAATCTAACTACGATCTAGTAGGAACGGTGTATTACGATGCCAATTTGCCATAGGAAACTCCCTCAAATCGATTATCATGTACTTTGAGTCGATAAGCGATTTTCTTGCTTAAACCGCATTACCGCCGAATTCTTTTAGATATGTATGTGCGCACGTAGCACCCTCCGCCCGTCAAACCTAGAAACGCTGTCAAGCAAGCAAGTACTACAGCAAAACCATACTCGGGGTCAGTAAGGAAGACATCTTTGGTAGACTAGTTGAGAAGCACGGCCTCCACGAAACAAATTCGAACCAGTACAGTAAAAATCGGAACTGAGATCCACTACTGTGCTTGATTTCTCGATTAAGATCTACGAGTATCTAGACCTTACAGTTAGCGCTTGAGCATGCACTGTTCTGTATTCCTCCGCCTTTCACTAAAGCCAACGAGCTTCAGTGCTTTACAATCATTAAGGAACAATCGATATAACACTGGGCCAACAACCACTTCCTAAACAACCTAACCACTAATGGTACGAAATTGGGTATCAGGAGAGGCACAATGAGGAGATACCAGAAAAAAAAGTGAGTTGCGAGAGAAAATCCTGTGAAAAAGGTAGAGCCCACGCAGCTTCCTAGCCTAAGGAAAGTCAAGAGCTCCTTAATATGGACAACATCCAAAGCGGTTATGTATAGGAAAGCCAAGCCAGAGTCAGCTGTATTCCGTAATTTGTACATGAATTTTCCCACTTATCTACAAGAAATAAGACTGCACATAAAACAAAATGATTGGGCACGAACAAAGTTCAAATCCGGTCAATAATGAAGTATTCCCCCGCTGAAAAGAGGAGGGAAATTTTATTAAAATGTTGAAGAACAACCAGACCGCCAGTTTTGAACACCCACACGCGTTAAAAGTTGGAATGATGCGTCAGAATGCACGCTAGATCAGCTGTACATACATATATGCCCATTCTACAGAAAAGACAGTCCCAAGTCTTTAAGAAGTAATGACCCGTGGTGTAGCATATAAAATACTGTCCAACACACGGAGGGCCCCCGCCCAATTATCAAGGCTTCGCCCTTTAATGACGTTGTCTAATAATGAACGGGGGCAGAGCAAAGTACTGGTCTTATCGTAAACATCTTCAGATGACGCTACCGAAGGTTGCTACGATTTGATCAGTCACAAGCTGCCGGTCATAGGTCTTGTTAGCGGCTGGACCACCGGTAGTCCCTACCAGGACTTAAATCACGGTACCATGGGAGTCAGGAGCCCCCCGGATCTCGGTCCGGGCCTGACTTGAAGAGGTAGGCCCCTTTGTGGAAGCGTCATGGTGGCTGTGGTTTAAACCCAAAGTCGGAGGAAGGGTCTTCCTGTTGGTTTGAACCAATGTAGAGTTGCAATAAGTACTGGGTGCTGCGACCCTAAGTAAGAGGTTTTAGGTCGGTCTCGACTCATACCAAGGGTGGAACAACACAGTTCCGAATTGGTATCTCAGAAAGGCGGCAGAGCGATGGCAAGGCGTATCCTTGCCCCCATGGATGTATGGGCATCCCGTAAACATAAGTCTACATGACAGGTGGTTTACGTTAAAAATCAGACACTACGTCCAACGTACGATGTGAACGTCAAAAAAATCTTTGCACCACAGTCAGCTGACCAATTTCTGGAAACATTCATCTAATTGGGGTGTGTAACGTCAGAAAACATTCGGTGTGCTGTATGGTTTGTAAGCTTCACCATACGCTTCGTGTGACTTCTTTAATGGAGCCCTGGAACTAATATTGCGTGGGGCAGGTATTAACAACGTCTTCAACAAATTTGTGCCGCTGCTGGACTAAATCTAAATCGCTATCGAGATCATAGGTCCCACACATTGTGCCATTGTAAAAACGTTTGCGACAAATGAAGACTAGGCAAAGATAGAAAGCTTGAGAGAATGAATGAGGGCACAAAGAACATACACCGCAAGGTGTATGTTTACTTCACAAATGTACCATAGGAACAAAACTCTGACTCTACCAGTACTGCTCTACGGCGCCGAGTTTAAATTTAATGAGATCGTCATGAAGACTACATCGGGTGAATGCAAGACAACGTTGTATACGTTCTTTGAAAGCCACCCCTGGTGTCGAGACGTAAAGGAAGACAGAGTTCCTGGTTCAAAAAGCTTAGTGTGGCATGGAGAGCGGATGGAAAACGTTTGCTACTCCGTAAAGGTCAGAAGCAATCTTGCCGGGGCCATTTACGTTGGAGATCTTGGTTTAGATAAGGTAATAAGGTGACTTTTCTAACAATATATGTGTAATTGAGCAAATTGTACATAACTCACAAGCCAACACCGGATCCACAACTCTTTAAGTCTGTGCAACTACTTTCATAACCAGATGACATTGACATCATTGGCTGAACGCAGCGAACTGCCACAGTTGCGCTCGCGAATATTGAAACAGAAGCGGAAAAAATAGTTCCATATGGCAAAGAGTGCAAACCAAGCAAATGCTGTGTACAAAACTGGACGGGCAACATCGGCAAATTGGACAGAACATCTTAATAATTAGCTATAACTTAGGTAGTTAGGGATTTTATCTACCTCGGCTCCGCTATTAACTTGATAATGACATAATATATAAATAAATCGCGGACTTAAGCGCAGAGCATGGACGTTAGCGGAAGCAGACCAAGATAACCTTGGTCATTGTGAACGCGACATTCTTTGAGCGAATATTGGTCCGTTTGCGATAGGGGCTTTGGAGAAGGGATTATAACAGCCAACTCTACGACCTGGTCAGAAAAGTGCGCATCAGTTAGCTAAGATGGCTATGATATGTACAGCACATGAATATTTCCCTCAGTCTTCGAATCCTAGCCGAGGAGACGACACAGTAGAAGAAAACCAACATTTTGAGGTGCGTTACTAATGCAGTTAGCCAATATTTGCGGTAACTGGATAGGTTCATTGATTGGGTTCCAGTTCCATCCGGACAAGTGGCATCAACGTAATGAAATTAAATCAATTCAGGCAAATTGGTGATAAACCCACTGTCAAATCCTTTTTATGTTTTCAATTCAACTTCCATGAAGGGCTTTTCTTACGCAAACCATTCCCTGCAACTTCAAACACTAAAGAAAAATACTCTTCTTGACAAGAACAAAATAACATCTGTGGTGAATATCAAACAATATTTTTGGCAGCACTATCAACTGTACCTTTTGAACTAGCCCTTACACAAACAAAAAACAGCCGACATACTCCGAACCATTTCGGACACAAAATGTCAAAACCTAATAGAATTTTCACCACAAAAAAAATGATTCAATCTTCAGCGAAAATTTGCAAAATTATCGACAAAACAATTAATCATGCGAAAAACGATAATCACAATTACCTCCGCTCACATGAACATAACCGAAAATATTAGAATCCTGCCCCGGCAGATTCATTAACAATTGGCACGATACGTGCAGGTTCTTATCTTCGTTCGCACTTTAAACTCGCTTGCACGCCCGTGGGTGAAAATAAACGCACTTTTCTATTATACCGAGTTGTTAAGTCGGTTTTACGCGTTTTTTTTCAACTTTTTTCCACTCAAACTGTTTTTCCGATTTTCCTTGCAGAGTGTGGCGTAAATATTGACTTCTCTCACACGTCCAACACTAAAGCAAACTTCACTTTTCCTAGTGCCGTCATTTTTAGAATTTAGTTTTTCGGAGTTTCATTGAGTGTTGCCGATGGAATGGTATTTTTGGGAAATCTATTAATTGCCTTTGTAGGTTGAACGAGAGCAATTTGTTTTAAGTTTAATTGTGATCCAAGAAATTATGTCTGCAGGATGGCCTGAGTTCTGACACGAGAATTGTTGGTTTGTGTATCATCTTATCCACACAATCATATTGACAACAGCAAAACAAATAGCAGATACAAAAAAAAGTAGCAAAACGATTGTTCGCGTACTGTGAAAACTACGAAAAATAGCCCAAAACTGTAATGAACCCGTGGTTTTTATTGTTTTTCTTAGTTTTTCGTAGATTTTCCAAGTCCAACAATCAATTTCCTAGGCCCCGACCGTCAAAGTTGTTCCGGGAAGGTTGACGCTGTCGTTCACATCGCGTTGACAGATGAGCCGATGACATTTTGTTACAGCTGAAAGTATTTTCTCTTTAAGTAATGACAGTCTCTCTACATTCTTTCAATGTTTAAACCAATGAATGTGCTTATTCTCAATTTGTGAATGTGTGAACTGCTAATGGATCAACGAAATAAAAATGTAGAAAGTAAATCTATTTCTTACCTCGAAGTTTATATATCCGTTGGTTGAGGGTGGTCACCTTCAACAAGAATGTGTTGTTAGTTAAAAACGACGCAGCGTCGGATTGACTGTTTCTATGGGTGGGGCTCCTACAAGAAAATTCCACATTAAGTCCCATGTCATACAAACTCCAAAATGCTCGCTTGTTCAGTTTTTCACGGTGGGATATCATGTAAATAGAAGCAGGTTGTGCAAATAAATGGGAACACGGCATAGGGATCTTGTGTCGCATTGGGCTCCTCAACCAAGCTAACTAACTACCGAATTTTAGGAAAGGGTCAATTATAAGCTAACTGTCAAGAACAGATGTTATTTGGAAAATATCTATTGGAGTAGGCATACTAAGGTACAGTTGCTAAATCGTATAGACTGTAAGTCACAATGCGCCTTCTTTGTCTAAATTAGCGCTTTCCTGCAGATCCTGTTCGCATCGCATGGAATCCTTACAAAATTTTACAAATACGGAAACATCCAAGTTGACTAAGACACTAGAGGGCTTATTTAATAAGGTCTTGGAACATGGTGTGGTGCCGCAGCAGTTCAAAAAAGCATTGATTTCCAAGGTGTTTAAGAAAGGCTGCAGGTCCTAGCCATCCCACTAAAATCACATATCATTTCTGAATGCATCTTACAAAGGCTGCTGTCTGGGACGGATAAAATGCTTCCGATTGGCTTAAAACAAACAAAGAGGTTAGACAGGGATTCACTTTAAGCCCATTGGTATTTGCACTCTTTATAGATGACATTGTCGTATCACGTTTCCAGGGAAGTGATACTTTTTGCACACGATATTGCTATGATGTCGAGACATTGCAGCGTATGGTAAACCACTTGTACGAGTTTTGTAAAATGTGGAGCCTTATAATAAACCTTGAAAAATCGACGTCATTAATTTTCAAATTGGGTGGTGGAAGGATGTGAAGAGACGATATATGGTTTCTGAACGGAGAACAGATCGAAATATTGTAGTAAAAGGGTAGAACTTCCTTGGCATGCTTTTCACAATGTAAGCATGGAACGACACTTGAGATGCAAACTTACAAAAGGCCAAGACCGCCATAAATACAACGTGGAGAAAGTGTTTTTCTAAGAAATACATAGAACATAGCATAAAGTTTCGTGTTTTTGAAGCGGTTGCCGAGTCAACTTTGTTGGACACAGCCAACCAAAAATTACATTATACCTAATAGCTTTTATTTTATGAAAATGCAACTTAACGGTGGTTCGAAAGTCCTGAGATTGACACATAGATGGCGACTCTAATAACGATCCTGTGGAGTACCACACAACCATCTGTCAGAGAAAGTTCTACTACATTCGAATATGTACACCAAACATATATCTTTCTCTCGCTCGCACATAACAGTCATCTTTCTCCCACTAAATCCCTGGCATTAAGTACCCATCACATTGGCATCTTTCTTCTGCTTTATTCTTCCGGCGTGATAACATCTCCAGCTCCAATCCGATCTCTTATTTTTATTCGCGAATTCTTTTGAAATTAATTTAAGTTATTAGTTTGTCATAATAAATATTTGAAGTATTTAACTCGTTGTATTATTATTTTTACATTGTGGGGTCCCATCCCCTTTTTTCACTGGTTTTCCGAATTCAAACGCGGTTGTACAGCCAAATGCTGAACGCTCTAGGCGCCCAAAAAAAAAAAAACATAACAAAATTCACAAATTCGTTTTGAACAACCGAAAAGATAGCTGACATCGTAAAGATATCAATAGGCCGTGTACATGATATTTTGCACGAATATTTGGGTACGCGAAAGCTCTGCTCAAAGTGGGTACCGCGTTTGCTCACAGTTGATCAAAAACAACAACGTGAGAGTGGTTCGGAGCGCTGTGTGGAGTTGTTTAAGCGAAATAAAAATAATTGCTTCATGCGGTACGTGACAATGTATGAAACATTTATTCCATTACCTTTTCGCGAAGCTCAAAAAAATGCCGCCTGAAAGAAGCTCTTCTCAAACTGAGCAATCTTTGAATCAGTCGCTTGTTGCGACTATGACCATACAAACCCTCCTTTTGCCACTGCTCGTGTTCACTTTGTATTTGTGAAGAAGAGCAAGAACGACGCCGAGATGAAAATCGCCTCAACTAGTTAACTTACGTTAGTTAACTTACTTCGCCTTGTTTCTGATATACTCGTACTTATTTGCAATTTTATTATAATTCGAATTTTGTCTGCGCTCCATATATTTATAAGTGTCAAATTGAATGTCAAATCAAGAACGTTTAAGCTTTGTTCAGTGGGGAGAAACTAGAACAGAACAGCACGGATTTGTGAAAAACGTCAAATCAAATGAGAACAGGAAAGTACAGCACAGCTGATTTTGACATTTTTCACAGTTGTGTTCTACTTCGAAAGTAGGTGCAAGATTTTTTGTTCCGAACAGATTGCAACAACCTCACTGAACAGATTCGGACAGAAATGTTTCTCACTGAACAGGAAAGCTTGTACTTTTCTATTCGGAACATCCCGGAACATCCCGGAACATCCCGGAACAGCCTCACTGAACTAAGCTTTAAGCTATTTATATATTTATTTGGCATTATTAGAAAACGAGGTTCGTCGAATAAGTTTGAGGTGCGAACGTTAATCAACCTTTTAGCCAATGCCAAAGAAGGATTTAAGGTCTGCCACTTTAACGCCAGAAGCCTTATCGAAACTTGATTATTGATTGATGATGATGAAAATAAAATTTATGGAATTCCCGGGTATTCAGTGGTTTCGCATAATAGGATTACTGACACAACTGGTAGTGGGATTGCAATTCATCATAACGTTGGTTTGACTTGCAGTATCTTAGGGAAATCAATTGGTCATGATACAGAATACTTACTTGCTAAAATTGTAAAGCGTTGTTTATAGTCCTGATCGCAATTGTACTTTTGACCCGTTGTTTCCGAACTCTATACAGATGTTGTTCCATGCTGGTAAAACAACGACGAAAGCTTTTCCATTGATCCTACTCTTTAGGACTCTTTCGGAGAACATGGAAAACAGCATTTGTCCAGCCAGTCTGTAAAACCGGTGAATCTTCTTCTCTCTTCTCCTAGAGACCCATTGTACCTACGTCTCCTCCTTCTAAGGTCATGGAAACGCTGATAAACCGTCAGCTCATGAAATATCTCGAAACACGAACACTTTTCAATGACCGGCAATACGGTTTTCGTAGCGACACTGGTGGTTTGATGGCGTATCTCTCCAAAGCGTGCATCAATCTGGTGAAAGGAAGAAAGTTGCACCTAATAATTCCAAGGCATTTAACCGAGTTTGGCACCAGGCTTTTTTGTCCAAAATGCGTGCATTTGGAATCGATAAATCTCTCCTTCAATGGATTAGAAACTACTTTGATTTCAAGTCTGATATTCGGAAAATAAATGCTGGTGTGACCCAGGGCTCCGTTCTGTCTCAGACACTCTTTTTAATTTTCATCAAAGATCGCTTGTCTGCTACTTCTAATCCAACATATATATTTGTTCACGGACTCACGTCCATTTTCTTCGGCTGTAGCACAATGATATCTGCTGTCGTTAAAGTGAAATCCAAACACCCAGCCATTATCCATAAATGGCACTTGCATCGTTGAAACCGTTGTGTCTATGACAACCAACGTTGGAATGACCGCATATTTGATGTCACAAAAAATTATGCGAAATGTCTATGTTTCCTCAAACGATGTAAGAAATAGTTTTCACCCTCTGATCTGTCCTCAATATATAGGTCAATCATCCTCCAAGGATTGGATTTCAATGCCCATATCTGGTAAGGTGCTTCTCAAACCTCTCTGCGCCTGGTAGATAGGATTCAAAACCGAGCGATAAGACTCATAGCTAATGCTATTAGCACCCAAAGTCAATTGACAACCTGGAACACCGAAGAAATGCCTCCTGTCTCAACTTGCTCTATCGCTATTTTCAACACCATATCCTGCACAAAATTGGATTATCATATCGTGATAACGAGCACCATTAACTGTTATTGCTTGACCAGTAGCATATTCAAAAAAGAATGGTCCGACGATGCGTCTAAAATCCGCACCAAACTGTGACACGTTGTCGATGTATTTGCTGCTCAATGATCACTCGTGGATTTTTTAAACCCCAAATTCGACAATTTTGAACATCAAAGTGAAAATGAGCCTCATCGCTGAAGACGGCGTTGTTTCACAAACCTTCTTTATTTTTAAAATATTGCTCAACAATGAAAACGCGGTCCTCTTTCGTGTAGCGCTCGATTTTTAATAACCCTGAACTGTCAGCTGTCACGCTGCCTGTTTTTTTCCTTGGTAACACTTTACCGTACAAATGGGGCAAAATTCAAATCTTACGTGAATGTTGGGAAACCCTTTATATTGTTGCACGTATGTACAATATGGTATATTCACCGGATTACGCATATTCTAGCTTCACGCCTCTTAAAACTTAGCTGAGGTTAGTTAAGCCCCTTCTTGTGCCAATATTTGATTATGCCATAGTTGTTCATTGCAAATTGGATGCACGGTCTCACCATAAACCACTAGTTTGTTGTATTCTTAACCACTTATCTCACCATCATATATTTGTCCTAGGGTCCTCTTTCCAACAGTTTAGATGCCGTATCTTTCACCTCCAATCTGTACGAAAAACTAAAATTCTATGATCTCATAACTCCTTCCTACAAATATCTCAACTCGTCCCACCTCTTTGTTCATGTTATCGGACTTTAGAACTCATTGCCCACCGCCGCCGTCAGACAAATAGCAGGAGCTAAGCGCAATTTAAAAGTGAACTTTTCGCATGTTTTGAACTCTCACAGTCTATGTACGAGTGCCTTCTTGCATTTTCTTTATTTTCCTGTTTTACACTCACTCTTTTCCTCTTTTCTTTTTTCGCCATACTGAAGGTAGGTAAACGCAGGCACGAGTCCTCAAAGGATTTCAGGCTAAATAGTTTAACTTCCTTTATACTTAAAACCTTAGAGCGTGTCTTAGACATTCACATGCAAAGCATTCTAGAAGAATCATCGCTATCCAAATCACAACACGCATATCTCAAGTGCAGGTCCACGGAAACGGCTCTCAACGAGGTAGTGCGAACTATCGACAAAATTCATACACTACAAAGAATATAGGTACCCTAGCCACTTCTTAGCCTTTAATAACGTACACAATGAAGCTATTCACAAATCTCTTGTCGAGCTGGGCACTCAGAAATTTATTAGTTAATGGATAGTCTCTATGCTCATAACAAGAATTATCAGGCAACACTAGGTAGCAGTCACTTAACCAAATTCGCCCAAAGAGGAATGCCGCAGGGTGGCGTTATTTCTCCTCTACTCTGGCTAATGGTTATGACCAAAATGATTGTAAGTGGTCGCGTATTTTTTTTTTTTTTTTTTTTTTTATAATTTACGCGCGCCTAAGGGGTTGGATACCCTTTTACTGTTGCCAGGGCGCGGGCGGAAAGTTAGAAGGAGGAGAAAGGAAAATTGTTTGTGTAGTGGCTTGAAACTCAGGTGTGTTTGGTTTCTATGTTTGCTCTCCAGGGGTGGGAGTCCGAATAGGACGGAGAGTTTTTTCTTCACTCAGAGTGATTCGAGATATAATTCCCAGTATTTTTTTCATTGCTTGAAACTCTTATAACAGCCAAATCTACGTGTCAGTGTTATGCCTTCACACGCAGAATTTTTTTGTCTGAGTTTCAAATATACAATGAAAAACTGATTTTGCCATGGGCAGGATTCGAACCTGGGCCCTCCGAGTGAGAAGCGTTTGCTACTACCACTACACCACGGCCACCCACAACGTGGTGATACTAGTATCAAGCAAGTTACCCTCCGTGATAAGTGAAATCATGGAGTCACCTTTAGACAAGGTAAAAACCTGGCCCGCAAGTTGTGGTCTTGGTGTCAACCAGAGCAAAACTGAACTGATGCTACTCGTATTCACTACAAAAACTAAAATACTTGATCTTACCCTTCCATGTTTTCTGGTCAACTGCACACACTATCTTCCAGCGCTAAGTATGCTTGACTCAAAACTTAACGGGAAGCAAAATATCGAAGACTGAGTAATGAAGGTATGTGTCGCCTTCTATGTTTGCAGCATAGAAATGGGGAGTTCAACCAAACGTGACCTTATGGATGTACACAGCCGTAGTGCGTCCAATTTCCAACTACGGGTGAGTAGTATGGTGGCCCGCGTTGAGCAAATGCTACAATCTGACGAGACTAAAAAGGCTCCAAAGGTTATCCGGTATAGGCACCACGAGTGCATTGAGATTGGCCCCAAAGGATGCCCTTGCTGTGCTCCTGTATCTTCTGCCTCTCGACCTACGTAGGTTCTCAAAGAAACTGGGTGCTTGTCTTCGCGGCCAGATGGCCTGAACTCGTTACCAAATGGCATGGTTACGTTTCCAACGAGGACATCACACCCAAACTAAACTTGAAGAACAACATCCCACATAGGATCTCCCACCAGAGTTCAGTGGAAGACAGGCGAAGTAGCAAAGGACTTCGACGTGACCGGATCATAGATGAATTGTGAAGGAATCACTGAAAAGAAAATATCAATATTATACCGCTTGCCGACTTTTGCCTTAAAGGAACTACTGGCAATCCGAGAAGCTTGCACGCAACTCGATAGCCAAGAGGCTATCAAAGCTATTGACTCGGCTACCATATCCGCCAAACTGGTGCAGGAGTGCCGGAACGAGCTGTGTCACACAGTTCTCGGTTCCAGGGACAGTGACATAAAAGGAAACGAGCGTACAGTTGAACTGTAATCGCGTAACTGTAACAGAACCCGCCCAGATAGGCGACAATCACGGGACATTAGCCTATTGGAGACCATGCTGCCAAACTAGGTATCCCATACGACTCTCACTGCCGCAGTTGCGGGTACGAAAATGAGAAGGCAACAAATGTCCGGCAGTAGCAAGACCCAAACTGCGTGCACTAAACTAATCATTCTTCGACGACTTTAATGACATCTCGGGTAAAGGGACACGAGACCTAATCCGTTTTCTTAACTCCACAGGCTGGATCTTGGCACCGACCGTCTCAAATCCTCAACAACGCACATCATCAACCAGGTCACACGAGTCGTGATAACAAAAAGGAACATTCTACTGCTACTTGGGTTCATGTTGAACCGCCACCTCTACAAACAAACCGACAGCAGAAAACTTTAGGCTGAGCAAATTAACTGAACAATAGAGGCTCAAGATCCAGTCAAGCTTCGAAGAATGGGCCGCGTGAGAAACAACTGGATCATTCAAAGGCAACAACGAACATGAAAAAATCAGGCCTCACTTACGAGGCCGTAGAGCGGCATACAGAATGGCACTAAAGTCCGTGAATTTATCCAACCACTCAGGCGGCAATGTAGCGATGCATATGCATTGGAAAATTATGTAGCATTCAATGTAATTATACGTTTTACTTACTTCAACAGTTAATAGAAAAAAAAGAAGACGGACAGGCTAATTATATTCCAACTTTGCGGCTTCATGAACACCAATAAGTTCCTGCCTGACAATGGAAGTATTTTGGACAGTTAAATGCTTGTAAACAGTCCCTTTGGGCTCTAACAAAGCACCGGGATATAGCGAGGCAGTTCAGCGTTCTCCTTTGCTGAATGCCGTACAAAGTGAACTTTTCTAGCAATTGGATCTCTCACAACAGGTGGCGTAATAGCGCTTCAATAGATGTCATTAGAGGGCACTGCCTCATAGGTAGACAAAGCTTCGTGTATACTCAAAGTATGAAGAGATCATCCTCATGGTGCATTCTACCACAACCATCTGTTTCGCTGTTGTTCATTCATTAACTTCAGACGTGTTTAAATTTCGCTCTGCTAATTTATTTCCATTTAATTTTTTTTCCTGCCTAATTGCAATAATTCGCACAACCTATTTCTCGTTCATCGCCTTTTGTTGTGTTTTGCTGACTCGATTTGTTTATTAAAGTGAAATTAACAACTAACCCAATTCTCATTCACCGCCTTTTGTGTTTTAAAATTTCTGAACTGACCTAACCTAACTAAATCATCGTCATCATGTCTGAATTATGCTGTTATGGTGATCTGCAGTGGTCTTTGTAGCAAGTCATTCCATGCCCTTTGCATTGGCTTGAGTAAAAGATCCATCGCGTACCTAAAAGATTTTAAAAACAACTTTTTGTTTTATTGTGATGAGTGCAAGGACATCACTCCGTCCCACATATTACTTGCTATTAAGTGTCTCAGTGATTCGGTCAGTAACTTTGCGGCAGAAAACAATCATGCCTTGAAATCAATGCAAAACCAATTTACAAAATATGATGACCTTCTGAAATCAGTTGAAGATTTGTCAATTTCACTCGAGCAATCTGCAATCTATAACAAGACCCAATTTAGAAACTTATCCATGCAGTTGGCTCAAAACAGCGACTTAATAAAACGAAATGACAAACATGACTTTAGTGAAGATTCAAAAAATTTTCTATCCCATAGTGTTAGATCAATAATAAAATCTTACATCCCCACAATAACAGACTCTTTAAGTGCTCTACGGTCTTCCCTCGATTTTCATCTTCAAAGTACATCCAGAAGCAGCGTTCCCTCTCCGCCTAATAATGATCAGTTGCTCATAAACATCATGTGCCAAATAAGCGATTTAAGCAACGAGATAACTGAATCACGCGCGCTGTTAATCGAAATTGCTGATCACATCCGGATAACTTCCAGTAAAATCGAAGATATACCGGTGCAATCCCAGCCCCCACCGACTCCATCATACAACACCTCGCTTCTCACTGAGATGCTTGAATCTGCAATTATGGAACCACCAGTAACTCCTGGATCATCTTCTCCTCCACCACAACCCTCTTCGGTAAACGATGCTACTACACCAACTCCTGAACCCACAATCTCAAGATTCGGAGTCTTATGGACACTTTCGGAGTGGAACACGAGAATAAAAAAGTTGAACAATTTCAACAAAGCTGAGTCAGTTGCCTTTTTAATAAGAGGTACTCTCCTCGATCGAAACAGGCTAACTAGTCTCTTCAAATCTAAATTTAAAATAGATGTCAGCAACTGCCGTAAGATCTCCACCAACACCTTCAAGGTAAGCATCCCGTCAAAATATGAATGGATGTTTATCAACCATGCTTCCGATGTCATCAATCTTAAACCGAATAGGGGAATCAACAAACATCGCAAGGATACTACCTTTACTTCAAAATCCACAAAATCTAAAAAACAGAATAATGTTAATTTTAAGTCTAACCCTATACCGAAGCCTAACTCTTCCAAAAAAAACACAACTCCTAACAAACAAACTCCTGATACAAATTGGAGTTTTAAAGTTGGGACATTTCCTGTCTTCACTCCTCCTTCAATTCATACTGCCAATCGCGTATATACTAAACGTTCTTCCACCGCGTCCAACTCAATTCCTAAGCGCGTATCTTTCAATCTAGATCCTCCTCCCAGTCATTTACAAAACCCAACATCTCCTCATTCCACTCATACAAAAACGGCATACCCCAACTTTATTCGCTCCTATATTTTAAATCCCTCCCAATGTTCTAAGCTAGACTCCCACCCTAATACCACACCACCTTCTTTTTTAGACCCCATTCTTCCTCCAAAGGCAAAGTTAACCAAGCACCTTATCGATTCTGGGGAAGATGGCCGATATGTTCTCTCTCGTTTAAGAGACTTCAGATTATATGATAATGTTCGCTTATATCTCGCCTACCTACATGACAAGCCTGACTCTGTCTGTATCGACGGTATAACGAAAACCAATGCAATGGTATCCATTCAGCAAGAAGGCCTCCCCACTAATCATAATGATCTGCGGCAACTTTTTATACGTTTTCATGAGCAGTTAGATATGACTCCTGATGACGTGGCTAATGATCTCTCTACTTTTGCGTCTCATGTTAGCTCCAAACGGATACTACACCTCCAGAGAACACGGTCTAGTTTCAAAAACTACCATCGCTCCTAACCCACCATTCAATTCTTTGCCGAAGCCTCCCAAATATCTGTCCCTGTATTATCAAAACGTAAGAGGATTACGAACTAAGATTTCTGCTATATATCTTAATTCGCAGATTCTGCCCTACGACATCTTTGCCCTCACAGAAACCAATCTCACCCCTAATATTAAGAATAACGAATTATTTTCCCAAGACTTCTATTTACACCGTGACGATGGTCTAGATAAAGAGGAGAATTTATATGGCCGTGGTGTACTTTTAGCCATACACTCTCGTCTCGAGTCCAGACCCTTTAAAAAATCGTCCACTGCATTCTTCGAATTCGTTTGCGCTAGAATTCCTATTTGCAAACGCAACCTATATATTTGTTGCTGCTACATTCGTCCCTCTCAACCAATTCAAGGTTACCAGCTAGCTGTTGATGCAATCGACTGCATTTTTAATGCTGCTGATCCCAATGACGTTGTTATTTTTTTAGGTGATTTTAATCTACCTACGCTTCTATGGACTCAGACTGATCAGTGCTACTATACTGCAACAAATCCTACCTCTGATAAAGAGAATCTTTTCATCGACTGCCTAACTGACTCTGGCCTATATCAATTAAGTGGTGTCACCAATAAAATCGGCAAACAACTCGACCTAGTCTTCGCCACTGATACAGATAACTGCGTCGTTTTAGAAAGTAAACATCTGCTTTCTAAGTTGGATAGTTACCACCCACCCCTTTCTCTTACGCTGACATATGACAATGGTCTTAGTCCCGTTTCCTATGAATATTCTTACAGTTTTAATTTTCATAGGGCTAACTACGCCAAACTGAACAACCTCCTCAGTATGGTCAATTTTAACTTTCTCTACAATAACCCTAACATTACGGTTAACGATGCTCTTGCATCCTTTCATACCGAAATTTTAAAATGTCTCTCCCAATCTGTGCCTTTTTTACCCAAAAGGAATCCCTCATCGTCACCACCGTGGTATAATAAAGAGCTGCGATCTCTTCGTAAGAAGAGAAATAAGCTCTGGTATTCTTACTTAAAATCGCGTTCCGACACCGATTTCTTCTACTACCAGTCTGCTCAAATTAATTTCTCTGTACTTTGCCAAACTCTCTATAACAACTATTTAAACCGAATGGACCACACACTCATTTCCGACCCCAAAAGATTCTTTCAGTTCATCAATACTAAAAGCAAATCGGATAACTATCCATCATCCCTAAATTTTCTTGATAGGTCCTCGGGCGATCCCCAAATTATTGCAAATCTCTTCGCAATCTTTTTTGGCCAAGCGTTCGCCATCCATTCCCAAGAGCCAGACCATTCTTACTTTTCCTACTTAAACAGCTGCCCACAACCAACTTTGGAATCGGTGTCTATAACTTTAGAGCAAGTTAGAGATAAAATAATAAAACTCAAAGATGATTATTCTGCTGGCCCTGATGACCTTCCCCCTATATTTTTAAAGAAATGTCAAATGCATCTAGCCCAACCTCTTACAGCTCTCTTTCAGCTTTCCTATCACCCAGGGATTATTTCCATCAACCTGGAAAAGGTCGTTTATTATTCCCCTATATAAAAAAGGTAGAAAAGACGATATTTCCAACTATCGACCGATTGCTAAGTTGTCCTGCATACCTAAGCTTTTTGAGAGCCTTATCTATGACATAATGCTTTTCCATTGTAAATCGATTGTTTCCCTAAACCAGCACGGATTTTTCAAAGGCAGATCTACGACCACCAACTTAACGGAATTCGTATCAAGCACTTTATGTGCACTGGAATCTGGAAGTGAAGTTGATGTGATTGCCACCGATTTCATCAAAGCCTTTGTTTTAGAATTGTTCATGATATAATCCTTCTAAAATTAAAGGCTCTTGGGTTCCAGATAAACTTTATAACTTGGGTTCAATCCTATTTAAGTGAACGACTTTACTATGTTCTATTTAGGTCCATGGTTTCTGACCCAATTAAAGCCTCCTCTGGTGTCCCCCAAGGCAGCCACCTTGGTCCCTTATTATTTATTCTGACCATTAATGATGTTGCTTGTATCATTAAAAATTCATACATATCTGTTTACGCGGATGATATGAAGATATTTAGATCATCTTCCTCAGACAGCCTACTTCTGCAGCAAGATCTAGACAGGTTTTGTACTTGGTGTCAGAAGAATTTTCTTGAGCTTAACGTCAATAAGTGTCAGGCTATAACATATACCCGTAAACGCCTCCCTACTTCACCTCGTTGCTATCTAATCTTTAATCTGCCTGTTCCCTTAGTGAATGAGTTGCGTGATTTAGGTGTTATCTGCGACAAGGAACTCAATTTCCGTTCTCACATTGATAGTATAATAAAAAAAGCCAACTCTGCTCTTGATTTTATCAAGCGCTGGTCTAAGGAGTTTTCCAATCCTTATGTTACCAAATCTCTTTACATAACCTTTGTTAGGCCTCTTCTTGAATATGCCAGCCAAGTTTGGTCACCCTACTACAGAACTCACATCCTCCGGATAGAAGCTGTTCAACGCAGGTTTTTACGCTCTGCTTTACGTGGTCTTCCCTGGGATGATAGCCAAAACTTACCACCTTACACTGACCGGCTGAACCTTATAAATTTACAACCCTTTCTATACGCCGAAAAGTTGCCGACATTCTCTTTATTCATCAAATTTTAATAGGTAATATCGATTGTCCTTCCTTACTTCAAATTATTTCTTTTAACACCAATCCCCGCAATCTTAGGTCTGTGCCACTTTTCCGGCTCAATCTTCACAGAACGAATTACGGACACCTGGAGCCAATGTCTAGGATGCTTCGCGAAGTTAACTACCATCTCAGCAAACTCTCCCTCAAGAACATACTTATTTCCACCTATGCCTCACGTCCTAACTTTCTTCAACCGCTCCCACCCTTTAGTTTTTAAGTGAAAATATTAGTTTTAAGTATATGTTTGCTTGAAATAAGCTTAATAAATCTGTCCGGGATTGACCCGGGCCGCAAAATCAAATCAAAATTAGTAATTTGACTTAACTTGACTCTAACTGGTTCAACGAGTAAAGAAAATATTTTGTCTATAATCTTGGGCACAGCCACCCACATCTATCTAAAACTTGCTGACAACCGAAATCGACAAGGGTACATGCTATGATTTCATCAGACCTCCACGCTTAAGAGATTCCTTTCACAATGGAAATAGATGGCTCAATCTATTTGAGTATGTAACTAGATTCAAACAAAGCAGTTTATGTTTGATAGTCTGTTAAAAAGGCAGAGTTCCTTATACCGTGATTTCCTTAATGACACCCTACACATCATCACATCATCGGATATGTTAACCCTTAACCCCTCCTTGGTTACAATGGAGGTAAATCTATTTCATATTCTACCGCCCCCTACCGCGAACGCAAGGCAAATCCTTTAACTTTTCTTAAAATTTAATTAAGCAACACCTCAGACCTAGACCAACCATCTGTCGATCTCGTTGACTCCTCAAGACTCCTCAAGTCCTCACCCAAACCACAATACTAATAAATTCCCACTTTTCACTTGTACTGCCAAACATAAGATACTCGCGCGTCATAAAAATGCTGGCATTTATACCGTTGACGCTGACGCTGACTCTGACACAGACACCGAGTCGGAAATACGGTGGTGAGCTCACAGTTGGTTAGTAAATTGCGTGTCACGTCGCTTGTTATCCTCCGCGAATCAATCTTCCGGGCAAGATGTGCTTTTGTGTAGCTGTGTGTATCTGTATCTGTGTAACTGAGTATGTACTTTGTATGCTGCGTTGCGGTAATATTTGCTAGGTTAAAAAATTTTGATTGATGTTACGAGCAATTGTGCGGTTTGGATAATTGGCCGCACGGCGTTAGACATATTCGTATTCCCAGGACATACAAAAATGAACTTTTCGCTCATAGCCAGGCAATTTGGCAATAAGTACGAGTAGAGTGATGTCTGATGTACAAATTGCTAGGTTATGCTCGGTGTAACAACTTCACTTGACATCGGTGTACGAGTATATGAACAATCCCGCACGTATTCTGCCAGTGGTTTTATTGCCTTCGAACAGCACATAAACGCACAAAAGATATAATATGATTCTGCTGGTTAACGATGGCAAAACTGTTCCGTATGTAGGCCGCCGGTCGAGGGTCTTAGACAAGCTTTTCGAAAATATGCAATCGAGCGCTAGCGATGCCGTAAAACGAGCAGAATATGTGGATAAATGCTCGGGGTATTTTTATTACACGATCTGCCAGTGAAAAATGGTTATGGGCTGAATAGTTGCTGTGCCACAAAACCCAAGCGTCTATAGTAGCCATCACTTCAGAATTTTTTCATTAAAAGGAACAAAAACCATTCGGGGCAGTGGCGATCACTGTCCAATCGCTGCACCAGCCGCCGTTTAGATTAAGATTTCTCCGCCGTCAACAGTCAACCTGGAGGAAAGGAATTCCCGCCACAAATTCTATGTTTGCTTGTGTACGAGTATAAGGGATCCCCGCTAAAGTAGGGATACCTTATGCGCAGATAAACTGCAACTTAACGCAGCACGAAATAAGATCGGATGCTGCATCTCTTTGTACAACGCGCAAATCACTCTTCGCCACTATCAGGCGTTTATCCTTGCGTAAATCTATCGACCGAGAACATTGTTGATCGTCCTTATAATCGGAAAGGAATATTCGGCTGCGTCAAAGTACAAGGCAGAAGCGAAAGCCCTTTGCGCAGAATTCCTTATTTATGGCAATCTTGTTGGCGAAAACACCATGTACACCATGTATACATGGATCGGCAGGATGCCAAAAAGGAAAAACCCAAAAAGACGATAAAGTGAAATCAAAGGCAAAGAACAAAGAAGATCATTAAATTGAAATGTGCGTGCGAGACGGCATTAAGCCATGTACACTCGTAAAGGATGAACGCTAGCTTAATGAGGATTTATGAGTCAATCTGGAAATAAAACAGCAGTCGGGCGCATGCCGCTCTGGTTTGCTTTTTTATGGTCATTTGAAGATTAATACGGAGGTTCTATGTACGTTATGGACATTAAGGGCCTTAGGTCTTTTGCTCGATGCTTAAGGATGATAAGATTAAATTAATTCAAATTATCGTGAGCAATGTTGATGGTACGGAATGCATACTCGTACCTATGTATGCATACAGAGGAGGTTCTTGGACCATGTGGTGCTTGTTAGCGGATATAAATTGTACTCGTATGTCTACAATGAGTACTATCTCTGTTCTTATATGTATGTATGATATAATGCGTTTGAAAACAAATGGCCAAGAATTTATGAACTCTAGAATATGTGGAGCTGCGTGGTGATTGATCGTGAAATTGCTGACTGTCATACACCTTGGATTGGACCTGCAGCGCAACAATCAAATTCGTGCTGAAGTGCTTGCTTAACATCCCAGTGGTGGCTCCTGCAACTGCATGGCTAAAATGGTAAGGGCATGCTAGGGCAGTTGCATTATACTGGCCTTCGTCGTCATAGGGCTCACAACCCTATAAAAATATATGACGAACCAACTGATATACTCAGAACAAAATGGTTTAATTGTTGAAGGCCGTAGCAAACGTTTAAAGGGCAATGTCTCTAGTTTTTAGCGTATACACCTGTCGTGTAGACTTAAGTTTACGGGATGCCCATACATCCACGGGAGCAAGGATATGCCTTGCCCTAGCTTTCCGTCCATTGATACCAATTCGGAACCGTGTTGGAGACAAAAGTTCCACCATTGGTATGAGTCGATGCCGGCCTAAAACTTCTTATTGTTCTTAGGGTCACAGCACCCAGTAATTATTGCAACTCTACATTGGGTCAAACTAACAGGAAGACCCTGCGACTTTGGGATTAAACCACAGCCACCATGACGCTCCCACAAGGGGCCTACCTCTACAATTCAGGCCCGGACCGAGATTTCGGGGGGCCCCTGACTCCCGGTTTTCCTGCCACCAACAGGACCTATGACCGGCCGCTGTAACTGGTCAAATCGTATAGCAAACTTCGGCGGTGTCATTTGAAAACGGTTACGATAAGACCAGTAGACAACGTCATTAATGGGCGAAGCCTTGATAATTCGCGGGGGCCACATTTAAAGGACAATATCAAATGCTCGAATCTATAACAGGCCGCGTGCAGCCGAACAATCAGCAGAAGCCTTTGACTGCTATCACCGCCATTCAGGAAGTGCGATGGGATGACCCACACATAAGGGGGATGAACAATTGTGAAGTATTCTACAGTAATTGCAATAGGGAAATAAAACAGCGCCTATTCGGAGGCGGCATTACCATATACGACAGCCTTAGGCAAGAAGTCTTGAGCTTCCGACACATGAGCGAGTATTTTATGACAATCTGCATCAAAGCTAAATTCGCTAACGTAAGCCTAATATGTGAACATGCCCCTACGGAACACAAGGACAACGCCACTAAAGAATATTTTCTACGAACTCCTCGACGATACATATGAGCAATGTCCGACGTTTGACGCTCAAATCGTACTAGGCGATTTTAGCACCAGGATACGAAACGAGGTCATATTTGGTAGGGCAGGCATAGTCTACACCACACCACGTCTGGCAACGGACTTAGGCTTATTGACTTTGCGGCGGGACGAAATATATAGCAAGCACACCGTGTCCTCATCTCAGTATACATGGTCTACGGATCATCAAAACGCTAAATCAAATTGATCTTTTTGTGATAGACGAAAGGCATGCCTCCGGTATTCTGGACGTCCAAATATTCCGAGCAGCCAACATTGACTCCGATCACCCAAGCGCCACAACAAAGAAGAACTGACGTAGAAAAGATAGAATCGCAAGAGACCACCAGAATCTACGCCGAACGCGTATCCCGGAAACTTTCAACAACTGCTGTGCCGCCAGCATCCAGCATCCAGTACCGAAGACCAGTGACAACCCTGAAAACGTGCTATCAGAGACGCTATTGATGTGCTGGGCTTTACCCGACCACCACCACGAACTCCCTGGTTTGATGAAGAATGCTGGCAAGCACATGCAGCTACAATAAATAAAAAGCCTACGGTGCTGCAAAGAGAAGCGCACAATTGAAGATATTGAGAGGTTGTACTCCAGGAATAACGTAAGGAAGTTTTACCAAGACGTGGAAAGAACATGTCTAGGTAAAGAGTCCAGTACGAAGGTGAAAAAGGAAAACTTATAGTAGAGTCACAATTGGTGCTGAGAATATGGAAAAACTTTTTCTGCAGACTGTATAACGGCGAAGAAACCCAGTATCCCGCCTTTAGGCAGAATAGGCCATTCAACTTAGGCGATGATAGCCCAAACTTGCATTCACCGGCTGAGATATTCAAAGCTGCTGACAAGGACTTTGCCGATCCAGAAAAAAGTAGACCCCTCAATTGCGCTAACTATAGAGGAATAAGTCTCCTCAACATCGGATACAAGATCCATATTGAGTGAACGTCTAAAACTTTTCGCCCCCTACCTGGTTGGTCTCAGACCAGTAAAGTCCACAATCGACTAAATCTTTACAGTGCGGCAGATCCTGGAAAAAACTCAAGAAGTCCAAATCGATACCTACTTTCTTTTCACCGATTTTAAGGCCGTATATGACAGCATTTATAGAGGAGAGAGACAAGTCTAGCTATGGCATCCCTGCCAAACTAGTTCGTCTGTACAGAATGACGATTGAGAACGTTCGCTGTTCCGTCAAGGTCGGTAACGATTTTTTTTTTTATAATGAGCGCGCGCTCAAGGGATTTGAGTACCCTTAAGGTGATTGTACACAGGAGAGAGAAAGAAAAGAGAGGTACCGATGTACATTGTTTTTAAATGTTTGCAAGTTATAACGACCAGGAAATACAGAGATCGGCAGGGCATTCCATAAGCGAGTTGTACGGCTTAGGAACGAATCACGATATTTTAGAGTACGGCCGAAAATGGGCTTGAGGGTATGCTGATGAGCATTCATAGCGAGACGGGTGCTACGGTTGAAAGTTTGAATGGGCGGAACGCTTTTGGCGATTTCAGTGGAGCACTGGTGGTGGAAATAGCGGTAAAACAAAGTGAGACACGAGACATTTCGTCGGTGTTCGAGGGAGTCCATTGATTGACTGATATTAGTATCATCAATAAGTTTTATCGCACGGTTTTGAATCCTATCTAGCAGGTGCAGAGATGTTTTAGGAGCACCTGACCAGATGTGGGCATTGTACTACAATTTCGGACGGATAAATGCCTTATATATTGAGGCCAGATCAGATAGGTTGAAGTATTTCTTACATCGCTTGAGGAAACCTAGACATTTCGCAGCATTTTTAACGACATCGAATATGTGGTCATTCCAACGTAAGCTGTCACTGAGACACATACCGAGAATGGAAAGTTTATCGGTTTCGATGCAAGTGCCATTGATGGATAATGGCTGGGTGTTTAAATTTCGCTTTAACGACAGCAGACAACATTGTGTTTTGGAAGCATTAAATTCCACTCTCGTTCTACAGCTGAAGAGCAGGGCCGTGAGTCCGGGAACGAATATGAAAAGCAGAGAGTACTGTCATCAGCAAAGGAATATATTGGATTAGAAGTAGCAGACAATAGACAAGAGCATTCAAGACAACTTGAATTGAGCGTTCCGAAAGGTAATTTCTAATCCATTGAAGAACAGAATCATCGATCCCAAAAGCACGCATTTTCGATAAATGCGCCTGATGCAAAACTTTGTCAAATGCCTTAGAAATATCAATTGCAACTATCTTGCTTTCGCCAGATTGATGTACGCTTTGGTTCCACTTTTCGGTGAGACATGCCATTAAAGCACCAGTGGACCTGTTGCTACGAAAACCGTACTGCCGGTCATTGAGAAGTTTTCGTGTTTCGAGATATTTCATGAGCAGACAGTTTATCAGCGTTTCCATGACCTTGGAAAGAAGGGACGTCTGTGCAATGGGTCTGTAGGAGGAGAGAGAAGATGATTCGCCTTTTTTAGGGACGGGCTGGACAAATGCAATTTTCCATCTGCTCGGGAAGAGTCCTAAAGTGTAGGATTGATGAAAAAGCTTACGCGGTGGTTTTGCTAGCGAGGAAGAACACTTCTTCAGAAGAAGGGGAGATATACCATCTGGACCAGCGGATTTATGTGTGTTGAGATCTTTAAGTACTCTTGCTACTACACGAGTGCGAAAGTAGATTCGTCCCATTGAAGATTCGACGCACTCAAGTGTAGGCGGAGACAAAGCACAATCTGGGAGTGTTGAGCTGGCCGCAAAGTGTGCAGCAAGCAGATTGGACTTATCCAAAGAGCTGACAGCTGGAATGTCATTGTAAATGAGCGTTGGAATGGAGGATGAGGCGGAATTTCTAATGTTTTTTACGAACGACCAAAAATGTTTACTGCCTTTGGGACATTGCAGTATTTTTTGCCTCAGTTTTTGGTCGTATAAGAATTTCACACGCTTAAGAAAGGCGTTGCAGTCGTTTCTGGCTCGTTTTAACTTTTTTCGGTTTTCCTCTGTCGGGTTGGTCTTGTAGGACCGAAAAAACATTTCTCTAACCCTGACGGCCTCTTTACAGCTCGAGTCGTACCATGCCTTTTCTTGGTTTGATACTCTTCATCCGATGAGGAATAAAGGATCTCATTCCAAAGAGAATGGTGTCTGTAATCATATCAGCAGCGGCATCCACGTCGTTATCGAGGAATCATAACGACCAGTTAAAATTCCTAAAGAAGCTGTTAAGACCGCTCCAGTTGGCTTTCTCGTATTGCCATACGGTTCTTTTAGGAATTTTTTCTCTAACTGTGTGGTCGGTGTACGAGAAATTAGCTGATATGACACAATGGTCCGACGAGCCTTGAGGGGAGAGCACATCAATGGTGTACTTATCAGGGTGAGAAGTTAAAAACAAGTCCAGGGTATTGGCGGTATGACTATCAACGTCTGGTATTCGCGCGGGCTCATTTACAAGCTGCGTTAGGTTGTGTTCCGCAGCGAAGATCTCAACACACCGTTCTTCGGGTGTTGTCTGTCCAGAATGTCGAAGCCACCCAGAATTGTGTATATTGAAGTCGCCAGTAATAACGATTTCAGTATGAGGATACAGGGTACAATTCTTTGAATGGCTGTCCAGTTTGGGGCTTCTGTAAATAAAGCAGTAGTGGATAATTTGCTTACGGATATGGAATTTTAGCCACATGGATTTGAATTCCGGATTGGAACAGGGACTACATTGTGGTGGAGTTTGGTAAGCTACATCACTACGCACGTAAATGGCGAGACCGCGATGAGAGAAGAATAATGGCACTAGTTCGTAGCCAGGTAGCTTCAGATCAGAATGATCTGAGAGGTGTGGGCGTTGATCTACCTGTGTTTCACTAAGTGCCAATACAGCTGGTCTGTACTTACAGACGTGGACGTACGCAGAAAAGTGATTACTTTTTAGCCCGCGTATATTGGCTACGTCCACTCTGAATTCCCTAGTCATAATCTACAACAAACACAAAAAACACAAATACCGACGATGCTAAGCAAGGCTGCGCAGTGAAAATTCTGACATTGATTTACCGGACTTAACCGAGACCTTTGATATCAAAAAAAGTTTTAGACCAGGTGACGCGCTGTTATGTGACTTCTATAACATCATACAACATCCGCCAAATCCTTTGATTTGGCGGAACTCACAAGTGAACACTGGAGGCATAATGTTTCAAAAATCTGTGCGACTACTAGCGTACGCCGATGATATCGACATTGTTGGGAGAACTCAGTAAGAGTTTAGTGGTAAATGAGAGGAAAACCAAGTGTATGCTGTTAACAAGAAATGACGCACAACATGAACGAATTGGACAGACCGTCATAATCGACAGATATTATTATTATTATTATATCTTTATTAAACAAGTAATAAATTACAAGTTAATGCTATGAGAGAGGAGCTAGAAGCTGCAATGGCCTTACGCTCAAAGATACTTAAACTAGTTTAAAATTATAATATAGAAAGCTAAAGTGACTTATATATTAATGTCTGTTTTAAAAAATATGGCATTGATTTTCTGTATGTTAGATTTTTTCGGATATTTTAAAGTTTCGATGATGTCGTTTCCTGTTAGTAAATTGATGATGGATGGTTTAGTTTTGTCGCAGTTGTAGAGTAGGTGTTGAAGATTAAGAGTAGTGTGGCAGGTAGGACAAGTGGGAGGGGATTCTTTTTTAAGGATGTAGAGATGGGTGGCAGAGATATGGCCAAGTCGTAGTCGGATGAAATTGGTGATTTTAATTTTTGATATGTTTGTAGGGTAGATGGGTGGAGTCTTTGTTGGGTTAACTTTAGCGTAGTGGTGCTGATACAGGAGCCAATCATTTTGTTCGACACTTGCAACTTTTTCCATACGATATTTAATAAGGTCATTTTTAGTGTAGAAGTTGTAGAGGTAAAGTGGTGATTTCAGTGCGAGGTTGGCAGCTTCATCCGCCCGCTCATTTCCTGGGATACCCACATGTCCTGGAATCCACATCAGCTTTATGAAGTGAGTTGACTTGATTAATAAGTGCCGGATGTTGTTGATGACATTAGTGTCATTATTGGTATTTGCAATAGCTTTGATAGTAGAGAGGCTGTCTGTGCAGATGATTCGCTTTGTGCCAATTTTTGTGGCCTCTTTTATCGCAAGAAGAATAGCGAAAGCTTCGGCGGTGAAAATGGATGCTATTTGTGGAAGTATCCCAAGTCGAATTGTACTGCCATCATCATTAACGATAGCAAAAGATGTGTTATTACAGGTCTTTGATCCGTCAGTAAACATAAGATTCCAATTGTTGGCCTTGAAATCGGATGAGATGCTTTGATATAGCTTTCGATATATGAAATCACTTGTATTGGGTTTTCCATATGATGCAAGGTCCATTATAAAAGAGGTTGAATCTATTAGCCAAGAGGGTTCCAAAGAAGTTGGCTTTATTATTTTAAATAGCTCTTTTTTCGGAAATTCGTCATTGCCAGATTGTAGAATTGTCAAGAGGGCTGGTGGGATCTTGTATTTCCTTTTACGATCCATTGTGAGGTTTACTTCTTTGTCGATTGGCGAATTATACGAGAAAATCAGTTTGGCGTAGAGTTTGTGCGTTATTTTATCTCTTCGTTCCTCAATAGTCGGTAGGCCAGCCTCTGCCAGGATATTTTTGATAGGAGTGGTGCGAAAGGCGCCAACACTACATCTTGCTGCTTGGTGATAAATTGGTTTTATGATTCCGAGTGTCGTTTTAGGAGAATTGCCATATATGAAAATGCCGTAATCTATTTTGCTTAAAATAAGTGATATAGTAATATAACAAAGTGAATTTACGTGTACGCTACTTTTTTTACTTGATAAATATTTAACAATGTTTGCCCTTGCAGCCAGAGACTTTTTAAGATCTAAACAATGGTCTCGCCAGTTGTATCATCTATTGAATATTAGTCCTAAGATTTTTAAATTGTTAACATTTTGTATTTGTACATTATTTATACTTAAGTTAAGGGGTGTACATAGATGCTTACGGCATACGTGCAGCACTTTACATTTTGATAATGAAAGCTTGGAACCTGAGGTGATTCCCCATTCCAAAATGTCTTTAATTGCGTTGGTAAGAATATTTTGAATATCGTTTATTTGTTGTCTTTTACACAGAATATAAACATCGTCTGCGTAGACGCAGTAGTTTAAGAATTTGTGTTTGGATAGGATTTCGCAGATGTTTTGAAAGGCAATTGAGAACAATACAACTGACAATGGTGAACCCTGGGGAATACCATTGTCAAGTCTATGTGGGGAGGAGTAGGAACCATTACACCTTATGTAGAATTTTCTATTACTTAGGAATGATTTCACGTAGCTGAAAATTTTGGGGCCAAAACCCCATTCCTTAAGTTTATTTAATATAACATGAATGCCTATCCTGTCGAATGCCCTTTCGAAATCTAAAGTGAGAATCGACACATGGTTTTTAGAACTCAAGGCTCTGGAGATTTGGTCATCAATATAAAGAAGAGCATCCGTACACCCTCGGTTCGGTTTAAACGCTACTTGGTTTGGACTAAGAAGATTATTAGTCTCAGCATACCAGAATATTCGTTTGGCAACTATTTTTTCAAGTACTTTTGCAAGGCATGGTAAGAGTGAAATCGGACGATAGCCCTCTGGCGTTTGTTTGTCTTTACCGGGCTTAGGGATAGGAAGTATGGAGGCTGTTTTCCAGATTTGAGGTATAACACTTGTATTTAAGATATTGTTATAGAGGTTGAGGATTCGGAGCTTTACGTTATCTGGAAGATTTATAATCATAGGGTATGATATTCTATCCCGACTGGGGGTTTTGCCTTTAAGTTTCGCTAGACACGATTCGAGCTCAGTAATTGAGATATCACGCTCAATGACAAGAGCGTTATAATTGGTTCCTTGGGAAGGAGTAGGACAGGATACGGAGTCTTTTTTCAGATTTCTAAACTCGTTTGAGAAGGTATAATCGCCTGAGTACTTTGACCAACTTTGTGAGATAAAGTTTCCTATTTCAGATGGATTTGAAAGTGGACCATAAGGAGTTTTAATGGAGCTTATTGTGAATGAGGTTGGATTTCCTATTAGGCATCGAATACTGTTCCAAACTTTGCTTGGTGGGGTGTTGGGATTAATGGAAGTTGTAAAATCTTCAAAACTTTTAGATTTGGCTATTTTGAGCTGTCTTCGGAACCTAGCATTCGCTTTTTTGAAAGCTACTAGATTGGTTTGGTTTCTATTTTTTTTGAAAATTTTCCAAGATACCATTTTGATTTTTCGGAGCTCAGCTAGGTCCGCGTTCCACCAAGGGGTTGTTCGTTGGGATTGTTTTGGGTGTGTTTGCGGGATCGAAACGTTTGCAGCAGATCTAATTGCCTTTAATATAGTTGCAGCTTCTTTATTTGTATTTGTTGTAGGGGTTTTATACAACAGGTTTTGTGAAGCATGAGCTTTGAAAACTGGCCAGTTTGCTGAATCAGTTTTAAATTTTGGGCTAGGGGTGGAGTGACTGATATAGTGATTGAGTTTAATAGTTGTGACTATTGGAAAGTGGTCGCTATTGTGAAGATCATCTATTGTTTGCCAATGTATTTTAGGAAGAAGTTCGGGTGAAGAGCAGGTTATGTCAATATGGGTGAGGGTGTTATGCGTGGAGAGATGGGTTGGCGAGCCGTCGTTCAAGATGGAGAGATTGGAGTCTAGAAGAGAGTTTTCAATTATTTTCCCCCTGTGATTCGAGTTGGGTGACCCCCAGAGGATATTCCATGAGTTAACATCTCCAGCTAAGATCACTGGGCGGGGGAGTTGGCTTAGTATGAAATCAAAGTCGTTTTTAGAAAATAATTGTTGAGGATGAATGTAAAAGGAGACTATACAGATTTTTATTGGAATGGTTATTTCTATGGCGGAACAAGCTATAGTTGAAGTGATAGGAATTACCCTATGGTGTATATCATCTTTTACTAAAATTGAAACACCTTGTTTTGCTGACGTATTTGAAGGGAGATTTTTGAAATAGCCTTTGAATGTCTTAGGCGGAATCGGCGTTGCGTTAAAAGGGGAGTGGGTCTCTTGTAGGCATATGACAGAGGGTTTGATTTCTTTTAGGAGGATATTAAGTTCATCGTAATTGTTTACGTAACCTTTCAGATTCCACTGGAGAATCTTAAGTTCAGCTTTATCCTGAGTGTGGGCGAATCTCAGCACAGCGTTTCGATGTGAACACTGTGTGAAGTTCTTTTGGTTAGAGATTAGAGGTAGGATGTGATGATCTCGATGTTTGGCAGTCGGGGCAAGCAAGCTTGCACATGAGCTAGACTGTTGTTGAACCAGGACATCGAGGTCTTGGATAACTGGCGGAAGATTGTTGTTTGTGATAGTTTTGTTACATGCTGAGTTTGGTTCTAGAAAAGGTGGGTTAGGTGATTTTATGTTGGCGTTGACAATATAACCTTGCTGTTCGGTGGTTGAGGTGCTCGGACAACAATAACTGTCCGGGCGCCTCCGCCAATGGGCAGCGGGGCCAGGGGTTACAGGTAGTTTTTGATTATTTGTTTGGTTGTTTTTCATCATGTTTACGGTTTTGAGGCACATAGTACTCGTATTTATTTTCTTCTATTGGAGATTTAGTAATAGCTGAAATTGGTGAAGAGACATTAGCATCTTCTGATTCAGAGTAAGAGCAGTTAATTTTTTTGAATAGATTATCATTTTTTGGATTTTTTTGGTTTTTTTTTGGAGTTTGATGTGTGATTTCTTTGTTTTGATGTAGGTTTGTAGCAGTTTGAGTAGTAGCACACGATTGTTTTTTATTGATTGGAAGTTGTTGTGATGTGTTAGAAAGAGAAGGGGTGAGTGGTTGTAAATTTGGAGAAGAAGAAGCTTGTGAGTAAGAAAGAGAATTATGTGGAGTTGTTTTAGAGTTAGAAAGAGAAGAGGTGGGTGTTTGTAAATGTGGAGAGGTGGGAACTTGTGAGTATGAAAGAGAGTTATGTGGAGTTGTTTTTGAGTTTTCTCGTGAAATGGCATTATCTGTGGAAAGGTTGTTGCCTGTTTTTGCTTTAACATTGTAGGGTATATAATTAAAGCTTGTTTCAGTTGGTTTGCTAAGGTTATATAGGCGTCTCGCTTCAGCCATGCTGCATTTGTTTCTCGTCTTAATTGTTAGAATTTCTTTGTTTTTAATGTATTTGGGGCATTGAATAGAAGAGGACGGATGTGGTTCTGCAGTTGGTGGGCAATTTGCACACATGACACGTGTACAAGTGGCGGGAGCATTTTCATGTGCTTGGAGGTTGCATGTGGCACAAATTTCTTCTTTGGTGCACCTTTTGATGGTGTGCCCAAGAATCTGGCACTTGCGACACCTCATAGGATTAGGAATGTATTCCTTTACTTTTTCTCTGTAAAAACCGATTTCGATCGAATTTGGGGGTTGGTACAGATCAAATGTAAAGATCATGAGGCCGGTCGGACGATTCTTGCCGTCAACGTTTTTAGTAAATTTGTATACCTCAGTAACACCTTGTATGGCCATTTCCGAGATAATATCTGACTCCGGAACATTGATAAGATAAGGTGCAAATACGATTCCTTTGCTAGAGTTGAGGCGATCGTGATATTTAACTTTAACAGGACATTGGTTTACTATGTTAGACATCTTTATAAATTTTTCTGCAACAGTTTTGCTTTTTGCAAGAATAAGTATGCTCCCGTCGCGAAGTTGGGAGACATTTTCGTACTCTTTACTAATAGCATCTATTGCTTTCTTCAGAACAAAGATACTTACCCTAGAGAGTGGTTTATTTTCATCAGTAGATGAAATAAGGACAAATTTGGGGTTTTTGCAATTGGTTCGGGGAGGAAGTTGGGGGAACTCTTCGAAGTTAGCAATCCTTTTTGATCGTTTGTGGGGAGGAGAGTGAAGGGGCGGTGAGTTAAGAGGTGTATCCGCAGATAACCCCTTGAATCTATTCCCATTCATTTTAGCCCTTCGGGATGGGCTTTGTGGGATTGGGGCAAACACTATATTAAATAGAAAGTAGCACACGCGTGGGAGTAGGAAAAAGTGATTATATGAAAAGAGAAAGGCGAAAACAACCGGTTAAAGAGGTTAGATAATGCACTTGAAGAGAAAAGTCACAGGCTAGGGAAACGATGTTAATGCAACGAATGCTAGACGGAGACTGTCGACAGATATAATTTTGAGGTAGTAATGGACTTTGTCTACTTTGGATCTGCTATGAATTCTGCCAACGACACCTCAGCAGAAATAAAACGAAGAATCGCTCTTGCTAATCGCAGTTTCTCGGGACTAAGAGAGCAAATGATTAGTAAGGCCCTATTTCGAAAAATTAAGGAGACTTTACTTTATGGCGCAGAAGCATGGACCTTATCGAAAGCGGATGAAAACATCCTCAGTCGTTTCGAGAGAAATTCTTCAGCGACATCGACATAGTCAGAAAACTACGCATCAGTCACCCGAATTGCATAGGACATGTAGAGCGAATGGACACAAATGCTCCGGCCCGCAGTCTTCGAATCTAACCCTAGAGGACGACTTAACCACTTAACCTGTGGTGGCGCGCACAAGTGGAAGGGTATCTCAACCGATTTGGAGTGCGCAACTTTAGGCAGTTAGGTAAATACTGGACTCACTGGAAAGGCTTGTTGGTTGAGGCCCAGGTTCACTCCGAACTGTAGCACCACCTAAGTCAGTAAGTAAGTAAGTAAGAATAGAAAGCGTACAAAATGCCGTTTTAAACTATATCTAAATTCTTTCTAGGCTTAAATGGAATAGTGATAACTCCAAAATGTTAAGCTTATACGAGTACGTATAATACATTATTAAGGAAAAGTTTTGTAGCTGAACAGCTGTCTTTCAGAGTCTAAACAGTGTACATATAAACTGTTCTACTCAGGACTATCGGACGTGCATAATGAGTGCCCAAAATACAGGGTACGGTCTTCGTGCAAATTTCGGATTACAGAGAATTCCTTGCGGCTGAGTGCTTCACAATTAGGTTAGGCATAGACTTCAACCTGCATCTCCAGGTGCTGTAGCTAAGACTACGCGTCAACTTTCCTTATATTATCTCATCGTGTCACTGGTCTTCTCCAACTGGCCTTGAATCGATAATGTTGGAGAGGAGAAAATAGCAACACTACGTATATAATGTCTTGTCAGAAATGATTGAACTTTGGGAGAATGACGAACGGCGAATGAATTCGCCTGACTGAATCAACAAGGGTAGCGTCAACAGCAAGGCTGACTCGTTATATTTTAATTATGAGGTACTTCAAAGTATTTAAAATTGAGGTCAATTAGAATTTGCCGTGGCTAGTGAAAATGTTGAAATAGAGGTGGTGGCGGATAAACCCTTTGCCCAAGGAGTCCCAAAAACGGCATAGTTCTCCAAATTAGAAGCTGTGCATGAGGTAGACTATGCAAACATGTTTAAGCCCTAATGAAGCCGCGCTTTATAGAAGAATCCCGATTCACAAGAAAGGAGACTCTCTTAACGATTGTACCTTAGCTATTGATGCAACAGTCTCTTTAACATCACCAGTTTGCGTAAGCGCCTGAATCCATTTACCAATGATCCGATTGGCCCTTATCAACACGGTTTGAGGCGACAATTGATCAAGTATTCACACTATGACAAACCATACGTAAAATTATTAAGTCCACATTGATCCTCCCATCACGATTAGAAAGATGATCATTAGCGGAAGAATCCGAAAATATCCTTTCGTGGTTTGAACGCTGCCTAATTAGAAAAAGCAGAGATAACTACTCGTAGGACATGCAGAGCTAAAGAATATTGTGATAACCACTTAAATGTGAGCAGCGACATCTAGATTTACAGAGCAGAAGATGTCGAAACTCGAATTCCAGAAGATTTCGATACTTGAATAACAAAGTCTCGACCATTGATGACTGGAGAGTGGAATCGAATCATCTAGCAAATTGGAAATTGTATGGGACGCTGGATGGCGAGGATTGTTCTCGAAGTATGTCATTCGAGTATAAATACCAGCATCCCGAAGGTATGCAAATTAGTTCTAAAGTGAAATTTGAAGTGTTAATTAGGAGAAGTGATTAAGTGGTTTAAGTAAAAGATAAGAAAAGTATAAGTGGTTGAGAAATTGGATTGTACTGAGAGAAACAATTAAATAGTGAATTGTAACTGTACTGAATGAAGGGATTTGTATTGAAAAGAATAAGTTCTATCATTTGTACCCACACAAACATTTTACAATATATATTTGATTTTAATATTAATTTGGGTTGGGGTGGAAACTCCAATTCGGCATGCTGTACGCAAGGACTAAGGCTTGAAACAAAGTGTTGGAACTTAAAGAGATGCGGTGAATAGATAGATACAATAGAAGAGGCAAAGTCATCGTAAATTACGTGGCTTAGTGTTATGGGAGATAGAGTTCTGAAAAGATGCGCAATCGAAAGAGTCTTAGAAGGGTCGATGAATGAATAAAATATCTGCTATGTTCTGGTTTCTTAAAGGATAATCAAGGTAATGATCAAGGCTAAGGCGGATTTGATTATGTGGTAAAGAGTCGTTAGGGTAGACCCCAACGATCGAATCGAAAATTTATGGATACGTGAATTTGCAGACTTTTGACTGGCTTGTTCAAGCAGTGGCCAAACAAAGGCTTGGGTCGTATAAGAATTGGACACTAAGTCATGTTAATTTTCCCGGAATACGAGTTAGATCAAAGGTTGATAGAGTAAGTGATCACTGAATATTGGCTTAGAATCGTCGGTGTTTGTGCCTTTTGTGTATGTTAACTTGTAATGACTCGGGAATTTAGAGTGGACATAGCAAACATACGTGGGCTACAAAGTAATCAGACCAGCTGTTTTGGCACTTAGTGAAACACAGGTTGATCCCCGCCCATACATGTAAGATCACTCTGATCTGAAGCTACCTGGCTACGAATTAGTGCAACTATTCTTTTCTCATCGCGGTCTCGCCGTGCGTAGTGATATAGCTTACCAAATTCCACCACAATGTAGTCCCTGTTCCAATCCGGAATTCAAATCCATGTGGCTAAAATTCCATATCCGTAAGCAAATTATCCACTACTGCTTTATTTACAGAAGCCCCAAACTGGACAGCCATTCAAAGAATTGTACCCCTGTATCCTTATACTGAAATCGTTATTACGGGCGACTTCAATATATACAATTCTGGGTGGCTTCGACATTCTGGACAGACAACACCCGAAGGACGGTGTGTTCAGATCTTCGCTGCAGAACACAACCTAACGCAGCTTGTAAATGAGCCCACGCGAATACCAGACGTTGATAGTCATACCGCCAACACCCTGGACTTGTTTTTAACTTCTCACCCTGATAAGTACACCATTGATGTGCCTCCCCTCTAGGCTCGTCGGACCATTGTATCATATCAGCTAATTTCTCGTACACCGACCACACAGTTAGAGAAAAGATTCCAAAAAGAACCGTATGGCCATACGAGAAAGCCAATTGGATCAAACTTAACAACTTATTTAGGAATTTTAGCTGGTCGTTATGTTTCTCGATAACGACGTGGATGCTGCTGTTGATATGATCACAGACACCATTCTCTTTGGACTGAGATCCTTTATCCCTTTATCAAACCAAAAGAAAATGCATGGTGCGACTCGGGCTGTAAAAAGCTGTCAGCGTTAGAGAAATGTTTTTTCGGTCCTACAAGACCAACCCGACAGAGGAAAACCGAAAAAAGTTCAAATGAGCCAGAAATGACTGCAACGCCTTTCTTAAGCGTGTGAAATTCCTATACGACCAAAAACTGAGTCAAAAAATACTGCAATGTCCCAAAGGCAGTAAAAATTTTTGGTCGTTCGTCAAAAACATTAGAAATTCCGCCTCATCCTCCATCCCAACGCTCATTTACAATGACATTCCAGCTGTCAGCTCTTTGGACAAAGCCAATCTACTTGCTGCACACTTTGCGGATAGTTCAACACTCCCAGATTGTGCTTTGTCTCCGCCTACACTTGAGTGCGTCTAATCTTCAATGGGACGAATCCACTTTCACAATCGTGTAGTAGCAAGAGTACTTAAAGATCTCGACATACATAAGTCCGCTGGTCCAGATGGTATAACTCCCCTCCTTCTGAAGAGGTGTTCTTCCTCGCTGGCAAAACCACTGCGTAAGCTTCTTCATCAATCCTACTCTTTAGGACACTTTCCGAGCAGATGGAAAACAGCATTTGTCCAGTCCCTAAAAAAGGCGAATCTTCTTCTCTCTCCTCCTACAGACCCATTGCACCGACGTCCCTTCTTTCCAAGGTCATGGAAACGCTGATAAACCGTCAGCTAATGAAATATCTCGAAACACGAAGCAACAAGTCCACTGCTGATTTGATGGCATATCTCACTTAAATGTGGAACAAAAGTCTACACCAATCTGGTGAAAGTTAGATAGTTGCATTTGATATTTCTAAGGCATTTGACAAAGTTTGGCATCAGGCGCTTTTATCGAAAATGCGTGCTTTTGGGATCGATGATTCCCTTCTTCAATGGATTAGAAATTACCCAGGGATCCGTTCTGTCTCCAACACTCTTTTTAGTTTTCATCAATAATCTCTTGGCTGCTACTTGTAATCCAATATATTCCTTTGCTGACGACAGTACTCTCTGCTTTTCATATTCGTTTCCGAACTGTCCATGCTCTTCGGCTGTAGAACGGGAACGGCAGCGTATGCTAAGCTCATTAAATTCCGATATCAACAGCATAACTAATTGGGGAACTATCAACAGAGTGGAATTTAATGCTTCCAAATCACAATGCTGTCTGCTGTTGTCAAAGCGAAATTTAAACACCCAGCCATTATCCATGAATGGCACTTGCATCGAAACCGATAAACTTTCCATTCTCGGTAAGTGTGTCAATCACAACTTATTCCTCAAGCGTTGTAAGAAATGTTTCACACCCTGTGCTCTGGCCTCAATATATAAGGCGTTTATCCCCCCGAAATTGGAGTACAATGCTCACATCTGGTCACGTGCTCCTAAGACCTAAGACCACCATAGGTGATGACAATATTACACAGTCATTCAACACCCTCGAACACAGACGTAATCTCTCCTGTCTCACCTTGTTGTATCGCTATTTTCACCACCAGTGCTCCATAGAAATTGCCAGTAGCATTCCAGCCCTTCTAACTTTTAACCGTAACATCCGTCTCGCTATGAATGCTCATCAGTATACCCTCAAGTCCATTTTCGGACATGCGCTGAAATATCGTGATTCGTTCCTAAGCCGTACAACTCGCTTATGAAATGCCCTGCCGAGCTCTTTATTTCCTAGTCACTACAACTTGCAAACATTTAAAACCAACGCACATCGGTATCTCTCTTTTTTCCCGCCCCTAACTTCCCCACACGAAAAAAAGGCATATTTGGTCACATTCGTGCGAAGGACTACATCCCATAACTTGTTTCTGTTGTTTCGGAGAAAAGTTTTCGAGTATACCAATACGATAGAGTAGAAGATATCTTATGGCAAGAATAGGGAATATAATGAGAAGGTAGTTTGAGATTCCACTGACTTGGCATAGACTTGAGTAGAAGAGACGCTCTTTAGTTAAAATGGCTTATAAAGCGATGAAAAAGGATCGATCATCTGATAGAGTCCAAATGGTCTCTAACATTCTGGTAATAAAAGGTAAGAGAGAGGTTGGTGCGAGGATGTGAAGGCAAGGGTTGTTAAGAAACACACCGAGAAAGCATGTTAGGTACCAACAAATTTATCGTGATCAACTCGGCTGCGCTAGGGTTTAAAATTTGACTATAACTGATGTAAAGATTCTTAAGGCTGTTTACGACGGTAGGCAGACCTTCCTGCTTATTGGAATACATAACGCCGAGTCATGATTAGAACTAAAATGAATTAAAACTATTAAAACCAATTGAAAAAGTAGTGGGATTATTTTCATAATAAAACGCGACCTGATATGCTGACATCGTTTAAAAACCCGGCACTGCACCCTGCTGAATTCACAGAGAACAATATGCCAAGTGAGGACTCAGGTTTGCCAGTTACCTTCGCAAAAAGGTTCTACAAAGGATTATGGTCTACATCAACTAGAATGACTGTCAAGCGTTGCTGAGTGGTAGTGTTTAGCTATTTAGGCGCAGTAGATTTCGTATGGGACTACACCTGCCTACAATGGGGAATTTGCATCCATTTTGTCTGCATTGTTTTGTTCTTCAGTCAGAAAAACACTACGTGTTTTGAAAAATTCGGGAAAACTGTGTTTCAGACCATCGAAACGTGTTCTTTCATGGCTGTTCACCAGAATGTAACAAATAAGCAATACACAAAACTCCATCACTTGGTCAGGTCCCGTTTTATCATATCCATATCTCCTCCTAAAATTGGTCCTTCGGGCTGTACTTCCTTCGAGATTACTTTGAATGTTTCGTGTGCAAATCATCTCTATCCAACTTAATTCCAATGATTAAAGTTCAAAAATAAATTCATAACACAATTCCTGACAACACGTAACAACATAAAGAATAATATTTTTGCTCCTCCTCCCTTTCTTAAAATAGATTGTTTCCAGAAGAGCGTTTCAAGGACTTCATCTAGTGCAATGAAAACAATAACATCATCACGTGGTATTCCATTCTAAACTTTTCAAACGTCCTGACCAGGGAGAGTGGCAGATTATATGTTTGGGGGTGCGAGCATTGTACTGGTACTAGTGATACGAGTACACTCACAAGTTGACAGAATGCAAAGAAAGGCGCGTCGAATGTAACGTAAACAATTGCACAATATTGCAAATCTTAAAAGCACGTGCTTTGTAATACGAGTACCTCCAAGAGCGCGTGTTTTCTATACTTTCCAGATTTTCCAATGCGACTGCGTACTAAAAAAATATTGAAATTTGAGAGTGTACAATTGGAAGATATTTACGACTGGAAGAATCATTTCTGTCGAAGAAAAAGGAGTGAAAAGAGTGTCCCCAATTTTAATGATTTAGCAGAACTGCTGTTTATAGAACTATGTTTGGAAGCCAAAAAGAAACAACAAGATCATGAAGATGGCACTCAATAATGAAGCTTAAATCCGATTTGTTACACCAGTAGTTGCGAGATAAACTCACTGCTCATAGTAGACCGATTACCCTGCAAACGTTTATCATGTACCATGAATTGCACCAATGCCATGCTGCTGGTTAATCGAATTGGGTTGGATAAGTTAGACGGACTTCGCGTCAGTCATGATTTGCATCCAAATGGTGCCGACCACTTCATGAAGAGCCTAATTTTCTACAAAAGTATAAAGGAAAGCCTTGTCCTTGCAATTGTCCGCATGCTTGACGGTAAAAATAAGTATGCTATAGTAAAAAGGGAATTAAAAATGGCAAAAGCACTTCTATATCATCGCTCTATGAAAGGAAAGCGAAAGATACACTGCAAAGAAAGAAGAACGTTAACGAACGTATTACAAAAACTATGATTGTCCAGTACTTCTACAAAAGGGGAGCAGGTTCCTTATACAGTCTACAACTCTACACCCATCAAAATGAAACCCGCCGGACGGTACGTTTGCAAGTTACACGCACTTTCTTCAAATACACAAATCCACTAAGCTAGTGTGGTGAACATGCCTTAAGTTTAATATCTCATCTCAGGAGCTGTAAAGACGTAGAATAAAAGAATGGACGTATCCTGTACTAGCCATCATCAGATGAACCATACTAGGTCATTATTTTTGTAATGATCGAAACAACAGCTTGCACGCTGAGATTAGACCTATCTCTGACTTATGTTTCTTGGTTAAAGATCGACCGCCAATTCAAATATCGGTTCGATGGTGGACTTACCTCGGTAAGGATCTCTTAGGTAGTTGATGTAAGTCTGCAGGCATTAGAGTGCAGTATGGAGTGAATGATCCCAAAAGATTTGGTGTACGTCAGATAGTTATCGTTCTAAAGAAGGGCGAAATGAGGTTGATTCGAACGTATTTGACGGATAGGGTGGTGTATACTGCTGCCAAATCAACTGTCAGGCTTTAGAAACATATGGCGTTGTGGTTTTACTTTGGTGTGGCCTTCCAAATTTCTTTCCGGTTAGGTTGATGTTCCATCCGTTAACAAATCTTTTTAACTTTTAAACATCTGTCTTTAAGTTGGTCAAGTAATGCGGCGTCTGTGATAGCTTTCCCGCAACCTATACTCAATTGCTTATGCAGCATTGATCGTCATGAGAGGGGTCCGACAGGATGCAATCAAGTACCAGCATACCACTACTACGGTATCGGCATGGCCAGTAGTTGCTTAGGAGTTGCTCCTTTTCTTTCAGTAATTGTTGAAATATGTACAGCAGATATGGTAATTAGGTCCATTGCTATATATCCCTTACGTTTCTGCATTGTTTTGGCGTTGCTTTTACGTTTGGCTCAATTTGAGGACCTTAGTACCATTCTGTCTTAATTTTTTGGATCACCTCGTTAGTGAAGATAAGAGTTTGCTGATGTTCTTGCACTTGGGTGATGTAATTATTTTTCTTTAGGCCACTCTTTGAAACTCTGTCGATTGTCGACTGTCTTGAACTTTCTCGTATATTTTCGGCAGGCCTCCTACTGTTTCAATTGATGGCAGTCTATTATAAATAATCTGCTCAACGATTTTTCCAACCGTGTTAAGCAAACAAAAGAGACGATACGACAACAGTTCCTTTGGGTATCCCTTTTCTTTTGATAACAGCAAAAGTCGTTAATGCTTTCAAGGCTTAAGAAAACTGGGCTCGTAAAGACGTGCATTAAATATTTCTGAGACTTTATTTGGAATACCACCCGGTTCCGGTGGCTTTGTGTCACGTATATTTTTACTCGTTGAGCATAATAACAGATATGGACTCACTATCATGATAAATTTGTTCAACCGCCACGCGGGGAAATAGGATCTCTTATCACTATACAGGAGGTCATTGTTTCCCTTTTTCAGCCTACCCGTTGATACCGTTCATGGGTTAACTACTAGCCACGACATCTGGGTTACGAATATATCAACAGTTCTGGCTCCAATTATGGCATCACTTATGGTTTAGAAGACTTTTATCTAAGGTATTAATATTCCGCTTGACTATACTCGTAGTCATCTAGTAAATGCGGGTTGCTGATTCAAGTGCCGGTGATAAACTGTATGATATTATGGCCGCTACAAACTTGCATAGTTGCAACTCACGCGCCAGTTATTGCCTCTGTCGCAGAACGTTCTATGTTGATGCAACGCCACCTATTACACAGATGATTCAGTGCTCATTGCCTTCTTCTTTCTTTCATGCCGCAGCTTGTAATATATTGCACCTTCCCGTCATAATGAAATTGCATTTCTTTATAAACTGGCAGTAAGTGGATGGAAGCATTCCTTTAATCACTGTATAGTGGATATTGAAAATCGTCTTTTTAGAAATAAAATTTGTATGTAAAGGGTTTTCCAATAGGGACTTGACAAATTTGAATTTAATTTGTGAACGCACTCTTTCACTAATCGTTAAACTGTCACTGTCAATTTATTCAGTAAACTCAATATTTTCATCATGGTAAAGTACACGAACGAGCAACGTCTGCAAATTATAAAAATTTTCTACCGAAATTCGGAATCGATGACTGCTACTTTAAGAGCGTTAACTCCAATTTTCGGTCGTAATTCTCGCCCTAGTGGACAGGCAATAACAAGTTTAGTGCAAAAATTTGAGTCCACATGTTCGTTGTGTGATGTTGCCGTGTCAGCGAAACAACGGGTTGGTCGAGATGTCAAAAATATCGCTGCCATTCAGGCGTCCGTAGCTAGCGATCCAAATCAGTCAATTCCACGACGTTCTCAAGAATTGGGCATCACTCAGACCACATTATGGCGTATTTTGTGTAAGGATCTTGGTTTATACCTATACAAGATCAATCTGACTCAAGAATTGAAGCCGATGGACCATTTGAAGTGACGTACGTTCTCCGATTGGGTTCTGGAGAAGATGCGCCAAGATGATGAATTTCATCGCAAAATCATCTTCAGTGACGAAGCTCATTTTTGGCTCAATGGGTTCGTCAATAAGCAAAATATCCGTTATTGGTCGGGTGAAAATCCACATGTGTTTCATGAATCACCATTTTATCCACAAAAAATAACTGCGGCGTTAATGGGCCATATTTTTTCGTCGACGATAACGATCGTCACGTTACTGTGAATGATCAGCGTTATCGCGCCATGATAACCGATTATTTTTGGCCCGAATTGGAAGATGTGGACTTGGACGACATGTGGTTTCAACAGAATGATGCCACAAGCCACACAGCACACGCTACAATCGATTTATTGAAGAGTAAGTATGGTGAGCGTGAGTGCGATTTAACGCCGCTTGACTATTTTCTGTGGGGCTACGTTAAGTCATTGGTTTATGCCAACACGCCGCCGATGTTACCATGTGTGGCCAAGTCGTTGAAAATTGGGTCCAACGAATCGACCGCTGGGCTCGTGCCTTATCATAGGCTTGCCAAATTATGACCCTGTTGACTTTAAAGACTGAGAAATTTTATTTTTCATCTTTAGCAATGTTTGCTTCAATGTAAGATTCTGTATGAAAATATGTTGAACCAGATTAACTACCAGGGGCTTAAATCAACTTGAAGTGCGGCACTGTAAACACCTGGCGAGAGATCCTTGTTGGTTTGGTTGAGGCCCAGGCTCACGCCAGGCTGAAGCGCCTCCTAAGTAAGTAAGCAAGATTGATGACTTTCTGAAGGATATTTCAACAAGTGGTGTAGGATTTGATAGACCTTGCCTTTAACAGAGCCCTAAATAAAGTAGTCTGACGGCGTTAAGTTGCACCATCTTGGCGGCAAATGTGTGTCTCTGAAATGCGAAATTACGTGGCCTGCAAACTTCGATAACTCGATTGTTTTGCGTTTTACATGGCACGTAGCACGATTCTGTCGAAAGTAGAGGTCATGTGTATCCATATGCTTAAGCTCAGACCCCAAGCAATTGTTTATAAAGTCTCGGTTGTGCGCTCTATTGGCCGTAATGGCTTTCCCGGCCTCATTTTTGAAAAAGTATGGACTCCATAAACCGCACCACACAGTTATTCGTTCTGGTTGCATTGGCATTTCCAGAATCACTCGTGGATTTTCGGTGCCCCAGATCCAGCAATTTTGCTTATTAACGTTTCAATGTCATCATGCATGTTTTCCAAAACAGAATTCGAGAATGTACGGCGCTGCTGGTGGCCAACCGTCTTCAGGTCTTGCGTTAACTTGACCTTGTACGTATCGAGAGCCAAATCTTTCGTCAAAATTCGGAGCAGTGTCGTTTTCGAGGGGTCAAGCTCCTGAGAACGGTGACCAATGCAGGTGTTTAGATCGTTTTCAACACTTTCCTTTAATGTCCAGGGCGAACACGTTTCGGCGTTTTCACCTCTTGTACTGAGCTCGTCTCTTGGAATTCTTTGATTATGCGGCGTACACACTTCTCGGAGGGCACATGATTACGTGCAAAATTCGCACGAATTGAGCGTGAGTTTTCGTAATAAAATTCAACGATTTGGATTTTTTCTTTCACTGTGTAGTGTTCCATGGTTAATTTACCAAATTCATAGATGACATCTGTCACCATATGCCAACCAGGCGTGATTCAGCTGTAGAATAATAGACGTTCCATATTCGTCAGCTCTTGTTCAAACAAACATTCTTTAGTACCCCTTTAGCCTGGAAAGCGAGTGACGTTAGTCATATGCATTTAAAGCTATCAAGTGAGAAGTGAGAATTTAGACGAAAATTTGAATAAATATTAAAAAAAAAATTAAAGAAGTGGCAACACCGAAATTTCAGACCACTAGTTTAACATTACAACTAATAAGTAAACAAACAAAATTACCATGCACCTCGTCGACCTTCCAGTCGAAATACCCCGCGTTCATAACCAACCTGACACGAATGTGTAGACTGGAATAAATGAGCATTCCTCAGCGCTCTAAAGCATTCATTATGACTTATGGAGACACATATGTGCAAACAAAAATGCAAAGTAAGTGGTTCTCCGAGCTGGACGGACTCCTGTGAATTGTTTACTGCCATATTCACATCCACACAACTGCACAATCAAGTTTATCCCCCTTTTGAAGTTGATCGTCCCAATGCAGCTCTCCCTTGAATTCCGAATTGGGAGCAACAGGCTGCATTAAGTTGAAATTTGTCCCACAAAACTCAAACCGGCATCTAATGCATCTGGCATCTCACTGCTAACACAAAAAAAAAAAGAACCAACTCTCCACTAAGTATCTAACTTCTGTTTGGGTAGATTGGAAAGTATTCATACTCGTACTCGTATTCGTGTCTACGGTTTACGTGTTTCTCTCTTCCATTGGATTATTCTTCGGGGATTCAGATTCAGATTCGAATACTTCGAGCGCTGATTTTAGCCATCATCAACGTAAGCTACAACGGTGGTAGTACGTATTCGTAGTACCACCAACCACCATCCAACAGTACCAGCAGCAGCAGCAGCAGCAGTAGTGTAGACTCCAGCAGTCAGACATTCAGAAGCAGCAAATGAATCCGTCGGAGTATCTCGAACGATTTAGTCACCTGTAAAGGTTCCAACGTGCCACATCGTACATGGTGGTTGGCTCTCGCTCTTCTTTGCGTTTATTCGTTCGAATTGTGTTGTGTTTGCGTTACTGGTTATCGTCTTGTCTCGGGTTTTTCTATTTTCTATTTTTTTTTTTTCTTACACTTTTATTTCGGTTAAGAATTTATTTAAAAGTTTTTATTTTTTTTTTGCACGAAATTGTTCTTCCCTTCGTACTGTACCTATTCGTATGTAACGTTAACGCTAAGCCGGGCTTTGTTTAGTTAACTCATTCTTCTTGGTCTAACATCACACTTTACTTGTCGTTCGCATTTGTACCTATTCCCCGTTTCGTGTTCCTTTGATGCCTTCGCCTTCTCTGAAGATGTGTGCTTCGATTTCCGATTAATTAGAGAGGGAAGAATAGAAAGGAAAAAAAAAATACGAGTACGAGTACCACGGGATACGACGATAGATTCTTTGGTGCGCGACGATAAGATAACCCCTCATACCCTATCCCGGCATAGAATTGAATTCTAGTGAAATTTTCAAAAAATGTAAATTTCGTAAAAGTAGAAAAAAAAAATTATCCAATCTTCTAGTTATTGTGGTAATCATTACAATTCTTTGTTATTTGTTACTTTGCGGTCTTATATCCGTCCGTTGTGGCCGTTAATTTTTAATTGGCAGTTTGTTCGGTTCGAGAATCTCTTAGCCTCTGAGTGTTGTATCTTTTGTGGTCAAAACAGTTGCGCGGAGTTCATTTCTTTTTGTTTTTGTTTTTGTTTTGTTTTTGAAAAAGTGCAACGAATTTCATTCAGGATATCCGTACGTCATCAATATACCGCCAAAAATACGTACGAAGAAAAATACAAACTGTTTATCAGTCAATCTGACTGGAACGAAGAGGAAGCACCCCAGCACCTCAGCACCACAGCACCACAGGCTCAAACCAGGTGCGTACAGTTTCTTCCTCATTTTTGTTTTTTTTTTGTTTGTTTTTGTTATAAAGTGGGTACCCATGGGAATAGGAAGGGAGAACGATTTCCAAAGAAAAGGTGAAGACCCCTCATCATATCATGAAATGAAGCCGAGGTGTGGGTTCTATTTTGTTGTTGATGCCGCTAATCGCAGCGGTTGCTCTGCTTATCATTGCCCATTGATCCGATTCCCTTCTTTGTTTTTCAAAGTGAAAAAAAAGTCGACCTTAGACCGATAACAATGACCACTGCAATTCCAACTACCTATGTACAACGGATCAGACTTTATTACCAACTCCAACTCTAGTGATACCCAACATGAGAGAGGTCATTCACTGGTTTTGAAGTCGGCTTCTCCTGCCCGGTGTTTGGTCATTTTAGTGACAAAAATTCAATTTAGTTTCGTTTCGTTTGGTTTTTTCCGGTTCCGGGAGGATAAACGACCTTTAGCTTTGTTTTTGTTTTTGTTTTGGTCTGGAGCCAGAAATACTCTTTTGAATGACCGAAATTGTGTCATGGTGTCGTCGTCATCGTCGTTTTCGTCTTTCGTTTCTTGTCCTTGTCGTTGTCGTTGTTGCTGTCGTTGTCGACTAACGACTAACGTTCTTTTGTCGTACTCACTTTTGAATTAATCACTTTCGGGATGTCATTAGTTTTGTTGTCGTTCCTCTTTGCTGTTTCATGCTGCCACCAAAGAGAGTAACATCTTCCTTCCGCTTTTGGCGAGACCAAAGTACGATAGATAGGTAGATGTTGTTGGAGGGATTCCCAAATGGATTTCTTCTCCCCTGACGGGTGGCTCCGGGAATTGTGGATTCTGAATTGTTTTTCCCAATCTCGGGAAGCTAATTAAATTCAACTTGGCGTTGACGGTTTTATTGCTTTTTGGCACTGTTAGCTCTATTTAACATATTAAATCATGAGATACTTTTCGGTTTTGTTTTATGGGGAGTTTTTGCTTAATCCCTATGTACTGTACTGTTATCGGTACAGTAATCCAAGCATTATCATGATTTTATAAATTTTCTATTTACAATTTTAATGGATGATGAGGGCGTCTGAACAAGACTTGCATCCTTTGGAGCAGCTCCAAAGCTCATTTTTTATAGATTCACCATTCGGTTGGTGGGAGAGTTTAATCGCCCATGATATTCGTAAACTTCAAGTTGGTACGAGTACCATTAAAACTCGCGTTGACCTACGAAAACAATTAATTTTAAGAATTCGACTATAAAAAAACAAAAAAATATTTCTCTTATTTTTGTTCGAATTATTTTGTGGAATTATTTTGCAAAAATAATTAATAGTTGAAAGGGACGGGTCGTAGAGGGAAATGTGGTATTACCTGTATTAAAAATTCATTGTTATATTTATTGTGTTGTGGAATGTTTAATTTTCATTTATCTTCACATCCCTATGGCCCTATGAAAAGCGGCCTCAGGTTTTTTTTTTTTTTTTAATTCTCGGTGCAACTGAACAGATTTTTGTTAATGATTCATGCTTTCGGTATGGTGATTTTGAATTTAATAAAAAGTCAGTGTTTACTTTGACTGCGTTTTGAAATTCTTTGAAGAAGAGATTTTAACGTCTTTTCTCGTGAAGTGGCATTGAACTTGAGTGGATGGATGGAAAACTTTAGCTTACAATCGTAATAGATAAGTATTCCGAAATGCAAGAGTTGTTTATGTCTGTGAGCGGATATTGCTGCATGACTTCCTGTACTGTTGTGACAGTATATGCGCAACAGTTTCTTGCATGCAAATCTGTTAAAAATGACGAAAAGTGCGATCAGGTCCAATTATTCTTGAAATAGCTAGTGATCTGTCTGGACAGAAAAACTAGGAACACTCCCAGTAAATTCCATGGAGACAATTTTTAGAGCTAGTAATAATTAATAAATTGGTGAGTTGTATTTGCTAAATAGTGACCGGATGTTGTAGAATTATATTTTTAAAAATATTAAAATTTTTAATAAAGAAATTAACACTGCACTGAAGCTCAACATGCAAGCACTTTGGTATTACGCAGGCAGAGTGAATCCATACAAAACATTGCAAAAGCAATGAAGTGCTCTCCGATGATGGTATTCAACGCTTTGCAACCGTAAAACTTTCCTGAGACCAGAGGACGTCTGCCTAAGATGTACACTAGAGACAAACAAAAATGGTCAGGAAAGCCCAGGCGAACGCGTCTATGTCCTCCAAAGACTTGAAATACAAAAATCAAATTGAATCGAACGCCAGAACCATATATACTCGTAAACTAACTTAGATGTCAAACTTTCCAGATATTGGAAAATGAAAAGCGGTTTTCTACTGATCGCCCCTATCTTCCGTCTTACTGTTTAGGACTCTTTCTGAGCAGATGGAAAACAGCAATTGTCCAGAACGCCCCTAAAAAAGTCGAATCTGTTTCTCTCTCAACCTAAAGACTCATTGAACTTACGTCCCTTCTTAACCAAAGTCATGGAAACTCTGATAAACTGTCAGCTCATGAAATATCTCGAAACATGATAACTTTTCAATGACCGGCAGTACGGTTTTCGTAGCAACAGGTCTACTGGTGATTTAATGGGATGTCTCACCGAAGAGTGGATCCAAAGTCTACACCAATCTGGCGAAAGCAAGATAGTTGCACTTGATATTTCTAAGGCATTTGACAGAGTTTGGCATCAGGCTTTTTTGTCGAAAATGCGTGCATTTGGGATCGTTGACTCTCTTCTTCAATGGATTAAAAATTACCTCTCGGAACGTTCAATTCAAGTGGTCTTGGATGGTTTCAAGTTTGATATTCACAAAATAAATGCTGGTGTGCCCCAGGGCTCCGTTCTGTTTTTTAATTTCCATCAACGATCTCTTGTCTGCTACTTCTAATCCAATATATTCCTTTGCTGACGATAGTACTCTCTGCTTTTCATATTCGTTCCCTGACTCACGTTCCTGCTCTTGGGCTGTAGAACGGGAACGCCAGCGTATGTTAAGCTCAGTAAATTCCGATGTTAACAGCATAACCAATTGAGGAACCACCAACAGAGTAGAATTTAATGCTTCCAAAACACAATGCTGTCTGCTGTTGTCAAAGCGAAATTTAAACACCCAGCCATTATCCATGAATGGCACTTGCATCGAAACCGATAAATTCTCGGTATGTGTCTCAGTGACAGCTTACGTTCGAACGACCACATATTCGATGTCGTTAAAAATTCTGCGAAATGTCTAGGTTTATTCAAGCGATGCAAGAAATATTTCACCCCTTCTGACCTGGCTTCAAACCATTAACTGTAACACTCGTCTCGCTATGTATGCTCATCAGTTTACCCTCAAGCCCTCTACTCGTACATTGAAATATCGTGATTCTTTCCTAAGCCGTACATCTTGCTTATGGAATGCCGTGCCGAGCTCTTTATTTCCTTACCATTGTAATCTTCAGACATTTAAAACCAACGCACATCGGTATCTCTCTTTTTTCCTTCCCTAACTTCCTCTCGCCCTCGCTATGTGCAAACATCTTAAGGGTACATAGAATCCCTTGTGCGAGCGCCAATTATAAAAAAGAAGAAGAGGATATTATACGAGTACATGAAACAGCGGACAGAATCTTTTTCTCCGACGTGTGAACGTTAATTCTAAGTATTCATGAGGTTTACTTCTTCAGAGTGTGTTTTAGAGATCATTTTGAACCGCATAGTTACTCGTTTCAGTTATTTAAAAAATGCTTACGAATTACCTACTCTCTTAAGCTTCAGTATAGCTTTACCAATGCATTTTGATCAGACAATTTGATGATTTTGGCTGTCAATGGGCATGGAAGCGGTGTCTTAGTCTTCGTCTTCATTTAAGAGTGGGTAAAACAAGTTCTTCTAGCAGGAGGCCTTCATTTTTATCTTCATAGGCTTACAGACAGGTTTTGTTCATTTTTACATTTTTATTAATTTTTTTGTAAATGTTCAGCACATTTTTACTAGAGTAGGGACTGAGACCTTCAAACTTAATATACTCGTATTTATGGGCGACTCATGCTCTTTTTTTGTGTGATCTATTAGTAGACTACCACTTCCAATGTTTCTGGTGGCATATTGATAACATAGCTGCTGCCCTAATTCAAACCAACGTGATGCTGATAGCATTGTACTTATGGAACAATTGTAGGATATCTGATTATTAGATTTTCTAATAATTTCAGTCAGCGTTATATTGAAATTTGTTCTTCTCTCCTGGCTGCAAAGACCGCCCTATTCTGTCAAGGGATACTGGGTAAATGAACGAGCTTGCCATCTAAATGGATGGGGAACAGTGACTGATCGGAGTCTTTAAAACGCGTATTGAGACTTCAAGGAACTTCATTTGTCCAGCGTTAGTGGGACTCTTACCGCACCAGCATTAAAGTTAAACTAACATAATTGAGCTTTGTAGAAACAAAAATAGGTTACTCATCAGACTTTCTCTGAAATATACATGTCAGACATTAAATCGCAAAAATAATTTAAAATTACAAAAGTTCACTTGATTTACAATTTTGTTATTTAGCTCATTAGCTGTGAAGATTAAAATGTGCCATGTTGCATCTCTTTGTAACTTGTATTTGTAAAATAATAATCTGCTGTTTCATATTACGTGTTAAAGGACATTGTCTCCTACAAATGAAAAACAGAAAAACAGGTGAGTAAGTTTACATTGAGTTTATAATTTTTTCTTAAAATGCAGCTCATTCATACTCCTTACAAGCTCGAAGCCTTGCACCTGTTATGTTATACGTTCATCATTTTATGCTGCAATATACTTTTACTTAAATCCTGTCACCCCTCGAGTGGCATTTGGGCTTCAATGACGCCTGAGCGCCATCTTGTTTGGATTTCTGCAATGCGTTTCAACTCACCCCAGCTCTTTCCCAGTAGTCTCGATTCCTCTTCGACTGTTCTTTGCCATGTTTGCTTAGGCCGCCCCGCTCTTCTGCCTGACTGAGTGAGTGGATTCCACTGCGTGGCATATTTCGTAATAGGGCCGTTTTCACGCCGTAAGTTGTGACCAATCCATTGCCACTTCCTCCTCCGTAATATGACGTCTATAGGTTATTGACCCATTCTCAGATAAGGTGTTTTTTTTTTTTTTTTTTATAATGAGCGCGCGCTCAAGGGGTTTGAGTACCCTTAAGGTGATTGTACACAGCTCGGGCAAAGGAAATTTAGTGAGGAAGAAAAGAGAGGTACCGATGTACATTGTTTTTAAATGTTTGCAAGTTATAACGACCAGGAAATACAGAGATCGGCAGGGCATTCCATAAGCGAGTTGTACGGTTTAGGAAGGAATCACGATATTTTAGAGTACGTCCGAAAATGGGCTTGAGGGTATACTGATGAGCATTCATAGCGAGACGGGTGCTACGGTTGAAAGTTTGAATGGGCGGAATGCTACTGGCGATTTCAGTGGAGCACTGGTGGTGGAAATAGTGATAAAACAAAGTGCGACACGAGACATTTTGTCGGTGTTCGAGGGAGTCCATTGATTGATTGATATTAGTATCATCAATAAGTTTTATCGCACGGTTTTGAATCCTATCTAGCAGGTGCAGAGATATTTTAGGAGCACCTGACCAGATGTGGGAGTTGTACTCCAATTTTGGGCGGATGAATGCCTTATATATTGAGGCCAGATCAGAGGGGGTAAAATATTTCTTACATCGCTTGAGGAAACCTAGACATTTCGCAGCATTTTTGGCGACATCAAATATGTGGTCATTCCAACGTAAGTTGTCATTGACACACATACCGAGAATGGAAAGTTTTTCGGTTTCGACGATGCAAGTGCCATTCATAGATAATGGCTGGGGGTTTAAATTTCGCTTTAAAGACAGCAGACAGCATTGTGTTTTGGAAGCATTAAATTCCACTCTATTGATAGTTCCCCAATTGGTTATGCTGTTGATATCGGAATTTAATGAGCTTAGCATACGCTGCCGTTCTCGTACTACAGCCGAAGAGCAGGGCCGTGAGTCCGGGAACGAATATGAAAAGCAGAGAGTACTGTCATCAGCAAAGGAATATATTGGATTAGAAGTAGCAGACAATAGACAAGAGCATTCAAGACAACTTGAATTGAGCGTTCCGAAAGGTAATTTCTAATCCATTGAAGAACAGAGTCGTCGATCCCAAATGCACACATTTTCGACAAAAGAGCCTGATGCCAAACTCTGTCAAATGCCTTAAAAATATCAATTGCAACTATCTTGCTTTCGCCAGATTGGTGTAGACTTTGGATCCACTCTTCGGTGAGACATACCACCAAATCACCAGTGGACCTGTTGCTACGAAAACCGTACTGCCGGTCATTGAGAAGTTTTCGTGTTTTGATATATTTCATTAGCTGACGGTTTATCAACGTTTCCATGACCTTGGAAAGAAGGGACGTCGGTGCAATGGGTCTGTAGGAGGAGAGAGAAGAAGATTCGCCTTTTTTTAGGGACTGGACAAATGCTGTTTTCCATGTTCTCGGAAAGAGTCCTAAAGAGTAGGATCACGCAGTGGTTTTGCCAGCGAGGAAGAACACTTCTTCAGAAGAAGGGGAGATATACCATCTGGACCAGCGGATTTATGTGTGTTGAGATCTTTAAGTACTCTTGCTACTACACGAGTGCGAAAGTAGATTCGTCCCATTGAAGATTCGACGCACTCAAGTGTAGGCGGAGACAAAGCACAATCTGGGAGTGTTGAGCTGGCCGCAAAGTGTGCAGCAAACAGATTGGCCTTATCCAAAGAGCTGACAGCTGGAATGTCATTGTAAATGAGCGTTGGGATGGAGGATGAGGCGGAATTTCTAATGTTTTTGACGAACGACCAACAATTTTTACTGCCTTTGGGACATTGCAGTATTTTTTGCCTCAGTTTTTGGTCGTATAGGAATTTCACACGCTTAAGAAAGGCGCTGCAGTCATTTCTGGCTCGTTTGAACTTTTTTCCTTTTTCCTCTGTCGGGTTGGTCTTGTAGGACCGAAAAAACATTTCTCTAACCCTGACGGCCTCTTTACAGCTCGAGTCGTACCATGCCTTTTCTTTTGGTTTGATACTCTTCATTCGATGAGGAATAAAGGATCTTATTCCAAAGAGAATGGTGTCTGTAATCATATCAGCAGCGGCATCTACGTCGTTATCGAGGAAGCATAACGACCAGTTAAAATTCCTAAAGAAGCTGTTAAGACCGCTCCAGTTGGCTTTCTCGTATTGCCATACGGTTCTTTTAGGAATTTTTTCTCTAACTGTGTGGTCGGTGTACGAGAAATTAGCTGATATGACACAATGGTCCGACGAGCCTAGAGGGGAGAGCACATCAATGGTGTACTTATCAGGGTGAGAAGTTAAAAACAAGTCCAGGGTGTTGGCGGTATGACTATCAACGTCTGGTATTCGCGTGGGCTCATCTACAAGCTGCGTTAGGTTGTTTTCCGCAGCGAAGATCTCAACACACCGTCCTTCGGGTGTAGTCTGTCCAGAATGTCGAAGCCACCCAGAATTGTGTATATTGAAGTCGCCCGTAATAACGATTTCAGTATGAGGATACAGGGATACAATTCTTTGAATGGAGTCAGACAGCGCATCAAACTCGTTAAAGGTTGAATTGCTGTCCAGTTTGGGGCTTCTATAAATAAAGCAGTAGTGTATAATTTGCTTACGGAGATGGAATTTTAACCACATGAAGTTGAATTCCGGATTGGAACATGGATCACATTGTGGTGGAGTTTGGTAAGCTACATCACTACGCACATAAATGGCGAGACCGCGGTGAGAGAAGAATAATGGCACTAGTTCGTAGCCAGGTAGCTTCAGATCAGAATGATGATTACTTTTTAGCCCGCGTATATTGGCTACGTCTACCCTGAATTCCCTAGTCATAATCACAGACAAACACAGAAAACACAAACACCGACGATACTAAGCAGGGCTGCGAAGTGGAAATTCTGACGTTGGTTTACCGAATCAAATTGTTGTAGGTGTTATGCCCTTACAACAATATGAAATAGTGCACCGACAAAATTTTCACTCACAACCCGCTATCCATCAGTTGTTACATACATACATGCTGTTCGTTGAAGATGCGTTTCGGCCAAAAAAATCCATAAGATGCTACGTATACATCTATTTACGAAGGCTTGCATTCATCGAGTGACAATGTTGGAAACCTTCCAAGTACTACACCCGTATAGTGGTACTGATTCTAGATTGGTTTTTGTGCTGAGAACATTGCTTTTCCAGAATTTTCCAAACGCAGCTTGAGTTTTCCCGATTCGGCTGCCCACATCGAGTTCCCAAATATAGAAAATTGTTGACTCTATCGACTCGTTGTCCGGCAAAGTTGAGTTGAGCGTCGGAGTTCGAAATGCTCAGGGACTTTGTTCTTCCCGTATTTATATTAAGCCCTAATTTTCCTGCCTCAGTTTGCATATTTTGTGACATTTGATGGAGATCCATTATTTTATATGCAAGACACAAACATCTCAGCGTAGTCAAGGTGTTTGACGTAAGATGTCATTCTCCACCTCAATTCTTTCAGTTAGTGTTGCCCGAAGTACATCGCTGATGGCTACCAGGAATAACAACGGTGAAAGTATACACTACTGACGTGGTCCACTATGGACTTCAAAGTCATTTGACACCTTAACATTGTGCAGACCATGACTCTTACCACTCTCGTAAGTTAGTTTAACATAATAATAGCTATAAGTTTTCCCGGATACATCTCCTTCGCTATGATATCCAGATAACATCTCTGTTCAAACTGCCCAAAGCCTTTTTAACGTCAATGAACAGTAGATGTGGCGGAGGCCTAACCTCGACGCATTGCTCAATGATGATTCGTAAGGTGTTGATGTGATCTAGGCAAGAGTATTCACCCCGAAATCCTGCCTGTTGGGCATCAAGTGTTGAGGTGACGTGAAATAACCTACTGCGAAATAAAGCCAACAATTGAATTTGGTCTGAATTTCCATATCAAAAGTGAAAAGCATGGAAATAATGCCAAACAACTTCATTGAAGTAAGGCCAAACGTAAAGGGAATAATTTTGGAACAGCATTTGTATAAAAAACCGTGGGGGAGGGCATTGTTGACTTACATATGTATGTATGTCCCATCTCGTGCAAAAAAATCTGGGCTTATGTCCCGCATTCCGGGGTATTTTAGCCGCTCACAAGATTTCATCGTCGCTCAACGATAAAATTTAGATTGAGCGAAACAAGGCCCTCAGTGCATTATTTCACTTTGTTGATGGAAATGAAGCCAAATGCCAAACAATTTCTTCATTTAGCCTCATTTCCAGTTAAAAATAGAAATAATGCCAAATACGGTCATATTTCGTAGGGGGTTATTCCACATCATCGAATGTTGAGTATAGATGCTCTCTTACCCGCTCTAGGCCTATCTATCTTATCTATTATCTTGGTTACGGTTGGGAGAACGCATATTCCTCTCCTCTCCATATTCCATCAAATTGCCCTATTTTCCACTCCTCCGGGAACCGCTCATTTTCCCACGCACTAAAACTCTGCCGATGTAGTTGGCCCCGGTTGAAAAAGCACGGCAGGGATACCATCAATGCCTACTGCTTTGTTTCGTTTGAGGGATCTGATAGCGGATATTAACTCTCTGTTGCTGGGAGCTTGTAGGAAAACAGCTTTACAAGGCTTTATCCAAGATCTGCCGTACTGATCAGGACCAATCGGATTATTGACATTGAATTTGCCATGTTAATTTGTAGTAGGCGGTCATTCAAGTATCGTCGGATCCATCGCCCTTCCACCGATCTTTCTCTTAACATATAATTTGTGTATTCTCCTTACCTATCCGGCTTTAAATAGCTCGATACAGAACACGTCTATTGGTCTATTGCCTACCTTAAACCTTTTCGTTATCAGGTGCACGGAATTATTGTCGAAAGTAAAATGAAAGTCATTATCACCTTTGAGCAGTTTGTTAAAGTTAATCATTCCCGGTCTTTAGAACAGACGGTGACTCTACTATAGGTAGAGCCTGATAAATACCTAGTACTAGCAAATATTTTTGTACACGAAATGAACGCACTCATTCCCAAAAAGCATTGAACGCATCCTCCCTAACTTGACGGCTATTTGACAAATGACGTTTATGCAAAGTTCCCGCGTAAAAAGTTTTTGACGTCAGTTGCTTGCAATCATGGAAATAGTATTGTCGTAATTGGTGGAATAGTCGAATGTGAAAACTATGCGAACGCTGTAAGTCATCAAAGTCGCGCATGCAGAAAATCGTGTCTCGGAAGATGGATATCGGCAAAGAGAGCGTGCCGTGCATCTTAAAATGTGATTTGGGACTCAGCGCATACAAGAGACACACACCGGTCACTTATTAACAGAAGCATTGAAACAGAAACAGAGACATAAGACGATGAATGGTCACAGACGAATTCTTTTTACTGACGAGAAAATGTTCACCGTGGAATCGTTCAACAAACAGAATGATAGAGTGTATGCTCTGTCATCACGAATTCGTTTCGAGAGATCAAAGTGGCCACCACCAAGCTTCTGTTATGGTTTGGTGGGGGGGTCACCCACGATAAAGTCGCCGAGCTCCATTTCAGCGAGAAAGGTGTCAAAACTTCGGCGAAGGTGTATCAAGTTGTTTTAGAGAAAGTTGTTCAGTCTCAACAAAACACTATTCACAAACAAACCGTGGACTTTTCAACAAGACTCCAGTCCAGCGCATTCCGAACTTCATTTCGATAAATGATTGCTCATCTGGTAGCCCAGACCTCAATCCATTAAACTACAAGACCATGATGCGTCCTGGGGACTATGGCTTGCACTACTCGACATCCAAGTATTGAGTCTTTGAAACGCGCCCTTGTCCGAGGAGTGGAAAATTTCCGAATCCATGAGGTGCGTACTGCAATCGATGAGTGTCTAGACTAACTTCGCCGCTGGTGGAAGGCAAATGGGGGCCATGTCGAAATTTTCCATGACAGTTTTGCAAAAATTTGGCTGAATTTTGTTGATACAGCGCTGAATTTGCTCAATGCGCGGGTGGTCATAGGCTTGTTACCATACAAATTAGATTTCAAAAAAACAAAAAGAAAACTGTCCAACGGCGTTAAGTCACATGATTTGGGCGGCCAATTTTGATCACCAAAACAGAAAATTACACGACCAGGAAATGACTCATGCAGTAATTGAATTGTTTCTGGGGCTGTGTGGTTTGTGGCATGGTCTTGTTGAAACCACTTGTCATCCACATCCATATCTTGCAATTTAGGCACAAAAAACTGAATTATCGTGTGGTGAAAGCGAGCACCATTAACAGTTATTGCCTGACCAGCTGCATTTTCAAAGAAGAATGATTCGATGATGCCTTCAGCCCAAAATTCGCACCAAACAGTGACACGTTGTGGATGTATTTATTTCTCAACAATCACTTGTGGATTTTGCAATGAGTGACAATTTTCACGATTAACAAAGCCATCAAGATGAAAATGAACCTCAGCGCTGTGGATGATTTTGTTTTGAAACATCAGCATCCACTTGTTGTTGTTCCATAATCCATTCAACGAACTCTTTTCGCTGTGCGTGGGTAGTAGGCTTTAGTTCTTTTTGTATGCATGGAGATGCAAATCTTAACCATGATGCCGAATTGATGTTTCTGGACTCTCAGCAACACTCTCGCGAACTGCTTCGATTTGTGTTGAACTACTTGTTAAAGTTCGGCCAGAGTGCCCAAGATTACTAATTAAACCAGTCTTCCTGAATTTTTGAACTAAACTCTTCACAGTTGATGAAGTTAAATCACTATACCGACCATATTTTGTAGGAAAATTGCGAACTCTTCATTATTTTGAAAATATTGCTCAACAAGGAGAACACGTTATTATTTCATGTAGCTTTCGAATAACCCTGAACTGCCAGCTGTCACGCTGTCATTGTTTTTTCCTTGGCAACACTTTACCGCCAAAATGGTGCAAAATTCAAATTTTGCATGAATTTTGGAACTCTTTTTATATTTCTCATAGATTCTTTTATTTTCGCCGAATTAAACGGGGAATGCATTTAAATAAGAGGAAATTATCGGCGGGTTACTGTTTGTTACAGTTTGTTCGATGGTCGACTTCATAAGTTCCAAATCATTCTAACACCAGGAACAGAAATTATACTATGTCTAGTATCAGCCAGGTTTCTATTTTCGCTTTTGACAGTTGCTATAGGCTTTAATTCTTTTTAAAAAAAATCTGGGCCAAAAACTTTTTTTAGAGCTTCTGAGGAGCTCGTTATCTTAGGAGTTTTAGAAGGTTTAGTGGATAATACAACACTGTGAGGTTTTTACTTAAAACATGTCATTGGTATTAAATGGTAATTGCAGGATGATTATGAATCAAAGGAATGCTTTGTTTGTTCATAGGTCGGAAACTTGTTAAATATCTTGCGAATCATGTTTGGCCCTCATTTTGTTAAGTACATCAATGAATGCATAGCCATATATTAGGTTGGAGGTAAAGTAAAAACGTGAGTATCAAAGTATTGATTTTATTGAACAAAATATTGTCCATTTTGTTCTGATATATTTCGGCTAGAACTATTGTCCCATCAGTGTAGGGTTTTTGGGGTTTCTTGTTGAAACTCCGAGTCAAGCTATTTTCGCATTCCTCTTTTGAAGCCAAGTTTGTAGCAGCAAGAGACTGTTGCGGGTATCGGAACAAATCATAATTTGACGGTGCAATGTCAGAACTATACGATAGATGAATCACAACTTAACAGCCAAGGCATTTAAATCTTTGTTAAGTAATCAAATATGCTTGAAGTCTGACGTTGTCATGATGAAGCACAACATATTTCCGGTTGCTCATTTCTGGGCACTTTTTTTCAATTAAGTGGTTTCTGCATTAATTGCTGATAACAGATATTCGAATCAATCGTTTAAACAGGCAATGGTAGCTCATGGTGAATGATACCTTGTCAATCCCAGCAAACACACAGCATCACATTCAATCCTGACCTTGCTACCTTTTGTGGAGCTTCATCATATTTTTTCGATCAAGACCGCCTTCATAGAACATTGTTGTATGTGACCGATATCATTCGATTCAAAAATGGCTCGATTTTATTTAGTTCATTAGTGACTGCTTATGTGCCGGTCTTGCTCAACTTTTCCCGTGATTTCTTCGACAGTCATAGACCGACCATGGAGAGGTGCAACTTTCACATTAAAATTTCCAGAACGAAAACGAGTAAACCATCTTTTAGTAGTAGTTTTCGATAGAGTGCCATCACCATAAACAGCCCAAATCTTTACATACATTCTTCCAGAAATTTGACTCAAGCATCACCTGCCACCTTATCAGAAACAATCAACCGTTTGAAAGTTATGATAATTGAAAGTTAAGTAATCAGAAAAAGGCTCGATAGTTTTTCTTTACTTATGGTATGACATAACACGATTATTAATATTTACTTCAACTGATAAGGTTTGAGTCATTTGGGCAAAAATCAAAGCCTGGTTTATAGAAACAATAAAGAGTATCTAGCTGTTTCTTCGTACGTTTCCATTTGAAGATTTTAGATGTCATTTGCAAGACGTTAATAGAAACGAGACTATTTGAAATTTAAACTATCACATCAATTAAAGGAGGAGTAAAAAGAGCATTCTTCAAATAGACTCAAATCACTTGTAGGAGAATTTCGAGGTCCTACAATGAAACACGCCAACCAATTCAAATTTGGTTTTATTAAGTGTATTATATTTAAAAACTCGTTTGATGTCTCCTTTTCTTTTTCTATGTCCGTATGCCGCCAAATCCACTCAGAAAAAGAACGTGTGCGGCAAAACGTCAGTTCATGACATTTCCTGACATCTGTCAATCACAGCAAAGGTGCTGCCAGATTTGTCGCAACACTCCCCCCAGGTATGTCCTCAAGAGGGCCTACCCTATCAATCGGCCGACAGATATCGAGTACAGCTATTTTCGTTGCAGGTCTCTCGTACAGTCCATTAATTGTTTTTACTAGGGCACTTCTGACACGTCCATCCGAGCCTGTTCGTACTCTTATTATCCTTCCCTTTGGCCAAACATTCCTAGGGTGGTCGGGATCTACTACATAAACTATATCATCGACTTCGATCGGCTTTACTTCGTCAAACCATTTGCTGCGTCGGGTAATTACTGGGAGATACTCCCGCATCCACCTTTTCCAAAACGCATTAGAGAGCTGTTGTGCTGTTTGCCAGTTTCGTCTTAATTGTATTCCCTCACTACTAGATTCCGCAAGAGGCTTCGTCCCATTGGAGCTACCCAACAAAAAATGGTTTGGGGTTAGGGCTTCTTTACAATTTTACAATTTGTAGCCACGGAGTGATCCAATAAATAGTAAAAAAAGGTTTTGAAAAATATTCATTCGTTTTCATTTGATTAACCAGAAACAGTGTACCAAAACATTTGCTAGTACTACTAGCATACTAAAACTTGTTGTCTTTGGTAAGACTGCTGAATATTCAGTACCTTACCTTCTGGGAGGGCCGATATCTACTTTACTCACAGAGGTACTCAGCAGCGTTCACCCTTCTCTGTAGAGCCGCCTTTCAGACCAACTATTTTTGAAGTTGCAGTATGCAGGGTCTTAGTCGAATGATGAAGGTTTCTACATGCTTTGTTTTCTGCGCTTGAATCCTCTGCAAAAGCTCTTTCCGGGCAGTCTCTTTAGATTGCAGCCATTCGAAATAATGACAGCTTCACGGAATATTCGAACATTCCAATACTGAAGCCTGAAGTCACTGTTCTTCATATTTCCTTGGCTTATCTTTTTGGGTGGCTGTGATGTCCACTTCGCAGCATCCTTTAACCTCTGCTTATTCTTGGATGGCATGTGATCGGTAAAGGGGTCGAACTGAGCCTGGCAGATATTGGTATTTCAGATAAAGCCAATATGTGTTAGCATCTCTGAATGATTTAAGGGCTATTCTTGTTTAAAAGTAATTTCAATGATAACTAAGTCATTGTTTATTCTGAACAAAGTTGCACAATTGCTTTACAAAATGTGTCAAAGTCACATCAAAAACTTTTATCCCAGAAATGCAAGAAACCACTTCCAACTTAATTCCAAATCGGTTAGCTAATTAAAAGACAAGCCCTTTTGCAGCGAGAACTACCACATTCTGTTGCACAAAATCTATTTAAATCCGTAACTTCCACTACAAAAAGCTCATTACAAATATACAGGAGTATGTAATCTCTTTCAAAAAGATGCAAGTAAATTAAATTAACCAAAAGCACGGCGAGAGGAAGAAAAAAAAAACATAATAATTTCCGGCCCTGTTGCAAGGACATATAGCAACATCAACAACAACTCCATGAAAAGAAATCGTTGCTCTCTTTTCTCTACATTTAAGGATACCATGATCTCCCCCATCCATCTCCTTGTGCGTTTCCAAACATCAAACTTGTTCACATATTCATATACAGGACTCTGCAACCTGTCGCTGCTACTGCTGCTACTGCTGCTACTGCTGCGTTGTGGGTGTACGAGTAACTTCCATGTTTTTCGGATAAAAACGAATCCTTAGAAATTCACCCCGTGTCTGTGTCGTCCTGGCAGTTGAAATATTGAAAAATGAAAACACTTCCCATACAACAGACATCAGGGGTAAGAGTACGACGAGTATTAGGGCAGCAAAAATGTAGAGCTGAATGGAGTGCTGTCATGCCATAATTATACAACAGTGTTTGACAAAAAGATTATGTCATGTTTATTATACAATAATTTGTTTGTCCATGACTTTGTTGTTTGGTCCTTTATCCATCGTTGCATTGTAATAAAACTGTGCTACTGTCGGTAGTGATGTCTAGGCTTGTCGCCCACCCTCATTTGTAGATGTGTCTTCTTTTATACAAAATTGTCTCATACTTTGTTTGAAAACCCCTCAAGCCTTCAAAAAATCAGCGACAAGGTCCTCGAGAATTTGCTGAACATTGAAGTTGTCATACAATAATTAGCTTTCAATAGACACTTGACTGGTACTCGAAGGCCAGCTCAAAGTTCTAACATAATTGCAGTTAAGCCGTGTACCTATTACTTTTGACTCTATTATAGCTTTGAGTGAACCTGATCTTCAACAATCCTGGTCTGAAGTTAGTGTCTTGCAGGATAGAAATCCAAGTGACACTCAGTCTGTGTGTGTGAATGGAACATTTAGATGATTGCGGTTTCCTGTGTAAGAAGATAGTTATGAATCGAACCTACACTATCTGATGAAACCACTAATGCTGACAGAATTGGTCGCGTCGTTGTACTTTCTCGAAGTGATTCCTCGTGGTTGAGGCTTTCGGTCTTTTACATTGTATCCCAGCTAGCAGAAGATAAATCGTAATCGGAGTCAAAGGTTGTGTACCAAAAAGGAGGATTCATTGGTCAGGAAAAGTCTTTTCAGAATACTGACATAAAAAGCCGCTTTCTTGGAATTCTTATATTCAGGTGTTTTGTAGGCTTTTACAATACTCATTTTAGGATGAGAAAGGCTTCCGATTTCAAAGAGTTTTTGCCTAGATTCGTCGCTATTTGTTGCTGTTATCTGTCGCAACTCAATTGGTCCTTACTATGGTGATCCAAATGGTCCATGATCCAAATATGTCGCAGGAGATTACAGATTGAACTACTCACCATCTCCATCTTAGATGTCCTTTGCCGCCAGTCTTATTTTAGAAACGGAAAAGTAAAAGGGATTGGTTAATGAGATGAATCAGTAGGAATTTCTAGACGAAGATCAATTTGTTTGATCCAAGAAATCTAAAAGAAACAAAAGTCTGTCTTATTTTTGACATGCTCTCAAAAACGCTCAGACAAAGTAGTAGCCTTCTCTATTCTGGTCACCCAGCCGTGATATATATATTAACAGAAGTTAGTCCAACAGAGGCTACTGTAGCTTCTATTTGCTGGATCATTCGGTATTTTTTTATTTTTAACTAATATACTGGGATCCAAAGATTGATATCTCCATATCGAGGATTCCACAGCACATCTTAGTCCTGCTTACAGGAATCCCGGTTGTGCTTTCTTCGCTATTCTTCAAATGCTATCATAAGGCCTTAAACTCAGCGGAAATATTGTATGAATCTACCTGAAATTCATTGGTTATTTCCAAAAAATTTCCAAGCATTCTACGCTTGTGTTTGTCGAAAAGATGGGGCAAAAGGGTTTTAGACGATCACACATAGGTTTCTATGATATATTCACGATTTAAGAGGGTTATGGCTCAGTAGCTATTACAAAACCTAGGATTGCCATTCTTATAGATGGGACAAACATCGAGCATTCATTTCTCCTCCTATACTCGAATGATGATTTAATTCTTAAAGACTGGCCGACCTGACACGGACATTGTCTTTCAGTTGTTTGTCTACGAGAAAGCATTGCTCTGTCCGAGTTTTCCATAAGGCAGCTGCTAGAAATTAACTTAAAATGCATGTTTCATCTCCAGTAAATTGATGAGAAGATTTAATTTAGCGAAGACCCTGCAACGCAGTCGTAGTGCCAAGTGTCAGCTGCATCGCTCTTTATCTCTTTTCTCTCGCTCTCTTTTCTGTTTGGCAACACTCAAACAACTGACAGCTGACATCATCTTCTTATTCAGTATTGTTCAGAGCGACGTTTACTATACAATGTCCAGTAAAAAATGTTTACAGAGTCCTACACCAATTTAACGGTCAACATAATCGACCAAATGAGTTGGCTATTCGACACACAATTGCAAAATTTCTCACTGCATTTACTCTTTTGAACTCCAAGCCACTGACAATACTATAATGCGCAGAGTACGCAGAGATAAAAATGTTGGCGCCATTGAGCCAGTGCTGAAGAAGATCCTAATTCATCGTTCGCAAGAACATGGCCAGTGTCCATCGACTTTGTGGAAGATTTTGCGCAAGGATCTTGGTTGATAAGCAATCATTGTTTAGGACGTGAATCCGCTAATTGGGCACTTGAACAGTTGGAAGGCGTTCCACTTTTTGCCCTCAAATTTTGTGCAGTTATGAGCCTCACTTCTATCTGAGTGGCTATGTTAATAAGCAAAGTTATCAAATGTGAGTCGAGGAAATTCTAAAGGTGAGCCACCAGCTACCGATGAAACTTGAAAAATACATTGTTTGGTGTGGCCGTCATCATCCGGCCGTACTTCTTCAAAAATAAAGAAAATCCTGAAAATGTGACCGTCAATTGAGCCAGGTCGCGAGTCGGGAACATGGTCTGTAGGATATTGGGTTTCATTAGGATGGCGCTACATGCCATACTGCTGACGAAACCATTGAGTTATTAAAGGAAGTGTACCATACGATCTTGGAATCACTGAGAAGTAAGAACGAACATTGTTCTTCGAAACCTCCAACTAGACATTGACGGTGGACATTTACATTGGAAGACAGCGATGGTCCATCCAATTCCCAAAGGGGATAAAGAAGCATTCAATTCGGCGAATCTTTGATTGAAAATTAGCAAGGTATTCGAAAAGGTGACCAGTCAGTAGAGTCCTGACTAAGTGGGTTGAAGACTAACATATATTTAGTATCTGGAACTATCAATTCGGTTCCAAGGCATGGCATGATATCTAAACTGGAATCCCATATCCAGTGGAACAAAATCAAAAAACAATTCACGAGTGCCTGCTTGATTGGCTTGCTGAAGGCGTTCGACACCGTATGGTTAGAGAGACTATTCTTCATCGTGAAGAATGGTGATGTGACTTTTGCTGAAGTGTTTAACATCAAAAACGGTCTGCAACAAGATGCGTTTAATTCGCCGATCCTATTCTACATCTACACAAACGAACACAGACGACTTGATCGCGTACAGATCAGGCCCAAAGATCGAGATCCTTGATACGCTCTTGCAAAGTGATATCGATAAGATTAGGTGATATTACGATTAGCTTTCAAAAGTCGTAAACCATCCTTTTTAGTACGCCTTTGTCTGGGATCTCTACGGATACCAGAAAGAATTGGCGAAACTTTTCTATCGTGAGACAACATGGTCAACTAGGTGCTTGTCGAAATGTAGTCCGGCACTTTGGGACCTGACTAAATCAGTATTTTAACAAACATATAGGTGTTGTGTTGGCTAGAGCGCAGGGTCCTTTTGCCCTTACAAAGCGGCAGTTCTGTAGCAGCCAACTTGATGCGAGGATGATGGATCAAGAGCGCACAGCAAAAGAATGATTCGTATACATGAAGTACTCGAATAATGAAGTTTAAATTTCGCGGGTTTGGGGAGCCCGATTTTCAATGTTTTTTTATTATGTTGGTATACATGCCCCTGAAGTAAGATAACATTTTCCGCTGTATTCATTGTTTACTTTGTCTGTGGCAGCCTCTAAAGTTAGACGTGATTTTATGAGCTCGGCGATTTTCGTTTGTTAACAGAAATGGATCAAAGAATTTGTATCGAATTCTGCGTAAAAAATTAAATAAAACGTAAGAAAGTGTGTGAAATGTTAACAAAGGCCTATGGCAAGTCTGCTATGAGTAAAACAAGAGTTTAAGAGTGGTATAAGCGTTTCCAAGATGGCCATGAAGACGTTGAAGATGACGCCCCAGCACATTAAAAACTGATGAAAACGTTGAAAAAATGAAAGAAATGGTTACGAACGATAGCCGAATCACTATCAGAAAAGTTGCTGATGATGTTGGCATATCGATTGGCTCATGTCATGCATTTTTTTCGAATGTTTTGGGTATAAAACGGGTGGTAGCAAAATTTGTTCTAAAATTGTTGGACTTTAAACAAAAACAGCGGCGAATGGAAGTTGCTCACGAGTCACTGAATGAAGTCAACGACGATGCAGAATTACTAAAACGTGTTATAACAGATGACGAAACATGAGTATACGGATAATACGTCGAAACTAAAGCTCAATCGTCCCAGTGGAGGCATTCTGGCTCGCCAAGACCAAAAAAGGCTCCACAACGCTGAAAGAGCTGAAGGCTATACCAAAGATCGAATTTGAGAAGTGTTTCGAGGATTGGAAGAAGCTCTGGCACAAGTGCATAATATCTAATGCGGACTATTTTGATGGCGACAACATTAATGTAGACGAATAAATAAATATTTTTTTCAAAAACCTAAAATTCCCATTAATTTTTGAACACACCTCGTAAAATGAAAATGAAATGAGAGCCGTGATCAACGATTTCTAGTTTCGAAAACTCCGTGAACATGGTGTGCAGGACATTTTGTTTCAACAAGATGTTTTCACATGCCATACGGACGGCGAAACACAGGAAGTGTTGGATGACAACATTATCTTCAGAAATTTACCGGTGTACTGGCCTTCAATATCGTGTAATTTGAAGCCTCTGGACTATTTTCTGTGAGGGTATTTGAAGTCGTTGGTCTATGCGATAACTATGATTCTAGCCTTAGTTCAGTCAAGTGCACCATTCACGGCCTCGAATGCTCGAAAAATTGATCGAGGAATAGGGCTCTAGAATGCAGTTCCCGAAATGCTCCCATATTGGCCATATCTATTATCTATCGAGGAAGAAGAAAACCTTAGCTCGTTTGCTAAGAAACTCTTGCTAGACTTCTGAAAGCACTTTTTACTAAAACAGGTCAAAGGGGATACCTCATCATTAAGATGTTTACTGGAATGTGCTGTCGCAAATCTGGCAATTTAACTCCCTATACTTACTTAGATTCAGCAAAGCTCACTAGAAGATATTCCCGAGTCTCGGGATTAACATATAAAAACACAATTTTTTGGAAAAATTCGACTTTATCCATCACCATAGTCTCCTTTTAGAGTCATACCATCATTTCATCGCAGCTCTAACATTTCTATCCTTTTCTTATAGAATGATTTGTTCAATCCTTCAAAATACGCTTCAGTTTCTGCGATCACCTCTTCATTGGAGGCATATCTCACGGCCTATTGATATCTTCACGACTTACGGTTGTTCAAAATGAATTTGTGGATTTTTTGATGTTTTCCGGCGTAGCAGCCTCATTTGGGTGCCTAGAACGTTCAGCATCATTTGTGCCAGGTATATTCATACGTTTTTTCCGGTTCAACTAAGAGTTGGCGCCAGCGAAAAGTATGCAGCAGATTAATTTGACACATATGTCATTTTGTTCGTCTGATATTTAGCTACAAACACACACAAGTTGAGTCCGCCAAAAACTAGCGTCGTCAGTGATCATGTCGAGTTTTGTGGCTGAAAAAGAAGATTCGCGGCACGCATTGCTTTTCCTATTTAATCAAAAGAAAAAGGCTGTTGAAAGTCATGGGTTGCTGGTAGAAACATACGGTCAACACGTTACATCAATGTGAGACATGGCTTCGACAATTTAAAAGTGGTGATTTCAATGTGAAAGACAGTGAGCGCTCTGGTAGACCAACAAAATGCGAAGGCGAGCAATTGCAGGAGTTATTGGATGATGACCCTACTCAAACTCAACGGAAATTAGCAGAAGCATTACATGTGTCACAAGAAACAATCAGCAGACCTTTACGAGAAATGGGGAAGATCAATAAACTCGATAAATGTGTCCCACACGAAATGAATGAACGTCAAATGGAAAATCGCAAAGTCACTTGTGAAATTCTGCTTCAAAGCCACGAAAGGAAATCATTTTTACATCGGATTGTGACGGGTTTATTTTGAAAACCCGAAGTGGAAAAAAGTCGTGGATTTCACCTGGCAAAGCCGATCCTTCAACACCAAGGCCAAATCACTTCGGCTGGAATACCATGCTCTGTGTCTGGTGCGACCAACAAATGATTTATTTAAACTACGCATTAATCGAAAGACGACCGGAATGGGCCAGAAGACATGGAACAGTGATTTTGTTACATGACAACGCGCCGTCTCACACAGCAAAACTAGAACCTTAAAATCGGTTGGATGGGATATCATTCTACACCCACCGCCATCTGACTATTACCTCTTTGCATCAATGGGGCACTTGCTCACAGAGGAGCACTTCAGCGATTTTGAGGAAGTTGGAAAATGGCTCTACGAATGGCATACACCTGTTTTTTTTTTTTTTTTTTTTTGGTAGCGCCAAGGGATGAGGTAATCTTCTAAAGATGCGGTAGCCCGTGTCACCAACATGCACGATTCGCAACACCCAAATATTCGATGCCAGGAGTGAGCCTACGTACTAATCCACACCCTGCACACTTCTACCACTCTCCCCGTGGAACAGCCGCTAGGTATTGCTTCGCGGGGCTATTTGTGTTTCTATTTGTTCGGCTGGTTTTGCCGCTCTTCTTTCGGCTTCTATTCTCCGTAGCTCGGTCTGCACAGTTTTTACAAATCCGAAAATCTTTAGCCAGTATTCTTCCGATTCCATTATTCTCTTAATTACCTCTGGGGGGTCTGATAGATTTTGTCTCCATTCCGCAAAGGAAAATTGCGTTCTTCACGTCCTTCTCCTGATTTGGACACTCGGGATAAAAGGGGGAGTTGTCATTGCCAAATCTGTATAGATATTTTCGGTATCCGCCATGACCAGAGATGAACTGCGTAAGGTGATAGTTGCAGTTTCCTTGGGCTCTGTTCATCCATACATCGATTTTTGGAATCAAGGTATGAGTCCATCTGTCCTTTGTGGCATTATTCCATCGAGATTGCCATAGGGCTATAGAGCGTACCCTTTCTTCCTCTTTCATTCTGCTTTCTGCCTTGGCATCAGTTGGCATTGAGGTTTCCTGCGGTAAATTCTTTTCATCTCGTCCGCGAAGATGTCGATGGGAATCATTCTAGCTATGACAAATGCGGCTTCGTCCGAGATCGTCCTTAGCACAACGAGTCGGTATACTGTTGACAGTTTCCGGCCTGTTTCCTTCCTTCTCAGCGTATCTGTCCAGACTGGTGCCGCCTATAAAATAACTTTAGCTAGGAGGATCCTTTTTGCGTATCTAGGTCCACCAACATTCGGCAGTATTCTGGAGAGTGCCACTTGTAGTGCCGACGCTTTTTTTCGTACGTAGTCCACATGTTGTTTGAACCGTAGCCGGTTTACTTTACCGCTTTCTTCGATCGGATATTCTGGTTACCGACTTGAATATTGATATATTCCACGGTTTTCTGTTTCGCCAGTTCGAGACCCGCAGATTCGAGCCACTGCTTTATTTGAACAATGGCTGCGTTGGTGATTGACTCAACTTCATGGGTGTGTTTTGCGACGACTACGATAGCAATATCGTCTGCGAATCCGATGATACTGATTCCTTCGGGCTCCGTCGTACATTAGGTTCCACAGGAGTGGGCCTAACACTGATCCTCGAATGTATCCTTGTCGAAAAGGCTGTCCTTCCATTGTGGGTCCCTAATTTTTTGTCGCTGCGGGGTTCTTTTAGTTTTTTTGATCTTGAATATAATCGCCTGATGGTCGCTTTGGCTGTAATCCTCGCTGACGCGCCAGCTGATGTTGCGTAAGATAGAGTGACTCGCAAAGGTTAGGTCGATGATTGATCTCGTTCCTGCTTTGCGAAATGTTTTGCTCCTTCCTCTATTTGCTAAGCCTACTCGTATGTTTAGAGATGCAAATGCTTCAAGGAGTGCACGCCCCCTTTCGTTGGTGAGCCTACTACCCCATTGAATTGAAGTCTCCTCCAGTGATCACATCAGTTTTTTGTTGTGCATTGTTCATCAACCTGTCCAGCATTGCCTGGTATTGGTTGAGTGTCCAACTAGGTCGCGCGTAGCAGCTGTAGAACTAGATGCCATTTATGTCTTGAAAAGCGTGCCTCCCGCATATCCATATTGCGGCATGCTTTGTCTTGTCGCATACCCAGATACTGTTGTCGATGGTTTCATACGAGTATGATTCGCTTATCAGGACCACATCCGCTTTCTCATCTCTTGCTGTTTGTTTCAGGATATCCTGAGCTATCTCACAGTGATTAAGATTTATTTGTATGACCTTGATCATTGTATGCTAGTCGTGGCTTTCTTGAAAACTGGGCCCGCTACGTCTTTTGCTTTCTTCGGATAATTTTCCCGGCAGAACATGCATGTGGCCTTCTGTGCCAAATTCTAGGCATTTGAAACACTTCTTTAGCATCCTTTTTTGGCGGACCCGACAGTTTACCCAGCCTACCTTTAGTCTTCCTGCTTCTAGCATCTTTTTCCCGATTTCTACAGGGAGGCTAATTAGTGCACACTGAGGCCAATTCTCGTCCTCGGCCTTGCTGACGGTATTCCTGAGCTGTATTAGCAGTTCTCCCTTGTGTGTCCTTCTGATCCTTGACACTGATTTACCAACTTGTTCTAGTTTGGGATCTGCTTTTATGTTACGGAGTATTTGCGCGTATGTGGCTTCTCTCTAGGACTCAATTACAATTGAGTCAAGTTTGGCTTTCTCGAAGACTATTTTCTTGCTGGTGGTATTTTTGGTTACTTTAGTTCAGTAACCAATATTTTGGTGGGGCCGGACGACCTCATTTATTCCGCTTAATACAAGCTATAACTTACAAATTAAACTTAAACTAAAACTTAAAACTAAGGTTGGTTGGAGTGGTGAAGGAGAACGGATTTGAGGTAGGAAGTGGTGCGGTGGAAGTCAAAGGCAGTAGGGTTTGAGTTGATTTGACGTAGCATACGGGTTCGTTCGCGCCATAGAAGCTGTGGTGGGGTTGGTAGATAGAAGAGTCGAGGGGTACGTAAATACGAGGGTTAGTGTTGAGGAAAATGGAGTTGTGAAGGGACGCGCATTCAATGTGACCTGAAAGAAGTCAATGAATGAAGAGGAAGTCTACTGCATCTCTGCGATCTTCAAGGGTGTTTAAGTTGATAAGGTTGAGACGGTTTTGATAGGGGGGCAGATTAAAAGGATAGTCCCAGGGTATACCTCGAAGAGCAAATCGAAGAAAACGGCGCTGAATGCTTTCAATTCTCGAGATATGAACACGATATGGGGACCATACTCGACTGGCGTACTCTAGGAGGGGGCGAACAAAGGTAATATAGAGGGACCTGGTCACGTATGGGTTGGTGAATTCTTTGGACCACCGTTTTACAAAACCTAGTGCAGGGTTGGCTTTGAGGATTATCTCATCCATATGTAAACGGAAGTTGATCTCGCTATCACACAAAATGCCGATGTTGCGAAGAGATTGTACGGAGGAGATAGGTTGGTTATGGAGAAGATAGAGTCGGGGAGGAGATTGGTTCCGCTTATGTGAGAAGGTGATGGATTCTCATTTGGCGATATTAAGTTCCAAAGAATTTTTGAGGCACCAGATCGAAAAACTATCAAGATCTTGTTGAAGGAGGAAAGAGTCATGGGGAGAGGAAATGGTTTTGAAAAATTTGGTATCGTCGGCGTAAAGGGAGACAGACGAGTGTTTGATGATCATATCGAGATCATTTATGGCTAAAATAAAAAGAACGGGACCGAGATGGCTGCCTTGTGAAACTCCAGAGGTGGCCAAAAATGGAGCGGAGTGGGCTGATCTAAAACGAACACTGTAAAAACGGTTTTCGAGGTAAGAGGATATCCATTTTAACAATATGGGTTCAAAGCCGAGGCCAGACAATTTAAAGATAATTAATCGATGTGAGATTTTATCGAAGGCTTTGCTAAAATCGGTTGCAACTACATCGACTTCATTGCCATTCTCTAGGGCAGAGAGGGCAAAGGATACGAATTCAACGAGATTTGTGGTGGTTGACCTACCCTTTAGTAAGGCATGTTGTCTAGGGGACATAAGTGATTTGCATTGGAAGCTTAGAGCTTCATACAAAATACTTTCGAAGAGTTTGGGTATATGGGAGAGTTTAGCGATGGGACGATGGTTGGTTATTTCATTCTTTGATCCTTTCTTGTGGATCGGGGTTATGAAGGAGGATTTCCAAGACTGCCTTGTTTTCGCCTTGTGAAAGGGATAGACGGGTTTAAATTCAGCAAACCAGCGACAAATGTTTGCTTTCGATGAAGCATATTCCGTATACCACTTTTCAAGCCATTCTCAAGTTTTAAGGCTATTTCTTCAAATGAAATGTATTTTATCAACTCGTTTTTCTCCATGGTCTTGAAAATATCAGAAGGTGCGTCACTAAAACAGCACTATCTGACTAATGGTCAAAATGTTATTAGAGTCGCCATCTGTGTGCCAGTCTCGGCACTTTTGAACCATCTCTTATGTAGATCCAATATGCATCATGAGGAGATGATGCAGTAATACTCATAATTGAGATAGGGTTCTTTGGATAACATCATGATCAACCGGTATTATCTGTCGCGCTGGGGGGATATTCTCCGGAATCCGACTTGCATATAGTACAAAACAGAGTAAATTTTCTTGCAAAAAATCAAGGGGAAATGTTTTTGGGGAGTAAGAATGGAATGAAGCAAAGCTTTTCCCACAACAAGTTTTAAACAAAGCGAGTGTGCTTTTATAATACTAAAATAAGTAAAGGTGGTAACACCTAGTGATGCAATACATTCGAAGGATACGGCTATGGTAGGATAGGATAAAATCACACAAGATTATTTTTATATCAATCCAACCGCCCACGCTATCATGTTGCACATTGCAATACTGATGATGTTTGCTGTCTCTTAGGGGTCAGTGATTGTCAGAGCTTGTCAGTTGTTGTCAGGATTTTTTTTTGTTTTGCCCTCTATGCGCACACCTATCCCCTCACGTGCGATGTTAAAAAATTAAAAATGCAAATCATCGTCAAGGACAAGGGAGTCAAGGAGGAAATAACACAAAAACGAAACATTTTAACGTGTTTTTCCCATTTTCTAAATTTTTTTTGTATTTTTTTATTTTTATTTTTAGTTCAGTTGTTCGCGTTTCTTTTAATATGCTCGTGCATCGAGTGCTGTGCAGAGATTGTGTTTGAGTGTCCTTGATCTAATCTATGTGCCATACCGTGCTGTGATGTTGACGGTTTTGATGTCACGGCTGTGGATCATTCATCCGCCACCCGTAAAACTTTCATTTTGATGGACAAATGAGTTCCTCTACTTTGTGATGATATCTACGAATCTATCTAACATACATACTCGTACACATGAAATCACCTTTTCTTTTCAGTGGCGTGGACTTCCTTGAGCTAAATTGCTTGTCGAGCAGTGTTGCCGTTTTGGAAAGGTGCCAAAATGAGACTTAAATAAATTGGCCAACCGAAGGGCATCCTAATGGAAAATAAACAGTCTTCACAGCGAACAAAACGTGATGATGTGTTCCACGTATCACCCCAGACTAGATCCTGATTTTTTCCACATAATGCTGCAAACTGCGACTTATTCACGTTTCCAAGTGGATAGAATAGATAGACATACCGAAAGCCTACATGTTACTGATCAGTTGAGTTAAAATAAATATTGTAGATTGCTGTGTAGGTTGACCTCTAGGCTTCCTGTCACATATCAAACCTGCTGCTAGCTCTGATTTCTGAGAAGTGCAACTTCACTTTCGTGGTCGATTCCATCTATAGTATCCCCGGAAAGTTCCACATAATATGTACCGCGTCTCTAATGGACCAGACTTTCTCAGTACTTACATTGCTTTCGATATTCCTTTTTTCCTTTACGGTGATTCAGTGTCGAACGCCTAATGAAAGTCTCAAGTGAGCCTATATGACTTTGAAAGGTACTTGCCTGGCACATAAGTCGAGCATATACGTCGGGTACATCTCTTATTTTCTCTCATCTCACCATCCATAGACGTTGTCACGGAATAACACCTACGCCCCTGTAGACGACACAGCCCATTCCTTTTTTTTTTTTTTTTGGCAGTTTGACAATTAGTCCTTTGTTTTGCTCTGTCGGAAATCCTTCGATTTTCCATTTCTTAAGAATAATGGGTGCAGCAACCCGACCGTACTTTTCGGTGCTGCATGTAGGACTTTTACAGGATGCTGTCTATACGAGGAGCTTGGATCTTTTAAGTGATCTAATGGATGATGTTATTTCGGCATTGGATTGCGTTACAGTGCTCTATTTACCTCTTGAATTGGTCTTCATACATCACCACACACATAAGCATCGTCCAGCTATAACCTCCTTCGTGATTATGTACAGCATTGTACTGGCTTGTGGTTTCTGCATTAAGAAAGTTTCCTTATCACATGGCACACTAAGCTTAATTTCCTTAAATTTTCTGCGGTGTTTAGATTCAAGTTCATTTATATTCACTGATAAGATAGCTGCAGTCCTTGCGTTAAGTATAATATAATGAGTTTTCCTATCTGCGATCAGGACTGCAGATAGTTAAGTGCTCATACTTTACTTAGGTTTTTCTTTTTTATAATTAGCGCGCACTCAAGGGGTTTTTCGTACCCTGTTTGCAAACAGCTCGGGCGAATGCAAGTTAGAGAGAAAAAAAAAAGAAGAGAGAAACCGATGCACGTTGGTTTTGAATGTTTGCATGTTCTCTGTAAAGCATCTACAACGCCTGCACACCATCTAGTTCGGATTTTTGCAATGCGCTCGAATTCACTTTTCAAGTCATCCCCAAAGATCTGAATTCCTCCTTGACTATCCTTCTCCATGGCTGCCTAGGACGGTTCACTAGTCTATCTGATTATGTAAATGTAATTTATTGAGTGGCATACTTCGCCGTAAGATGTAACCAATCCACTGCCACTTTCTACTCTGCTTTTTGACGCATATAGCTGATCGTTCGATGTACGGTTTGAGGGCAGACGTTGCGAAAACATCTATTTATGAAGGCTTGCAGCTTTTTTGCGGCGGATTTGATTACTTTCCAGCACTACAAACATAAACAAGGACTGTGTCCACATTTAATCGGAACAGTAGCAGCTTGATGTTTGCGCTGAAAAGCATTGCTTCTCATTGCTTCATTGTTCAGATTTGAAAATAGTTTTTATATCATTCGAGTGGTTACCTACGCTTATTTGGTTGGATGAGTTTATAGACTCCACTCCCTGGGAAAGGTGTTTATTAAATAGTTAAGGCAATAAAGGGATAAGTAAATATCGTATATTGGTGCGAACTCAACTTTTACAGTGGTTACGGTTGAGTCCGTTGCGGACGGGCCGAAACCAAACTGTGTGTGCTTTATGCTTGAGCAGTTTACTATCAAGTCAAGTCAGACGACTGAGTTGTTTGCTATTTCAAACACCGTAGCCACGTTTATCTATAACGTATTCGTACTATATTGTAGCGATGTGTAGTAGTTGTGAACACTGGCATTTAGATAAATATGACGACATCACCTTTGGGTGTCCGCCCATAGATGACTATAAATTTGTTGTAGAAGTCATTCAACCCATCCTCTGTCCCATTTTCCTAAAAACTTAACACGTGCTCAGGCATTTTAATTGTATTAATATCCACTTGAGTGTTAAGTTCTTAAAGAAGAAAAAAAGGTATGTGAAATCACAAGGACCTCTCTTTGAAAAGAGTTTTTATGTTCCAGAAAACGATCGTTTTTTGTTAAATCGCATAGAAAACGCGCCCTCTTTTAATTAATGTAGTTTCGATGGAAATTCTCAGAAGTCCGCGAGTCTTTTGCTTTACATTCGTATCCGCGAATCAATGCACCTTTCGGCATGGAACATTCGAAAGTGAATATCTTGGTCAACAAAAGTCACTTGACTCCAGTAAGACTACGAAATGCCCCGACAACATGTGAGTGGCAAGGTACATTAATGGAGCTAGAAGACTCTGTACAATATGTAAGCAGGTCTTGATCTGGTGAGCATTGGTGTTTTTAATGGGTGAATTCTTAAGCGTTTGCTTATTAAATTAAACTAAAAAAATTTTTTTTTTTTTATTTATTTTTTTTTTCCCGGCGAGGGCAGGCGAAAATCTTCCATCAGACACTATGAGGATCGTAAGCGCGTGCTCAAAGTAGTGTGAGATTCTTACTCACTAAAAACACCTCCCTTCGTTGTTAATTTTAATACCGCAACTAAGTAGAACTTATCAAGCAGTTTTTATTTCATAAGTTAATCACGATTGGTAGGACACTTTCCAATGGAAGACCCTACATATTCTGCTTTCTTAATGCGGTTTCAATTTATCGCGCAAGGTCCAACGGTTTAGTTCGTTGAAGACGGCGTAGTATGTTTCGTTCGTCCAAGATTTCTAGGACTGTATTGTTGATATGGCTGCTTAACCGGACTTTATGTTTTCGTGCGCAGTTCCTGACTTCATCTTCCACGAAAGGAACTCCGAGGTCTCGATGCAGGTCATTATTTCTTATAAACCATGGGGCACGCACAAATTGTCGTAGCACTTTATTTTCAAAAGTTTGTATTATATTTATATTTGATTTCTTAGTACAACCCCAGAGTTGTATACCATAGGTCCACACCGGCTTTAGCACTTGCTTATAAAGAAGCAGCTTGTTTTCTAAGCTTAGCTTGGAATATTTACCAAGTAGCCAGTACATTTCTTTGTATTTGGCCTCTAGTTCTTTTCGTTTCTTTTTAACATGCGTTTTCCATTTAAGCTTCGCGTCAAGTGTCATTCCCAAATACTTAGCTTCGTTTGCAAAGGGGATACACACCGAGTTTATAGAAATGGGCAAGTGATTTATCTTTCTGTAGGTGAAGTCAACATGTACAGATTTTGTCTCATTAAGGGTAATTCGCCAGATCTTTGTCCACTCGTAGACTTTATTTAAAGCAGTCTGAAGTTTCGCCGTTGAGTCTTCTATTGATTCTCCAACCGCTAAGATAGCGGTGTCGTCAGCAAAAGTAGCGAGAACAGTATCCTCGACGTGTGGTATATCTCTTGTATATAAAAGGTACAAAAGTGGGCCCAGTACGCTTCCCTGCGGTACTCCGGCTAGGATATCTTTCAATTTCGAAACATCATTTCCGTATCGAACACGAAAAATTCTATTTTCAAAATAGCTTGTCAATATATTATAAAGCTTTAATGGCAAAATTCGTCGCAGTTTGAACTTCAAACCTTCATGCCATACTTTGTCAAAAGCTTGTGAGACGTCAAGAAATACGCTCGAACAAATCTTTTTTTCTTCCAGGGATTTTTCAATTACATCAGTAATCCTATGCACCTGATCAATTGTTGAATGCTTAGTCCGAAATCCAAATTGATGGTTGGGAATAAGATTTTGGTTTTCGATAATTGGGAGAAGACGTTTTAGCAAAATCCTCTCAAAGATTTTCGACAGGATCGGTAGAAGAGAAATGGGTCTGTATGATTTTTTATCGTTTGGAGGTTTTCCTGGTTTTAGTACCATAATGACTTCAGCAACTTTCCACTGACTTGGCACGTATTCAAGCCTCAGAGCCGCGTTAATAATGTGTAAGAGCTTTATAAGTGCTTTTTGAGGTAGCATTTTCAGAACTTCTCCGGTAATAAGGTCATACCCCGGAGCCTTCTTTGGTTTTAATTTCCTTATTACAGTTTTAATTTCAGCAAGAGTTGCATTTGTCATTACAAAATTACTATATGCTATTTCTAAAGAACTGGTGCCGGGTACCAGTGTTGGGCCGTCGGAGGGCTTGAAAATTTCTTCAAGATAGTCGGCAAAAACCTCCGCTTTTTCCTTATCCCCCTTAGCCCATTCGTAATTGCCGACCTTGATTGGTGGCGCGGGGATTTTGGGCCTTTTTAAGCATTTTAAAGCTTTCCAAAGCGAGTAATTTGTTTCTTTTCCTGCCGTCAGGTTTTGAACATATGTATTTACTTCGGAAAAATTTTTTATTTGAGTTGATAAATCAATGCTTGCCATTTACTTTTTAAAGATAATTTCTTGTAAATGTTGACCACGACTACGTTTTAAGAGTTCAATTTTGAATCACTTTTTCGAGCATATTGGCTGGTATCTCGCTAATAACACGTGCAATGCTGTCTTCCAAGACTGCAATTGAAACTGGTTTATCGGCATTGACGAGTGATTTGACGTACCTCCATAAAAAATAGTCTAAAGGCATCAGATCGCCCGATTTAGCCGGTCAATTAACCGGTCCAAAACGAGAGATAAATTGCTCACTGAACTCATTTCTCAATTGGTCGATCGATACGCGTTCTGTGTGGCATCTGTCTTGCTGGAACCACATGTCAATCAGGTTCAGCTCGTGCATTTTGGGCAAAAAAAACTTCGAAATCATTAAACATAAGCGGACGCCATTGATGGTAACTTTGTTCTCAGGGTCAACTTTGAAAAAATACGGACCAATGATTCCGCCGGACTATAAGGTACATTGGCAGAGCTCTTGTATTGCCTGAGGTTGCTCACCGGACCTAATATGGCAGTTTTGGGTATCAACATACCCATTCAACCAGAAATGAGCTTCGTCGCTGAAGGCAATTTTTCCATAAAAAAGCGGATCTTCCTCCAGTTGGTCTAAGGCCCACTCACCGAAAATTCGATGTTGTGTCAGGTCATTCGACTTCAGTTCTTGCACGAGCTGTATTTTAAAAGGTTTCAGACTGAGATTTTTGCGTAAAATCTTCCACGTGGTTGAGTAGCATGGTCTCAATTGCTGCGAACGGCGACCAATGGACAAATTACGGTTTTCATTAACGGGCAGATATAGCAGCAATATTTTCCTCTCTACGCACTCTACAGGTCCAATAGCGTAAAATTGGTGCGAAATCTGGTCACTATGGCTTGAATTGTTTGACCAGTAGGTCGATTATGACGACCGCCAAAAACATTTTTCACTGAGCACGAACTTTGATAGTAAAATTCAATAATTTGTAAGCGTCGTTCGAATTCAAAGTATTTCCATGGTGAAATGGCAATGCTTCGGTCAATGTTCAGTTTGACTTTGACACATGTCACAAATCATGCGTGAGCTGTCAAAAATAAACACTGAAAAACCAAACAGCAAAAAATCACTCTTTATAATTCATCATAGAAGATGTTTGCTTTTTGAGGCGAGAAACCTCTCAAATCCATATGCGAGGATATCCAAGTACGAACAGACCTTTCAGGACTTACTTTGTTCATTTTCAAAAGGTCATCGCTATGCCTCGTCTCAAATTATCTGCTCCAGTGTATGGTGCATGTTTGCACCATTTGTATGGACTCCTCTTTACCATTATCCATTTTCTGGGTCCACTGGTGACGATATGTAATCTCGGTGAAAATGGCAACACTCATTTCTTCCTTTTATCATCATTAGACGTGTGAGACAAAAAAAATACAGTTCCTTGAGCGAGTACACTCAAGTTTCTGTTCTTCTGTGCGCCTCCTTCCTTCCTAAAAGAAAGTGTGCTACGTACGCCCTTAGTTCTGAGAAATCTGTCATAAGTTACCTCGTCGACCATTCATCGCCTGTGTGTTACCAGTAATGATGGGGTGGGCCACCAAAATAAAGACGAAGGGAATGCGAGAAGAAAAAAAAAGGAAAAATTAACGGAAAAACTCATCCATGTCGTGGATGAATAATTATAAGAAACTTTAAGTTTATTCGGGTCTTCTTCTCACGTCATCTTCTTCAAGAAAGTCACTTGTCTGATGCCTTAAGTGGATGAAGTACTAACAAAAAGAAATAAAAAAAAGAACTTCTCCAACTCGTCCTTTCGGAGAGACGACACACTACACTATATAGGAATACACACACACACATTCAACCCAAGTGAGAGGGAACTTTCAATTGGAGAAAATTGTGTGAGGTTTTATTGGAGCTCCGTTTATCTGTACATCGTGCGCCCGTAACTTACTTACTCCGACTTCCGACCGGCAGAATACATCAGCTAATGCGAAAGGAATGGAAAAGTCATCATCCCTTATGAAATTAACATTTTAATATTTAATTAGGCAATGGGGTGAGTGTCGGGCTGCACTCATCCGGTAGGGGCGGGTTGGCGATAGTCTAAAGTTTGAGTGCAAATATCCGATGCAAATTGGATTAAGGACTTTCTGCCGGGTGAATTTTTTTTCGCAGACTCATTGGTTATGACACTCTACACCGGAAGAGCGTAGGAGTATTTACTAGCGATAAATAGAATAAATTATTGAGTTAACATGAAAAGCGTTGGTGGGCCTAAAGGAGCCGTTGGCCCAGGGGTTGCTTTCTAAGGAAATGGACCCTTCCCCACCATATCTGATGGACGAGGGAGAGAGGACAGCTAGAGAACAGTGTATCTGTCACACACGTACTTGATTTGTGGCGGGATATGTAGTTTGGCACTTTAAGGTTATTTAAATGCGAAACGGCGTTTCCTGATTTCGCTATACAAACATAGGCAGCAATTTCTTGTTTGAGCTTTCGGCATACGGATACGGGGCATGCTTGTGTGCTTAATAGAGATAAAGGATGGAACATTTTGTTGACACATAATCTGATAAAATAGAATTAAAAGGGGTGCTTTGAGGTCGTTTGGCACTGTCACGATAGCGAAGTTGAAATCATTTCTAGCGAATCAACTTGAATGAGTTGTGTTTTTAATACCAAACCCAACGATGAGTTAGAACATTTTGTAGTCTACGAGTACAAGTTTGTCATGGAAAAACATTTTAAATTTGAAGTGCGGTAAAAATAGTTTGGCCTCATAAATGATGAAGTACGGAATTGTCGATAACATGCATGGTAATGTTACCCCACACACCTGTGACTTGATTTGTGTTACTACGACATCCATGGCACCTGTCTCGTGAGAAAATTGGATATTATATTTATAGGAAGATTAATACTCATTCAATCGTAGGAAAGAATTTCCATTTTCGAAATCAGTGCAGTGAGCTATAAATAATATTGTAGCTCGTGCATATCAGGGGATCAGTAGAAGAGATGAGAGCTGTCCCATACTTCGAATAAGGCATACTATCCGAATGTTAGGAGGAAGAAATTCAGTTTTCTTTAAAATAGTCTTTTTTCTCGGGAAACATCTCATCCATATCCATGCTAAGTCCTTCCAGGATTGTGTAGTTCTTAACCAAACACTATGACAGTAGGTGTTGAGTGGAAAAACGCCATGCGAAAGAGGACGCTCTGCAATATAAATCACAACTTGGAACCTGTAAATCACAATGAACCATTCCAATAGCTTCTGGACCGAAAACATCAGATAAAAGCAACTTTTTTTCTTTAACTACCTGGAAGGGGAGATTTTTTGACATCTGTACGTTTTCGAGTGTCTATAATGCTTCTAGACAGGTGTTAGGAACATGTATGTGTTTTTTTGGTTGCGCCAATGGATGTGGTAATCTTCATAGATGCGGTAGCCCGTGTCACCAACATGCACGATTCGCAACACCCGAGTGTTCGATGCCAAGAGTGCGCCTACGTACTAATCCACACCCTTACGACCTTCAACCACTCTCCCCGCGGGACTGCCGTTAGGTATTACTTCGCGGGGCTGGTGAGCAATTATGCTCTATTCTACGAGGCTGCCTCTTGAGCTCTTCTTAGGGCTTCTGCTCTTCGCAGCGCGTACTGTACGCGCACTATAAATGAGCAGATCTCCATCCACTTGTCCTCTGACTGCGTCATGTGACTAATGAGATTTTCTGGACTTGGCAGATTTACCCTTTCTTCTGCAAAGCGTCTGCAGTAGAACACTGCATGCAACGCATCCTCTTTCTCATTTTGGCATTCTGGGCACTGCGGCGAACTATCGTGTCCAAATCTGTGGAGGTATTTCCGGTAACCGCCGTGCCCAGACAGGAACTGTGTGATATGGCAGTTACAGTTCCCCCATGATCTCTTTGTCCATGTTTCTATGATGGGAATAAGCTTGTACGTCCACCTGCCTTTTGTGTAACGGTCCCACCTGGTTTGCCACAGCATTGCGGATGCTGCCTTTTCTTCTTCCTTGACCCTCTTTGCTTCTTGCCGGTTCGATGATCGCCTAAGATATACCCTCTTCATCTCATCCGCGAGGATGTCTATTGGGATCATTCCAGTAAAAACACAGGCTGCATCATAGGGGATTGTACAGAATCCACTGATCACTCTGATTGCACATAGCCTGTGAGCTGATACTAACTCTCTCCTACACTCATTTGTCACCAGCGCACCCGCCCATATAGGAGCAGCGTATAGCAGTACCGAGCTGACCACTCTGGTCAGCAAGATCCTTCGGGCGTATCCAGGTCCGCCGATGTTCGGTAGCATTCGGGCGAGTGCCGCCTGCATCAGCAATGCTTTCTTAGTAGCGTACTCGACGTGGGTTGTAAAGCGCAGCCGATTGTCGATCATGACTCCAAGGTACCTTAAGGATTCTTTGGATCTAATTGTCTGGTTTCCGACGCGGAAGTTCGCGTATTCCGCCACCTTGCGACTGATTATTAGTACAGCTTCAGTCTTGTGTGCAGCTACTTCCAGACCCGTAGACTCCAGCCATTCCTTTATCTTTGAAATTGCCTCGTCTGTGGCAGACTCCACCTCGTGGATGTGCTTGGCTACTGTAACCACTGCTATGTCGTCAGCGAAGCCAATAACCTTGACTCCCTCAGGCAGGGTTAGTTGCAGAACTCCGTCGTACATAATATTCCATAGGAGAGGTCCAAGGACGGACCCTTGTGGGACTCCCGCGGAAACACTGTAGTGCTTAGCACCATCGTCCGTATGTTACTTTAACCTCCTGTTACTGAAGTAGTCTGTGACTATCCTCAAGAGGTAGTACGGTGTATCCATCCTGGCCAAGGATCTCCTAATAAACGACCAGTTCGGCAAGTTGAACGCGTTTTTGACGTCGAGCGTTACTACTGTGCAGTATCTTTTTGTCCCCCATTTCCATCTTTTCCCTTGTATTGCTTCAGTTGCTGTATCTACTACCGCCTTTATTGCATCGATGGTAGAACGAGATTTTCTGAAGCCGTACTGGTGATCTGACAGCGCTCCGTTTTCCTCCGCCGCCGCCAGCAGTCTGTTGTATATAATACGCTCTAGGATCTTACCTAGAGTATCAAGCAGACATATTGGGCGATACGATAATGGTTCTCCGGGTGGCTTCTTGCCCTTTCGAAGCAGCACTAGGTGTTGTAGCTTCCATGGCGTAGGGAATATCCCCTCCTCTAGACACCTTTGCATCTTCGCTAAGAAGATGTCCGGTCTCGTCTTGATAGCCATCTTTAATGCCTTATTCGGTATGCCATCTGGTCCAGGTGCTTTGGTGTCTCCCAATTTTTTTGCAAGCAGCAAAAAGTTCTTCCGACGTGATGGCAGGGATATCTTCCATATTGGTCTCCCTTGTGATGGTGACCATAGTAGTTGGTCTATGCGGGAATAGGTGCTCTACTATAGTCCTTAGCATTGCAGGGCAGGTTAGTTATAGGGACCTGTTGCCTTTGAGCTTCTTCATCACCACCCTATACGCTAAGCCCCAGGGGTCTAGGTTAGCCTCGTCGCAGAGCTGTCTAAAACTCCTTGACTTACTCTTTTTAATGGCACTTTCCAGTTCCCGTCTCGCCAGTTTAAAGTTGGTTAGTCGTTCTTGGAAATCTTCTCTTCCTCTGGATCTCCGAGATCTTCGTCGTGCTTGTAGACACTTCGTTCTGAGCTGTTTAATCTCGTCGGTCCACCAGTTGCAAGGATCGCCTCTTTTACTGACAGATCTTCTGGGCATTGATGCGTCGCACGCTGCGGTAATGGTCTGGATTAGCTGATGAGAAAGGACTTCAGCCGATCCATTGTTCATTGTTGCGCTGGTGTTTAGTATTTCCTTGAACATATCTTTGTCAAGCAGCGTGTCCTTCCACTTTGGCCCTGTTAGCGTGGGGCACGGTTTGCGTTTCTCTTTGCCGACATTGAATAAGATAGCCTGGTGATCGCTATGGGTATATTCTTCACTGACCCGCCATTTAGTTTTCCGCAGGAGTGAGTTGCTCATGTATGTGATGTCGATGATTGACCCTCTGCCTGCCTTTTGGAACGTTTCAGCTGCACCATCGTTGGCCAGAGTTATATCCAGTCTTGCTAAGGATTCGAGGAGAACTCTCCCTCTTACATCTGTGGTTTTACTCCGCCAATGATAGACTGGGGGGTGCATAGCAGCTATAAAAATGTACACCATTTATCTTAGCAGATACGAAGTGGTCTCCCCGATGGCCGACTAACTGCAGGGCATAATTCCCACAGGTCCATATCGCGGCCTTTTTTGTGTTATCATCTATCCAGCTGCTTCCGTCTATGGGTTTATACGGTTCGCTTATTAGGCCTACGTCGATTCTTTTCTCCCTTACTGTTTGCGCCAGAAGGTCCTGCGCGGCTGCGCAGTGGTTTAGATTTATCTAGACAGCATTTATCATATTAATTTGGCCAGTGCCTTCTTGAGTACCGGGCAATTGCTGCTACCAGCCACGTGTCCAGCGTTTTCTGGCGTAACCATCTTACACCAGAAGCATAATGCGTCCACTTTGCATTCTTTGGCTATGTGACCTTCTTCTCCACAGTTTCTGCACAGCTTGGATCGGTCATGCTCGGTCTTGCACTGGCGCGCCGTATGGCCAAACTCCAGACACCTGAAGCATTTGGTGAGGGTCTTTCGAAAGCGAATTCGGCAATTTACCCAGCCGACTTTGATTTTACCGGATTCCAGCAATTTGTTCGCCATCTCTGCTGCTAGGCCCACTGTCGCGATCTGCGTGCCACCGTAGCCCTTCCTAAGACTGAGCACATTTCCTTCGACAACTCCAATGTTGTACTGCGCTTTGATTGCATCGCAGATGTCACTTCTGGTGGTGACTTCGTCAAGGTCTTTGATTTCAATCGTGGATCTCTGCACTAAAGTGCGGATTTCCGCTTCTGCGCCAAGATTTTCGCCGATTTTACTCCTGAATTTTTCGGTTCTGTCACCAGATTCGCGCAGCTGGAACAACAGGTCTCCTTTCTGGGTTCTCCTAATCTTTATAACCGCTTCACCCAGGTTATGGAGTTTGGGGTCCCCTTTGACCCTGAGAAGTATTTCGGCATATGAAAGTTCATCCTTGCTTGCCACCACGATTGCGTCAGGTTGCGTTTTTTCGCGCGCGGGCTTTCTTGGCTTCTTTTTGGGAATTTCAACCAGGCGCTGTCGTCGCCCTTGGACAGTTCTTTACTCGCCGTCCTAGCGCTTATTTGATCGTTTGTGGCCTGCTCATTCATTGTCGATTTGGCGGGCTTCTTGGGATGGGCCTTCTTTCTCTTTCCGGCATTGCTTTGATTTTGGGGCACCACTTTGCCACGTGATGCCTTGCCTTCTTCGCTTCGACTAAGGGCGGTGACTTCGGCGGGCGTTTCGAGCTCGGCGACTCTATAGGCTCTAGCCTTCGTTTGGGCCCCGAAATCACCTTAAGCCATGGGGATGTTTGGGAGGTGTTTTCTTTACTGACAACTTTCTTGGGCTTGCTATCACGCATCTCGTTCGCCGAGAGCTCATAGAGCGTTTTGATGCTTTCTATTGCATCCCGCATTGGTTGGTGAATTGATCGCCTTTTACCATCCTCCAGCATTTCCACTAGGGCTTTTATTTGTTCCCCTAATTTGTGAAACACGGAGGGCTGGTTATTCGGATCCAGCACCATCCACGCATTTCTTTGAGGCGCCGCTTCTCCATCAGGACTCCTCTGGGGCGATGGCGGCTGTCTAGCCGGAGATCTTCTCACCATCGAGCTCTTCCGGAATGGGTTCTCTCCGTTGATCTCATTCTCCTGGTTTTGTTGATGTTGATGTTGTTTATTTGTGTTCATTTTTGTTGGGTCCCCACTCAAAGCCGCTGTCAATGCTCGGGTGTGTAGTCACCTAGCGATCCCATGGTTACCTATGCACGCAGTGAGGCCATGCAAGGGTTGACACAGACCCTTATGGGGTTATGTGCCAGAGCCGGATCGGTGCTAACCAGGAATGTTACATCTGGACCTACACCACCAACTTAATGGCGACGAAACATTGAACGTACTTTGAGGCCTGCCAGGGTTTTAACGGGACGGGGGCGTTCACAGCATTAGCCTGAAAGCCATTTCAACAGGATTTCACTCCTGCTTACTCAGGTAACAGAATACTGCAAACGTCAGCCCATATGTCAATCATTCTAGAGATTTGATTCCAGTATACCATAATTACGACCTTACTGGGCTCAGTCGTAATGCCTAAAAGGCAGTGTTGAAATTGAAGTGTCCACTGGTAGGTACCAGTTTAGCTATGGTTTCCCACGGTGCCATCTCTTTACCCAAAAGCTAGGAGATGGGTTAGCACATAGTTGAAGACGGTGCCGACTCGTCTTGTCGCAGAAAGTTCTTAGGGGTTCCTGTGGCCTTTTCAGCGCGCCCTCCTTCTCTGCCGCTCTTGGTCGGGGACTGTTTATTTGTTATTCGCAGCTAACCTGCATATCTGCAGGCCGATCACCATCCGCCACCTGTGACCCCCCCAGTAGTCTGAGCTTAGCCTTGGGGTATGTGTTTGTGTGTGCGTGTATGTGCGTGTGTGTGCATGTGTGTAAATTAAACTAAATCTTCATACCGAATCGAGGACATTAGATTTTGACCAAAATCCGTCGATGACTTTGTAAGTTATTAAAGAAAAGGTACACAAGATTCAATTAATTTTTTGTTAAGAATAGAGGACTAAAAGGTACTAATCGAAATCAATTAATTTAGCGTGCTCTTAGAGAAAATTTGAAGAAAAAAAGAAATCGGGCCAGAATCATATGAGTTATGCAAGGAATAGTACAAATTTGGAACTGCGGGTGCGGTACAATCTACAATTTCATTAAAACAAAGTATCCCAGAAATGACCTTAACTTTTTAGCAAAATTTAATTATTTTTTCTTTAAAAGAACAGGAACTGCATGCATCAGTAAAGGAGATTCATCACTAAAACATCAGACTAACTGCTCTTTTATTTTAAAGCCTAACACCACGGTTAGTTAGACTAAATACAAATCTTACAGTGTCCCGTACATTTCTTTACTCAAAAAAAAAGGCTGGAAAAAAGTTATAGAACAAATTGAAGTCCGTACACCGCCGACTACATATTAAAAGAAATATATTCGGCTTAGAACATTAATTGAAACTTTTGGTTAAAGCCCTGTAATTTTTCTCCAATTCACTTCAAGTTTGTATTTAACACTTTCTTGCTCGGCGGAATGGGGGGATCAACCCACCTGCCACACGTTTTTTTTTCTTAGCTTTTCCAAAACCTTTCAAGCTTAACCAGTCAGGTTTAACCTGTTTTTTTTACCATTTTCTGATTAACTTGTCCTAAATTCTAATAGGTTATGAAATATCGAAAACCATTTTAGAATACTACAGATTCTCTTTATCAAGAAGTGCTTTCCCTGACCCATTTCGGCTAGTTTTTTTTATAATGACTAGAGCTCAAGGGATTTTCTGTACCTTTAAAATGTTTGCCAGTTAATACCATATAAAGGGTTTTCCAATAGGGACTTGACAACTTTGAATTTAATTTGTGAACGCACTCTTTCACTGATCATCAAACTGTCACTGTCAATTTATTCAGTAAACTCAACATTTTCATCATGGTAAAGTACACGAACGAGCAACGTCTGCAAATTATAAAAATTTTCTACCGAAATTCGGAGTCGGTGACTGCAACTTTAAAAGCGTTAACTCCAATTTTCGGTCGTAATTCTCGCCCTAGTAGACAGGTAATAACAAGTTTTGTGCAAAAATTTGAGTCTACATATTCGTTGTGTGATGTTGCCGTGTCAGTCGCGTGGATCGAAGTGTCGAAATTATCGCTGCCGTTCAGGCGTCCATAGCAAACGATCCAAATCAGTCAATTCCACGGCGTTCTCAAGAATTGGGCATCGCTCAGACCACATTATGGCGTATTTTGCGTAAGGATCTTGGTTTACACCCATACAAGATCAAGCTGACTCAAGAATTGAAGCCGATAGACCATTTGAAGCGACATACGTTCTCCGATTGGGTTCTGAAGAAGATGCGCCAAGATGATGAATTTCATCGCAAAATCATCTTCAGTGACGAAGCTAATTTTTGGCTCAATGGGTTCGTCAATAAGCAAAATATGCGTTATTGGTCGGGTGAAAATCCACATGTGCTTCATGAATCACCACTTCATCCACAAAAAATAATTGTTTGGTGCGGTTTGCATGCTGGCGGCGTTATTGGGTCATATTTTTTCGTCGACGATAACGATCGCACGTTACTGTGAATGGTCAGCGTTATCGCGCCATGATGACCGATTATTTTTCGCCCGAATTGGAAGATATGGACTTGGACGAAATGTGGTTTTAACAGGATGGTGCCAAAAGCCACACAGCACACGCTACAATGGATTTATTGAAGAGTAAGTATGGTGAGCGTGTTATCTCAAGACATGGGCCAGTCGATTAGCCGCCTTGTTCGTGCGATTTATCGCCGCTTGACTATTTTCTGTGGGGCTACGATAAGTCATTGGTTTATGCCAACACGTCGACGACGTTGGAAGAACTCAGAGCCAACATTGAACGCGAAATAGCGGCCGTTTCCACCGAAATGTGTGCCCGAGTCGTTGAAAATTGGGTCCAACGAATCGACCGCTGCAAACGTGCCCGCGGTGGCCAGATGTACGAAGTCGAGTTCCATTCATAAATGTTTTGATTGTACTTCAAGCCGATAACAAAGTTTTTTAAATATCTCAAATAGTTTGCGTTTTATTTAAAAAAAAAGTTGTCAAGTCCTTTTTGGAAAACCCTATAGTAATTGTTAAAAAACGAAAGCGACGTCTACCACATCTCGTCCGTTTAATATTAGTGAAGGTGCTAGTTTCGGTAAGGGAACTTCCGGTTTTCTGGACTATTTTTTTCAAGAATTATGATAGCCCGGCGGGCTAGGTGCTATTAGTCTGAGGATATCTACAAGTCTATACTAAGATTAATTCATTTGCATGATATAGTTTTGGTAGACTTCATATATACCCCGTGTTCACATTAAAATCTTGAGGAAATCGTGTACTACACTATCATAGCATCTATTTTTATTATTATTTATTGTGGCATAATGTTTACAATATTTATAGTTATAATGCTCGTATTACAGAGATTTGGTTGAAGCACCTTACTACGAAAATATTATTATAAATGCTTAAAATAATATCACAGACTTTTATAAATTAGAAGGAAAAGCCACTAAAAACCTTCACTAAAATAAGTTCTATGCCCGATATCCTTGGAGGGAAAAGAGAAGTGGTTGCATAACTGGGTTTGAAAGTACAAACTTACTATTTAATTAATATTTTGGAAATAAATAAATAAAATATAAATATATAAGTAAACAAATGAATAACTAAATAAGTAAATACGAGTAGATAAATTAAAAATTAGTAAATAGATAAATAAATAAATAAATAAATATATAAATAAACAAACAAAATAAGTAAAGCAAAAAATAAGACAAGAAAAAATTAATAAATAAATAAATAAATACAAGAAATAAATATATGATTAGTTGAACTAAACTAAGAACAGAAAAAAGTGTTGCATTCACTATGATGCTAAATTTATGATTAAGTCATTGTCAGAGGATAGACACGATATATTATATTGGTTCCAAATCTTTTCAATTCTATTTTCTACCATTTCTATATTTGATATTTCATGTAGTTCTTTTGTAGAGAAAAACCAAGGTAGATTTAGGATCATTTTCATTAATTTTCGCGCACCTACCCCAGACTGGAGATCCGTAGAATATTATGGCTTGAAAGATAGCCTTAAAAATTAGTAATTTATTCGGGTCATTCAATTTCGAATTTCTACATATGAAAGGGTAAAGAATTCTTATGGTTGTGTTGACTTTTTTAATTACTTCTTGCACATGAAGATTAAAAGTTAAGTGTTTGTCTAAATATATACCAAGGTACTTTCCATTCGATTTCCACTCAATCTGAACACCGTTCAATAGAAGTCTGTTGCTTGGTAGTAAACAAGCTTTCCTTTTACGAGTGAAAAAGATAGCTTGAGTCTTAGAAGCATTAATTTTGATTTTCCAGTTAATACAGTATGATGCGAAAGCATGTATAGCTGATTGCAGATTCGTTTCAACATTGAAACCAATTGCATCAGATGAGTAAATGCAAGTATCATCTGCGAACAGGGCGATACTACAGTTTGTCAGATTAGGGAAATCGGAAGTGTATACATTATATAAGACTGGAGCCAGAACGGACCCTTGTGGAACTCCAGCATTAATTAATTTATTGCCTGAAAAGTAAAGATTAATTGACACTTTAAAATTTCGTAATGATAGGAAAGACTGAATAATTTTGACAAGATACAGCGGGAGGTTAATGCTGGTAAGCTTATGTATTAAGCCATCATGCCATATGGTGTCGAAAGCTTTTTCAATATCTAAAATTATCATACGGGTACTTTTTCCATCTGATAGATTGTTCTTAATGTCCTTTATAATACGATGTACTTGGTGTGTAGTACTGTGAAAAGCTCTAAAACCAAATTGTTCAGAAGGTAGAATAGAGTTGTTCTCTAAGAAGGAAATAATTCTGTTCTTTATGATTTTTTCTAGACATTCACTCAAAGAACTAAGCAAGCTAATTGGTCTATAGCTACAGGTTAAATTCGGTTCTTTTCCAGGCTTCAAAATGGGAATTATCTTGGCAATTCTCCAATGTATTGGGAAATATCCATATCTTAGGCAGCAGTCAAATAGTTCCGTTAATTTCGTAAGAGCAAAAGGTGGTAGGTTCTTAAGACATACATTCCTAATACCATCAAGGCCAGTAGATTTTCTAGTTTTTAGTCTACTTATAAGATCTTTTAGTTCTTTAATAGGTATGCGATTAAAATCATTATCTAAAGTTTGAGAATTAAAGAAATCTACGGACTGTTTGACGGAAGCTTCAATGTGCATAGGTGGGGTAATATTATTGGCAATCGAATGATTGAGTGAGAATTTGTTTGCTAGCGCATTAGCCTTATCAACACAAGAAAGCATTACAGAGTCCCCTGTTTTAAGGGGAGGAATATAGATACGTTTTTTTTTAATTACTTTGATTATATTCCAGAATGGCTTGCTGCCCTTGTCTAAACATTGGAGCTTTTCGTTCCACGATTGGTTTTTGAAATTAGCAACAGCGAATTTAACTAAAGAATTCATTTTCTTATATTCGCTGGGATAAAAATCATTTGTCGTGCGTATCTATCTAGATTTGCAGGTGTTTTTTTGCGTAATAAACTGAAGAATGTAATGCGGTAAAATATTTGAGGCATTACTTAAGGCCGTTTTCTTAGGTACTGACAGATCAAAGCTCTCAAAAATGGCATTTGTAAACATATTTACATTTTGATCAATTTGAGTTGGACTGTTATTTTGAACCCAAGCATTTTCCAGTTTTGATCGCATTAACCTTTTAAATAACTTCCAATTGGCGTTTTTGATGTCATATATACGATTTGAGCATTTAACTGGAGAAAGAATAACACTACATTTAACAGGTAAATGGTCAGAACTGAGTTCATTAAGTGTTATGTGAGGAATGAAAAGGTCAGGCATATTAGTTAAAAATAGATCTAATGTAGATGGGTTCCTGTTCCTGTTAGCTGGAATATAGGAAGGATTTGGTGGATGAAGAATATCAAAAGAATGCCTTGAGTTTAAGTCTGCAAGAATGTTACCCCAGGCGTTGGCTCTGAGACAACCCCAGCATCTAAGTATGCTTCGATACTCGTATGACAACAAAAAGTTATTTATCATATTTTCATCACAACCCATTTGTTTGTATTGGACACCTAAAGTGTATGTCGTCGATTTTTCAAAAAGCAAACAATCAAAAATATTTCCAAGATTTTTTTTTTCATGCTCAAGGTGGTGATCAACCCTTGGCTGACGTTTGATTATTTGGCAATGCCCGAGGTAACATCGATAGAACGTCTTGCAATTAAACCAAAACATTTATTATATAGAACATTGGTGCCCTTAAGGTTTAAACGGCAACTCAAATACTATTTACATGCCTCGTATCTCTAACGAATAAATGGGGTCACACGATATTAGAAAACACCAATTTCGTTTGCGCCTTCAGTCAAAAGATATCCACACACATCAACCGGAGTATAAGGGCTATAGCAGATCATATCTTCAATAACTTGGGACCGTCTCCATTAAGTTGATTCTCATGATGATTAATTAAGTTACAAATATAAATCTGCCTTTCGATTGTTGTATTTCTACCGTTGTGTTTTCTTATTTTCGATTTTTAATTAATCAACTCATGATCAGGTACCTAGTAAGCAAAGTGTTACACACATGTTAGCTACTGAAAAAGTGTTCCCAAAAGAACAAGTTTTATAAATACAGAACACTCGTATGTATATTTTAACATCGTTCTCAGCCAGAGTGATTGATCATTGGAATCGAAACGCCATTTACTTTATCTTCTGAACTACAAGTTCAGGTCGTGTAATAGTTTGGTTCGATTCCGAATGCATGTGCATTAGCATAAATGTCAAGGCAAGTGATTGCATTTGAAGCAAATAACAACTCACTTATCGGCTCTCAATTTTCATTTAAGGCTTTAAGAGTCCATTGACCTTAAGGTACTTAAGATTCCACCTTGAGTTTTAAGTGTCGTCTGCATAAATTCTTCGATTAGGCCAGTCGGCTTAAGGCATTCGTAGGCCTACGTGTCAACAATAGATTTGACTTAATTGCTTGGGTTTGCTCGAGTATGTACTTAAGTGGTATGATGAAGTGCAAATGGAAATAAATAACCAAACTGATGGTTTGATGGGTTTTTAGTTTTCATTTTCAACCTTGAAATAAAAGTGGAAATATACTTTGCTGCAAACATGTGAGTTGCCCTTGTCCTTGATGTAAACACCGAGTTCAACATTACTGATGTAGTTCGACTATAGATCGAGATGCACCTTGATCTGAAGCAATGATCTTCTAAATTCGGTTGCAAACTGCAAAGAAGTTTCTTTTTCAGGCTAGCATGTCATGACTGATATCCTTTTCCCAATGGTAGACAATATGTACATGGAAATATTCTTCAAAATGCCATGAGACTAAGGGAATCGTCTGTGGAAGAGAGCTGGACATGTACATAGTAGGTGGAGGATTGTCTCCTCCTCTTCTTCTTCCATGCAGCTTCTACAGAAATCATTTGTAAAAGCGTCGAGCCTTCTTTGCGTGCTTGCCTATGAGGCAGTGTCCAGTGATGATACCTATTATGGCGTTGAGATGTTTCCTATTTAAAAGGATCAGACACTTAGAGCGATTCAGAAACAGCTTTGGCCAGATCTGTTTGGTCGCTAGACATGTTGCCCAGCAGTCCACCTAAGGTCTGTTCTTTTATTGGCATCCAGCTTTAGTGTTAGTTTGCACGTAGCGATTGGTATACCTATACTACCTTTATTCGATAGAATAGGTAGAGTGGTTCCAATCGGCTCTGCAGTTCCCTGGAATGTCTCTGTGGCCCGGCACCCAACAAAGGTGAATGTTGAACTGCTCTGCCATCTCCATGAGAGATGATCGGCATTCAAGGGCAGTTTTAGAACACAATGAGACTGAGTCCAGGGACTTGATGGCGGCCTGACTATCCGAAAATATGCGGATATCCTTTGCAGATATCACGTTTTTCTTCAGCCAGGACAGAGCTTCTTTAATCGCCAAAATTTCCGCCTGGAACACGCTACAGTGATTTGGAAGGCGGAAAGAGAGGCTTAGATTTAGCTTACCTGATAAAACACCGCCACCAACCCCGCTATCGGTTTTAGATCCATCTGTGTAGGGATGGATTGACTTGTTCTCCATGAAAGCATCTTCCTCCCTGAAGGATTTCTCAAAACAAACATCAGATACGGTGTAATCGATGCTCCCCGGGAGGATTCCTAATGAATTATTTGTCCACTGTGTAATCGCTGTAAGGCGACTAGCTGCAGTCGCAGCCACTTGCCTGCTGAAAATATGGAGGGGTGTGGACTTTGGACTTAGACTTAGTTTAATGCAGTTGACTGCACACGACAACCCCGTAAGTAAGTATCGATCTTATGACCGAGATGTATAGCCCGTTGGTTATGCGAGGTTGAAGGCTCCATTTATTCCAAATGGCTTTTCTGCAAGAGAATAAAGCTGTTGTAGCTTTATTGACTCTTTCTTGAATGTTAGGTTTCCAGTTTAGTTTCCCGTCAAAAGTGAAACCCAAATATTTTGCTGTATCGGAGAAAACTAAACTGGTACCATTCATTGAAGGAGGGTCTAGATGAAATTTAGTATTTCCTGGAAAAGACCACAGCGACCTGCCCATCGGGTTAATCTATTGAGATTCACTTGAAGGAGTTCTTTAATGGTATTGAGATGCTTACCTGAGACGGCTATAGCAACGTCATCCGCATAGGCAATAACCGTGCATAGGCAATCACATCGCCTTGCGGCGTACTTCTGCTGACATATCTCACCCAGTTAGAGTTGATTATTCTGCTTTTTAGCATGAGACTAATCAACTCACCAAGTGAGTCGTCTACCTGCAGAGTTGACAGCGCAGTCGTGATTGCGGATGTGTCGACGTTGTTAAAGGTGCCCTCAATGTCCAGGAAAGCAACAATTGTGTACTCTTTATATTGTAAGGATCGTTCGATGTGGCTAGTCAAAGAGTGCAGAGCCGTTTCCACCGACTTTCCTTTACAGTAGGCATGGTAAGCAGTTGACAGATGTCTTGGATCAATTTTAGCTCGTATATGGATATCAATCAGTCGTTCTAGAGTTTTCAGAAGGAAAGATTATAGACTTATACATAGGTCTGAGGTCCTTGGGACAACATGAGAATATTTCTCGGCTTTGGTAATGAAAACTACATTGACTTCTCCCCATGACAGTGGTATGTGGATGAGTTCTACACAGCTCCTCATAATACTTTCTGGCATAGGCAGAATAATATTGTATCTGAGGACCTCTGTAGCTCGGCAGGTATTATACCGTCCGGACTAGCAGACTTGTATGGTTTGAAGCTATGAAGCGCCCAGAGCAGTTTGTCTCTCGTAATCAGACCATGAATTTTGGTCACGGTTGCAGTAGGCCTATTTGGGCCTATCGACGTATGAAACTCGTTTTTTTCCATGGTTTTGAAAATATCAAGGTGCGTCATTAAAGCTTCAATACCTCGATGACTAATGGTCGAAATATCATTAAATTTTTGACGCGTAACGTTTAAAGGCTTGTATTGTACTAACTAACTGGGTATGTGGGCATGTAATGATGAATGAATTTGATTTTCCCTATGACTTTTCTTCCGTCGATCTTCTTACTTCTACTAATTGTGATAATGTTTTTACTGAAAGTTCCTATTGTCTTAATTAATTCTTTTGTGCCCATCAGAATGTTAGAAGCCTAAGAGAAAATTTCCCAGCCTTGATCGCTCATCTGGATTCCTTTCAGTGTACTCCAGATTTAGTTTTTGTAACAGAAATATGGATTTTTGAGTCTGAAAAAGATGATTATTACATTCCTGGTTATAAATTTTTCGTCAATACTAATGAGAGTTACTCCTCTGGTGGTGTGGGATGTTTTATTAAAGAGAACTATGTACATTTTATTCGTGACGTACTGTGTGTAACTTTTGTTAGTGCTGATGTACTAAAAGTTTCAGTTGAAATCTGTAACGAGATCTATGTATTCATTTGTGTTTATAGGCTTCATACGTACGATATCTCGTCATTTATGGAAGAATTTTCTTGTCTCCTTGAAAAGGAAAAAGCTAAAAACGTCCTCTTAATTGGTGATTTCAATATTAATTTATTAGAAAAATGTAATACTTTTTCAAGTTACTTGGCTTTACCAGCATCACATGGTCTAACATCTTTTATTAATGAACCTACTAGACCTGCTTCTGGCACTTGCTTAGACCATATTTATGGAAGGTTCAAAAATAATTCGTCTAAAATTTGCGAAAAATGTGTTCTTGATTTAAAGATAACTGATCATTCTTTGACTGGGTTATTATTCAATACGTTGGAAAGTGAGAATTCTTGTACTCATGAACCCAATAACAAATTTAAGAAGATAAACTACAGGAAACTGTTAATAACCTTTCTCTTGAATTTTGGGATGATGTGTATACATCCGAGAATGCATCAACTTCAGTCTCAATCTTTATGCAACTACTTAAAAAGTTCTCAAAAACGCCTTAAACCCTGGATTTCGAATTATCTTTTACACAAAATAAAAGAGAAAAACAAGCTGAGATTAAAATTGCAAAAACACCTTAACAATTTGAATTTAAAAAATCTGTATAAAACAATGTGTAAAGTAATTAAAAAAGAAATTCCAATTTGTCGGGATGAATTTTACCGATCGCAATTCACTTCCGCAAGAGGAAATATCAAAAATGAATGGAAAATTGTGAATAATATTCTTAATAATACTTCTGTTCGGAGTAAAACTTCTGCTATACGTGTTGATGGCTGTCTAGTGACTGATAAACTAGTCATTGCGGTTGCTTTTAACAGTTATTTTACAAACATATCAGAAAGTTATAAATTATCTGGTCAGCTTTTTCAACGGCCATGTTACAATTCGGTATTACAGCCAGAACAAACGTGTTGCAACACTTTTGTATTTGAGCCAATAACTTTGCTTGAAGTTCTAAAAACCATTGGCACGTTGAAAAACACAATCTCGAGCAGTGCTGATGGAGTTTCAAATATTGCCCTTAAAAAGATTGCATTTTTTATAATCGATGTCCTGTCCTATATTTTTAATCGGTGTATTCTAGAAGGTGTTTTTCCAGAAGAACTTAAGTGTGCTGACGTCGTACCGCTTTTTAAAAAGGGTTCAACGATAGAAATGAGCAATTATAGGCCAATATCACTACTTCCAGCAATAAGTAAAATCCTTGAGAAACTCAGTTCGGTTTCCAAAGAGGCAGGTCAACAGAAGATGCTCTTCTTGAGTTTTGTGGTAGAATCATGTCGAACCTGGACAAGAAAAAGTGTACAGCTGGGTTATTTATCGATATTTCGAAAGCTTTTGACATGGTCGACCATGACACTCTTTTTCAAAAACTTGAAAAAGCAGGTTTTCGTGGATTCATGCTTCAATGGTTTAGGTCTTTTCTTACCAATAGAACACAAAGGGTAAAAGTTGATGAAGTAAGGAGTGTTCCTCTTTCCCTTAATTTAGGAGTACTCCAAGGCTCAGTCCTAGGGCCAATTTTATTCTGTAGAGATTACATTAATAAAAAATGATTAAATTATCGAGAAGAAAAAGACGCTCGCACAGTATTCGATCAAATTTCAAAAATCAAGTCTTTATTTTACACTGAACTCTATCTTCCTACGTTTGCACTGTCATAAGCAAGGTTTTTTCAGTACTTCGTTTACATAAAAGTTACATTTACATTTGTAAGGTTTTTGCAATGTTAAAACCGCCACAATTCCTTATTTATATCAATTCCCTGTTCTCACTTTTGCAGATGATGTTGGTTTCTCATATGGCTCAATTAGCCGCCTTGACCTGTTATGCGAGCTGAATTCCGACCTTAGTATTTTAAGATGTTGGTTTACTGCTCACAAATTGGTTATAAGCCCGAAAACCAAGATTATGTTTTTTAGTCTTTCGCCTGTTCCTGACTGCAATGTTGATATTTTTTTTTCATTCAACTGATTGCCAAAAATTCAAGCTTTCAACATGTGACTGTGCATCTGCTTCTTCTCCAATTACTTTTAATGATGACTTGAAATGCAGCGATAAATGTTTTCCGATAGAAGTTGTCGACGAGTTCAAATATTTAGGCCTTATCATTGACACAAACATGAGCTTCGGTAAACATATAGATGTTCTAAGAAAATATTTCCGTTGTACGCTCAGACACTTCTTCTATTTGCGCAACATATGTACGACAAAGTTGCTGAAAACCATTTACTATGGGCTTTTTGGGGTGGTACATATAGGAATAAAGTACAATCTATTCTAACTCTTCAGAAATATTCCTAGTTATCCTTTACACTGTGACTTAAGGATTCTTCCTGTTCGTCATTTGTATTGTTATAAAGTGTTAAAGACTTTTTTTATGAATTCCGGTAACTGGAATTTTAGATTAATCTCAAGCTACAGTTTACGTAGAAACTTTTTGTACATGGTAACTGTTCCGTCATTGCATACTACTGCATATCGTAACTTTTATGATATTTCTTCTCATCGTCTTTTCAATAAATTGCCTCATTCTATTAGAGCTACGAGTATTAACGTTCCTCAAGAATTTTTTAAACGTGTAAGAACCTGGCTATTTAATTTTAATTTTGAAAGCATTGTATAATGCCTTCGCTCCTTTTTAGTTTTTCCCAGTGAACCACCTGGTAGTCTAGGACATTGATACTCCTTAGACTATCCAGACGGCTTTCGGGACTGAGCTGCACCAGGAAGAACGGCAGACTCCGTTTCTCCCGCCTGGCTCTAGCTGTGGTAAATGGCTTTACCCCTACAAACTTGAGTCCTTCGCACTCCTTCTCTTTAAGCAGTGCCAGGATTTCCTCAGGATCAGAAGACGGTTCCAACCCCTTCAGCAGCATCGATTGCCGCTTTTCACACTTCGGTGTGAATGAGAAGTGCTCCGTCGTCGTTTCCTTTAGGAGCTCTTTCACTTTCGCGTAGCCCTCCACTGTATTACAGTGGATGGCATGGCGATCGTTCCCCAATCGCTTAATATTAAAATTACTACCAATTACCAACTTACATAGGTCCTTGGTTGCATTCACCTCCAATTTATAGGTGTTGATGGGGGGCACCTTCTCCTTCTTCTTCTTCTTCTGCTGCTGTTGTTGCTGCTGTTGTTGTTGTTGTTGTTGCTGTTTTTTTTTCAGCTGCTGTGGTTTCAAGTGATGTTTTTGCAGCTGTTGCTGTATCTGCTGCTGCTGTTGTTTCTGCTGCGGTTGTTATTTCTGCTGCTTCTGGATTTGTTGTGAGCTCGCTTGCTCCCTCTGCCTGCGTGCAGTTTGTATTTGCTTAGCAGCAAGCATTTTTTCTTTCAGCTGTTCTATGCTGTAGCTAATATCTTTAATCATCTCATCCTCGTCTTCCGACTCAGATGTAGCTAGAGAGGCAAAGTTGTTGTTGCCCCCCTCATACTGGACTTCATCGGACATGAACATCAACTTTTGTTTTTTGATTTTTTCTGTTTCAGCTGCTAAAGCAGCACTTATTTTTATTTTTGATAAAATCGGAGTGGTTTTCAACCTGCTCCTCCTTTTGATGGCTTTCGCCACGGCACCGGCAACACTATTGTTGCCTTTTGCAACTCCCGTTATGGGAAGAGCGGAACGCTCTCCACCATCCATCACGTGATTTTATTGTTTTTGTAGTGAAGCACTATAATTGTTTCACAATTTGAGGAAAAGAAAGAAAAAAAGAAAAAAAAAAAGTTCAAAGTTTGGCCCGGGATCGAACTCGCGTCCCATGATTTGATAACCGACGCCGCTAACCGTATGGCTACCGAGTCAACTGAAAAAATTGCGACCAATTATTTTTACGAAGAAAAACTTTTTCACTCTTTCACTTTAAGAAAAGCCGAGACACATCTATTCTCCTCGGAGATCTGCGAACGACTTAATGTTATTAGAGTCGCCATCTATGTGTCAGGCTCGGAACTCTTCAAACTACTTATTACTCGTACATTTCGCGAATTGAACACTGATTTTGAAAATGAGCTTGATCGTCTGTATGGATTTCCCTGTGTGATGTCTTCTTTTCGAAGATCCAAATATTTCCACAGCTGTTCAAAGTTTTTGGATGGTTGAAATTGAAAAATTGTCTGTCACTATCATAACGATGTCAGAATCTGTCCTTAAGGAAATTTTGCTCCTTCCGTGTTTATGGTTGCTTGCAAATGGGCTTTACGGAGTAGAGTAATCCTGGAACAGTGTCGTTGGCCGAATACGCCAAGTTTCTATTTGTACTCTGTGGGTGACTCTGAAGACCGTCTGGTACAATGCCACAAAAATCCTCATCGTTTAATTAGATGTTGTGAATTAGGGAAAACTACAGGCGGACATAATCGTCTTCTTTGTTACAAAGCCGATTATCGTAGCAATGATTTGAAATTTTTTAAATACCACACTCTGCTTATACAAATATTGTTAAAAGTACAGCGTCTATAATACCATCTTCAATACAAACTCGAATGTCCCAATTTCTTCTAGGCTTTCCATAGAACTCAGGGAAAGTTACACAAAACAATGTCCATCACATGAAAACCAATCAACAACTATACAAAAAAAAAATCGAATTTATCAACAACATCAATATCTAAAGATGATTTTCTTATTAAAATTTCTGAGCGTACGTAATTTCACTTCGGCCATACGGAAGTACAAAAAGATGAAAATATATAAAAAAAAAAATATTGTACCCCCCCACACTCTCCAATTAAAATTCCATCAAAGTGACAAACTCTCAAATTAATTCGTGTAATTTCTTTTCATGTCTTCGAGCATTTATTGTCGCCTACTCTACATAGATACTTTCTAAGAATTTCACTTTTTTTCTTCCGAGAAGACGAAAACCATCTTTGAACTGAGCGCCATTAAGACGGACCGTTGTTCACTAGGCTAATGCCTGATTACAACGATTCAATTTGGCCGAAATTTGAGAAATTGCACATCGCATTATTCGAATTCAGATACACGAGTACCTATAATTCGATTATAAGCTATTTGACAGTGATACATGGATACATGGAAACATAAGATACTCGTACACGTACTCGTACACTGACACCGACTTCGAAACACTATCGATAAACTTAAGATGCGAATAATTGGGTTCGATCGGTTTGAGGTGGAACTCACAGGTGAGACTTGTAGGAAGCTTCGTGGAATACAAAAATGCGCAACACAAGGGACTCGTGTGAATTTCGGGCTTGCTGCCCCAATTAAAAATAAATTCATGGATTTGATGACGATGAGAGATAGCGATTCCTGTGTGAGTAACTGTGATTTGTTGATAAATTAAAATTTTCATTACACGTTTGTATCGTCTTGTATCGGTGAGTAGATGATGTGCTGCTACTTGATTACTGGCTACTTGAACATTTGTTCATACAAGTGGGCTTGACTGAAGGATCCTTCTACATATCTGCCTTCCGTTGTGCTCATCTCAATCGATATGATGATGAGTGGGCCATTCGCTATCCTCTTGGGTTGCCCGCTTATGCGAGTATGTAAGGTTGTTTGCTGATGATGGCCATGCTTATCGATATAATTACATAGCCAATTTACGGAGCCAAGACATCGTTAAGTGTTCATTTGGGTATTGGGATTAGGACTGTAGAATGTAGGTTACGGCTGATGACTTAGTACTAACTTTTTTTTCTCTGTGTCCTCTTCCGCTTAGCCTAATCATCATCAGAACTTAATGGCAATTTAAAGATGATTGCCCTAGTGTACGTATGGATGGTAGACATGCAAGCTCATGAGATATGAGTGCAAGTATCCGTTCATATGGGTGTATGTATGTTAATTGGGTTTCAATTGGTTTCCTTTGGTGAAGAGAAGGAGGCCAGATACTCGTAGCTTATTGATGGATTGAAGTGGCGAAAGTATGTAGTTTAGGCGAAATTTATAAGTCGAACAAGTTTTAGACAGAGTTGTTCAAAGGTTTCATTTTCTAATAGAGCTAACTAACCTGTTATATTTATCTTCATTCTTACGATCTTATACTCGTACATTGTGGGGCGTCAGTATCCTGGTGGTAATCCTTGTTTGGAGGTAACACTTTCTTCATGGCTCATGGAGGGAAATAATCGAGAAAAACTATCGCTTCACTTCGACTAAGAAGGAGATTACTTGTGCAGGAAACTGGAGGATTTTATATAGCAGCAGCTGTAGGAACTCATCGGGGAAGTGGATCTGTGAGTTGGTTCATTTAGAGAGAAAACTTTTCTACTTTTCCTTTTTTTTTTTTAATTTTATAAAATGCCATAACATTTTGGTGAAATGTTGTAAGGCACATTGAATTATACTGGACAGTGTTACCACTTTAATTATTTATTTTAGAATGTTACAAACATGAACGAGAGATACTGTCCTCTATGTAGCGTCACATTGTGTTGTTTGGGTTGGAGTAACTTGTCAATTTGTGAGAGAATAGACATTAGAAATTCAAATTCAATGAAAGCTCGCTGCTCGTTGTTGAGTTTATCAAAATCATTTTGACCTATTTATAAGCAGGGCTGTTACGGAGGTGGTTTTATCGAAAAAATAAAATTTGGAGAATTCAATTTTTATTAGAAAAGCAAGGTAAAAGATACAAAATTTTATTACCACTTAACAATTATATTGTTTGTATATTATTTGCCATTTTTTAGTCCAATTGGATATATCATTTACTGTCCTTTGCAGTTTTTCTGTAATTTCCTGTACGGTTTTTCCTACTGCAAGTACAGCAGTATCGTCTGCAAAAGTGGCAACAGTAGTTTCGTCATTTTGTGGTAGGTCGTTCGTTCTGATCTATATATTTGAGTATTTATTTCTGAATCCAAACTGATGGTTTGGGATCAGTGTCTTTTCTTCTAGAATCAGATGGGGTCGTTTTAGAAGGATTTTTTCGAATAGCTTAGACAGGATTGGCAGCAATGATATCGGCTGATATGACGTTACTTCACTGGGCAATTTACCTGGCTTAGGTACTGTTGACTCTTCGGCGGACGTACTCGTATGTGTAATATTTTGAAGCGAATGCTAAGATCTTTATTTTAAATTAATATTCATAATTCAAATTATCCGTGCAGCACCGGATAAAGAATAGTGCTGCAGTGCTTCCCTGCTTGTCGTAAAAGGCGACTAAAATGAGGAATCAGTCATACACAGGCAACTATAGCACCAAAAATGAGCCTGTGACACTTTAACACCTTTAAAACTTTCCCACAAGTTCGTATGCAATCAGTGGGTTCCCACGTCTGGTGACTACCGGTGGGATAAAAGCAAAGTCAACTAACTTCAATTGAGCATACGTGTGTCAAATCAATCTCGTACGAAAGTACAAAAAAAACTTCATGGAAATGATCGCAAGTTGTAGCACTACCCCGCTGGGCACCACGCTTGCTACGCATTTGGGTGATCCCAGGGCAAGCAAAAATGCTTGTGTCAGAGCCCGACGGATTCCGGGGGCGGGCAAAATGAAGTTTCTAAATTTTACTAAACTTCGGTTTGCAAGTTGGAGCGTCGGATCGATGACCTCAAAAAGCTTGGAGATGGAATCAATAATGCGTCGCAGAGCTCTACATGTCATGTGCGCTCAGGAAACGAAGTGGTGTAATACCGGAAATAAAGCGCGTTTTCCTGATTTAAAAACTAAGTCATTTAAGATGTTCTACCATGGAACAGTCAATAGACGAAACGGTGTATATCGTTGGTATTTCAAAAATAAGCGACCGCTTGATGAGTGTAAAACTCATTATAAACAGTGAAATGTGGAACATTGTTAGCGCGTACGCCCCACAAAACGGTTGCGATCAATCGGAAAAGGATAAATTTTGGTCAGATTTCGGTAATTTACTCAGAGATATACCCATCGAGGAGATGCTTTTCGTAGGCGGAGATTTAAACGGCCACGTTGGAGAATCAAATGTCGATTTTGAGGACTGCCACGGCGGTAAAGGCTTTGGAACCAGAAATTCTGCTGATGAAGACATCCTTGCAGCATGTAAAGCCCACGGTCTCACTGTTTTAAATACGACGTTTATAAAACATCAACGACATCTTATCAGCGGAGGCCACGAAACACAAATAGACTATCACCTTTGCAAAAGATCGATGAGAAACAGTGTCAAGGACTGCAAGGTAATCCTTGGAGAATCGCTAGTTACCCAACACCGGCTGCTCATTACAGAATTCTTCACAGCGGAACCACCAAAAACACGAGAGCCTGTTAGAAAGCCTAAAATCCGGTGGTATAACTTATCGAAAGAACGAGGCACAAGATTTATTGCACGCGCTAAAGAAGTACTTCTTAATATAAACGTTATCGCAGACTCACTTAGCCCGCAAGAAATGTGGAACAGCATGCACATGCAAAGTCTCTTCTAGGAACGATATCAGGACATCATCACATCGAGAAAGAAACATGGTGGTGGAATGACGAAACCAAACGAGTTGTGACCGACAAGAAGCAAGCATTTCAAGCGCGGACAAAATGTGATCGGAGCAACGATATCGAAAAGTCTCGACTTTCACTTGAATATGACCGACTTAAAAACGTTACAAAGAGAGTTCTGGCCCAAACCCTAGCGGCAGCAGCGGAAAACCTTTACCAGGACTTGGAACAAATATCCTCACGATCGGCAGATAGAAGACTAGCTATTCAAGAAGTTCAAACGTCGTACAATAGTAAAGTGCCAAATATTTTTAAACTCGCTGCGCAAAGGCGAAAAAATGCGATGGAAATAACGCAAAATCATAAAGCTCGACGATAGCCAGTGTGGATTCGTGGAAGGAAGATCGACGGTGGACGCAATCCAACGCTTGCGAATATTAATGGAAAAACATAGGGAAAAGAAAAAGATCCGCACATGGTATTTATTGATCTAGAAAAAGCATTCGATCGTGTGCCTAGAGATCTCATATGGACCGCGTTGAGGTCTCAGAAGGTACCGGAAACGTACTCGTATATACGAATGATACAAGACATGTATGGAAACGTCAAAACTGCTGTTAAATGTACCGCCGGACTTACGAGAGAATTTCCGGTAAATGTCGGAGTGCATCAAGGTAGCGTTCTTAGCCCTTTCCTCTTTAACCTGGTACTAGACTATCTTTTTAAAGTTTGCATGCACGAAGCAAATGTAACATCGATTCTCTTCGCCGACGACGCAGTTATTCTAAGCGATAATGTCGTAGATTTACAAAACGTCCTAAGTGAATGGAAAGACGCTCTAGAGAAAATCGGGTTTAAAATAAGTCGCTCAAAGACGGAACATTTGACGTGCCCATTTTCGGATCCACTGCGACCTATTCCAGATATAATGTTGGACGGAATAGTTCTTCCGAAAACCACTAGGTTCAAGTATTTAGGATCAATCGTTAACGTAGAAGCGAAATGTGACGACGACGTAAGGCACAGAGTAAGCGTGGGGTGGATGAAATGCCGAGAAAATTCGGGAATCTTCTGTGACTGAAAATTCCCACTTAAATTGAAGGGAAAACTTTACACCACGGTGGTTCGGCCAGCTCTTACGTATGGTTCGCAGTGCTGGGCAATATACGAAGCGTTTAAAAATAAAATGACGGCAGCAGAGATGAAAATGTTAAGGATGTCGACTGGAGTTACGCACATTAGAGGAAGTCTACACATAAAGAATTCGGTAATCGAACAACTTGAGTCGGATAGAATTAGCTGGTATTGCCACGTTCAAAGATGATTTCCGGAAAATCCCGTTAAGAAGAGGTAGGAAAAAGAATTAGTGGATTGCTCAGATAGCCAAGGCACAACAACGCCTGGGGCTAACCGCCGAAGCGATACAGACGCGTTCTGCGATCTGCGACATTAGCCAACCCCATAAGCGGAGCAGTAGTGATGCAGTAAAAATGGGAAACTCGTTATACATAAGTTCGTGTAGCGGGTAAAGGGCTAGTAAAAGGAAAAGAAGAAGAATAATAATATTGTTTGTATAGAAAAAATTACAGACTAATAGTTAAATTTTAAAATGGGTAAATTATAGCCATTGGTATAAATTGTCGCCACTGAATAGTTGTTCGCTTGGAACAGACCTTGGTGGAGCCGACAAAAATTGTCACACGACTGGCTTCAAAACCGTTTGTAAATAGTTGTTTGTAATATGACTCATAGAGGTCTCCTGATTCTTTGAAGAAAAAGGAATAGAATTGGATATTGAAGGAGAAGATGGAATAGAGTGTTTAGTGGTAAGTTAGCCGTTGTACTGTACGTATTCGCTCCGATACAACTTGTTCAATATATACTCTCGTTCGATTAATATTAAAATTGTGTTTTATTTTTAACGCCAAAACGAGGCACAATATTGGTGACTCCGACGTGATTTTTAATAACGTTAAATAATAACGAGTGCGAGCCGACTAATATACCCGAGACCAAGGCACGGCTTCAACAATAAAAGGCACGCCACGAGTCTGATACCACGCGCAGTTTTTACCGCAATCACATTTTCCAACTGCTGCGTCAGACAACGTGGTATCATACCGCTCCACAATCACGCGATTCCTAATTCCTGCCCAAGAAGGGGGGGTAGTAGAAGCGTCCGCTTGAGACGCTTTTCTGTATTATATTCATTTAAAAGCGCTCTCCAAAATGAAAAGTTTGTTACCCGCAGCAGAATAAGTCTCGGAACTATCCTCCTCTTCATCACTGTCCATGAGAATATTGGCCAGACAAGAATGGAAAGCTGACGGTCGTGGTTTGAAACGTTCGACAATGAGAACTAGTGGTGGTCTCATCCGACTCAATTCTTGATCTTTTATTTACAGGAGAATCGCAATCCTTTCTGCCTGTTGCCGTGTCAAGTTTAGTAGTTTCAGTACAGTCTAACTTATCAAGCAAGTGCAATAATTGGGATTCCACCTGCTCTTTGATGGATCTTTGAGGATGCGTATACACAGCTGCGATATTCTCATTAAACCTCAAGAAAACGATCCTTTTATGAAGCGACTGGGGATTAGAAATAGATATCAAATGTGATTTGCAATCAGTCTTGGTCCCAATGTGATAATGCGTCTCAAACGAGATCGAAAGCAAACATTCATCATAGAAAGGTTATGCTCTCAGTGTGGTGGGATTTTGTTTTTTCAGCTCCTATATTTACTGTCGTTGAACAGTTGAACAGTTTGAACGAATCCATCATCCAGAAATGTTCTAAGATTGTTAATCGCAAAGGAGTTGTGTTCCACCATGAAAATGAGAGACCACACTCACCATCCGCCAAAAGTTATTGGAGTTTGGATGCGATGTATTGCAATACCCATCAAACTCACCTAACGTTGCGCCATCGAACTTCCACTTGTTTCGCTCTCTTCGAAACTCCTTGCGTGGAAAGATATACGATTCAGATGAGACAGGAAATCAGCACCTTCTTCAGTTTTTCGCCGATAAAGACAGGTCTTGCGAACTTTGACAGTTGATAGTGGGCATATTGTTGAAGCTACATCTGTCAAATTGGCTGTCATTGTCTTGTTTTATCAAAATGGGTGTTCTGTTCGTACAACGTTCTGCGCGATTCGCCCATTTTACGGTCGCCATAATCGCAGTGTGGTGGATAAATTTGAGTTTACTGGTTCAGTAAACGATAAACTAACACCCGTACGTCGCCGGAACTCAAGATCTGTGTGGAGGAGAATCTGAGGTAGTTGATTTCGCGCAGCTCACAAGAACTCAGCCTTTGCGTCGTGACTTGGGCCTGAATCCGTATAAAATTCAACTGTACCAAGAGCTGAAGGTAAACGACCATAGACAATGACGTGTGTTCCCTGAATGGGCTCTGGAGCAGTTGAAAACTGACCCTAATTTCCATCGAAATTCAATGATGAGGCCCATTTCTGGATGAATGGGTACGTCAACAAACAAAATTGTCGAATTTGGGACAATACCAATCCACATGAGATCCAAGAGCATCCAATGTATCCCGAAACAGTCATTTCTTGGTGTGTATTTTGGGCTGGCGGCGTCATCAGTCCATATTTCTTTGAGAACGACGTTGGCCATGCCATCACTATCTACGTCGAACACTATAGGTCGATGATTACCAACTTCCTTTGGTCTCAGTTGGATGGACACCAACGAAATGTGGTTTCAATAGGACGGCGCTACGTGCCACACAGATCACTCCACATTGGGCATTCGAGGGCATGGTCATCACACGTAGAGGTGATGTGAACTGGCCACCGAGATCGTGTGATTTGACCCCGTTAGACTTTTTCTTGTGGAGTTTTCTGAAGTCGCATTTCTAAGCGAATAAGCCACATAGCCCATGCCATCGGTCAAATTCAGCCTGATTTACGCGCCAGAGTCATGGAAAGTCATGAAAAGGCACCGCGAACATTTGAACGATGAACATAATGGCATCGCTAGGCCTTTCAACCGAAAAAAAATTGTTCGGTGATATCTCAGACACACTTTGTTTTATTTAAATTTGAAGATAGGAAGCGCTTGATGAAAGACTTTAATAGGCTGTTAAATATGGATCAATACACATTCGCACAATGTGCGAAAATTCACTACAAAAACGGTGGAAATATCGCGGAAACGTTTCGTAAATGTCGTACTGCTTTTGACCATCTTCAAGGGCCTTTTCACACTGCTACAGTCAATTTAGTTGATAAATTTGAACATCTCGGACAGGTTAGTGATGTGAAGACTCCAGATCGTGTTCGTCCAGTAAGGTCAGCTGAAAATATCGCCACCATAGCTAAAAGTGTAACTGAAAACCCAGGTGTGTCCATTTCGAGACGAATTGTGCCTATTCGCAACCACCTCACCACCTCACATTTGGCGGAAAGATTTTGCCCCACATGCTTATATGGTCTAGTTGCCTCAGTTATTGAAGCGGATTGCTCTTAATGTTTTACACAAAATTATTCTGAGAGTCTTCACTTGTCTGAGTACGTAAACAAGCAAAACGGTCGGTGTGGTTTTTGGGCTCTCGTTGCCATTGAACCATATTTTTTCGAAACCGTTTCGACCGTTTCGGTGAATTGATTGCGTTACCAAACGATATTGACTGCCCTTTTTACCTGAAATTGATACTATGGACGTGGGCGACGTTTATGTTCTGCGGAAGGCGGCCACATGCCACACAACTGTTGAAATGATGGCTCTATTGCGTGAGAAATTTCCTTGACGTGTAATTTCTAGAGATAGGCACTTCAATTGGCCGCCGAGATCGTGCAACTTAACACCACCAGACTTTTTCCATTGGAGCTGCAATAAAGATAAAGTCTATGCCAACGCTCCACTAACGATTCATGCAATAAAAAAATATCAGAGCTGTTATTGTCTAAATACAGCCGCAATTATGCGAAAACATGATGAAAAATTTGATCAGAAGAATACCTTCAATAACCTGTTTCAACAAGAGGTGTAGGATTTGTTTTTTGATATCTCTGAAGGATAATTCATGGAACACAATGTCTTCCAAATGACCGCATCGGTTCTGCTTGAAGACCTTCATCCGTGTCTCGAAATTTTCAATCACTCTTTCGTATAGTTCAATGTCGCAATGATGCGGGAATTCGCTTATTAACGCAGCCGCCAATGTGAAAATGGCCCTCATCCGAAAACATAATTTTGTTTACAAAAATCAATGTCAGCATGCATGTTTTCCAAATCCCAATTCGAGAACGTACGGCGCTACTTGTGGTCGGCCGGCTTCAGTTCTTGCATTAATTGGATCTTGAACGCACGTGAAACCAAATCTTTCGTCAAAATTCGATGCAGTGTAACTATGGAGGGGGCAGTCTGCTAAGAACAGTGATGAATGGAGGTGTTTTACAACATCGATATTTTCCATTGAATGTCCCGGACGAATATGCTTTGACGTCTTTACACCATGTACTGAGCCCATCTCTTGGCATTTTTTTATTATGTTCCGCACACACGATTACGTACAAAATTGGCACGAATTTTTGGCATCGTTGTCGCGATTGAGGGTGAATTTTTGTAATAAAATTCAATGACTTGGATTTTTGTATTCACTGTGTGGTAAATTTTGCAAATCTATAGATGACATTTGTCTCCATATGCCAACCCTGAGTGCAGGAGCTATCAAATAATCGGACTTTCAAATCGTACACCCTTTATGAAAACATCTTTAATTTGTAGGGAGAGCCGAGGCGGATATTTGACAGAAGTTGTATTAGATTACTAACCTCAGAGTTTGTACTTTTGTGGGCATATACGCACCACTTCTACCTCGAATGAAGCGCAATCGTGAAGTCCAATTTTCGACAAGTTTATCGAGCAACTGGGGCCGTATATCAGCAATAGCACGGCGAATGTTGACTTCCAAATCGTCCAACGTTTCTGGTTTATCGACAGAGACTAGTGAGTTCGCATACCCCAAAGAAAGTAATCTAAAGGTGTGAGATCATAGGATCGTGGTGGCCAGTTCATAGGTCCATTACACGAAATTTTGGGCTCAGTAAATGCTTCCTGCAATAAATTGATGGTGTCACGCGCCGTGTGGCATGTTGCAACTATCTTGTTGAAACCAAAGCTCTATCACGTCAATGCCATTCAACTGAGGAACGAAGAAATCAGAAATCATATTTCTATAGCGCTCTCCATTGACGGTAACATTCTGACTGGCATCGTCCTTAAAGAAATATGGGCCGATGATTCCACGCCCATAAAGCCCACCAAGCAGTGAGTTTTAATCGTTGTAAGGGCGTCGCGACAGAGGCTTCTAGCTTTTCTCCACTCCAAATTCGGCACTTTTCCTTGTTTACATATCCATTTAACCAAAAATGGGCCTCATCGGAGACGGAGAACAAAATTTTGCGTTAAAAATGAGGATCGAGCTGAATCATGTTTCCGGCACATTCACCGAACCTACGACGCGTATAATGATCACGCGGTTCCAACTCTTGCATAAGCTGGATTCACACCAAATTCTTTCTGTGGAATCTTCCATATAGTGGATTGGCATAGCTCCAATTGCTGTGCACGATGGCGAATCAACTCATTCCGATTCTCCTCAACACTGCGTTTCACAACAGCAATAACTTCTTCTGTTCGCAGGAAGATTGTCCGAAAGAGAGGGAGCGCTTTTCATTAAAGTGGGAAGAGGAAGGGTTACTTCCACCGAGAAACCATTTCTAAAGTGGATTCTCGCGTGCAACACATCGTTTTTTTCCATATCGTTCCATTTCTGACATATTTTTTCATTTTAGTTTTGGTCGTTGATGAGAAAGGAAGTGTGAAGAATAGGAAAAAACGTATGTTTCAGGTCAACTGCTCAAATTTAAAAATTAAAAATGCTCCGATTCAAGTGTTCCACTTGTCAAAAAGTCTTTCAACCCCATGACAATGTGAACATGACGATCATGGTGAGGACTTTCATCCCGTCGCCAATGTAAACAGGCACTTTGTCATCTTTGGGATGCGTATTATCCACTAGAGTGTACGTGGTGCGAAAACGATCCATCATGTTCAGAATAACTTGATCAGATGGACGATTACTCGTATGTCGACCGTAAAATGGACGTAGCGCACGATAAGTTTGGCGAACCGGACCATGGTTTTCAAAATAAGTTTGCACAAATTGCACGCGTTGTTCTGGCGTTAATCTGTTCATCGTAAAATGGCAGAACGTACTAACCACAAATCAACTTTGAACTGTCAAATTGACAATCTGTAGAAACAGTGTTGCCAATTTATAAACCAAAACACCCTATAGATATGTGATGCCCACAACAAACCTAAGACATTCTATTTCTCAGGTTGTACGAAAGTTACTTAAAAGACGCGTACGCCAGCATTTTAACTATTCTGGACTCACGCATTCGTGATAAAAACGAACTTCAACTTCATAGTCTGCATTTTAATATTTCTTTTTTTTTCAAATTTCTCTTTAACTGAATTAAAATAATCTGTGGCATAACGTTGCAATAGTAATAGCTCATTCGATTACAAAGAAAAGTACGCAGAATGAATGCTTAAGAACTCTCCATTGAAGGCAGTGTTTCCTTGAGCGCTTGTATTACGAGTACTTTAGGACGACTCTTTTCTTTATTGCTTAATTCACGATAATCGTGTTTTTATTTCCTTTCGATGGCTCGTAAAAATCTACATAATCCGTCGTTTTATTATATTTCGCACTCCTTGATTGAATGAAGGAAAGTTGAAATTATGTAGATGCCCCTCGAGTTAATCTTACAAGAGTCACTTACGCTTTGCTTCCTAAATTAAATAAGCCGGCTCAATTAAATAAGAGAATTCATTTTTATTTTTTTCATGATATCCATATTCTATAATAATACAAGAGATACTTAGAAGACTGTGATTATGAGTGTAATAAAATCATCCACTTTAATCCCCCAACAGTGGGAACTTTGTTTCTTGGTGACATCTTTCACCGAGTTCAGGGAAAGCAATTGTCCTCACACTTCTCAATTTCTTTTCTTCCAGGTACTAGTAAAAGATGTCCTTAGGATTTTAGGACGGCCAACTTCCATAGCAATCCCAACTGTGGAGGACAACACGATTAGCACAAGCTTTTGTCCTTGTAATCTTCTTGCTGACAAAAAAAAAAAACAACAAATCCCAAGGAATGATAATAATCATTAAAATAAAAAGAAAAACAAAAAAAAAAGAAAAGAAAAGAAGACCTTCAGCACCTTGAACAGGCGACCGAAAGGACGACGTAAAGGAGTAGAAGTACCTAGTCTTACTTACGGCTAACCCTTGCTTTAGTATTTATAACAAACCTTAAATTATGACGGTCGACATCCTGCTGGTGCACTACATAATTCTTCCACCCATTGCCGACGTGTGTCACTGCGTCTTGGGCAGATAAAAAAAAAAAAACAAACAGAAAATTATGAGCACCGCACAATATATTAAGGATGTAATAAATCATCCATTTAAAGCAGAAAACCCTTTTAAGGTACCCCTCCTCACTTGTTACCATTAGCGAGAACCCAATCAAAAGGCAAAGTGAATAGGGCAACCTCCGCCTCGACGACGTTACACTTCGAGGCTAATTAAGTTTTATTTTTATTTTAATTTGAGTTCCTTTACAGCCTTTTTTGTGTTCTTTTTCGCTTTTTATTCGTGTGCTCTGCTTGTTCTTCTTTTAGTTTGGCATTTGCGATATGAAATCTTGTTTAAAATGTGACTTGTCCAGCGGGGAACGGATTTGAATGCAATTCATGTCCTTTTATTTGGATCTCCCTTTTCATATTCATTACTTTCAGTACTGAGTCCTTCGAAAAGTATCTACGGCAACTTAAATTGTTTCCTAGGACAAGACCGTTTTAGGAACTTTTTGGTTAACCACTGGTTGGCATTTTGTCGTTGATTTGAATGCCTACTTGTTCGTTGAAGAGAATGACAGATAGCTGATCTTTTTGTGTCCTAATTCATTTATAGCTATTTTGTATGATGAATTGGATTGATTGATGACAAGTTGTGAATGGGATCAAGTGTACCCAACCGACCTACTCGGGGCGGATAGTTTTGTTGACTTTGCTTTTGCACATGCCAGTGCTTTAGTGGGAGCGATTTGACGACCTTTTTTACAAATGGATTGGAATTTTGGATTAAATTACAACACAAGGTCGTTTTTGTTGAGTTGCAGCAGCATTGTTTTGAATGGTGTCAAGGATACTAAACAATTCCGAAATTGTGTTGTGATTGATGAGTTCAATACATTGATTTTAGCGCGGTAGTAATTTTAGTAGTTCTGAGCGAATAAAGTCAACCAAATCGATGTCTCTTTGGGGTGGAGTTGTTATGTTTGATTTTGAAAAAGTTTTTAGTGCACAAATAGTAGAATGAGGACCCTACCATTTGTAGTGTTTTATGGTTTTGCATATGTCAGCCTTAAGGGAGAATTTTTGAACAGTTTTGCACCAGTTGCTAAGGAGAGATTCCCTCAGACATATTGTAAAGCAACACCCAGAGGTCAATTATATTTTTATTGAAAGACACCAGGGAAATTGAATACTTACTTTATTTTACTTAACGGGCTCCCGACCCGTGCTCTACGATCCTGAGCACGCTGCTTCCAGTTATCCAGACCAAGAGCTCTGGCATCCGCGATAGCTTAGTCTTTGAAAGGTAGATTCGGTCTTCCTTGTCGTCTCGAACCTGAGGGCTGAGATTCGAAGATTCTCTTAGCTGGAGCACGTAGTCTTAGCATGTAGTCGACGTATTTTGGCTTTTTGGACTACATCCACATCTTTGTACAGCTCATAGAGTTCGCGGTTGTATCTTCTCCTCCATTCGCCCTCCTCGCATACAGGACCAAAAATCCGTCGAAGAATTTTTCTTTCGCAGGATCCCAGAATTAGGTGTTCCTTCCTGCTTATCGTCCAGCACTCGGCGCCATACAGTAGAACTGGCAGGATAAGGGTTTTGTAATGCGTACATTTCGTACTTCGAGTAAGGAGTTTTGAACCCAATTGCTTTGGCAAACCGAAGTAGCAGCGGTTTCCTATGGTAATTCTTCGTCGGATCTCCACTAGGGTGTCATTCGTGGAGTTCATATTTACTCCGAGGTAGATGAATTCCTTAATTACCTCGAAATTTTTGCTATCAATAGTGACGTTTTGTCCTAGATGGTGGACAGATGATTCTTTGTTTGTTGATAGCATGTACTTGGTCTTGTCCTTGTTTACTTCCAGGCCAACGAATTTCACCTGTTCTTCAATCGCCGTGAAAGCCTCTATCACGGAACGCTGCGAGCTCCCGGTGATATCAATATCGTCCGCATATCCCAGGAGCTGGACGAACTTGTTGAAGATAGTGCCTTGCGTGTTGACACCTGCCCTATGCACTATCTGCTCTAGGACGAGGTTGAAGAAATCACATGATAGCGCATCACCTTACCGGAATGCGGTGCATGTTTGAAATGGTTCAGAGGAGCTACTTCCAAATTGCACGTTGCAGTGCGTGTTTTCCAGTGTCACACGACACAACTGGATCAGTTTAGCCGGGACCCCAATTCGGCCATCGCCATATAAAGCTCCTGTCGATTAATGCTATCATATGCGGCCTTGAAGTCGATGAAAAGGTGGTGAGTCTCGACTTGAAATTCGTTGATCTTTTCCAGGATTTGTCTCTGTGTGAAATTTTGGTCTATAGTCGATCTGCCGGGACGGAAGCCACACTGGTACGTGCCGATTAGTGTGTTGCAGAACGGTTTGAGACGTTCACACAGTACGTTGGATAGGATCTTATATGCGACATTAAGCAGGGATATGTCTCGATAGTTTTTGAGGATAGGATCGCCTTTTGTAGATGGAGCATATGGAGCTGATAGTCCAGTCGTCGGGCATGCTTTTCTCCACCCATACTTGGGTGATGATTTGATGCATGCGCCCTACCAAAACATCGCCATCGCATTTGAAGAGCTCGGCTGGTAAACCATCAGAGCCTGCAGCCTTGTTGTTCTTAAGCTTTTTTATAGCTAAGCCAACTTCTTCTATACTGGGTGGTGGAACTGGTTCTTCATTGACTGGACGTGGGTTCTCTTCTTGCCTTATCACTCTCTCTACATGATGCCCATTTAGCAGCTACCGGAAATGCTGCTTAAACACATCTACTATTCACTGTGCTTCGGTGAGTAGGTTTTCTTATAAAACCTCCGGATGTTGTTTCGATCACGGGACTCTTCGATCTCCCTGAGCTGGGATGCTGCGTAGGCCCTCTTTTTTCTACGCAGGATCTTCTCCTGGCTCGATACTCTTGTTTTGCGCTGCAGCATTTTCTTGTGTTCATCTTCTGTCACCTTTTTCCTGTAAACGCATCCATTATCATACCACGGGATCTTTCTCTGGGGTGGCGGGTACCCTAAGCTGGTTTCGGCTACCTCCTTGATGATGTCGCGATACTGGCACCACTGATGTTTGGCGTCTGTGGTAGGTGAGTGCACAGTGGAGAGTTTCTCACTCAGGCGCTCTTTGTTGAATTTTTTTTCCTGTGCGGTTCGCAGCTTCTTCTCGTTGGACAATCGAGCTCTGAATTTAGCCGCAACAAGAAAGTGGTCAGAGTCAACATTTGCCCCTCGGAATGTGCGCACGTCGAGGATGTTGGATGCGTGCCTCGCATCAATTAGCACATGGTCGATTTGGTTGGCGGTTCGACCGCCTGGAAAGAGCCAGGTTGCTGTGTGGATCCTTAACCTTGGAAAGTGCTACTACTAGTGCTACTTATCACCGTATTACGAGCTGCTGCAAAATCGATTAGTCGGTAGCCGTTGTCTGTTGTCGTTTCGTGGATTCTGTGCTTATCAACCAACCCGCCAAAGATGTTTTCCTTTCTGACTTTAGCATTGAAGTCCCCGAGTACAACTTTGATATCATACTCCGGATAGGCTCCGTAGTCTCCATCCAGGAGCTCATAGGTGGGGTTGATAGATTCTTCAGCCTCGTTGGTAGGGGCGTGTGCACATATTAGGCTTATGTTTTGGAAGGTAGCTTTGATGCGGATCACAGACAGGCGATCACTTATCGGTTTGAAGTCAATGACTTTTGACCTGAGCCGATTTGACACGACGAATCCGCATCCTAATACGTGCAATCTTTTATGGCAGCTGTAATAAAAATCGCAATTTTTTCTTTTCATCATACCTGATCCTATCCATCGTATCTCCTGGATGGCGGTAATATCTGCCTTATACCGCTCGAGGACAGACTCAAGTTTTTGAGTAGCATTTGAGTATTTGCCATTTGAGGAGTTCCATTATCCGAGGCTGGTTGTGTCTCTCTCATAACTATTCTTTTTTCCATGGTTGGGAAGTTACCCCCAACTTGGAGGGCCAGGCCCTAGATTTGACCTTAGGACAGCAGGCCGGATATTCCGGTGCCAGTAACCCACTTCGGGATATGAGCGCTGCCGTTGACCCATTAAGGGTTCATTCGCCACCAACTCTTTTCCAACACCGTGGCTCAGTGTTATAGGAGATCCGAATACGTTGAAGCAGCTCATATAGAGATTACACAATAGGTCAGCCTATTAGACGCCACCGTTGATTCCATATAGGCAATTCCTCCACTGCCGCCTGGAGCAAGAGGAAGTGCCCTAGTGAGAGGCCACTCCTCCCCCTCTCTCTCGTCCGCTGCCCACAACGACCTTCCAAAGGGGTTGGTTACCCAATCTCTAGTCGAGGTACTAGGCACCCACCAGTCACCAACGTGGAGGTGAGAGTAGGAGTTGTGCTCTCATGTAATCGCATCACTACCCTTAAACCAGAGAAATTGAATAGAACCTGGTCTTCAAAGGTCGACCTCTTCTAGCTAGCTAGCCTAATTGTGGCGGAAAGACTTAAGAGCTACCAATTCTAAGGCTCAGCAAACATCCCAGGTGAGGCATCGAACTACAATAATGGTTCAGTCAGTTTTTTTTTTCAGTTTCTATGCATTTTTATTTACGTCACTTAAATTACTCTTACTTGCTAGACAAAAAACGCTTAAAAATTAGCTTAAATAACTGAAAAATATCTTATTATAACTTACTGGCCCCATGCGGGCACTCTAAGTTAAACCTAACACTTAAACTATGTTTTTCGACGTATCTTACAGTCTAATTCTATTTGGATTTTAACATTAATTAATACTAAAACTAAGAAAACATTTTTTAACAAAAACTTAGCTCCATGACCTTTTTTTTTATTTTATTATAAAACTTAAAACTAAAAAAAAAACTTATAGACTACCTAAAAATAAATTTTAATCTACTTAACCTGCTTACATCTAACACAAATATGGACATACATAAATATATATATACATAATATATAAATACATGCACATATATATATTTTTTGTTTTTTTTTTAATTTTTTATTTTTATTTAGTTTTTTTTTTTGTTTTTATATATTTTTTTCCTTAAAACTAACTTAATTCAATCTAAGACTATGTAAGCCGGCCATGGCTAAAAAAAATTAGGCTGGCCCACTTTGCTTCACATGAAGCTACCTATCACTGGAGGAGTTCGACGATGAAGCATCCTCCCCTTCAACAAGCCACCAAAATTGCTGGTGCTGCTGAGCAACATCCCTCCTGTCGCGACTCCCTACCGCCCCTGTCATGTGCGACGTCTCTGTCGTAGTTGAGTCGCCTGTCCGCAGGTGTTCGAGCGACGTGGAAGATTAGCGGCACCGCCAATCTGTCCTGGATCAGACCTTATTATCTAGATAGAGGAACGCTTCTGGAGGAATAAAGCCGTCAAAGCGAACTCTCTCGTGATACATATAATTGGGGTGGAAAGCCCCATAGATCAGGTTGTTCGATGAGGTCATTGCTCTTGCAACGTGCCTTCGAATCAACTTAATAACGAAATTGTCCACTCTTATTAGGTTCGCCCTATTGTACAGGACCTAATTGGGATAGAATTTTATGTACTGAGACTCTGGTGTTCTGTATAAGCGAAGACAAGTCCTAAGACAAGCCCTCTCAAACACCCGAATCTTTTCCAATAAACTTGCTCTTACGTTGAACCACACGGGACATCCATAAGCATAGGCCGGATAAGGGCCATGTAGCAGATCACCTTCACCCCCGCATCGAGTTGGCTGTTATAAAACAGTCTCCTTGTGAAGGCAAAAGCACCTCTGGCTCTGGCCAGAGCAACATCTATATGTTTGTTAAAATACAGATATTGATCCAGCCAGATCCCAAGGTATCTGACTACATTTCGACAAGCAAGTGGCTGTCCGTGTTGTCCGACGATAGAACACTTTCGCCAATTCTTTCTGGTATCCCTAGAGGCCCCAGACAAAGGCGTCCTAAACAGAATGGTTTCCGACTTCTGAAAGTTGATTTTCAACTTCCAGTCATCGCAATATCGCTTAATTTTATCGAAGTCACGCTGCAAAAGTGTATTAATGACCTCAATCTTTGGACCCGATCTGTACGCGATTATGTCGTCTGCGTACGCTATGGCATGGTGAAGTGAACCTATCAGATCACTTGTGTAAATGTTGAATAGGATCGGCGAATTTACCGCACCTTGTTGCAGACCGCTTTTAATGTTATAAGTTCCAGCAGAAGTCATATCGCCATTCTTCACGATGAAGAGCATATCAAAAAGAATATACAGCAGTGGTTTACTAATGTCCAACCTGTCCAGCTTGAAAAAGAGTCCCTCTAACCATACGGTATCGAAGGCTTTCTCCAAGTCAATCAGGCAGGCACCAGTGCACTGTTTCTTGCCTTTGTTCCATTGGATATCAGAAACCAGTTTCGACGCAGCATGAATAACATCATGCCCCGCCTTGAAACCGAACTGATTATCCGGAACTATATGTTTGTCCTCAACCCACTTAGTCAGGACTCTATTGATCACCTTCTCGAAAACCTTACTGATGTTTGGAAGAAGACTGATCGACCGGAGAGTCGCCGGATTGGAAGTGTCTTTATCCCTTTTGGGGATGGGATGTACCACCGCAGTTTTCCAATGCGCTGGATAATGTGCATTATTCATTGCATTATTAAACAGGGTGGTATAAATGTTCACCGCTTCTAGTGGAAGATGTCGAAGCACAATGTTCGGTATTTCATCGGTTTCCACTGATTTCTTACTTCTAAGTGATTCGAAGATCGTTTGGAGCTCTTCCTTCGAAATGAACGGAGGTAGTACCCTATCGTTGGTGATGACATTATTTGCCATATTCTCGTCACTGAACTGGGTGAAACCCGAGCTCTCGAATCGCCAATTCACAATTTCATTTCGAAGGTAGAAATTGTGCACAAGGACTCGATTTTCCAGGTCGTGGTTCGGGCCAATGATAACATTCGCCTTATATACTTCCTGGAAAGTCGCTCCTATAGCCTCTACCTGCTCCTGCGGATCCTCGATCACAAAGAAGTTGTCATCATCAACAGCCTCATTTGGATCTATGATCCTGCTGCTATAAGTATTTGTTCGTTGTTCGTCGTTCGGGCGATTTTAAGACACGAAAGGTCGTTCTGATCTTTTCTTCGAAATATTTTATTTATTTGCGGGAACATATTCGGGTTGCTGGTGTTTACAGCCCGAATTTTATTGTTCCAATACAAACTTACAGATGTTCTGTAATTTTCCTTTATTAATTTTTGGAGGTTTTTAATCGACGACTTCAGTGTCATGATCTCCGGGTTATGTCTGTCAGTGAACTGTCTGTATAAGGTTTTTAGTCTTGACAACAGTCCACTTTTATGTCGGTGCAGTGCGTCAATAGTTGCGTTGCGGAATAAGTCTTCGTCGTTACTGTGGTACCGAGGTATCGTTTTGTCCATTGTTCGTTTGATTGTCTCGTCCATTAGTTTTAGATACCTGTCAATCTCCTCGTTTAACAGATTTCTGCTGGACGGTGGGTAGAGCGAATTCGAGGAGAGTGCTCTAGTCAGTGTTCTGGTGAAGTGTGTTCAACGCACCCTACTATAATTGTAGGAATGCCTTTGAACAAACTCATCCAATTCCGCAATTTCGTTGGGAACAGTTATTTCGGTGCTGAGACCGCAATGGTCACTGTCATACACGAAAGTGCGTAGACAGTTTGTAGTTTGTTGGTTAGTGCATGTCAGTTGTATTCGTGAGTCGAACAGCAGAAGATCCAAATAGGATCCGTGTCTGGGAAACGACGGACTATCCGTCGCCTTAAGCCCGAGTCGATACGTTACACTGTGCTGACCCCACCAATTATAGTAGGTTCCCTCTAGTATTTGGAGTATTGTTTCCCCAATCACTATGTTTGGCGTTGAAATCTCCGCCGATAATAAAATAGTTGTCTTCCAATTCCAGCCTCAGAAATTGAAAAAGTGTCTCGAGCTCTGAGATAAATAAGGTGGATTGAGTAGCCTTAGGTGCATAGACAGACACCATATAAAACCGCTTTCCACTACGGAGGGGGATATACACGATGCATGCTTCCAGCACCTGGAACCTACGTACTACACGACTGTATACTCTTTTAAAACGTATACCTTTTCGTACGAAAATTGCAACGCCTCCTCCCTGAATGGAGTTGGGTCGGTTTCTCCGTACTATTTTGTATCTTCTGTGCCTCATTTTGTGTCTTTTGGTAAGCTTTTTATCGACATTATCCGACTCAGATGCAGCATGTCATATAGAATGGGGAGAACTATGAAAACAATTGAAGACAAAAGAAAGTTGAAGGTTCAATCAACAAGAGAGAATATCGAAGGCACGATAATACAATTTTTGACGTCCAGCTCCACCATACAGCCGCTTGTTTTATTGATACCTTGAGGTGGCATCCTGGCTCCACGTCTTGTCTGTACAGACGTAGATGTGCTGTTTGACAGATCATGCCTAGCTTATATCTGATCAAAAACTTAGGCAGACTTAGACGCACCAAAATTCGACTCCTAAACACTGAAGTTGTTGTCTTACCAAGGAGTAGGAAGTTTCAGGCCAGTATTTGGTCCTAAAAGGCATCAACATTCGTTTTTTATAAATGCATGGATATTATTTTGATATACAAATTTCTTTTGACTAAAAATGTCGTGTAGATATGTAGGTGAGCTTCGTCAACATATAGGAATAGTCAATGACGCCTCTTTTGGTTCTGCACAACTCTGAAAAAATCCAAAAAATCCAAAAAATCCACAAACGTATCCACTTTGGCCAATGTCCCTGGTTTACACCCGAAATTTGACTACAGATCCATGAGCGCAATCGTACCAATACAAGCTGGAAGCATTACAAGTTAGACGTTCACCTGCATCTACATTGTTACATGTGCAATCAGGTTGTTGGTAGAAAATTAAAATTGCGAAAAAGAATTTTTTTTTAGAAACAAAATCGACCAATCAACAACAGGTCGACAACTCTGGAAAATATATCAGGGAAATTGGAGTAAGTGGAAACAATACAAATATTCATCCTGACATGGATCTTAATTCACTGAATATATGTTTGTAGGAAACTGAATATTAGAAAAAGAAATTCATTTATTTAGTACAAATTAGAGAAAATAAAATCAGAACAATGTATGATATGCTGCTGCACTGCCTAGTGTGTTGATCGACGATCACTCAACAACTGCCCCCGCTTGACTATCTTGTTCCGCTTTTATAACTTCCAGTTATAGCATTGCAGATGACATGGTGAATGATGATTATGGTGATTGGTTATTGCCGATGGTTTGATTAACAGGTGATTATGGTGTGATGTGGCGTGCTTTCTACATTCGGCCTCCCTATTTATCGTCCGTCTCGGACGAGTCTTCTTTGGGATCAGTATCATCTTCTTGTCTCCATAGTTTCATATATTCGCTGCTTGTTGTCGTTCTTTTTGGTCCTTCTGATGCTGAACAACATTTCATTCTATTAATTGCTATTTGGACCCTGGAAACAAATTTATACCATTGTTCCGGTGAGTCCGCAGATAGTCTTTTCAAAACATCTAGTGTAACGCGGTTTGTTCTCTCGGCCTGACCGTTACTTCGTGGCATACCCGTAGTGATAAGAGTGTGTTCAATATTCTCCTCGCTGCAGAAATTGCTAAAACTTTCTGATGTGAATGCCCCACCGCGATCAGTAATGATTCTTCGTGGGTTACCAAACACTTGCTGCTGTTCGTAAAGACGACGGACCACTTCATTTGTGCTCAGCGTTTTTGTGGGATATATCCACGTGTACTTTGAGAAACCATCTACAACTGTTAATATATATTTGTACTGCTTTTTTGTAACATCGATTGGGCCTATGTGGTCAAGATGGTAGGTGTCAAGTGGTCGGTCCCTTTTCGCCAACTGTTCGATGAAACCCTCCTTTTTGCCGCCTTTTCGATTTGCTAAAATGCATTTAACGCAATTAGAGATACAATTTTGAATTTTTGTTTTGTTGTGTCTTGTTAACACCAAAGTGACCTTCTTCATGCTTAAGCCTTATTACCTCTTTTTCCATGCTACATGGGACCACCAGAAGTTCAAAGCCATCAACATCTTTAATAAGGAACTCACCCTTCATCCTAAAGTTTTCATATGTCCTTTGCTTAAGTATTTCTTTGATTGATGAGATAAAATCGTCTTCTTCTTGAGATTTTTTTAGGCGTGCTGAAATTTCTGGTTGCAACTGATAAACGGCTTATCTGCTCAATGTATCCACATGTTTCATTCTTTTTCCTGGCCTATGCTCAACTGTATAATCGAAATCTTGCAGATAAATTATCCATCTTCTCACGGAATTCAGCAGTTCTTTTTTCATCATCGTCTGTCGTAACGCTATACAACCGGGTAACCACTTTGAATTTTGTTCCGAGGAGGTAGGCCCGGAACTTCTCTATAGTTTTATATACTGCATAAACTTCAAGTACGTAGCTGTGCATTTTTTGTTCGCTTGCGCTGTTTTTGCGGCTGTAATAGAAGACGGGATGGAGATTGTTATCCTCACCTTGTTGCATTAATATCCCTCCAATTCCATCCTGACACGCATCAGTGTGCACCTCAGTATAGGTGTTCTGCTTGTAAATAGCTAGAACAGGATTGTTTATGAGGGCTTTCTTCAGTTCATTGAAGGTTTTTCGCTGTAGAGAAGAAAATTGGAAGTTTACATTATTTTTAGTTAAGTCTGATAGTGGCTTTGCCACCAACGAATACCCCCTGATGAATTTTCTAAAAAATCCACTTAGGCCAAGAAACGCCTGAACATTTTTTATAGTTTTAGGTTCTGGGAAATTTTCTACTGCTTTGATCTTACAAGGTGATGGACTTACTCGGCCATTTTCTACCATGTGTCCTAAGAATTCCACTTTTCTTTGCAGGAACTTGCATTTCGACCAGTTGATCTTTAAGTTGTAATCGGCTGCAGTTTCTAAGAAAATTTTCAGCTTCTCAAGATTTTCCACCTCTGTCTCTGCTGCTATGAATAGATCGTCTATGTACGCCTTAAGAACTTTTCTTACTATCAACTCGCGGAGGATCCAGTGAACAAATCGCACGAAAGCTGCAGGTGCGTTTGATAATCCAAATGGCACAAAATTGAATTCGAAGTGACCAATGCAGTTCCGCAACTGGAACATGGAAATATCCGTCTTTCAAATCCAGCGTTGTGTGCACCTTTGCATTTTCTAGATCGTCCAAAAATTCTTCTATCAGCGGCATTGGGAAGGGATCTTTAATTGCTTTTGCATTAAGTCTACGGTAGTCGATGCAAACTCTAGGGCTTCCATCCACTGGCGTATGGGGAAGTTGATGGGCGTATGATTCCTTCTGCAAGCCAATTTTTCATTAATTGTAAGACGGCTGACAAAAAATAGGGGTGTCATCTTTCAGCATCAAAGGTAGTTCTATGGGACATTCTTTCCTCTTCGTTGGCTTGTAATTTTCGACTAGACGTTTAACCTCTGCATTGTATGGAAAAGGTGCATTCATTTCATCGTTTTCATTAATTTCGATCTGCATTACAAAATTGTCTCCATCTTTGTAAGGAAAATCGTCCTGTTTGTAAAATTTTGCCCCCTCATTATCAAAAATTACCTTTGCTTTACGGATGATATCGTTACCAATAATAAATTCAAAGTTAATGGCTGATCTTGGCACAACCAGCAGTGGTGACTCGATGCAGACGTTGTCAATTAAAATGTTGCTTGTGAAACTTCCTATTGTTTTGACCTGAGCTGATGCTAATCCGACCAGACTTACTTGAGCATTGTTGAGAGACATGTTGTGCATTCTGCGAAATGCATCTTCTCGCACCAGGGACACTTGAGTCCCAGTATCGATAAGAGCCTGAAATGACACACTGTTAATTGAGACGTTTTTTGTATTTAAAACTGATATTAAATTTGTTTGTTTTTGATAATTTTTTCTTGGGCAAGCATTTGACATGTGTCCCAAACCATTACAACTGAAATATTTTGTTTCAGTGGTGCAGTCCTTCCGTATGTGTTGTGTTGATCCACAGTTAAAAACAATGATTGGCTACACGATCCTTGTTGTTTTTTATAGCGGATAAATAGCCGCCTTCAGAATTCACACTGCTGCCGCCGCTGTTGGCTTTCCTACTACTGCCACCTACGCAACCATTGTTGTTGTTACCGCTTTTTATGACTTTTAGATAGATTTCATATTTTTCTTTTAGTTCCGAAATAGTTTTGGCATTAAACAGTATCATTTTGCTTTCCGCTATCCCCGTCATGCCGTTTATAATATACCATATCAGCGATTTGTCATCAACATCTGCCAGCTGACCCAACTCTTGCATCTTGTAGACATACTCGTGAAACTGTTCCCCTTTAAACATTCTTCTATTTTGTAGTTTGTTGTAAATTTCGGCTTTGCATATCGGTCTATTAAATTCACTACACAGTTTTGCCTTTAGATCCGTATAAGAGGAGCATACACATGTTCTAATAAAACTACGAGCTGAACTTGTCAATTGTTTCTTAGCAAATATAAATTTTACAATTTCCGACCACTTTAACAATGAAGCAAACTCCTCAAATTCGACCACCCACACCGTATATGGAATATTATCATCAGCACTAAATTTAGAAAGTAAATTTTCTATATCTTTGACTGCAATCCGTCCCATAGCGTCTGCTCCACTCTCCTCCGGATTCTCTGCACTCGGCTTGACCACGTTATCATTTTTTGGCATCGTTTCGATTAGATTATCCGCTCTTGCAATGTTCAACGTCGCGTCCTCTTCACTGCTTTCAAATTCTGCTTCACTCTGCTCACCAAGAGCTCTTTGCAGTCTTTCGATAAGAACTGATTTTATACCCGTTGTATCGAGATTAAGACCAGCCAGCCTTTGTCTCAATTGTTCAACAGTTAAATTCTTTATTATGTTTCACCCGCGGAACAGGTTTTTTAGTTGAGCCCCCAAATATGTAGGAAACTGAATATTAAAAAAAGAAATTCATTTATTTAGTACAAATTAGAGAAAATAAAATCAGAACAATGTATGATATGCTGCTGCACTGCCTACTGTGTTGATCGACGATCACTCAACAACTGCCCCCGCTTGACTATCTTGTTCCGCTTTTATATCTTCCAGTTATAGCATTGCAGATGACATGGTGAATGATGATTATGGTGATTGGTTATTGCCGATGGTTTGATTAACAGGTGATTATGGTGTGATGTGGCGTGCTTTCTACATGTTTTGTTACCTTCCCTTTTCCTGCCCTTAATGTTGTTCCGATAAATCCGCTGGTTGACAGCGCTTTTGAATTCTTCTGTATAGATGTCAGACGTCATATCAAATGCAGTCGGCTATGATGAAATTCATTTCAAATTTGTGAAAATAATCCTGCCAATTATTGTTGCATCTCTGGTCCATGTTTTCAACCTACTCGTAATTCTAACAACAGAAATGTATCCTTCTAAATGGAAAAATGCAAAAATTATTCCTATGCAAATAAGTTCTATCAATAAGGAATATCGGATGACATCCATACTGCCTTCCTTGTCTAAGGTATTTGAGAGGGTGCTTGACAGGCAAATTAACTCCTATATCCATTCCAAGAACTTGCTTTCTTCAAAGTAATCTAAAACACGTAGGATGAGTGATTGCCTCGAATACCATAACAAGACCAATCACAAATATTTTTTCCTCTCTCTGTTCCTTTTCCTAAAAACTTAACACGTGCTCAGGCACTTTAAGTGTAGTCATACCCACTTGAGTGTTAAGTTCTTTAAAAATTCAGCAACAAATACAATTTCATCTTACCTAAAGCTTAGAAATCAAGCTATCTCATTGGGGCAAAATTCGTCTGACTTTATGTATAATACTAGAGGAGTTCCACAGGGCTCCATCCTCTTTATTCTCGCTTTACGTAAAGGAGATTGCCACTGTTGTGACTTCATTTGTTCAAATGCATGTTGACGATTTTAATTCTGTCGAAGTTGTCCTCTTGGTATGATAGAGGACTACGGCTTAAACACTGATCAGAAGCATATATCAAGAACTTTTCTAATCCGTCTCAAAATAAAATGTACCATCATGTACTAAAAGGCGCTTGATCTTTCGACTTTCCCGCCGAATATGCTGGTTGGAAACTAAAGTAGACTAACCATATCAACTCCACAGTTGGCAAAGTACATATGTATATGGCACGTTACCCCAACTCTGGATGTCACACTAGTTTAACCCTTTTAAAACGCCCCTTGTATCAGTTCTTTGTTATGGGTGCAAAATTTTCTGTTACTGTAAAGCTATGAGTAAGAGAAAACTTAACATCGCTTTAAACATTATTGTGCGTCACGTAATCAATCTTCGACTCGTCGAGAGAATCTCTCATTACTCGAAGCTGCTCTTCAACACGTCACTTGTAATCCGAACCATATCACCCTGGTTACCTTTTTAATAAGATACAATTTATCACGTCTGATAGATCTCGACAAATCATTCACCCTCGTTACTCGTGCCCAACATCTGAACGACAATTTTTCACAATGTCTATCTGCCTGTTGAACTCCTTATCACGGCATGTCATGATGTTGTGGCACCAGCAGGTTTAGGAATGAACTTAAGTCCTTCTTCATGCACAATACCACCTAACTCTTTGATTTTGTTTTCTTGGTATCTAACTCTATCTGAATTTGTATTTGAACATACTGAAGCTTCACTGAAGACAATTTTATGTATTAATTTAAATAAAACTCTAACTATAAACTAAAACTAAAGTGCTTTCACCAGATTCCAAAGAAATAGCTTGTCTCACCGGGCGCACTGAAGGCGACCTTTCGACTAAAAATAATCGGTTTTTGGTACGATACGCTCTGAAGTTTTGATGACAATGTGCGTCGACTATTTTTTGACGCTGGTGTCTTGAAGATGTCTTTTGACAAAACGACACCAGAACTCTGAGTGAAGCAAAATATTAAATTGACGTTCCTTGTATTAGGACTGACGCTGTCAGAGTCTGATACAGGGTAGACTTACATATACTCAAATTTTTGTTGAATTACTCCGGAACAAATGAAGGTGACGCTATCGTCTTCGTAGAGGATAATTCACAACTTTACTTTGCATTACTCTCCAGAAAATATTAAACGAATGCCTTATCTCAAATTCATCGTTGTTGACCCCCCAATAGGGAGCACTGCGTGCTGTTAACTATCGTCTAAAGAGGTAGTGTACTTTCGCTAGCTGCTCGTAGTTCTATGTGTTGGACATAAGCTATACCATATCACTCGAAGCTTGTTATGAAAGTGACTACGATTCTGTCTACGTTAAGTTGTTCACATATTTTTCGAAGTTTTACAGTTCGAAGGAATCAGTGCGTTTAATACTGAGCAACATACATTTTAAGATTGGAAGGACATTTTTGTGACGGACGAGAATAATGTGTGTAAACACGTAGCGGTGAAAGAAGAAAATAAGTTGCTGTTTCTGCTTAAGTGCAAGTAGACGGATTGAGCAACAAAAAGGACATTTTGAGCATTTCATTTACAATGTAAGGACTTGGGCAATTTTTTTCTCGTTTTTTAAAACTTTAACTACAATTTAACAATATAACAGAGGCTTAAGGTGGTTTAGTCTTCCAGATTCCTGGAGGCTTATTGTAAGTCTTCGTACAATTGATCGAAATCGGCCTTGATCTTAGCTTCACCTTCCTTGATGGGGTCCTTGAACTTCAAAAAAGACAGTTGGTACATAATGTTGCCCATGACCTCCCTAATCACGTTCCACGTGATCTTGTTATCGGATTGAGCGGTGGATTCAACTGAATGATGGGCCATGTCGTAGAATGCAATAATGTTTCTCAGCATACCGACTGTCTTGTAGAATGGGTAGAAATGATCGTATGAACAATAGAGATTCTGTTGTAGGAAATCGTCCTTGAGCAGCTTGGCAACCTTGAGAGTGATCTTATCGGCCGCAGCCAATGAAGCCTTACCGTCGAGTTGGATTTCATTGGTCCTAAGTGGCACGAATTCGACAAAGTACTTGTCGTAGAAATCATCTAAGGCACGCATGTATTTACTGTACGAAATGAGCCTGTTTATGGAGGCCAGTTTCTTATCCAAACCCCTTGGTACAATACCAAGTGTAGCAGAAGTGACAGGATCTGAGAAATCATCATCAGAAATAGCACCGACAATGGAAACGAAACCTTTACGTTCTGGGTTACCCAAACATTTGGACACGGCTGGCATGTTCGTAGAAGGAGGGCAAACGGGCACCGAAGTAGGCTGGGTAACCGGAATCGGCAGGCATTTCAGCGAGACGACCTGAAATTTCACGAAGAGCCTCAGCCCAACGAGAGGTAGAATCAGCCATCATGGATACGTTGTAATGTATCGGACAAAGTGATACCAGTGTAAATGGAAGATTCACGAGCAGCGACAGGCATGTTAGATGTGTTGGCAACAAGAGCGGTACGTTTCATGATCGATTCGGTGACATCATCGATTTCAACTTACACCTCTGGGAAATCACGAAGTACTTCAGACATTTCGTTACCACGTTCTACACAACCGACGTAGACGATGGCATCCGAATTAGAATACATGGACAAGGCTTGCGAGATGACAATGTTACCAGAACCGAAAGCTCCGGGAATGGCAGTAGTACCACCTTGTAGATAAGGGAACAACGAATCCAATACACGTTGACCAGTCAGAAGTGGATGATTAACAGGCAACTTCTTAGTAACTGAACGCGGTTGATGTACAGGCCACACTTGCAACATACTGTGTTTGCTGATCTCTCCATTGAATTCGGTTTCCAAGGCAATATCTTCGGCTGGTGCAATATAACGAACTGTACCCTTGGCGCGAGGTTCAACGACGTTCATGTGCTTGACGAGAGTGCTTTCATGTACCAAACCGTACAAGTCACCTCCGGTAATGTGTGATCTAACTTTTATGTTACGTTGAGTGGATTTGAATTCTCATGTAATCGACCGGGATAGAGCGGACACATTAACACCCTTTGGAATGTAAATGGAGTGATGCCTTTCAATGGACGTTGCATATCGTCGAAAATGCAGCCCATAATACCGGGACTTAATTCAACTAAAAGTGGCTTGCCAGTACGCAACCCTGGATCTGCGACAGTGACGCCAGATGTTTCTTCGTATACCTCAATGGTGGCCAAGTCACCTTCTGCTTACAAATAAAGGGTTTTCCAATAGGGACTTGACAACTTAGAATTTAATTTGTGAACGCACTCTTTCACTAATCATCAAACTGTCACTGTCAATTTATTCAGTAAACTCAACATTTTCATCATGATAAAGTACACGAACGAGCAACGTCTGCAAATTATAAAAATTTTCTACCGAAATTCGGAGTCGGTGACTGCAACTTTAAGAGCGTTAACTCAAATTTTGGGTCGTAATTCTGGCCCTAGAAGACAGGCAATAACAAATTTTGTGCAAAAATTTGAGTCTACATATTCGTTGTGTGATGTTGCCGTGTCAGTGAGACAACGGATTGGTCGAAGTGTCGAAAATATCGCTGCCGTTCAAGCGTCCGTAGCAAACGATCCAAATCAGTCAATTCCACGGAGTTCTCAAGAATTGGGCATCGCTCAGACCACATTATGGCGTATTTTGCGTAAGGATCTTGGTTTGCACCCATACAAGATCAAGCTGCCCCAAGAATTGAAGCCGATGGACCATTTGAAGCGACATACATTCTCCTATTGGGTTCTGGAGAAGATGCGCCAAGATGATGAATTTCATCGCAAAATCATCTTCAGTGACGGAGCTCATTTTTGGCTCAATGGGTCCGTCAATAAACATGTGCTTCATGAATCACCACTTCATCCACAAAAAATAACTGTTTGGTGCGGTTTGCATGCCGGCGGCGTTGTGGGGCCATATTTTTTCGTCGACGATAACGATCGTTACGTTACTGTGAATGGTTAGCGTTATCGCACCATGATCACCGATTATTTTTGACCCGAATTGGAACATATGGACTTGGACGACATGTGGTTTCAACAGGATGATGCCACAAGCCACACAGCACACGCTACAATCGATGTATTGAAGAGTAAGTATGGTGAGCGTGCTTTCTCAAGCAATGGGCCAGTCGATTGGCCGCCTCGTTCGTGCGATTTAACGCCGCTTGACTATTTTCTGTGGGGCTACGTTAAGTTATTATTTTATGCCAACATGCCGACGACGTTGGAAGAGCTCAGAGCCAACATTGAAAGCGAAATAGTGGCCGAGTCGTTGAAAATTGTGTCCAACGAATCGACCGCTGCAAACGTTCCCGCGGTGGCTATATGAACGAAGTCGAGTTCCATTCATAAATGTTTTGATTGTACTTCAAGCCGATAATAAAGTTTTTGAAATATCTCAAATGGTTTGCGTTTTATTCAAAAAAAAAGTTGTCAAGTCCTTATTGGAAAACCCTATATTTATTCTTTTGATGAAATTTTTCATCACGTTCTCTCATAATTGTGGCTTTTTTAGTGCTCGAATTATTGGTAGAGCATTGGCGTAAACAATATCTTTAACATAAGTCTAAAAGAAAAAGTCTAATGGTGTTAAATCACACGATCTCGGCGGCCAATTGAAGTCTCCATTTCGAAAAATCACACGTCCAGGAAATTTGTGACTCAATAAAGCCATTTTTTCACCAACTGTGTGGCATGTGGCGCCGTCCTACTGAAAATAGACGTTGTCCACGTCCACACTATCAATTTCAGGTAAACAAAGTCAGTCAGCATGGTTCGTTAACGCAATCCATTCACTGAAACGGTCGAACCGGCGTCATTTTCGAAAAAAAAAATATGGCCCAATGACAATCGAGAGCAACTGCAAATGTCAACAGCATCATTAACGTTCTCAAAAACAGTTCCCTGAACAGTGGTCGTTTATTGCAATTCATGGACTGCTTCATTATAGGCCAATTAATCTGAATCATTATGTAAACCTGAAGTGGATATCCGAAGAACACTCCAAGTGCTGCAATTACAATGTCTTCAACATCTTCGAACCACCGCAGGTAGCCAATGAAGCCAGTGAAAATAAAAAGCGATGTAACTAACACCAAAATGACATTTAGATCTTCGTGCTATTCGTTACGTAATTTCGTTCACTCGGTGGTGGTAGATCGCTCATCAGCGCAAAGATCAAAGTTGCTGTAATGCCAATCAACAGTAAGACATTCGCCAGCATAGAGAAGCGATGGGATTAACACCGCCACCAATGAAATTGTCATCGCCACATTCAAGTGAAAATTGATGCCGATGAAGACAAAGTACATGGAGCAGAATCCGAATTGAGTGACACACGGTAACATCTCCACGACAAGTCGCATACATTTCGAGGCAAAACGAATTTTTTTGGATCTAACTAAAAGAGATTTCTCAACTCTTTCTGGGTATTCGAAGAATGTGGCACCTTTGATGGTTTCAACAGGCTTGACTGATATGTGATGAACACATATCACTGCAACGGTTGGTAGGAGAATTGAAGTTGCAATGAGCCCGCCATTTTTGAATGCATCTCCCATTCTGAAGAGGCCAGCTCCTCCCCTACCCTTAAAAAGGTAAACAGTGGTTTCAAAGTATGATGTAGTGTGCAGGCGATCATCTTTTTCACAACTGCTTCTCCAATCTTTTTGACTAACCTTTTCTTCCATGGCTAGACTCATCGTATTTCGAAAGGGAAAAATTACCCGCTCATGATCAGTACTCAATCAGTTGACGATGACCAGAAGCAGTACGAACTTAACGAAACATTTCCGCGATATTTTCACAGTTTTTGTAGTGAATTTTCACTACTTCAGCGCATTGTGCGAGTATATATCGATCTATCTGTAATAACCTCCTAGCTTTTACAAATCAAAAGTCACCGCAATAATAATTGGGTGTTGAGAGTTCAACAATATCACGAACTTAAAAATGACACCTCTTGTTGGACGATTCTCTACTATATAGGAGTACTATATAGTACTATATAGTATAGTAGATACAAGTGTTAAAGAAATAGTCGGTCTGTCTGTCTGTTACAAGGACTTTTAGCTTTCAATTTTCCAATTTGCATTAAACTCTCCATCTCGTGGTAGAGAATGACTAATCCATAATTCCCTTTGAGGAGCATAAGTTCATTTAATTCGCTAAATGGTTTTTCGGAAAAGTTTTCCCGTCTCATATGACGCGTGTTCGATTCATTCAATTCCATTCGATGTGTTCAAATTTTTTCCGGAGCAAAACTTTGCTTTGGCGTCACTAAACCTAGAGCAGTATATAACAATATATGCGAGGACCCTATACCTCACCACAGAACGCGCCATATGCACGCAGAATTTTGGAAACTTCCACATACCCAGCGGTGTTCATTTCATTTAAATATTCTTTGGAGAGCCATACCCGTTCGTCTATCCACCAAACCAATGATAAGCAATTACGAGTACTTCAGCCACCAACTGGCCAAGGTATCCCATCGTCCATATTTTGTAATCGTTCCTATTCCTGGCATTTAGTAAGGGCGTGAGTGATGGCCGGTTCTAAGTTGGTTCGTTGGGGATTCCTGCCGGACAAAGTGTGGGGTGTTGAATTTTAATTAAAACTCGCTTTAGAGGGAATTTTTAAACGATTCCACTTAAAATTCTGCTGTAAGCCACTTTCGACCAATTCCGAGACCACATGTGCGGTTTGATACACGTAACAGCAGCGTGCAATGCCCACAAAATTGAAATAAACTTTTCACCAACTACAATGGCACATACCTGAGTACGGATATCTCGTTTTTATTCTAAATTTGTTACACAATGATCAAAATGAAGAATGAGAACGAAAACAAACGACCAAATGAAAAAAGGAAATGCAATTAATTTTGCCCTTTCTTGTAGACAAGAAGGTAGGTAATGCATCATCGTCGGTAAGACAACACCGCTATCGTCATCACTAGTTACTTGTAGTTTCAGCTCCATCTCTAGTTGCAGTTGCAGTTGCACCGTGTCGTTGGAGTTTGTCGCCGACAAAAGAAATCATTTTCGCAATCGTTCAGCGTCAAAAGTGAATCCATTAACTTGCTCCAGGGCTGGGCTATTAAAATGCAATCATCCTCTGAAATGTCTTTGCATATACATAGTTGAGGAGGGGGGTTGAGTATCATTATTTGCCTCACCTACAGACGAAAAGGTATAGAAGACCGATGAACCGATTTAGTCATCATGGTTTATTTCCTATAGAGGACTGGGATCCTGTCACCCCCTTGTGTAATATCTTGTTGGGTTGGAAATTCCATGTCAATTGTGACACAGCGACAACTTGATTACCCTTTCTTACTCTTCGAAGCATGTCTATCTATCCCTATTTGTAACAACCACGCACGCCGACATTGCTAGAGGATCATTGTTGTGCACAGGATTCCAGTGTCCCATTCTCCTCGAACGTTTCTAATTTTTCAACTATACATGTGCACAGACATAGATAGGTATATTCGTATGCATACGTATGAGAACGAGAACGAGCACGAGCACGAGCACGAGCATGAGCACGAGCATTCCATTGCAACATATTTTGGAGAGAGGAGAGTAGAGGAAGAACTAAAATCGCTTTCATCTCTGACAAAGCCTTGTATCTCGCCTGTTGTAGCGAGGTCTTGGTTGGATGGAGAGGATTATAAGGAATGAAACCCTTTATTGTGTCGCAATCTATTAAGTATCTTTCCGCACATACACGATGGAGAGTAGTGGAACATGCATTACTAACATACTCGTAGACATACTGGCAACAAGTCATTTGACATTAAAATTCCTCAGATAGTTTCATTCTGCTAAATCACCACACACACACCACCCCCAACGTTCATACGAACTACTCAGAATTTATCATCAAAAGGGTTACAACTAAACTTAAAGATTTCGGGGACTAAAATCTGTGCTTTTCTACTTATGTCCTCGTACATATCTTTCTCCGTCTATCTGTGGTTTTGTGAATCGAATTCCTATCCATTCTTTGAAGTGAGACGAGAAGTTTTTCTTTACCTTTACAGGAGAGCCACATTGTGCAGGGTCATGGATATTAAATTCCACAGAAATGGTCCCCATTTCCAAGTGAAAGAAAGAAGAACAAAAAAACAACATAAGGCTGGCAATGAACGTACCTACTCGTAACTCAAATGAAGTTAACGCCTTGGTTGATAGTCAAAGTACTCCCGGTACTCCCTTGGTATTTCTACACGTCCTGGTGGTATTATCAACCACGAAATAGACGAAAAGTAGAATGTACTACCGCTTAAAGGTATTTTTAATGGGTAAGGCGGAAAAACCAAGTAATTCTCTGGCCCATCATCGTCCAACACTCCGCTTTTCGCTTCATGATCCGCTCGTAAAAATTCATGTCTTTAGGGGTTTTCTTGGCAGAGCAAAGCACAAAACATTGCACAGTACTATAGCAAGTACCGTAGTTAGATAGATGTTCTGGTATACCTTCGAGTATTCTAAGCTTGTGACTGAATGACGCGGACGGATGGTGATCAACCTCATTTGGATTGCCAGTTGCCACAATGTAGGAAGTGATGTTGTGCACAGATTTACAGCGAAATAGCACGACGTAGCCTAGGTACAAACAAACTCGTACACATGCACAACTGTGAAAGCATGAAAGCATCTTCTTTTCTGTGCAAGATGCGGATATCTGGGCATTTGACGGTCGCAAATAAATAATTGTTACGCACAGTGTTGCCGTGAGTAAGTGGGCTCCTAGTTTTTCTTCAAATTAAAAACATTCGCATTATTTACATAAATATATATTTTCTTCTTAATTTACGTTATGTTGTTCAAATATTTATTTTCTCTTTCCTTCAGGTAAAGGAAACTTTCTCTTTGGAATAGGCAAACACTTATACTCAATAGAGGATTCAGAAGGTATGTAAGTAGTATAATTCAATCTGCAATAAGACGTTTGCTAACAAAAACGGAAAATATGGAGAATTCGCACTCTTTAGTGGCAAAACTACTAGTCCAGATGGGATATACTCCTTTCTTCTGAAGAGTTGTTCTTCTTTCTTCATCAATCCTACTCTTAAGGATTCTTTCTCAGTATGCAGAAAATAACATTTCCTAAAAAAACCAAATTTCTTTGCATTATGTCACTTCTTTCCAAGACAAGACATCGAAACGCGAAAACTTTTCAACCCGCTGATGGGTTTTCGTAGCAACAGGTCCACTGGTAACTTGATGGCATGTCTCTCTGAAAGTTGGAACCAAAGTCAATTCAATTCAATTCAATTTATTATTAATAAATTAAGGAAAGTACAAATAAGACTTGGTCTTATACAGTACAGTTTTTATTTTGGAGTGCATATAACATTACAATATAAACCTTAAAACTATAATTGAAAAGGTAGAAACAGAAGGGAAATGAGATAGCGAAAGTGGGGAAAAAAGACTGCAGACAATGCTGCTGAGGGGATTAGAGCCATCGACTGATCCGGAGGAGCTCCTTGCATTACTTAAAGAGAAGAAGTGCGAAGGGCTCCAATTCGTGGGGGTCAAGCCATTCACCACAGCCAGAGCCAAAAGGGAGAAGCGGCAGCTGCCGATTTTCCTGGTCCAGCTAAGTCCCACCAGCAATCTGGATGGTCTAGGGAGTATTAAAGTCCTAGACTACCAGATTGTACATTGGGAGAAATTAAAGAGGAGCGAAAACATTTTACAATGTGTTCGCTGCCAAAGGTTCGGGCTCGCCGCGTCGAACTGCGAAATGCAGCCTCGATGCGTGAAGTGTGGAAAGAACCACAAGTCCGAGGAATGCGCTCTGGGTAAGGACGGAGCGTCTGAAAAAAGCCAACTCTCTTGTGCTTTATGTAGGAACACGGGACACACCGCAAATTATCGGGGTTGTCCCAAATTCCAGTACATCAAAAGAATAAATCTGGCCCGGCAGCAGAAAGTGGAAGTTAAACGTCCACCTGTGCATTTGCAAATACCAGCCGTTACTCTCCATGTTACCTACGCCCAAATGGCGGCAGGTAGGGGAAATACGGTACAGCAAGCGAAGGTTGCTTCTCAGGCCCCAGCGCCCAAAGCACCTGAACCAGTACCTGACATGCTAGCTATTTTGCTCTCTATCCAAGGGCAGATGGCTCAGCTCCAACGTCATCTAACTGAACAGACCGCGCGGGTGGATCAAGTATTCGCGCTGCTGCCTGGCCTAACGCACCTTTTGCCGTAATGGGTATGTACGTGGCGGAGCAAACCCTGAAGGTCCTTGCTGTGAATGTGAATTCACTGATTAGGCTCGAACGACGAGCCGCACTATTTAAGTTGCTTAAAGACCAAGCCCCTGATGTTCTTTTGCTTAGCGAAACTAAGCTTACCAAAAGACACAAAATGAGGCACAAAAGATACAAAATAGTACGAAGAAACCGACCCAACTCCATTCAGGGAGGTGGCGTTGCGATTTTCGTACGAAAAGGTATTCGTTTTAAAAGAGTATACAGTCGTGTAGTACGTAGGTTCCAGGTGCTGGAAGCATGCATCGTGTATATCCCTCTCCGTAGTGGAAAGCGGTTGTACATGGTGTCTGTCTATGCACCTAAGGCTACTCAATCCACCTTATTTATCTCAGAGCTCGAGACACTTTTTCGATTTCTGAGGCTGGAATTGGAAGACAACTATTTTATTATCGGCGGAGATTTCAACGCCAAACATAGTGGGAAACATTGGGGAAACAATACTCCAAATACTAGAGGGAACCTACTATTCAATTGGTGGGGTCAGCACAGTGTAATGTATCGACTCGGGCTTAAGGCGACGGGTAGTCCGTCGTTTCCCAGATACGGGTCCTATTTGGATCTTCTGCTGTTCGACTCACGAATACAACTGACATGCACTAACCAACAAACTACAAACTGTCTACGCACTTTCGTGTATGACAGTGATCATTGCGGTCTCAGCACCGAAATAACTGTCCCCAACGAAATTGCGGAATTTGATGAGTTTGTTCAAAGGCATTCCTTCAATTACAGTAGGGTGCGTTGGACACACTTCACCAGATCACTGACTAGAGCACTCTCCTCGAATTCGCTCTACCCACCGTCCAACAGAAATCTGTCAAACGAGGAGATTGACAGGTATCTAAGATTAATGGACGAGACAATCAAACGAACAATGGGCAAAACGATACCGCGGTACCAACACACTGACGACGAAGACTTATTCCGCAACGCAACTATTGACGCACTGCACCGACATAAAAGTAGACTGCTGTCAAGACTAAAAACCTTGTACAGACAGTTTACTGACAGACATAACCCGGAGATTATGACACTGAAGTCGTCGATTAAAAACCTCCAAACATTAATTAAGGAAAATTACAGAAATTCTGTAAGTTTGTATTGGAACAACAAAATTCGAGCTTTAAACACCAGCAACCCGAATATGTTCCCGCAAATAAATAAAATATTTCGGAGAAAAGATCAGAACGACCTTTCGTGTCTTAAAATCGCCCGAACGACGAACAACGAACAAATACTGTAGCAGCGGGCATAGATCCCAATGAGGCTGTTGATGATGACAACTTCTTTGTGATCGAGGAGCAGGTAGAGGCTATAGGAGCGACTTTCCAGGAAGTATATAAGGCGAATGACATCATTGGCCCGAACCACGACCTAGAAAGTCGAGTCCTTGTGCACAATTTCTACCTTCGAAATGAAATTGTGAATTGGCGATTCGAGAGCTCGGGTTTCACCCAGTTCAGTGACGAAAATATGGCAAATAATGTCATCACCAACGATAGGGTACTACCCCCGTTCATTTCGAAGGAAGAGCTCCAAACGATCTTCGAATCACTTAGAAGTAAGAAATCAGTGGGAACCGATGAAATACCGAACATTGTGCTTCGACATCTCTCACTAGAAGCGATGAACATTTATACCACCCTGTTTAATAATGCAATGAATAATGCACATTATCCAGCGCATTGGAAAACTGCGGTGGTACATCCTATCCCCAAAAGGGATAAAGACACTTCCAATCCGGCGAATCTCCGCTCAATCAGTCTTCTTCCAAACATCAGTAAGGTTTTCGAGAGGGTGATCAATAGAGTCCTGACTAAGTGGGTTGAGGACAAACATATAGTTCCGGATAATCAGTTCGGTTTCAAGGCGGGGCATGATGTTATTCATGCTGCGTCCAAACTGGTTTCTGATATCCAACGGAACAATGGCAAGAACCAGTGCACTGGTGCCTGCCTGATTGACTTGGAGAAGGCCTTTGATACCGTATGGTTAGAGGGATTCTTTTTCAAGCTGGACAGGTTGGGCATTAGTAAACCACTGCTGTATATTCTTTTTGATATGCTCTCCAGTAGACAGTTCATCGTGAAGAATGGCGATGCGACTTCTGCTGGAACTTTTAACATTAAAAACGGTCTGCAACAAGGTGCGGTAAATTCGCCGATCCTGTTCAACATTTACACGAGTGATCTGATAGGTTCACTTCACCATGCCATAGCGTACGCAGACGACATAATCGCGTACAGATCGGGTCCAAAGATTGAGGTCATTAATATGCTTTTGCAGCGTGACTTCGACAAAATTAAGCGATATTGCGATGACTGGAAGTTGAAAATCAACTTTCAGAAGTCGGAAACCATTCTGTTTAGGACGCCTTTGTCTGGGGCCTCTAGGGATACCAGAAAGAATTGGCGAAAGTGTTCTATCGTCGGACAACATGGACAGCCACTTGCTTGTCGAAATGTAGTCAGATACCTTGGGATCTTGATTATGCATTTCAACGGATGACGTGTTGGTTCGATGATTAACAGAGGTGTTGGTTGGCGAGTGTAAGTTTGACACAGGCACTTGAAGTTCCATATCATCGAGTGAGGAAAATCTATTTTGCGATGAAGCATTTCGCTTAGGTGAAGGTTCACCCTCACGCATGTTTCTATTTCTTTTCTTGCCATTGGACTGATAATTGCTAGTAGCACGTTTGAGACTCCTGATCACCGTTGTCCACTCAGCGGAGTGATCTGATGAGTGATTTACATCCATGGTGGTAATGTTGTTATTGTAAATTGAATCACGCTCACATGCATTAGCAGCAGTGAGTGCACTGGTTGTGCTATTGATTGTGCGTTTCTCTATTGAGAGAGCGCTTTTTGTGTTAAGACAATGATGATAATTTATGCCATCAGGAGACACATGTGCGTTGGCTTGTACTTTGCCCAAACGATCACTATTTTTATTTTCCAGCATAAAGCTGGTCACTTTTGGTTTTTTCACAAAAAGCCACTTTAAGGAGTCACTGTCTCAAAAAACAAAATTAATGGGCTAATAGATTAATATGGCCTTAGCCGATTTAGGGGTTGATTGAGTTTCGCACTTGACAATTTTTATTCGATTTTAAGAGCACACGTCTGTTCACGACCGAGTCACAGAGCGAATCGTTTTTGCTTATTGATTATTAAAGAGTCACTATCTCCACTATTTGATTGGGCGTAATGTTTGTGCTCGGCATTTAATAAAAAACTAGGTTGTAATTATTATTATTTTTTTATTTTAAATTTTTTATACCTTTGTAGATGCCGCAAAGAAGGCTTATCTCACTATCCCTAAAGGTGCACATTTTGCATCTCAAAAACGTCTTTTGAGTTAAGAATATTATTCTTGTTCGAATCAATACCCAAAGATCGTCAACATGTTATTAGTCCCTCCACGCGAAGTAATAGATCCAATTTGTAAGGCGCAGGAGGCCCGCCATTTGTCGTTTTTCAATACAAAATTTCGAAGACATTGCGAAAAGGTTTTGGCCACAGTGATATTTCTTCGTCACAACAAAAGTTGAGGCCTTTTGTCTATAACATCCTAATTTTGAAGCCTTGTTGGTCTAGTACTTATAGCAGTAGAGAGAATGACACGCACGAGTATGTTCCACAAACTACTCATTAGGCTATTTCTAACCATACGAGTGTCCATTTTGTATTACAATAACTCTGGAAAGGCAACACTGAAAATTGCACATCACTTTAATCCGTTCTTAGCCGTTGCAAGTAGCATTTGTCTCTTTATAACTGGGTTTCATTGTGTAGTTTCTACCGCCGTATTGACGTAGGTGGTAGTTACGTGGGGTGTAATTGTGGACTTACGCTCGAGGCACACGAACAGAGCTAAAATTGAGATTTCACACAAATGATACAAAAGCGCGTTGACATAGTTTTATGTTTCCCGGCTTTTTGTTTGTTTTTTTTCTTTTTCAGTAGCTTTCCCAGCTATCCAGCTTTTGCTTGTCAGCCTGCTTCTACGGTTCCTAGAGCGCATTTCATTAGAGTCGTTTGGATGCTTCCACACAGGATGTGTGACTTGTAAAAGAATTGCAAATTTCTACGTCTTCTGCGGACCAACGGAGCTGCACTAAAAACTGAAATAAACATTTTCCGTTTATTTTTTTTTTTTCGTCATTCCTTTCTGGCGGTAGTAGGTAGGTAACAGTACCTATTCGTAACCGGTAATAGTTGGTACAGCTTCCAGCTTGTAATTCCGTTTGTCCTTTTGCATTCTTCTGCTGGCATCAGTCAGGGAAAAATGCTCACCATGCCTTTGGTGAGTTTGGTTTGTCGACGTCGACATCGACGTCAACGTCAACATCGTCCTCGTCCTCGTCTTCGTCCTCATCCCAACCCTCTTCGTCAGCAATATCTTGGATTTGCTCTGTTGGTTGGGCATGGGATGTTCCACATTTTATTGGGTGTATGCTCTGCATTTTCTTAACTCTCCACAGGGAATTGTTTGAGTTAAGAATTTTTTTTGTTTTTTTTTTTCTAAACTTCTGTGGTTTGAAGACTAATTATCCTGACGTGAAATCTTTAAATCACCCAATCCACTCAGGCGCAATGATTTAATCCCCAGGACAATTGAACACAGTCGAATCAGTGTACAAGTATAACCCTACATCTTGGTGAGCTGCCTCAAAACATAAGTTAAACACGGCACCGATTTGAGTTAACAACCCACTTATCGGGACGTTCGGAAACGATCAAGAAGAAGACTATAAATAAACATTGTTTGAGAAATCCTATGACTGCGTCGTCCCTTGTTATTTGTAATCTTTCCTGGACCTCGTATTCCTATCGAGGCAATTAGGAATACTCTCTGCCCAGAAGTGTTGCTTTGGCGGGTTCATCAAAGGCAAAGGATAGTCAGCGGCAAGTTGATTGCATTTTATTTTGTTCTATTTGCTGGGCCGCCACTTTTTGTTTAGAACGAAACTAGATACAATATCTATTTCTGGAGCAGTTGCTTGTGTGCTTTGACTCTGAGTCTTATTGTAGGGTTGCAAGTAATAGCACAGACAGATATAAGACAGTTGCAGGAGCAATTTAGCGTTCAATTAAAATTTTATTAATTACACTTGAGGCATCCAGGACCGCGGAAGGCACGTTTTAAACATCCATAAGTAGCTAGACAGTAGATTTACGATTCTAGAATCCAGTTTATTCGTACGAGAGGTACATAATACAAAACATACAAAGATCCTTGTGCAATGTATGAGCATGACTTGGAGTTGAAATACTCGTACGTATCCCCTTGTTGGCAATTAATTTCAGGGCGTCTTACTCGCGCTGGTGGTGTTCTTATTTGTAGAACCCATCCACACATGTGTATCCGTTTGTATGGATACATTTGTAGCATCACAGCAAAGGTATGAATTGGTTTTATCCTAACGATTTGTTGTTGTTGTTTTTTTGTTTGTTTTTGCTTTAGAACCGCAAAGCGGAATTGCTTATAACGAGGTTTTGATAGTTCGTTGGTTTCTTTATGACCGCTTGTCCTTGAAGTGTTTTGTGGGGTTATGGTGTTACACTGAGATGTTCTTATGACGGTTTTATGCAAGAATGCTGATGGAGACTGTTGAGCCATCAATAAGTCATTAGATGTGGAGTGGTTGTTGGGGAAGTCATCGTAAAGTAAGGATAACTCGTCAGACACGAGTGAGAATCCCATTCGTTAAAGTGATTACTGCTGCTCCATAAAGAGAGACAACAGCGCAAGAGTTTCGACTTGGATGGTATTGAATGGAATTAGTTTTATTCGGCTTATTGACGTCGGGTCTAATCATTCTAAACAGTATTGATCTGGCTCTAAAATAGCCAAATTCCACGTTTTATTCGCACTAAACATTTGTATAATGTTCAGTCAGGTTTTGGCGTTAAAGAGAGTTCAGACTTTTGGTATGATGATGACGCACACTCGATTCTCTAAAATGTATGCCGCCTCAAGACTTCTTACCCAAAACAATCCTAACTAATGCAACATTCTACTGTCTTAACTCTCGGTGTTTGGGAACGGCCGTCGTAAAAAAATAGTTTGGTGCGCCTACAATAACCTTTTTAATAGAACGCCAAGGAAGAGGATATTTTCTATCCGTGAAGATTTAAAGGGAGACGTTTAGGAATCAAGCTACAAATACGAAGAGTGCCATGTCGGAAACAGTTTCGGAACTGAACGAATATTACTCTAAACCGATTGAATTTTAAAGTGATCTTGCAGAGACCGAAGCAGGACCAACGAAAACCGGCATTAGTCGTGAAATCACAATTTAAATAAGGAAAGAGGCCAGCTCGAAACATTGCCTTTGTGAATGTGGCTCCGAAATGCAGTAAACCAAGTGTGTTAGAGCCGCGTTTGCATACGTTAGACCAAAAACGTGTTGGAATGAACATTTCCAACGCTCTGTTGGCGCAGATTAGGCACAATAAATCCTAGTTTTGGCGCCGATTATTTACTGTAGATGAAACTTGGATACACCATTATACACCCGAAACAAAAATTCAGTCAAAACAGTGGACTGCAAAGGGCGAGCCAGCAAAAACTGTTTTTTCGGCTGGGAAAGCGATGGCGACTGTTTTTTGGGATAGTAACGGAGAAAAACCATTACCGGAGCATACTACGCATCATTAATTGCCAAGCTGAAGGCAGAAATTGCGGAAAAATGGCCACATTTGCAGAAGAAGAAAATCCTGTTTCACCAAGACAACGCGCCGTCTCACACCTCAGCGGTTGCCATGGCGAAAATCCCTGAATTACAGTTTGAACTGCTTGACCATCCACTTATTCACCAGATCTAGCCCCAAGCGACTTATTTTTGTTCCCATTTAATGATTAACTATCGCATATGCGGCCCTTAAATCACGCCTTCTTATAGCACTAGTCTTCTCGATGAGTATACACAGTATACTTGAAAAGGCTTTATATGCGACATTTGATAGGGATATGCCTCGGGAGTTGCTGCAAAACGTACGTATGTAGAATTGCCGTCCTTCAAATTGAAACAGTGTATCCAATCTCCCATATTTTATAAAGGGTCCGCCATCTAACGTTTTTTTTTTCTCACTTAGCTCATGCCTGATTTGACAGGCATGGAGACATGCCGCGTCTAAACTGGTTTCTGATATCCAATGGAATAAAGGCAAAAAGCAATGCACTGGTGCTTGCCTTGTTGATTTGGAGAAGGCCTTCGACACCATATGGTTAGAGGGTCTTTTCTATAAGCTGACTAGGCTGGGGATCAGTAAACCACTCTTGTACATTCTTTATAATATGCTAACTAACAGACAGTTCATCGTGAAGAACGGTGATGTGACTTCTTTTGGAATATTTCAAATTAAAAATGGTCTTCAGCAAGGCGCGGTCAATTCGCCGATCCTATTTAACATTTATACAAGCGACTTGATAAGTTCACTTCCTCATACTATTGCGTACGCAGACGATTTGATAGCGTACAGAACAGGTCCAAAAATCGAAGTCATTAATACTCTCTTGCAGCGTGACTTCGATAAGATAAGACGATTTTGCGATGACTGGAAGTTGAAAATCAACTTTCAGAAGTCGGAAACCATTCTGTTTAGGACGCCTTTGTCTGGGGCCTCTAGGGATACCAGAAAGAATTGGCGAAAGTTTTCTATCGTCGGACAACACGGACAGCCACTTGCCTGTCGAAATGTAGTCAGATACCTTGGAATCTGCCTAGATCAGTTTCTGTATTTTGGCAAAAATGTAGACGCTGCTCTGGCCAGAGCTAAAGGCGCTTTTGCCCTTACAAAGAGACTGTTTTATAGCAGCCAACTCGATGCGAGGGTAAAGGTAATCTGCTACATGGCCCTTATCAGGCCCATGCTGGTATTTGGTTGTCCCGTGTGGTTCAATGTACGAGCAAGCTTAATGGAAAAGATTCGGGTGTTTGAGAGGGCTTGCCTTCGCTTGTACAGAACACCAGAGTTGGAGTACAAGAAATTTTATCCTAATGAGGTCCTTTACAACAGGGCGAACCTAATACGAGTGGACAACTTCGTAATTAAGCTGACTCGAAGGCACATTGCAAGAGCAATGACCTCGACGAATAACCTGATATCTGGGGCTTACTACCCCAATTACCTTTACCACGAGAGTGTGCGCTCTGACGGCTTCGTTCCACCGGAAGCATTCCTCTACATGGATCAGATAGGGTTGATCCAGGATATATCAGCGGTGCCGTTAATCTTCCATGTCGCTCGGACCTCTGGGGATAGGCGACTCAACTACAACAGAGACGTTGCACACGGCAGTGTGGATCGCCTCAGGTTCGGTAGGGCGGTGGGGAATCGCGATAAGAGGGATGTCGTTCGGCAGCACCAGAATTTCTGGTGGATGAATGATGGAGAAGATGTTTCGTCGGCGTTTCCGTCAATTACGGACCAGCCTCAAATGAGGCAGAGCTGACCAATCTGTTTTCTCTGTAAATAGCGATGGCCAGCTTACGTAGGTTTAGGTTAGCATTTAAGAAACATATACATACTCGTATATCAGTGTATACAAAGGTGTATACTGATATATGTATAAGATTGTGTATAATGTCTATATGTGTGTATGTGTGTATTGTGTATATAGATTAGGTAGGCTAAGGTTTATTTTAAGTTAGATACTAAGTTTTTATAAAAAATAAAAAATTACATCCATAGGCTAAGTCTTTTGTTATCAATTTTATCTTAGCCTTAAGTATAGAAAATAAATATCCGTAAAGAAAATGTAAATGAAGTCGAAAGACATAGTTATAAGAATTTAGAGTAGCTTAGAGTGCCTGTGTGGGGCCAGTAAGTTAGTATAAGATTGCTAAGTAATTTTAAGCTAGCATTTAAGCATTTTTTTGTTAGTATGTAAGAGTTAATGATTAAGGAAATAAAATGCTTTAAAACGAAAACTGAAACTAGAATAAAACGTATGAGAAACACAAATGGTTTCAATAAAGAAGTATATAAATATTGTTCAGAAAATTTTTAATGAATTTCCTCTTGTATCCCTAAACTTCATTCTCCTTTGTATCCTCTATTTTCCGTTTTCTTCTTCACTTCGTACTCTAAGAACTTCTTTTTTTATTAATAATAATTATTTGTTAAATTTTAATTAATTAATTGTTAAAATATTGAAATTATGTAAAGCTTGTTCTTTTCTCAAAAGATGTATTTTTCTTATGTGAATAATTGAATTTAAATAAACTAAATTGGTAAATTGTTAAAAAAAAAAAAATGGTAATCAAGTTATGTTAAGACGTGTTAAGCCAGCTTTTAAGTATTTTTTCCGTTAGCATATAAGTATGGTAAATTTAAGAAGATGCCAGAAAAAGGGTTCAACTTTGTATCGGCAGTGATATAGTCCTCAAAAACTAATATAACTACATAAATTGTGAAGGACCACGCTAAATAAAAACTCGCGACATTAGGAAATCTATTGCCTTTCTCTTGAAGTTATTAAGCATTTCTATACCGAAGCTCCAGGCGGCGCACCCATCGCATGTACATATGGGATAGTTGGAAATTGAGTGCCCCTTATAAATGTGACAGATGCTAAGTGTCTTACATTATTCAAATAACGACAAAATCGTTTCATAAACATGTAAGTAGCATGCTTTAGGCACAGCCGCCACATTTGTATCAAAAAATCTTTTTTATTCATCTCTGAAGCATTTTTTTTTTCCATTGTTCCAACTCTTAAAGTCACATCAAGCCAACTAAGTCAGTTTGGGAAAAGTCATTTTTTTGATTGTACTCGTAATGTGTGGCATAAAACCTCATCAATAATTCGATATTCCAAATTGCGCTGATGTATTTTATGTTCATCATAATCCGTATTAATAGCAAATCGATAAAAAAGATAAATCGTCCAGTAAAAAAAAAAGCACAAAAAATAAGGATCTATTGACGTTATTCCTTTATTCCTAGTTCTACTGCTATACATACTTGTAGTACGAGTCCATGCATATACTCGTACACACTTTTGGTTGACTTCGATACTCATCTATATTTTTGTATTTTTTTTTTCTTTTTCTCATCAATGACCAACTTGAATGTGAATGCTTCCATTTATCACAATCAAATACAGCACAAGGAATCCGACAACTTTTAGAAACATGCTTTTACCAATCCTATAGGCCCAGCAAAGTTGGAAGCTCACCTGAATGAAATAGAACTCCAGATGATATACTCCGACCTTAAAAGATACGAGATTAAGGGCTTTCTAGTGCAATTAGAGACACTCTTCACCTTTTGATAAAATCCAGACCGTTCAGCTATTTCATCTGGGAATGTCATGAGCCAACGCATCTTGTTAATGGTTGAAGCGATTACGAAAAACTTTCCAAATGAGATGCCCTCTAATAGTATCACCCACATCATTGACGACACTATGACAATGTCAGTGAGGAAATGCAGGAGCAGATACTCTGTCAAAAGACTGTTTAGCTTCTTGCAAATCCGATGTAGCTCCAAGTACGCATTGGTGATGGTATCGTTTTTGTCCATCATGCTGCGAACCAACGACATATTCAGGTTGTCATACATCTCCTTCACGATGTAAAGAGTTATGTAAACCGAGTGATGGAACATTTCTACTATTACATCCGGAACGACTTTAATAAAAAGATATACCGCCACCAATGTTGAATTATTCAACACTGCAATGGCAGACAGTAAAAATAGTATCAGGGGAATAAATCGTACCAGCAACTGGAATTTGAAAAATCTGTAACATGTGATCTTTTGATGGGTTATGCTGTAGACTTCCTCCAAGATATTCGGAAACGAATTGAAAAGAGCGAGTAATTCGCGAGTTCGATAGTGCTGGTACAGTACCATGTAACACAAATTCAGATAACCAGCGACTGAAGATACTCCAAACATAAACTTATGGCCATTAATTGGTGGTTTTATTGCAAACATATATGTAGCAACCCCAATCGGCAGATAAGCCAGTCCCAGAAGCAAGGAAATTTTCTTCCTCCATCGTGTTGTTCTGACAATTTGCATCTGCTTGCTGTAGGTAAAGATCACAAATCCGCAAAGACTGCAAAATATAAGATAGCAGTGGAGTAAACTCGCCACTTTCTGACACAGGTATCGGCCCATTGTGATGCCAAAGAGCTACTAAAAATATCTAATTGACCGAATTTCCAAACACCTTTCTGGAACACCAGAAATCAATACATAATTACGAGTTCATAGACAATACTGTATCGTATGTATACGACCATACAATAGATAGGGTAAGAGTGTGTTGGATCGATAGATATACTCGTATTGTACAAGAACTTGTATCTTCTTTATTTCACTTCACGTGCGACCTTTGAAGTGGCAGAGGGTGTTTTATTCCGGAGTCAAATAACCCAATAGGCTGGCAATTGTTTGTCAAAGTGAGTACGGGAGGTGCTCGTAGTATCGCCTTCTTGGTTATACGCTAAAAAAACCAAATAAGCCAATATTCCTAAAAATAGCTGAGAGACGAGTGAAATAAGAGCTAAAGTTAGAAAAAGGACAAGGACACCTTGTTGAGGTATTCTTGGTTGCCAAAGTGGGTAGTGTGGTTGTGGTTGGTACTGGCAGTGAGGTTCAGTGGGAATCCGATTTTCGACATTCACTTGAACTTTCTGGGTGACATTTGGCATTGAAAGTTTGCTAAGAAATTTTTCCAAACACATCTTGGCTGAGATAGAAATGATGTTCAGTTTACCTTATACAGTTTTTGGAAGATATTTCTCCCATGAGTCCTTTTGTACAAGTCGTACAAAACTGCATATTCGATAGTCCTTCAGTCGGTAATTTGATGTTTTCGTAGTGATGTTAGAATTTTTTAAAATTGTTTAGAACTTTTTCGCAGCAGTATTCAAGGCTAAGTATGCGTCAGACTTGCAAGCAGTGATGCGTATACCACAGTGCTCTGCATCATGTGAGTAAACGAGCAACTTCCTATTTAGTGTGAATCCAATCGTTTATTTGGTAGAATATGTATCGGTACATCCTCGATCTGCTCTCATAAAGCAGTCCTATTGGCAATTGAAGCCATGCAACCAGCATTTAACATCAAAGACTACCAGGTAGCATTCAACTTTGTAATCAGTTTTGTGGAGCAGGTACGCAAAGTAGAGCGGAACAAACAACGCGAAAATCAAACTACACCTTTAAATGATTATTTAAACTTTAATAGATTTGAATCTTCTGAATTCAATGAATGCCAAGAAAAGAATAAAGGATAAAATAAAAAGGTTATGTCAGGATGACAGATGAAAGTTAGGTGAGAGATGAATGTATTTATAAGTTGGTATGCGTGATCACGAATTGTCAGGGATGTCCAACACGCCCCCTCAATGAGATGATCCTCAAACCTTCGTAACTCCAAGTCTGGATAAACAGCGAAAATGCTTCGGTCCAGGTAGTGCCTTGGTTAAGACATCCGCATGCATTTCTTCTGTTGGTAGGTGTTCTAACTTAATGTATCCTTGAGATAAAATGTCCCGAATGAAATGATGTCGTTTAGTCCTTTGGTGGAATACGTGATTTTGAGCAAGAAGTCCTGCACCTCGATTATCGTTATATAATGTAATATCACCTAAATTTTGAAGACCAATTTCCTTTAGGAATGTTCTAAGATGAATGGCTTCCTTCATAGCTTCTGAAATCCCCATGTACTCAGCTTCCGTGGAAGACAAAGCCACTGTTCCTTGTTGTTGGGACTTCCAACTAATAGCAGCGTTGGAAAACATGAATGCATATCCGGTATATGATCTTCTGTCCATAACGCACTTTCCCCAGTCAGAATCGACGAATCCAATTAAGCCCTTCTGATTTGTAGTATACTGTAATCCATAATCAATGGTTCCTTGAAGATAGCGTAGAACACGCTTCGCAGCACCCCAGTGAACTGCAGTGAAACAATTATTAAATTGGGCAAGTACGCTTGTAGCATGAGCTATATCAGGGCGGCAACAAACAGCAGCATACATTAGTCCTCCAATCAATTCTTTATACGGACGTTTTTCCTGTTCAGACGAATTTCTATCCTTCGCGAGCCTCGAATCAGGTTGCATGGGTATAGTAAGCGGCTTCGCATGCTCCATATTAAATTTCTGCAATAAATTACGAATATACCCCTTTTGACTTATACGCTTCGAATCTTGAGTTATCTCAATTCCCAGACAATATTTTGCCTCCCCAAGATCCCTAATTTCGAAGTCTTCCTTTAAAATATTTTTAACATGATCTATCCAGTTAACATCCTTGGAACACAGTAAAACATCATCAACGTAGATAGAGAGGAGTAAGATACGTCCATCTTTCCACGCAACGTATATACAAGGATCTGCGTTAGTCGCCTTAAGACCCATTTGTCGCAATTTATGGTCAAATCTGACATTCCACTCATGTCCGGCTTGTTTTAAGCCATACAGAGCCTTTTGTAAACAACATACCTGCCTTCCATCGCGAAAATCTTCCAGCATTATTTTTGCCCTTTTTGCAATGACACTGTCTATTGGCTCCCTTTGAATGATTTCCTCTAAAGAATGTTCCAATAAAGGCGGCGTCTTCATATAAATTCGTTCATTCAAATATCCATTTAAATAAGTTCATCAACTTGATGAACCTTGAGTTGATATTTAGCAGCAATCGCAAGCATAAAGCGTATAGACTCTAGGCGAGCTACAGGAGCAAAAGTTGTAGTGTAGTCTACACCCGGTTGTTGACTTTTATAGATAAAACGCTTGCAACCACGTCTGCGCTATCAACCCCGGAGAACTCGAACATCCGTTCATTTGGATTCTGCGGACCATTTTGGGATTCGGAAGTTCTTTGAGAGACTTGATTCAGAACCGGAAAAGGAAGCGTTACAAAGGTGTGATTGAGTACGTTTACATCGATATTGGTGTCAAGACCTGTGTTACGTTTTCCAATTCCAATATCTCTTAGATTTTTCATAGCTGGGTTTAATTTGTTACCATACATTTGCTTTCTTGCAGCACGAATTTTGGAAACCACCTGATTGCGTAGTGTACGGTAAAGACGTAGATGGGCGTCAATTCGAAAACGTTTCCACACGCTGTAGGCATGATTACGTTGTAACATGAGCATCCGAACTTCGTTTGAAAACCAGAGACATTGGTCATGTTTAGTCACTTTGACTTTAATAGGAACATGATTATTAAAAAGTGTGTTAATATTCTGAGTTAGGAACTCAACTTGATCATAAGGGCAGGACATACATGTAACACGGTCCTATTCGACATTTCGTGAGCTATGCTCCAAACTTAGGTAGTTAATGTGGTCAAAATCTCTGTATTCATAAGCTGTTACAGACAGAATCATTAAAAAGTCAAAGGTTAGATATAATAAATCGTGTCTAGAGAATGCAGGTGCTGACAACTGATCATATAATAATACAAATTTTATTTCACTAACAAAGAAAACGTCTAATAGTGTACTAGATTCAGAAGAAAAATGAGTGGGGGACGTCATATTGACTGGGAACAAATTAAGTGCCTTCATCCGCAGGACAAGAGAACTCTCTGCTAAGAGGTTACTATTCAGATCACCACCAACTACTATTTTGGGATAGCATACGGAGATTGTTTCGAGAAGTTCAAACAATGGCGTGATGTCAATATGCTTATTAGGCCTATAAACTCACCCTAACAGCATGGTGTCTGTTCCTGATTTAAGTTCAACAAAAACATAGTCTATCTGACTGTCGACTCCTGATTTGCACTTCAGATTGCATGATATGCCTTCACGTATATAAATTGCCGATCCACCTCCAACTCTACCAAAAAAAAAAAAAAAAAACCTTTGGTAGGGGAACAGTTATTTATGTAAGTGAGACATAAATTTGACTGCGAAATGAAATGATTAAAGTGCTGGCTATTTATACAATTCATCGATTGCTTATCCCAAGTTTAAGGTACCTTAACTAGATCATCGACTTTAGCAGATGCGGCAGTTTGACTTGATTGCTTAGGTATCGGGTCATTAACACTTTATAAGAGGCGCCCTTGGCAATATAAGCTAGCTTCTTATATTATTTTTGTTTCATCTGTATAGATTCCAGTTAACATCCGTATTAGTCTTAAGTGACTTGTTTAAAAGTTGTCTGGTCCCCTTACCTAGTCTTATTTCAACGTAAAAGGAGATCTGCAGGAGTTTAGGCGAAGGCGTGTCCAATTCGAAACCTCCGAATCTGAAATCGATGCACATCTACATACGTTCTGACGTAAAAGCCTCCGACAATACCTTCTTAATTACGATTACGAACCGGAACGAAAGTGGACAGCGATTTGAAAAAATTATCTTGGAGTTTACGTACACTCGTAGGAGTGTCACAATGCCCACGTAACTGCGATCAAAGACATGAACATATGTTTCGAACAAAAATACATGACATAGGGCACACTATATCTCCCACAGGAAATATATAGTAGGATTGGTCGTAGAATATCGTCTCAAATGAAAGATGAGCAGACACCGAAGAATTCAATGCATGTACATAACTACAGCAGATAATCATTGTCCGCTTACAGAACGAAAATCTTATCATTGATCCAGAGGAAATCGCAGAAGCATTCAAAATACTTTTGCATCAATGAAAATCAAAATCCGGTCAACAATAAACTAGTCCTCTCCCCGTAGCCGAGAAAAGGATTCCTAATTGATTGTTTCCACAAAAACTAATTTAGTTATCCCGCATAACATCGGTCGGTCACATCGAACGAATAAATCACAATGCTCCAGGGAAAAAGGTCAAAACCAACAGGCGAACGAAGAATACAGAATCTAAGGTTCAAGGATCAAGCTACCGTGGATGCTAGGAAGTCAGGTGTGACGAATTGGAAGCTGCGTGACCAGAATCAAGTATTCTACAAAGCAATTGTTAACCAGGCAGAATTTTTTTTTTTTAATCAAAAGTCAGCTCCAAAATACGAGTTTGTACATTTTTTAGGAAATTGTTTGTCAAATTCTTTTAACCTAGATTAAATGCCTGAAACTGTTCAAGGTTACTGTTTCCATTCCCCTCTGGGGTGCATAGTTTACTCGTATGATTAACATGCTTTCGAGAGCCGAGAGCTCATCAAATAAATGTAAACTATCAGTTAAATCCAATAAATTGCTAATCCGATGGCAATAAATCCTGACATCATGGGAGCACTTGCACTCCAGCCAAATATCACATTCCCATCCGGTAGTGTCATCGTCCTTGCTGTAGCTACCAACTCTCATATGTGGGGTAGATTTAGATCCGAATGAACGTAAAATGCCAAAGTAGGTCAGGTTTACGAGTATAGACCCCTTGACTGCTGCAATATAAATACGCTTCCAGTTGACATGTTGAAGTTTCTGTTTCCATGACGAAGAAAGAAAAATGTCTTTCCGTAGCTCTCCTCGAAAGCGTTCGCAGGCAATTGGACCGAATTTATTTATTTGGCCAAAATTTCAATTTTGCCATTCTCCCCATCCATCCCAGCTGTGTGTGTACTTTTTCTCGTATCCGTATCTATTGCGAAGAGGATGTAACATACGAATGTATGAATAGCTATCGCTTTTGATTTACTTAATGCATATGGAGCAGGCTTCAAGGACTCCCCCAAACAATTTCAAGTGTACATACGAGTATTTCCGTAGTCCTCAGGGGTGAGGGAATGTTGATGGGTGTGCGTGGCTGAGCAACGTTATACGAGTAAGTGCGATACGATGTTTGTATGGCGTTCGTCATTTTGTCATCAGTTCTTTATGCCACTCACAGTGATATGGCGTTTTGATAATAAAACTCATACTCAACACCATTTCGAATGCCAAGACCAACCTTACCACCACACCATCACACTACCACACCGCATCCTATCGGCACCTAACTTAGATCAATATTAAGTCGATTTCCCCATCGTATAAATGGAGCATTACGAAAAAGTAAACCAATAGGGGAGCGATGACACGGCATTACGACGACTAAATTGGTGCGGCACATATCCCATATCGATTGTCTTCCTCCTTGGTCAGCTCTCTGGATGTGGATCGTAAAGTAACTTACCAACTTGACCAGCTAACCAGGATCCATTCAACTAACCGACCGATGAACTTTCTCCATTACGCAATGACCGCATAGAGAGGGTATTTGGCCCACAGAGATGAGGAATTTTTTAAGAGCTCTTTCGAGTCCATCCCTGCCAGTATCCACTACAATCCACTTCATAAACGTATTGTCTTCATGTGAAAACTATCAACCAATGACCTAGAAGGCTACTACTACTACCCCCCTCCCAACTCAGTTGAGTACTTTCAAAGGACATGCGGTGTTAGGCTGAACCTTTTCGTCTTACCACACAGAGGGGGGGCGGCCTAAACTAACAATTTTATTCCGGGCGACACGTCGTCAATTGGCATACGTGCAATTACGAGCATTCAGTTTTTTTCCCCCTACGGAATGTTGTCCGCTTTTTTTTTACGACAATCGACTAAGGACCACGACTGCAGGCTATGGAGTATGGACTGTGGACAACGTACAATGTACAACGGACCAAGGACCACGGACCAAAGTGTATCCTTTTTTTACTTTCGCTGTTACAGTTTTTTATGTGACTCGCAGAAGTGGGGCTGTAGTGCATCAGGAGATTAAGTATTGCTCGTATAACCTTCGAGAGCTTTTAGTATTTTGTACTCCTTCATAGGATATGAGTGAATGGGAAAATGTCACGATTCCTAGTCCTTTCTTTAGGTTGGAGAAAATGTTTTGTTATCATACTATCGTATGTGAGAATAAACTCACACTGACTGACGCTCTATGCACGAGGATGTCTCTCGACACTTCGAATCGATTTATTAGGTGAGTCATGATGTGATCTCGCATCCTGCCGCGTAGACAGGATGCATTTATTGGTTATAACCTGTTTACGAGTAGTACTGGGAGGAGTGCTCGTAAATGTTTTATTGAATTGCAGAGCTAAGCCGGTTTCATGGTTTTCATATCTACAAAAAGGATCCACAATGGACCTGTCAAATATTAAAATAGTATTTTGGTGCTGATAAAGTTGGATGCTTCCGCATAAGCTCTTCAACATGTGCTCAGCCTCGTCACTCTTTTATGTGGCAGGTTAGTATTCCGCTCCCATATCCTTGGATACGGTTTGAAATTGCACTTTTTTCGGCTTTATGCATGCAATTGAACTTGGAGTCTATGATTGAATGTGAAAATTCGTGTATCACGGATGTATTTTTTGGGCTGTTCAATAGCAAGGACTTTTGCCTAAAATTGGATAACAATTGGTTTCATGTTGATCTAACATTATTCGATCTAGTGTTTGTCAAAGGATAATTTAAGAGATTTGTGAATTTATTTATGAAACTACAACTGTTCGTGAACCGAATCAAGAAACCTTAGTCTGCTAATCGAAACGTAAGATTGGCCAAGAATCGGTGCTCTCGGGCCCTTTTTTGCGAAGCGATTGAAAGTACCAACGAATCCTAGGTTAAGAAAAGTCCTATCCAAAGATCCATTAGCCCCGGGATATCTGAAATACTCCAATGGAGTCTGGATAGAGAACAGACGGGATTCACAATTGCTTCCTATGGAAACTCATTTCCCGGGCTGTAAGGAATAGGTATTAACTGGCACTAGAACATCGCATGCCAACGAACCCATAATCTCTAGCCGGATTACGGAGAATAGAATAACATGGGCGATCAAATCGTTCAACCCCTAAGAACCTGGGGGTTTTCATTTCCAAAGCAGGAAGACCTAACCATTCCTCTGCTAAGGATTACAGCCCCAAAAGCATCTCCTCATTTCTGTCAAAAACGCTGGGTTATTGTGGCTGCGATCCTAAGGTTCTGAAAAGAACCCAGGTGAGACGTCGAACTCAGCACCAAAGATGTAAAAACTAGACGTAAAATGGTTAAAAGTGTGGGGGTGACTCTCAAGGAGAATACTCGCAACAGCGACAATCCACACGTGGTCTTTTCGACTGCGGCCGGGGCACAGATTCTGGAGGCCCCAACCAACATGCTCAGAAAACCACTCGCCAATTCAAGTGCTGACCCAGAAGCTGCTGGATCTGTTTCTGACAGTTTGTCTTGTGAAAGAGAAGGCCGATGAAGAGGAAACGGAGATGTGGGATAAACGCACAGCGCAAAGAAATGCCAAGTGCTGTCAAGGCGCGAGTGCTAAAAGTCTCACGGCTGAAGTACTGCCCACTGAAACCGATCAACCTCTCGGATTTGAATATGCGCCCCATTCTTTAGTCCCGAACAGCGCAAAGAGAAAGAAAGTTTCCGGCATTCCCTCTGTTCGCATCATATTTCCGATGAAATCGGTGTTGCGAACCAACAAAGCCTGCAGTTCCAGTGGACGGAAATCATAGCATGAACCCGTCGAGGAAAACAAAACTAGCGGTGGTTTCACACACACACGCGCAATGTACAGATAAGGTCAGTGCTACAATCAACAAAGGACGTAGTTTCGGTCGACGAAGTCCGCTAATGTGGCAAAATCACCGCTGAGAAATAATTCTGGTAGTGGATTACGGCTGAAGGCGGGACTGCAACCAGAACGAGTTGTAGCTCGGATAGTTGGAACTTGGATGTCGCTGAAGAGAATTTTCATTGCTAGCTTGGTACTGGCATACATATCGAACCCTGGTGAACAGTGAGAGTCGCCTTTATATCGAGAATTGGAAAATAGGACTACACGCACGCTAAGAGCTTCAGACCTATAAGTCTAACTTCCTTCCTTCATGTTGGAAAGCATAGAGACAATGGTCGAGATCCATGTGGGAAAAACTGATTGTCGTATGCATTCTCTATCTGAGATGAAATACGAGTAAGTTTACCGACACTGAAGATCTTTCGAGAGTGCACTTCAAAATCTGGTAGGCAGAATTGATGGCGTACTCGGCAAGAATTTATACTTGCTGTGCATTTTCATTGACATTGACGGGCTGTGTAACTCGGCCAGAAAACACGGCCTAGACGAATCACTAGTTTTGCGGATGAAAGCAATGTTGGTGAATAGGACACTGATGACGGGTGCTGACAGTTGCCAATATGTGATGGCGGGTCTGATGTAGCTGTACTGGCTTTTGGATCGTGTCAAGAGACGTCCCCTACGATTGGTGCACTAGAAATGGGCTTTCAGTCAATTCTCTCAAAACTGAGGTTGTTCTCTATACGAGAAGGAGGAAGCTGTCTGGTTTGGTCATCTATAGCTCAAAGGCATCACCGTTCAATTCTTCAAAGAGGCTAAGTATTTACGTGTTATCCTTCTATGGAGTTCTATGGACAAAACACGTTACGTTGAAAGTGTCTAAGGCGCCGTTGACCTTCTGGCAGTATAAAGGAGCTGTGGGCAAGAAATGGGGCCTGTCACCGGGAAGGGTACTCGGTGTAGTCTTTGATACAATATGCACTGGGGCTTTGATGACCTTGCTGCTTTTTTATTCTGATCTTTTGAACATGTCTGACGCAATGACAACAGAATTCCTGCTGCAGGAAAAATACGGAATCAACTTTCTCTGTGCCTAAGACTAGTTTCGGCCAGAATCTCAGCCAGGAAAGAAATGTACTCGAGTCCACAGGGATGGCTCCAAAACCGATATAGGATGCGGCGCTGGTGTCTTTCTGGAGGCGCCTGTCTTCCAACCAATCCTGATGGCAACGAACTATATTGTGAAGAATCAGTGGACGGTGCGAAGCATTTACATCTTTAGCGGCCGCCAAGCTGCGCTTATAGCCTTGCTGAACCCTTTTACGACTCCCAAGCTAGTTCGAGGATGCAACACATCACTAAACACAGTCGGGAGGCTAAATTTACTGAGTTTGGTCTGAGTCCTAAGTTACAATGGGATCATGGGAAAAGAAATCGCCGATGAACTTTCTGGCAAGACTCGGAGGAGAGTTTTTCACGATTGGTGTGTGCCTGGGTCCTCGGTTAAGTCTTCCATTGACAGTTGGGTTTCAGATGAGCCCAACTGCAGATGGCAGATTCCCGAAGTCTCTAAGAGGTCAGCTGTCCCTCAGCAGGAAGGACTGCATGCTTCTTTCTGGCGTCGTGATGGGGCACTACAATTTTGTTAAGCACTTAAAATTGTTAGACATACGTTATAAAGTGATTACGACACTGTGCAACACTTTATTACTGAAGTGCTTAAAAGGATCTCACAATGGACCAGTTCTTTATCAGAATGTTCCGACAGAAAAAAAACCCAATTCGGGAATACTCGTGTACCTTCTGATCAAAAAGTACCCGGAGTTTCCCATTCAAACAAACTGCGCTTGAGATATTGTCAAAGCTTTTTTTTTTTTTAAGTTGGTACGTCTGTCATCTGACGCTCAAATATCTGTTTGAGCGCCATTTATCGAGAGTTTTTGCGTGATAGCTTTGTAAACAAGTCTGTGTTTGTTGTGTCAAAATTATTGTAGTTGGGCAAAGAGCTTGCCTGAAATTTTGTGTTTCTAACAAAATATTATGTGCGGAAGCGTTGAAACAGAGTTGATGATTTGCCTCGCTCCGTCGCCCATCCACCAATATGAATGACGTAAATATACAAAAACTTAAGAAAATTCTCCTCGCAGATCATTGTTTAAGCATCAGGGAGATAGAAGCCGATCGATTCGCTGCAGAGCGTTAAGCACTCTCAGCATGAGCTGAGAGTGCTGAATTTGTTGCAGAAACAGCATCGCATTGATTTTGACTATTTGATCAAAAACAGCGTTCATAACGTTCCGCATTCTCCTGACATGGCTCCTTGTAGCTTTTTCCTATTCGAACGACTCAAGTTACCACTTAGCGGAAAGCATTTTGAGACAATTGAGGCGAAAAAGGAGAACTCACAGAAGGAGCTGAAGGCGATTCCAAAATCGGCCTATGAAAAGTGTTTTGAAGATTGGAGGAAGCTTTGGAGTACGTGCATTGCTTGCATTGCTTGAAGAATCCCGGGAACGTTCATCCACCACCATTTCTTTTTCATCGCTCTGACTAGTCCCGAAAATTCTTGCTGACCTCGGCTCCATATATGTTGAGTAACTCATATAAGGTATCCACCATCATGAAGATGAATTCTTCTGAGGCATTATTCTTCTTGCTCAACAGAATGGCACATAAATAAGTCTAGTTACACGAGACCAGTAAGACAAGACCGTACAAAAAGCGCAATTAATGTGTTGTCATAGATAGAGCACATGCAACACCCAAGGTCGCCTCTACTACTTGATTTTTTAGTTGATATCACTCCATAATAAGCTGACAGCGAAGCAAATTGTTACTGAATTTGGCGGTTACTTAGATCGGCTTTTATTGCTGACGAAGATCATGAGCTAAATGCAAATCCCAAATTTCCTACGCTCAAAGAACTAACTTTCGTGGCAGATTCCGATAATTTTCGTTTGCAGTAGGCCTGGCTCTTCTTACATAACACTCAGTGAAAGAATCAAAATGTTTTTTTTTTTGTTGATTCCCTGACTTATAGGGGAACAAACACACTCAAGTGAACATCTAATGATTTTCTCTTTTTGGAATCGAATCCCAGTTAGCTGAAAGATCAATGCCTGCGAATTAGAATATCCCGTGCCAATGATATAAATATGTATAAAATTGGATCGTGGTTTGTTCGGATGCTTAAAACTTGAAAACGCCTGGACCAAATTGGATACTTTCTTCTACGGGCTTGTTCGTAATTACTACACGAAGGTTTAGAAAAAGAGAAAATTTGGAAAATTATCAACAGGTGGCGCTGTAGGCGCACATTTTGTTGCTCAATTCAATTACCGTGATCCGTTTGCGAGAACAATGTTTTACTCGGAGATGAATCGATATTACACATGGGATGCATCGTCGAAGAAATGGTTACGCAGAAAGCACGGCCAACCAGCAGATGGATGTCCAGGTGTGTTTTCACCTGATGCATTGGGACGATTTACGCAATCCATCCAACGAACGACGATTGCTTCTACCTTCGGTTGCTTTTGGTTAATGTGCGCGGTTCAACTTCATTTGTGTCATTGCGGAGTGTGGATGGTACGGTGTGTGCAACTTTTCGAGAAGCATGTCAGCAGTTGCAATTGCTTGACCACGACAATCACTGGAATCAAACGCTAGACGATCAAGTTCGTACACTTTTCGCTATGATCATTTCGACATGTCAGCCTTCAGACCCACGTACATTATGGGATACGTACAAAGATGACATCGCAGAAGACATCTTGCATCGCTTTCGAGTCGTAATAGGGAATTTGGAATTGCCAATGACATCTACAATGAAGCGTTAGTGCTGATTGAAGATTTGTGTTTGCTTATTAGTGGCAAACTATTGACTGAAATTCATATGCCAGGGAGCGTACTAACGTTACGACACGACAACTTCGCACCAACAAGAACAAACAAATGTTCCACTGTCGAATGAACAGCAAAAGAGTGCGTAGGATCAACTGATGAGGACTGTCGATGATAGAAACGGTGGACTATTTTGAATTGATGCGCCCGGCGGAACTGGAAAAGCGTTCTTCATATCTTTGATATTAGCAGCAATACGTGCTCAAAGTGGAATTGCGTTAACTCTCGCATCTACCGGAATTGCTGCAACACTGTTGGAAGTTGGAAGAACTGCACATTCAGCACTGAAGCTTCCGTTAAACCTGCAAATCAACGAAAATACTGTTTGCAACATTTCAAAGCAACCAGCCACTGCTAAAGTGTTGAAAAAGTGTAAGTTGATCATATGAGATGAATGCATGGTAGCGCACAAACGCAACAATAATCGTCGTTTTGCTGGCGTTATTATGCTGTTGTTGACCGTGATTCCGAAATCAACAGCGGCGGATGAAGTGAACGCATGTCTCAAGTCATCGTATTTGTGGCGATACGTGGAAAAAATTCCATTGAGTTTGAATATGCCAGTGTTCTTACAACAGGAGAAGGAGGAGAAAGTAGAATTGGTTTTTTGTAGTGGTTTGAAACTCAGGTGTGTTTGGTTTCGATATTCGCTCTCCAGAGGTGGGATTCCGAATAGGAAGGAGAGTTTTTTCTTCACTCAGAGTGATTCGAAGGTTATAATTCGCACTAGTTTTTTGTGCTTGAAACTCTATAACAGCCAAATCTACGTGTTATGCCTTCACACGCAGAATTTTTCTGTCTGAGTTCCAATTACACAAATGAGAAACTTGAACAACTTGTCAATGGGTAGGATTCGAACCTTGACCCTACGAGTGAGAAGCCACCACGGCCACCCGTAACGAATTGCAGCGATCGTAATCGATTGCAGTGAGAAATATTGATGTCAGCGACTTGAATTGGACGATTCAAAATCAAATTCCGGGGGAACTGCGTTCATACAAATCGATCAATCGCGTTGAAAACGAAGACGAAGTCGTCAATTATCCAGTGGAATTCCTAAACTCTTTGGATTTGCCTGGCATGCTTCCTCATCATTTGCGTCTTAAAGTTAGATCTGTCATTATTATGCTGCGAGATCTTCATGCCCCGAAATTGTGCAATGGAACCCGACTGATTGTGATGAAGCCAATGAATAATGTGATAGTGGCAAGTATTTTGAAAGGGCCGTCCAAGGAAAAAGAATGCATAGTTCCACGAATTCCCTTGACTTCAATCAATTTGCTGTTGCAGTTCAGAGGCATTCAGTTCCCATTTGCTATGACCATAAACAAGTCACAAGGGCAGTCGCTGGAAGTGTGAGGCATAAATCCGAAAATGTCATGCTTTTCCCACGGCCAGCTATATGTGGCGTGTTCCCGAGTAGGGGAACCATCTTCACTCTTCATTTACGTTCCGGAGTAGAAAACAAAAAATGTTGTGTATCATGTAGCCTTAAATTGAATACAATCATTGTCTATTCTTTATTTTAAATTGCAATAAAACGAAGAGAATTCCACCTCAGTGCCTAGTGATCACATCATTGAGGGCCGAATCATTGGGATTAGTGGACGCATGCATGATGATGTCTCATAGTATAGGGCTCGCTATTCACGTTATACGCTTTAATTTGCTCACCGGGAACAAGGTACTTTCTTACGATTACGACACGAGACATTACGTCGGTGTTCGAGAGTGTCCACTGTCTGAGTGATATTAGTAACACCTATGAGTTTTATCCCACGGTTTTGAATCCTATCTGGCAGGTGCAGAGATGTTTTAGGAGCACCTGACCAGATATGGGCATTGTACTCCAATTGTGGGCGGATGAATGCCTTATATATTGAAGCCAGTTCAGAAGGGGAAAAATAGTTCTTACATCGTTTGAGGAAAGTTAGACCAATCGCAGCATTTTCGGCGACATCGAATATGTGGCCATTCCAACGTAAGTTTTCATTGACACACATACCGAGAATGAAAACTTTTTCGGTGTCAACGATGCAAGTGCCATTCATGGATAATGGCTGGGTGTTTAAATTTCGCTTTAACGACAGCAGGCAGCATTGTGTTTTGGAAGCATTAAATTCCACTCTGTTGATAGTTCCCCAATTGGTGGATATCGAAATATAATGAGCTTGGCATGCGTTGCCGTTCTCGTACTATAGCCGAAGAGCAGGGCCGTGAGTCCGGGAACGAATATGAAAAGCAGAGAGTACTGTCGTCAGCAAAGGAATATATTGGATTACAAGTAGCAGACAAGAGATCGTTAATGAAAATTAAAAAGAGTGTCGGTGACAGAACAGAGCCCTGGGGCACACCAGCATTTATTTTGTGAACATCAGACTTGAAGTCATCCAAGACAACTTGAATTGAACGTTCCGAAAGGTAATTTCTAATCCGTTGAAGAAGAGAGTCACCGATCCCAAAAGCACGCATTTTCGACAAAAGAGCCTGATGCCAAACTCTGTCAAATGCCTTAAGGCTCCGGCCCATAGAATCCGGTGCGTCCGTTACGATGCCGGATAGGTTGACGTTAATGTATTTGACGGAAATGACAGTCCCATAGAATCCGTTGCATACGTTGGCAGAATAACGAACGAAACGAAACAAAAAAATTTAAATATCATTTAATCTCAATATTTTCTTTTAAGCTATGACAATTGCTCTTCATTCTCTCAATGTCTCCACCAATGAAAGTGCTTACTCTCAATTTGTGAATGCGTGAACCTCAATATGTGAAAGTATGGTCCTCAATGTGTGAATGTGTGAACTGCCAACGGATTGAAAAGTAGAAATTAAATCTACTTTATCCGTCCGTTCCGTCATATCCTTTGTTTATGGGCCTGCTTCCATAACAACGTGTATATTCTATCGAGCTGTCAGTCGACGCAATTCACGCAACGGACGCAACGGATTCTATGGGCCTTGGCCTTTCGAAATATCAAGTGCAACTATCTTGCTTTCGCCAGATTGATGTACGCTTTGGTTCCACTTTTCGGTGAGACATGCCATCAAATCACCAGTGGACCTGTTGCTACGAAAACCGTACTGCCGGTCATTGAGAAGTTTTCGTGTTTCGAGATATTTCATGAGCTGGCGATTTATCAGTGTTTCCATGACCTTGGAAAGAAGGGACGTAAGTGCAATGGGTCTGTAGGAGGAGAGAGAAGATGATTCGCCTTTTTTAGGGACGGGCTGGACAAATGCTGTTTTCCATTTGCTCGGGTAGAGTCCTAAAGCTTACGCAGTGGTTTTGCAAGCGAAGAAGAACACCTCTTCAGAAGAAGGGGAGATATACCATCTGGACCAGCGGATTTATGTATGTTGAGATCTTTAAGTACTCTTGCTACTACACGAGTGCGAAAGTGGATTCGACCCATTGAGGATTCGACGCACTCAAGTGTAGGCGGAGACAAAGCACAATCTGGGAGTGTTGAGCTGGCCGCAAAGTGTGTAGCAAGCAGATTAGCCTTGTCCAAAGAACTGATAGCTGGATTGTCATTGTACTGCCTTTGGGATATTGTAGTATTTTTTGCGTCAGTTTTTGATCGTATTGAAATTGTACGCTCTTAAGAAAGGCGTTGCAGTCATTCCTGGCTCGTTTGAACTTTTTTCGGTTTTCCTCTGTCGGGTTGGTCTTGAAGGACCAAAAAAGCATTTCTCGAACCCTGATGGCCTCCCTTTTCTTTTGATACTCTTCATCCGAAGAGGAATAAAGGATCTCATTCCAAAGAGAATGGTGCCTGTAATCATATCAGCAGCGGCATCCACGTCGTTATCGAGGAAACATAACGGCCAGTTAAAATTCCCAAAGAAGCTGTTAAGACCGCTCCAGTTGGCTTTCTCGTAGTGTGGTCGGTGTATGAGAAATTAGCTGATATGACACAATGGTCCGACGAGTCTAGTGGGGAGAGCACATCAACGGTGTACTTATCAGGGTGAGAAGTTAAGAACAAGTTCTGGGTGTTGGCGGTATGACTATCAACGTGTGGTATTCACGTGGGCTCATTTACAAGCTGCGTTAAGTTGTTTCCCGCAGCGAAGATCTCAACACACCGTCGTTCGGATGTTGTCTGTCCAGAGTGTCGAAGCCACCCAGAATTGTGTACATTGAAATCGCCCGTAATAACGATTTCAATATGAGGACGCTGGGATACAATTCTTTGAATGAAGTCAGACAGCGCATCAAGCACGTTAAAAGTCGAATTGCTGTCTAGTTTGCGGCTTCTGTAAACAAAGCAGTAGTGGATAAATTGCTTACGGAGATGGAATTTTAACCACAAGAAGTTGAATTCCGGATTGGAACATGAACGGACTCATCTATGATGCAGGAGTAGATGGCACGCTCACGGTTGCTCTGCTCTAGCTCGTCGGATTGGGTTGGTTCTTACCACTCACCCTTTTATCTCGTGCTAGTATATCAAAAAAGAACGAAGGATATTTAAGAAGAAATCTACGTTATTTTACGGACGGACTTAAAAGAGAGGAGGATAGAGAGACGATAGAAAAGAGAAGAAATTAAAGAGCAAGATCACTGTGCAAGACCAGGACGAACGTGATGTGACTAACTAAACCTATACTAGCCGAACTTAAATAACGACGTCCCACTGTCTCCATATGTACATACGAGTGCTACGGAGAAACCTGTAAACAAAAATTTGCGGATTTCATGCAGCAGTTAAACCAATTAAGAAACCTCTCAACTACTTGCCCACAAGCCAACATAATTACGTCATTATAAATTTTTTCTTTTTTCCCCTTTTTAATTCCGACCCAAATATTCAGAATATTTTGCACACCGCCAAAGGTACCCACTGATTTAAAACACTTTGTAATGGCCAAATGGGTCAACACTGTCTCCAATGACTAATAGCCAGCGAGACAATATGTAAAAATGTCTTCATCTACCATATTGACTGGTCGAGAGACTCTTTTCATCTCTTGCATAGTCATTGTCACCAGAACTAACCTTTAAGCCAAGATTGTAATCTACGGTTTCGACTGTGATATCTTGCTGTGTGAATATTTAAATATCAAATCAATGAACACCGCCAGCTTGCCATGCCGTGACCTTACCTCGATCATGTATAATACATACACCCGTATCTGGCCATTCCACTTATGTAAATGCCTTCTGGTTACAATCGCTTGACATTTAAAAAAAAAAACATATTTAACCTCCAACAGACTTAACTCATAATCACATACTCTTCACGTTAAGAAACGCTGAAACTTGCTAATTGGCTTCCTTATTTTGCATTCTCATTACAGTTTGCCATTCTGCCGCCACTGGATCAAAAAACGGAACAGGTAATAAAACTTAAATTCACAGTTCTTATATGGGAAGCTGACTCACGAGACGACTTGCACTATCGCTTTTGGATGCCCCAAAATGCTGGCAAAACAGAAATATTTTGCTGACCATTGGATGTAAGTCGGTCAGTCTGGTCAGTCAGACTTTCTGGTTTACGCAAAATGCAAATACAAATACGAGTATGTATGTCTCCAGAATGTAGGGCATGGACCAAGAAACCGATACCGCCGCGCGCGCCGTCTCAAAAAACCGGTAAGTCGCCACCTCTGCTACTCAATCCGGCTGAAAGTTTTAAGGCGTAAATTCGTACTTCAATCGCCGCATCAATCCAAATACTTGTAGTTCGACAACTGGCAGATTGTCGGTGTTGATGGAAAACTTTCTCCGACAGAAAATTTGCATATTCGCCGTCGATTGAGGTATTTTATGATTTAGAAGGTTCTATGGCAGATGACGCTCTGGGCCATGGCCATGGCCATGGTTATTCGAAATGCATAACTGTTTCAATCTGAAAAAAAAAAAACAAAAAAAAAACGACTTCTTCTCCCAAAAAGAAAATACACATGTACATCTTGTGGCACCGGAATATTTAATGTGCACACATTTATTCGTAAAAGTATCTCGACCAAGAGCAAGCGGTATCATGATTCCCTGTCCAAGTGATTATTAAAGAAAACAAAGTGCTGCTCGCCGAGTGGTATTCATATGATGAACCACAAACCTGAACGTGGATCACCTATTTACATTCAAATGAGTGCACCATAAAAGAAATGGACTGAGACAAGTCTGGACGAAGACTAGTGCCAAAGCAAAGATCTACGTACGAGTGGATACTTTACAGTATTGGTAGTACATATTCGTGTCTGTGTGTTTCACCGATTGTCCGATTTGCTACGAGTATCTCTGGAAATTTTAGTGACCAGATTCCGTTAGACACACTTGGTGTTCGAGGGAAAAATGACTGCACAGCAGCGGCCATATTCAGGTGCGCAACTTGCGTGTATTCACCATTGTACAGTGTTTATCTCGGTGCTGCTGTAAATTTTCATGGGAGCTCCGAGCTCTTTGCGTCCGTCGTCACTGACGTCGTTTGTTGTGGTGCGCGTTGAAAGATCTAAAACGTGAATCTCGGACGAGATGAAAAGTTGAAAATTCGTACCCTATTCTCAAGACTGCGGTGCTGATTGTTGATGACTGCTCACTACTGCTGAATAGTGACTGCTGGGCGCTATTTGCTGGAATTGTTTCGTGCCAGATTGAGATTATTTTTTATTATGAAATTCTGCAGAGCGAGTTAGAGGAAGAAGTGGAAGAAGTTATACGAAACATCCCCGGACCCCATACAGTGTTAAAGATAGTAGAGATAGCTTTGGCTATTAGATATTGCAGTTGCAACTGTACTTGGGACTGCAATTTGTTTGATGCTTCTCCACTCTACAAGGACAGCGTTCATTTACTATTTTCTCAGATTTGATGGTCTTTGAGGTACACAATGCGCTTAACGTGATGAAGCGCAGAGTTTGTGCATTTGGAGTTTGTTGATTCATGAGTAGTTTGGTTTGGTAGTGATTCGATGTCTGGGTAGAACGATGGGAATGGAGTTGGCAACGTAAATTGACATTCAGCATAATGTTGGTCTGTTTCGTGTTTTTAATTTTAGCGCAATGACTGTATAAATAAATTGTGTCCCGTTTTATTCGTCTGGCAGTGGGTTATCTTACACAATGGGGAGTTGAAAGTCTCCTCAAATTAGTACTTGCATCTCATAATCAGGAAATTATTTTGAAAAAAGCTACTTAGATGGCGAAACAGTCCGCGGTGAACCTGGAACTGAATCAATGAACCTCCAGTGATGCACTCTTGAGGTCTATTTTCACCTATTCGGTTTCTGCCTTTACAGCGTAGTCCCTCTGAGTAAGAATCTGCGGGCCGAAGCGTGAATATTCATTCACTCTACACATGCCAGCCCTCTCAGGCGACTGATACGAATTTTTCTACCTCCTTCTTGAAGAGCTAATGCAAGCTGGAATCTCGCGTTCAAAGCGACCAGGAATATTTTCGTCCCTTCCTCATCGACAGCTTAAACAATTTTTGTCCCTTTGACCTCAATAATTGCAAACTTGTGACATTATACCAATATCACCAGAGCATGCAAGTACTCGTAATTGGTCAGAGTTTTGGAAATTGTGCCTCCAATGTTGGCATGAGAGCTTAGCCCATTTTTATCAAGTTTTATGTTAAGGAAGTGACATGCGACGTGCGGTATTTATCTGATGACCTAAGCAAGGATGCGGATGCCAAAACTAAATAAAACTCTATATTTCTCGATTTTGTATATGTCCCCTTATGCGACCTGGATATTAATAACGAGATTGTGAGTATCTCTAGGATCTGGCGAGGGGTGGACATTTGGTTAATCGGGCATAAAACCGAACAGCCAATCAGATCTTAAACGCAATGTTAAGGAGTCTGATGTCTCTATAGTTGATGCAGTTTTTGCGGATCGGATAAACAATGATAAAGCTCCATTCTTCAGTTGGTGTATGCTCCTACTGCCATTAAAGCATAGCAGGTGAGGTATATATAACCTTGTTATATCTAACAGCATAAGAGTGATGACGATGGGCGCCTACATACATTGTACAATAGTAAGTTATCTTCCCTCGTGTGAATAGGCTTTTATAGCTGCAGAGCGAGGAGCTTGTCTATTCTTTGCATCCAATTTTGATTAAACATCTATTGTATGTGAGAGTGGGCCCCCTTATCAAGGCTTCACCCATCAATGACGTTGTCTAATTATAAACGGGGGCAGAGCAAAGTACCTACTGGTCTTATCGTAAACATCTTCAGATGATGCTACCGAAGGTTACTACAATTTGATCAGTCACAAGTTGCCGGTCATAGGTCTTGTTGGCGGCTGGACCGTCGGTAATCCCTACCAGGACTTAAATCACGGTACCATGGAAGTCAGGAGCCTCTCAGATCTCGGTCCGGGCCTGACTTGAAGAGGTAGGCCCCCTTGTGGGAGCGTCATGGTGGCTGTGGTTTAAACCCAAAGTCGCTGAAAGGGTCTCCCTTTGGTTGACCCAATGTAGAGTTGCAATAAGTACTGGGTGCTGCGACCCTAAAGCAGTAAGAGGTTTTAGGTCGACCTCTACTCATACCAAGGGTGGAACTTGTGCCGGCAGCACAATTCCGATTTGGTATCTCAGGAAGGCGGCAGAGCGATGGGAAGGCGTATGCTTGCCCCCATGGATGTACGGGCATCCTGTAAACATAAGTCTTCATGGCAGGTGGTTTATGCTAAAAATCAGACACTATGTACGAGTATTTGAGAGTTATGGGTTTAGAAAAAACGTATTTGTAGTTTATATGACGAGCGATTGAAATCCGAACACCGGGCTGATAACTTGTCTGTGCCGAATTCCCTTTCATCCTATAAACTTAGGCAACCTAAACCTAAATCAGAGTCGTTACTACACTAACCAACGCAAGCAGTAGCCGAACTCGTTGAGTACTGTAATCAAAGGAAGCTCTCAAATGCTACGATGCTAATGCTTACAATACCTTTTGTTTGGAGCAGTAGCAAATAGTATGTCAAATCAACAAAGGCTCTCATTTACTAAGTACTGCCGGAGGTAATTTCGCAATTTCGACCTTTCTGAAGAGGCGAAATCCGAGAAAAAACAACACGTTTTCACGAGCAGATTGGCAATTCCGTCAATGCTCCATCTAAACTCTGAACGAGACAGATGTTAGAATAAGGTTTACCTGTGGCCTCATCAAAAGTTTTAGAAGATATGAGTAAATCCTGACAGAAAAAACTCTCGTAGATCAACGGTTTCCTTGTGGGCTTATAAACACTTCACTTAAGACTAATTTGGAGGAAAACTGGAATCCTAGCAGATCGAAGCGAAAAGTATGTAAAAAGAAAATTTAAACCTCGAACAGTGCCTTCTATAAAAATCTGAAATCAGCAGGCTCAAAAGAATCAAATTAGGCAGAGTGGAAACAACCAGAAAATTTGATGGCACCAACGCTGAGTTGAAAGCAGAGACTCTCTACTAGGGCACTCGATTTAAAGCGTGTATGTAATTACACGTGTATTCGTGTCACGTATACACGGTTAGTAAGAAACTTTTACACGTGAACATTTAAATACACGTGTTCTTTTTTAATATGCATGTAGATAAAATAACACATGTAATTACAACACGACGTTTTTTCGATTATTGGATGTTACGAGTACTTGCCGAAACAGTTATTTCTGTTCAAGCCATAGTTTAGTTTTCTATGTTTTATTGAGTTTAAAGTTTAATCATTAAACCGGTTTATGAATTAATGACGAAGAGCTTCTTATCAGTTTTAGTTGAGTGTTGATCTCGAAAGGCTGATAAGTATATCTTTTGCTAGTTCAAATTGTTAAAGTGATAAAATGAAACCAAAGAGTTGGGTATGGCAATATGCACATCGAGAAGGTGATCACTGCTGTGATTTGTGAGAACAGGAGCAATTCTTTCTCCTGTCGTGGTGGTACGACAGGGTCATTAGGACGGCATTTGCAAGGAATTCATGCAATTCAAACAAACATAAATAGAGAAAATCCGGTTTCTACTCCAATCAAGTGATTAAAAATAGATTAACACTTTAACGTAAAAAGTACTTTTTGTGATTCAAATTACAGCATGATTGATAGAGATTCGTCAAGAACTGAAACCAACGATGATAGCAGTCCTGGACCGTCCTCTTTCAAAAAACGCAGATTACACAAAAGAAATTAGCAACGCCCGATCATGTTCGCCGGATAGGATGGAAGAGATCCACCAGGCCCTAGTTAAAATTATTGCGTTACACCAAATTCCAATTTCTTTCTGTTCAAGCTCGGGTTTTCTCCAATTCATGACTGTTGTTGAACCGAACTATAAACCGTTGAGAAAAGAGGCAATAAAAAAACGACTGCACGTCTGATTGTTGGACGTCTGCCGCGCAAGAATCATATATGACAATGACGGCACATTTCATAGATGACGATTGGGTACCTCAGTCTTTTACACTTGAGACAAGTGAAATTGATACACGTCACAATGCAGAAAATCTCACGAACAAGATGGAAGGCATTTTTCCCGATTGGGGACTTAATGAAAAAGTCACAGATAACGCTGCAAATGTGGTTAAAGCTGTGGAACCTATGAGGCAAGTAGAGCAGAATGTCGGTTTGACATTCGCAGTACACAGTCTTCAGTTGGCAGTAAGGACATCCATGTCTTCTGAAAATATAAAAAAAAATAATTGAAAAAGCCAGTAAACTAGTTTGCCATTTTAAACGTTGCGAAATAGGCTTTGCAAGAAAACCAGAAACAATTGGGTCTACCAGCACAATTCCTTTTACAATCATGCAACACTCGGTGGAACTCAACCTTTTTTATGCTTCAGCGTCTAACACAAAACCGGAGTCCAGTGATAAATGCATTGACAGATCGTACAGTCACTTCCTCAGCTATCGCTACAAAGTTGGAAATTTTATAACAAGAATGGGCAGAGATGGAAGAATTTGGAAAAATTTTGCGGCCTATTCAAGCACTTACAAAGATTCTTAGCAATGAAAACTCGTCTACATCCATGGTGCGACCTCTTATGCTGGAGCAACATATGAATTTTTCCGCAAGCGACTCAGACATGATTACATCGTTCAAAATCAGTTTACGTAATGATATACGAAATAGATTTGATTTAAATCAGAGTAACACAACTGATGTTTCTGCAAGGCAATTAGCATCTTTTCTTGACCCACGATATAAAGACCTAGAGCATGAGAGTGTTGATGAAAAAATGTCTATAAGAAATAAAGTCAGGCAGCTCATGACAGCATATTTACCTTCCGAGAATAATTCGGAAACAGTAACTGGGTCCACTATGAATTTTACAAGTGACTTAGAGTTTCTTTATAACACACATTTAACTAAGCGAAAGACTAAGCGAAAATATTTGTCTATACCAGCTACATCTGTTAGCTCAGAACGCTGTTTTTCCACGGCTGGAAATATTGTCACATCTAAAAGATCTTCATTGCTCCCTGATAATGTAGATTTGTTGGTATTTCTTTATCAAAATAGAAAGTGTTTCTAAAATAAGGCCATACACATACTTTACTTAAGAATGAATTTACTTTTTTGTTTGATTTATAAAATAAAATACCTCTTCTATCTACTATCTACCTTATGCTAAAGACTCACTTCCGAGGTAACATAATACAATAAGAACAGGTTTTTAAATAGCTCCTATTACTGAAGCTGCAACTGAGTTAAGTGGCCTTATTTGTCATAGCTTTCAGTGGCGCATAAGGCCGTAAGATATGCTCTTGCCACAATTGTCGGATTCAAGTCACCTGACACCGATGGCAAATGAGCAGTTATGCTACAAAGAGGTATAGTTCAGCTGCTGGCAACTCCAAAGACACTCTTTTCTGCTTACATGGCGATGACATTATATTCGTACCTCTAAGAGTGTCAATCGCAGTGAACAGAATCCTGCTTTCTAATGTTGACTGCGACCAACATGTGATGGCTGGAGAAAACGTGGGTTGCCTGCAAGTCGGTGTCCTGGTTATGGCTCAATAGCTCTAACGTCTATTCTCAGTCATATAACATATAATAAAACTGTACTGTCAGTTGGATGATGACAAGCAACTTGCTGTTTTCAAGACGTTATCGACAGTTTGTGTAATAGAAATGGGCTTTCAGCTCATCCTTTTAAAACTGAGAATGTTCTCTTCGCGAGGAACGAGCACGCTGACTGCTCAAAGTGATCTCGTAATTAAAGGCATCATCATTGGTTCTTTGATAACAAACTTCTTCGTATTAAATATATCGCGTCCAAGGCACCTCCAAGGTGCCGTTGGCTTTCTGACATTGTAAAGTATTAGGTGCGCAAGTAAGTTATCGCTGTTTTTTTTTTGTTAATGAAAATGCAACTTTATTGTGAAAAAATGGTTACAAATGAATCATTCAAAGGATTACCCATCGCTAGCTACAAGTTTTTCCCATATTTCTGGCAGAGCTCGTTATGGTAAATGTGTTCATCTTTTGAGGCTATCCACGAATCAATGAGCGGAACTGCTGATCAGCCAGACCATGTGCCATCGAACGGAACAAGTAATAATCGGACGGCGCAATGTCTTTGGAATATGGCGGGTGGGGTAGGACTTCCCATTTGAGCGTTTCCAGGTTGGCTTTGGCAACGTGAGTCCGAGCGTTGTCATGCTGTAGAATCACATTTTCGTGCCTCCGCTCGTATTGTGGCCGTTTTTCGCACAGTACTCGCCTCAATCGCATCAGTTAAAGTCGATACCGTTCTCCAGTAATCATTTCATTGGGTTTCAACAGTTCATAATAAATAACACCGGGCTGGTCTCATCAAATACACAGCCGAATATTCGGCCGAGTCAACGACGTAGAAGCATGACCGGGCAGTCCCAATGACTTTCTTCTCTTTGAGTTGCTGTAATGAATCCAGTTTTTATCATCCGTCACGATGACGAAAAGAAGAAAACCCTTCCTTTTCTGCCGCTGGAGCTGTCGTTCATAGGCGAAAGAACCACGCTCAAGTTCGCATGCAGTCGCGTGGAAATGGCTTGGCGGGTAGTTCCTAATGCTGTAGTAAGCTCTTCTTGCGTTTGGCACGGATCGTCATCGAACTATGCCTCGAATTCAGCGTAATCGAAAGATTTTAGCCTTCCTTCACGCGGACGGTTTCTCAACATCGAAATCACCGTCTTTGATGCGACGGAATGATGCGCGTTGTTTCACTTAGAGCAGCATCTCCGTAAACTTTTTGGAGCTCTCGATGCGCTTCAGCCGCCGTTTTTTTCGAATGAAAGAAGAAAATCAACACTTCGCGCAAATGACGATTATTTAGCACAAAATCAGACATTTTCACACAACCAAAAGCATATGACGCCAAAATCACTAACGCGACAAAACGGATATGTCAAAATCGACCAGCACTTACTGTTGGAGCCATCTACTGACAAACAGCGAGAACTTAGTTGCACACCTACTTGCACCGGCAAGAATACCTAGATTTGCTTTAGAGGCACTGATAACTCTTGCTCTTATGAAACCGATTTTCCCTGTGTTCAGGTATAGTTTGGCCAGAAACAAAGCCAGAAAAGGATACTACTCAGTTCTTCACGAGTGTTTCCGAAACCTGTTAGGATGTGGCGCTGATTTATTTTTGAAGGACGACAATGCTGAATTTCATTTCTTGTTAGCAAAGGTTGTATCTGTCTTCCACGCGGTAATATATGAATACTTAGCGGTACTATGTTGTGAAATTTATAGTAGAAAGCAACAAATGATTGTTAGCCCTAAGCCTAACATAGAAAAACACAATTCGACTTTACTCATCAACATGGTTTCCTTCTAGAAGGACACAATCATTCCAGCGCAAATCTAACATTTCTATGCGTTTCTTACCTTTTCATTGGAGCCATATCTCTTTTCGGCGAGCAATCCTCTGAGGTTTGCGAACAGGCAATAAGATACATGTTTCATCCATTACCATACACCGGATGAAAAAATCCCTCTTACATTCCTTAAATAGCTTCAAACAGCGCTCTGAATCATCAACACGTGTTGTTGTTTTTGGTCCAAACTCGGTACCTATTTCAGAGCTTACGCATACCCAAATAATAGTGCAAAATGTGAGGTGCACGTGGGTTGTGAACTGTTTTGATGTTTTCCGGCGTAACAACCTTATTTGGGTGCCCAGAGCATTCAGCATCACTTGTTTCTTTACGACCGCTTGTGAATTCAGCAAACCAACAACAAATGATTGCCTAACAGATTCCTTCTAACACTTTCCAAGCCAAGAGTTTTCACGGTATTTTTTGCCACCAAAAAACAGTGTTTTATCAACGTACAAAATATCAAGGTGCGTTACTAAACCTTCATTATTTCGATGACAAATGACCGAAATGTCATCAAATCTTGACATCTATCCTTCGAACATGTAGCGCATGTTGTCCACAAAAAGAATGTTTCTAGTGGCTAGTCAACCTATGACAGAAAGAGCAAAAATCAAAGTGACAGCTTAAGAAATCGAATTGCTTAAATCATATCCGTTGGTTCGCGCTGATGTTCTTAACAGGGGTTCATGGCTGTGATACAAAAACCGTCACAGATATGTTATTAGAGTCGCCATCTATCCGTCAGTTTCGAAACTTTTCGAAACACATGTTATTTGTGTCTGAAGCGATGCTGAACCCTCTCATGATTTTCAAACTTGTTCTAGAAAACAGGATTTTTCTTAAAGCAGCGGGAAGGCTGAATTCAATGTGCCTTGTTTAGGTCTCATGGGATCGCCGATGAACTCACTGCTTTTCAGATTTTCAGCACCCAACACCGCGTTAGTACTGTCTGCAACATTGGAAACGGCTTCCACTGTCAGATGCGTTTCGTGTGAGCATGGCTCTTAGGTTGTCCGCAGATCAAACGTATTCTTCCCGACGTTTCTAAGAGGTCAGCTACTACTGTTCGCAAAGTAGGCTCACAAGTTTCTGGAGGTAGGGTTATCTATGTTACACTAGTATGCTGCGACACTTGCTGTGAGAGTACTGACAATACCACGGATCACTATCAGTGTGGAGCAGGAACTCAGCACTGATATTGTGGCTGCTGATACTGTAGACATTTTATTAATGAATCGTTTACTCACCTTTCTACGAAAGATTGAGGAATTCCAGCAAAAGAAACTTTAAAAGAAAAAAAGTCATAAAACATATTTATGTTGTATTTTCAATAACAAAATATTATTACCTTTGTAACTGCTACAAAGACATTACACCATTGCGAAAACGTCTTAAATCCGAGGGAACAATATTAACCAATATTAACGAGCATAAGACAATAGCTCATATGAATAAAAAGTAGTAAACACAAAAATTTGTAGCATCTACTGAAAAGTAAACTCTGCCCCAAAACTCTTCATTTGGTATGAATAAAAAAAAATTCGAACATGAATTAGGTACTACTTTCGAAATTGGGAAATGTAGCATATGCTACAATTTAACATCTGTCAAAATGAATTGTTGTGGTTGCCTTTGAGTTTTTGATTTTGTTTGAGCTAGTCGATTATTCCCAAATAGTTACTTAAATAAGTAAAAAGATGGATACAATTGAATCGCATGATGAACCGGAAACACAAATAAATCGCGTAAGCGACTTTTTGTTTGGCACAGCCGTGCAAAAATATGGAGCTGTTTTGCTGAAGAAGGATCAAACACCAAATATGAAATCTAAAAAGAAACTGGCCGTGAAGGACATAATCGATTTCATATTGTTGCAAAAGGGCATTCTAATCAGTGAGCAGCAAATTTACAAAAAACTGAACAACATGATGACGCGCGTCAAGACAAAGACCGACAATAACAAAACTGGCAATCGGAAATATGTTTTAAATGCCGGTGAGCAAATTTTCTTTGAACTCATGGGAGCTGAAGAAAACCCAACTGTGGTTAAATTGAATTGTAAGTATTTCAACACTTTAATAAACAATTAATTTGATATTTACAATTGAATTAGATGGAGTGTCAGTTAGTGTACCTCAAACTCCTGGACAAAAAAAATTTAATTATGCAGTTCCGATGATGATCAGGCCAAACTTGAGGTTTCACAATCCATGTTTGCATGGAAAACGCCTTCGTTTAGGAAAAGGAAGAACTTAGATGAAACTTACATTCCTAAGACTGTGTCCAAGACTGAGGTAGATGAAGAATTTTTGCCTTCCACAAGCACGCACTGCAGCAAATCAGCATCCAAGGGCATAAGCACTGTGAATTCTGAAATGAAATCATCAGAATATAATGTTCGTTTGTTATTAAGGATTTTAACCAATGTAGGCGTGTGCCAATATACATTTTGTTTATTCTTAAAGGATGAGATTGACAGTAGGGAAAAAAAGTTAAGCTTGAGCAATTTGCAGCGCCTGGTCTTGATGAAACAATTGGAGGTATTTGATGTTCAGAAAGACTTTTACGATAGATGCGGAGGAATTTTAACAAAAGCGGAATATCTAATTCAAATACAGACCAAATTTTATGAGCAAGAACTGCAGAAAAAGGATTGACTCATTATTATTTTTTAATTTTTGAACTATAATTTTTATACACATTTCTACATTTCATTTAACAAGAAAATTCTTTTTTTTAATGAATTAAATAACAAATTGCAAATGTGTTTGGTTCAGAGGAATACTTTTAGTTTAGTAATTTAAATGAAATTTCAAATAAGGCACTTGATGAAAACGTTTTTTTACGAGGATTACCTTCAATCTAACCTGACAAAAACGCAGCAATGGCATCACGGCGCTGAATACTTCTTGATTTTTCGTTATTATTGCCTGTGTTTTCCCGTAAAGGCATGTTGACTACTTCTATTTCATTCTCAAAATATTCAAAATCTTCATCATGCAAAGTTTTTGCGATATTATGTAAAACAAAGCAAGCCAAAATCATTGATGGCACTCGGCTTGTTGTCATTTGTATTTTAGACTGCAATATGGGAAACCTCTTTTTCACCTGGCCGAATACACATTCAATTGCAACACGCTTCTTAGCATGCATTTTGTTGAACAAACGTTGGGACGGTGTTGCTGTTTCGCGATATGGCGTAATTAGCCATGGTGCGATTCCGTAACCATCATCAGCCAAAAGTAAAGCACCGGTAACATTCTCGTACATACTTTGCATTACGTTTGAGTTGCGCAAGATTCGCTCATCGTGAACCGAACCAGGCCAAGAACAATCAAAACTTGTAAACATATACTTTCCATCGCAGGTACATTAAACTACTTCAATCCTAGGCGGTTAACGAATTCATCGCCGCGTTCATGAGGACGAATTATTAAAATATGTGTACAATCGACCGCTTCTATTACATTTGGAATTAAGTTATTGATCAGCCATACATTTTTGGCTTCATTCATTTCATTCTCACTGGAGGGAAAACGAATCCATTCGCCAGCTCTAGCAAAAATTTTTTGGCATACAAACCAAATGATTTTGTTGGCTGTCGTTTGATGTATCCCGATATCTTCTCCCACGGCAACCTGAAGCAATTTGAAACCAAATTAATTACTATCATGTAATGAAAAATACACAGATTTTTTACCTGGAAACCTGGATCACCAACATACCGCAAAAACGTTCGCATTTTCTGCGAATTTGTAAGCGCGCCACCTCTTGTTTACCCACTGTCCGGGCCTAAAAAATGTTGTGCCAACCAATCGACGTTTTCTTCCGTAAATCTATACATCGCTTTAAAATTATCGATGTCAGCGTCACGTCTTCTTTTATATGATTTATGTTGCCGTTCAGTAATATTCATTAACATAGCCATGATCACGCAAACCATTTCAATTCCTAAAACCTCAAACTGATTCTACCAATGTTTACGCAAATAAGACATTTTTCTTGTAGTAAACTTGTTTGTAGTCTGCTTTTCACTTTACTACATCAAAAGTGTAGTACATGCTACTTTTATTCATACGAAGTGGCTCTAAACTAGCATGTTCGAAAACAATTGACAACTGTAGTGTAGTAAAGACGTCTTTATTCATACCAACATACTAAAAATGTAGTATTTACTACAAAAATTGTAGTAAACTTAGCTTTACTACTTTTTATTCATATGAGCTAATGTATGTGATGCAGTGATTCATCGTGGTACTCTGTCTCTCTTTCACTAGTCTTATGTAAAAACAAAACTTGTATTGTATATAAACAACAGAATACTCTGCCAATATTTCTTTTCAAAAACTTAACCTTTCTCAATTCCAGATTAACACGGATCAGTAGAAAGTGGTCCCATTCATCTAAATCCGCTTTAAATAGCAACTAAATGACATTGTTTTGCATATTGTCAGTCATATTGACAGTGCGTAGAAAAAGTGAAACATTCGTTCCCTTACGGTCAGAATGATTCTTCATCTAATGTTGGCCAGATTACAATACCGGCAAGGTTCTGTTTAGAAAAGTTCAATACATAACTGAAGCCCTGGTTCAGAAATACAACGAATCTATAATTTGAACACACTTCACCGGAATTGATTTAAATTTGAATAGACAATGTGCCGTTTCATTTGTTACCTAAAAATAGAGCTACAAATCCATGACACACATGTTGAATTGGTTGTTGGGTTTTTGTGTCAACATTCTATTCGCATAGGACGATCGTTTCGAGTGCCGCCGCTGCTGGTTTACTTTCGATTCAAAATGCAAATTTGCTCCAAAAATATTATTTCTTGAAGAAGGAACAACCAAAAAAAAAACATTTTTTTGATAATAACTCGTATTAAGCCAATCGAAAGTTATTTTTCGAAAAATAATTTAGCGTTTCCGTGATGGGTGAACAATGGCTGTACCGGTTTGGGGAGTTAGTTAATGTAAAAATGAACACAATCCTTATTGTTATTTGGGAATATTAATTTTGTTTAGCTTTTAGGTATGCAAATATTTGGACTTGGTCATTGTATGCGACTAAGATGCAATACTGCTCTAACTAAGGTGATCTTTGCGCTTTTTTTTCAATGGACTGCAGCTAAGTCGATCCCCAGCATGCTGCCTGTCACTATTAACACCTTACAACTAAATAAAGTCCGTCAAAACTGCGTTGTCACAGTGGAGTGGATTCGAAGAATCTTCGGGGTAGACTCCACATGATCTAACAATCCTAATCGCTGTAGGCAAAATCTCTTAAACAACCAGTTCCCAATATGCAGACGGGGCTAAAGATCACCCAGAGAATCCTTCACTCAAAGTGGCAAATAAAGCTTTCATTTGCTCTTGATAGTGTCTATGTTTCTGCCGGACGGGAATGATTAGGGTCTTTGTTCCTTGAAAAAGGGCTATTTTTCGCTTGATTTCCGTAATGGCATATTACTAGATTTCATGGCAGAGTCTTGTTAGATAAATTCTTTTACAGTCTTAAAGCAATGGTTGGCCATTGTTATGTTCTGCCAAAGGCACTGGTGTTGATTATCCTTTTTTGATGACAATGTATACTCTGTTTTGCTTTCATTGACCACTAGACCCAAACTCATAATTGTCCAACTGGCATTACGCTGGTTTATCCGAGAGGTTATCTGGTTATGTGAGAAGTTGGACATATTTTCAAAATACCCCAACTGGGTAGATCAACAAGAATTCACCATGACCATCCTGCAGAGATTGTAAGGAAGGCCAACACCAAATATGGCTCTGAATATCTCGTCTCTATAAGCGCTATCATAACCAATCGCTCAATTTATGACAAGACCGTGATTCGCCTGGTATTCTTGAGTCTTCTCTAAGATTTGTCCCAGAGTGACTATTTGGCAAATGCGTCAAAGTTCTAAAACAGCACTGCAATCGATCTATCAGGTTGTTGAGGATCGGTTTTAGACGTTCACATAAAACGAGAGGAAGGATCCTATATTCGATGTTAAGTAGGCGTAAACCCTGTAACAGGCACAGTTTCGGCAAGTTCTTCCTTCGTAACCGGATAAACGATGCTGAGACTCTAAGCGTCTGATCGAATTTTAGAGATGAGTGGCGCAGTTGAGTTTGAATATTACTATATTCATTATGCTTCTGTCAGGTGCAACAGTCTTCGTCCAGAGTGAATGGTCCATTCTGCCTGATACTATATATCATCCCTCCTGTTGGGATGATAGTGCAAACAGGCATTCATCTTCGAATCATGGGTTTCTTCTTTGTTTTTGCCTTGTGAGACTTTCCCGATGACCCCCTTGTAACAATGTCAATGGTTCTTCGTACTTGATACTCCTGATGCGGGATTATAAAGGGTTTTCCAATAGGGACTTGACAACTTTGAATTTAATTTGTGAACGCACTCTTTCACTAATCATCAAACTGTCACTGTCAATTTATTCAGTAAACTCAACATTTTCATCATGGTAAAGTACATGAACGAGCAACGTCTGCAATTTATAACAATTTTCTACTGAAATTCGGAGTCGGTGACTGCAACTTTAAGAGCGTTAATTCCAATTTTTGGTCGTAATTCTCGCCCTAGTAGACAGGCAATAACAAGTTTAGTGCAAAAATTTGAGTCTACATATTCGTTGTGTGATGTTGCAGTGTCAGTGAGACAACGGGTTGGTCGAAGTGTCGAAAATATCGCTGCCGTTCAGGCGTCCGTAGCAAACGATCCAAATCAGTCAATCCCACGGCGTTCTGAAGAATTGGGCATCGCTCAGACCACATTATGGCGTAATTGGTTTACACCCATACAAGATCAAGCTGACTCAAGAATTGAAGCCGATGGACCATTTGAAGCGACGTACGTTCTCCGATTGGGTTCTGGAGAAGATGCGCCAAGATGATGAATTTCATCGCAAAATCATTTTCAGTGACGAAGCCCATTTTTGGCTCAATGGGTTCGTCAATAAGCAAAATATGCGTTATTGGTCGGGTGAAAATCCACATGTGCTTCATGAATCACCACTTCATCCACAAAAAATAACTGCGGCGTTATTGGGCCATATTTTTTCGTCGACGATAACGATCGTTACGTTACTGTGAATGGTCAGCGTTATCGCGCCATGATCACCGATTATTTTTGGCCCGAATTGGAAGATAAAGACTTGGACGACATGTGGTTTCAACAAGATGATGCCACAAGCCACACAGCACACGCTACAATCGATTTATTCAAGAGTAAGTATGGTGAGCGTGTTATCTCAAGAAATGGGCCAGTCGATTGGCCGCCTCGTTCGTGCGATTTAACGCCGCTTGACTATTTTCTGTGAGGCTACGTTAAGTCATTGGTTTATGCCAACACGCCGACGACGTTGGAAGAGCTCAGAGCCAACATTGAAAACGAAATAGTGGCCGAGTCGTTGAAAATTGTGTCCAACGAATCGACCGCTGCAAACGTTCCCGCGGTGGCCATATGAACAAAGTCGAGTTCCATTCATAAATGTTTTGATTGTACTTGAAGCCGATAATAAAGTTTTTGAAATATCTCAAATGGTCTGCGTTTTATTTAAAAAAAAAGTTGTCAAGTCCTTATTGGAAAACGCTATATGAGAGATTGAAGGACTGCCTCTGAATCCGAATTTTCTCAGCTATGAATGTGTGCTCGTTTAAAGCACTCAATTCGTTACTTGCAATAGAGTCAATCTGGCTTGTGTTTTAATCAAGTGACCGCCATGACCTCTTGCTGCTGGAAGCGCATGCTTACTTTGACGACGTTCAATCCTTTTGGAAATTGTAATAGTCTGAGCCCGATTACAAATGTGATGTCATGCAGACTGTACATATCCACAGCGCGAGCCAAGGTCTCCAATTACGAGTTTCATCACGGATCATATATCTTCAAGCTTCCTCTGTTATTCTTTGTTATCTAACACAATTCAAGACCATAAGACAGGAAGAAGGAGTAAATTATAGAGCTTAAATCTCGATGTTTGAAGCCCGGATTATTTCCTAGATCAGGCCAAGGAGGTCGCTTGATAAGGAATCACCTTATCTGAAACTCCGGTTCTGAAATATTCTTACCAATTTCACCGCTGGTAGTGTTTGTCAGTGTCTGGTTGAAAGGTCGGAGGAGCAGTTAAGACTTGCTATTTCGAGGCTTTCTCCAGTATATGGTGTCTCATAATGTGAATATCTGGTCTATTTTGGCTTTGCAGGTCTAACGACACACTGATAAAATCCGTCGTAAGCTGTTGCAGTTTACCTAATCGTTCTTCTTGAATATTGGGCAGAATGCGCACTGGGGGAACCTTCATACGCCCATAGGTGCAGGCGTCTACGTTATTACTCAGCCAGCCAATAGCTGGTATATCAAAGCGAACTTGGGGGCAGTTCCACATACATATATATTCTACACTGTTATAGTTGTTATCCCCAGCACAATTCACCAGTTTTGAAAAGTGTTCTGTACATCAGTCTTCAGATTATTTAAGAAAAATGCCACTGTGCCTTATCTATTCAAGCAATTTCCGGGTCTCTTTCCTGTCATCAAACTTCTTCATTTATTCGCTCTCACTCTTTTCCGCCACGCGCTTTTTGCGCCTGGACAGCTGTTTTTCCTACCTCCACTTCTTCTGTAGCGCTTCCTAATAGCTTAGGTTACAATTGATTTCAGATCGCTTCGGCATGCTGCCTCTTTCGCTAAAATAACATCGGCTTCCACTGGTTTTTCATATTAAGTTAATTACTTATCAATTACAGCACCTGCAGCAGTCCGGATAGGGCGAAATATGTTCCCATTACACGCATCAATCGTCCCATTAAGAGGGCTTTTCAAGCAGGAGCAAGAGTTGAGCACCGAAGGTTTAGGCTGGCCGTTTTGATTACAGATTGGTCTTTGTACAAAACGGCAAGTAACATCGCCACCTCAGTTATAGGTAACAGAAAGAAAAATTATTTCGCTTTTAAGCCAGATCCATCCCTCCGTCAAAGAAGTAATGGGGTAATCTCCATAAAATTGGTATAACTTCTAGAAACAGCAAATCTAAATGTCTTCTCGTTCCAAATGAATTGAATCATGCCTTTCAAAAAGATGATCCCTACTCGTGTGATTTTGACTTCAACCAGAATGTGGGCCGCATTTATTTGCGGCCGGGACTAGAGGATATCAGATATGTAATGGCTGTCAAATCTGATTCTATTGGTGAAGATGGCATTCCCGTGCGCTTCGTCAAACTCATTCTACCGCAATTTGTTTCAGCTCTGACCCATGTAATTAATTGCTACATAATCATGCTTTTCGAAAGTCTTAGGGAAAATTATAGCAACACAAATCACAGAGTACTTAACTCTCAATAACCTTTTATACGACAGGCAATCAGGCTTTCGGGCAAACTACGGCTGTTCTTCAGCCATAGTCAACCTGCTTGAAGAGGTTAGACAATCGTTTGATAAGAAATATGTCTCACTACTCTGTCTGCTAGATTTCTCGAAGGCTTTCGATAAAGTCAATTACAAGATATTGTGCTGGAAGCTAACACAAAAATTCTCCAGGTACACGAATGGTCTCTCCATACACCATTTCAGCTGCTGTTGCTTTTACATCTTCCTTGAAAGAAGTTCTGAGCCCTAGGAGAACGATTGGAAGTTCGTCGACCCAGGAAGGGGATTCGTGGCACTCAATAGCGGCTTTTAGTTGCCGATGCAGCCTCTCAACCATGCCATTAGCTGCAGGGTGGTACGCAGTGGTCGTCAAGTGGTTGATTGCGAACAATTTTGCTAGCGCCTGGAACAAATCGGAGAGAAATTGTCTACCTCGGTCTGATGTTATCTTTAGTGGCACACCGAAGCGAGCTATCCAATTACTAAAGAGCGTCCTTGCTAGGCTATCAGCTGTTGAGTCTTCGAGGGGATAAGCTTCAGGCCAACGAGAGAATCGATCTACGATGGTGAGACAAAATCTTGAACCTCTTGAATACGGAAGCGGTCCTACGAAATCCACATGGATGTGTTCGAATCTTGAACTTGGCGGGTGATCTTTGATTTTTGGCATGGTACACATGCTCGTGCCCAGGCTTTGCAATCCTTTTGTAGTGATGGCCAGATGTATTTTGAAGAGATGAGCTTTGCTGTTGCTCTTGCACCAGGATGACTCATGTTGTGGAGCGAATTAAAGACTTGGTATCGCAGGTGCTCAGGAACGAATGGTCGGGCTGTGTTTTGAGATACGTCACAGTAGAGTTGTAATGGTGAATTCGGCAGTTGAACTTTTATAAGCTGTAATACAGAATTGGAAGTTAAAAGGTTATTCAATTCTATGTCACCTGATTGCGCTGCTGCTAAGTCGTTGACATCGATTGGCTTGCTAATAGCTTCGATTCTAGACAGTGTGTCTGCGATGACATTATCGACGCCCGAGATGTGTTTGATATCTGTTGAAAATTGCCCAATGAAATCAAGACGTTCTGAATTGCCTCGGAGAAGATTTTTCGGGTTTTTGATTGAAAGCAAAGACCAATGGCTTGTGGTCGATGTAGATCGTAAAATTTCTGATTGAAGAGTAGACTGCCAGAAGCTCCCTGTCGTAGGTGCTGTATTTTTGTTGTGCTGAGCTGAACCCTTTTGCAAAATAAAACAGCGGTTGCCATCCGAGATTAGTTTTTTTCTTGTAGGACTGCACCAATCCCTTTGTCTGAGGCATCAGTGAATAATCCGCATGGCAGAGTCGGATCGGGGTGTGCCAACAAGGCAGCGTTTATGAGACCTTCCTTGCACAAAGTAAATGATTGTTGAAGCGATTGTGTCCATACGACAAGCTTATTTCCTTTAGTGTTTTCTCCTTTTAGGCATTCGTTGAGCGGTGCTTGAAGTCCTGCAGCATTCTTGATGAAACGTCTGTAGAAATTGACTGATCCTAAGAATCTTGGCAATTGTTTTACTGTTTCTGGTGGTTTAAAATTTATAATTGCTTTAACACGCTCTTCTAGTGGTTTTGTGCCATCTGCCGAGATAGAAAATCCTAGAAATGTCGTCGTCTGCGTGCCAAATTCACTTTTTGCCAAATTTATCACTACACCATGTTCACTGAGGCGTTTGAAAAGCCTTCGAAGATGTTGTAGATGTTGTTCTTCATCTTCGGACGCCACCAAAATATAGTCGATGTATTGAAAACAGAATGCGAGTCCAGCCGTCACTTCGTCGATGAATCGTTGGAATGTTTGGCAAGTCCTGTATGTTACGTGGTGGATAGTTATCCGGAATCGTGCGAGCATTCAACAGCCTGTAATCGCCACATGGACGCCAATCGCCAGATTTTTTTGGTGCGAGGTGGAGTGGTGAGGACCAGCAACCTTTTGAGCGACGAGCGATACCCATTTTAATCATAGTCTCGAACTCGTTTTTAGCAATTATCATTTTATCAGGAGCCAAACGACGAGCTTTACAAGAAACTGGAGGTCCGAGCGTTGTCTTGATATGGTGCACAGTAGTGTGAAGGATATCCTTAAAGGTACCATCTGGTCTTGTTAATTTGGGGAATTCCTTGAGGAGTTGAATGTATGGGGATTCACCAGACACTGATTTTACTTGAACACATTTTGTATATGCACTTAAGCCTCATGTCGATAGGCCGGTAATCCCATCAATTAGTCTGCTATGGGCTACATCTACAATAAGTCGGTAAAATGCGAGGAAATCGGCTCCGATGATTGGCTTACCAACGTTGGCAACGACAAAGCGCCAGGTGAAATCCCGCCGGAGTCCAAGGTCAACTGGGACAGTGAGGCATCCATACGTTGGTATTGTTGTTCCATTCGCAGCAAAAAGAGTGTATTCAGAAGCTTTGCTTCGATGCCGCAAACGTAAAGGTGGAAACACTGACAAGTCCGAGCCTGTGTCTATGAGAAACTGGACTTTTGTCTTCTTATCGGTAACAAATAGGCGGCTGGAGAGTTGGTTGCCATTTACCGCCATTAATGACACCCCTCGTCGTTTCCCTGCATGAAGTTACATGGTGGTAGGCATTTGATAGCTTTGGTGCCAAACTGACGATGGTAATAACTCATACTGTTTTTATTCTGCGAATGCGAATTACTGTCGGTCTGCTGAGAGTGAGGACTATTGACTTGGCGCCGTTGTTTGCTCCTATGTCGTGAGCGGGAGCGTGAGTGATTGCGTATGAAACTGTTTCGTCCTATAGATAGAGTTTGTACCTGCCTGCTTAATTCCTCAACTTGTTGTGCCAATCGGGAGGTTGAAGAGTTTTCAGCTGGAGAGATGTAATTTATTTGATGTTGTGGGATGACTTCATTTATTTTGTCCGCAATAGCGCCTAACTCGTTGAGTGTTGTTATTGTATGTGCTGCAAGGATTGACTGAGCGCTAGTAGGAAGTCTATCCATCCATCCATCTTGCAAGCGTCGTCTGTCATTGTTGTGCCGCTCAGGTTCCTTAAATGCCTTAGAAATTTCGAGGGCTTTCTGTCGCCGAGTTGTTCTTTGTCCAGCATTTGTCTAATCTGTTGCTCTCTAGATGGGGCCAAGCAAGATAAGCAAGATAATGTGTCAAAAGCGTATCCTTGTGGTGGGCTTAGAATTATGTCCTGGAGTTCTGTTGCTGTCACATGGTCGAGGTGTGCCACGACGACATTAAATTTCCTGCTATCAGAACGTAAATTTATAAGTGCAAATTGGGCCTCCAGTTGTGAAAACCACAGCCTGACGTTTTCTCTCCAGAATGGTGGTGGTCTGACCTGCGTGTGATTTGCCTCTACTTCGGTGGGTCTAATTGCTTGCATTTGTTGCATCAATTGAAATTGAAGTTCCTGGAGACGTGTTATTTGTGCAGGATTGTACTGCTGTTCCGTATTTCGCGTTGTATTGTCTGAAGCGTAGTTATTCTTTTCGTTTTCGCGTTGACTGGTTTGCGCTTGTTCGCCGGAATTTTCATTTTTGTCCATTGTGCGACGTCGGGTTCACCAATGAGGTCTTTTTGATTCTTTAATTTACTATTTTATTACAATCGGAAATTAATACAATGTGTACGTGCCTTTGACAACTCGGCTGAATGGAGAGAGAGAGAGAGGGACATAGCAACGTTTGCATTTATAAATGTTGCGCTAACTTGGTCAGTGACGACATCTATGCCTTTATCTTCGAAACTCTTTATTTACATCAAATTAGCATACTTAAATATTTCGCGGCTAAAACGTCGCTACAGGTTGCTGGATAGTTTTCTCTCCGAAAGATGCCAAAGAGTTTTCTCCAATAGATGTAGCTCATCCCTTATGGAACTCAAGCAAGACTTTCCTCAAGGGTCGACATTGGGTCCAATTCTATTTTGCACATTTATCAACGATCTACCGTCAGTATGCAGGCATTCTTTTGTGCACATGTATGCTGATGATGTACAATCACACCTAGCCAAACCATTTCGCAAGATCAAATAAACTGACCCTACTGCTCAATGATGACTTGCAACGCGTCTATACTTGGTCAGTTACAAATGGACTACAACTGAACCCGGCTAAAACTCGAGTAATTCCAATATCCAAAATAAGGTTAAGATCTTCTGTCTGATGTTCTTCTTTAACAACTCGAAAGTTAAAGCCGTAGAGTCTGTTACTAGCCTTGGATTTGTTATTAGTTGAGATTTGTCCGATCCCGTCATAAGCTTTGGGTTAGCGTTTTTTTTTTACTCCACTTGAGACGCGACACAGGCTAGTTATTGCCTTAATTTTGCCTCTGGTTACATTTGCCGAGGTAGTCAATAGTAGCCTGGACTCATTGTCCCTGCGCAAATTATTAGTCCCTTTAAATGATTGTGTGCGATATGTCTATGGCATTCGTAGGCACGAACATATTTCCTTCAACCTCAGGGAACTGCTTGAGTGCAGCTTGCAACAATACCTCGATGCCTGGACTAACCGACTCAATTTCACTTGATCTACTAGAACAACTAACCAAAATTTTTCACCATTTGAATTTTCTTAGTTCCTCTCGTTTATTTTCCAATTACACTGCTAGGTTGTGGAACTCATTACCATCATCTATCAGATCCACACGTAATTGTTCGCTGTTTAAAAGTGCAGTCCTTTGACAGATACCATCCTTCCATCAATCCTTATCATCTAAGTTTAAGCATTATATAGTTACTAAGTACTAAAAAAGATTTCTATCTTAGCGTACCATTAATGTGTGAATAAATTGAATTGAATTGAAAAAAAAAAAGATTATCAACCTCTTGTTGCCCAGAAACGTCAGCTTACTTTATCTTAATAGATATTAGCAGCTTAGATGAGTCGAATATCCAAAACAGTGTAAGGGTGCCTTCTGTCCATCAAACATGGTCAATTTAGTCGCGTGGTCATTGATCAAAAAATAGCAGGGTACCTAGTAACATAGTCGATCAGTTTCATTCTAATATCAGTGAACTTCTTGTCCACTGGACAAGCGCGTAGACAGCATTCCCGGTCACGTCTTCCTTCTCATCATGAATCGGAATTTCAACACCAAATTTGCGTCTTATTGCATGGAGCTGTAGTAGATTTCAGATTCCTATTCAGACTACTGGCATTACACATTATTTCACTATTCAATGGCTCTTGAAGTAGCTATCCATAAACGTGACGAAGAGGATGTTTGTTAGCTAATGTTAGTCAACGGCACCGATCGTTCTGGCCACCCACCAGTATTTTTTTTTTTTTTTTGCACAGCACATAGGGAGGGAAGAAAGATAGGTACCGATGTACGTTGGTTTTAAATGTCTGAATATTATAATGACTACAGAGAGCTCGGGAGGGCATTCCACAAAAGCGAGTTGTTCAGCTTAGGAACGAATCACGATATTTTGTTTGACCTCTGTATGCTAGCATACTTGCCCCCTAATTGCAAACAGAAAACGGGCAGACCGTTTGCTTACGTTTCACATAGCATTGATTGATTACAACAGCTCACGTGTCGGTATCTTTTCCTTTTAATTAATTCCAAAAACCTGTGCAACTCTGCGCAGTCTGCAATAGTAAATGCCAACAAAAACATGCTGACGTATGTCTACCCTGGCAAAAAAAATTAACATATGAATACCATCAAAATCAGCATCGTTATAAATAATGGTGACACTATCCAGAATGCCGGAAGCACTTCCCTCGAACTTGAAATTTCAAATTTAAACCATCAATCACATCACTCAGTTCTGATAATAATGGTCCACTGTTCTAGCAGATGTGAAATATTTTATTGGCAGACTCGAACATTTAAATTTTAATGATAGAAAAACCGCACATCCATCCATAGACTGGTCAAAGATTTTTGAAAGACTAGATACAGAGACGTTGTTTCAACTTAATGAAGTTATATGGAAAATCTAGTCTATAAGAGCTTGGCTTTGAGAGCATCGTGGAATTGAAGGCTCATTTCACTCCAACTTTTACAAATTTTCAATACTCGTAACACCCCAAAGAAGTTGTCGTAAGGATGTGATGTATGATATTAGCTTGCAGATATAAAATCCAAACTGAAAACTAAGGTAAACTGAAAGAAGGAAACATTGCTCCCTTTTATGAAGCAGCAAATCCTCTCATCTGAGAGTCCTTAAAAGAAATTCCACAAAGAACACGTCCCGCCAGGTTGCCCCTCAAGGTGTCACACCTTTGTGTCACGAATGAAGTATTGAGAGCAAAAAAAAAAAAACACAACGACTTCAAATCAAAGATGCACGCTCGGTGTCCTTGGTCGTTGGAAATAAGATTGCATTTCATTTTATATCATTTCCTATAAAAGTTTCACTTCCGAAGTAGGATAGAATATAGAGGAACATCAGCTAACATTTTGACAAAGAGCTGCATGTGTCTTTTATTACAAAAGCGCCTGTTCATCATTCTCTCCAAGGTAGAGAAATCAAAAAGTAAAGAAAATCGTAAGTTTCTTACTATTGTACATACGAGTAGTTACTACTCCATCCAGGAGTAGGGCTGAATACTTTCATATCTATAATCACTTACGAGTACTTCGCATTGGACAATCCTTTCGTTCAGCCAAAAGGCATTTATTTCGTTGACATTTATCTGACTGCAGCAGGAGTTAAGAAAAATCCAAAAAATCCCTGTTACAACACAAGGATCAATGAGCCAATTCCTCTTTGGCTAGGTGCAATTGCAAAAGGTAGAAAGAGAAAGAGATACGAGTACTTGTAGTTTTTGGAAATTTAATATATCGTATAAGTTGTTCGGTCACATGGACAAACATGACACAGTGGTGGCTGATGGGTAGGTACGAGTATGTGACATGTACCATTACTGTTGGTACTACGAGTATCACTAACAATCTACTTTTGCCCTTTTGGTATCTGTGCTTCGGTCCTTTGGTCCGGTAATTCAATTTAATTTTCGATTTCACTGCGAAAAATCATGATCTCCTCGGGGATGAGAAGGAAAAAATAATGAAATTCCTGTGTACAGTGTACAAGCCATTGGGTAGGAGGTGGGTGTATCAAGCTTCAGCTGCAGCGACAGACTGCGTAATTATGTTGCATGGACGTTAGATAATAACTTTGGGGTGTAATTCGGTTGCATTTTGCAATTAAATTGGCTAATTATGATAAAGAAGCTGATTGTTGACTAGCGCTTAACATTTAGATGGAAGTTCAAGCTGCAATAAGCAGAATTGTTAGCATGCGCGTATGGTATTGAAGCAGTGTTTACTGAAATGAGAAACGGTAATTTATTCTCTGTTTTATCTTTAATTGAAATGATTCATCTTCTCCTTTCTATTCAAACATCAAAATGTAAATACACCAAGGGTCTGTTTGAAACTTGAAACTTGAAAGACGCAGGAAACCCTGCGGATCGAACGCAGTGTGAACGAATCTATAATTGATAGATGAGCCGAAATAGCTCTTTCACAAAACCAAAATTGGGCCCCCTCATTCAAGGTAAACGGTTATTTTTTCAAAAGTTATGTGTTTTCTGGCAGTGCAATTATTTGTCTTTCAACTAGCCATTCGGCCATCGCTACATGTGCATATGAGAAATTCACGACTTGGGTATGCAATATGTCATCGTTTCACGTGATGTGAGACAAATGACTCCGTTCTGTTGGAACCATATGTCTTTGAGATCCATACCATCCGCTTGAGACACGGAACGGAACTGGGTCAGCATTCCTCGATATCGATGGCCATTGACTATTTGTGCATTACTGGCAAGATTTTCAGGGGGAAAATGGTTCAATGTTGTTTGCGCACCAAACTGTTAAACTTTCGAGATGAATTACCTCCTCAAAATGCGACAATTACACTTGTTTGCGTGAGCCTTAACAAGAAAATGCCCACATCGCTGAGGATGACCGCAACATCGAATAGATGTTCCCGGACCCCCGCTACATTTTCGAGAACAGTCGTCATGTTTTCTATTGAACAGCCTATACGAAGTCTTATCGATGGTGTGACAACAGTTGACGCAATTTGTCAATTGTGGCAGCCCAACTACCAATTTTTTAAACAATATTGAACAACGTTGTTGTGTTGAATAATAATTTTAGGATACCTTTTTATTTTTCACCATCAGGATTACGTACTCGTACGTCTGCGCTTAGAATACAAAGACAAGTTAACTTAAGGAGAAGTAAGGTATAAGGTTGTCGTTCTTCAGGAAGACAGACAGCACCGCATCCTAGAACAGTTTTGAAGCCTGGGGAAGAGTACTATTTCCAGTCCAGTCTTCAAGACTAAATTGAGGTCCAGAATTCGAAATAGTGTCAAGTTTTTAACTTAAACACATGTGGGAATGCCCATATGCCCTTACATCCATGGGAGCAAGGATACGCCTTGACATCGCTTCTGCTGCCTTCCTGAGAGAATACCAAAGCAGAACTTGTGAGGCACCCTTGGTGTGGGTCGAAGCCGATCTAAAACGTCTTGCTTCTCGTAGGGTCACAGCACTCAGTACTTATTGCAACTCTACATTGGGTCAAACCAACAGCATGGCCCTTCCCGCGATTTGGGTTTAAACCACAGCCAACATGATGCTGCCTCAAGGGGGCCTACCTCTAACAAAGACCAGTACTTTTTGCTCTGCCCCTTGATAATTGTGCGGGGGGCCCCCAGAATCTGAAATGTCCGAACTTTTTAAGAAACATTGACATATGTTGCTACTTTATTGTAACAAAAGTACGAATGATGGTATACCGGACATTGAAAATCCTGCATCAAAATCAGATGGTGAGCCGCTGCAAGCACAGGGAACTAATAAAGTCTTTTCTGATTGAGTGTTTTAAGACTCCTCGAGAAGTGGTATGTGGGTAGCATCAAACATAAAAGGCGAATGACGAGCTCAGGATTATCCGATAGAAAACACTAAAGATGGTCTTGATTAATTTTATTTAAGATGTACGAGGGTGGATCAATAGGCATGTGGCTTTTTGAATGAAAGTTAATTCTCAACGTAATCTCCTTTGAGTTCAATACTCATAAATTTTGTCAAAAGATTCTCCAATTTTTGAAGACAAATTCATATGGCTAGTAGAGCAGTAATTCCGAACTCTGATGAAACGAAAAGGCGACATGAAGAGTTTCCCAACTCCGATGAAGGGAAAAAGCGACATGAAGTGATACTACTTATGGTTCGTTGGCAGTAATTTCACGAACTCAAATGAAACGAAAAAGCGACAGGGAACTGGAGTGGCACTGCCAGGCTACCAGGCCACTCGCGCACAATGAGACATAGGAGAGGAATGATATAGTGGCAGACTCGGAGTAAGGAACAAAAAGCGATTGGACAACATGGGAGGTGGAGTAATAACTCGGACGAAATGAGTCATGGGCAGTAATGGCGCACAATTTACGAGCATAGAAACATCACCAGCATTGTCATCATCATTGTTACCTAAAATCGTCAACGTACCTACCTAGACATTAGGTGGGTAAGTAGGTAAGAGTGGCTGTTGGAAATACCAACCCACTGAGGCCTATTGGCCCATTGTGATGCCACGTGGATCTATGATCCTCTTACTAATGGAACCAGTTTGAGCTTATGATGAAGCGTAGGAAACTGTTTACGTCTATATTTTTTAGATCGTTTAGGTCGTTTAGCTCCTAGATGAAGCTTTCTTCTCTGGGAGAGAGCTGGGCATGTACAGAGTAGATGGAGGATTGTCTCCTCCTCTTCTTCTTCCATGCAGCTTCTACAGAGCCTTCAGTGCGTGCTTGCCTATGAGGCAGTGTCCAGTGATGATACCTATTATGGCGTTGAGATGTTTCCTATTTAAAAGGATCAGACACTTAGAGCGATGCAGAAACAGCTTTGGCCAGATCTGTTTGGTCGCTAGACATGTTGCCCAGCAGTCCACCTAAGGTCTGTTCTTTTATTGGCATCCAGCTTTAGTGTTAGTTTGCACGTAGCGATTGGTATACCTATACTACCTTTATCCGATAGATAGCCGATAGTGGTTCCAATCGGCTCTGCAGTTCCCTGGAATGTCTCTGTGGCCCGGAACCCAACAAAGGTGAATGTTAAACTGCTCTGCCATCTCCATGAGAGATGATCGGCATTCAAGGGCGGTTTTGGAATATAATGAGACCAAGTCCAGGGACTTGATGGCGGCCTGACTATCCGAAAATATGCGGATATCCTTTGCAGATATCACGTTTTTCTTCAGCCAGGACAGAGCTTCTTTAATCGCCAAAATTTCCGCCTGGAACACGCTACAGTGATTTGGAAGGCGTAAAGAGAGGCTTAGATTTAGTTTATCTGAGAAAACACTGCCACCAATCCCGCTATCGGTTTTAGATCCATCTGTGTAGAGATGGATTGACTTATCCTCCATGAAAGCATCTTCCTCCCAGAATGATCTAGAGGGGAAGCTTACATGGAAGTTTTTGTCAAACCAAAGTTCAGGTATGGTATAATCGATGTTCTCTGTGAGGATTCCTAAGGTGTTAAGAATGTTGGCGTGGCCCAATTAATTATTTGTCCACTGTTTAGTCGCTTTAAGGCTAATAGCTACTTGTCTGCTGAATATATCTAGGGGTGTCCAATGAAACAGAATGTCTAATGCCGCAGAGGGGGTAGATCCCAAGGCTCCGCTTATGCATAGACATGCTGTTCTTTAGACTCTGCTTAGTTAAATGCAGTTGACTGCATTTTCTAATGGCGTCCACCAAACGACAACCCCGTAAGTAAGTATCGGTCTTATGACCGAGATGTATAGCCAGTGGTTTATGCGAGGTTGAAGGCCCCATTTGTTCCTAATAGCTTTTTTGCAAGAGAATAAAGTTATTGTAGCTTTATTGACGCTTTCTTGAATGTTAGCTTTCCAGTTTAGTTTCCTGTCAAAAGTGAGACCCAAATATTTTGCTGGCATATCTTTTAGCAGAAGTCTCACTCAGTTTGAAGTTGATTATCCTGCTGTTTAGCATAAGACTGATCAACTCCCCAAGTGAGTCGTTTACCTGCAGAGTTGACAGCGCAGTTGTGATTGCGGATGTGTTGACGTTGTTAAAGGCACCCTCTATGCCCAGGAAAACAACCATTGTGTACTCTCTATATTGTAGGGATCGTTCGATGTGTGTCTTAGTGAATGCAGAGCCGTTTCCACCGACTTTCCTTTACAGTAGGCATGTTGAGCCGTTGACAGAAGTCTTTGTTCTAGAGTTTTCAGAAGGAAAGATGATAGACTTATAAGTCTGAGGTCCTTTGGGACAACATGAGAACATTTTCCGGCCATGACAGTGGAATGTGGATAAGTTCTACACAGCTCCTCAAAATATTTTCTAGCGTTAGTTGAATAATATTTGAGGACCTCTGTAGCTCGGCAGGTGTTATACCGTCCAGACCAGCAGACTTGTATGGGTTGAAACGCAGCGCCCAGAGCAGTTTGTCATTTGTGATCAGACAATGAATTTTGGTCCCGGTTGCAGTAGACCTGTTTGGACTGCTACTGCCCGCGGATTGGGAGCTACCCGGAAAGTGAGTGTCCAGTAGCAGGTTGAGTGATTCATCACTTGAGTTTGTCCAAGAGCCATCGGTTTTTTTTCAAACAGCTAGGCATCATAGGATTTGGAGAGAGGATTTTTCTTAGTCGCGATGCCTCAGAGGTTTCCGTGAATGTGTCACCTAGACATTACTTGGTAACAATACCAAGAGCATCATCAGCACTGAACAGAAAGCTTCAGTTTAACGACTAAAGTTGACTTGGTTTGGCTTGGTTTTTCTTTGTCAACGCCAAGAAGATAAGCAGCATAGAACAGCCCGGCAACAGAATTGCTCCCGCGACATCGGTTGACCTAGTTTGGGAATAGTGGCCTTAGCAATGCGTGTAAAACATGATTTTTAACTGTTGGCTGCCAATATTTCATTGTATCTATAATATTTTGCATTATTTAAGGTATTATGCAAAGTTATTTTAAGAAAACAAGTCAGTCGTGTGGAAGACCTTGTAGTAACAAAACATTGTTCAAATACGTGTATTTTGTTTGGAAGAGCTGGACAAACCACATAACTCGCATGCGGCATATTGACGCTCGATTTCATGTTCATAATATAGACCCGAGTATAGCCGCATAGTGTCATGGCTGGTTTTGTATCAGAGTTCTCATCAGAATTAGCTATGTTGCAGAATATTTCTAGCACACGTCATCAGTCGTCCAGCATTTGGTATTTATCGAGCTTATATAGTGCGTCGAAGTTATTGAGATTATAAAAAAAAGTGAGAAATACCATCTCGATCAAAAAGTTCCCGGACCACCGTGTGGCGCTCCCATTGATTGATCCGATTTGAGTTCTGTTCTTTTTTTTTGTTAATTTGGTAAATCTGCTTTTGACATTCCCTCTAAATCTTAGCGTCATGGCTTGACATTTGCAAAAGTTACGTAGCCAAAAGTACGTCTACTCGTATCTGTGTGTGTGTTAGCGATTTTTTACAATTTTAGAAATGGATTTAAATTTGCAACAGCGAACTTGTATTACATTTTGCGTAAAAAACGGATTTAATGGTGCACGAACGTTGGAAATGTTGGAATAGTGTTTCGGCAACGATTCTCTAAAGAAAAGGGTCGTTTACCAGTGGCACGAGCAGTTCAAAAGTGGTCGTGAGTCAATCGAAGATGATGAATGCAGTGGCAGACCATCGACATCGAAAACCGACGAAAACACTGCTGGAGTAAAAGAAATGTTGGCCCATAATCGCAAATTAACCATCAGAGAGGTAACCGAGGACTTGAACATTGCCTATGGATCCGTCCTAGTCATTTTGGTTAATGATTTGGGTTTCCGTCGTGTAGCAGCAAAGTTGGTGCCAAAAGACCTCAATTTCATGCAAAAAAAGAGACCGTGTTGACGTCGCAAAAGAGATGATTTGCGAGGCTGAATCCGATCCCACATTGATCAAAAGGATCATTACTGGAGACGAGACGTGGGTTTATGAGTACGACACGCAATCCAGACACCAGGCAAGTGAATGGCGTTCACCAAATGAGCCGAGACCAAAAAAGCACGTCGTTTTCAGTCAAAAAAGAAGGCAATGCTCACGGTTTTCATGGATTACAACGGTGTAGTGCATCATGAATTTTTGCCAGAAGGACAGACGGTAACCAAAGAGTATTATTTGGGCGTTATGAGACGTTTGTGTGAAGCAATTCGCCGAAAGAGACTAGAATTGTGGGCAGAAAAATTGTGGATTTTTGACGAAAAATGCAACAAATACCATCCAACAGCCACCGAATTCACCTGATTTGGCTCCCTGTGACTTCTTTCTGTTCAATCGAGTTAAAAAAAATTACTACGGGGAACGCGTTTCAGCAGCCGAGAGGAAGTAATGGAAAAATCGCAGGAAGAACTGATGCACATATTGAAAACCGAATATAAAAAATGTTTCGAGGATTGGATCAAACGCTGGCATAAGTGTGTTGCAGTCGATGGGGATTACTTTGAAGGGGTCAATATAGATTTAGATGAATAAACTTGTATTTTTAATGTTCTGAACAAATTCCGGGAACTTTTTGAAGTTCAAGTATTCCCCCAAAAATTCCAAAAATGGCTTGTAGTCTAGAGTGAGCATCCGCATTTTAACTATTTACCGAGCTTCATAAAGTTTCACTTCTATCGCTTAGCTTTATAAGTTGAGATTTTAAATTTTGAAGACTTTGGTTTAGCGATGATTTCATGCCGTTGGCACCCGTGCATTGTCTTGCTGGAAGAGCATGGAAGAGCTGTCATTTTTTCCTTAAATCGTTGTTGAACGATTCTCCGTTTTGATGGTAATCGATTTGGATTATGCCACATCCCATGCATCGTAAATAACTTTTGCCAAGACCGTGTTAACCGACAGACTTAAGTCGATCTTCTTCGGTGCCGATTCGACCGGAGAAACTCACTGTTTCCTGTTCTGCTGGGTCCCCGGTGTGTTGTGGTGGAAGCGTATGAAACGACTCAAAAACTTGTCCGAAATGCGATTGAATAACGCCAAACACTCTTTCGGAGTTGTCACAAGAAATTCTCGCGGTTCAACGACTGTCACACATAAACCTAATGACGGAGCTTGATCAATGTTTGGCATTGTAGCATATTGAGAGATGGTAGTTGACAGGAGCAGTGTTGCTTTTTAAGTTTAATGAAGGACATTCAAAAAGTCACGGACGTATGGGTCCACTCTCGGCCTAGAATAGCAGCTCAACGGTGCGAAGTTTGGACAGTAGCCGTGATAAAGATAGAAACGGTGTTGAAAGTCTGAAGGGATCTATTTAGAGCGGTGAGTGTTTAATACTCATTTAATACTTAAATGAGTAGAAGAAAGTGTGCGCCATTTATGGAATTCAATCATCATTCGCCCGATTTTCAAAAAGCCAGACCCATCCTGAGTATCGTGACCCAGATTTTGAGTGTCTGTTGTACAATAGTGCCCCGAGTCACAACGTTGGCTCAAAATCAAGTCTGCTTCTTCTTCTAATTCATGAAATTGAAACCCTCCTTCCAATCAAATAACATCTAGACGCGCTAGAATAAGCATTGGACTCACTACAGAAATTTAAATATCATGTTATAATCACGTTCTTCGGAAACAGTCTTTAAACATAATTGTTGCACTGTGTACGAGTATAGAGCCATGCCAATTTCTGGTCCACCTGTAAACGATGAAAATCAAGAACGCTCACTTCTCCATAGAGTTCAGCAGTAATACCACTGAGACCCTTCATGTCCAAAATAATTTTAACAAAGTAACACAGTGACATGGAATTGCCCCAACAAATCATATGTAAATGGAAGCCCCCAACCAGTTACTATGGTTTGAAAAGGGTCCACTTTGTCCAAGTTATTGTTAAACTCTCTTTGACTGAACAGACCGCGCGGGTGGATCAAGTATACGCACTGCTGCCTGGCCTAACGCACCTTTTGCCGTAATGGGTACGTGCATGGCGGAGCAAACCCTGAAGGTCCTTGCTGTGAATGTGAATTCACTGATATGGTTCGAACGACGAGCCGCACTATTTAAGTTGCTTAAAGACCAAAACCCTGATGTGCTTTTGGTTGGCGAAACTAAGCTTACCAAAAGACACAAAATGAGGCACAGAAGATACAAAATAGTACGGAGAAACCGACCCAACTCCATTCAGGGAGGAGGCGTTGCGATTTTCGTACGAAAAGGTATACGTTTTAAAAGAGTATACAGTCGTGTAGTACGTAGGTTCCAGGTGCTGGAAGCATGCATCGTGTATATCCCTCTCCGTAGTGGAAAGCGGTTGTACATGGTGTCTGTCTATGCACCTAAGGCTACTCAAACCACCATATTTATCTCAGAGCTCGAAACACTTTTTCGATTTCTGAGGCTGGAATTGGAAGACAACTATTATATTATCGGCGGAGATTTCAACGCCAAACATAGTGATTGGGGAAATAATACTCCAAATACTAGAGGGAACCTACTATTCAATTGGTGGGGTCAGCACAGTGTAACGTATCGACTCGGGTTTAAGGCAACGGATAGTCCGTCGTTTCCCAGACACGGGTCCTATTTGGATCTTCTGCTGTTCGACTCACGAATACAACTGACATGCACTAACCAACAAACTACAAACTGTCTACGCACTTTCGTGTATGACAGTGACCATTGCGGTCTCAGCACCGAAATAACTGTTCCCAACGAAATTACGGAATTGGATGAGTTTGTCCAAAGGCATTCCTACAATTATAGTAGGGTGCGTTGGACACACTTCACCAGAACACTGACTAGAGCACTCTCCTCGAATTCGCTCTACCCACCGTCCAACAGAAATCTGTCAAACGAGGAGATTGGCAAGTACCTAAGACTAATGGACGAGACAATCAAACGAACAATGGACAAAACGATACCTCGGTACCGACACACTGACGAAGAAGACTTATTCCGCAACGCAACTATTGACGCACTGCACCGACATAAAAGTAGACTGCTGTCAAGTACAGACAGTTTACTGACAGACATAAGCCGGAGATCATGACACTGAAGTCGTCGATTAAAAACCTCCAAACATTAATTAAGGAAAATTACAGAGCATCTGTAAGTAAAATTCGGGCTGTAAACACCAGCAACCCGAATATGTTCCCGCAAATAAATAAAATATTTCGGAAAAATAATCAGAACGACCTTCCATGTCTTAAAATCGCCAGAACGACGAACAACGAACAAATACTGGTAGCAGCAGGCATAGATCCAAATGAGGCTGTTGATGATGACAACTTCTTTGTGATCGAGGATCCGCAGGAGCAGGTAGAGGCTATAGGATCGACTTTCCAGGAAGTATATAAGGCGAATGACATCATTGGCCCTAAGCACGACCTGGAAAATCGAGTCCTTGTGCACAATTTCTACCTTCGAAATGAAATTGTGAATTGGCGATTCGAGAGCTCGGGTTTCACCCAGTTCAGTGACGAGAATATATGTCATCACCAACGGGGGTAGTACCGTTCATTTCGAAGGAAGAGCTCCAAACGATCTTTGAACCACTTAGAAGTAAGGAATCAGTGGGAACCGATGAAATACCGAACATTGTGCTTCGACATCTCCCTCTAGAAGCGGTGAACATTTATACCACCCTGTTTAATAATGCAATGAATAATGCACATTATCCAGCGCATTGGAAAACTGCGGTGGTACATCCCATCCCCAAAAGGGATAAAGACACATCCAATCCGGCGACTCTCCGGTCGATCAGTCTCCTTCCAAACATCAGTAAGGTTTTCGAGAAGGTGATCAATAGAGTCCTGACTAAGTGGGTTGAGGACAAACATATAGTTCCGAATAATCAATTCGGTTTCAAGGCGGGGCATGATATCATTCATGCTGCGTCTAAGCTGGTTTCTGATATCCAATGGAACAAAGGCAAGAAACAGTGCACTGGTGTCTGCCTGATTGACTTGGAGAAGGCCTTCGATACCGTATGGTTAGAGGGACTCTTTTTCAAGCTGGACAGGTTGGGAATTAGTAAACCACTGCTGTATATTCTTTTTGATATGCTCTCCAGTAGACAGTTCATCGTGAAGAATGGCGATGTGACTTCTGCTGGAACATTTGACATTAAAAACGGTCTGCAACAAGGTGCGGTAAATTCGCCGATCCTATTCAACATTTACACGAGTGATCTCATAGGTTCACTTCACCATGCCATAGCGTACACAGACGACATAATCGCGTACAGATCGGGTCCAAAGATTGAGGTCATTAATACACTTTTGCAGCGTGACTTCGAAAAAATTAAGCGATATTGCGATGACTGGAAGCTGAAAATCAACTTTCAGAAGTCGGAAACCATTCTGTTTAGGACGCCTTTGTCTGGGGCCTCTAGGGATACCAGAAAGAATTGGCGAAAGTTTTCTATCGTCGGACAACACGGACAGCCACTCGCTTGTCGAAATGTAGTCAAATACCTTGGGATCTGGCTAGATCAATTTCTGTATTTTAACAAACATACGAGTATAGATGTTGCTCTGGCCAGAGCCAGAGGTGCTTTTGCCCTTACAAAGAGACTGTTTTATAACAGCCAACTCGATGCGAGGGTGAAGGTAATCTGCTACATGGCCCTTATCAGGCCCATGCTTGTATTTGGATGTCCCGTGTGGTTCAACGTGAGAGCAAGTTTATTGGAAAAGATTCGGGCTTGTCTTAGGACTTGTCTTCGCTTATACAGAACACCAGAGTCTCAGTACATCAAATTCTATCCCAATGAGGTCTTGTACAATAAGGCGAACCTAATAAGAGTGGACAATTTCGTCATTAAGTTGACTCGAAGGCACATTGCAAGAGCAATGACCTCATCGAACAACCTGATCTCCGGGTCTTTCTACCCCAATTATATGTATCACGAGAGAGTTCGCTTTGACGGTTTTATTCCTCCAGAAGCATTCCTCTATCTAGATAGTAAAGGTCTGATCCAGGACAGATTGGCGGTCCCGCTAATCTTCCACGTCGCTCGAACAGCTGCGGACAGGCGACTCAACTACGACAGAGACGTCGCACACGGCAGTGCGGAGCGTCTCCGGTTCAGTAGGGCGGTAGGGAGTCGCGACATGAGGGATGTTGCTCAGCAGCACCAAAACTTTTGGTGGCTTGTTGAAGGGGAGGATGCTTCGTCGTCAAACTCCTTCAGTGATATGTAGCTTCATGTGAAGCAAAGTGGGCCAACCTAATTTTTTTTTTCTTTTTTAGCCATGGCCGGCTTACATAGTTTTAGGTAGGATTAAGTTAGTTTTAAGAAAAAAAAAAAAAAATCAAAAAAAAAATATATATATGTATATATGCATGTATTTATATATTATGTATATACATATTATGTATATATATATATTTATGTATGTCTGTGTTTGTGTTAGATGTAAGTAGATTAAAATTTATTTTCTTAGTTTTAGTATTAATTAATGTTAAAATCCAAATAGAATTAGACTGTAAGATACGTCGAAAGACATAGTTTAAGTGTTAGGTTTAACTTAGAGTGCCCGCATGGGGCCATTAAGTTAGAATAAGATTATTTGTAAGTAATTTAAGCTAATTTTTTAGCGTTTTTTGTTTAGCATATAAGAGTAACTTAAGTTAAAAAATAAAAATGCATAAAAACTGAACTGAACTGAACTGAATGTTAAACTGTCACAGAACCTCTCAGCCAGATAGGGTAATGGTCAGGGTTACTTACTTAAATGTTGCTCCAAATCATAAGTGCTTTTCACAATTTCTTCCCAAAATTGTAGTTTCTGCCCAGCAAATAGGAAACATTCTTTCTCATTAGCGTAGGTACACAGATCCGTTTCAGTACAAAATTCGGAGCAAACAATTGGCATCACGACTGCACACATTCCTCGAACATTATTTGCGACGATGAACCCACATACGAATATCCTCACACACATGACGAATAAAACCAAAAACCGAAATCCAAACAAAAACCGTATCACTATTTGACATCTACTCGTACATGCCAAAGTCAATTAGCACCATCGGTTTTTGGCGGAGTTCCCACAATACATCATTATGTAGTCGAGACCCCTTACTTCATTACTCCATCGTCGGTCGGTCGTCATCGTAGCTCAAAGGCCAGAACTAAATGATGATAAAATCCAAATAATCCAAACATGGATTTAATTTGACACCATATTATGTAAGGGATATTGGCAGCCGTCGAACCCCGAACTCCCTTTCCACCACCCAAGGTCATTGCACACCCCAGTGATTCCATTTAATTCTCCATCCAGTCTTTACGCACCTTCATACCACACAGAGCACACTACGGTAGGAATACTATTTATTCGTATCCGCATCCGTATCCAGAACTGAGATGCCATCTCACCAGTTTTTCTCGCTTATGAATCTCAAATTTAGTGTGACGGAACGGAAACGCATATGCGTCGAGCGACGATGTCGTCAGACTTGTCTGTAGATTTAGATTCGCATATTCATAAACGTGTCTACCATACATACGTACTCGTATGTATGTTCGTTTGTACAGTATGTAATGCGAATTAGTACAATTTACGAGATGCGAAAATGTGTGAATATTTTATAGATGGCCTATTTAGTAAAGATACGGATATTCCAGAGATATCTCATTATTAGACGTTACACGCAATAATTGCCTTGCTGTCGACTAGAGAATTTCGTCGTATTGAAGCCTAATGGCATGGAAATGGTAAATTAGTCCATTAGATTCCAACTGTCCTGGCATTAGATACTCGGATTCAAATATTCACACTCGTACCTAGTTCCAGTTTCGACGATATACGGGTATGTTGCAAATTATTGAATAATGACTCCAAGACCAAGGAGGAGGACAGAGAGCATGCTCTTCATCTCTATGGTATATACAATGTCCATTCACTTGGTATGGTGGTTTGTTGGAATCAGGTTCTTTGAATTGAAGAGGAAAATCCTCTGCCAGAGTGTACTCGTAGACAGTTGTGTGACTTTACAGATACTATGCGTTGCATTCATAAATTGCCAAACTGGCTAAACCTGTACCCTGGAGGAGTAAACAGCTACTCGTACATGTGTTGTACGACTTTGGATACCAACTCCGGCATAGCGTTGTGATGGCCAATTGATTGCCGTTTCGGGAACAAGTTCTTGAATTAGGTCATCGTTAGATGGAAAAATTGCACTTGACCAAGGCAATTTAGCAACGGCAATGGCAACGGAGCAGTTCCATATTCGGCCCTCTCTCTGCGTTATGATGTTGTGTGTACTCGTTTATGAAACAGGATAACATGATTTGTCATTATATGAACCGTTTGATGAAATGCGAGCAGGCATCCACTATTCATAAATTACGAACATTACGTCGGAGCGCGCCAGTATCAGCATCACTAATGATAGTCAATTTGAAAGGACCAACCAAATGAATTGAACTCAATTGAATTCAATGGAGATGGAAATGGAAAGGGAAATGTTTGCACAAAGGTTGGTAGGATTGGGCTTTACAGGGCAGTAACCTTTCTTTCTTAATTGCTTAACTTAGTTTGAGTTTTTGTAGCGAGTTATGCTCGCATAGTTCGAATGTGCAGCCAGTCGAGTCGTGAATAAACCACGAAAAATTCCCCAAAATAAAAGGAATTTTTCCGCGGCTTTTCATTTGAATCCAAACGAGAAAACCATGAATACATTTACTATGCTGTACTATACTATGCACCTGAAAGCATACTCTATGGAGTGAGCCTATGGTAGTGCGGTGGTTTGTTTTTGCTGAGCGTTCTTTTCTCCCTTTTTTTTCTGGGACAGGTCAGTACACCCTGTACCTTTGGCAATGCCGATTAAACCAAAATTGTGTGATTTGTAACCGTGTTGTGGGTAAAGCTACAATTTGATTGAAGTTGAAAATGTTCGGTACATAATGCGAAAGCAATTCGTTTACATCAGAGGAATTTGCAGAGGCATCTGAATTTAGCATTTAACAGGTGGTTTGATTTAGTACTACTAGTGGACACATAGTGTTTTCCCGGAATCTATTAACTCTTCTCAGTTTGGGCAGAGATCATGTACAATATATCTCGAAAGTAGTCGAATGCCTAGAACTTAAATTCTGATGCGTACTAACGAAGACCGCAACAGATTTATCTTCCACGTGATCCCTACACCTGCAGACATCACTGGGAGGAATAGTCAACAGATACGCACAATATCCGGTGATTATATTGTATTTGTGGGTTCGGAGGCATGCAGGAGATAGGTGAAGCCCTTTTGATCGTTTGGGATTGATTATGTATTCCCTGTATGTGACAGGCATTATTTAGGGAGTGGCCGGTTGACGCTGTCAAGATTCCTTTTATTTAATTTTAATGATCCAGGTAAGGTGAATATAATAGAGTGCGAGTCTACACTACTTTTCTACCTTGGTAAGAGATATGCGGCAGTCTTTAACATCGCTGATTCCCTTTCTTTGTGTATTACAATATCCGTCGAGAGTATTAAGCCCAGATGAGCCACGCAGCGGCCTAATGAAATCGACTTCGAAGAAGGTCCAGTCAGTGGGTAGGCAGAGAATAACTTCGTTTTAACCCCTTTCCTCACGGAATTAGATGATTGAAGCCTGTAGTTGAAGTCAAATTGATGTTGAGGGTCGGTTACTATATGATTAGCAGAATTTGTAGAGAGTTGCATATTGGAAATGTCGATGGGTAGCCAATAAAGCAGAGTTTAAGGGGCCATTATAGGAAAGTTTTTTTAACACGCCGCTGTGCTTGTTCTGGCGTATTGATACTGATCCTCTTTATCAGTGCAGATCACCATAAGACTGTGATATACGAGTAAGTAAGAATTGGTCTAACGTCTGTTGTGAAGACCCATTACATCGCTACACCTCTTGCACTAGTACAGCTGGTAGAGGGCAACTAGCGCTTTTTTGTTTTGTTTGGTTATGTTGATTTTTCTTGTGAGAAGGACTGTTGCGTGTCTAAGAGAGAATGGCTAGGATATATTGGAGAATATAAAAATGTTAATAAAAGCTACATCACCTGGAAAAGCATTCTACAGCCTCTAATTTTGTATGCAGCCCGTTGTAAAATACGTGCCATAAGTGTATACCTCATAGGGGTGTTGCTCCGTGAGGCCTTGTTTTTGTGAATCAACACTTACACCTCTACTTTTGGAAATGGATCAAGCTTCAGACTAATTCATTGATATTCTTTGTGAATAGTGATGGTAGATATGTTAGAAATACTTTTGACTAATTTCTGTTTTTCTTAGGTTAGGTTAGATTAAACAGGGGTTTGATGGATAAGCCATCACACAGACACCAGGCACTAAAATGAGCCCATTACGATCCCTGTGAAAACAGTTGAATTTGTCTTCAAATGGCAAAAACCTAAACAATCGCCCTGGTGAAACAGCCAATTTTCCTGCAAAAACCAAGAAGGCTTTTGAAGTGCGTGCCGTCTATTTCCTTTAGGTTTTCGAAAAAGTATTTGACTAAATATTTTCATCGATTACGCAATATTGATTCGCATTCACACAATATGTGTGCTATGTCCTCAACAATTTCCAGATCACCGCAGAACCTGCAAACATCCGTATCTGACAATTTGAGTCTCTTTGCGTGTTGCCGCAGGAGACAGTGTCCTGTCAGGATTCGTATTACTGTCCTAATTTTACTAACTTAGCCTTGGATACTCTGTTTCCTTCAAGACTTTACCATCTTAGGTTGGCAGTCTTTGTGATTTTTTCCTCGGTAGTGCCCCTCACTATGCAAAGGGGTGTTTTGATGTTGGCAACCTCACTATTGTCGAGTAGGCCTCCTTTTTTTGCAAACTCGTCCGCTTGTTCATTTCCTTTAATACCGCACAGTCCTACTCGGTTCTGGCTGCATAGTGCCTTGAGCACTGTGCGACAGCCCCTGATTGTATCAGAGTTGATGTTGGTTGGTTCCATTGCCTTGAGTGCGGCCTGGCTATCGATGTAGATAGCGATATCTCTTTCGGATACCGATCTCATCTGCAGAGGACAGCCAGGGCCTCTGATTGGAAGTCATATATTGCGTCAGGCAGTCCTATAGACACTGGTCTTCAGAGAAGATACCAGAAGCTGTTACTTCCTCTGTTTTGGAGCCATCTGTGAAAATTGCAATTTCATTTGACCTGGTTATTGCATTTTTTTTGCTAGTCCTCCCTCTCTGGATAAATTATATCGTACGAGATGTCGAAGTCGACCAGGGAAGGAATTTCATCCGTTAGAATCGCATTGTCTGGCAGTAGCTCCGCTAGGACCGTGCCGTGTCCGAATCTACTGCTCTTGAAGTGACTCAAATTAGTGAGCCGTATTGCACTGTTGCCAGCAAGTTTTTTGATCTGTAAGTCAAGCGGTGTTAGGTGCGGAAAGTTACCTAATGCTGCCCTAGGAGTGGTACGGAGCGCACCTGTAATGGCTATGGACGCCGTTCTTTAAACCGCCTCTAATTTTCCGTAAATCGTTTTTTTTTGTTTATTGCTTTCCACCATACTAGTGCGCCGTATGTAAGCATGGGTCTTACTACCACTCTATACAGCCAATACACTATAGCAGGTTTTAAGCCTTAAATTTCTCCTGCTGTTCTTTTGCAGATAAAAAGAGCAGAAAAATGTGTAAGCGCTTCAGTTATAACATGCGCACAGTACCACCATTTAACACATCAGCATCAGGTACCTGGAGACTGATGGGAGCACTCAGGTATTTAGTAAAAGCGTAGTATCCCGCTGAGGACCCAGAAAGTAGTCTGCATTTTCTTCTGATGAATAAAAGGAATACCGTTGTCACGAAGAATTCGTTTGGTCGAATTTTATCCGAACAACGTATGCTCGTAAGAAACCCAGCTCTCAGTAAAATCTCTCCCCGAAGCCTCAAACAATCCCAATCTTGGTTCAGAGTCTGAGAAGATCTCTCCTGAGCCTTCCGTGGAATGTTCATCTCCGTCTCGTTTCCCGTGATCCGATTGTGATTTAAGACCCAGATAATTAATGCGTGCTATAGAATAAGTCACTACGACACGTGCAAGTCGTTTATCACAGTAGGTGAACATAGTCTAACAAAATTCGCTATCTTGAATGAAACTCAGATACTGGGCTTCGTTCGAGAAACACATCAGCTTCTTAATACTTCATCGTGAAGAAAGAAATCTCAGTATTCGAAGGAGTTGACTGAAAGCCTATTTCGATTGTCTATTATGACCAGGTCTACCTATGCTATATAGTAAACAGTCACTACACACTGTAAAGTAACACATTTTCAAAATCTGCTTCGTCACAGTAACGTCGATTGCCACGTACACTTTACTTTATGATTTTGAAAAATTTCACATATCTCCGATGACAACTGTTTTTTCGAATAAGGACTTCATAGCAATTCTTGGCTGGATTTCTCGAAGGCCATTGACAAAATAAATCATGATATCCTCTGCTACAAGTTGCAACGTACGAGGGTTGTCTGAAAAGTTTCCGGCTGCAACGTAAAGATAGCGGCACTCGTCAATGAAAGCTAATGAATGTTAGTTGTACATCTTTTGACAGTTACTTACCAAAGTTTCAGTCATTTTGGACGTGCAGCTTTTAGTTGACAGTCGTTTGAGTGAGCCGATGTGAGTGTTTTTTGTGAAAATAGAAAAAATTGAGTATCGAGCTGCTATTAAATTCTTGTTTTTGAAAGGCAATACGCCTACGCAAACCAAAAATGAGTTGGACTCTATGTATGGGGACTCTGCACCATCATTTACTATAGTGAAATTTTGGGCAGCTGAATTTAAACGTGGCCGTAGGAGCTTGGGAGATGATGAACGTACGAAACGTCCAAAAACTGCAAGCACTGACGATAACATTGCTAAAGTTCACCAAATGGTGTTTGACGACCGCCGAATTAAAGTGAGAGAGAGAGTAAAGGTTATGAAAATGTCCAAAGAACGTGCTTGTTACATATTAAATCAAGTTTTAGGCATGAGAAAGCTGTCCGCGCATTGGGTGCCGCGTTTGCATACGTTAGACCAACAACGTGTTGGAATGAACATTTCCAACGCTCTGTTGGCGCAGATTAGGCGCAATAAATCCGAGTTTTGGCGCCAATTATTTACTGTAGATGAAACTTGGATACACCATTATACGCCCGAAACAAAAATTCAGTCAAAACAGTGGACTGCAAAGGGCGAGCCAGCAAAAACTGTTTTTTCGGCTGGGAAAGTGATGGCGATTGTTTTTTGGGATAGCAAAGGAGAAAAACCATTACCGGAGCATACTACGCATCATTAATTGCCAAGCTGAAGGCAGAAATTGCGGAAAATGGCCACATTTGCAGAAAAAGAAAATTCTGTTTCATCAAGACAACGCGCCGTCTCACACCTCAGCGGTTGCCATGGCCAAAATCCATGAATTACGGTGTGAAATACTTGACCATCCGCCTTATTCACCAGATCTAGCCTGGATCTAGCGACTTCTTTCTGTTCCCTCATCTAAAAACTGCGCTCGGAGGACAGAGATTTTCGTCAAATGAGGAGGCAATCACCTTCGTGAGCAATTATTTTGCAGAGAAAAACTCCAAGTACTATTTGGACGGGTTAGAAAGATGGGAGCATCGATGGGAGAAGCGTTATAAGGAGACTATGTAGAAAAATACAATAAAATTTTGAGAAAAAATGTCTTGTATCATTGTTCGGTGGGAAACTCTTCAGACAACCCTCGTATACTTGTATTTAACGGTGATATATTTTATTATATGTATTTTTCCGGTTGAATGTGATAAAAGAAAGTGCCAACTTGCCTAAAACAAGAAATTAAAGTATGCCGTGGAGAATTTTCCAAGGCTAGACTTAGGATAGCTAAGGGTAATTTAAGAAACGAATGAAAGTTGGCCAACAATATTTTGAATCAATCCCTAAACTCTAAAAGCCTCGTATCCACTGGTCTGTATGGTTCTGTTGTTACAGATAAACAAACTAAGTATTACTGACGCTGTCAACAATTCACGTGAATTACCAACAATCTGCAACCAAACGTTTCACTTTTGATTGAATTCAACCTGTGACTATGCTCGACAGGAAGTTTCCCAAACGGGCACCCTTTTCTCGAGCCAATAACAGGAAGTACACAGGAATTTTTGGAAACAATTAACACCTTAAAATATGCTCAAAAATATTGTTTACTTTAGTGCAGAACATCTGGCCATATTTGTAATCAGAGTGCAATCAGTGGGGTATTTCCAGAAGCCCTGAAATATGCCGTTGTCATACCTCTTCATAAAAAAGGCACCATCGATGATATCTGGAAATGCAGACCTATTTCTCTTCTTCCTTCAACAAGCAAAGTTCTTGAAAAAGTCATTAAACGCAGAATTGTTCATTATTTAGATTCTGTTTACTAAAGGGTCCGCCATCTAACGTTTTTTTTTTTTTCAACTAGTGCTTATATCGTGAATGGTAACACCTAGCTCATGTCTGATTTGACAGATAATTAGTTTTATCCCTCCGGTTAATAATGGAAAATAATTTCATTCAAATGGCTGCCTCGGCTGGCCATGCGGTAGCCTACACGATCGGTCCAATTTTTAAGCACATTATCGATTGTGTGCAGCTGTATTTCACCAATGGCTTCACGAATATTGTCCTTTAAAGCGTCAATTGTCTCTGGATTGTCGGCGTAACACTTATCTTTTACGGCACCCCACAAATAATAGTTCAACGGTGTCAAATCGCAGCTCTGAGGTGGCCAAACGACATCAGCTCTGCGGCTGATAATGCGATCTTCAAAAACAGGGCGCAAAACATCGAGTGTAGCTTCGGCTGTGTGGCACGTAGCGCCGTCTTGTTGAAACCAAATTTTAGTTCAGCCCAATTAGGATCTCGAAAATGTAAATCCACAGAAAATGTCCTCCTGAAATTCTGTATTCAGATGTGTTTGAACTTGAATAAGCAACTGTTTACAGCTGGGTTATTTGTAGACATAACCAAAGCTTTTGATATGGTAAACCATACAAGATTAAAAAAGCTGGTTTTATCTTAGGATGGTTCAGGTCTTCGCTAATTAACAGAACACAAAGTGCGAAGTTCGATAGAATAAATAGTGCTGTTGAAACTGTAAATATGGGTGTACCTCAAGACTCCGTTTTTGGCCCAATACTATTTCTCGTTGTTTCAAATTAAGTTGAAAGGAATGCATATTGCTTTCACAGATAATATCGCTCGTCTTTTTGGAGCTGATAGTCTACTCAACATGGTGGCTGATATAAATTGAGACCTAGACCTTCTTAGAATATGGTTGGCAGAACATAATTGGGTCATTGATAACGGCTTTGAAGTGGATATTTTCATCAGTTTAAGCTGCTGAACTGATCCTGTAGATTTTCTGATTCCACAAGCACCTTTAACAGCTATCTAATTTCTAGTAGTCAATGCTTTAAAATTGAGCAAGTTGATGAGTTCAAATATCTTGGACTTGTCGTTGACTCAGGTATGTGCTGCTCTAGTCACACAGATTCACAGAAATTTCTACTGCTTGAGTACAGTTTGTTCAGCTGAGCTTCTTACGATTATCTATTATGGTTTATTCCATTCTAAAATGCAATACGGTATAGCTTGCTGGGGTGGTACTTATTCAAACAAAATTAAGCTACTCTTAACCAAACGGAAGTCCATATGTTGTAAGAAAAATTCCCAAAAAATTTCATTGTATTGCTTTAAGGTGATGAAGACTTTTTTTAAGAGGCCAAAGACTTAAAATTCCAGCTTTTTTGAGTACCACAACTTGCACAGCAGTGTATCGCACTTATTTCCGTATCAGAGCCGCAGTTTCTTGTCAATAAATGTCCCAAATACCTTTTTGAGAGCTCTCAAAAACCGGCTTCTCGATTTAAATGTTGTAGGTTTAGAATCTTTACTTGATGTTCCGGCATAAATAGCGCTTCAAATTTGTCGGTGAATAGATTTCGTGTTTGTTATCTTAATTCGTTCTACCTCAAAATTACTTTTTTGATTAGTGTGTTAGTGTTATTTTCTCTTCTTTTTTTCCCCTTTTAACTTTATGGGTCACTCCATCCACGCTATTTTTTTTTTAAGTTACTTTTAGCCGATATGGCATTTAAACTATTTTACATTTTAAAACACGAATAACATCTCTTTTCTTTTCGTTTTGTATAATTTAATAATTGTTTGTTTTTTCTTAAAGAATTTGATGTATTTATCCATATTATGAACTATGAACTATGCATCGACATGGCAAGAGTAGCTGTTGGAAACACCAACCCATTTAGGAATATAGGCCCATTGTGACGCTAAGTGGATCTATGATCATCTAGTGGAACCAGTTTGATCTAGCTTTCTAGCAACAGTCCACCTGTGGTTTGTTCTTTTATTGACATTCAGCTTTAATATTAATTTGCACGAAGCGATTGGCATACCTATGCTACCCTTCCGGTAGAATTCTTTCATTCCGGTGGTTCCAATTTTGGCAAGTTCATCGGCCCTACAGTTCCCTAGAATGTCTCTGTGGCCCGGCATTCAAGGGCGGTTTTACAATTAAATGAGACAACGTCCAGGGACTTGATAGCGGCCTGACTATCCGAAAAGATGCGGATATCCTTTGCAGATATCACGGTTTTCTTCAGCCAGGATAGAGCTTCTTTAATCGCCAAAATTTCCCCCTGGAACACGCTACAGTGATTTGGAAGACAGAAAAATAGACTTCGATTTAGCTTATATGAGAAAACACCAACCCCGCTATCGGTTTTAGATCCATCTGTGTAAAGGCCGTCCACCAGATGACAACCCCGTAAGTAAGTATCGGTCTTATTACCGAGATATATAGCCAGTGCGTTATGCGAGGTTGACGGCCCCATTTGTTCCTAATAGCTTTTTTGCAACAGAATAAAGCTATTGTAGCTTTATTGACTCTTTCTTCAATGCTAGGTTTCCAGTTTAGTTTCCTGTCAAAAGTGAGACCAAAATATTTTGCTGTGTCGGAAAAGACTAAACCGTTTATTGAGGGAGGGTCTATAATTGCAACTTTGAATTTCCTGGAAAAGAGGACAAGATCAGTTTTATGGGGATTTACTCCCAATCCACATCGATCTGCCCAACGGGTTAATCTATTGAGTTTTAGTTGAAGGAGTTCTGTCATGGTATTAAGATGCTTACCTGAGGAGGCTATAGCACCCTGCTACCATCCGCTTCCAGGTATATCAGCAGTTCGTTAACCACTAAGTTACAGAGAAGGGGAGAGAGTTCACCGCCTTGCGGTGAACCTCTGCTGACATATCTTTTAGCAGAAGCCTCACCCAGTTTGGAGTTGATTATCCTGCTTTTAAGCATGAGACTGATCAACTCCCCAAGTGAGTCGCCTACCTGCAGAGTTGACAGCTCAGTCGTGATTGCGGATGTGTTGACGTTATTAAAGGCTCCCTCTATGTCCATTAAAGCAATGTGACAATTAAAGTCAATGAATGCAGAGCCGTTCCTTTACAGTAGGCATGTTGAGCCGTTGACAGATGTCTTGGAGCAATTTTAGCTCGTATATGGATATCAATCAGTCATTGTAGAGTTTTCAGCTTATAGGTCTGAGGACCTTTGGGACAACATGAGAACATTTTCCGGCTTTGGGAATGAATACTATTGACTTCTCTCCATGACAATGGATAAGTTCTATACAGCTCCTCATAATATTTTCTAGCGTAGGCAGAATAATATCTAAGGACCTCTGTACCTCGGCAGGTATTATACCGTCCGGACCAGCAGACTTGTATGGGTTGAAACGCACAGCCCAGAGCAGTTTTTCATTTGTGATCAGACCATGAATTTTGGTCCCGGTTGCAGTAGGCCTGTTTGGGTTGCTACTGGCCGCGGAGTTCGGAGCTACCTGGAAAGTGAGTGTCCAGTAGCAGGTTGAGTGATTCATCACTTGAGTTTGTCCAAGAGCCATCGGTTTTTTTTCAAACAGTTAGGCATCATAGGATTTGTAGAGAGGATTTTTCTTAGCCGCGATGCCTCAGAGGTTTTAGTGCTTTTATCACAGAATGACCTCCAGGATTCTTTGTAAGAGTCCCAGTCAGTCACTTTTCTTGTGCTTTTTGCCACGTTGAAAAGTTTTCTGCAAGTGTTTCTGAGCAGTCCCAGTGCTGATGTCCACCAGTGCGGCTTTTACTTGCCTCTAGGTTGAATAAGAGTGCAGGAAGCGGCCATAGCCTGATTGAGAGCCAGGGTGAATTCTTTGACTTTCATGTCAAGCTCATTGGTGTCACGCGGGCGACTTGATAGTCCAGAGGATAGCGTTTCTGACAGTACTCCCCTGTATTTTGGCCAATCAGTTTTCCGGTAATTCCGGAATGCTGGTTGGCTGGACGGAGCATCACTCAGGCTGAATTGGATATATCTGTGGTCCGGTAATGAGTGTTCAGATGATACCATCCAGTTCGTTAGCATTTGAATGATGTTGTCGGAGACTAGAGTGATATCTAGCACGTCCTGTCGGTTTCTAGTTATAAAAGTGTGCACATTGCCAATGTTGCAAACAATGAGGTTAGTACTTATAATATAGTCAAAAAGTGGCTCACCTCTATCGTTGATATCGGTACTGCCCCACACCTTGTGATGTGCGTTAGCGTCGCATCCGATGATGAGGCCAGTTTTTTTGCCTTTCAGCTTCCAGTACCACCCTTTCTAGGTTATCACCAGGGAGAGGGTCCACATGATGGTGGCCAAGGTAAGTCGATGACAACCAGTAGGAGCCTTTGGCAGTCTGTAGTCTGGCAACAGTAAAAATGCACGTTTCACTAATATACAATTTCTGATCTTACCTTTGTCTCTTGTTCTAAGTCCACGAACTGGATTAGGATAATGTCTTCTACGTTCACAAAGACACAGAATGAGGGGCAGTTTTGGGTGGGGGAGATCAATCTGGAGAAACCGTATCATTGCTGCAGTTTTCCAGAGTACCCTCCATCACGGTGCTGTTAAAGTCCTCCGATTCTGAATATGTGCGCAAGAGCTCATCTTTTTCTGACATGATGTCAGAAGAGAAGACTGACGGCTTAATTGTCACGTCGGATAGATTGGAGTCGTCGCGTCGGAAAGGATACTGACGCTCCAAGATCTAAGGTTGTGTTTGGTGGTGTCTCGTTAAAGGAGGAGGAGGTTGCTTATCAGTATCCAGCTCATCCTTTTTGTAGACCATTAGGTGTATTGACTCGAATCTGAACCGAATCATGTCTTTTGTCTCCGCTAGAGGGTTAAGGGACTCCTTATTGATCATGATCAAGGCGCATCTATAAGAGTTCCTTAGTTCCTAGAGTTTCGCGACTTTCCAGACTTGAGTCGGAACGGTCCGGTTACTGAGCGTGATGATTTTCAGAATGCTTTCTGGGGTGGAGGGTTCGGCTGGGATCCAGGTGCGGGTTCGAAGTCTACTAGGGATGTCCTCCTTAGACACGACCTCGAGTTTCGCACCCGGCCAAATCTCTCCGAAAACACCTATGGCCTCTGTGAAAAGGTCAAGAAATCCCTGATTTGCACATGCGATGAGCTTGACGTGGCCTTGTCGCCAGCCAGCGTCGCTTGTGATGAGAGGTGGTCCGGGGTTTTCCCGCATGATGACCAAGAGTTGCTCGAAAGCTTCAGCTTGACCAGCTGGCACCGTTCAGGTGTTATTGATCCGTCGGTATCGTTCCTGTCGATTACCGCGATCATTATTACGACTTTGCTGAAAGACCTCAGAGATGTGCTGTTAGATGACCCAGGGCTTTTTTGGTGCTGTAAGTTTTCGGCATCCGGCACGGTTTCCTCCAACGATCTCTGGCGCTTAGAAGGGTCTTTTGGTGTTTTGTGAGCAGTGGAAATAGTGGGTAATCCGTCTTTTAGGATGTTGTTAGCCTACTCAATCTTGCTCTGCACTTCTCTCAATCTCCGGAATGTATCCGAAGGTTTTGATGATGCTTTAAGCATTTCTGCATCTTAGGTAGAGTGCCTTAAATGGAGCAGCGACAAGTCCGTGGCCTGCCACTGCCGGCATTAAAAGAGTACCGGCCTCGGGTATTGTTTTACTTGATGTGTTATTCATAATGTCGTCTCACTAGTAGCGGAGAAAGGGTGATCCATCTCTACAGAGGTCCGCTGTATACAGATAAGGCTAGCAGATCCGGAGGTCGCAAGGTATCTGGATGCTCTGTTTGCGACTGAGCTATTTTTGGAGATGCTGGGCCCTCAGCCAGGTTGATCTTCGGCACGGGTCGTATGACACCTTGTTCCGGCCCAGGGGGAAAAGGAATGGTGAGGGAATGTACAAACATATTTGTACATCATACAAATACGATAGTTCCATTTGCCGCACCCTTTGTGATGAAGAGTAATGAGCAAATGTGTTCATATTTTTGGGGTCTTGACCTCAATTTGAAGTTTACCAAAGTACTAGATGCATATCCCATTGACAAACTAAAATAAATTCAAATTTATTCAGCATAGGTACTCTTCATAACTAAACAATTGTCTCGAAGACTTTAGCATTTTCACTTCTTTTTTTTGTTCAAAATTTATGTTCAGCTCAACTATTGTAGTTGTAAATATTTTTTTTGGAATCGTGTTTGACCCCATAACGTTTGTTGTAAATTTTGGGCCAAATACTAATTAAATTAGCGCAATCAGAAAATATTCAAACAAGTTTGTCCCTTACAATACTTTGCTATTTGCGTACGATTAGTCACAAAAACCGAGAAACTCTTTATGAGAACTACTACACTATGTCATATGGACAAAGGCATATTCAATTCGTTCCCCCAAGGCTGCCCCTTCCGTTTTTGAAATTTGAGACCGTCATCTTTTATTTGGTATGTTGCGTCGTTTAAAATGCTCCGAATTATTACGTAACGAATTCGATCCGTTAAATTATCTAACACAATCTTTTCTGCGATCGAAAACCAGTCATCTGTTAATAATCATTCCCCACGCGCATTCGGCCCGTACCAAATCACATACCTATTTAAACAATAATAAAAAAAACCAAAACAAAAACAATCCATCCCCTCACTGCGAGTGTTTATCCGCCTTTTCGAATGCATCCACAAGGTGCTACTATCGTATGTCAATCATTGTGGAATGGATTTGGCCAAAACAAAATCGGAAATTGCGCCAAAACCATCTCAAAATGTCCATTAAAAACGCTTAAAACTAATTTATATCTATTCGTTGTATTGAGATACTCGTACCCCTAGGGCAAAGCAAAAAATAAACTCGTTTCAGTGTTAGTTTCTCGATATGTCAAGTGGGACAAGCAACGTAAAAAGTTGGCTCTCGAATTAAATCCCATTCGAGGCAATTTAGGAAAAAACAAAAAAAAAAAAAACGGTGGAATGGATTTGGAAAAGTTATTCAATCAGTAGTTAGTTTATTTTTTATTTTTTGTAATTTAATTTCGAGTATGAAATTGGCTGGAGGAGTGTCTCTTTGTAACTTTTACTTTTGGCTGCTTCTATCATAGGGGAACAAAACAAGGTGCAAAAATGGTCAAAACTATTCGTAGATTGCCAGCCCTACTCCTTAAACAGAAACGTTCTAAACGTGCTTCCAGTTTTAATTTTTACTTAATTACTGTATTATTTTGTTGGTATAGGACGGAGTGAGTAACTAAACGAGGTAAGTTGTCAGTATTGCAAGGTTTCTCAGAGTGAAGCTCCTCTTAAGGCATTCTACAACGACCATGTTGAAAGTTTCTTTTTAGGTAGGTTTCACAAAATCACTGATAGTTTGCAAAAGGCTGCTCGTACTTATTTACTTAAGGTGGCGCTACAGTCCGGGCCTGAACCAACAAGCGTACCCAGCCAACTCGATATTTAACTAGCTGCCTCCAGCTTCGTATGCTAATTTGGTTGAGATCCCCTTTCACTTATGTGTGCCACCTGAGTCGCGGTCTTCCTCTACTGCACTGTCGATCGAAAGTCGATTCGAAGGTGTCCATTCGCTCTACATGTCCCAGCCACCTCAGTCATTGGACCTTCACTCTTCTGGCTAAGTCGATGTCGTTGTACATCCCCTGTAGTTCATTGTATCTCCACCTGGAAATTTTTCCTCTTAAAGCAGCCAAGAGCACCCTCATCCATTTACTTGTATGATTAAGTCCATGCCTCTGCGCCATAGAACAGGACTGGAATTATTAAGGCCTTATATGGGGTCACTTTTGTTGTTCGAGAGAGGGATTTGCTTGTAAATTTTGCAAGCGTTTTGCAAGAGTTATTCTTTGTTTGATCTCAGCGTTGGCGTCTTTGTCTGAAATGGTCTAGGTAGACAAAACATATACTTGGTCCTGACCTCATTCACCGTTAAACCCATCTTCGCCGCTTCCACGTCAATAACCGCGCCAAAGCGCCACTGACATCACCCTGCTTTCTTCCGATTATATCAATATCATCCGCGTATGCAAGATACGACGAACTTTTGAAAGATTTTGCCTCTAGCGTTGACGCGTGAGTTTTCCACAATTCTTTCAAGAATGACGTTAAATAAATCGCATGACAACGCGTCACCTTTTCTAAATCCTTTTTTGATATCAAAGGTCTCGGTGAGTTCTTTACCGAATTTGATGGAGCAGCGTGCATTCTCCATCGTCATCCTGCACAAACGGATGAGTTTGGCAGGGATGCCAAAACTAAATATTGCTCTGTATAACTGCTGTCATACGCGGCCTTAAAATCGAGGAATAGGTGCTGTGTGTTGATTTGGAGCTCTGATTGGTTTTTTCCAAGATCTCCCGTAGTGTGAATATTTGTTCGACGATGGACTTTCCTAGCCTAAAGCTACACTGATATGAACCAATCAAGTTGTTAACGAACGATTTCAGGTGTTCACACAATTCGGCAGATAACATCTTGCAGGCGATGTTAAGAAGACTGTAGTTGGCACACTTCGGAGGGTCTTCTTTCCTGGGGGTCGGAAAAACTATGCTGAGTTTCCATTCATCGGGTGCACTTTTGTCCAACCATATTTTACAGATGAGTTGGTGCATGCTCCTTACCAAGTCATTGTTTGCCGCTTTGAAGAGCTCGGCAGTCAGGGCGTCCGCTCCAGCAGCTTTGTTTGACTTAAGCTGAGATATGGCTATCTTCACTTCATCCAGGTCCGATGGACGAAATTATTCTACTACATTGTCCAGGATGAAAGGTGCATTCGACCTGACAGAGCTATTTGATTCGTCATATACATTCTAGAGAAATGCTCTTTCGAAATCCTCAGCATCGCCTGCGACTCTACTACTATGTTCCCTTCTATAGGCTTCGGTTCGCGGTTTTACTTTTTGGTATATCCTCCGAATCTCATTTCTTGAATAGCATCTCTCAATTTCCTCGACCGCGCGGTTCTCTTAATGCTTCTTTTTCCTACTGAGAAGCCGGTGTTTGTCTCTCCTTTTCTACTCCTTTTGCTCAGCGCCGCTTTGTATGCCTCTTGCTTAACTTCAAGTGCTTGACGGCAGTCTTCGACAAACCAGGAGTTTCATTGTAGTGACCTTGTGAAACCCAGCACATCAGAAGCGACATCTCCAATGGTTTTTTTGGCAATGTTGCCACTAGTCTTTGATACTTGATGATGGCGGCATAGAAGCTCTTAAGAGTCCGACGTCAAACTTCTTCGCAGTATTAACTTGCCTTTGCGATGTTCGGGATATCCCCAATCGTACCTTGGCTACAACAGAGTAATGATTCGAGCCGATTTTGGCCCCTGGGAACATTCGGACATCCATAATACTGGAAGAGTACCTTGCATTGATCGCAATGTGGTGAATCTGTTTGACGGTTGATTGATCAGGAGTTTTCGAAGTCCCCGCATGTTGTGCTGGCTACGACAATGTTTCGCCTTGCGACAAAGTCGATTAGCATGAATCTGTTATCGGAGGTGGTGTCATGCAGGCTATACTTTCCGATAGTTCTACCACAGATTCCCTCTGTTTCTAGTTTTGCATTACAGTCGCCGAAGACAATTTTAATGTCGTAGGTAGGGCGCTGCTCATAAGTCCAAGAGCTCTTGGAAGCTGTCTTTGGTGTCATCATCTTATTCCCCTGTGTGGGCATGCGCACATATAATGTTACTTTTGGAAAATTTACCATAAATACGGGTTGTTGCAAGGCGCTCGTTAACATGCTGGAAACTCAAGTTTTCTTACCTAAGTCTGCCTCTAACATCAAATCCGCATCCAAATAGGAGCTGCTTTTACCGTCGATAACAATGACGGTAGTAATTGTCGCAGTTTTTCGTCCTCTTATTGTTCGGTCCATCCCATCGGTAACATGGCGGTAACATCTTCTTTGTAGCAGTCGGGGGCCTCCGCTAGTTATTCGCCTGCACGTGGCCTATCAAGAGGCCTAACATTCCACTTATAGATCCGAAGTTCGTTGTCCTTGTTTCGTTTGGGGTTGTCTACAGTAGATCCGCGCCGTTACCCGGACGGAGCAATCCCTAATGTAGAGGAACAGTTCCATTATTAATTCCTCTATGACAAGGGGTCGGTCAGACCGAAGCTAGTAACTCGGTCGGGGATGCGCCGTCCATTAAGGGCTCATCCCTTACCATCTCTTTCCAAGACCCTGACTTGGTCTCGGAAATCCTTACCGATTCCATCTGGGGAATTCATCCGCTGTCCGTTTACAGTGCTGCTATTTTTGTCTGCAGCAAGCTTACAAGTTTTGCAAGTAGAGTCCGGATGGACAACAACCATTTCCCGTTGGTTACCATTTGGAGGTAAAATTTGCGCAATTGATATGTAGAAACAATTACAACACTGGGCATCGCCAAGTTGACACCTCTCAGTGCGTACCCTATTTCTACAGCACCCAATGCATTATAAATGTCATTTGAGGGTGTAAAGGATTAAATTGCCTAAAAACACCAAACTCTTGGACACAATTCTGCTCTCTGAGAGGTTTGTATAATTATGCTCGTCTACAGCATGTATCCAACCCAAAGTTTGAATCTTTATTATCCTCAGGATATTCCTTTATGAGGCTTTGTGTGTTTATGTCTGCATGTATTCACCTAGACATTTTGTCAATAAACTGCGATTAATTTCAATAGAAATCCTTTCCAATTCCGCTTTTTTTAAGCTTCATTGACAGCAATTTACATTTGTTTTTGAATTCCTGATTAGATCTCTGAAATATCCTCCACAAATTCACAATCGGTGGACTGAGAAAGCATTGGGACTACCAATACTTCTTAGCAAGATTTTACCAAATTTAACGAATGCTTAGGATCTATTCATGTTGGAAATGTCACTGTAGCGGGACGTTGTATTGCGCATATGTCAGCGTAATATTCTGCCAGATGTCGAAGTAAACGTTTTTCTTTTGACGCGATGACTTTTTCCCAATAGATGTCAGGAGTTGGGTTTGGGGGTTCGGTAGAACGTCAATGTACTCATAGATAGTCGGACTAACGTAATAAGACTGAGTTGCCTGAACAGCTGTTATGTGCTAAACAAACTACCACAATATTTATGTATGGAATATAAAGTAAAAGTGGCAGCTACTAATACGTATGCTATCGCTGTTATCGAATTGCAGTTGTCATTTTTCATTTTTTCCTTTTCATTTTTTTTTTCACCTCTAGGTACTCCACAATTTACAAGTTTGTTTCGTTTCTATGCATAGTCTTGCGCAACATTGTAAAGTAAAGAACTTTGTGCACTGCCTTGATATATCGGATTTTAAATTGGAGTTGGCCGGTTATTTCCACTGTGCATCTTGCTTTCGTCATCGTATGTTTCCAAAGTTTTGATTTTCACATTACTTTGCTTACGTTCCGAGTCTGAGTGGTATAAAAGTTATTCAAGAAGATCGGTTGATATTTGGGGGGTTGCACAAGTTAGTCTCTTTTTTCTCAACTTGGTAAAATTACGCATATTGACGTCCTTTTGTAATACTAGTACCACGCTTCTCATGTGTTTTTTCATCTTTTGCAGGTAATTGAATTTAAAAACGGGAACTAACAGAGGATAGAAAAAGTGCCTTTCAGTGGGTTTTTAGGAGCTCGGCTACCTTCAAAGCAACAAGTTCTTTTAATTTGTACGAGGGTTGTCTGACCGTGGTTCCGACTGCAACGTAAAGATAGCGGCACTCGTCAATAAAAGCTGATAAATGTTAGTTGTGCATCTCTTGACAGTTACTTACCGAAGTTTCAGTCATTTTGGACGCGCAGTTTTTAGTTGACAGTCGTTTGAGTGAGTCGATGTGAGTATTTTTTGTGAAAATGGAAAAAATTGAGTATCGAGCTGTTATTAAATTCTTGTTTTTGAAAGTCAATACGCCTACGCAAATCAAAAATGAGCTGGACTCTGTGTATGGGGACTCTGCACCATCATTTACCACAGTGAAATTTTGGGCAGCTGAATTTAAACGTGGCCGTAAGAGAGATGATGAACGTACGGGACGTGTGACATTCCAGCTGTCAGCTCTTTGGACAAAGCTAATCTGCTTGGTGCACACTTTGCGGCAACACTTCCAGAGTGTGCTTTATCTTCTCAATGACCGGCAGTACGGTTTTCGTAGCAACAGATCCACTGGTTGTCTCACCGAAAAGCATAACCAGAGTGTACATCAATCTGGCGAAAGCAAGATAGTTGCACTTGATAGAGTTTGGCATCAGGCTCTTTTATCGAAAATGCGTGCATTTGGGATCGACGACTCTCTTCTTCAATAGATTAGAAATTACCTTTCGGAACGTTCAATTCAAGTTGTCTTGGACGGTTTCAAGTCTGATATTCACAAAATAAATGCTGGTGTGCCCCAGGGCTCTGTTCTGTCTCCGATACTCTTTTTAATTTTCATCAATGATCTCTTGCCTGCCACTTCTAATCCAATATATTCCTTTAACAGTACTCTCTGCTTTTCATATTCATTCACGGACTCATGGCCCTGCTATTCGGCCGTAGAACGAGAACGGCAGCGTATGTTAAGCTCATTAAATTCTGATATTAACAGCACAACCAATTGGGGAACTATCAAGAGAGTGCAATTTAATGCTTCCAAAACACAATGCTGCCTGCTGTCGTTAAGGCGAAATTTAAACACCCAGCCATTATCCATGGATGGCACTTACATAGTCGAAACAGAAAAACTTTCCATTCTCGGTATGTCACTTACACACAATGCTGCGAAATGTCTAGGTTTTCTCAAACGATGTAAGAAATATTTTACCCCCTCTGATCTGGCCTCAATATATAAGGCATTCATCCGCCCAAAATTGGAGTACAATGCCCACATCTGGTCAGGTGCTTCTAAAACATCTCTGCACCTGCTAGATAGGATTCAAAACCGTGCGATAAAACTTATTGATGATACTAATGCCAGTCAATCAATTGACACCCTCAAACACCGACGAAATGTCTCGTGTCTCACCTTACTGAATCGCTTTTTTCACCACCAGTGCTCCACCGAAATTTATAGTAGCATTCCGCCCCTTCTAACTTTCAACCGTAACACCCGTCTCGCTATGAATGCATCATCAGTATACCCTCAAGCCCATTTTCGGACATACTCTAAAATATCGTGATTCATTCCTAAGCCGTACAACTCTGTTATGGAATGGTCTACTGCGCTCTTTGTTTCCTATTCACTATAACTTGCAAACATTTAAAATCAACGCACGTCGGTATCTCTCTTTTTTCCATCGTAATCCTTCCAATTATTCTCCTTTCATTCGTGTGACGCCGCTGGTATCCCTGAAGGCATGACGTGTCCAATTCCTGGCATCGATGTAAAATCGACAAACCTGGGCTTTCGGCCACATTTCGAACTACAGAAGAAATATTTTCAACTGTTCAAAAGATCTTACTTTCACCAGTTTACCATTGCCCACCAAAAGGACGATGACGTCAAGAAATTTCTTCTTCAACTTCAACTTGTGATTGGCCGATATTTTGAACCTAAACCTTCTTGTGTAGTAGTGGCGAATTTATCCACTGCCCCATGCATCCATCACATAACGTAGAAATGATACAATTAATTCTTTATATAAGTTTTGAAATAAACTTTATTATTAGGTTCGTTGCCGGTGTTAATGCCAATTCATGTGTCTAAAAGTAGCAGTCGCTTGTAGTCTTTTCTTGTTCTTCAATTTCAAAAAGTCTGTAAATCATCTCACAAATAAAATAGATTCAACAGGAACTCGTTCTTTGACAATGGCCCTGAAAATACGTACAACAACCAAAGCAATATCTTGTTGTCGGTTGTCCGTTCAGCACCCCTGCAAGGTAGTCTTTAAAATAAAAAAAAAACATTAATCACACGTTAATGTGAAATCCGCGAGAATCACCGCCGCGATGTAATTAATCAGTACTCCGACCAAACCACTGGAGTGTTATCTGATACGAGAACGACTTGGAGTAATGTTCTGTAGAGAGAGAGAGAGCAAAACCCCGGCATAATATGAACATAACCCTCAAATCAGTCCAGTGGAAGCTGGAAGTTTTCATAATAATAGCCGATCGCCCATTTATAAATTAATAAATGCACGCCATGGAGAACGGACGCTGCACGATGAACTACGACCAGATAGTTCCAATAGTCGAAGTGGTTCTCCACTAGACCAAAAGACAATAAATAATATTTGCTCTCGCTCTGTAAAAGCAAAAAAAATAAATAAAAAGGATACCGTAGCCTGGCAGCGCTCCCTTTCAATGAAAATAATAATCCACTCCGATTATATTAAACGAATTCATATTGCATTTTCTAATTAATCTCTCTCGGTCAGCTGTATTACCAGTGAATTGGTTTATATGCTGTTTATTGGCTGTATCTCAAAAATAACAAAAAAAAAAGCTCGGAACAATAAACCACGGCCAAAATAGCCATCGAATTGGCAGCGATTCAATATTAAAATGATTAAGTGGGATAATTTATTAATTTCGGAACTTGTTTTATAGTTTTTTTTAATTTTTATGCTTTAACCGAGCTTATTGCTTTTTATTGTCATTCGAGTGGATGCAGAGGTTTTGAAGTTCTATGGATTTGAAATGAAAGTCATGGGATAGAAGGTAATCGCTCTTTAATTGCTTGCATTCAATGAGTCCTAAAAGTTCCTAATTAGAGCGGATAGATACTCAAGCTTATTATGAAAAACAAACACGTGTTAGACAAGCCTCAGGCGCATTTTGTTGCATTTGTAGTCCTATCATGCACCGGTGGTGTGTATTCCAATGAAATTGAATTTCCGGAATTTTGGATATTCACAAGTATACATTTTTTTTTTTTTTTTTTTTTTATAATGAGCGCGCGCTCAAGGGGTTTGAGTACCCTTAAAGTGATTGTACACAGCGCGGGCAAAGGAAATTTAGGGAGGAAGAAAAGAGAGGTACCGATGTGCATTGTTTTTAAATGTTTGCAAGTTATAACGACCAGGAAATACAGAGAATGGCAGGGCATTCCATAAACGAGTTGTACGGCTTAGGAACGAATCACGATATTTTAGAGTACGTCTGAAAGTGGGCTTGAGGGTATACTGATGAGCATTCATAGCGAGACCGGTGTTACGGTTGAAAGTTTGAATGGGCGGAATGCTACTGGCGATTTCAGTGGAGCACTGGTGGTGGAAATAGCGATAAAACAAAGTGAGACACGAGACATTTCGTCGGTGTTCGAGGGTGTCCATTGATTGACTGATATTAGTATCGGCAATAAGTTTTATCCCACGGTTTTGAATCCTATCTAGCAGGTGCAGAGATGTTTTAGGAGCACCTGACCAGATGTGGGAGTTGTACTCCAATTTTGGGCGGATGAATACCTTATATATTGAGGCCAGATCAGAGGGGGTAAAATACTTCTTACATCGCTTGAGGAAACCTAGACATTTCGCAGCATTTTTGGCGACATCGAATATGTGGTTCTTCCAACGTAAGTTGTCATTGACACACATACCGAGAATGGAAAGTTTTTCGGTTTCGACGATGCAAGTGCCATTCATAGATAATGGCTGGGTGTTTAAATTTCGTTTTAAAGACAGCAGACAGCATTGTGTTTTGGAAGCATTAAATTCCACTCTACTGATAGTTCCCCAATTGGTTATGCTGTTGATATCGGAATTTAATGAGCTTAGCGTACGCTGCCGTTCTCGTACTACAGCCGAAGAGCAGGGCCGTGAGTCCGGGAACGAATATGAAAAGCAGAGAGTACTGTCATCAGCAAAGGAATATATTGGATTAGAAGTAGCAGACAAGAGATCGTTAATGAAAATTAAAAGAGTGTCGGTGACAGAACAGAGCCCTGGGGCACACCAGCATTTATTTTGTGAATATCAGACTTGAAACCGTCCAAGATAACTTGAATTGAACGTTCCGAAAGGTAATTTTTAATCCATTGAAGAAGAGAGTCGTCGATCCCAATTGCACGCATTTTCGACAAAAGAGCCTGATGCCAAACTCTGTCAAATGCCTTAGAAATATCAAGTGCAACTATCTTGCTTTCGCCAGATTGATGTACGCTTTGGTTCCACTTTTCGGTGAGACATGCCATCAAATCACCAGTGGACCTGTTGCTACGAAAACCATACTGCCGGTCATTGAGAAGTTTTCGTGTTTCGAGATATTTCATGAGCTGACGATTTATCAGTGTTTCCATGACCTTGGAAAGAAGGGACGTAAGTGCAATGGGTCTGTAGGAGAAGAGAGAAGATGATTCGCCTTTTTTAGGGACGGGCTGGACAAATGCTGTTTTCCATCTGCTCGGGAAGAGTCCTAAAGAGTAGGATTGATGAAAAAGCTTACACCTCTTCAGAAGAAGGGGAGATATACCATCTGGACCAGCGGATTTATGTATGTTGAGATCTTTAAGTACTCTTGCTACTACACGAGTGCGAAGGTAGATTCGTCCCATTGAAGATTCGACGCACTCAAGTGTAGGCGGAGACAAAGCACAATCTGGGAGTGTTGAGCTGGCCGCAATCTGCAGCAAGCAGATTGGCCTTATCCAAAGAGCTGACAGCTGGAATGTCATTGTAAATGAGAGTTGGGATGGAGGATGAGGCGGAATTTCTAATGTTTTTGACGAACGACCAAAAATTGTTACTGCCTTTAGGACATTTCAGTATTTTTTGCCTCAGTTTTTGGTCGTATAGGAATTTCACACGCTTAAGAAAGGCGTTGCAGTCATTTCTGACTCGTTTGAACTTTTATCGGTTTTCCTCTGTCGGATTGGTCTTGTAGGGTCGAAAAAACATTTCTCTAACCCTGACGGCCTCTTTACAGCTCGAGTCGTACCATGCCTTTTCTTTTGGTTTGATACTCTTCATCCGATGAGGAATAAAGGATCTCATACCAAAGAGAATGGTGTCTGTAATCATATCAGCAGCGGCATCCACGTCGTTATCGAGGAAGCATAACGACCAGTTAAAATTCCTAAAGAAGCTGTTAAGACCGCTCCAGTTGGCTTTCTCGTATTGCCATACGGTTCTTTTAGGAATTTTTTCTCTAACTATGTGGTCGGTGTACGAGAAATTAGCTGATATGACACAATGGTCCGACGAGCCTAGAGGGGAGAGCACATGAATGCTGTACTTATCAGGGTGAGAAGTTAAATACAAGTCCAGGGTGTTGGCGGTATGACTATCAACGTCTGGTATTCAGCCACTGCCCGTACCGTATGGTAAATACAGTAACGGCAGTGACTAAGTGCAAGCAACATACATAAATTCCACGTCCAGCTAAAGATGGGTGTTGCAGTCCCGCAATATAATACATGTGGTTAGTGTTCTGGATGCTTGCACTTTGAGCAGTTTGAACCACATCTATAAAAAGGTTCACCATCGCTCTAGATATGGCACATAAGTCTAGAAAAGGCCACGCCAGTATTTCGAACTTAGACTTTTAAAATAAACTGTCTTTGTCAGACCCAATACCTCTTAGTTAGTTCCATCAGACTGAAATGCAATTTAGGTTAAAAGCTACATAACAGCTCCAGTCAAAACAACCCCAACTGGCGCTGTGTACGAACTCTCTTGCAGCTGATTTCCGTTCCCTTTTTGATAAATCTCAAAGGCAGTATTTATGCTAATCGCAGTAAACCATGAAATACACAATCTCCCCAGAATTTTGCTTGGCAACACAAATATCATGATTTCCATCAACAAACAAAGAAAGAAAAATGGTGAGAGTCGAATGGAGGATGTCTCATGGTACAAGGATTCGAATTTTGTATAGAGCCACCTACCTATCTATGAAATAGTCGCATCACAGAGTATAATTCTGATTGAAACTGTTCCCACTTAGGAAGCGACAACCTGATTCTCATTGTCTTCCATGGACAAGGCGAAGTAAAATGATTTGCTAGAATTGTTATTTCTACGAGTATTGTTGACATGTGGCCACTGTCTCTCTGCCTCGCATAACATACAACCACAAAAGGTTGCAAAGCAAGAGCAAGAGGGAAAACGAAAAGAAGTTAAGTAAGGTAACTGGTCAAATGCCTAAAAAACCACTCTGTTGATTTCACTAGTTGATTTCTGCAGAAGCTACAGATTTGAATAAGTGGATTAATCGTCCACTTACTTTTGTTTGTGGGGGTCCAAGTCATATTTACAGATTACTTCCTTACTTAGGTGGCGCTATAGTTCTGGGTGAACCTGCGTCTTAGCTAATAACGCTCTCCAGTTAGTACGGTCTTTAGCTAATTGCCCCCAGTAGCGCACTCCAAGTCGGTTGAGGTCATCTTCTAAAGGGTTTTTCAATAAGAGCGCTACAAAAGTTTTTTTAAATAAAACAAAAACGGTTTTGGATATCAATGAAATTCTTTATTCCTGTGAAAGTACGTTCGATGCCATTATGTATGGAACTCGATTTCTTTTGCATGGCCACCACGGGCACGCTTGCAGAAGTCCAGACGCTGAACCCAATTTTCGACGGTTTTCAAGCATAAATCGGCCGATACTGCTGCAATTTCACGTTCGATATTCGTACGAAGTTCATCAATCGTCGCTGGCTTGTTGGCATAGACCATAGACTTGACGTAGCCCCACAGGAAATAGTCTAACGGCGTCAAATCGCACGACAAAGGCGGCCAAGCGACTGGACCATTTCGTGAGATAACACGTTCTCCAAACTTGGTTTCCAATAAATTGATTGTGACATTCGCTGTGTGGCTTGTGGCGCCGTCCTGTTGGAACCACATGTCCTCCAAGCCCATATCATCCAATTGGGGCCAAAAATATTCGGTTATCATTGAACGGTAGCGATCCCCATTCACAGTAACGTGCCGGTCTTGATCATCACGGAAGAAGTACAGCCCAATGACGCCGCCGGCCCATAAACCACACCAAACCGTAATTTATTCGGGATGCAATGATGACTCATGGAGTACGTGTGGATTGCTGCCTGACCAATACCGCATATTTTGTTTATTGACGAAGCCATTCAGCCAGAAATGAGCCTCATCGCTGAAGATGATTTTTCGATGAAAATCCGAATCATTTTCAAGTTGTTGCTCAGCCCAATTCACGAACATACGACGCTTCTGGTGGTCAAGCGGCTTCAGTTCTTGCGTCAATTTAATCTTGTAAGGATGTAGGCCAAGATCTTTTCGCAAAATTCGCCACAACGATGTCACAGAGATGCCCAACGCTTGAGAACGACGTGTGAGAGACACATTTTGGCTTTCTGCAACTGAAGCCTCAGCGGCAGCAATATTCTCGACACTACGGGCACTTCTTTGTCTCACTGGCACGGGAACATTTTGTACTGTGCCTGTGGATTCAAATTTTTCCACTAGACGCTCAATTGTTGATCTGCTAGGACGATTATGACGACCATAAAGTGGACTTAACGTTGAGGCCACTGACTCCGAATTTCGGTAGTAAATTTTAATAATTTCGACTCGTTGTCGATGAGAAATGTCAAAAGAGCGGCAAGAAATATGGCGTCGTTTGCTGTCCCTGTCGCTCTACTTTTGTAGCGTCCCTGTTGAAAAGCCCGCTACTTATGCGTGCCACCTAAACTGAGGCCTTCCTCTATTGCGTTGTTCCTCCGGGTTAGATTCAAATACTCTACGGATCAGAGCGTTGCTGTCCATGGCATCTGATGGCATGTTGTCACTTGATTCTGGCGGCATAGAGTTGTTGAGAAATTTTGGGATACGCGGCGGTCTGTTGTGGTTGCTGCTTTTTTACGTTATATCTTCTCACAGCAGTTCTCCTTTGTTGTGGCACTTGGGAAATCCGTATTCACACCTTGCCTGCAACAAGGTTTTCGAAAAAGTATTTACCTAAGAAATTTTCTTCGACAATGCGGAATTGCCTCGCATTTACACAGTATGTGTGTTATGGCCTCAACAGCTTGCAGATCACGGCAGAATCTGCAAATATCCGTATTTGACAATTTGAGTCTCTTTGAGTGCTGCCGCAGGAGACAGTGTCCTGTCAGGATTCCTATTAGGTACGGTCCTAAAGAACTTTGGATACCCTGTGTTCTTCAAGACTTGGCCACCTTAGGTTTGCAGTGTTCGTATTTTTTTCCTCGATAGTGCCCCTTACTATGCAAAGGCGTGGTTTGAAGTTGGCAACCTCACTATTGTCGAGTAGCCCTCCTTTTTTTTGCAAGCTCGTCCTCTTGTCCTGGCGCCCAGCGCAGTCTTACTCTCTTCTGCATAGTGTCTTGAGCACTGCAGAGATTTGAAGTTGGTTGATTCCATTCCCTTGAGTGTTGCCTGGCTATCGATGTAGATAGCAATATCTCTTTCGGATACCGATCTCATCTGCATTAGCTCAGCCGCCCTGAGGACAGTCAGAACATCTGATTGGAAGACACTGCTTGCGTCCGGTAGTCTTATAGACACTCTTTGCTCTGGGTCTTCTGTGAAGATACCAGAACCTGTTCCTTCAGTTTTTTGTCCAGAATCACGCACAGATACTTCGCGCTGTTCTACTCCGTTGAATTTCGGGAGTTTGAATTGCGGGATCTTGTACTTTCTGGTATAAAGAATCAGTTCCGTTTTGGAAGTAATTTCCCTAAACTATTATAACCACGCCATTGATAACCAGCACCCACAGGAGTGGGAATATCACTCTACCCTGAGGCGTTCTCTTGGTTAGGGACATTCTGACCGAGCTTTGCTTTGCAAACCCAGCTTGTAATGTCATGTTCAATGTTAGCGTCTGCTAGAGCATTTTTAATGGCGATGGACTCCACGTTATTGAAGGCTCCTTCAATATCGAGGAAAGCCGCCATCGCAAACTCTCCGAAGTGCAGACTCTTCTCTATTCTTCCCATCACCTCGTGCAGGGCGGTTTCTACAGATTTCCTTTTCAGGTATGCATGCTGTGACTCAGTCAAAAAGCCATTACTGCATCTATTCATCATGTGAATATCCAATAGTCGGTCCAGGGTTTTAATCATAAATGATGACAGATTTATTGGTCTGGAATTTTTTGCTATTATATGCCCCTGTTTGCCAGCTTTAGGTATAAAAACCACCTTAACTGGCCTCCAAGCTATGTATGTACCATATTTTTAGACTGTGTCTAAGAATTTTTAAAATTTTTTCAATTGCTACCTCCGGTGCTTTCTGTAGCATAATCGGTAGAATACCAGAATACCATCCGGACCGGGTGATTTGTACGACTTAAAGGACTAAATTGCCCACCGTAATTTGTTCCTATTAATAAGAACACCTATTTCCTCTTCGGAGAGAGAGAGATCAATGTTCTCAGTGTGCTGTAGAATGCCAGGCCCGCCTGATACTGTGGATCCCGGAAAGTGGGTTTCCATCAGTGTTGCCAGAACCTCCTGGCTACTTTCCGCTCAGGTTCCATCACTTTTCCGGAGGTAGCTAGGAACGCTTTGAAAGCACTCTACGTAACCTCGAAACCTCGTCTGTTACCACGATAGATTCGCAGTACTTCTGCCATGAAGCCCTTTTTGACTTTCTAAATAGTACACTCAAGAGTGACATTAATTTATTTTTAAAAATATTTCTGGGCAAAGTTATGTCGAATTCTTAGCTATTTACTAGGTGGCGCAAAATGAATCACCCTAGCGGAAGATGGTATAATTTTTGCAAATGTCGTCGTACGTCAATCATATTTTGACATATGTGAAGTAGATAGCTGCAGTATACAAGCGGATAAAAAATGGAGCGCTATACTCCGCAAGAGCGTGGAATAATTGTGTCGATGTTTGTGATCAATAATCGGTCGGTGGTGTTAGCGCAGCATGAATTTCGACGTCGATTTCCTAATCATGTCGCGCCAACTGGGCAAACATTCCGGCGCTTAGCTACTCGACTCGCACAGAGTGGAATCACAGGTGACCATGCTCGTCCGGCCGAGAATGTGGCTGCCGATGTCGCTGAAAACGAAGAAACATCAACCAGACGACGGGCCACGCAATTGGGCATAAGCAGACGGACCCTACAGCGAATTTTAGTGAAAGACTTACACATGTTCCCATACAAAGCGCAAACTGTGCACCAGTTAATGCCTCCTGACCATCAGTCGCGTGTGAATTATTATAAAGCCATCCTCAATCTCAACAACGAAGAGAACGATTTTGTGTCGAAAATCATCATGAGCGGCGAGGCGCATTTCCACTTAAGCGGTTACGTCAATAAGCAAAATCTTCGTTTTTGGGGCACTGAAAATCCGCGTTTGATGCACGAAGAGCCATTACATCCACTCAAAGCCACTGTGTGGTGCTGCGTTCACGCGGGAGGAGTGATTGGCCGGTATTTTTTTGAGGACGCCATCGGCAATACGGTCACTGTTATTGGCGAACGCTACAAGGCCATGATAAACGAATACTTACTCCCGGAATTGGATGAGCGGGCTTGGTGAACATGTGCTTTCAACAAGACGGTGAAACAGCACGAACCACAATGGATATTGTGAAGGAAGCGTTTCCTGCTCGCGTAATTACCCGTTTTGGTGATTTCGCATGGTCCAATTTAACCATCCCAGACTTCTTTCTTTGGGGCTACTTGAAGTCGCGGTTTTATGCCAACAAGCCTCAGACAATCGCAGCCCTTAAGGAGAATATTCCACAGGAATGCGAATAGTTATCACCGGAAATCTTGCGGAAAGTCATGGTGAATGCGATATAACGGGCACAAATGTGTAATTCAAAAGTTATTCAAAAACAAAATTGGATGATTAATTTTGCGCCACCTTGTATATTAAACATTTTGATACAAAGAAATAGGTTCACGTTGACCATACAATGTATTGTGAGGAAATTCAAATAGATAGTAGCGGTCTAGGACACTTGAAGGAGTGCACAAATTCAAACATCTAAGCAAATTCTCACTGTCAACGGCCGCAGATACTGTAGTATATCTGGGATCAGCATGACATTATACATTTTTCTTCTCGATTCAAGAGATTGCACTATAAGTAGGAGACATTTAGAACGGTAAAAAGAGACGTTTTCGATTCGATAGATAGATCTGTAACAGGACCCCAGACAACACAATCATACTCCATGACATGATGCACAATGCTGCAACACAATGCCTTAAGGATCTTTAAAATCAGAGGGATTCCTTTTGACAAACCATTTGGTAACTATGGAATTAATATTGGGCCAAATGCGATAGCATTGATTTTTTTTCTTGCTTCATATACGTCCAACATCCTTAGTTTCCTCCAGGCACGGATCCTATTTGGATCTTCTGCTGTTCGACTCACGAATACAACTGACATGCACTAACCAACAATCTACAAACTGTCTACGCACTTTCGTGTATGACAGTGACCATTGCGGTCTCAGCACCGAAATAACTGTTCCCAACGAAATTGCGGAATTGGATGAGTTTGTCCAAAGGCATTCCTACAATTATAGTAGGATGCGTTGGATACACTTCACCAGAACACTGACTAGAGCACTCTCCTCGAATTCGCTCTACCCACCGTCCAACAGAAATCTGTCAAACGAGGAGATTGACAGGTATCTAAGACTAATGGACGAGACAATCAAACGAACAATGGACAAAACGATACCTCGGTACCAACACACTGACGAAGAAGACTTATTCCGCAACGCAACTATTGACGCACTGCACCGACATAAAAGTAGACTGCTGTCAAGACTAAAAACCTTGTACAGACAGTTTACTGACAGACATAAGCCGGAGATTATTACACTGAAGTCATCGATTAAAAACCTCCAAACATTAATAAAAGAAAATTACAGAGCATCTGTAAGTTTGTATTGGAACAATAAAATTCGGGCTGTAAACACCAGCAACCCGAATATGTTCCCGCAAATAAATAAAATATTTCGGAGAAAAGATCAAAACGACCTTCCATGTCATAAAATCGCCCGAACGACGAACAACGAACAAATACTGGTAGCAGCAGGCATAGATCCAAATGAAGCTGTTGATGATGTCAACTTCTTTGTGATCGAGGATCCACAGGAGCAGGTAGAGGCTATAGGAGCGACTTTCCAGGAAGTATATAAGGCGAATGTTATCATTGGCCCGAACCACGACCTGGAAAATCGAGTCCTTGTGCACAATTTCTACCTTAGAAATGAAATTGTGAATTGGCGATTCGAGAGCTCGGTTTTCACCCAGTTCAGTGACGAGAATATGGCAAATAATGTCATCACCAACGATAGGGTACTACCCCCGTTCATTTCGAAGGAAGAGCTTCAAACTATCTTCGAATCACTTAGAAGTAAGAAATCAGTGGGAACCGATGAAATACCGAACATTGTGCTTCGACATCTCCCACTAGAAGCAGTGAACATTTATACCACCCTGTTTAATAATGCAATGAATAATACACATTATCCAGCGCATTGGAAAACTGCGGTGGTACATCCCATCCCCAAAAGGGATAAAGACACATCCAATCCGGCGAATCTCCGGTCGATCAGTCTCCTTCCAAACATCAGTAAGGTTTTCGAGAAGGTGATCAATAGAGTCCTGACTAAGTGGGTTGAGGACAAACATATAGTTCCGGATAATCAGTTCGGTTTCAAGGCGGGTCATGATGTTATTCATGCTGCGTCGAAACTGGTTTCTGATATCCAATGGAACAAAGGCAAGAAACAGTGCACTGGTGCCTGCCTGATTGACTTGGAGAAGGCCTTCGATGCCGTATGGTTAGAGGGACTCTTTTTCAAGCTGGACAGGTTGGGCATTTGTAAACCATTGCTGTATATTCTTTTTGATATGCTCTCCAGTAGACAGTTCATCGTGAAGAATGGCGATGTGACTTCTGCTGGAACATTTGACATTAAAAACGGTCTGCAACAAGGTGCGGTAAATTCGCCGATCCTATTCAACATTTACACGAGTGATCTCATAGGTTCACTTCACCATGCCATAGCGTACGCAGACGACATAATCGCGTACAGATCGGATCCAAAGATCGAGGTCATTAATACACTTTTGCAGCGTTACTTCGACAAAATTAAGCGATATTGCGATGACTGGAATTTGAAAATCAACTTTCAGAAGTCGGAAACCATTATGTTTAGGACGCCTTTGTCTGGGGCCTCTAGGGATACCAGAAAGAATTGGCGAAAGTTTTCGATCGTGGGGCACCACGGGCAGCCACTTGCTTGTCGAAATGTAGTCAGATACCTTGGAATCTGGCTGGATCAATTTCTGTATTTTAACAAACATATAGATGTTGCTCTGGCCAGAGCCAAAGGTGCTTTTGCCCTTACAAAGAGACTGTTTTATAACAGCCAACTCGATGCGAGGGTGAAGGTGATCTGCTACATGGCCCTTATCAGATTCGGGTGTTTGAGAGGGCTTGTCTTAGGACTTGTCTTCGCTTATACAGAACACCAGAGTCTCAGTACATCAAATTCTATCCTAATGAGGTCTTGTACAATAGGGCGAACCTAATAAGAGTGGACCATTTCGTCATTAAGTTGACTCGAAGGCACATTGCAAGAGCAATGAACTCATCGAACAACCTGATTTCAGGGGCTTTCTACCCCAATTATATGTATCACGAGAGAGTTCGCTTTGACGGCTTTATTCCTCCAGAAGCGTTCCTCTATCTAGATAGTAAAGGTCTGATCCAGGACAGATTGGCGGTGCCGCTAATCTTCCACGTTGTTCGAACAGCTGCGGACAGGCGACTCAACTACGACAGAGACGTCGCACATAGCAGTGCGGAGCGTCTCCGGTTCAGTAGGGCGGTAGGGAGTCGCGACATGAGGGATGTTGCTCAGCAGCAATAAAAATGCATAAAAACTGAAAAAAAAATCCTTAGTTTCCTCTTCGCTTCACTTTTAATTAGCGATCCTTTAGAGTGAGCTGCTTCTGAAGAAATGAAGCCTTTCCTGTTTATCAAATGCGGCTCGCCTTCCAACTCTTGGTAATTGACATTTGAAAAACTTTTCTTAGAAGTGCATTTGTGGAGATCTGGTGATTAAAAGAACTTCCGCTGACATTCTCTGCTCTATTAGGAATGACGCCCCCACTGAATCTGTTCGCTGAATCGTCTGCCTGCGAATCGAAGGCCTGCGTGAATCAAAGCTAAAGTCGCGGTGTATGATAATGATAAACAACTTGCTACCCATTAATATGCGTCTTACCACAGCACCCACGATTATACGAAAATATTTTAAGGAGTGTCTTCTTTACCACTGTCATTGCCTCATCACCGACACAAGCAGGTGAGATAAATTATGTTAGATCACTCATAAATATGGCCTCATTCAAGGCCATAATTTTTATACATTCAACTGGAATGCCTAACTATTAGTTTTACGAGTATTGCTTTACGTGACGCATTGTTGAACATTCCGACTACATCAAAATCAGAACCCGACTGGCAACTCTTTACCGGCAAGAGTTACTTTTACCAAATTAAAATTCAAAATACCTGCAGACGGACAACTGGCTTGTACAAGTACCAGGAACTTCTTCACCTCATCACAAGCGGCCTACGACGTAGTATCAACTTGTCGGAACGATTCGAGATTTTACCGTCAAAAACTCGTGTTTGTAGCATCTGAATAATCTCCTCGTTCATAGCGTGTTCATGTTCCGCATCTCAGCGGCCCAAAACGTTCTAAATCAGAGATCAAATTTAATTTCTGTTTTTTTTTTTTTTTTAATCTTGACTCATCTATGAGGAACTTGTAACTAATTTTGTATTTTGCTATTTCTCTTTCCAGGTGATACAGCCACAAGAAAGGTAAGAAAAACTAAACGAATAGAATTCCCACGAAACTCATCTCTTTGCCTTGTGCGGTTGATTTCGTAAGACATAAATACTACCCACATTCGACAGAAACCGCTCGCGCCACCAATAAACCTTCAACAATCTCCGAAAAAAAATAAATTACGCTTGCGTATCTATCATACTCGTACGTAGCCGGCTAGCTACGAGATTCATCACATCATCTCATAAATACTGCATTGGCAGAGAACAGGGTTCGGTATTGGTATCAGTATCAGTATCGGTATCGAGGTATTTGTATCTAAACCACTAACGACCATATAAGGTGTATGAGACTGCATCGAACTCCATCGTACTGCATTGAAAAGCATAAAACTTTGGTCGGTCACTTGGTCAGTGGTTTTGTTCGGTGTCAGTCTTCGACGATTGCCAATGGCTTGCGAAACTTTGAGTTTATGTTAAAATTTGTAAGTCACGCCGAAGGTAAAGTTGAAATACTTTCGGTTGTCCTCTACTTGAATAAACTACGATGGTGTGTGCCTTATTGAGTTTACCATCGATAAGCCTGCATCTTCCAGCAGCCATGGATACAACGACGCTGTCATGACGAAACTATGACCACTACGGGTACTCGCAAAATGCCAAAGAATGCATAACTCGTTTTGATAGTTTTCACATAATTCTCCTGGCAAGAAATCTATTACGAAGTATCTGTGTACCCATACCCAGTACTACTTGCAAAATAGAATTTTATCTGTGTGAATGTGTTTGTTGGAAATTCCAATTTCATTACGATCTTCTTTTTTTTGTTTTTTAATTGAGGTATTTACTCGACACAAAAGAAGTTCACTTTAAGCCTTTAGAGTTTAGTGGGAAGCTGTTGCGCCCGGGAGTACTTTTCCTTTTTGTTTTCTCGTCGTTTTGGCTCGCTTTTCAGAAAAAACTAACTCGTAATTGTTTTAGAGTTTTATAGTTTCAAATGCGAGTTGGAAGTTATTGCAAAAGTTTTACGCTAAACTTTTAGCGGGACGAAGAGGGCTGAGGCGGGCTGAATCGAATCGAAGTGGGCTGAATTGAGCTGAATGCTGCTGAATTGGGTCTGAATGGGGATGAAAGGCAAAGGAAGAACCAAGTGATTTTGTCTCCAGAGGTTGGGAGTAATTTTAATTTAAGAGGATGAATTGGGAAATGAGACTTGCGGGTAGTTGGCTGTTTGTTCAGAGGAAATGTGGCAAAAGTGCAATTTATCTCCCGGCTAAAAGGCGGCATGATGGGCATGAGATGGGAGATGTGGTTATGTAAGTGTTTTAAGACGTAAACTTGCAAATTGCAATCAGACCTCGAAGCTAGCGTGTGAAGAAAAGGTTTTCGTCTGGCGGGAAGTTCTCTATAATGGATTCAAACAAATATTTCTTATAAGGCAATGGTTTGAGTAGAAACATTTATCTACATGATTTGTGTCGAATTGTACGAGTACTCGTATGTAGTGCGGCTTCAAGTGACTTCAATTGGCTTTTACATTAACTTGATTCTGATATGAGCTTTCGGGAATTTTGGAAGATAAAGTTTTGCGATGTCATATTTTTCTTCTTTTTCTTGTGTTTGTTTGAAGTGCTATATGCTGGTAGTGCAACTATTGTAATTAAGTTTCGTACGAGCTGCAATTGTATAAATAAAAGAAATAATTGGGGAGGTCTCTGTCAGATATTTCAAGCCGAAAGCGATTGCTTGTTGAATGAAACTAAAGTCAACGGAAATCTTCCTTGGAATAGTTTAGAATACAAAATACTGCATTACACAATGACTTCTATTTTGAAATTGATAAGAAATCAGGGCCTACTCATCTAAACTTATTGAAGTACGGTAGCGTTTGTTCGGGTTTTCACTTTGATCATCGAGCTGACAATGAACAATAGAACAATGATTTTTCTTTTTTCTGCTCCGAAGCGTAAATGAAGAGTGAGGATGGATTCCCTACTCGGGAACACGCCACATATAGCTGGCCGTGTGAAAAGCATGACATTTTCAGATTTATGACGCACACTTCCAGCGACTGCCCTTGTGACTGTAAATGTAAGTTTCACTGGGAACTGAATGCGTTTGAACTGGAACGGCAAATTGGTTGAAGTCAAGGGAATCCGCGGAATTAGGCGTTCTTCTCCCTTGGACGGCCCTTTCAAAATCCTTACCACTATCACATTGTTCATCACAATCAGTCGGTTCCATTGCACAGTTTCGGGGCATGAAGACTTCGTATGACAGATCCAACTTTACGACACAAATGATAAGGCGGCATGCCAGGCAAATCCAAAGAGTTTAGGAATTCTATTGGATAATTGACGACTTCGTCTTCATTTTCAACGCGATCGATCGATTTGTATGAACGCAATTCTCCTGGAATTTGATTTTGAATCGTCCAATTCAAGTCATTGACATCAATATTTCTCGCTGCAATCGTAGTTACGATCATTGTGACCAATGTTCGGATATACATTAGTGATGAGTTCATCTTTCGTTGAAGTTAATTGGCAAATGGCAGGTGGAATCGATATTAAACCACTGGAGTTTGTCCATTTCCGATTCTCAGCAGTTCTTTGGAGAAAACTTCTGCGGTTCTGTTAGGTTCGGTTCGATCTTGTTGCAGAAACACTCGCATATCCAAACAATGGAATTGTTTTCACGTATCGCCACAAATACGATGACTTGAGACCGCTGTTGATTTCGGAATCACGGGAAGTGTTTGTCGATAGTCGGTCGCCAACAGCATAACAACGCCACCAAAGTGACGATTATTGTTGCGTTTGTGCGCCACCGTGCGTTCATTTCATTGATCGATTTACAATTTTTCAACACGTTTTCCATGGCTGATTGCTTTGAAATGTTGTAAACACGATTTTCGTTGATTTTCAGGTTTAAAGGAAGCTTCAGAGCTGAATGTGCAGTTCTTTCAACTTCCAGCATTGTTGCAGCAATTCCGGTAGATGCGAGAGCTAACGTAATTCCACATTGAGCACGTATTGCTGCTAATATCAATGATATCAGGAACGTTTTTCCAGTTCCGCCGGGCCCAGCAAGGAAAAATAGTCCACCGTTTCCATCAGCGACAGCCTTCGTCAGTTGATCATATGCACTCTTTTGCTGTTCATTCAACAGCGGAACATTTGTTTGTACTTGTTGTTGCGAAGTTGTCGTGTCGTAAGTACGTTCGCTGGCATATGAATTTCAGTCAATAGTTTGCCACACATAAACAAACACAAATCTTCAATCAGCACAAACGCTTCATTGCAGATTCGTTTGCAATTCCAAATTCCCTGTCGCGAATCGAAGGCGATGCAAAATGTCTTCTGCGATGTCATCTTTGTACGTATCCCATAATTGGAGTGGGTTTGAAGGCTGACATGTCGAAATGATCATAGCGAAAAGTGTACGAACTTTATCGTCTAGCGTTTGATTCCAGTGATTGTCGTGGTCAAGCAATTGCAACTGCTGACATGCTTCTCGAAAAGTTGCACACACCGTACCATCCACACTCCGCAATGACACAAATGAAGTTGAACCGCGCACATTAACCAAAAGCAACCGAAGGTAGAAGCAATCGTCGTTCGTTGGATGGATTGTGTAAATTCGTCCCAATGCATCAGTTGAGAACACACCTGGATATCCATCTGCTGGTTGGCCTTGCTTTCAGAGTAACCATTTCTTCGACGATGCATTCCATGTGTAATATCAAGGCATCTCCATGTAGAACGTTGTTCTAGCAAAAGGATCACGGTAATTGAATTGATATGTAAAACGAAATGTGTGCATACAGCGCCACCTGTTGAGAATTTTCCAACTTTTCTCTTTTCCTAAACGTTTGTGTAGCAATTACGAACAAACCCGCAGAAGGAAGTATGTAATTTCGTCCAGTCGTTTTCAAGTTTTAAGCATCCCAACAAACCACCATCCAGTTTTATATATGTCATATTGTTAATATTGAGAAATACTCGTAATAATTGAAACTGTGGCTGTTCTGCCTGCGGCGATTACTCCAAGACGAAAAATGTGCGCGGCTGCCGATGGATGTACTTTTTTCACGTCTACTGCCGATCATTCAGATGTGATGTCGATGTTATCCAAGGTTATGTGACGTATGTTTGGTTCTCGCCGCACTACTGCCCCTTATCGAAGATGGTCAGTTAAATGAAATTTAACCTTCCATCCATAACGAGTCCTATATTCCGCTTTACGGTCATCTGCTTATGGTGTGCGGTCAGCTGTAGTATTGGTTTTTAAGTCTTCAGGCTTTCAAGCGATTGATGAATACGTTCTTCCGATTCCCGCCAACGTTAAATGAAAAGTGCTATTCTGTTTTATCTAAGACACGGAATGGGTCGTCGTAAGGTATTTGAAGCAGTAGTCGAACTAAATCTGGCGAAATTCGAAGATCCTTCTCTACACAAACTGCATTAGACGAATGAATGATTACTTGTTGGTGGAAGCTTGAGTCCTCGCACAAAATCGTCCTCAATAGTTGTGTTTGGCATTTGAACGAAAAAATCTCCGAGCAGACGAAGTTGAGTTCCGTACACTATTTCAGGAGTTGTTGCAACCAGATCTTCCATAGTTTTGTACCATGGCATTTGACGGCGGCCTTAAGGGAACGTTGCCAATGCTCTATACTACCTTTAGAGGCAGGATGGTAAGTCGTTGTGCAAAAGTGTTTTGTGCCCACCAATCGAGTAAAATGCTAGAAGAGCTGGCCGCCATTGGCATCCGTGTGAGTTGTTATACGTGCTGTAAGTGGTGCGTTTCAGGACAACAGGTGTACCGATTAATGCATGTAAGAGAATATCGCAATCCATTTGATGTTGGCAGTGGACCCACGATATCCACATGAATGGCTCAACCTATGTACGCTGTCAAAGCCAATTTTTCGGAATCTTTCTGAGAGGTAAGGTGGCAGAATCGGTGTAGATATGTCGCAGTATAATTTTCGATCTGTAGCTGGAACCTTGTATCAGATACCAACAGAATTTTTAAATCCTCGTCCTGCTCTTGTGCTTTTGACAACTCCTCATAATTAAGAACGATTGGCGATTCGACTGTGTCAATTTTTAAGGATGTGTTAGCTGCAATACACGGATTTAACGTATGTATGACAATTGTAAATTGTCTCAAGAAGCCCCAGCTACCTGGGCGACATCTTGTCCAACTTTTGATTAAAAGCGAAGATTACGGGCTTATGATCGGTGCAAATGGTGAAAGCTGGAGCTTCAATCATGTCCAATGTCCAATGGTTCCCATGAATCTATATATTGCTGCAACACTGCTCCCATTGAGTTGTCCGAAACATTGTCCCTCACGTGGGAAAACTAAAAGCTTTACGTTACCAAGATCTTGTGTGAAGGTATGAACAGCACCTTTAGTCTCTTCGGTCTATGCCATGTCAATCCGGTCGTGCTTCTTAATTCCTTTGGTTAACTGACAAAGCGGCTGTTGCTTTTCGGATGCTCCACGAGTGGAATGGCGATAGGTAGCCATAGTCGGGAACATGCGCAATTTGTTTACGCGCTCTGGCAGTTTGGTTTTCTGCAATGCTGCTATCGTTTCTGCTGGTGTCCGAATCTCTTTTTCGTCAATAAGGTATCCTAGGAACATTACACGAGGCTGGCCTATTACATTGATATCTAATTCGCACTGCCGTCGCTTTTAAAACAAACGTCGAAGACGTTCGTGCTGCTTTCTGTCGTCGGGTGCCACTAGGTTGTCATCTAAGTAAGCGTAGGAGAAGTCGGAGGTCCCTTAAAATGTCATTCATAAACCGCTGAAAAGTTTGTCCAGAATTCCTTCACACGAATTCGAAAATGCCAAAAACGAGGTGCTGACTGTTTTCGACACATCGTAGAGGTCCACTGGTATCTGGTATGCCAGTTTAAGGTCCGCTACTGAAAAAAGTCGTGGATGTGCGTGATCGGATATCTGTTGAGCTTGGTAACAGCGTTAAGGTGTCTGACATCTCTGCATGGTCTCCACTCACCATTCGGATTTTTTTATAAGGTGAAGGGGTGCGGCCTATAAACTTCGAGATGGGCGACAAATTCAGTGCTCGACCATAAAGTGAAATACTGGTGACAAACATCGTGTCTGGCAAAAGAGCCGTACCCGCTTTGTGGCTGATGAGTCATTTAATGCTGCGATGTTGTTGGGCCAATGTGTTCCGCGCTATATCCCTAAACTCGTGCAATATAGCCGGGAATGGCAGAAAATTATTAATGGCAGGTAAATTAGAAATTGCTTCTTTTTCCACACTGATTGTCATTGCATTGGCAGTCCACTAGTTTTTGATGTTGGAGGGCGACTTGCAGATGGTAATATTCCAGTACGTTAGCTCAGCGAATTGGTTGGAACACATCGTTCTCTGAAAATTTCGGTGTTCCGGCTGACAGCGTTGGCTACGAGCTGGTGGTATCACAGAAATGTCGGCGTCGTTTTAACTGTGACAAATAATTGCGCTTGCACGGTGGGCGGCATTTTTGTGCTGCGTCTCCATATTTTTCTATATACCAACAAAACTCTGATTGAATTTTACCAGGATTGTTACGACGATTTGATATTGAATGTCTACGAGCTGTTATCGCGCTCGCGTCCACTGGTTAGCAACAATGATCTTATCTTGGCGAGTTGGCGCCATTGCTCGGCCGCTCGCATTCCCAATGCGGTGCATTCGAATATTTAATATAAGCCGTTGACTTCGACTATTTTGAATGCTAGCGTTGCCATTTGTTTCAGTTCTTCGTTGCTTATGGAAAGGATGCTGCGGATATTAGATGGTAAAAGTTGCAGCTAAATTGATTTCAACATCTCGTCGTTCATATTATTTCCAGCCAATTCAGACATTTCGCGCAACAGCTGAGACGGTCGCATGTAACCGAGTTCCACGTCTTGGAGTTGTCTTGTAATACGCTTTTGCTCGGAGCCCGCAAATTGTTCGATGAGGCTTTTTTTAAAAGTTGTGTGTATATCTGCTGTGGGAGCATTCAGAATTATGTCGGAGGGATGAGTAAGTATATTGCTCTCTATCGCAGCGAAGACAGTGTGGTACTTAGTCTCGTCTTTTGTAATTCCACCAGCGGAAAATTGCGAATCTACTTGGGCGAACCAGAGCTGGGCTTTCGCACTCCATAACGTTGGAATCTTTATCGAAACTGTAGCACTTTTGTGAGGTTCTTGCCTAGGCACAACCAAATTGCCCGATGCGATGGCATCTTTTGTAGTAATAGACTTTATTTTAGAGGTTAGCACAAGGGAAAGCACGTTGTCGTCTGCACCCCGCAGAAATCCTAGATAGCAGTATCATTATAGTTAAATCCTTGAGGTGCGACCCCTTACGACTCTGCTTTTGATTGCCCTTATTCATACCTGGACATGACGATTTGGGCAAAAGATTTGTCTAACCCAACAGTAAAAGAAAATCCGCCCCCGTTTTCCCGGTTCCTGTTCTCCTTGTAAGAATACAGATCATGTCAAAAGTAGGAATATGGTTAGAAAGCTACAACGACATATTCATTCATCACTTTTCTGACGTTCCCAAGGATACAGGGGAACGCGTGGGTCCATTTGGGTCTTAAAACCATAAATTTGTTAGATTTTTTGGCACAGACTTGCTTAGAATGTTCTGCAAAGAGCACTTCGATTATCTGCTTTCGCTTCCACAGATGATCTCTCGCACTACTCAGGAGAAATTGCATACCACCCCGCACCTTGTAGCTTTTGATTTATAGACCAAACAACTAACTGGTAACATTGACTTACGCCTTACCGATTTTGGCTTCCTCAATGATCTCAACGTATTTCAATGTATTATTTCCAGGATCCCATTCTGATTACAGGATGGCAAAGAGATATAGAGATACAATGTGCTCTCCCTGAGCACAAAATGCCTATGCGACTTTCGAATGCATGCAATATCTTATAATTGGAAGTTACAGCAGTCCTTAGGGCAGTAGAGCTAATGCGAATGGGATCGATATCTGGCAAGTACATCCTCATCGACTTTAAAACATCAATGTCGGACAATCAACAAGGTATCATAGGGGGGAACCGAGTGAGACGGGGCACTACACTTTTACTGAACACTTAAATGTGCTGGGCATAAATGATACAACATCCTGCGATTCGTGGTGTTAAAGTGATGACGACACCGTGGAGCACTACCTCTTTAAATGTCCGGCTTACGCTCGCATCAAGCTGCAGGCACTGTAGGCACTTTATCACTGATGCGCTTATCGTCTTTCTTCGAAAGATTGACAAATTCCATTAAAAGGAACTTACGAGGAGTACAATGGACTGGTTCTTTGTCTGAGAGCTCTGTTTCGACAGAAAAAAAAAGCTGCATTGGGGTCATTGATTGATCAAAAATGTTTGGCTGAAACTAAGCGTGAGCAAATCAGGACTTTGCTGGCGATCCTATCTGGACATTGTCTCCTTAGGAAACATCGTAGACGGCTCAGACAAGCTCGGTATAAAACCGCTGGTGTAAAGGACAATGTACATTGACTCAAGATTGTAAATTCGAGCCAATCAAATGCTAATTGGGTTTAAATATTTGAAACTCCTTATTCCAAACATAATTATATGGCAATCTCTTTTCTTAAATAATTAAACCGATGTAGAGTTTCTGTATTCTTTGATGGAAACTTTATTAGGTTAGAACAAAAGTAGAACACAACTTCCAGAGAACTGACGCCCGCCAATCTTTAAAATCTTTCATGAACTTTTTTATGAATTTATTTGTGGCAAATTTATAAACACCACTACAACCACTCCAAGAGTCCTTGAAACATGAACTTCCACAAATTTCAGCTTCAACATAAAAATGAAAATCCTCTTGAGACAATAAATATTGTCGTTCTGCAAGTGCCTACCTCTTTTTAACTTTCTGCAAAACTCTTAACCAAGGCACAAGTCTCCCATTTCAACTCGATTCCATTGGGGGAAAGTTCCCACGTCACATAGTATACTCCAAACACAACACACAGAAAAAAAAATGAGCAAAAAAAACCAACACACAATGCAAATTGAATCATTAAATGCAAAAATGATTTAATTTTGCATTTTCCAAGCAAAAGCCGAATAGCAAAAACAGAAGAAGCACACAACATCACTCCGAGCATTACCTGAAGCCGCACACAAACAAGACTCCCAACATTTTGGGTAAAATTGTTTTGATTGTTTGAGGTGTACTCGTATGGTACACGGTGCATCTGACATTCCCACACCTCTTCATCATCATCTCATAAGAGTAAGAGTACCGTGTCGTTGCCACAGGCTGTTGATTTCACAGATTGTTTGCTACCATGCCATCATTTGTCAGATTTTACCTTTTATCTTTGGTAGATGCTACGAATACGAGTATGTACGAGTAGTACCTATGACTACAGCTACGGCTGCACCACGGATCTGCATCTAGTAACGATGCATTTATCAAATTTCCATGTAAGGCACGCAGAGTCATATCTGACACGTTATCGTTTTTTGTTGGATCAGGTGTGCCAACTGTTAAGCACTTAGATTCCATAAAGACACCGCATTAGAAATTCCATAAAAATTTAGATACGTTTATCTGTCCAATTCTCCTGGGAGCAAAAACAAAAAAACAAAGACGTAACGAGGCAATTACAAGCCTCCAAGGGTTGACTAACCCTACTTCCAGATGCATACTCCTTCTCATATTTGTATTCGTATTTTGCCCCTGCACGCTTAACTTGTTATCATGATTACCGTGTCTCTATTCATTTGGACAGTTGTCACGTAGCAAACACAATTTAAATAATTTATAAAACTTTAAGGCTCTTCGAAAAGTCTCTGCACGTTCTGCGAGTAGCTCTTCACATCTACGTCCCTACTCGTACCACTGAGTACGTACTATTGTAGATATCCATGACATTGAACTGAAGTCAACTCGTATTTTTGGGCAAAAAATTAGTTGCACTCGTCGCCATCGTAATCACAATACTCATCAGCAACTCCATCAATCATTGACAGTTGCTCTGTTCGGTTTGCTCTGCTCTGTTCTGTTCTACTCTCTTCTACGCTTTTCGACTCTGTTCGGTTTCATTCAAGTGTGCGTACGTCCTTACTATATGTATTCGTACAGAGTTGTAATTGAGATTTTATGGTAATCAAAATCACCAGGGATGCACGTCGTCGTCTACGGATCACAATTTCAATTGGAATCTGACATTTGTACTTATCACTATCTGTGGGCTGATTATTAAGTCATTACCGATTGGTTCGACACGATGGCATTTGAAAGTGGGGAGTTCTGTTTTCACTGGCAAATAACAGGCCAACTGACATTTTGTCTCTATGCCAGATTTCCGTACAAAAGGGAAAATGGCTAAATTACCGTTGCATTGTAAATAATTTACCTTCAAGATGGACTCATTGTGGGCATTCCACCATGTACGAGTACAGCATCGATTTGTTCTACTTTCAGTTTGAATGGAAAGTGTGACAGATCTGACATTTACTTAATGAACGATGTTATCTTCAGTTTTTTGCGTTTTTCATCACCAGACAGGTGATGGTATCGCTGAACTGTCGAACGTGAGAGCATAATTTCGCGTTTTGTTTGCTTGACTCACGGTGTTTTCGCGAACAAAAGACCAGAAATCTGTTTGTTTAGTGGAACATGAATAATTAGAACGCGTGTTGTTTCCCATTCTTAATCTCGGAGTATTTAGTATTTTATTTGCTTAATGAATGGTAGATTTACCATTGTGAATAAATCACAAAGCAAATAAATGCATTCGTACGGATACCAAGGTGCAAATGTTCATCGCTGTTGGCAGCACGAAAGTGAAAATAAAAATTGGTGTAATAGGACTGAATAAAACTTGGCAATAGATGGCGTAACTATGCCAACAAAGCGGAGACAATCATAATGAATGTTAATTATCGTTTTATTGTCTTTTAAACTCCAAAATATGTTATAAATAATTCATATCAGTTATGGTTTAAGGTAGAAGAGAGCTCGCACTCAGTTTTACTTTCTTCTTTAACTATTATTACTGGCTGTAGGACATGACGCTGAATATTGTGCCAAGAATTAGACCAACCTGTTGTCCTATTTGGACAACATTTGTAAGTCTTTATTCTTCGTGTAGTTCCAAACCAGGTTGAAGATGAGCTAAGTATCTCAGTGCTGGTCTTCTCATCTGAATTGATAATGGAGCCTATGTAGACAAAGTCCTAAACTACCTTCAATACTGTAATATCAAGTATTCAACAAAAACCCAGACAATTCTGAATGAATGCATCTGGAAGAATTCGACAAAAGCATTACTACATGGAATTTGATAGAAATGAAGATCAAAGAATTGGAGCCGGTCTCCTTAAACCAACTCTATTGGTGAATGGAACAAGGCTACTCCTCTAATTCGCCAACAAAGGGTATACGAGTATACTAGGTGGCGCAATAGTCAATCCCCTATCACAAGATGGTATAAATTTTGCAAATGTCAATTCTACTTTGACATTTGTGAAGTAAACAGATACAAAATATAGATTAACAAGACTTGAATCGCTATACTACTAGAGAACGCGGAATAATTCGTCGATGGTGTTGGCGCAGCGTGAATTTCGGCGCAGATTTCTTGGCCGCCCGACACCAACTGTGTACGACGTGCTCACCTAGAAGAGTGTGAGACAACACGAGATGCTGCCAGGTCTGGCAGGCCCGGGAGCATTCATTCTGCTGAGAATATCGCAGTTGTGGTTGAAGATGTCGCAAAGAACCCCCCATAAGTTACGCTGAAGCCATCATGAATCGCGAACACAAGTTAGACAACTTTTCATCGAAAATTATCATGAGCGACGAGGCCCATTTCCATCTCTGTGGATACGTGCACCGAAAATCCGCGTATAACCCACGAAGAATAATTACACCCGCTCAAAGTTATTGCATGGTGTGCTGCTTACGCTGGAGGCGTCATCGGGCCTTATTTTTTCGAAAACGCCTCAGGCAAAACAACGTTGAGCCACGCTCAACGATTTTCTCACATCTGGTTCCAACAGGGTGGGTGGCCGTGGCTCAAGTGTTAGTGTATTGACTTTCCATTCGAACGGTTTGGGGTTCAATACCACATTTTTGTTGGCTAAATACAACACCAAGTCAATTTACACTAATAATTTAGTCTCCCCATTAAATGTTGGATGCCACCCATGGAGCGAAATAACCACTGAGCCCAAATATCTTTTTCTCTCTCTCTTTCCAATTTTCCGAAAAACTTAACACGTGCTCCGGCATTTTTAGAGTAGTCATACCCTCTTGAGTGTTAAGTTCTTTCAAAAAAAAAAAACAGGATGGTTGGCGATTTGGCGATATGCATTGACCGGCAAGGACGCCTGATTTAACAGTTCCACCCTTTTTTTTTGGGGCTTTTTGAAACAAGCGTCCGACTCTTGAAGCCCTCAAAGAAAATATCCGTCAAGCATTTGAGGACCTATCGCCGGAAGTTCTGGCAAGTGTGATGGAAAATACCACAAATCGGGCCCGAATAATCATCAATTCTCGACTTAATGGAAGAAAATGCAAGACATCAAATAAACATAATCCAAAAGCAGAACCAAAGTTTATCATTCATAAAAGAAATTACAGCCAAAGAACATCGGGTGATAACTTTTGCGCCACCTTGTATATTAGCTTTAGAAAGGATCATGAATAAAATACGTTCAGATACTCAGGACAAATTCAAACCATGAGTATTCAAGTACTGACGAGAAATCTCAACTTTACATTTCCAAATATACAGAGGATGTGACGATCCGCAGGATTAGGGTTATGAACTTGTGAATAGCATAGCTGAAGAAACAGCAGTTATACAGCTTAAAACCAGTAAAACCATTGAAGAAAAGAATATACCTGTTTCTTCACAGGTATTCCATAGTCATTATAACCTTCGAACATTTAAAACCTACGTTCATCGGCACCTCTCTTTCTTTAATCCCTGATTTTCCTTCGCCCGCGCTGTGTGCAAGTATTAAATTCCCATTCCGAAATTTGATTGAAAATATTTACATTGGCATCAGTTTTATGACATCTTTAATAGTGTGATTCATAACACTGAATTACACATCAATCAGATGGTAAACCTCATCGGTGAATCTGAAAGACTCATACGACATCATGCTTTAACAGAAACCAAGCGAGTCTTACGGACGGCATTATTCCAAACTTTTTCATTACAGCATTCACGAGTTATTGTCAGCACTTCACATCCACACATGGATTTCTATGTTACTGTATACCCTGACTAATAAATTAGATCGGCTAATCTACACTCTGTATGAACAATCCATACAAAATACACACTGCCTTCAAACAATAAATAATTTCTTAGCTTTCCTGGAGCAACGATTCCTAGGCCAGAAGCAATTGGAAAACAAGGCACAAAGGAAGAACATAAAACATGTGCAAAGGCGCGTCGGAGAGACAGTCAACATGCCATTTCTGCAATCAATCTGGCCATCAGCTATATCAATGCGATCAATTTCGCTTCAAATCAGCAGTTGAACGTTTGAAATGGGTGCAGAGCAAAAAAAAAACCTTTACGCCATCAGTTTCCAGGGAAACCACTTGACAAAATCATGCACAAAAACACAATACGTTGCTACATTTTGGAACAAAACGGCGCGGATTTTACCCAAGGTAAAACCATCGCAAATGAAATGAAAGCAAATAGAAACCACAACAACTACAAGGCAGTAATGAACAAATTGGCGAATTCCGGGCTCTAGGGGATTCAGGATCCCAAATCAACATCAAATGTCAAAAAAATTGCGCATTGTGAATGCACACTGCTTTTCTGATGCCAGGTTTTTTTTTTTTTTTTTTTTTTCCCGGCGAGGGCAGGTGAAAATCTTCCATCAGACACTATGAGGATCAGAAGCGCGTGCTCATAGTAGTGTGAGATTCTTACTCACTAAAAACACCTCCCTTCGTTGTTAATTTTAATACCGCAACTAAGTAGAACTTATCAAGCAGTTTTTATTTCATAAGTTAATCACGATTGGTAGGACACTTTCCAATGGAAGACCCTACATATTCCGCTTTCTTAATGCGGTTTCAATTTATCGCGCAAGGTCCAACGGTTTAGTTCGTTGAAGACGGCGTAGTATGTTTCGTTCGTCCAAGATTTCTAGGACTGTATTGTTGATATGGCCGCTTAACCGGACTTTATGTTTTCGTGCGCAGTTCCTGACTTCATCTTCCACGAAAGGAACTCCGAGGTCTCGATGCAGGTCATTATTTCTTATAAACCATGGGGCACGCACAAATTGTCGTAGCACTTTATTTTCAAAAGTTTGTATTATATTTATATTTGATTTCTTAGTACAACCCCAGAGTTGTATACCATAGGTCCACACCGGCTTTAGCACTTGCTTATAAAGAAGCAGCTTGTTTTCTAAGCTTAGCTTGGAATATTTACCAAGTAGCCAGTACATTTCTTTGTATTTGGCCTCTAGTTCTTTTCGTTTCTTTTTAACATGCGTTTTCCATTTAAGCTTCGCGTCAAGTGTCATTCCCAAATACTTAGCTTCGTTTGCAAAGGGGATACACACCGAGTTTATAGAAATGGGCAAGTGATTTATCTTTCTGTAGGTGAAGTCAACATGTACAGATTTTGTCTCATTAAGGGTAATTCGCCAGATCTTTGTCCACTCGTAGACTTTATTTAAAGCAGTCTGAAGTTTCGCCATTGAGTCTTCTATTGATTCTCCAACCGCTAAGATAGCGGTATCGTCAGCAAAAGTAGCGAGAACAGTATCCTCGACGTGTGGTATATCTCTTGTATATAAAAGGTACAAAAGTGGGCCCAGTACGCTTCCCTGCGGTACTCCGGCTAGGATATCTTTAAATTTCGAAACATCATTTCCGTATCGAACGCGAAAAATTCTATTTTCAAAATAGCTTGTCAATATATTATAAAGCTTTAATGGCAAAATTCGTCGCAGTTTGAACTTCAAACCTTCATGCCATACTTTGTCAAAAGCTTGTGAGACGTCAAGAAATACGCTCGAACAAATCTTTTTTTCTTCCAGGGATTTTTCAATTACATCAGTAATTCTATGCACCTGATCAATGTTGAATGCTTAGTCCGAAATCCAAATTGATGGTTGGGAATAAGATTTTGGTTTTCGATAATTGGGAGAAGACGTTTTAGCAAAATCCTCTCAAAGGTTTTCGACAGGATCGGTAGAAGAGAAATGGGTCTGTATGATTTTTTATCGTTTGGAGGTTTTCCTGGTTTTAGTACCACAATGACTTCAGCAACTTTCCACTGACTTGGCACGTATTCAAGCCTCAGAGCCGCGTTAATAATGTGTAAGAGCTTTATAAGTGCATTTTGAGGTAGCATTTTCAGAACTTCTTCGGTAATAAGGTCATACCATGGAGCCTTCTTTGGTTTTAATTTCCTTATTACAGTTTTAATTTCAGCAAGAGTTGCATTTGTCATTACAAAATTACTATATGCTACGAGTATTTCTAAAGAACTGGTGTCGGGTACCAGTGTTGGGCCGTCGGAGGGCTTGAAAATTTCTTCAAGATAGTCGGCAAAAACCTCCGCTTTTTCCTTATCCCCCTTAGCCCATTCGTTATTGCCGACCTTGATTGGTGGCGCGGGGATTTTAGGCCTTTTTAAGCATTTTAAAGCTTTCCAAAGCGAGTAATTTGTTTCTTTTCCTGCCGTCAGGTTTTGAACATATGTATTTACTTCGGAATTTCTGTAACTTTTAAGAGTCTCCTTGAGCAAATTACAGAGCCTGTTTAAGCGTGTTTTATCCTGCGGCGCTCGAGTTGTTTGCCATCTTTTGCGAGCTTTTCTTTTTTCTCTTATCATATCTTTTACCTCAGGCGGGTAGTTTAAGTTACATTTAGCCGTGTTTTTTCGTTGACAAGGTGTATTGTTCCACGCAGCACATTGGACTATTTCAACGAAAGAATCCACTTCGATTTCGAGTTCAAGTGCTGCTTTAAGTGAAACGTCTAGTTCTAGGTTATTATTAATCTCATTTCTGAATCCTTCCCAATTAGTATTTCGTCCAGTTAATGTTAATGGTCCTTGTTTTTTAATAAACGTGTCGTTCATTGTCAGTATGACTGGAGAATGATCGGAGGAAAGATCGAAGCTTTCATCAACGTTTATATCCGAGTTACGAATTCCTTTAACAACGAAGAAATCGACAAGATCGGGTATTTTCGTTGTATCTGTTGGCCAATAAGTCGGCTTGCCCGTTGAATAGAAGTCACAATTGTGTTCCATACATGCTTTATAGAGTATTTTACCCTTTTGGGAGACACATCTTGATCCCCAAAAAGTGTGTTTGGCATTGAAATCACCGCCAATCATAAAAGCCGATCCAAGAGAATTGAATATATTTTTAAATATATGTTTTGAAGGCGTAAATCGTGGAGGACAGTAGATGGCTGAAATAGTAAAGGAGTTCCGTACCAATTTTACGCGCACCGCAATTAGTTGTACAGACTCGAGCTCTACTTTTATATCTTCATTCATGATGCCAGCTTATGAATGATTTTGCGCTGCTTTGCATTTGTTATGCTTTGCAATTTTTGACGTTTTGGAACGACTTGGATGCGAACTATAGTAAAATCTTTCAAACACCAACAATGTGTAAACAATTAGTATCAACCATACTTTTTAACAGCTTAATAAACAATGTTGGTTCGTGAAATGCCAACACTTTTAAGCATATTCTTTACTTAAAATGGAAGCAGTTTACTCCAAGAATGTCTTTGCTTTCTTCAATTACACAAATAAAAAGAAATGTACCGAAGTGTAGAAATTATTTTAGAGTTATAGAATCCTATTCAAACGATGTGTTTTTTAGTCATTTTCGCATGAATAGAAGCACGTTTTCTAGAATTTTTAAGGGGTTACATATGTTTCTCCGCTCAAAAACGTGGCGTTTTTCAAGATTTTTTTTTCGCTACGATATTAAATTAATATAAAAAAAGTAAAATATACATTATGTAAAGTATTCCTTGACGAATACAAAACTTTATTGACAATTGAAGAAAAACAATTAAAAAGTATACATTTCGCCCATCTCCGGAAACCTCTCTTCAAAAACGTGCTATGCGGTACCAGGAATATCTCTGGTAGGCTTCATTTGAAAAAAAAACTGTTAAAGTAGATGGATTAAACTAGTTTCTATCATAGCCGTTTTTAAAAATTTTAATTTTTAACAAAATGGCAGCTTTTTGAACGTACGAGGCTATTTTTGACTAAAAAAATGAGTCACATTTTTATTTATAACAAATCTAAAAATTAAGAATTTAAAAAAAATCCTACGTAAGAGACTTGATACTGGTCTTAAGAATCTCCGTCCGAAATGGCATGCAAAGCGGTTGAGTGGTTCAAGAGATATTTCTGGTACGGACTCGGAAAACACTGCTTCGAGAAAAACGCAAACGAAATGCAAAATCTGCTGTGTGGCTTCGAAAGCAAATCTGAAAATCTGCTCGAGTAGTGCCTTCTGGAATATTCTGAATTCTAATATTCTTATACAAGGTTTAAATCTATTGCTAAGCAGGTATAAATATTTGCGAGGGCACTGACCCGTCATTAGAGAGCGCTCAGCCCGATCCGATGTCTAACGGTCATAACTTTCTTAATTATTGGAACTTTTGAAAAATTCTTGCGGCATTTGAATTGCAAAAGAATATAGAATTTTTTCATGCAAAAAAAAATCGATTTTTTTGAGCGGAGATACATATGTAACCCCTTAAATATACTTTTTAATTTAAACCAAACTTATGTACTTTATTTTCCCTAACTATTAAAGCTCAATGATTTTCAAATCCTAAATTTTAATCCTTTTGTAACTTCTCTTCATGTTTAACAATTTTCGAGTGATTTCATCCACAGAAAAATAAGATTCGAGCTCAATTTTTTTGATTTCCTTCAGAACGACTCTCCACAGCACCTTCTTTTTCCTTCTTTTGGTGTAAAAATCGTGTTCAAATGGCATTCTCGTAATCACCAATAATTTAATGGACTCCATTTTTTATTACTGTAAATCAAAGTAAAATTGGCATATTACAGAATATATTATTTTACTTACGATTCCGGCGATGAATCCATTTTATTTGGCGGTTCAAACTGAAATGTCAAACATTTGCATCATAATCATTCGCGATGCTCTGTTTGCTTTTATTTGAGCAGTTGATGCGTTCACAATGCGTGTTAGATAAATATGCTTTGCATCACAGTAATCTGTTTCCGTTTTGGAACGTTTGATTCAGCTGTAATGCAGAAGTAGTGCGTTTTGGAATTCAGCCATTATCTCTGAACGAGTCTGGCTGGCCCTTGTAGCTAACAATTCATCTCTGCGAATTGGTGGCCTAAATCACTAGTCAACGTTTATATAAAGTCTAAACACAGTGACTTCAAAACAAGAATGAAAGCGTTCGTCTCACCTCACATCGTTGCTGACCAGACCACTCAAAGGTTACAAGGAATAGATTGCAAAGTATCGAATATTTCGAATATATATCGAAATATTTCAATTTAATGCGACCAGAGCAAATGAAAATTAACAATTAAATTAGAATGCTACAAAATACAGAGCTTAGATGGATAATTGCGGAAAAGGTCAACAACAGCAGCAATATGCGGAATTTCTACTGCCGACACTGACACCACAGGAATGTCAGAGAGATTCTGCCAATTGGATAATTTAAAGCCAACCGAACCACAACATACACCAGTTGAATGTGAAAAACATTTTATGCAAAACTTACATATGGCATCTGATGGCAAATACATGGTACGACTCAGGAGGACTCATCAGTCATGGGAGAATCAGGCGACATAGCCACACAAAGATTTTTAGCTCTAGAAAAATGCCTGAACTGAGATGCTTACCAGCATCAGGTCCAAATATGTTGGAGTAGCCCGGATAAGGTGTTGTTTGTTTTATTCTGGGATTTTACTTCAACGCCGTTTATTCCATCTGGAGAATTCATTTCCTGGCCCGTTTATACTGCTGCTATTTTTGTCTCTTGGACAGCAATCGCGTTTATAAGTTGGTGGTAGAATAAGCACAATTGTTGTGTAGAAACAGCTACAACACTGCGCATCGCCAAGTTGACACCTCTCCATCTGACTGAAAAGTTCCGAAACAAAGAGCATATCCGTTTAAAACACAGATTATTTCATCTTCACCCAGGATAGTTGATCTAAAGTGTTTTAAAAGCATTTCCCTAGGAATTGGACGTGTAGCAAAAAAATGGAACACTTCCTGTCATGCATTCAACTTGCACGTATTGCCTAGATATTGAAATACTGGACTCATACGTATTATCTCCCCTCTGATTTTTACTTTGATATATCATACATATATAGTACATAACTTATCCTTTGCTGAGATGAATTGACTTCATTATCATATCTATCGTACAAATCATTACCCGTTATTTCTAATAAAGTGTAAGTTGATTTCTAATTAATTCACGCTTCACATCTGGTGTAATGCTCGGCTTTAAGCAACATTCGAATGGAAGATTCAGCCATTCATACACGAAATTAATTTTCGTTGTTATACAATCGTATATGTAAGCATAATTTTGGCATTCTTTTCCCATCCAACCTCGCAAAGATACGTCCATTTTGTGCTTCTTGAATATCTGCCTCCATGGCTCCATCTCTGGACAACAGAATTTTGGATTACTCCATGTTAATAGACAGATTCCTGCATTTGAAATATTCGATAAGTTCAGCAAGAAAGACAATATTACCAGCGAACAACAAAGGAGGTATCATTGTTCTGCAAAAATGTATTCCTCTAGCTACAACATCTACCATATTATGTCATTGATGAACGGTACCAATAGTAATGGAAATAAATCCCTTTTGCGCTTCTTTTTATACTCGTACATTTCGCCAATATAAGTGCAAATATGAGACTTCCGAATTTTGACAGTTGATAGCTGATATATTGCTGAAGCTAAATCTGTCAAATTGGCTGTCATTTATTCAGTCTGTTTTGCCAAATCACCATGGACGGACATAGCATTCAACAACACGTGCAAATAATAAAATGGGTGTTCTGTTCGGTCGCCATAATCGTCCTAACGAGATTACTATTCGCAGTGTGGTGGATAAATTTGTATCCATTGATTCAGTAAACGATAAACCAACACCCGTACGTCGAGGAAACGCAAGATCTGCCAAAAACACCGTCGATGTTCATGAGAGTGTGCAGAGAATCCGAGGCAGTCGATTTCGTGTCGCTCACAAGAACTCGGCCTTTCACAGACCAAAACCTGGCGAATTTTGCATTGTAACTTGGACCTGCGCCCAGGAGCTGAAGGGAAACGACGATAGACAACGACGTGTGTTCGCTGAATGGGCTCTGGAGCAGTTGGAAACTGACCCTAACTTTCATCGAAAAATCATCTTCCGCGATGAGGCCCATTTCTGGATGAATGGGTACGTCATGAAACAAAATTGTCAAATTTGGGACGATACCAGTCCACATGAGATCCAAGAGTGTACAATGCATCCCGAAGGAGCTGGGGTCGTCATTGGTCCATATTTCTTTGAGAACGACGTTGGCCAGCCCATCACCGTTAACGACGAGCGCAATAGGTCGATGGTTACAAACTTCTTTTGGCCTGAATTGTTTGATATGGACACCTACGATATGTGGTTTGTACAGGATGGCGCTACATACCACACAGCTCACGTCACATTGAAAATTCTGCACGAGCGATTCGAGGGCACCAAGATCGTGCGATTTGACCCCATTAGACATTTTTCTTGTGGAGTTTTCTGAAGTTGCAGGTCCATGCGAATAAGCCACAAACCACGGCGGCCCTGAAAGCCAACATAACCCATGCCATTCAGCCTGATTTATGTGCCAGAGTCGTGAAAAATTTTACATTTCAAATGCGTGCCACCCAGAAAAGCCGCGGCGGACATTTGAATGATGGATCGATAGGCCTTTCAAACGAATACAGGAATTCGACCATATCTCACACACACTTTGGTTTATTTAAATTTAAAGATAGGAAGCGCTAAATGAAATTCCCTTTATTTATTCGACAATGGGTAGCATTCTCCAAAACTTGTTTGATAAAACAGATAAAACCTCATTGTTCTGTGATATCTTACAATCATGCAATGTTACATACTTTTCCTACGTACTCGTATCTCCATTGCTACAATGCCGTTTATGGAGTTGGCTTAATTTGCGGACCTTAGAACCGCATACAGAGCACTATATTTTGGATCACCTCATTATTGAGGACAAGAGACTGCTGATATTGTTTTTTCTTTCATTGGATTGGTCCACTTATTTTTCTTTCGGGCTCTTCTTCGCCTGGGCGGACAACTGTCATATACGAGTATAACAAAACTTTAAACTTAAGGGCCACTTTCCTGTCACAAAATATTGCGGAGTTTTTCGCCATTGAAGCAACCTCAAGCTAACGCTGTGTAACATACTATATCGTCATCGGAGTTTACCTACAGGCTTACGACAGAGCCTTACTTCGGTACGATGAATCCTTCAGTGCAGATATTCGGGCTTAGTCCGTGATTCTTTACTTCTCATTACATTCTAAAGTCTTGTCATTGCTTATGATAGGATCGGCGAAAAAAGGGCAGTCTTTCCGGACTAGCTACGAGTAATATGCTACGAGTAATTGACGATTCGAGTACAACAACTTTAACTTCAAACTCTCCGGTATCTATCCATAACACGCAGCATTAGTTTCACCGATCGGTAGTTTTTGCAATTTTTCGTTTCGTCTATGCCTTTATACAGTGGAACAGGGAAGGATTCCCTCCACTAGTTATGCATTGGACTGCGTCCCATCGTTTCATTAAACCAACTCATGGGTGGCCGTGGCTCAAGAGGTAGTGGATTGGCTTCAAAATCGAACGGTTCGGGGTTCAAAACCAGCTGTGACTGAAAGACTTTTTTTCAGGCAACTAAAACCATGTAAGATGAATGGTTGCCTAAATACCACATTAAGTCAATTAACACCAGTAATTTAGTCTCCCCATTAAATGTTGGGTGCCATCCATGGAGCGAATACTAAATAGCCACTGAGCCCAAACATCTTTCTTTCTCTTTGGCATCATAAGTGTAGTCATGCCCACTTGACTAATAGAAAACAAAAAATGAGCCATTAATATCCAAGATTTAAGATTGTCGCACATATTTTCAAGGGTGTGGTCCGTCTGAACTATACGCCCTCGGTTCATGCTTCTTATCGCTCGCTATCTTTGTCGTCCGTACCGTCTGTCATTTCCTCTTCGTGCATGGCAGCCAAGGGAATGTTACCCAAGGGAATTCGTTTTTTTCCTTGCATCCAATCTCTTCCGAGTTTGTCTAAAATATTACGTCGTTTACTCGTTCTTCATCGTAGCGCTTCTTCTGTTGCTTGTCGTATGCTTACAGGTTGTGAGAATATGTTCTTTTAATTGACGATACAATGTCTCTGCTGTTATCGCAAGCTCTTTAGTTTCAGCTTTTTACGCTCTTTGTTGCAGCGTTAAAGGTCGATAATAAGATGATGATTCGATTTAAAGCCCGCAAATGACAGCATTTATACAGACGAGGTATATGAAGCCTTGTGTAGTTTTGGCATCGTTGCTAAACTCGTCTGTCTGTGTAGTACGATGAGAATAACGAAGGAAACCGTTCCCTACCCCGTCAGGGTCAGTAACGACTTAACCGAGACCTTTAAGTCAAAAAAAAGATTTTTGACAAGGTGTCGCGCTCCCTTGAGAGTCCGTTAACATAATACTTGAAGGAATTGTGCGGAACTGAACACGGGTGGCACAAACAAAAGTCTGTGCAACTATTAGCGAAGGTACGACATCACGTGATGGAATCACTCAAACCGCTTCTGAACATCCACTTTCCAAGTAGATCCCCATTCACGGCCAGTAACAGCCTTAGTAGGACTACTGCTGCCTCGACTAAAATTAACAATCTGACTACAAGAGACAAGTTGCTTTGAGCACTGCCTAGCTTCAAACCATACAAGACTGTTGGGCCGGACGGTGTAGTACCTGCCCACCAACAAATGTTCTGAGATATCATTCTGCTAACACTCTAGCAGAGGAACTGCGTAGAAATGATTCAAACTCCCTTGTCATGGAGAGAAATTAATGTCGATTTCATTCCACAAAGCCGGAAAATGTTCTCATGTAGCCCCAAAGGACCTCAGACCTACGAGTCTATCATCTTTTCTTCTGAAAACTCTAGAACGATTGATTTATATCCACATACGATCTAGAATTGATCCACGATATTGGTCTACGGCTCCACATGCCTACTGTAAAGGAAAGTTGGTGAAAACGGCTCTACATTTACTGGTTAGCCACATCGAACAATCCCTACATTATAGAGAGTACAGAATGGTCGCCTTTCAGAACATATAGAAGGTGCCTTTAGTAACGTCAACATATCCGCAATCACAACAGTCACGCACTGTCAACTCTGAAGGTAGATGGATCACTTGTTAAGTTGATCAGCCTTATGCTAAATAGCAGGATCATCAACTCCATACTATATGGGGCTTTTGCTAAACGATGTGTCAGCAGCAAGTTGGTCTCCATTCACCGCTTCTCAATGAACTGGTGATATACCTGGAAGCTGATGGTAGCAGGGAAGTTGCCTATAGTCGTCTCAAAAAAGCATCTCAATGCCAATAAAGAACTCTTACAGCAAAATCTTAACAGACTAACCATTGGGAGTATATTCCTAAAGCTGGATGCTATCAGAACAACAAACCTTAGTTGGACTGTCGGGTCAACATCTCTAGCGACCAAATAAATCCGGGCTAAACTGAACCTAGATCGCTCTAAGAGTTTGATCTTTTAAAATAGGAAACAGCTCAGCGCTATCATAGGTGTGATCACTGAACACTGTCTTATAGAGAAACATGCAAGAAGGCCTGGCATTTTTACAAACGTATTCGGCAGAAGTATCAAGGACGACGAGGAGGAGGATACAATCTTCAACCTACTCTGTACAAGCCCAGTTCTCTCCCAAGGAAGAAAACTCCACTTAGGAGTTCCTTCTATAATAACTTACGCCATCCAAACAATATATCACAATGGGCCAATAGGCCTAAGTGCGTTGGTTTTCTTTTCAACAGCCGCTGATATCGACATAATTTCAGAACTCAGCGGGCTTTAATCGATGCGTTCGCTAGTATTGAAACCGAGGGCTAAACCATGTATATATTTTGCAAACTTTTTTAAACAGTCATTTGCAGACAAACTCTTCGGACCCGATTCCATATATTTTAAGTACCTTCCCAATTTCTTCATTGGGCCCTCTCTCTCTCTCTCTCTCTCTCAACCTTTTGATTCCACCCTTATCGAAGAAAAGTTACAAAATCTCAATGATGAATTTGTATCCGGTCCAGATGGGCTCCCAGCAATATTTCTCAAAAAGTAGTGCCTCCAATCTTTCGCACCCACTTTCCTCCCTATTTCATCTGTCCCTCACACAAGGGGATTTATTCCTCCAAGTTTAGAAGACCTCTTTCATAACCCCAGTTCACAAAAGCTAAGTTTTCTCACATACCTAAAATGTTTGAAAGTTGTTTTATATGAAGTTCTAAGCTTTCAGTGCAAGTCACTGATATCACCCAGTCAGCATGGATTTCTAAAAGGTCGATCAACTACTACAAACTTAGTTGAATTCATATCCTTTGCGCTTTCAGCCCTAGAAAATGGCAACGAAATCGATGTTATTGTTACAGACTTCGTTAAGGCCTTTGATAAAATATCACATCAACTGATCCTTTTCAAATTGTCTTCCCTTGGTGTTGACCCCATATTGTTAAAATGGATATCTTCTTATCTGGAGAACCGTTACTATAGCGTTCGCTTTAGGTCAGCCTTCTCAACGCTGTTTTTAGCCACTCCTAGCGTCCCAAAGGCAGCCATCTAGGTCCCCTCTTTTTCATTTTAACTATAAACGATCTTGAGAGGATTATCAAACACTGCTCCGTATCCATTTACGCCCGTGACACTAAGTTCTCCAAAACTATTTCTTCACCCCAAGACTCTATTCTCCTTCAAGAAGACCTCGATAGGTTTTCTACTTGGTGTCTAAAAAATTGCTTTGAGCTTAATGTCTCCAAATGCCAATCTATGGCTTTGTCTCGTAAGTCCAATCAATCCCCCTCTCGACCTTATTTTCTGCATGACCAACCTGTACCCCAGGTTCAATCCCTTAGCGACCTTGGAATTTTATACGATAGAGGGTTAAACTTCCGTTCGCATATTGATGAGATAATCCTTAAAGCCAACTCATCGCTCGGTTTTATCAAACGTTGGTCTAGAGAATTTTGCAACCCTTATGTGACATGGTCACTTTACATTACCCTTCTCCGGCCAATCCTTGAATATGCCAGCCAAGTTTGGTCCCCCTTTCAGCGAGTAGAACATTCAACGTCGTTTTCTTCGCTTTGCCCTCAGTGGTCTACCCTGGAATGACACATTTATCTTACCTCCCTATCGTGACCGCCTCAAACTTCTTAACCTGAATACCCTCGGAAAACGCAGAGACGTAGCTGACATTCTTTTCATTCATCGACTGCTCTAAGGTTCTGTGGACTGCGCTCCTCTTTATAATTCCATTTTCTTCAACACTAATCCCACCGCACCCCTTATGGCTCTAACGAACCAATCTCCCGCATGCTCCGTAAGGTAAACTCAAACCTCCCCCTTTTTGATTTTAACATGAGCACTTCTCGTCTGAAACTTGATCTCCTCCACCATTCCCTTACTTCCTAACCCTTAACTCTTATTAGTTGTTAAGTCCTATTTTTAAGTTAGTTTAAGCTTGCTTAGAAAGCCCTTAGAAATGAAACGAAGATTAACTCTTGCCAATCGCTGTTTCCTTGAGATCAGGAGACAATTGATTAGTAAGGCTCTTTCCCGAACAACTAAAAGACTTTGATCATCCCAGTCTCCTTTATCTATACTTTACTTTGCTTTTTGGCAGAAAACTGCCAACTAGTCGCCTAAGTCGACTGGGATACGTAGAGCGGATGTACATCAGTGCTCGGGTTCGCATAGTCTTCGAACCTAATCCGGAAGGTTAGAGAAAGACCTAGAGATTGAGCTAACTGGAGAATCTTGTTAGTTGAGGCACAGGTTTACCACGACCTGTAGCGCCACCTAAGTAACTAAGTAAGTATAGTCTAACTCAGGACACTTTTTATCGGTTTCGCTATTTCCACTGTACTAAGTGTCTACATGCTTGAAAGGCTACCCTTTGTTGTTTACTAAAATTGTAGTCTCATTGTTCCATCACCGCTTATCTGAAGACGAACTTTTGAAACACCGAATAGAGCTTTTGGATCGTTCTTACAATTGATGGAGTCAAACATTTGTTTACAAAGTATTCTACGTACCTTGAGCGCTTGGTTCTTCCCCTTGGTTTATGGTTCTTGTAGTTTGGAGCCATTCTCGCTAAATGACGTCTTGAGATGACTCCTTTCTTTGTTTAAGCTGTGCCAGGTTATTTTATCGACTGATCTCAGTCCGTTTGTGTTTAAAAATTTTATTCGTCGTTAACCAGATATATCATTGTAGTCCCCTTTAAAACATACTCGTACGTAGTGGATATACGATTGCTTTTTGACGCTTTCCGAACCAGTAGCTGTTTCGAAAATCGGTTAAAATCTGTCTTACGAGTAGGATGGCCCTAAGAGTACAAATTGAGCTACACAATGTTTAAAAAAATTTATGGGACTACGGTGCATCCAAGAACTCAATCGCAATGGGCAGCCTTATGAATAAGAGAAAATCCAAGCGAGGCTTTGAAAAGACGAGCAACTATTTGTTTCCCCGCTAATGTACTCCAAAACACTGCTGAACATATTGAATTAGCAATATTTTGTTCTTCCTTTGCTCCATTAAAGAGGCTTGTCCACAAAGACCTTGGAAAATGCTGTGATACTCTAATTAGTTGTGAGAAGATACACGCATATACGAGTACGATAAATAGAATGGATAGAAGCTTGAATTTTAATAGAATAGCTCGTGCTCAAAACGAGCTCATGCCTAGAGGCAGACTTGGATTTCCACCATCAATTATGTCATAACAGACTAATCTCATTGCTATCAATTAATCAATGTGGCTTACAAGATAATCCCGTCACTTTTATTGCTACTTGTTGTCAAGATGGTAGATATTTATAAGCGTCGGTCATTGCTTTGAAAACGTACACTAGCACGTACATATATTTCATCGCATTTAGAAAACCCTTTCAGGTAGCAACGTGACTATGGCATGCATTGAAACGAAATATCTTCCCAAAAAGATGTTACGCAACCCAAAACTACAAAACATAAGAAATGATTGAATGCTCACGGCTCTGGTATTCATTTAATCATTCAAATCCGTCTCTCATTGATTCCACCACCTTTGACAGTGGCTCAACTTCATTAGAGTTTGAATTTGTATTCATTAGCTTCGCAGCCATCCCGTTGATTGCAGCATTTATGTGTTGTAATTACGTCATTTGCCGACAAATACTCGTAATCCCCTTTTGACCCATTAGCGTCATTCATTCAATCTTTGCCCAGTAAAGCAGTGTACGAGTATAATTTGAAATTTCAATTCGCCCATACAGCTAGGGCCGGCTGTGTTAATTCTTACGTAACCCTGGGGAAGACTACACTTTTTAGTATGTTTAATGCACCGGATAGAGGGAATACTCACCCGTAAAATGCGTTGAACCCCTTAGGTCACATTTCTAATTGACGTTATTTTGGCTATAACGTGTTTAACCCCACACAACCGTATAATGAATCACAAAAATACGGCTAATTGTATTACAAATTCAATTCTACCAGGATTGAGGGAATCGAGGACCAACAACCCAATTAACATTGTACGAGTAGGCCAGCAGCTACAAAATACAATTTGACAGCAAAAAAAATAACCATTGTAACCACCACAATTGTCAACACTACGGGAGTGTGTTCATTGAGTTACTCGTACTCGGACAACTCAAACATTCAGCCTCTGGGCGTTGTGCAACATGCAAATCGAAAATGAGCTTATGGAATGATTACATTCAGTGGGTGGAACCACTGGTAGATATTGTTAGGGTATTCTGGCAACAACAAAAAAAGAAAACGAATGCAAATATCTAGCCACGGAATGGTTTGTTTCCGGATGCATACCTTCCATACTTTGACATTGGAACATTCGATATATGAAGCACGGCAGCAGCAATATGCCATCGTATGCCAAAGCGAATTACGAGTACATTGTACCTCGAAGGGAATTTTAATCAATGTGACACTCGTACTAATGGAAAATGTCCACATTTTTGAATTCCTCCGAATCCAAATGAGGGTGCCATGAAACAGCTGATTGCAATTCCCGTTCATCCTAAAGATATACTCCTACTATTGACAGGCAATTCTCTGAATACATCTGAACTTAAATTAAATTTCTCTATGCCAGTAAGTAGGCAGACCTGGTCTTGTTTTAATTTTTACTTTCCTTTCCCTCTCTAGCACGTTGTGGGTGGAAAATATTTGCAAATCCGTAAATCTCAGACGATCAGGAAGCCCAGAAAGGATTACAAGAGATATAAATCCGATTGCTGGTACTTGGTTGTACGAGTATGTTTGGTCGATTTGTTCTTGTTGTCAAATCCCTTCACCAAATTGTGTGCCCAATCTAAGTGAATCTGCATAAATTGTTGGAGGACCGATGTGCAAATTTTGCTTTTTGTAGGAGTAAATTTGTGTAAGGCCAGAGGCAATAAATATGCATCGCCTTTATTTATGTATTTAAGGGATGACAGCATTGATGCATTGTTATGGGGACGACTGACGTTCGGCTGCAATGTAATTGTGTTACTTTTGATTGACTTGAGGGTTTTCGTTTAAATTTCGTTTGATTTACTTACCTTTCATGAACCAGGAAGGATCTTTGATTTCATGACGTGGCCGATGAATTTAAGGGTATTCCAGTAAATTACATTCAATTTTGACAAGTTCTTACATTTGACTTCCGATTGGGAAAGAAAGTAGTAAGTGTGTTCTTATTTAGAACAAAAATATGCCACAGTGTCCTGTAACACCAATGTCAGCGGCAGAATCGCGATCGTTCACAAATGAAAGACCCCAATATGCATCTCTGATCCAGCTTAGGTCAAATCTGGCCACTTAGATTGCATTTTGTACTTTCATACTTGCCCTCTTCCATTGCATGCAGAGATTGCTAAGCCACTTTTGGCTCATTCACTTTACAGCTTCCCTGAATTCTTGATGTCTAGGTATCCAGGAAATATGAATTTTGAACTGTTTAGCCACTTCGTTAAGAGATAGGCGACCGTTTTTAATTGATTACATCTGAAGTTGACATAGCCGAGTTTAGAGATTGCAGATATCCCTAGCAGACATTACAATCCAAATCGGCCTAGAGAGAGCCTCTGCAACATTTCCGCCTCAAATACACTGCAGCGGCTTGGAAAGCGAAAAGACATATAGATCAAAAAGTTCGCAGAATAACGTGTGGCGCTCCCATTGTTCCGATTTGAGTTCTGTTTTTTTTTTTATATTAAGTTGGTAAATCTGTTATTGACATTCCCTCTAAATCTTAGCGTCATAGCTTGACATTTGCAAAAGTTACGTAGCCAAGAGTACATCTATCTCTGTGTGTGTTGGCGATTTTTTACAATTTTAGAAATGGATTTAAATTTGCAACAACGAACTTGTATTAAATTTTGCGTAAAAAACGGGTTTAATGGTGCGAGAACGTTGGAAAAGTTTTTCTGCAACGATTCTCTAAAGAAAATGGTCATTTACCAGTGGCACGAGCGCTTCAAAAGTGGTCGTGAGTCAATCGAAGATGATGAAAGCAGTGGCAGACCATCGACATCGAAAACCGACGAAAACATTGATGGAGTAAAAGAAATGTTAGTCAATAACCGCAAATTAACCATCAGAGAGATAGCGGAGGACTTCAACATTGCCTATGGATCTGTTCAAGACATTTTGGTTAATGATTTGGGCTTCCGTCGTGTAGCCGCAAAGTTGGTGCCAAAAGACCTCAATTTCATGCAGAAAAGAGACCATCGCAAAAGAGATGATTTGCGAGGCTGAATTCGACTCCACATTCATCAAAAGGATCATTACTGGAGACGAGACGTGGGTTTATGAGTACGACACGCAATCCAGACACCAGCCAAGTGAGTGGGGTTCACCAAATGAGCTCACGGTTTTCATGGACACGATGTAGTTCATCATGAATTTTAGCCAGAAGGCCAAACAGTAAACAAAGAATATTATTTGGGCGCTATGAGACGTTTGCGTGAAGCAACTCGCCGAAAGAGACCAGAATTGTGAGCAGAAGACTCGTGGATTTTACGCACAGTCGCACAGTGCGTCATTATTCGTAATTTTTTGACGAAAAATGCAACAAATGCCATCCAACAGCCACCGAATTCACCTGATTTGGCTCCCTGTGACTTCTTTCTGTTCAATCGAGTTAAAAAAAATTACTACGGGGAACGCGTTTCAGCAGCCGAGAGCAAGTAATGGAAAAATCGCAGGCAGCACTGATGCACATACCGAAAACCGAATATAAAAAATGTTTCGAGGATTGGATCAAACGCTGGCATAAGTGTGTTGCAGTCGATGGGGATTACTTTCAAGGGCACAATATAGATTTAGATGAATAAACTTGTATTTTTAATTTTCTGAATAATCCGGGAACTTTTTGATCAAGCTGGTACTCTGTTTTGGTTTAAGGATTGGTGAGTGTTCTATTGGGACCTGATTCATTGAGAGTTAACCCAGACGTCTTGTAAGAAATGGATGTAGATCCTAGATCACTATTGATACACAGACATGTTAATCTTTGCACTGTTTCTAGAGTGCTGTGTGTCCAGGGCTGCCCACTATAGCCAATGAGTTATTTAAGGTTGTAGTTCTCATGTTATCCAATCGCTTTTCTGTATGTGAATTAAGCCATCCAGCTTTTGCTAACGCCTTGCTATATCTTTGGCTTAAAACTTAATTGTACTAGACAGCTAAAAATATTTAGTAATACCCACCACAATGTCACTATATAGGAGCACACCTACTCGTATGTACTATCCTTATTTTTCCAGAAGTCTTAGTAGTTCATTGACGACCATGAACCATAGAAAGAGTAAAAGAACACCACCTAGTCCGTACCTCAACCGACATGTCTCCTAGTTTACTTACTTGCTTACTTAGGTGGCGCCACAGTCCTGGATCAACCTGGGCCTCAGCTAACAAACCCCTCCAACTAGCACGATCTCTCGCCAGCTGCCTCCAGTGCCGCACTTCAAATCTGTTGAGGTCCTTTTGCACTTGCCTGCGCCGCCTTACTCATAGATACGATGGTCCTCTGCTGCCCCGTCTTTCGGGGTTAGAATCGAAGACTTTTTGAGCCCGAACTGTGGTGTCCGTTTCCTCAACATGGCCCAGAAATCTCAGGCGTTGGATTCCAATTTTCAATGGGATTTACCCCTGCAATATGCATGTTTAGAAATCAGGAGCAGGATTCGATCTATGCTCTGATGAAGATGGATGTCAATCAGCCCTTCCAAGATGTCCTCTTTTAGGTATGAAAACCACATCAACCTCTACTCATAAGCTGCAGATATACGAAAAGACTCAACAGCCATTTAAAATGGATTTCGGCAAGAAAAATGCCACCCAATTCTGGGGAATTAAATGAATCAACACTTCTTGAAGTCTTAGTTTTGTTTTGATCGTTCTTTTACTTAAATTCACACGGAAGCCATAATTTAACTAATTAAAAAAATCACGACTGATCATGAACTAGAATTCACAAGGCTTTTGAGCTAAAACATTTTCCCACATCTGCTAAAATTTTGTATTCATGTCAATTTACATTAATGTCAAATTTACATTAATGGTTCCTCATTTCATTTTCCTATTTCTTGAGGGTTTAACTCAAGGAGTGTTCCAAACTGTGGTGGTCATACCGCCCATGATCTAAACAATTTGTAATAGTTTACAGATTTTGTACATTTTTCAAATGGTGCCATGGGGTGTCAAAGGGTGTCCGTACTGTAGAGAATATCACTGGTTATTATAGGGGAAAGGATCCCTTTCACTATCTTTGCACTGTTGTTTCCTATGTTACCGCCAGTCAACACATTTCTTCATAATAGCACGTTTGGAATCACATAGATCCGTTTTTTTTTGATTTCCTTCCTCATGGGTTCTCACTGTTTGGTCCTCTCGTTATAGATTCTAGAAAACATTTGCCGTTTACCATGGTTTGCTAGTTGACAGCATGTGTGTATGTTATCCGTGCTGCTTATTTGCTGTCTCTTATTAACCACGATCCGCAAAGTAGACGTTTGATGGCTTCGACCTCACTTTCACAGCGATGCAAAAATTGTGAATTTACGTGTTTATATTTGTACACTTAGCTATTCGCGAAAGCATTATGCCAAACAGGGATTGTCTAGTCCCGTAGGGAATGCATTCACGAAAATTCACATCTGTAGGTATTTGGCATACTGAATTTCTAATCAGCTCTTATATTCGTCGTTGCCACTCCTGCAATCGACTACGCACACTTTGGAAACTTCGCTGACACATGCTGCGAGGTATCGCGGCTATCTCTTCCTGGATGTTTTCTTTTAATTGGGATATGGTCGTCGATTTATTAAGGTACACACGACTTTTCAGGTATCCCCACAAGAAAAAATCGCAAGGTGTAAGGTCCGGGCTTCTCGGAGGCCATGAGATATCAATTTCTTAGGAAACATTTCTTTGACCACTGGTAAAGTCATATTTGACGTATGGAATTTTGCCCCATATTGTTGCATCCAAGTCCTGCTGTTGTATCCTTCAAATTCATGTAACTGTGGTGTTAAAAACTCTCGAAACATCTTCACGTATTCCATTGAGTTTACAGTTACGTTATTGCTTTGATTATTTTCACAGAAATACGGACTGATTATGCCCTTTGCTGAATGTTCTCATCGCTTCTTCTTGAACGTGGCTGCCCTGTTTGTTTAATATTCGTTGTCGATCTCGTTTGCTCGGACTTCTTGACCCACACTTTGATTAAATTGGACACTCACTTACACGGCATAATCCGTATTCAATTCTAAATAGGCGTCGTACAGTAACGTAGGAATCGTTGTTTTTGTAAAATTGTACCGTGAAGCGGTCCATCGTGACTAAAATTCCATGAATCGACGCACAATTACCCGCCACCCGCGCGCCACTCCTTCTAATAGTTTTTTAAGAAATCAAGTGTTGCTATTTGCAAAAATTTATGGCCCATCCTGTATAATACTAGCTGACCCGAGGGACTTCGTCCCTTCCAATATATGGCGAAAATAAAATAAAAAATAGAAAAATGATAGTATTCAATTGAAGGCTGCATGATGCACAACATTTTTTTTGTTTTCTGCTCCGGAGCGTAAATGAAGAGTGAGTATGGTTTCCCTACTCGGGAACACCCCACATACCATATAGCTGGTCGTGTGAAAAGCATGGCATTGTCAGATTTATGCCGCACACTTCCAGCGACTGCTCGCGTTAGGCGTTCTTCTCCCTTGGACGGCCCTTTCAAAATTCTTACCACTATCACATTGTTCATCACAATCAATCGGTTCCATTGCACAGTTTCGGGGCATGAAGATTTCGTATGACAGATCCAACTTTAAGACACAAATGATGAAGTGGCATGAAAAGCAAATTGAAAGAGTTTAGGAATTCTACTGAATAATTGATGACTTTGTCTTCGTTTTTAACGCGATTGATCGATTTGTATGAACGCAATTCTTCCAGAATTTGATTTCGAATCGCCGAATTCAAATCACTGACATCAATATTTCTCGATGCAATCGTAGTTACGATAATTGTTTACCAATGTTCGGATATACATTAGTGATTGGTTCATCTTTCGTTGAAGTTAATTGGCAAATAGCAGGTGGAATCGATATTAAACCACTGGAATTTGTTCATTTCCGATTCTCAATAGTACTTTGGAGAAAACTTCTGGGGTTTTGTTAGGTTCGGTTCGATCCTGTTGCAGGAACACTCGCATATTCAAACAACGGAATTGTTTTCACGTATCGCCACAAATACGATGACTTGAGACCGCTGTTGATTTCGGAATCACGGGAAGTGTTTGCCAGAAAGTCGTCCGCCAACAGTATCCATCACGCCACCAAAGCGACTATTACTGTTGCGTTTGTGCGTCACCGTGAATTCATCTCATATGATCGATTTACAATTTGTCAACACGTTTGCCATGACTGATTGCTTTGAAATGTTGCAAACAGTATTTTCGTTGATTTGCAGGTTTAATGGAAGCTTCAGTGCTGAATGTGCATTTCTTCCAACTTCCAAAAACGTTGCAGAAATTCCAAGAAATGCTAGAGCCAACGCAATTCCACTTTGAGTACGTATTGCTGCTAATATTAAAGATATCAGGAACGTTTTTCCAGTTAGCAGGGCGCATCAAGGAAAAATAGTCCACCCTTTCCATCAGCGACAGTCCTCATCAGTTGATCCTACACACTCTTTTGCTGTTCATTCAACAGCGGAACATTTGTATACTTGTTGTTGCGAAGTTGTCGTGTCGTAAGTACGTTCGCTGGCATATGAATTTCAGTCAATAGTTTGCCACACATAAACAAACACTAATATTCAATCAGCGCTAACGCTTCATTGCAGATGTAATCATTCGTTTGCAATTCCAAATTCCCTGTCGCGAATCGAAAGCGATGCAAAATGTCTTCTGCGATGCCATCTTTGTACGTATCCCGTATAATTGGAGTGGGTTTGAAGGCTGACATGTCGAAATGATCATAGCGAAAAGTGTACGAACTTGATCGTATAGCGTTTGATTCCAGTGATTGTCGTGGTCAAGCAATTGCAACTGTTGACATGCTTCTCGAAAAGATGCACACACCGTACCATCCACACTCCGCAGTGACACAAATGAAGTTGAACCGCCCACATTAACCAAAAGCAACCGAAGGTAGAAGAAATCGTCGTTCTTTAGAAGAATTCTGTAAATTCGTCCCAATGCATCAGTTGAAAATACACCTGGATATCCATCTACTGGTTGGCCTTGCTCTCTGCGTAACCATTTCTTCGACGATGCATTCCATGTCCTCATTCCATTCAAGTCATCTCCGAGTAAAACAATGTTCTCGTAAACGGATCACGGTAATTGAATTGAATTGAACTGAAAAACGAAATGTGCGCCTAAGGCGCCACCTGTTGAGATTTTTTCGACTTTTCTTTTTTCCTAAACCTTCAAACCCACCAACGAACAAACCCACAGAAGGAAGTATCCAATTTGGTTTTTTTCTCACAGATTTTCGTGTCGTAAAGTTTTTGGGTCCATTTGTCTGGATATACATAAAAGTGCGCCTTGTTAAGCCTTCAACCAAGCCAGTTGGAATTATATCGATGCAAAACCTGATCATAGTTAATACGGCAAATGTTAAAAACTCAGCTGCTTAAGGTATGTGTCAAATCGTGTTTTGTAGACCTTGGACAACCAGCAAAATTTAAGTCCGCACCAGCTCGTCTGGTCGTTTCAATTTTTAGGGGACTTCCTTATAGCATAGCATAGGGTTATTGTAATCCCAATAGTTATTGAGAGGAGTCATAGATCAGTCTTTCAAATATTCCACCAAAAAGACGACGATAAGGCCACTTTAATGCTGAAGTTTTCAATCCATATTTTGTAATGCCAATATTCTCAATCCTTACTTGCAGGTTCTACTACAATAAAACTTTGTTTAGAAGCAAAATGATATTCTAAATTAACTTGGCAGCCTAAAAAGACGGAAACGAATTTCGACCTTCAACACAGTATTTTTGAATCACAGCCCGGACACTGATCTACGCATATCATCTATTGTATTAAATAAACAGGTGTTAAACGTAAAATGTGCTATGAATTAAATATATTCAAAATTATTCAGTCATAATGTCACCAAAAATATGAATAATGTGAATTTATGTCAACGCTGCTAATTTTGTGAAACAGAGATGCACCCCGCCTTTTTGTCTAATTCAAATCACTGAAAACCCATTTCGCATAGTATTGTAGTAATTTTAACGCTAATGGTACTCAATATACATACACCTGGAGAGTTAGAATTCTTAGATGTCGGAATTAGGCAGTAGTAAGAAAAACAAATTATATTTATCAATGGACACTTGTGGAAAATGTTGCTTCGGAAACATTTTTTTGTGAATTCTCGGTTCTCTAAAATTTGGCTCCTTTTACTTGCAAATTTACTGCTGCCATGACTTCCGGCCGTAAACGCTGCAATCTATCTAAATGTTGTTTTTTTTTTTTTCATATTTTATGGCAATTTCTACGCTAAAAAAACATCTCATACTATGTTCCCACCAAACCGAAATCGCGTGGTTTGGATCAACTTTTATGAAACCTCAATAGGCCGTTCCCTCCGAGTTGAAGTGTTTTCAGTGTTTCAGTGTCATTATTTAGAAATATTTTTATTGAAAATATTAACTCTTTGTCCGACTGCCACAATTGTTTTGACACCTAATATTTTGACATCTAAAAATGAACACCAAAATAAACTGAAGTTCACGCTGTAGGCTTGTTCGGTTTGACAACCTCTCACGGTCGGATGAACTCAAGGGATTTCAACTAGATTTCGCCGAAATCGCGAGGTTTCGAAACCAGGAAAATGTATGGTGAAACCTCGGAGGTTTGGAGAAATTTTGGCGGTTTCGTTTGGTGGGAACATATCATCAGATGTAAAACAAAGAATCACTGCTTATCTCGTAGAAAATGTGTGAAATTTACGGGTCAATAAGGCTATTGGTCATAAAAATCTAAAAAAGGAAAATAACAATTAGAGTAAAACTTTTTTTAAATATTCAAGTCTGTTCAAAAAGTATCCGACTTTTACAATATTCATAAAATCAATATATTTTGAGATACAGTTGAAAATTTGTGATTTTTTGCTGCTCGGTTTTTCAGTGTTCTACTTTTGACAGCTCACGAGTGATTTGTGATATATGTCAAAGTCAAACATGCTCAGTAAACATTGCCATTTCATCATGGAAAGACTTACACCCGAGCAACGCTTACAAATTATTGAATTTTATTGTCAAAATTCGTGCTCTGTGAAAAATGTTTTTAGCGCACTTCGACCATTTTCGGTCGTCTTAATCGAGCTGCTGAGCAAGCAATTCTAGCCAATAGCAGCAATTTCCCGCTATTGAACATTAAGCCATCTACCCGTATGCGTAGAGTGCGTACAAAGGAAAATATTGCTGCTGTCTCGGCTAGTGTTAATGAAGACCGTGATTTGTCTATTAATCGCCGTTCGCTGGAATTGGCATTGTGTTACTCGACTAAAACCTTACAAAATACAGCTCGTGCAAAAACTGAAGCCGAACGACCGATTTTCGGTGAGTGGGCCGCAGAAAAACGTTAGCTTTTTCATCGAAAAATTGTCTTCATCGACGAAGCTCATTTCTGGTTGAATGGGTATGTTAATAAGCAAAACTACCGTATCTGGTCCGATAATCGATCTAAGGTTATACAAGATTTGTCAATGCACAAGAAAAAATGTGCTGTTTGGTGCGGTCCGGTTTATGGTCCGGCGGAATCATTGGTCCGTACTTTTTCAAAGATGACCGTGAGAACAAGGTTACCATCAATGGCGCCCACTATCGTTCAATGGTTTCGGCCTTTTTTTGCCCGAGCTGAACCTGGTCGACATGTGGCTTTAGCAAGACGGCGATATATGTTACATAGCACGCGAATCGATGGACCAAATGAGAAATGAGTTCGGTGAGCAATTTATCTCTCGTTTTGGACCGGTGAATTAGTTGGCTAGATCGTGCAATGTGACGCCTTAAGACTATTGTGAGGATACGTCAAATCACTCGTCTATGTCAAGAAACCAGCATATAACCAGAAGCAATCCAATATGCTCGAAAAAATTATTCGAAATTGGACTCTCCGTATGGATCACTTAAAACGTAGTCGTGGTCAACATTCACATGGAATAATCTTTCAAAAGTAAATGGCAAGCATTGATTTATCAAGTCAAATAAAAGTTTTATACACTTTTGAAATTTTCCTGTATTTTTTTGACAATTGACATCACCCATTATAAGACTAATCCCCTTCAAATTACTCCCTCTGAGCTGCTACTTACTTGTACCAAAGGTTCTGCCACTGCAGAATGATGTCTTCCTCGGTCTGAAATCTGGTCCCTTTCAAAGGCATTTTAAGATTGGGAAAAAGCCAAAAGTCGCAGGGAGCAAGGTCCAGAGACTAAAGATTTGGCGAACCACATATCACAGGTATGTTGTGTTTGGTTAAGAAAAACGACGAATTATGTGTGAAGAATGAGCAGATGCGTTATCGTGATGGAAGTCGAAAACTGCTATTTGACCACAGTTCGCGGGTTGAATTTCATTGCATCAAGAAGGTGGGGCAGAAGCTCTCAAAATCGTAATTGGTGAAGAAGTGCCGTGTGGGGCGTACTCATGATGAGCCATATCGCTGGAGTCAAAAAAGATAGTCGGCATGACTTTCACTTTGCCGCGGATCTGCTTTGCTTTTTTGGGCCTCAGTGATGTGGATATTGCTTCCATTGTAATGGCTTTTATGGGTCAACTCTTAAGTGCAACACTTATCACCCGTGATCATTGTGATCAGAAAGTTGGTAACAGAGTTCACAGCCTCCAGCTTGCCCTGTGCAACATTCACACGAAGTTGTTTGCTGAGACCCTGCTGAGGACCAACTTTGCATTTAAAATGGAAACAATGAATTCAACTCTAATGCTATCCTCGTCAGTAAATTCTCTGACTGTTATTCAACGATGCTGCGTCTCCAGACTCCAGGGTCCATTGGTGATCAATGACAATCTCGATTTTGGATGGCTGCTCTCCATCTCTGAAGCGGTAGTACCACTCCTTTATCTGTTTAGTGCCCATTGCTTCATCGAAAATCACTTTTTCAACTTCCCGGATTGTTTCCACTTGAGAGTCTCCAACTGAAAGATCTGATGCAGTAACGTTGTTTAACTTTTTCTTTCCCAAAATTAAAACCGACGATTGTTACTTGCACGTACTCTCTCTTGAACGCCGTGGCGGCCACTGAGTGGTCATATGTTCGTGAAATAAATTTAACATGCGCATTAGGTGAAGCAAAAATCAGTCTTTCAGTTGCCCGACCCGCATGCGTTCAACATTGAAAGTGAAGGTACGCGCCTCTAGTCTTACAGCCCTCCGATTGTGGTCAGGGACCAAAACGAAATCCAATGAAATCAGTCTTCACATCAGACTGCATTCAGAGAAGCCTTATATTCTACAACTAACTTGGAGTGGTGAGATGATTCTGCATCGCCTTAAGCGAAGCTTGGATTTCGCTGCAGACTACAGACGCAGATACGAGTAAATCTAACCTGCACCAATCCTTCACATTCTTCATTACCATATCAAGGCAGCGTTTATCTTCGCTTAAAAGACCGACGCATGTTTTTCTAACCAGAAGTGACATCTAAAGTTGCTGCCCTTCCAAAAAGACACCAGCGCCGCATTCTATATCAGTTTTGGAGCCATCCATAAAGGCCTGTCTATATTCCTTTCCCGACTCAGATTCTGGTTGAAACTATTCTCTGTACCCTTAATAGGGAAATTCAATTTCAAATTTTCTCAGCAACAGGACTTCTAGTTGCATCAGATGACATGTCCACAAGACGAGAGTCATAGGACCATCGGCTCGCAAGGTGCTGTGCATGTTATACCACAGACCAGTTCTTTTTAAACGAAAGATGACTTTGAGAGTGCAGGCTACAAAATGAATATCATCGGGAGGGAGAATCACCAAAGCATCAAGCAGACCTGCCATAAATTCGTAGAACTTATCCTTCAGAGTGAGGTTGTTACCTGATATAGCCCTTGTAGCTATCACCAAATTGCCTCCTTTTAAGGCGACAAGGTTCATGAAGTGGTTTCTGTTAATCCCAGCTCATAGTGTTTTTGTGTACGAGCAGTTGTGGACGTTTTCCTCATCCTTATGAAAGCCTGGCCTGGTAACTAAATAATCCTGACGAATTTCTGACTGCCTACGATTATTAGCTCTGAACATCACAGTTCCACTATTTTGAAAGTCGCCTATTGTACTGTGTGACTTTTAACGAAGATGGACATATCCTCATGTGATAGATCCAATACTTTTGCCTGATTGGAATCACCACATCTACTAATGCACTTGGAAAACGCTTCAATAGTTTGGTATTCCCAAAGATATTGTAGGATGAGGTCTCTCTGAGTATATTTCTTAGAACATTTTCCAATATTGAGCCACCAGTATGGAATGCTATTGTCAAATACGACATCGTTTATACCCATCCGCCTAGGTTAGCTAATTGATCAAAAACTACTTTCAGGATATCACTGTCGATTGTTTTTGTTTGGGGCTGCTAATCTGGACTTGTGGTGGATGAACCACAACCAGAACAAAGCTCTCTTTCACCAAATCACTAGACAAATCTAAAATTTTCAATTTCATGTCAACTTAGCAGATTCGCTAACAAACAACGCTAACCAATACTACAACGTAAAATTTGAAATCCTTCGATGATGAGGAGAAGGAGTCCATCTATGGACGTGTCTTTGCCGTAACCGGTCCGGTCGTAACAGCAGAATGTATGTCTAGATCAGCTATGTACTATACAAGTTGGTGCGTGTCGACTACTTCGCACTAGTGGGTGAAATCATTCGTGAAAGTGACACGGCCACCATTCAGGTATATGAAAAAACATCTAGCGTCACTGTCGAAGATCTAGTGTTGCGTACTGGTAAGCCACATTTAGTTGAATTAGGTCCCGATATTATTGGCAGCATTTTCGATGGTATCCAACGTCCATTGAAAGACATCAATGAGCTGACCAACTCCGTTTACGAGTACATTCCAAAGGGTGCACGCTCTATTCCGTTCGGTTGAATGGGAATTCAATCCACTCAGCGTGGAAGTTGGATCACGATTACCGGAGGTGATTTGTGCGGCTTGGTACATGAAAGCACTCACGTCAAGCACAAGATGACCGTTGGACCCCACACCAAGGGTACTGTTCGTTGTCAAGGACGTTGTCTTGGAAATCGAAGCCGATGGAGAGATCAGCAAACACAGTATGTCGCAAGTGTGTCCTGTACGTCAACCACGTCCAGTTACTGGTCAACGTGTATTTAATTTGCTGTTCCCTTATATTTAAGATGGTAGCACTGCCATTCCCGGAGCTTTCGGTTCTGGTAACACTGTCATCTCGCAAGCCTTGTCCACGTACTCCAATTCGGATGTTATCGTCTACGTCGGTTGCGGAGAATGTGGTAACGAAATATCTGAAGTATTTCGTGATTTCTCAGAGTTGTCAGTTGAAATCGATGGTGTCACCGTATCTATCATGAAAAGTACCGCTCTTGTTGCCAACATATCTACCATGCCTGTCGCTACTCGCAAAGGTTCCATCGACACCCTTATCACTTTGTCCGAATACTTCTGTGATATCGGTTACAATGTATCCATGATGACTGATTTTACCCCTCGTTGGGCTGAGGCTCTTCGTGAAATTTCATTCCTGCCGATTCTGGTTACTTGGTTGCCCGTTTGATATCCTCCTACGAACATGCTGGTCGTGCCAAGTGTTTGGGTAACCCAGAACGTGAGGGTTCCATTTCCATTGTCAGTGCCATATCACCTCCCGCTCGTGATTTCTCAGATCCTTTCACGTCTACTACACTCGGTGTTGTACAGGTGTTCTGGGAATTGGATAAGAAACTTGTCCAACGTAAACATTTCCCATCCACAACTGGCGCATTTCGTATAGTAAATACATGCGTGTCTAGATGATTTCTATGACAAGAACTTTGGCACTTAGGACAAAGATCAAGGAAATCCTACAAAAGGAAGAAGATCTTTCTGAAATTGTACAACTCTTCGAGATCATTATCGAGGCTGCCAAACTGTTCAAAGATAATTTCCTACAAAAGAACTCCAACTCTTCACATTCGAGCTTCATTGTTACAAATTCTACAAGAGAGTCGGTATGCTGAGGAATACCATTGCCTTCTATCTTCTACGATATGGCCCTGCATTTAATTGAATACACCGCTCAGTCAGTTAATAACATCACGTGGTACGTGATCAGGGAGGCCGTGGACAACAATGTGTACCAACTGTCTTCTCCATGAAGTTCAAGGATGGTGAAGCCAAGGTCAAGGGCGTCTTCTACCAACTGTACGAGGACTTACAACAAGCCTTCAGAAATCCGGAAGACAAAACCACTTGAAGCCTTTGTCATTTATATTGTTAAATATAAAATTGCCTAGGTCCGCAAATTGTAAATTAAATGCCAAAAATGTCCTTGTTGTTGCCCAATCCATTTACTTGCACCTAAGCAGCAACAGCAACTTATTTTCTTTTATGTGTTTCCACACTTTATTCTCGTCCGTCACAAAAATGTCCTTCCAAATAAAGTGAGCATATGAGGTCCTCAAATGTATGTTGCTCAGTATTAAACGCACCGAGGAGTGATTCCATCGAATTGCTTACAAGCCAATTGTACTTGTACTTTGAAAAATAAATGAAACAATTAGCTTCCTCAGGCATACTCGTATTTTTTTTTGCTGCTTTTTCCGAGATATACACCTAAATTGAAAGGATATGCAGCATTACTAGACCTGAGAGCACCTTTAGTAATAAAGCATGCTGCTCGTTGCACATCAGTGTATAAATTTGAGGTCTTGGTTTTGATTTAGGATGTCTTACTATGGCGCATTGGTGATCGCGGTGATCGACAGAAGCGATACCGACGGTTCCATTACACCGGAACGGTGGCAATTGGTCAAGTTGAAGCTCTCGAGCAACTTCTTGGCCATCATGCGGGAGAACCCAGGACCACCTCCTATCACAAGCGACGCTGGCTGGCACCAAGGCCATGTCAAGCTCATCGCTTGCTCCAACCAGAGATCTCTCGATCTCTTCACCAAGGCCATCGATGGTTTAGGAGAGGTTTGGCCAGGTGCAAAACTCGAGGTCGTATCTAAGGAAGACATTCCTAGTAGACCTCGAACTCGTACCTGGATTCCAGCCGAACCCTCCTCTCCAGAAAATATCCTGGAAATCATCCGGCTCTGCAACCCGACTCTTCCGACTCATGACTGGAAAGTCGCGAAACTGGAGGAACTAAGGGGTTCTTATAGATGCGCGTTAATTGTGATCAATAAGGAATCATTTAATCCTCTGGCGCAGACGAAAGGCATGATTCGGTTCGGATTCGAGTCCATTCACTTAAGGGTGTACAAAAAGGATGAGCTGGATGCTGATAAGCAACCTCCTCCTCCTTTAACACCTGATATCACAACCTTGGATCTTGGAGCGTCGATATCCTTTCCAGAATTGGATAGCGACGACTCCAATCTGTCCGAGGTGACTACCAAGCCGTCGGTCTCCTCTTCTGACACATTGTCGGAAATGGAAACCGATGACGAAGCAATCAGAGGTTCTACACGATCAGAGATAGAAGATGAGCTCTTGGGCACATCTTCAGAATCGGAGGACCTCAACAACACCGTGGTGGAGGCGACTCTGGAAGACTGTAGCAATGATACGGTTTCTCCAGATTAATCTCCACCACTCAAAAAAGGCTTCGGCCGCACTCATTCTGCGTCTTTCTAAAGGCGCAGAAGACATAATTTTAATCCAGGAACCATGGATTGCAGAAGGCGTGGTTCGTGGACTTAGGACACCCTCATACGTTCCGCTCTATACAAGAGACAAAGGTAAGATTAGAACTTGTATATTAGTGAAACGTAGCCTTAATGTATTTCTACTTCCCAACCTCAGTGACCCCGACCTAACCGTTGCCAGATTAGAGACTGCCAAAGGCTCTTACTGGCTGGCATCGGCTTACCTTGGCCACGACCAAGTGGGCCCTCTCCCTGGTGATAACCTAGAAAGGGTGGTACTGGAAGCGGGAAGGCAAAAAACTGGCCTCATAATCGGATGCGACGCTAACGCACATCATACGGTATGGGGCAGTACCGACATCAATGATAGAGGTGACTCACTTTTAGATTATATTTTAAGTACTAACCTCTTAATTTGCAATATTGGCAATGAGCCCACTTTCATAACAAAAAACCGACAAGAAGTATTAGATATTACTCTTGTCTCCGACAGCATCACCCAAAGGCTAACAAACTGGATGGTATCGTCTGAACACTCCTTTTCAGACCATAGATACATCCAATTCAGTCTGAGTGATGCTCCCCCCAGCCAACCAGCTTTCCGGAACTACCGGAAAACTGATTGGACAAAATATAGAGGAATACTGTCGGAAACGTTATCCTCTAAACTATCAAGTCCCCCGCGTGACACCAATGAGCTCGACATGAAAATCAGGGAATTTACTCTGACTCTCAATAAGGCTATGGCCGCTTCCTGCCCTCTTATTCAACCAAGAGGCAAGAAAAAGCCACATTGGTGGACATCGGCACTAGGACTGCTCAGAAACACCTGCAGAAAACTTTTCAACGCAGCAAAAAGCACAAGAAAAGTGACCGACTGGGACTCATATAAAGAATCCCTCAAATTATACAAAAAAGAACTGAGGAAGGCAAAGCTAAAATCCTGGAGGTCATTCTGCGACAAAATTACAGAAACCTCTGAGGCTTCGCGGCTAAGAAAAATCCTCTCCACAAATCCTATGATGCCCAGCTGTTTGAAAAAAACCGATGGCTCTTGGACAACCTCAAGTGATGAATCACTCAACCTGCTTCTGGACACCCACTTTCCAGGTAGCTCCCAACTCGCGGCCAGTAGCAGCCCAAACAAGCCTACTGCAACCGTGACCAAAATTCATGGTCTGATTACGAGAGACAAACTGCTCTGGGCGCTGCATAGCTTCAAACCATACAAGTCTGCTGGTCCGGACGGTATTATTCCTGCCGAGCTACAGAGATCCTCAGATATTATTCTACCAGTGTTGGAAAATATTATGAGGAGCAGTGTAGAACTTATCCACATTCCACTGTTATGGAGAGAAGTCAATGTAGTATTCATTCTCAAAGCTGGAAAATGTTCTCATGTAGTCCCAAAGGACCTCAGACCTATAAGTCTATCATCATTCCTTGTGAAAACTTTAGAACGACTGATTGATATCCATATTCGAGCTAAAGTTGATCCAAGACTTCAGTCTACGGCTCAACATGCCTACTGTAAAGGAAAGTCGGTGGAAACGGCTTTGCACTCTCTGACTAGCCACATCGAACGATCCCTACAATATAAGGAGTACACAATGGTTGCTTTCCTCGACATAGAGGGCGCCTTTAACAACGTCAACACATCCGCAATCACGACTGCGCTGTCAACTCTGCAGGTAGACGGCTCACTTGGGGAGCTGATTAATCTAATGCTAACAAGCAGGATAATCAACTCCAAACTGGGTGAGACTTCTGCTAAAAGATATGTCAGTAGGGGTACGCCGCAAGGCGGTGTCCTCTCCCCCCTTCTCTGGAACTTAGTGGTTAACGAACTACTGATATACCTGGAAGCGGGTGGTAGCAGAGTGATTGCCTATGCGGATGACGTTGCCATAGCCGTCTCAGGAAAACATCTAAATACCATTAAGGAACTCCTCCAAGTAAATCTTAACAGATTAACCTGCTGGGCAGATCGCTGTGGATTGGGAATAAACCCCCATAAAACTGATCTTGTCCTCTTTTCTAGGAAATATAAAATTCCAATCATAGACCCTCCTTCAATAAACGGTACCAGTTTAGCTTTCTCCGATACAGCAAAATATCTGGGTCTCATTTTTGACAGGAAACTAAACTGGAAACCTAACATTCAAGAAAGAGTCAATAAAGCTACAATAGCTTTATTCTCTTGCAAGAAAGCCATTGGGAACAAATGGGGCCTTCAACCTCGCATAACCCACTGGCTATACATCTCGGTCATAAGACCGATACTCACTTACGGGGTGGTTGTCTGGTGGACGGCCTTGGAAAATGCAGTCAACTGCATTAAATTAAGCAGAGTCCAAAGAACAGCATGTCTATGCACAAGCGGAGCCTTGCGGTCTACCCCCTCTGCTTCATTAGATATTCTGCTTCACTTGACACCCCTCGACATTTTTAGCAAGCAAGTAGCTGCGACTGCAGCTATTCGCCTTAAAGCGACTAAACAGTGGACAAATAATTCATTTGGCCACGCCAACATTCTTAATACATTAGGAATCCTCACAGAGAACACCGATTACACCATACCTGAACTTTGGTTTGACAAAAACTTCCATGTAAGCTTCCCCTCTAGATCATTCTGGGAGGAGGATGCTTTCATGGAGGACAAGTCAATCCATCTCTACACAGATGGATCTAAAACCTATAGCGGAGTTGGTGGCGGTGTTTTCTCAGATAAGCTAAATCTAAGCCTCTCTTTCCGCCTTCCAAATCACTGTAGCGTGTTCCAGGCGGAAATTTTGGCGATTAAAGAAGCTCTGTCCTGGCTGAAGAAAAACGTGATATCTGCAAAGGAAGCAGATAGTCAGGCCGCCATCAAGTCCCTGGACTCGGTCTCATTATATTCTAAAACCGCCCTTGAATGCCGGTCATCTTTCATGGAGATGGCAGAGCAGTTCAACATTCACCTTTGTTGGGTGCCGGGCCACAGAGACATTCCAGGGAACTGCAGAGCCGATGAACTCGCCAAAATTGGAACCACTCTACCTATCCTACCGGACAAAGGTAGTATAGGTATACCAATCGCTACGTGCAAACTAACACTAAAGCTAGATGCCAATAAAAGAACAGACCTTAGGTGGACTGCTGGACAAACATGTCTAGCGACCAAACAGACTGGCCAAGGCTGGATCTGAGTCGATCTAAGTGTCTGATCCTTTTAGATAGGAAACATCTCAGCGCCATAATAGGTGTCATTACTGGACACTGCCTCATAGGCAAGGACGCAAGAAGGCTTGGCGCTTTTACTAACGATTTCTGTAGAAGCTGCATGGACGAGGAAGAGGAGGAGACAATCCCCCACTTACTCTGCACATGCCCAGCTCTCTCTCAGAGAAGGAAGCTTCACTTAGGAGCTTTCTTCTACAACGACCTAAACGATCTAGAAAAAATAGACGTTAACAGTCTCCTACGCTTTATTAAAAGCTCAAACTGGTTCCAGTAGTAAGAAGATCATAGATCCACGTGGCATCACAATGGGCCAATAGGCCTAAGTGGGTTGGTATTTCCAGCAGCCACTCTTACCTAACCTAACCTAACCTACTATGGTGACAACGGGAGGAGTGTACAGCCTATGGATGACCTCTGGGGATAGTCTCCATTTGTTACCACAAATTCTTTGAAATGCGTGTACATCTGTTGATATCTTAGTTCTCCGTTCAATATTTAGGATCCAGTTGAGCATATTTTTAGGGATTGAAACAAGACATCTGGCGCTTATGGAAAGCTTCAGTATCGAACTGTGCTACCAGCGGTATTCTTCTGTTAGTAAATAATTCCAAGACCACAGAACTAACTAATTTTAGTAAGCCATTTGAGACGGTTTATACATAGCATATCGTTCAATGTCTAATACCCAGACCACATGCCATCATCAGCATTAGCCACAGCCAGTATCTATTGCTGAATTCTCAGATTATTTTTCCAGTAAATCATTTAAGACTAATAGCCACGATAACTGTAACAAAATACCCTCTTAAGGAGCGCCACTTATGGTGGTGGCAGAGAATGCAATGTTCGCTAAACTTAAAGGCTGGTACACTACTTTGAAGCGTCACCACAATCCACCTCACGACTCGTCTAGCCCTTTTGGTTTTAAAGAATTCTTTCTCAATTGAATGTGGCTTGATACACGAGTAACAAAGGGGAACTTCTGTGTGTCTGCGAAGGATATTTTAATTTGATAGACCCCTCTATAGCAGCTTTCACACCGAGTACTACACAGTGTCCAGTAACGTAGGAATACTGGCTACTTGAAATTCCTGTGATACTGATTCGATCAGCAATAAATTTACTAAGCAGGTACTCCTGAGTCTCTAATAGAAATGTATTTGATAATTATGGGTCTGGGCTTTTTGGTCCTTAATTGATTTGCACCCTTATAACCTTATGCACCCAAAGTATATGTTAACTGTCACTAATGTGATGTGCAATTTTTTCTTTAGCGACATGATCGGCAGAATGTCATCTGGACCTGCTGTTTTATGGGGTTCAAATCTGTCAATCGGCAGCGTGATCCTGTCCTGTAGAACATCGTCATCGAATCAACGTATCCACAGTCAAGCTTTACACCAGTTCCATTCTCAATACACATGGGGAAGTGTTAGGCGAGAGCCAACATAGTCCTTGATCGAATGCAACTTTCGAAGCTCACTTATTGCCTCAAGTTTTTGTGCAGCTAGACATGTCAGACATGCTGAGGTACATTCCGAACCTGCATTCTTCTTCTTCACATGCTTGGTGACTTAGAAATTTAGAATCTGTCGTTATCATCAGCTCTAGACCGGCACAAGTTCAAACTTAAATGTATTCTAATGCTAGTCAGGCTTCAGGGAAGTTTTCATCAACTGTGCCCCATTAGCTGCCCATTACACTTTAATCCACCATCTCACGTATATCACATCACTATCTCACGTTGCCTTCTCCACCGAGATGAGCGGTATATTAATCTTTTCTTTCTTTTTTCCTTCGAAATTTATTTTCGGATTGCGCAAAATTACATTACAGCTTTGCTGTGCTGTGGGGGTGACTCCTATTCCGATTCCGATTCCGGCAAAATACGACAAAATGTGTGTATAATCTTTATGGGCGCTTTCCTGTTCACCAGAATTGGTGCCCCTTTACGCTGCCTGAGATACGTGTGGATGCGTGAGCGTGTATCTGTTTAGAGCAGTATTTCCCGTTTGACAGACTTTACCAGCGTGTAATCTCAAAAATCCTAAAAGTCATGCATTAGCAATAACGAAGCGATAAGGGCCAAGGACAACGAAGCGAAAATGAACACCCAAAGAGGATAGGATACGACATTCGTTTATGAATTACGAAAACCTATTCCCCGCCGACCGACGTCAGCCACCCTAATTGTCACCCTCTAAGATCCATCTTTCTGTCATATCTAGACGGTGTTAGTGTGTGGCTGTGCTTATAAATGTGCTCTTTTAACACTCAACCGTCTCGTAATGGGAGATTTATGTTTGCCTAACATGTCTTTCTTCTATTTTCGTCATGTTCGTCGCACATGACACGTCTCACTAGTACTTTGAGATCCTTAAATGGTAAACCTCTTTAGTTTTTACACAGAGAAAATAGAGATATATGGATTGGTTTATTCCCATACATACAGACGGATGCACATAAACTTCAAGCCAATCAACTAAGCTGCCTTAGTGTCAATGGATTCGTCGATTTATGTCCAATGCGGCAGGCACTTATACCAAAGCTAACTAAATTCCTGTCTTGAAGCGATGTGTCTTTGGGGGACCCAGCACAGTCGTTCCAATAGACCAGTTCTGACCAGAGACAGAGGATGGTCCGTGTAAGGAGCAAGTTAATCAATTTTAAAAGTGAGATCCAACTCCAGTGTGGAATAGATGCGGCAAAGTGCCTGTCATACTCGTGTCTTCTAAAGACGACGTGGATAAGTTAATATTCTCTCTGTGAGATTTGCTCTTTGAAGGGTGCTCCCCAGTAGGACACAAATGATAGCTGAATGGATGCTAGATGTATTGTGGTGTGGACCTATATTGACGGATATAATTAGTCGAATTTAGCGATATGTAGGAGTACCGTGATATTGGTCCTGGTGATTGATTTTTCATCACAGTCACAACATGACTGTGAGTGGATGCTAAGTTAAGCGACATACTCGTAGTAGAAGTGGTTCAGAAGGAATTAAAAGTGATGAATCAGTGTTCACTTCGAACTCAAGCGTATGTTCAGTAGTCTGTTTGCTTGTGCCTGAGATTGATGACACATTTTTTGGAATAAATCCCTGATAAAGGCACGTGGATTGACTTTCTCCATTCATCACCTCATGGTTATTTAGCTGAATTGTGCAGCTTCATGATGTCGTTTATTTGAAAAAAAAAAAAAAAACCATCCGTCGAACTCAATATGACTCAAAGGATTTCTTGATTTGAAAGTGTTTTCACGTGTATGTCTTGATTATGAGCGCTTTCCATCATCTCACCTTCTTTGTGGTAAATGCCACAAAGCTTTTTCACTGCCGTATGTATCAATCAAATTCGTTGGGATTATACTCGCTTCTGGAGCAATATTTAGATAAAAATATTTAAGTGCATGCAATGAATATGTCTTCCACATTTTGAAAAGACGTTTGCTGGCCTTAGACGGAAATAAAATAGACTGCAACTCTTTTAACATTTGCAATCAGTTCATGATCTACAAAACTAAATCAAAAACTATGCAACCTCTAACCCACAACGACACCCATGAATCTGTATTGCACACAGTCTGGCTTCGTCTTAAATAAAAAATAATGATGTTAAAATGAACAAGAAGTTTTGAAGGCCAACAAAGTATTGCATGATTTGGCGTACTCAGTGGAATGAACCATTTTTCAGAACTGCTTGACTAATCAGACCTGTTGAACTGCAGTAGAAGCATTCTCACGCCGTTGAAAGCCACTGTTCACTTGAAATTCTGGCTTTAATCCGTAAAAATAGCAATTGGAAGCAAATGTCGCACTTTAGATATAAAATCTGTCTTACAGTTTACCAATGTAACAGGTGGTTCAAGCAGTCCCGAGGCTAACATATAACTTGATTCATCATCATATTCTGCTTCTAAAGTTATACAATCATTCCAGCGCCACTCTAACACTTCTCTACCTTTCTTATAGAACGATTTGTCCAACCCTTCAAAATACGCTTCAGATTCGGAGATCACACTCTACATTGGAACCATATCTCTTTCCAGCGAGCATTTTTTGAAGTTTGCGAACAGGTGATAAGAATCATCGTTCAAACAGCTCCAAATAGCGTTCTGCATCCCGTTCAGCTTGTTGTTTTTGATTAACTATGACCAAACGCGTTACCAACTTCTAAAACAGCTTTCGCATACCCAAATATTCGTGCAAAATATGATGCATATCTTTACGATGTCAGCTATTTCACTCACATTTATGGTTCTTTAAAACGAATTTTTGGATTGTTTTGACAATCCATTTGGCGCCTAGAGCATCATTTGTGTCTGTACGACCGCGTTTGAATTCAGCAATCCAGCGACAAATAGGTTTCGACGGAGGAGATTTCTTATAACATTATTCAAGCCTATTTCCCATCAAATAACAGTAATTTATCAACGTCCAAAACTCTCTTTGAAAATATTGTGATAACCACTTAAATGTGAGCAGCGACATCTAGCAGAAAATGTCGAAGACCAGAAGATTTCGATATTGGAATAACAAAGTCTCGACTGGAGAGTGGAATCGAATTTTCTAGCAAATTGGAAATTGTATGGGACGCTGGATGGCGAGGATTGTTCTAGAAGTATGTCATTCGAGTATAAATACCAGCATCCCGAAGGTATGCAAATCAGTTCTAAAGTGAAATTTGAAGTGTTAATTAGGAGAAGTGATTAAGTGGCTTAAGTAAAAGATAATAAAAGTATAAGTGGTTGGGGAATTGGATTGTATTGAGAGAAACATTTAAATAGTGAATTGTAACTGTACTGAATAAAGCGATTTCTATAGAGAAGAATAAGTTCTATCATTTGTACCCACACAAACATTTTACATTGGTGTCAGAAGTGGGATAGGACTTATTGTGTGTAAAAAAAAAAACAAAAAAAAAAACAGTGTTGTCTGACTATTTGAAAAAGCTAGAATGGGTCGAAAACTATTGCAGTTGACCCTTGTCCAACTCAAATCCGAGTTGAACAAGAGAAGCCTCAGCGCCAGTGGAGGAAAAAGTGACCTGGTGCTCCGACTTCAGGAGGCTTTGAACAACGAGGGACATGATCCTGATGCATATTCCTTTGATGTTGACGAGGATGAACAGACAAGTACCGGCAATGACATGGCTGCAATGATGCAACTCCTCTTATTAAAAATGGACGAACAGAAGAACAGTCTCGACCAACAAAAGAAAAATCTGGAAGAACAAAAGAATAGCCTCGAACAAAAGCTGGATGAACAAAAGAAAAATCTAGACGAGCAGAAGAGTAGCATTGAACAAAAAATCGACGAACAAAAGAATAGTCTAGAACAAAAACTGGAAGAACAAAATAACGTTCTACACCAAAAGTTCGAAGAAATCGATAACAAATTTGAAAGAATAGAGAAGAATGTTGGCGAAAAATTCGAACAAATGGACAGCAAAGTTGAGCAACTGGCAAAGGAGCTCGACACAGTGCGAAAACAGAAACTGCGAGAATGTTCTTTAAGCGGTCCAAGGAGAAAAGAGTTGAAGCCTCCCTCATTCGATGGCCAGACTTCATGGTCTACTTATAAGAAGCAGTTTGAAATGGCTGCCTGTGCAAATGACTGGGACAATGAGGAAAAGTGCTTTGCCCTAACAATGGCCTTGCACGGTCCTGCAGCAGAATTGCTGCAAACAGTAAACATCGAAAAGCATAAAGATTATATGACTTTAGTACAGGCTATCGAGAAACGGTTTGGGGATAGCCACATGCAGGAGGTCTACAAGGTCCAATTGCAAAGCCGAACGCAGCAACGAGGAGAAACACTGCAGCAGCTCCAAGCAGACGTGAGTAGACTTGCACATCTGTCATACCCCACCGCAGGCCAGGAAATTATCGACGAAATGGCAAAAGATGCGTTTATCAGGGGAATTGCAGATTCGAAGCTACAGTCAGCAGTAAGGATGGCCGGGAAAAGAACCCTTGCTGAAGCACTTGCCTTCGCTCTGGCGATGGAAGCAGCCAATCAGGCTTCCAGGGGAACACATTTCGTCAGGGAAGTAGCATCTGTCGAATGTTCCTGCACAAGAATTAGTGCCGAGGAACGAGATACTCGACGGGATAGACGAATAATGCGCTGCTGGAATTGCAATAAAATAGGACACCTTCAAAGGCAGTGTAAAGAACCGGTGCGACGAAAAGACTGCCCTCACTGTGGTGACAAGCAAATAGAGGAAGAAACCCGCAGAAACAGCTATCAAGAAGCCGGCCAACCTTCCCGAAGCCATCAGTCGGGAAATGCTTAAGCACCAACTTCGCGGGGCAGAAGTTGGTAGCAGGAGTCGACGGCCCCAGGACCATCATCCAAGTCTCGCTAGCAAAACGACGCAGCGAAAGCCTTCTAGTAGAAGTAGTCAGTGGAAAAGAAAAATGGATGGCAACAATAGACACCGGTGCCACGGCCTCAATCATCAGGAGGAATCTTGTGCAGAAGTCTTGGCTGCATAACACTAGCAGTTGCAGCTTGCGAACAGCTACAGGAGCAACGATTAAGGTATATGGTGAAGTCCGCATAAAAATCAAACTGGCCGGAATAACATTCACTCACGCGTTTCTGGTAGCTGACATATGTGACGAGTGCATCATTGGTACAGACTTCATGAGAGAACATGGACTTGTAGTCGACTTGGGGGCACAAACCCTGAAATACGGAAACATGGAGATACCAATGATATACGGAAACGCCAATACCTCAGTCTCAAATGTCGTCATCTGCAGCAATCAGAGTCTAGAGCCTTTGTCAGAAGCAATTTTGTGGGCAAAAGTGGAAGGTGGTCCTGGTAGCCACCGATTCTATTTGATGGAGCCAGAAAAGAAAAGAGACTTCATGGTGGGAAAGACCTTAGTGGAGCCAAAGAACAACATGGTCCCTGTAAGGATTCTAAATCCAAAGGCATTCAGTGTAAAGGTGAAAAAGGGGGAGATAGTGGGAAAATGCGTACCTGTTGAGGCTATATCGACCACAACGGAAAAAAAGGGTGCAAAACCGGTCACAACAGTTCAGAGCATAAAAATCAAGAACAAAATTCTCAGCCTCTGTAATCTGGACGAAGATCAGCGAATCCTGGCAGAAAAACTAATCGGTGAGTACGCTGATATATTTGCTACACAAGACGGAGAATATGGACGTACGCATATTGTTCAACACCACATTGACACCGGAGACGCTCGACCAATCCGTCAACCTGCAAGGCGTCTTCCATTGGCAAAGCAAACAGAAGTTGCCGAAATGATGTCGAAGATGAAAGCTGAGGGAGTGATTGAAGAATCGCAAAGTCCGTGGGCATCTCCAGTGGTCCTCGTGAAGAAGAAAGATGGCAGCACGAGATTTTGTGTAGACTACCGACGTCTCAATGATGTCACTAAAAAGGACAGCTACCCACTTCCGAGAATCGATGACACTTTGGATATGCTTTCTGGAGCGAAATGGTTTTCAACACTTGACTTGAAGAGCGGTTACTGGCAGGTAGAGATAAATCGTGCGGATCGTGAGAAAACTGCCTTCACTACAGGAAGCGGTCTTTGGCAGTTTGCAGTGATGCCGTTTGGACTGTGCAACGCTCCGGCCACCTTCGAGCGACTAATGGAACGAACATTGCAAGGACTCACCTGGAAAACCTGCCTAGTATATTTGGACGACGTTATCGTCATAGGTAAGACGTACGAGGAGCACCGCGAAAATCTAAAAGAAGTGTTTGAGAGGCTACGAAGTGCTCATTTAAAGCTCAACCCGGAAAAGTGCGCCTTGTTTCGTCCGGAAGTAAAATATCTGGGTCACATTATATCAGCGGAAGGAGTAAGAACGGATCCTGGCAAAATCGAAGTCGTGAAAAGTTGGCCTTCTCCAAAAGATAAACACCAACTGAGAAGCTTCTTGGGACTCGCCACGTATTGCAGAAGGTTCGTAAAGGATTTTGCTGGCATTGCAAAGAGCCTGCATCAACTTACAGAAAAAGGCCGACAGTTCAGGTGGTCTGGAGAATGCGAAAAAGCATTTCAAGAACTGAAGCGACAGCTGTGCAAAGCCCCCATCTTGGGTTACCCCACGCCCGGAAAAATGTTCATCGTGGACGCAGACGCTAGCAATGTTGGGGTCGGAGCTGTGATCTCCCAAGTTCATGACGGTCAAGAGAAAGTGGTCGCATATTACAGCAAAGTACTCTCCAGACCTGAGCGGAACTACTGTGTAACCCGGCGCGAGCTTCTGGCTTTAATTCTGGCTACGAAGCATTTCCATAAGTACCTCTACGGACAAAAGTTCATTCTCCGGACAGACCACGCAGCTCTGAAATGGCTACTCCAATTTAAGAACCCTGAAGGCCAAGTTGCAAGATGGATCGAGCAGTTGCAGGGCTACGACTTTGAAGTGCAACACCGCAAGGGAATACTCCACTCAAATGCTGATGCTCTCTCTCGTCGACCGTGCGGAGTAAAATGCGAACACTGCAATCGTAAAGAAGCGAAACAACAGGCAACTATCCAAATGATCAGGACTGAGCCAATAGAGGGTTGGAGTATAGACGAAATCCGTTCCTCCTAACAGGCAGACAATGACATCGAACCAATATTGGCCTGGAAAGAGCACGAGGAAGGACCAAGCTGGCAGCAGATATCAGATCGGAGCCAAACTCTGAAGGCATACTGGGCACAGTGGGACTCGCTTTTTGTGCAAGATGGATTGCTGAAGAGAAAATGGGAAAGTACAGATGGGACAACATCTCGTATGCAGCTAATTGTGCCACGGTCCAGAGTCAACCAAGTGCTCCATGAAATACATGACGGAATCTCAGGAGGCCATTTGGGAATAAACAAGACGTTGGAAAAGGTAAGGGAACGTTTCTATTGGCTAAGCGCTAAACAAGATGTCGAGAATTGGTGCAAAAAGTGCATAAGATGTGCAGCTACCAAGGGTCCAAAAGTAAAGCCACATGGACAAATGCAACAATACAATGTCGGAGCACCTTTCGAACGAATAGCCATCGACGTCGCTGGGCCGTTTCCCGAAACCTTTAATGGAAACCGATATACTCTCGTAGTCATGGATTACTTCAGTAAGTGGCCGGAAGTGTTTACCATCCCAAATCAAGAGGCTAAGACCGTAGCCGAACAGATAGTCAACAACTGGGTGAGCAGATTTGGGGTCCCAATGGAGCTGCACTCTGATCAAGGGCGAAACTTTGAATCAAAAGTCTTCCAAGAAATATGCCAATATTTGGGAATAAGAAAACAAGGACAACGCCACTACACCCTCAATCTGATGGAATGGTCGAGCGATTCAATCGGACCTTGAATGAGCATCTATCTAAGGTTGTCAGCAACTGCCAGCGGGATTGGGATCGACACATACCCCTCTTCTTAATGGCCTACCGAAACGCGGTCCATAGCTCAACAGGGCACACGCCATCCGAGATCTTATTTGGTCAAACAATTCGGTTGCCAAGTGAAGCAAAATTCGGATCCCCACCGACGGAGCCCAAAGAGGTGAACGAGTACGTGAATGACTTACGCAGCAGGATTCGTAAATTGCATGAAGACACCAGAGAAAAGATGAAGCTAGCAAGCAGCCGCATGAAAACTAGGTACGATATCAAGGCGAAATCTTCCGGTTTCAACGAAGGAGATCTGGTTTGGCTGTATAATCCTCAGCGTAAGAAAGGCAAATCACCAAAATTGCAACAGGACTGGGAAGGTCCATACAAGGTGATAACCCGCATTAATGACGTTGTCTACCGGATCCAGCGTGGGAATCGAGGAAAATTGAAAGTGGTCCGTTTGGATAGAATGTGTCATTTCAACGGGATGCTGAATGACGAAGTTGTTCGGGACGAACAACTGTAGGGAGGGAGCAATGTGATAACCACTTAAATGTGAACAGGGACATCTAGCAGAAAATGTCGAAGACCAGAAGATTTCGATATTGGAATAACAAAGTCTCGACTGGAGAGTGGAATCGAATTTTCTAGCAAATTGGAAATTGTATGGGACGCTGGATGGCGAGGATTGTTCTAGAAGTATGTCATTCGAGTATAAATACCAGCATCCCAAAGGTATGCAAATCAGTTCTAAAGTGTAATTTGAAGTGATTAAGTGGTTTAAGTAAAAGATAAGAAAAGTATAAGTGGTTGAGAAATTGAATTGTACTGAGAGAAAGAATTAAATAGTGAATTGTAACTGTACTGAATAAAGGGATTTGTATTGAAAAGAATAAGTTCTATTATTTGTACCCACACAAACATTTTACAATATCAAAAGGTGCGTCTGTAAAACTTCAATATTTGAATGACTAATGATTGAAATGCTATCAAAATTTGGCATGTATCGTCGCCATCTGTGTGTCAGTCTGGGAAATTTTCGACTACTTTGTTAAATGTACATACACTGTTCACGAACCTAGCAAACGTTTAAATAACAACAACCTTTGGACGTGCATGTAGAATATTCGGGCACATAATACGCCATGTGCAGCCGAACAATTAGCACACGTACTTGACTGCTATCATGCAGATATCACCGCCTTTCAGGAAGTGCGTGGGGTGATATATATTATGGCGAGCAGTCTTGAGCTTATGACACTCCGCGCATCAAGGCTTAATTCGCTAACATGCGCCCATGCCCCTACGGAAGACAAGGACGACGCCACCAAGGAAGGTTTCTATGAGCTCCCTGACAAGACATATGAGCAATGTCCTTACTATTATGTTAAAAGCGTACTAGATGATTTTAACGCCAGGATAAGAAAGGAGACATCTTTGGTAGGACAGTTGGTAAGCATAGCCTACAGATTGTGCCGAGCAGACCTCTGACGAGTGCACACGAGACATAGTGCACTCGTACTCCCGATGTAATCTAACCACGGGCGCGAGTGCAAAATTATAGAAAAAAAGTAGTGGCGTGGTCCGGTGAATTGGCAAAAACAAAAAAGGCGGACATTCCCACATCTGCCCCTGGTCAGAGTGCTGTTGTTTGAACTCGGCCACTACCATTACTGTATAACTCTTTTATGCAGCAGGGACAGTGACTGAGTGAATGTAACAATTGATGAATAGCGGGTTGCTAGTGTGAATTCTGTTGGTGCACTGTCTCATTTTGTTGTAAGGGCATAACACCTACCAAAAATGGATTCGACGAACCAACTTCGGAATTTTCATGTTGCAACTTACTTAGCATCGTCGGTGTCTGTGTCATTTGTGTTTGTTAATTTGTAACGACTCGGAAATTTAGAGTGCACATAGCAAATATGTAAGCAAATATAAAAAGTTATCAATTTTCTGCGTACAGACCAGCTGCTTTGGCACATAGTGAAACACAGGTAGATCCCCGCCCACACCTCTCGGATGATTCTGATCTGAAGCTACCTGCCTACGAACTAGTGACATTATTCTTCTCTCACCGCGGTCTCGCCATTTATGTGCGTAGTGATGTAGCTTACCAAACTCCACCACAATGTGATCCATGTTCCAATCCGGAATTCAACTTCATGTGGTTAAAATTCCATCTCCGTAAGCAAATTATACACTACTGCTTTATTTATAGAAGCCCCAAACTGGACAGCAATTCAACCTTTAACGAGTTTGATGCGCTGTCTGACTCCATTCAAAGAATTGTATCCCTGTATCCTCATACTGAAATCGTTATTACGGGCGATTTCAACGATGGCTTCGACATTCTCGGCAGATGAGATCTTCGCTGCGGAAAACAAATTCACGCAGCATGTAAATGAGCCCAAGCGAATACTAGACGTTGATACTCATACCGCCAACACCCTGGACATGTTTTTAACCTCTCACCCTGATAAGTATACCGTTGATGTGCTCTCCCCTCTATGTAATTTCTCATACACCGACCACACAGTTAGAGAAAAAATTCCTCAAAGAACCGCATGCTAATACGAGAGAGCCTATTCTAGTGGTGTTAACAGCTTCCTTAGGAATTGTAACTGGTCGTTATGTTTTCTCGATAACGACGTAGATGCCGATGTTGATATGATCACTGACACTATTCTCCTTGGAATGAGATCCTTTATACCTCATCGGATTAAGAGTATCAGACTAACCCCGTCAGGGCTAGAGAAATGTTTTTGTCGCTCCTATAAGACCAACCCGACAGAGGAAAACCGAAAAAAGTTCAAACGAGCCAGGAATGACTGCAACGTCTTTTTCCAGTGACCAAAAATTGAGGTAAAAATACTACAATGTCGCAAAGGCAGTAAAAGCTTTTGGCCGCTTGTCAAAAACATCAGAAATTCGACCTCATCGTCCATGCAAAGGCTCATTTACAATGACATTCCAGCTGTCAGCTCTTTGGACAAAGTTAGTCTGCTTGCTGCACACTTTGCGGCCATTGTGCTTTGTCTCTGCCTATACTTGAGTGCGTCGACTCTTCAATGGGACGAATCCACTTTCGCACTCCTGTAGTTTGCAAAAGTACTTAAATATCTCAACATACATAAATACGCTGGTCCAAATGGCATATCTCCCCTTCTTCTGAAGAGGGGTTCTTTCACTATGGCAAAACCACTGCATAAGCTTTTTTATCAATCCCACTCTTTAGGGCTCTTTTCGAGCAGATGGAAAATAGCATTTGTCCAGCACGCCCCTAAAAAAGGCGAATCTTCTACTCTCTCCTCCCGTAGACCCATTGCAATGACGTCCCTTCTTTCCAAGGTCATGGAAACGCTGATAAGCCGTCAGCTAATGAAATATCTCGAAATATCGGAAACTTCTTAATGACCGGCAGTACGGTTTTTGTAGCAACAGGTCCACTGGTGATTTGATGGCATGTCTCACCGAAAAGTGGAACCAAAGCGTACATCAATCTGGCGAAAGCAAGATAGTTGCACTTGATATTTCTAAGGAATTTGACAGAGTTTGGCATCAGGCTCTTTTGTCGAAAATGCGTGCGTTTGGGATCAACGACACTCTTCTTCAATGAATTAGAAACTACCTTTCGGAACGCTCAATTCAAGTTGTCTTGGACAGTTTCAAGTCTGAAAATCACAAAATAAATGCTGGTGTGCCCAAGGGCTCTGTTCTGTCTCCGACATTCTTTTTAATTTTCTGCTACTTTTAATGCAATATATTCCTTTGCTGATGACAGTACTCTTTGCTTTTCATATTCGTTTCCGAACTCACGCCCAAACTCAATGCGGTCTGCTGTCGTTAAATCGAAATTTAAACACCCAGCCGTTATCCATGAATGGCACTTGCATCGTTGAAACCGATAAACTTTCCATTCTCGGTATGTGTGTCAACGACAACTTACGTTGGAATGACCACATATTCGATGTAGCCAAAAACCCTTCGAAATGTCTAGCCTTCATCAAGCATCGTAAGAAATATTTCACACCATCTGCTGCATCTGATCCAAAACCGTTCGATAAAACTCATAGGTGAGGACAATATTACACAGTCATTCGACACCCTCAAACACAGACGTTATGTCTCCTGTCTCACCTTATTGAATCGCTATTTTCACCACCAGTGCAGTAGCATTCAACCCCTTCTAACTCTTAACCGGAAAACCCGTTCCGCTATGAATGCTCATCAGTATACCTTCAAGCGCACTTTCGGACGTGCGCTGAAATATCGTGATTCGTTCCTAAGCCGTACAACTCTCTTATGGAATGCCCTGCCTAGCTCCTTATTTCCTATTCACTATACTTGCAAACATTTAAAACTAACGCACATCGGTATCTCTCTTTTTCCCCTCCTTAACTTCCCCCCGACCGTTCTATGAGCAAACATCTTAAGGGTACACAAAATACCTTGTGCGCGCGCCAATTATAACAACAAAAAAGAAAAAAAAAACACGACATTACGTCTGACACCGAACTTAGGCTTATTGACTTTGCGGAGGGATGAAAAATCACTCACAGCACAATCATGCGACGATATAACGCAGAAAAGCGCTGCAATCGCAAGAGACCGACAGAATCTCCTCCAAACGCGAATCCCGAAATCTCTCCACAATGCATCGAGTACCGAAGACCAGTGGCAACGCTGCCAACGTGCCGTCCGAGACGCAGTAACTGACATGATGTGTTTGACTGGACTGCCACCAAGAAAACCCTGGTTTAATGAAGAGTGGCAGCAAGCACATGTAGCTAAAGAAGCCGGAAGCCTACAAAACGGCGCTACAATGAAGGACGAGAGCTGCTCGTCGTGAGCTCTACAAGCGGAAGATACGGGAATAACATCGGCAACATATTGAGAGGTTGTCCTCTTCCTTATACCAACTGGTAAAATGAACGCTTCAAGACAAGAAATCCTGTACAGAAGCCTGTAGAGATGAAGAAGGAAACCTTGTAGTAGGGTCACAGTCGGTGCTGAGAATATAGAAAAACTTCTTCTGCAGATTGTATAACGGCGACGGAGTCCAACATTCTGCCGTCAAGTAGAATAGACCATTCAACTAAGACGATGATAGCCAAAACCTCCATCCACTTGATCAAAACGAAGTAAGGACAGCAATAGCAAGCTAAAATCCAACAAATCAGCTGGACCTTACGGTCGAGGTATTCAAAGCTGCTAGAAATCACTTTGTGGAGGCATACACTCGCAATAAGTACATATATACACTGCGCCAACTATAGAGGTATAAGTTTCCTCAACATCGAATGCAGGATCTTATCTGCCAACTGAAACCCTCGCCAACAAACTGATTGCTATTTCAGACCAAGAAAGTCCACAATCCCCCAAATCTTTCTATTCTTTCTCCGGTACATCCTGGATAAAATTCAAGAGTTCCGAATCGATACCCACCATCTTTTCATCAATTGCAAGGCCGCATAAGACAGCATTTATAGAGGCGAGCTGATAATATCTAGAGTTCTCACAAACGATTCAAGCTTATTCGGAGAGTTTTTTCCGGTCTTAATCCGAGTGAGAACCTGGCTCAGTTGGGCATTGCCTTTCGGCAAGGGCTCGCTGAGTACAAGCGTCTCATTGTCAGCACAAAGGAGTCTCACTGGAGAAACTTTGCCTCTAATAATAGAGATGATCCCTGGGGCAAACTACTCGTATATAAGATTTGTCGTAATGCTAAAAACACTGCTGACATTGAAGGCATACGTGTGGATAATGCACATGGAAAGATTGCCTTACTGCATTGCTTGGTCAGTTCTTCCCGAGAGAGGAGCGCTTTGAGGACTCTTCATATGAAGAGCCTCGAGTCACTCCGGAGTTAAGGACTGAAGAAGTCGAGTATGGTGTGTCACTTCCTCGTTCCAGGAGATTTCCTGGAGCTGATGGAATGACCGGAGAGATGGTGAGAGCCATCTGGAAGGCCGTCCCAGAATAACTGCTTGTTCTTTATAGCAAATGTATTGCTTGCAGCTACTTCCCCAAGGATTAGAAGGTGACAAGGGTGGTTGTGCTCCTGAAGTCCACCGATAAGAATAGGTCTGACCCTAAATCTTATCGGGGCATCAGCCTGCTTCCGGTACTAGGAAAAGTACTGGAAAGGGTTATGGTGGAAAGGGTTTCGGAGAGCATGGCGGAACCAATGTCCCCCTTCCAATTCGGCTTTACAAGAGGCAAGTGTGTCGAGGATGTATCGTCTTTCCTAAAAGACAGAGTCCTCAGAAGCAGGGCCAGGGTGGTTATAGGCATCTTTATTGATTTTAAAGGTACCTTTGGTAACCTGAACTGGCAGAAAATAGTAACCAGGTTGCAGGAATTGGGCTACGTGATAAGTACGCACGACAGCGTCTCAATTAATGTTGAGAGAGGTTGTCCCCAGGAGTCCATCGGTGGTCCTTAGATTTGGAACCTGATGATGGATCCAGTCTTGCGGCGACTAAACGAGCTCTGTGGGTGCTGCACCTACGCAGATGACCTGCTCCTCATCCTTGAAGGCCAGTCTAGGGCCGAAATCGAGGTATTAGGAGAAAGAGCTCTAGCAGTCGTTGCTGAATGGGGAGTGAGCGTAGGGGTAAGTGTGTCGCAGGATAAGACCGATTCAAAGAAGCTCAAGGGCAAATTGAATGTAAGACGTTGGGCTCCTGCGATACGTTTGAACGGCGTTGGCATTAGATGTGTGACTGAGGTCACATATCTGGGCATAACGATGGGTGAGTGTATGAACTTCATGCCTCACCTGTGCAACATATGAAACATCGGTATGGTACGACAGGGTTATGACTGTTGATGGTCGATGTCGGATCTTGACTTGTCAAAGAGTCGCCTTGCTTGGCTGTTTACCGGTGTGCCACACTGTCTCCACAGAAGCAATGCAGGTGTTGCTTGGAATGCCACCTCTGGATCTGGAAGTGATTCCTCTGATTTTCAAGATCAGAAAAGGTCTCCCTCTAAATGAGCGCGATTGGGTTTTCCCGGAAGAAGTGGATGGCCTATCCCTGAAGCAGCGTAAAACCTTGCTACACGCATGTGTTCTATCTAGATGGGATGCTAGCGAAAATGGCAGGGTTACTTACGGCTTGCTAATTGATGTGATATCCATGAGAGTATTTCCTGAACGGAATTTTACCCTCAGCCTGGGCTTTTTGTTGACCGGGCATGGCTCTCTTAATGCATTCTTGCATAAGAGGGGGCTTAGCGAAGTTGCGAGCTGCTCATGTGGATCTACTTATGAGGACTGGCTTCATGTCCTATATGAGTGTCCCAATTACGCTGACATAAGGAACTTGCAGGCATCACCTTTAATGGTGAGACCTACGATGTCAGTGGAATTATCACTGATACCGTACGGTTCGAAAGAACCCTTAGTTTTGCAAAAGAGGTATTCAATAGAAGGCGCAGTAGGCAGCTAGCGGGTAGATTGTAAAAATTTCTTATTGTTGTAAGGCCGCCAGTCCTGGGCAGTGAGGTGCCCAACTGGAAGTAACCTCAAAGTTGCGAAGCTCGACCGGAAGCTATATTCTGGTACCATGGGAGGTCAGGAGCCCCCGGAACTATGATTCCGGCCTGACCTAGGAGTTGGCCCCCTTGTGGGAGTATCGTGGTGGGAGAGTAGATCGAATGGAGCCTTGGCTTCTCATGGATTAGCATATGTTGTAGTTTGCTACGACCTGTGCTAAACCATGGGATTGCTATGGAATCAACTGGTCTATTCGATGTGGAGTTTCATTGCAACCGGGTGCCAGAGGTATTAGATAGGCCTCGACCCTTCACCAAAGGGGAAGTTCGTGCCTTACACACGACTTCGAATCTGGTACTGGTGGTAGTACTTGTACTACCCGAAGGGCGCTTATCAACGCATTGTTTTGATATCTTGTGCGAAGACGCATCGTAGGCTTAAGCCCTCACGGCAGGTACCTACGTAAAACACAAGAGACATCTGTCTTAATCCGAGTCACATCACATCAGTGATAGGATAAAATAGAAAATGCTTATCCCGTTTCTGTTGCGTTGAGGTCTAGGTACTTATACCAGATTTGAAGGAAAATATCGATAAGTTCCGTGAACAGAGGTTTAAGGAAAAATTTCCACAGAACTCCCATCTATGGGGTCAACTTTTCTCGTAGCTGACCTGACCATATTATGTCGGAAAATGTTAATTCGTGACATTGGTACGCCAATGAGATAAAATAGTGATCATCGACTAGTATGGGCGTTAACCAATTCAAAGAAAAATTGGCTCCAAGGTCGCAATCAGATATAGTTTAACAAGACTCGCAAATATACTCGTAGTCCTTCTAATCACAGGCGCTTTCAAGTATCATAAAAGTTGTGACAACGTGGCGTTCATCCTCGTTAGACCAGCCATTATGACACAATTTTTAAACAAAACAAAAAAGGACAGCTGTCAATATACTCGTGTACGCATACTGGGGATTTCATGGAAGTGGTATTCCTCAACGTGTCCTTGTTTTCATTTTTCCCCGTTTTTTTTTCGTAAAAATGTCCTGAGAACTTTTTTAAAGTTTTAGAAAAAAAATTCACCATGATTAAAACATTTTGAATATGAAAAGTTTTATTTTAGAAATACATACGTATGTGTACATCTTCTAGCATCTGGTATATCACTCCCCTTACCCAGAACATAACCGTTGAACAACAAAGATAAACTTTAAAAAGCCACACATGTACGAGTACGTTCTGCAATTTCATGTTTCATTGCATCGATTTCAATCATTATTGGAGGTAAAATGAAATTAAATTGCCTCCTTCCCAAAAGCATGCATCCTTGGATAAACGACCCAACCTCAAAAATACATATCTGCACCCTTACGCGCCCATCTAAACCGGAGAGATAAAACAAAACAAACTTTCCTTTCCTAAATTTCCCAAAAGCCTCCTGAATGAATAATCTACAGTGAAATGAAGTGAAAACTGAAGGGAGAAAAATGATTCTACGACAATGTGTAAACGTAAACTTTCCTAATTATCCTTAAGAGGAATTGTCAACGCAAAGACAATTAATACGAAAAATCTCCAGCAATTAGTAGTAGCTCTGTGCGAAACGTCATGAGGTTTCACAAAATTTTATTTCATGCAAATGTAACAAAGTCATTTGAGTTGATGTTGCCATTGCCATTGCAGTTGCAGTTGTCGTTGCAATAAAACATGATGAGGGTCCTGCTGTAACTCAAAGCAAAAGTTTACAAGCTGAAAACGAACCGCAAATATGCAGGACACATTATTTCTAGTGAATCATACGATTGCGAAGCAAATTCAAAGTCCTCTTCTTGTGTCACTTTCAACGTGCAATGACTTATGAATGTGGTTAACTGAGTGTTGGTTTTGAAAACTTCACAGTATGCTCGTTCTCGTACGAATGCGGATACACACATATTTGAATGAGCATGGTGTAGCACAGTGAGTGGACAGTAGTGGTCAGACAAAGCAGTTTTCTCAAAAAGTTCCTTCATTTAATAATGTGTTGCTCTTTGGAGATAAAGCAGTCAAAATATGTATTGTGTGACAAATAAGACTGTAGCAGCCCATCGTGAATGCAGATAGCTACTTACGCATATTATAGATTTCACAATTGTTGGTGCCACCCGTATACATCGGCCTCAACTGGTGTGAGAGTCATGTTGTGTTGGTCTGATGTCGCCTAACCTCAACGTTTCTTAAGGATCATTAGATTGCAACAAATTCTTTATACTGAGCGCGACCTTGCAAAAGCTTTGAATAAGCTAAAAAAGTTGCTGGTGGTTGTGATCACAGTTCTGTCTTCAGAGTTGCTTTTTAAGATGGTTTACGGAGTTTCAATATATGACCATACGATTCCCGATTCGCATAGATTTTGTAAGATCTACGAGATCTCGTACAATGAATGTTACTGATAGAAACAGCATTGGAGACAGAACGCAACCTTGCGGCATGCCAGAGATTATACAGGTACTAATCGTTGTAGATTGAAATCTTTTTTGCAATATTTGCAAAATGTTACCTTCTTATTGCGCTTTTACGAAGCGGAAAATATTTGAATCTTTTTGGCGCAATAGTCCGGACTGGATCAAGGCCTAGTCGCTCTCATTAACTGTGCTGTTTTTCTAGACATTGAACCGCTGGAGTTTTGCCATTGCCCATTTTTGGTGTTGACCAAGTTCTGAAACCAAACTCCACAGCACCAGAGAATGGTAAATGTGTTTTCGAGACCTTGGAAGTTTTTGGAAAATCGCTGACTGGGCTGACATTGTATATTTTCGGCAAGATGTTTTCTTATTCCTGGGAATCGTTGTTTCTAAGCATGCTCTTCTTGTGTAGAACGTCCAATATACAAGAAAAGTGAATGAGGACAATTTTGAGATTATTTCGGTGGAGTCAGTCAGTCTTTTTGAATGACTAACTCAAATTATTCTTAGCCAAAAGGCTGCCTGATCTTCTGTAAACATTCCACCGAAGAGGTGGTAACGAGATCCATAGACTTCACCGACAGAGTCTTGACTTTTTCCAGAGCCTGCCTGTGCAGCTTATTTGAATTTTCTGCCAGATCAGCATTGTTACACGACCCTTTATGCCCAACAGAAAATGTGTAACAGATTCACATTTGACAGTGGTGGCTTATGAATGTTGCCACCTCAGGGAATATAGGAATTAGTTCGTCAATTATTTGTTTCAAGAACAAGAGTATACAACAAATATTGGCAATATTTCTTGATATGACTACGTAATATATGCGTATGTAGATATTGTCTTTTTGAGTTTCTATCAAAAAAGAACACAAGAAGCTGTCAGAGTTAAAGAATTGATTCTCGACCTTATAAGACCAACCTGAAAAATCGAAAGAAATGTAAATAAGCCAAAAATTACTGCAACGCGCACTTCAAATCCACCCTTACACTTCCTAATAGTGTTGTATCTCCGTCTACATTAGACCACATCAAATCTTCAATGGCACGCATTCACTTTCTTACTCCTGTTATAGCAAGAGTTCTTAAAGCTTTTAATACACCCAAGTCCGCTGATGATATCATTAGGTTCAACGATTTTAATCTATTTCAGCTTCAATGGACTCCGTCTGAGAAGACATAAAATTTTTTATTCACCTCCAATCCCATTTCTTCTACGGAATATCTCTTCTTAGATCGGCTAACAGACTCTAGTCTGTTAGTTAGTGGCGTTTCCAACTAAAAGGTTTTCCAACTTTGAATTTAGTTTTTGAACGCACTCTTTCATTAATCATCAAACTGTCACTGTCAATTTACTCAGTAAACTCAACATTTTCATCATGGTAAAGTACACGAACGAGCAACGTCTGCAAATTATAAAAATTTTCACCGAAATTCGGAGTCGGTGACTGCAACTTTAAGAGCGTTAACTCCAATTTTCGGTCGTAATTCTCACCCTACGAGTAGTAGACAGGCAATAACAAGTTTAGTACAAAAATTTGAGTCTACATATTCGTTGTGTGATGTTACCGTGTCAGTGAGACAACGGGTTGGTCGAAGTGTGGAAAATATCGCTGCCGTTTAGGCGTCCGTAGCAAACGATCCAAATCAGTCAATTCCACGGAGTTCTCAAGAATTGGGCATCGCTCAGACCACATTATGGCGTATTTTGCGTAAGGATCTTGGTTTACACCCATAGAAGATCAAGCTGACTCAAGAATTGAAGCCGATGGACAATTTGAAGCGACGTACGTTCTCCGATTGGGTTCTGGAGAAGATGCGCCAAGATGATGAATTTCATCGCAAAATCATCTTCAGTGACGAAGCTCATTTTTGGCTCAATGGGTTCGTCAATAAGCAAAATATGCGTTATTGGTCGGGTGAAAATCCACATGTGCTTCATGAATCACCACTTCTTCCACAAAAAATAACTGTTTGGTGCGATTTGCATGCCGGCGGCGTTATTGGCCCATATTTTTTCGTCGACGATAACGATCGTCACGTTACTGTGAATGGTCAGCGTTATCGCGCCATGATCACCGATTATTTTTTGCCCGAATTGGAAGATATGGACTTGGACGACATGTGGTTTCAACATAATGATGCCATAAGTCACACAGCACACGCTACAATCGATTTATTGAAGAGTAAGTATGATGAGCGTGTTATCTCAAGACATGGGCCAGCCGATTGGCCGCCTCGTACGTGCGATTTAACGCGTCTTGACTATTTTCTGTGGGGCTACGTTAAGTCATTGGTTTATGCCAACACGGAAGAGCTCAGAGCCAATGCGAAATAGCGGCCGTTTCGGCCGAAATATGCGAAATGTGTGGCCGAGTCGTTGAAAATTGGGTTCAACGAATCGACCGCTGCAAACGTGCCCGCGGTGGCCATATGAACGAAGTCGAGTTCCATTCGTAAATGTGTTGATTGTACTTCAAGCTGATAATAAAGTTTTTGAAATATCTCAAATAACCCTATGGATAATCCCATTAATTACTCAGAATCGTGTAGTCCCCTATCACTTTCAACTATTCTCCATTCTATTCCATCCTCCTTTCTTCTTTAATTTTTCAACAACTCTCTCTTAGAAAGCATTCTATACGAAGCCTTCAGCTTTAATTGCAAATCTTTAATTTCGCCTAAACAACATGGTTTTCTGAAAGGAAGATCAACGACCACAAATCTAGTTGAATTCGTGCATTCTGCTCTCGCAGCCTTAGAAAATGACAAAGAAATCGATTTAATCGCAACGGATTTCCCTAAAGCTTTTGAAAAGATATCTCATCCACTGATCCTCTTCAAATTGTCTGCTCTCTGCTTTGAACCTGTGTTATTATAATGGATATCTTCTTATCTAGTAAACCGATGTTATAGTGTTCGGTTTAGGTCTGCCTTTGCACTTCCTTTCCAGGCCTCTTATGGGGTTCCACAAAGCAGCCGTCGTGGTCCCCTGTTCTTCATTCTTACCATTAACGATCCTGCGAGAGTCATTAAAACACCCTCCCCTTTCTTTTTACGCTGATGACACAAAACTTTTCGAATCCACATATTTCTACTTCCCATGACCCCAACTTTCTTTAAGAAGACCTCGATCGGTTTTCAATCTGGTGCCTCAAAAACTGCAACAAATCTGAAGTAATTCAACCCCAGTTGATTTTCTCTATGGTCAACCAATTCCCCTGGTTCAATCTGTTCAAGGAGCTCAATTTCCGATCGCCTACCGATAAAATGACCCTTAAAGTCAACAACTCGTACGTAACCAGATATTTATTCGCCCTCTACTTAAGTGTGTCCGTCAAGCTTTCTTTCCCTTTGCCAGAGTTTATTTTTCCCGATTTACTCTCCGTGGTCTGCCTGGGACGATCCTTTAATCTTACCTTCCTATCAGGACCACCTCAAACTTATCAATTCGAATTCCTTAGAAGTACGTGGGGATATAGCTGACATTCATTTCATTCATCGACTCCTCCCAGGTTCCATCGATTGCGCATCCGTTCACCACTCTCTTTTCTTCAACACCTTCCCACGTAATTTACGTTGTCCTCGTCTCTTCTACCTACCGGTCTACCGTACCTCTAATGGCTTCAACAAACCAATCTCCGTTTTAGATTTCAACCTGATCTGTTCCACCATTCCCTTGTTTCCTAGCCCTTAAGTACTTTTGTTAGTTTTTAAGTCCTACTAAAGGGTCTTTCAAGCGCTTACTATCTATCTACTATAATCGATCCACGGCTTCTCTGGGTGGCGCGTATCCGAAATGTCCAATGACTCTGGCGCACAAATTAGGCTGAATTTGATCGATGGCATCGCTCGCACAAAATTTCCAATGTGTTGTAAGCTGTGTGGCACATAGCACCATTCTGTTGAACCCACATGTCGTTGATGTCAATATCACCCAATTCAGGCCAAAAGAAGTTGGTAATCATCGACCTAAAGCGCTCGCCGTTGACGGTGATGGCCTGGCCAACGTCGTTCTCATAGAAATATGGACCGATGACACCGCCAGCTCAAAATCCACACGAAACAGTGACTTTTTCGGGATGCATTGCACGCTCTTGGATCTCATGTGAATTTCATTCATCCAGAAATGGGCCTCATCGCTGAAGATGATTTTTCGATGAAAATTAAAGTCAGTTTCCTGCTCAACTGTTCCAGAGCCCATTCAGGGAACACACGTCGTTGTCTATGGTCATTTACCTTCAGCTCCTGGGTCAGTTGAATTTTGTACGGATGCAGGCAAGTCACGTTGTGGTCTGCGAAAGGCGAGTTCTTGTGAGCGGCGCGAAATCGACTGCCTCGGATTCTCTTGCACACTCTCACGGACAGCGGTGATGTTTTCGGCAGATCTTGCGTTTCGTCGACATACGGGTATAGATTTAACGTTTACTGAACCAGTGGACTCAAATTTATCCACCAGATTGAAAATACTCTCGGTAGGACGATTATGGCGACCGTAAAATGGGCGAAGAGCGCGGGACGTTTCCCGAACAGAACACCCATTTTATCATTTTCACGTGTTGTTGAACGCTATGTTCATCCATGGTGATTTGGCAAAACAGACTGAATAAATGAAAGCCTATTTGACAGATGTAGCTTCAACAATATGACCGCTGTCAATTGTCAAAGTTCGGAAGTCCCTATTAAAAGACCCTTTATTAAGCTTGTATTAAGCCAAAAAAATGGGGACATTAGCAAGTCCCAGGCAATCAATCAATCATTCCTACCCTTTAGTACATTTACTGAGTAGATGGAGAGAAGAATTTTTTCATCCTTAAAAACGATGACTCTTCTTCTATCTCCCCTTAAGACCCATTGCACTAAAGTCACTTCTTTCCAAGGTCATGGAAACGCGTCAGTTAATGAGTGACATGAAAATATCTCAGTGACCGTCACTAAAAGTTATCAATGACATGTCTTACCGAAGTAAAAGCAAACAAAACCTACACCAATCTGACGAAAGCACGATGGCTGTACTTTATATTTTAATATATTTATTACCGAACTCTCTTTATTGCCCAATCATTATAACCTGCAAACATTCAAAACCAAGGGTCATTGGTAACTCTCTCTTTTTCCTTCCTACAAAGTCCCTTAAACTTAAGATTATCAGAGGAACTTACTTTCAAGTTGACTTTTTAGTCCAAAGTAGTTAAAAGCGATTGACAATAGTGATCATTACGGTTTTCAATTTTAATACACAAATGACAAATCTTATTTCTGGCCTTCACTATGCGAGTATCATCACCAATAGAACAATGCCATGAGTTCTAGAAATCTATGTCGTATATCACCCTTTCAGAAAAGTGCATCAAAGAACCATAGCACCATTTGTTCTACACATATGTTTGTATCTACTCGTATCTGCGTCTGCATTCACAACTGTTCAAAGTCGCAACTGTGAGTATTGTACATTGTCAGATGCCAGTCTTTGTGAAGATGTTCCATTCCCCATCCACATACAACCATCTGGCATTTGAATTTATCCAAAGATGGAGAGTGGAGGAAGAAAAAAAAAAAGAACAAAAAAAAAGTCTGAATTCCCCAATGAAACATGGCCTCAGATGACAGCACAACATGAAAATGCTAAAGTTTAAGTCACAATGCATTCAGAGTACTGGTATTGTAGATTACGTCAGACTAACTCAAGCACAACTATCTTCAGATATAATCACAGATATCTCATTTTATTTAATGTAAGGTGTTGCTATGGCTTTTGGTTCGTACGGATAGTTTCATGCCGATGGCAATCTGACAGTTCGTAATTGAAGGAGTACTTGTCAAATTGACATTCCGAAAGAAGAAGTCAACACACAACACAAACAGTCCTCAATCCGGATACGAAATAACTTTTTGTTTCTGCTTTTCAGTTGGTCTGGCATTCATACGTATGATGTATGAGGTCAAAAATTTATGGGAGAAGTACGAGTAGGCAAAGAAAATATTTCAGGTGTGTCGAATTGGGATGACTTTGCAGATGGGATGATGCTCATACTGTGGTTGTCATCACCAAGTTAACACATGCCAGTGAGTAACGCACGCAGGCACACATATAAAGTTGATGAATCACCCATCAACGTAAAGTATCTCTTTTGAAATGGCCCTGATTAAAGTCATAACTGGGTTCGATGAAAAGCAATAGCAAACTGGAAGCCAGATTTGGCTGATTGATCAGAATCTGGCTTAGGCCGCAATCTGAATGTCATGACTAAGACTAATTAGCAATTTCTCACAATACGTGGGACTCATGAATACAAATGTGGCTGTTCTATCTATGGAATCAATAGGTTGGCTTAACATTCATATAGCACTCAAATCTCATAAAAAAATAAACATGTCATTCTTCTCATTGGAAGGTTATTAAGCTTGAGGCAAATTATACTCGTCAAATTTACGCGTATTTCCGTGTTCGATTTTTTCGAGGTCATTGCGCAGATTTCTGTGTGTTTTAAGAATAATGTTTGTAAATGGGAGGAGTGATAAGAACATTAAAAACATTCGAGCTACTTAATGATAGTTTTTGAATGTGAATATGATTAATTACTCGAAGATCAGAACTTAACTAAACTCAACTTTAGATACGAGTACTTGTGGACCCTTTTGAAGTATCTGGAGGTTGATTAATGAAATGTGTTCCTTGTCTGGAATGCCATTGATCCAAGTAGTGAAACTAAACCTCTTATACGACCCTCAGCGTTAACTATTGTTACCCAAGAATTGCCTTAAACCATTGTAAGTTAAATCGCAGCAGTTCCCGCTTACTCAGTTAGAGTCTAGGAATAGGTCTTGTATAAAGCCAGTTTGGTTTGATGAGGGAGAATTCTTTTATTCGGTTGCCCCTACATGACAGCTCTTAGCCTTGTCTTAAATCTTTCTCGACATTGAAGGTCTCTCGACCTTAATAGAGCTACGAGGATTCTCCAAAATCACCCTGCGTAACCTGATGAATTTAGCAGGGATGTCAAAATTAGATATGGCTTTAGTGATGTTTTTTAGTGAAATAAAACACCTGAAGCTAATGTTAATGTCTCTGATATTAGCTTTGTTTAATAGATAATATTGTGTCATTAGTGTTTAAATATGATATCGGGCATATGCACTCCACGGCTAGCTCGAATGAAGCGCAATCATGAAGTCCAATTTCCGACAGCTTTATCGAGCAACTGGGGCCGTATATCAGCAATAACACGGCGAATGTTGACTTCCAAATCGTCCATCGTCTCTGGTTTATCGGCAGAGACTAGTAACTTCAACCAATGCTGTCCTACGTCAATCGCATGCTCTTCCCTTTGATATCTACGCCTTGACCGAAACCAATTTGATTCCCGACATAAAAAACCAGGAATTGTTCCTTTTTGTACTTTTAATGTTTTCCGCGACGACGATCCTACCCGCACAAATAAAGATTCCCCCTGTCGAGGCGTCCTACTGGCGATGGACAACAGCCTTAACTCTTCTCCCATTACAATTTCTTCATCCTCTAAGGCCGACTTTGTCGCAATAAAAATATCACTGCCTCTCAAGTCCCTTTACGTTATATGTTGCTACATCCTACCAGCTCAACCTATCGAATCTTACCAATTTGTTATTGATGCGATCGATCATTTAATTGACCTGTCAGACCCTATTGATGATATCCTTATTTTCGGCGACTTTAATCTTCCTCAGCTACAGTGGACTCCATCAGATGATCAATCGTTTTTCATCGCTTCAAATGCCATCTCAGCTAAGGAATGTCTCTTCTTAGATCGCTTAACAGACTCAAGTCTATGCCAAGTCAGTGGTATATCCAATTATATGGGCAGGCAATTAGACCTTATTTTCACAACGGATCCAATTAACTCCTCAGTCTCACTTTGTCCCCAATCTCTCTCAACAATCGATAACTACCATCCCCCCCTTCTACTTTCATTTTTTCATAACTCTTCATTCCAGTCCACTCCCCCCACAACTCTCTCATCCCACGACTTTCATAAAGCAAACTTTCACAAAATCAGTGAATATCTCAGCAGATCCCTCTTTAACTTTCACAACTTAAGTATAAATGATGCCTTATCCAGTTTTTTTTTTAAAGAAATATTTAATTCTTTTTCCCTTTACATCATCTACTAGTCCTCCCTGGTATAATCGCAAGCTTCGCTCCTTACGAAATAAGAGAAATAAGTTATGGGCTGTTTTCCTGCGTACCAGATCCGACTATTCCAACTATCTTGGTGCTTATCTTCATTTCACCGAACTTTACGATTCCCTTTACCAGCGCTACCTTAACAATGCGCAAGTCAACCTTATAAACCACCCTAAGTCCTTTTTCCAATTTGTTAACTACAAAAGAAAGTCCGATGGTTACCCTCCTTCCCTCTCTTTCAACAACAGGTCATCAACCGATCCACTCACCATTGCTAACCTATTTGCCACATTTTTTAAACAATCCTTCACCAACGACTCCTTTGTACCAGATCCATCCTATTTTAGTTATCTACTGAACTTCTCCAATGGCCCACTTCTCTTCCTTGGACCCGTCTTATATCGAATATAAATAACACCAACTCAATGACGAATTCACACCTGGCCCAGATGGCCTCCCTGCCATATTTCTTAAAAAATGTTCTTCCTCTCTTTCCCCTGCCCTTTCTAATCTCTTCCGTCTATTCCATTCACAAGGAGAATTTCCTCAGGTTTGGAAAACCTCCTTCATAACCCCGATCCACAAGAAAGGATCAAAGAATGAAATAACCAACTATCGTCCCATCGCTAAACTCTCCCATATACCCAAACTCTTCGAAAGTATTTTGTATGAAGCTCTAAGCTTCCAATGCAAATCACTTATTTCTCCTAGACAACAGGGCTTCCTAAAGGGTAGATCAACCACCACAAATCTCCTTGAATTCGTATCCTTTGCCCTCTCTGCCCTAGAGAATGGCAATGAAGTCGATGTAGTTGCAACCGATTTTAGCAAAGCCTTCGATAAAATCTCTCATCGGTTATTCATCTTTAAATTGTCTGCCCTCGGTTCTGAACCCATATTGTTGAAATGTATATCCTCTTACCTCAAAAACCGTTTTAACAGTGTTCGTTTTAGGTCAGCCCAGTCCGCTCCATTTTTAGCCACCTCTGGAGTTCCACAAGGCAGCCATCTCGGCCCCCTTCTTTTTATATTAACCATAAATGATCTCGATATGATCATCAAACACTCGTCTGTCTCCCTTTACGCCGACGATACCAAATTTTTCAAAACCATTTCCTCTCCCCATGACTCTTTCCTCCTTCAACAAGATCTTGATAGTTTCTCGATCTGGTGCCTCAAAAATTCTTTGGAACTTAACATCGCCAAATGCCAATCCATCACCTTCTCACATAAGCGAAACCAATCTCCTCCCCGACTCTATCTTCTCCATAACCAACCTATCTCCTCCGTACAGTCTCTTCGCGACCTCGGCATTTTGTGTGACAGCGAGCTCAACTTCCGTTTACATATGGATGAGATAATCCTCAAAGTCAACTCTGCACTAGGTTTTGTAAAACGGTGGTCCAAAGAATTCGCCAACCCATACGTGACCAGGTCCCTCTATATTACCTTTATTCGCCCCCTCCTAGAGTACGCCAGTCAAGTATGGTCCCCATATCATCGTGTTCATATCTCGAGAATTGAAAGCATTCAGCGTCGTTTTCTTCGATTTGCTCTTCGAGGTATGCCCTGGGACGATCCTTTTAATCTGCCCCCCTATCAAAATCGTCTCAACCTTATCAACTTAAACACCCTCGAAGATCGCAGAGATGCAGCAGACTTTCTCTTCATTCATCGACTCCTTTCAGGTCACGTTGAATGCGCGTCCCTTCACAACTCCATTTTCCTCAACACTAACCCTCGTAATCTACGTACCCCTCGACTCTTCTATCTACCAACCCACCACACCTCCTATGGCGCGAACGAACCAATCTCCCGTATGCTACGTCAAATCAACTAAAACCCTACCGTCTTTGACTTTCACCGCACCACTTCCTACCTCAAATCTGCTCTCCTTCACCACTCCAACCAACCTTAGTTTTAAGTTTTAGTTTAAGTTTATTTTTTAAGTTATAGCTTGTATTAAGCCGAATAAATGGGGGCGTTCGCCCCCACCAAAATTAAATTACACATGATCATGGAGACCACTTCATAGGTCTACTACGCGAAATTATGCGCTCAGCAATTGTTTCCCACAATAAATTGATGGTGTCGCGCACCATGTGGCATGTTGCGCCATCTTGTTGAAACCATAGCTCTGTCACGTCAGTGCCATTCAACTGAAGAAGGAAGAAATCAGAAATCATGTTTCTATAGCACTCTCTATTTACGGTAACATTCTGGCTGTTATCGTCCTTAAAGAAATATGGGCCGATGATTCCGCCAGCCCATAAAGCCCACCAAACAGAGAGTTTTAATGAGGATCAAGCTGAATCATGTTTTCGGCCCATTCACCGAACCTACGACGCGTATAATGGTCACGCGGTTTGAACACAAGCTGGATCTTATAAGCTTTGAAGCCAAGATCTTTCCGTAAAATCTACCACAAAGTGGTTGGGCATAGCTCCAATTGCAGTGCAGGATGGCGAATCGACTCATTCGGATTCTCCTCAACACTGCGCCCCACAACGGCAATAACTTCTTCTGTTCGCACTGTTTGTCATCTTTGGGGATGCGTATTATGCACTAGAGTTTACGTGGTGCGAAAACGATTCATCGTGTTCCGAATAACTTCCTCAGATGGACGATTACTCGTATGTCGACCGTAAAATGGACGTAGCGCACGATAAGTTTGGCGTACTGAACCATGGTTTTCAAAATTTGCACGTGTTGTTCTGGCATTAATCTATTCATCGTAAAATGTCAAAACGTACTAACCACAAATCAACTTTCAACTGTCAAGTTGATAATCTCTAGAAACAGTGTTGCCAGTTTAAAAACTAAACCTCTGAAAAAACACAATTTATTTGCTATGTTTTTTAACGCATATGGAATTTTATTCCAGATTGACGGAACGCTGCGCTTTAACTGCCTTCTGCCGTAAGTGTTGTATGACACTTGATGTTCGATAGGCCTCCTAAACCGGGTGTCATCGTAGTATTCGATCGCTACGGTCGTTTTGAATATCTGCTGAACTCCCAATACATTAAAGTGTTTTCTTTCTGGTATTGTGGCTGAGTTTTTGCCTATCAATCTTCTTTAGGATGGAGTTTTGAAGCTTTTGTATTTTCTTTAGGTGCGTTTTTGAAGGGTTGCCCCATGCCATGCGAGATTTCCATATCTCTGCTTAGATTCAACGAGGTCACAGTAAACCTATTTTTTGACTTGTTTTGTAGAGTGATGCCCAAGATAGACTCTGGCAAAGAACGCTTTGTTCAGGTCTAAGCGAAGAGTGTCGACATGTCTATCTCAAATATGTTAAAGTGGCTGTCAATAGTCATTCACAGATATTTGTAATGTTTAACGATTTCAATGTTTCGATCTGGAAGTGTTCCTTGACAGATACTGGTTTAGAGGCGGATTCCTTGGTCAGTAACTTTGTGATGTGGTCCATGAGTGTGCATTAATTTCGTTTTCGATGCATTCAGGATGAGACCATTTAACAGCTTTATCAAGCTCCGTTTGGATTACTTGTAATGCCTGCTATGTTCAGCAACTGGAAGCAAATGGAAGGCCGTTTGTGAAGACATGAAGTAACTCGTTAGTAAAAAGAATAAATAGCAGAGGGCCTAGTTTCGAACCTCGTAACATCGATGCCGAAGAATACTGATGTCTCTTTAGTGAAGACGTCTTTAGTCGCAACTTGATAATATCTGCGTTCAGGTAATCACCAAGTCAATCAGAAAGCCCCTGATGTCAAGTCGGATAAGTGGTTTGGGGTCTCAAACGCGTACTGAAGTCCATGTATAGTATATTACCAAGACATGGTGACTGATGGTGGAGGTTCCCGACCAGATCATCTCCTGCTACTCTAAATAGGTTAACTTTCAATCAGTCCGCGCCAGCAGCTTTCTTAGACTTTAGCTTCGATATTGTTACCTCAACTGGGTAAGGTCAGCGAGACAGAATTCTCAGCCGTCTTTGTCCAGATGAAAGTTTATTCTCCCTTACAGTGCTCTGTCTCTGCAGAAGTGGTATTTCAATATTCTCATCACTGACTGCAACTCTACAACTAGTTGACTATGGTCATCTTTACATTTTGGCTTTGTAACCTAGGAATATTCGTTGTATTCTCTGGTAAAACTTTCGTACGCCATTCTAACACTAGCATTTCTCCATTTCATTCTTCCTGACGCGCTTCTCATGCACTTTCTTTCCGAGGAGCCTGAGCCCTTCCGTTCTTTTTTGATCGCGGAACTCGCAAGCAGCTAACATATCTATGATCCAAGATAACTAACTCCATCTGCCGCAAAATATTGTATGTGTACGAGTAGTATGACCCGCATTTGTTGCCGGAAAGCGTCTCAGTTCGCAAAGCATTGTTTTTGAAGCCAAAGAAAGATCGCTTGTGAAATAGCTGCGATTGAGTTAAGATATGTTCACGATGAAGATGAATGCCTTCTCAAGGAAGACTTTTTAGATGCTGCATAGAAAACGTTGCATCGACTACAAAAGGTAGTTCTAGGTTTCCCAACAAAAGTACCCACTTAGCAACGTGGCTAACTCGAGACCAAGGAGACACAGCACATGGCACACAATATTCACATTGCAGTCACCAATGTATAAGGTAGAATATAACTCTAACGAGCTCCAATACGATATAAAGGTGCGAGTAATTTGGCCTGGCACATGAAACTACAATACCACCCTCAAAAAGTTCCCGGAATGTATTCACAAAATTAAAAATACAAATTTATTTATCTAAACCTATATTGTCCCCTTCAAAGTAATCCCCATCGACTGCAACATACTTATGCCAGTGCTTGAACCAATCCTCGAAACATTTTTTATATTCGGTTTTCGGTATGTCCAGCAATGCTTCCTGCGATTTTTCCATTACTTCCTCTCGGCTGCTGAAACGCGTTCCCCGTAGTGGTTTTTTAACTCGATTTTTTTTTTCATTTCATTTTTATTCATTCATTCATTTAAGCCCATTTTACAAATTTCATAACAGCTATATATGCACTTAAATTTGTAAGAAGGTTTTATGAGTGGATTTCAATTAACAAACTTAAGTTTAACATAAATGCAATTACATAAATTGAAGTACTGTACAAATATTAAGTGGTTTTCATCAGTGAATGAATAAATAAATACATTCTATAGTTAATAAAACTAGTGCCGAATGAATTGAGTCAGACAATAACAATATAGAAAATTTTAGATTAAAAAACAAAGAAAAAAAAGATTTTTAATACTTTATGGAAATAAAGATGCTTTAGAGGCAATATAAAAGAATGTGTAAAGAGTGGGAAACTATGTTCATGGCGCCTTTTTTTCCAGATAATTCTCAGCACATATTTTTGTAAAACAAGCAAAGGTTGCATTTTGTTTTTGTGTGTTCCGCCCCAGCAAGTTAAACCATATTGCAATTTGGATTTAACAAGACCATAATAAAACGTTTGTAAAAGTTTTTTTGAGCAAAAAAGTTTCAAATGGTAAAGGGTTCTGGTTGTGTTCAGCAGGTATTTCCTTAAGGAAGTAGTGTGAGCATTCCAATTTAACCTGCTATCGAACTCGAGTCCTAGATACTTAAAGACCTGTACGTTACCAATGACAAAACAGCTAGGTAGGCAATCTATGGAAGTGTTATATGTACAAGATCTTTCGGAAAGCGATTCACAGCAATTGTCAGAGTTTATCAACATATTATTGCAGTACGCACTATGAAATGTAAAAACTGGAAGTTCTAAATGCAAAGAAGTGTTAAAATACATAATTTTTGTTTTGTCACTAATAACTAGCTTGTGCACACGGAACCAATGTCGTAACATTTCTAAATCATGGTTGATGTCAGCTATTAGATCTAACCAAGAGTTGCTGGAATATGAACAACCTATATCATCAGCAAACCTTGTAAGTTTTCCTTTCATATTAAGAGTAAAAATTGAGTTAATGAAAACTAGAAAGAATATAGGTCCCAGAACAGATCCCTGAGGAACACCAATTGTAATATCGCAGCACTCACTAAACATAGTTCCTATTCGAACCAATTGTTTCCTGTTGGTGAGATAGGACTCAATCCATTTAAGAACAAATCCCCTAAATCCAGTTTTATTCAATATATTCAACAAGATTTTATGATCAACAGTATCAAAAGCCTTCGTTATATCCACGAAAAGAACTGCAGTAACCTTCTTGCTATTGATGCTTCCATAAATTGAACTGCTGAAGTTAAGAAGTGCATTCTCAGTAGATTTTCCAGCTCGGAATCCATATTGTCTATCGTTAAAGAATGAGATACCATCAAGATAGGACAACATTCTTTTTTTGATTAATTTTTCGAAAACTTTAGAAAAAACTGGGAGAAGAGAAATAGGCCGATAATTGTTGAGTACTTTTTTGTCACCTTTTTTGAATATAGGTATAACTTCAGCAATTTTAAGCATTTCAGGAAATATACCACATAAGATACTTTTGTTAAAGATATGAGCCAAAATATTTACAATATAAAATGCGATGCTCTTAATAAATGCATTAGAATAAGATCTATGAGTAATGGAGGTCGAGTTGTTCAGAGACATAATCGTTTTATAGACCTCAATTGATGAAATTGATTCATAAAAAAAGCTATGAGGCTCTGATCTTTCCCTGTTAGAACACTCAAGCAAACATCTACTATTATTATTACTAGGTGTTATACCTGCCTCAGTTATTGTTTTATTTGCAACGCTAGTAAAAAATAAGTTGAAGCTATTAGCTCCTGCCTTTAGATTTATAATATCCTGATTTTCATGCCTAGGACAAGATGGTATATCATTAGTACTGTTTCTGTTAAAAAGCTCATTTACTATTCCCCATTCCTTTTTTAAATTACCTTTAACCTTTTGAAATTTGTTATGTAAAAATTTTCTTTGCATAAAGGCACCTTAATAGCAATTTCCTTACAAATTTTATCATATGCACTACGAAGATGATTATTATTAGGTTGCTTTTTATATTTCACTCTTAACTTGTTTTTTAGATTAATTTTGTTTACCAGATAGTTAGAAATCCAAGGCTTGAGCTTGATTAGTTTATTACTTTTCTTACGCACTGTCACCGTACAACTTGCAACATGTGTATTAAGGGTATTAGAAAACAAATTAAAAGCTTCATTGGGATCATTTGCTGTCCATATCTCAGACCAGTTTTCAAGCATTAAGTGATTAGTAAGCTCAACGAGGTTCACGTTCTTAGACTGATAATAAGGCTCATGTTTATTACTTTGAACGTTATTCGATTGAAAGAACAAACAAACCATTGAATGGTCAGAAATTCTCAGATCAGCAGTCTACTAACGAGAGACAATTTAGATTTACAATCAAGCTTACAGAAAATATGGTCAATACAAGTGTTGGAGGCTTGTCTTGTAGGGATATTTACGCACGACTCTAAGCCATTGGCACACATTAATGATTGATATCTTAAGGCAGCAGGTGATTCGATTGAACAGAAGGAAGTCACAGGGAGCCACAGGTGAATTCGGTGGCTGTTGGATGGTGTTTGTTGCATTTTTCGTCAAAAAATTACGAATAATGATGGCACTGTGCGACGGAGCGTTATCATGGTACAAAATCCACGAGTTTTCTGCCCACAATTCTGGTCTCTTTCTGCGAATTACTTCACGCAAACGTCTCATAACGCCCAAATAATACTCTTCGTTTACTGTCTGGCCTTCTGGCTAAAATTCATGATGCACTACACCATTGTAATCCATGAAAACCGTGAGCATTGCCTTCTTTTTTGACTGAAAACGAGATAGTGTTTTTGGTCTCCGCTCATTTGGTGAACGCCATTCATTTGCCTGATGTCTGGAATGGGTGTCGTACTCATAAACCCACGTCTCGTCTCCAGTAATGATCCTTTTGATCAATGTGGGATCGGATTCAGCCTTGCAAATCATCTCTTTTGCGACGTCAACAAGGTCTCTTTTTTTGCATGAAATTGAGGTCTTTTGGCACCAACTTTGCTGCTACACGACGGAAACCCAAATCATTAACCAAAATGACTAGGACGGATCCATAGGCAATGTTCAAGTCCTCCGCTATCTCTCTGATGGTTAATTTGCGGTTATTGACCAACATTTCTTTTACTCCATCCATGTTTTCGTCGGTTGTCGATGTCGATGGTCTGCCACTGCTTTCATCATCTTCGATTGACTCACGACCACTTTTGAAGCGCTCGTGCCACTGGTAAATGACCGTTTTCTTTAGAGAATCGTTGCAGAAACACTTTTCCAGCGTTCGTGTACCATTAAATCCGTTTTTTTCGCAAAATGTAATACAAGTTCGTTGTTGCAAATTTAAATCCATTTCTAAAATTGTAAAAAATCGCCAACACACACAGAGATAGATGTACTCTTGGCTACGTAACTTTTGCAAATGTCAAGCTATGACGCTAAGATTTAGAGGGAATGTCAACAACATATTTACCAACTTAACAAAAAAAAACAACTCAAATCGGAATAATGGGAACTCCACACGGTTCCGGGAGCATTTTGATCAATGGTATTTGGTACATCAACGTTCTTGTTCAACACGCAATGAAAGCTGCTAGAAGATGCAGCTTATAGAACCACAAAAGCGCTTAGAAGACTAAACAGAAAAAACTGATCACTGTTCCATGGATCAGGGAAGACCTGAACAACATTCTTGTCAAAGCCTTTTCAACACCCCACGAATCATAACTCAACAAAGTCTTGAGTATGGGTCTCTCCTGCATTGAGTACGGAAAGACTTCCGATAGCACACTATCGGAAAATATATAGGGCATGACTTCCCTGGGGGAGGTATACTACAAATACTGCCAAAGAAGTAGATTTTATTATGTGAAGCTCAAGGGTGTACATTGTTGTCACTACTGATGCCACTGCACCATTTTCACAAGACAGGCGCACAGTTTTGTTAGAAATATATGCGAACTTATGAGTTATGTCTCCGAAGAAAGTACACGCTCCACAAGGGCGACATCTACATAGAATATGGAATGGAATGCGCTGGCCCCAGAAGGAATTTAATATACTTGGCATAAAACGATGAAGAAGGAGGCACCCCAGTTAGAGAAAAGCTAAAGCGAACGAAGATGCATCGCCAGAAGCCGAATAGTCGTAACTATCATTTGAATGTAATCGCTTACTATGAAACTAAGTTGAGTACGTGCTGATCAATCAAAGACATAGCTCCCAAATATAGGATGTACCTACCCGTCTACAGAGCCACTAACGATCACTTCCTGATTGTCATTATTTTCAGAAGAAGAGATCTCAGCTAGCCTGAAATAAGTCAAGGTTATAACAAGTACCTTAGTACGAAACTATCCAATATGCCACCACCCTTCACAAACGCCAGCATATCGCAGTAAATGTTTCAGCAACAAATTATAACTCAGTGTAATATGACCCTATCAAACCGTTGGTACTTTGATTTAAAATTCAATACTCAAAAGTCCAAAACTACATACTATGTAGGTTCTCCTTTATGAGCTGTGCAAAGATCTAGATGTTGTTCAGAAGGACGTAGATAAAAGGACTTTATCGTTTCTGTCACATAGACAGAATGGATGACAACACATCCTGATGCTGATTTAAAAACCGAATTTTCGGCTCAACCTTGATGTGACATTCCGAGCTTTAATACCATTTAGCGGATCGCGATTTTTTTGGATAATATCGTCATGTGCACAAAACGGCAAGATGGGCTAGAAGGACCCTTGGGACTTTTACAATCATTCGTTCTCTAATCACCGAAGATATGGCGCACATCATCATACCTGAATCGAATCGCAAAGCCAAGCAAAAGGCAGCTACTTGGAATCAAACCAAACCAACTAAGCAGAAACAATGTAAACTGTTGACTCTGAAAGTGTTTGATGCTTTCTGGGCTAACATTTTGTATACAGGAAGCCTGCTGAAGGACTATGCTCCAATACACAAAGCCGCTTTATCTATTATCATATTTATCATATCTATTACAAAATTCATTCGCTTTGACAACGCAATAACACGGGATTACTCACCCGCAAAACTGCTGCTATTGATGATTTTTGGCTTGTGGCTTATGTTAGGCAAATTTGGCAGCATCTTGCATGCAACCCGCATGATTTTATGACCACGGACGAACAACTGTTTCCTTATAGAGGACGGATACGTTTCACACAATACATTCCGTCTAAGCCATCCAAGTACGGAATGAATGTATGGTGGTTGGTGATTCGAACTCCCACTATCCCCTCAAAGCTATGATTTATGGTAGAAAGATGCCATATCAGGAGCCGAGATCAAGGCCAAAATGTCGTATTTCGGTTGTCTGAACAAATACCTTGATGCCGACCGAACAATTTATGGCGAAAATTTCTTCTCAATATTGGATGCGGCAGAAAAACTGTCTATTTTGGAACCTTCGTTCTACGGAAGTTTTTGGAAAAAGCCTCGCGTAGCTCATTATTTGGTTTCTACGAAGGCAAAGTTTCTTTGTGCTCATATGTGACTATGAAAGACAAATCGATACTGCTGTTATCTACTATGCACTACACTTGTGAAGTTGATAATACAAACTATAAGCGAAAGCCAATGGTTATTCTGGGCTGCAATATCCAAAACTCTGAGGTGGATACAACGGATCAAATGCTCGATACCTATTCCTGTAATTATTCAACAAATCTTTGGCCATTTGCAATGCTCTGCAACATTATTGACATGGCTGCATTGGCTGCATTGGCCGCTTTCATAATTTACGACGAAATGAATCCAATCCAAAAATCGAGACAAACGACGATCGTTTTTGAAATAGCTGACGAGGCAATTAGCTATTTTAAACATTGAAGAACGAGCCGAAATGCTGTGGAAGAATTCGATGTTTTTGGTAAATTGAAATGAAAGCCTCTGATCGGAGGGTTAAAGTGCAACATCTGTCGAAAATACTGCTCGTTCCTGCATAACAATGTCAATGATTTAAATTTGCACCGGATAAGGAGGTAGCTCGGCAAATAGCACGATCACAAGTCTCGTAGATTAAAGCACTACATGTGAATAGTATCTGGAAGCCGATCAATATGCCATGGAAGGGATAAAAGGGACTGGCGTCCTGTCTCCCTTTCTAAAGTGCACATTGGTCGACTGCAAGATCTCAATAGTTCTCACGCTTATACTTAGAGAAGTGGGATCAGGTTTAACGACTTTTTGTTTTTTTAACGCAGTCATCTTTAAACGAACTCGATAGGCGCTCTTTAAAAATTTCGTCGTCATCCGATAATAAACGTCGCTGTGCACATTGAACGAACTCGTACTTCGGCGAGTAAATCGAGTTTTTTGCTTTTTATTGAACAAGTTATTGATATGATCGTAGATTTTGAGCCAAACTCTGCATGAAAGAATCTTGTTTGTCGTCACCACCGTTCAACAGTCTACAGGAAAAGTTCAAAAATGTTCTCCTACCAAACAAGGTGGCGCAAAATTAATCATCCAATTTTGTTTTCGAATTACATTTTCACTAAATAAAAGCAAAATTATTTTGAGTGATGGAAATCTTCATTTGGACCTTTACAATTGTTTCTGTTAAGTGAAAAAGATGATATCCGTCAAGTGGCTGTCGACAGTTCTAATACCATGACTTTCCGCAAGATTTCCGGTGATAACTGTACGCATTCGTTTCGAATATTCTCCCTAAGGGCTGCGATTGTCTGAGGCTTGTTGGCATCAAACCGCGACTTCAAGTAGCCCCAAAGAAAGAAGTATGGGATTGTTAAATCGGGCGATCTTGCTGGCCATGCCAAATCGCCAAAACGGGAGATTACACGACCTGGAAATGCTTCCTTCACAATATCCATTGTGGCTCGTGCTATTGCACCATCTTGTTGAAACCACATGTTCACCAAGCCCGCTCATCCAATTTTCGGAGTAAGAAGTCGTTTATCATGGCCCTGTAGCGTTCGCCAGTGACAATGACCGCATGGCGTCTCAGAAAAACACGGCCCAATCGCTCCTCCCGTGTGAATGCAGCATCGCACAGTGGCCTTGAGTGGATGTAATGGCTCTTCGTGCATCAAACGCGGATTGTGCCCCAGAAACGAAGATTTTGCTTATTGACGTAACCCCTTAAGTGGAAATGCGCCTCGCCGTTCATGATGATTTTCGACACAAAATCGTTCTCTTCATTGTTGAAACTGAGGATGGCTTTACAGTAATTCATACGCGCCTGACGGTCAGGAGGCATTAACTGATTGCACTTTGTACGGGAACATGTGTATGTTTTTCACTAAAATTCGCTGTAAGGTCTGTCTGGTGATGCCCAATTGCGTGGCTGGTCATCTGGTTGATGTTTCTTCGTTCTCAGCGACATCGGCAGCCACAGGCGCGATATTCTCAGCCGAACGACTAGTCCGGTAGCGACCACGCCCTGCATGGTCTCCTGTGGTTTCACTCTGTTCGAGTCGAGTAGCTAAGCGCCCAAATGTTTACCCAGTTGGTGCGACACGATTAGGAAATCGACGTCGAAATTCACACTGCGGCTAACACCACCGCCCGATTATTGGTCAAAAACATCGACACAATTATTCCACGCTCTTGCGGAGTATATCGCTCCATTGCTTGTCTGTTTGTATACTGCAGCTATCTAGTTCGCGACGCCATTTGCAAAAATTATACCATCTTCCGGTAGGGTGATTAATTTTGCGACACCTGGTAGTCGAGGTTGGGTGGAAAAAATTGTTGCCCTTTTTGGTTGAATGGTTCGTTCTGATTGACAGCGAATGTGAATGCCATTTAACAACAGTCTGCCCTAGCTTCTCTGGTTTGTCTTTGTAGGGTTCCATTCGTACTTTGCTGATCTGCTATAACATCTCTTAGTTTCCTCGATGAGGAGCTGGTAACCGCCCTTCAGTTTTTGTTCCCTTTAATCCTTCTTTTCAGCTCCACTTCCTGTTTTTCTGCATGCGCTAGCTGGTATGCATCATGAAACCACAGGTGACACATTGGCGGTCGAACAAAACCAGTACATTACGAGTAAAAGCACATTTCCGATGGCTTGCTGGCAACTTTCCCACTGGGGTTATAGATAAGATGCTGGCAGTGCAGGACGTCAAGCGAAGTAATGGGAAGCTTGATCGGTAAAGGCCTCAGCTTTTACCTCAGGAACAAGGCAATGGTCTGAGCCAATGTTGGCCACTACTGGAGGGGCGCTTTGCGTCGATCACAATGTGATCAATATGATTGGTGGTCCGCTTATAACTATTGCGATTCGGAAATTTCCTGCTTGCTGTGAATATCTCTTATGTAGAAGAGAAAAGAAGGATAACTTGCGTAGATACTCGGCCTTAATATATCTAGCAAATTCAAGCAAAGGTATGTCCTTCGAAGGATCTAACTCTTTTAAATACAAAAATCAGCCTTTCAAGATATTTTAGGAACAATGCTCATCAAGATTGAGATAGGATCACATGTGAAGGAATAACGCCGCTTCAGAATGGTCCGAATCTCTGCACTAAGTGTATGAATTAACACTCCAATCTAACCGAACATAGTTTGCTTCTACATGGAACATTTGTTTAAAGATCCTGAGTACTGCTAGTATTAGATTAAGCTGGTGCAGGAACTGAAGTCATAAGACCATCATTTAAGCTGTTCTTTTGCCAATTGGGCTCTAAAGCAGTTGTAAGTTGACATGTTGATGCGGACTTGTCATTAAAACATGAAGTCATCAGTTTTCGTATGGTGAACCAGCGCCTCACGACAATTCGCATTAAGGCTAACATCATCCTAATATGGCCCTACACCAAGCTCCTGAACGAAACATATGACCAGTACCGTAGCTATCACGACGAGGTGAATTTAACACAAAGCTGAGAATGTATTGGAAAGTATAGCTTGTACGACACAATTCTGATAACCTATTCGGGCTAAAAGCCTTCTTCGACATGGAAGATGTGGGATTAGTCAACTGACAATCAGATGCGACCAATGCAAAGGTCAAGTTTTTTTATCACTGAAAACTCAGTCCCCTGTCTTTGTTAGAAGTTCTTCTACGTCAAATTGAAGCCATCAAAGTTCTATCAGTGTGCCTGTGTGGGGCCAGTAAGTTAGTATAAGATTATTAAGTAATTGTAAGCTAGCATTTAAGCATTTTTTGTTAGTATGTAAGAGTTAGTGATTAAGAAAATAAAATGCATATAAAACTAAACTAAAAACCACCGCCCGATTATTGGTCAAAAACATCGACACAATTATTTTACATTCTCCATTGCTTGTCTGTTTGTATACTGCAGCTGTCTAGTTCACAAATGTCAAATATGATTGACGTACGACGTCATTTGCAAAAATTATACCATCTTCCGGTAGGGTTATGTACGATAGTTCAATATGTACGTACATACGAGTAAGTTAATGCCGCTCTACAATCTACTTGTATCCATACTGCTTTCTTTAAATATTACAAACTACAGCCCAATAACGTCAATCATACAATTTTCGACTGGCCAAGCACTAAAGCACCATCGTACAATTTCCCAATCATTAAAGTGTCAATGACTCCTTCCTCCAAAATGTGTCGGATACAACCTCGGTTTATGGCACTACTTGAGAAACGTTTGCAACTCATTGTCTAGCCATACTCGCACATGAATTCCCAATGTAAGCTCATTCATAAAACACAAATTCCTCATGAATGACGGTTTTTTTTTCGTTTGCCCCAAAAAAAAAGAGTCTGACTCGCCTTGAAACGGGACTTTAATTGCACAAGACCATAGTTCGACTCCATTAAAACCACTCAGGCCACCTCAAAGTATTGTAACAAAGCCATCTCCAAAGATGTGCAAATTGATTTTGGAATTCTAATCAAAGAACACTGATGACTGCCAGTCAATCAGTCACCATGGTAATGAGGTTAAACTGTTCGGCAGCAAAGCCAAACAAGAATACCAAAATGAAGTGTCACACGAGAACGCATCCGTTGTCCAACCGATATCATGGACAATTTAAGAAATACAAATTAAATTACGCTGTCCATTGTGCGGTTGGTCTGTTGGGCAAGCGACCAGAAAAGAGTTTCCCCCCGGCCTGCCATTATACGATTGTAAACCTCGCCCCAAAAGCGGAAAACAGTAGGAGTAGTGAAGTAGTGAATTGTTAGAGTACCTGGCTTAGTCTGTCAGGTGAAAAACCTTAACGGTCTCGTGGCTATCTATTGAATACAACTTGGTCTGCGACTACGACTATGGGTACGGCGGCAGTGGCAGTGGCGACTACTACGTTGAGCAAACATTATCGTAATCGATTGAGTGCCTCTTGTATTAGCACCTTTGATGGTGGCTTCACCAGTTACCCACCTGAATAAATTTCTTTTACATAATCGCATAGCACGAGTCGGTATATGGGTACAGGTATGATATGTTGATACACGATGTACTCGAGGGGCACTCGGTGTTACCTGGTGTATCCGCCGTGTATGGGGAAAAAGGTAAACAGAGGTAGGCAACGCCAAACGAAGCCAAGCCAAAGTGCAGCTACGATGGCTAAAACAGGTGCGGGTCGATGAGACCAGAGAAGAACCTGTTTGCTCGGTGATTGAAACGCTTTTTTTTTTTTTTTTTTTTGTAATATTTCTATTTTTTATCGGCCATTATCACTTTGCGGTTTGTCAACCTCAAAGCTTTATTGGTACCAGCTAGTCAGCTAACCAGCCAGTAGGTAATCCAGGCAAATGAAGCGACGAATTCCGCGCCAGTTTTCACAAATTTCATGGCAAAGTAGACTTTAAGCGGGCCCCGTCGGATAGATGCTTTAAGGGGAGAAAGTTATTCGAACCAGCTATCGGGTACATGGATGGATACTCATTACCCATACTCGTGATCGTATGTATATCGGTATGAATCACTTGACGTACGGACAAACAATTCCAATGTATCTGCGTGCCTAAAGAGATGTCCCACATTTTGAAGGCGTCAAGGTTTTGCAATAATGAAATGCCTTTGCCTTGTCTTCATGCAAACAATAGTGTTGCTCAAGAGGGGGTATCATAATTAATTACGACTTCACACCTTCGCATGCACGAAAGACTTGATTGAAAGCTGATTTACATCAGCGTGAAGCATCTCCAGATTTGGCAAATAGCTGTAGATACCAATTTACATGTGCCCTGCCCAAACTTCGCAGCATTTCAAGTATTTCATTTACAAAGTATCTGCGTATAAGTTTGCTTCAAGTACGTGTATCGTAAGATAGGTACGTTCGTTCTCGTAATTTTGAAACGCAACAGCATCTCTAGGCAATGTCAACCAACATGCCCTTGGGTTTATTATTTTTCTTCAAGTTTTCCAACCTTGGAGCAGGAGGTGTTGTAATTAACATTGGCTCTAGCAGCGTCAACTGCAACTTAAGCTGGCACAGCATCTCTGGTACAAGCAATGCATCGCCGGAGTGACCTAATAAATTTTCCTTTTTCATCGAGATATAGTTGTTCGTTGGCGGAGTTGTAGGAGTGTAAATAAGTGTTGAATGCAACATACAAGTATCTTCGTATCTTTTCGTTTGTTTAAGAACTTATTTCGCAAGAATTACTTGTGAAAATCGTTGCTTTGTTAGCTCATTACCGCCTGTGGGTGGAACGTACTATGTACTACGTTTACTAATTTGTTATTTTCTTTTTTCTTTTGTTTCTTTCAGAAGACTGTTGATGTTGAATCTTAATGCAGTGGTAAGTGGGCAAATATTTAAATATGAATGGCTCGTAAAAATTCTCCTCAACTATTGCATAAATATTGTAGAAACTTGTGGCAGGGGTAATTATTGTATTGACGATCAGGGCTGATTTCAAATTGGCATGTAGAAAGTAGAAATCTGAATTCCTTTGACATATTTTGATAAAATACGAATGTGATTCAGATTATCTGTAAACAAGGTCTTTCCTCACTTAACTTCTTTTTTAGCTCTCGAACTGTTGAAGTTCTCCGCCATAGAAACAATTGTCTCCCAGCTTTTATTCACTTAGCTATTGTTTTGTTGCTTTAGCTTTCTGGCATCCCTGATGGCTTTATACCTCAATCAAAAGGTCGGTCTTTATTTACCACTCCGGTGTAAGCACCCCGTTTCTGCAAATCGCCCAACAAGATTTTGTAGATCATTATATTGCCCTTTTGAATTGAAAGTTTTAAGCCCAGTTGTTAACAAACTAAAGTGGCAACAGTTTGCTGGGACCAATAACTGCCACATCTCTTCTAGACGCGCCAACGCGTCTCTTTCAACTTAACCCCAACCACCCATATTATTCCTTCTCAACCTTCTATGCCACCAAACCCAGCTAGCAACCCAATTCCCAACTTCGACCTTAAAACTGGAGCTAAGTACCCTAACTTCATTAACTCCCATACCTTAAACCCCACATCTTATCCCTCGTCCAACTCCATATCCAATCATTTATCTCTATCTCCCTCCTCCAATGCTCCTATTCTTGATCCCCTTTTTCCCCCCACTGTTAAACTAACACAGCAAACCAATGGCACCACAGAAAGTCGATATGCCCTCTCTAGGCTCAGAGAACGAAAGATATATGAAAACATTCGTCTCTTTCTTGCCTATTTACATGACAAATCTGACTCGATCTGCTACGAAGGGAAAACGAAAACCAGCAGGAAGGCATCCCTACCGACCCTATCAGTCTCAGGAACCTTTATGTCAGGTACCACGAGATTTTTAACATGTCCCCTCAGAAAGTAGCAGACGACCTTGCTGCATTCGGCAACTATGTTCACTCTAAACGAGTATCACACCTACAGGGAAGCCGAGCCGACCACGACAAATTTTTTCGTCCATAACGTGCCTCCCTTGCCAGCGCTTAAACCATCCTGCCTCACACCTCCACCCCACAACATCCCTCTTACGTTTTACTACCAGAATGTAAGAGGTATTCGCTCTAAAACCAATGCTGTCCTACGTCAATCGCATGCTCTTCCCTTTGATATTTACGCCTTGACCGAAACCAATTTGATTCCCGACATAAAGAACCAGGAATTGTTCCCTCCTACTTTTAATGTTTTCCGCGACGACGATCCTACCCGCACAAATAAAGATTCCCCCTGTCGAGGCGTCCTACTGGCGATGGACAACAGCCTTAACTCTTCCCCCATTACAATATCTTCATCCTCTAAAGCCGACTTTGTCGCAATAAAAATATCACTGCCTCTCAAGTCCCTTTACGTTATATGTTGCTACATCCTACCAGCTCAACCTATCGAATCTTACCAATTTGTTATTGATGCGATCGATCATTTAATTGACCTGTCAGACCCTATTGATGATATCCTTATTTTCGGCGACTTTAATCTTCCTCAGCTACAGTGGACTCCATCAGATGATCAATCGTTTTTCATCGCTTCAAATGCCATCTCAGCTAAGGAATGTCTCTTCTTAGATCGCTTAACAGACTCAAGTCTATGCCAAGTCAGTGGTATATCCAATTATATGGGCAGGCAATTAGACCCTATTTTCACAACGGATCCAATTAACTCCTCAGTCTCACTTTGTCCCCTATCTCTCTCAACAATCGATAACTACCATCCCCCCCTTCTACTTTAATTTTTTCATAACTCTTCATTCCAGTCCACTCCCCTCACAACTCTCTCATCCCACGACTTTCATAAAGCAAACTTTCACAAAATCAGTGAATATCTCAGCAGATCCCTCTTTAACTTTCACAACTTAAGTATAAATGATGCCTTATCCATTTTTTATAAAGAAATATTTAATACTTTTTCCCTTTACGTTCCGTTTTCCCGCCTTAAAACATCATCTACTAGTCCTCCCTGGTATAATCGCAAGCTTCGTTCCTTACGAAATAAGATAAATAAGTTATGGGCTGTTTTCCTGCGTACCAGATCCTTTACCGACTATTCCAACTATCTTGGTACTTATCTTCATTTCACCGAACTTTACGATTCCCTTTACCAGCGCTACCTTAACAATGCGCAAGTCAACCTTATAAACCACCCTAAGTCCTTTTTCCAATTTGTTAACTACAAAAGAAAGTCCGATGGTTACCCTCCTTCCCTCTCTTTCAACAACAGGTCATCAACCGATCCACTCACCATTGCCAACCTATTTGCCACATTTTTTAAACAATCCTTCACCAACGACTCCTTTGTACCAGATCCATCCTATTTTAGTTACCTACTGAACTTCACCAATGGCCCACTTCTTTCTCATATTTTGGACCCGTCTTATATCGAATATAAATTACACTAACTCAATGACGAATTCACACCCGGCCCAGATGGCCTCCCTGCCATATTTCTTAAAAAATGTTCTTCCTCTCTTTCCCTTGCCCTTTCTAATCTCTTCCGTCTATCCCTTTCACAAGGAGAATTTCCTCAGGCCTGGAAATCCTCCTTCATAACCTCGATCCACAAGAAAGGATCAAAGAATGAAATAACCAACTATCGTCCCATCGCTAAACTCTCCCATATACCCAAACTCTTCGAAAGTATTTTGTATGAAGCTCTAAGCTTCCAATGCAAATCACTTATTTCTCCTAGACAACATGGCTTCTTAAAGGGTAGGTCAACCACCACAAATCTCGTTGAATTCGTATCCTTTGCCCTCTCTGCCCTAGAGAATGGCAATGAAGTCGATGTAGTTGCAACCGATTTTAGCAAAGCCTTCGATAAAATCTCTCATCGATTAATTATCTTTAAATTGTCTGCCCTCGGCTTTGAACCCATATTGTTAAAATGGATATCCTCTTACCTCGAAAACCGTTTTTACAGTGTTCGTTTTAGGTCAGCCCAGTCCGCTCCATTTTTGGCCACCTCTGGAATTCCACAAGGCAGCCATCTCGGTCCCCTTCTTTTTATATTAACCATAAATGATCTCGATATGATCATCAAACACTCGTCTGTCTCCCTTTACGCCGACGATACCAAATTTTTCAAAACCATTTCCTCTCCCCATGACTCTTTCCTCCTTCAACAAGATCTTGATAGTTTCTCGATCTGGTGCCTCAAAAATTCTTTGCAACTTAACATCGCCAAATGTCAATCCATCACCTTCTCACATAAGCGGAACCAATCTCCTCCCCGTCTCTATCTTCTCCATAACCTACCTATCTCCTCCGTACAGTCTCTTCGCGACCTCGGCATTTTGTGTGACAGCGAGCTCAACTTCCGTTTACATATGGATGAGATAATCCTCAAAGCGACCTCTGCACTAGGTTTTGTAAAACGGTGGTCCAAAGAATTCACCAACCCATACGTGAATAGGTCCCTCTATATTACCTTCGTTCGCCCCCTCCTAGAGTACGCCAGTCAAGTATGATCCGCATATCATCGTGTTCATATCTCGAGAATTGAAAGCATTCAGCGTCGTTTTCTTCGATTTGCTCTTCGAGGTATGCCCTGGGACGATCCTTTTAATCTGCCCCCCTATCAAAATCGTCTCAACCTTATCAACTTAAACACCCTCGAAGATCGCAGAGATGCAGCAGACTTTCTCTTAATTCATCGACTCCTTTCAGGTCACGTTGAATGCGCGTCCCTTCACAACTCCACTTTCCTCAACACTAACCCTCGTAACCTACGTACCCCTCGACTCTTCTATCTACCAACCCACCACACCTCCTATGGCGCGAACGAACCAATCTCCCGTATGCTACGTCAAATCAACTCAAACCCTACCGTCTTTGATTTCCACCGCACCACTCCCTACCTCAAATCTATTCTCCTTCACCACTCCAACCAACCTTAGTTTTAAGTTTTAGTTTAAGTTTATTTTTTAAGTTATACTCGTAGCTTGTATTAAGCCGAATAAATGGGGGCATTCGCCCCCACCAAAATTAAAATTAACTACGGCGCAGTTGTAGCTATCGACGGTGATGTTTTTCCCTATCTAGGAGCAACTTTGTTTATCAACAACATGTACAATATTTTGTGGTGTCCTTATATACTTTCGATCTGCTCTTTTGGCCTTTTCTTTGATTGCGGTAAACGCTTTTGGATGGTGTGAATGTAAATGTTCGAAACATTTTTTACATATTAATCCTCCTTGTGCGTTCCTTTTATTGGAATTTCTCAGTCTTTGGTAGAAAGATGATTATTTTATTTTTCTTTGGAATGACCCAAAGGAAATGTAATCTTCACGATACGCTAGCCTGATTACTCGATTCCAGGAATACGTGTACGTAGCTAAACCACACCACGTGGTGGGCTGATAAGTAATCTATGCTATATCTTCTATATTTGCTGCATCAGCACGTCTTATTCCCTTGATCCTTCACAGCTCATTTTGCGCGTTTGTTATGAATGTGCAAATCTCAATCGAATTTTGACCTTTTGACCGCAACATTTGGTCAATTATTTACTGCGGGTTTTCGTATATCAGTTCTCCATTTCAGAAAGCGTATGCGTTGAAATCTCTGTGTTGTGTCTTCATCCTGATTTGGACAGTCTTGGCAAAAAGATGAGCTAATGCCCGAAGCATTGTAGCTACTGTTGATACCCACCACCACCAGATGGGAACTGCGTAAGTTGGTGTTACAGTTTCGGTTTGTCCAAACATCTATGGATGGGATCAATCTGTGGGTCCATCTGCCATTCGTAATGGTATTCCACCGATCTTGCCACCTGGTCATTGAAGTCGCTCTTTCTACATCCCTGATCCTTTTGACGACTTCTGCCTCTTGGTTACTAGAAGTTCTACGTACTATTATACACTCTCTGCATATCGTCCCCAAGGATATCGATGTGCATTTTAACGGATATAACAAAAGCCGCTTCGTCCGAAATCGTTCTAAAGTCACTGATTTTTTATCAGTGATTGTACACAGCGCGGGCAAAGGAAATTGTTTTTAAATGTTTGCAAGTTATAACGACCAGAAAATACAGAAATCGGCAGGGCATTCCATAAGCAAGTTGTACGGCTTAGGGGGCCCCCGCCCAATTATCAAGGCTTCGCCCTTTAATGACGTTGTCTAATAATGAACGGGGGCAGAGCAAAGTACTGGTCTTATCGTAAACATCTTCAGATGACGCTACCGAAGGTTGCTACGATTTGATCAGTCACAAGCTGTCGGTCATAGGTCTTGTTGGCGGCTGGACCACCGGTAGTCCCTACCAGGACTTAAATCACGGTACCATGGGAGTCAGGAGCCCCCCGGATTTCGGTCCGGGCCTAACTTGTTAGAGGTAGGCCCCCTTAAGGGAGCGTCATGGTGGCTGTGGTTTAAACCCAAAATCGCGGGAAGGGTCTTCCTTTGGTTTTCCTTTGGTTTTCCTTGGTTTTCCTTTGGTTGACTCAATGTGGAGTTGCAATAAGTGCTGGGTGCTGCGACCCTAAGAGCAATAAGAGGTTTTAGGTCGGCCTCGACTTATACCAAGGGTGGAACTTGTGCCGGCAACACAGTTCCGAATTGGTATCTGAAACAGTGAAAATGTTTGGTGAGCGATGGCAAGGCGTATCCTTGCTCCCATGGATGTATGGGCATCCCGTAAGTTTAAGCCCACACGGCAGGTACTTACGTTAAAAACATGAGACATCTGTACGGCTTAGGAACGAATCACGATATTTTAGAGTACGTCCAAAAATGGGCTTGAGGGTATATTGATGAGCATTCATAGCGAGACGGGTGTTACGGTTGAAAGTTAGAAGGGGCGGAATGCTACTATAAATTTCGGTGGAGCACTGGTGGTGAAAATAGCGATTCAGTAAGGTGAGACAGGAGACATTACGTCTGTGTTTGAGGGTGTCGAATGGCTGTGTAATATTATCATCACCTATGAGTTTTATCTAACGTTTTTGGAACCTATCTAGCAAGTTCAAAGAGGTCTTAGGAGCACCTGACCAGATATGAGTATTGTACTCAGTATTGCCTTATATATTGAGGCTAAAGCAGAGGGGGTGAAATATTTCTTACAACGCTTGAGGAAGGCTAGACATTTTGCAGGGTTTTTGGCGACATCGAATATGTGGTCATTCCAACGTAAGCTGTCGTTGACACACATACCGAGGATGGAAAGTTTTTCGGTATCAACGATGCAAGTGCCATCCATGGGTGTTTACAATTCGCTTTAACGACAGCAGACGGATTGTGTTTTGGAAGCACCAAATTCCACTCTGTTGATAGTTTCCCAATTGGTTGATATCGGAATATAATGAGCTTGGCATACGTTGCCGTTCTCGTTCTACAGCCGTAGAGCAGGGACGTGAGTCCGGAAACGAATATGAAAAGCAGAGAGTACTGTCATCAGCAAAGGAATATATTGGATTAGAAGTAGCAGACAAGAGATCGTTAATGAAAATTAAAAAGAGTGTCGGTGACAGAACAGAGCCCTGGGGCACACCAGCATTTATTTTGTGAATATCAGACTTGAAACCGTCCAAGACAACTTGAATTGAACGTTCCGAAAGGTAATTTCTAATCCATTGAAGAAGAGAGTCGTCGATCCCAAATGCACGCATTTTCGACAAAAGAGCCTGATGCCAAACTCTGTCAAATGCCTTAGAAATATCAAGTGCAACTATCTTGCTTTCGCCAGATTGATGTACGCTTTGGTTCCACTTTTCGGTGAGACATGCCATCAAATCACCAGTGGACCTGTTGCTACGAAAACCGTACTGCCGGTCATTGAGAAGTTTTCGTGTTTCGAGATATTTCATGAGCTGACGATTTATCAGTGTTTCCATGACCTTGGAAAGAAGGGACGTAAGTGCAATGGGTCTGTAGGAGGAGAGAGTAGATGGGTCTGTAGGAGGAGAGAGTAGATGATTCGCCTTTTTTAGGGACGGGCTGGACAAATGCTGTTTTCCATCTGCTCGGGAAGAGTCGTAAAGAGTAGGATTGATGAAAAAGCTTACGCAGTGGTTTTGCCAGCGAGGAAGAACACCTCTTCAGAAGAAGGGGAGATATACCATCTGGACCAGCGGATTTATGTATGTTGAGATCTTTAAGTACTCTTGCTACTACACGAGTGCGAAAGTAGATTCGTCCCATTGAAGATTCGACGCACTCAAGTGTAGGCAGAGACAAACCACAATCTGGGAGTGTTGAGCTGACAAAGAGCTGACAGCTGGAATGTCATTGTAAATGAGCGTTGGGATGGAGGATGAGGCGGAATTGCTAATGTTTTTGACGAACGACCAACAATTTCACACACTTAAGAAGGGCGTTGCAGTCATTTCTGGCTCGTTTGAATTTTTTTCGGTTTTCCTCTGTCGGGTTGGTCTTGTAGGACCGAAAAAACATTTCTCTAACCCTGACGGCCTCTTTACAGCTCGAGTCGTACCATGCCTTTTCTTTTGGTTCGATACTCTTCATCCAAAGAGGAATAAAGGATCTCATTCCAAAGAGAATGGTGTCTGTAATCATATCAGCAGCGGCATCCACGTCGTTATCGAGGAAACATACCATAAAGACCAGTTAAAATTCCTAAATAAGATGTTAAGACCACTCCAGTTGGCTTTCTCGTATTGCTATACAGTTCTTTTAGGAATTTTTTCTCTAACTGTGTAGTCGGTGTACGAGAAATTAGCGGATATGACACAATGGTCCGACAAGCCTAGAGGGGAGAGCACATCAACGGTGTACTTATCAGGGTGAGAAGTTAAAAACAAGTCCAGGATGTTGGCGGTATGACTATAAACGCCTGGTATTCGCGTGGGCTCATTTACAAGCTGCGTTAAGTTGTTTCCCGCAGCGAAGATCTCAAAACACTGTCCTTCGGTTGTTGTCTGTCAAGAATGTCGAAGCCACCCAGAATTGTGCATATTGAAATCGCCCGTAATAACAATTTCAGTATGCGAATACAAGGATACGTTACGTACAAGGATCGTTAAAAGTGGAATTGCTGTCCAGTTTGGGGATTCTGTAAACAAAGCAGTAGTGGATAACTTGTTTACGGAGGTGGAATTTTAGCCACATGAAATTGAATTCCGGTTTAGAACAGGACTTATACTGTGGTGGAATTTGGAATCACTACGCACGTAAGTGGCCAGATCGCGGTGAGAGAAGACTATTGGCACTAGCCAGGTAGCTTCAGATCAGAAAGATCTGAGAGGGGAAGGCGGGGATCTACCTGTGTTTCACTAAGTGCCAAAACAGCTGGTCTGTACTTACAGACGTGGACGTATGCAGAAAAGTGGTTAATTTTTAGAATAAATATGATTGGCCCAAGGTGACTACCCTGAGGGACACCAGATGTTGCTTTAATTGGGTCGGATATTGAAGATCTGAAGATGACCTTGTATTCCTTGTAAATAGAATTTGGTGTATGCCACAAAATGAGGGGAAAAGCCAAGTTTTTTTAGTTGAACAATGATAAGTTGGTGAGAAATTTTATCGAATGCCTTGCTCAAATCTGTGGAAATTGAATCGACGATGATGACCTTCTAAAGCATGAAGCGTACTAGAGACGAACTCTGTTAGGTTTGTGGTGGTTGATTTACCTTTCATGAAACCGTGCTGATTTGTGCAGATAGTTGCCCTACAGTATGGAAGCAGTTGTTGATAGACTATGCTTTCGAGAAGTTTGGGTGTGCAAGAGAGTTTTGCTGATGATATAAGATTCCTTCCATAGGAAAGGGAAAGTACCTATTGAAACACACAAGTTAAATAGGGCAGTGAGAAGACGACCGAGATGGGTTATATATTTTTTTTAATGCAATAGCCGGAAGGCCATCAGGGCCGGACGAAATCAACTTTAAGTTTGGTTATGTTTTCAGATACCAAAGATGTTGTTTTATTTAGAGAGATGGATGACGTCTCAGGTTAGTTTCTCATATAGGTAAAGTAACTAGGATCGGGTTCAGCTGTTTTCTTAGAAAAGGATTTGTTAAAGTGACAGGAAAAGAAATTTGCAATGGTTTTTGGGTCGGTAGAAGATTCACTAAGAAGACGTACATTATAAAGGAGTTTTTATTTTCTTGTTGCCAAACGAAACTGGTATTTTCCGCGACCCTTGCTGGCAGAAGGGTAAGCAAGAATTCAGAGTTCAAACATTCTATAACCTAATCAGTAGAGTTACCCCGTACAGTGCCATTTTAATTAATAAAACTTTAATTAGTTTTCGTTCCCTCCTCCATCAATTTTCAAATATTCTCTCTCGGAAGGTGTATTTCTTGAAGTTTAGTTTCCATCCACAAGTCTGGGTTCAAAGGCAATATTGAGAATTACAGAGGAATTTGAAAGTATTATTAAAACTAAAATAGAATTCCTTATAAAAGTGTATCTGCCGGATGAACAGCATGGCTTTGTCGCTGATCGATGTACTACCACAAACCTTGCACTATTTTCGTCCTTTGTTCTGAAACAAATTGAGAAAGGGAACCAAGTTGACACCATATCTACAGATTTCAGCAAATTTTTGTCTCAGTCAACCATGATAGGCTAATCTATAAACTTGAATCTTTCGGATTTCATTCGCAATTGCTTGTTTTCCTTTCTTCGCGTTTTCTCAACAGGTCAAAATCGGTAACTTTGTATCAAAATAAATTAAATGTAGCTCTGGTATTCCACAAGGGAGCCATTTAAGGCCGCTTCTCTTCATCACCTCCATTCGTGATATCGTGATGAACTTTAAATATGGGCAATGTTTATTGTTTGCCGACGATCTAACATTATTTAGAGCCGTTAAAAATATTGAGGATTGCTCTTCACTGCAACTAGATTTAAACAGCATCACGGAATGGTGCAAAATCAACACAAGCAAGTGCAAATTCATTTCATTCTCCAAATAATCTTCTTCTATAATTCAATTTGAGTATTCGATTGTTTCCACACCCCTCGAATTAGTGAAATCAAAGATTTGGGAATTATGTTGGATACTACTTTTTCTTTTAAAGTCCATTTGAATCGTACTTTATCCAAAGCTCACGTTTCATTAAGAGATCCATTTTCTTTCCTGTCGTTATACTCCGCCCTTGTTAGACCTTATCTGGAATACGCAGTTGTGATTTGGAATCCCAATCTCTCGTCTTCAAAAACGTTTCACAACATTCATTTTTTATAGAATGCATTTGAACTTTTACCCCAATTATAAAGCAAGATGTTTGCTCCTTGCCTTGAAATCGCTAAAGTCTAGACGTACTATACACGACATAATGTTCGTTAGAGACCTTCTCGGTTATCATATAAGCTACCCTGTTCTATTATCAAAAATAGGACTTCATGTCGCTATACGGTCATTGATAACACGGCGTCTTCTTTTTGTTGAATACCACAGAACGAATTGTTGGCTTATGGCCGAAGATTTAATTTTCTCGATGCATAAAGCAGCCGTTGACATGATTCTGAACTACGGACGCAAATCGGCTCGCTTCGATTTAGATAGTGGCAAAGCTCGGCATTGGCATTCTTTTCCAAGGTTTCTGCGATCCTGAGGATGTGTTTTGAAGTAGTTTTTGGCTAAGCATGACTGAACGACGAACAGAGAACTCTTCGTTTCGCCTCTTCTCTATACGATCTCGGATGTGCGGCGTACTGCAGAACGAACAGAAAAGCATTTTGAAAATTTTTGATAATCAACCTTCCCAATCAGGAGATATTTGTTCTCATTTTTGTCCGTGCAAGAATTTTGTGTGCATACATTTTTTGCCTGCCTTTACTGATGCAGAAATTTAAGTCCATCATCCTTCAACCCCTTACGTCGTCGTTCAAGTGGCATGTGCAAATTAAAAAACCAAAACAAACTCAGAAATACCTGTTCCGAGAGAAGGAATCTAAAGAAGATTACCTAGGAGGCTGTAACATCAAGATGACGTTCGTGGGCGGATGCAGAGATGACGGAAATAATTTCGAAAAAGGAACTACTGAACGAATGCAAAGATTAGATTTTCTCTCGTTTCTGCTTCGGAATTAAGGAAATTTCCCATTTGGTAAGACGGAAAATAAAATAACCGGCAAAAAGTAAAACGAAGAATAAAAGTGTTTGGAAATGTTCAGTAGCATCCCAATGCACCTAACCAGTAACCAACCAACTACTCGTCCTCCTTCGTCGGTCGTCTTGAATTTGAGGTCGATTTCGTATTTAAATATTAAACAGTTTAATGTATCCCCACAGACGTTGCCGCCAGGATATTAGCCTCCTTCATTGGCTTTCTTCTCGAGCCTGTGTCTGTGTTTGTGGTATTTTTATGTGCGCATTGTAAATTTATGAAGGCAAAATCATATTTTGAATTCAGAGTCTATCCCAGCATAAGGATGTCCATTTGTAAATGAATTTCAATACCCATCCGCAGGGTATTCATATTCATAATCCTACGGAGTACGTATGCTTTATCCAGAATCTCTTGCAGCTTTCAAGTAAGAGACATGCATTCGTCCTGTTATGGCATGCTTTCATGCAACAAACTGAATGTGTAATTATTTGCATCTAGAGTAGAAGAGGTAGATATGCCAGGTCTCTTTCATCGTGGAATAGATCGATGATCCTGTATCGTATCTGCAGTTAAAGAACGCAGGGCATAGTGTGGCCTGGGAGCCATCCCTTTGCTTGCATAATAAATTTATTTAATTAGTGAGTCGATAGATTTTTGAAAGCGCGCCAGCACCATCACCCATCGCACACGGGGAGCAATGTCATAGAATATGCACAGAGAAGGTCCTTGCGAAGGCGGGTAATTAGGTACGCCTCGCTTACCTTTGCCCTGTGGGGGTGTACTCTATACCTACCTACTCGAACAAATCGAAAACTTTGTGAGAGCTGAATAGGTCGATGCTTGATTATTTCATTATTGAGAATTTTTAACGAAGTCCTTTCTACGAAATGCTTGGAAGACACACATTCGAGTCATAAGGGCATCCCTTTGAATAGGTATTGTGTGAAATTTATGTGTACATGAATATTAGCACATTGACGGGATTCCATCAAGGTTGTCAAGGTTCGGCCGATAATAGCTGAAGAGCTTATGAAATATTCGTTTCGGAGCACAAGGGGAAGCTAATTTGCCATTTATGCAGATGAAGTGGGTTCCGTACCAACTGAAGAATCAGACTGCAACTTGAAAACCAGTTGAATGGGAATGGTCCCGCATAATACGATCTTTGGGTGACTAATGCATATTTTATTTAATTAAAAAACGATTTGCAAATTTTGGAGGCTATTTATGAGAGGGTGAAAGTTTTTGAATTAGTAACGCACCACCATTTTTATGGCCAACTTTTCGGCAACTCAATTTAGCTGTTCTTGCATGATATTCCATAGATATGCGAATATAACTTTTATTTCACATTACGAAGCCTGCAAGTGATAAGCAGTTTTGGGTTAATTCTCGTTTAAGAGGGGCCTTAAACGAATATCTTAGGGCTTATAAAACTATCATTGGGAACGGAGAATAATGTTTTGAACATCTCAAGGCGAAGGGGTGTTCTTCCTTCAATCCTACTCTTTAGGACTCTTTCCGAGCAGATGGAAAACAGCATTTATCCAGCCCGTCCCTGAAAAACGCGAATCATCTTCTCTCTCCTCCTACAGACCCATTGCACTTACATCCCTTCTTTCCAAGGTCATGGAAACGCTGATAAATCGTCAGCTCATGAAATATCTCGAAAACTTTTCAATGACCGGCAATATGGTTTTCGTAGCAACAGGTCTACTGGTGGTTTGATGGCATGTCTCACCGAAATGTGGAACCAAAGCGTACATCAATCTGGCGAAAGCAAGATAGTTGCACGTGATATTTCTAAGGCATTTGACAGAGTTTGACATCCGGCACTTTTGTCGAAAATGCGTGCATTTGGGATCGACGACTCTCTTCTTCAATGAATTAGAAATTACCTTTCGGAGCGTTCAATTCAAGTTGTCTTAGATGGTTTCAAGTCTGATATTCACAAAATAAATGCTGGTGTGCCCCAGGGCTCTGTTCTGTCTCCGGCACTCTTTTTAATTTTCATCAATGATCTTTTGTCCGCCACTTCTAATCCTATATATTCCTTTGCTGATGACAGTACTCACTGCTTTTCATATTCGTTCTCGGACTCATGGCCCTGCTCTTCGGCTGTAGAACGAAAACTGCAGCGTATGCTAAGCTCATTAATTGGGGAACTATCAACAGAGTGGAATTTAATGCTTTCAAAACACAATGCTGTCTGCTGTCGTTAAGGCGAAATTTAAACACCCAGCCGTTATCCATGAATGGCACTTGCATCGTCGAAACCGAAAAACTTTCCATTCTTGGTATGTGTGTCAATGACAACTTACGTTGGAAGAACCACATATTCGATGTCGCCAAAAATGCTACGAAATGTCTAGGTTTCCTCAAGCGATGTAAGAAATATTTTACCCCCTCTGATCTGGCCTCAATAAATAAGGCATTCATCCGCCCAAAATTGGAGTACAATGCCCACATCTAGTCAGGTGCTCCTAAAACATCTCTGCACCTGCTAGGTAGGATTCAAAACCGTGCGATAAAACTTATTGATAATACTAATACCAGTCAATCAATTGACAGCCTCGAACACCGACGTAATATCTCCTGTCTCACTTTGTTTTATCGCTATTTCCACCACCAGTTCTCCACTGAAATCGCCAGTAGCATTCCGCCAATTCAAACTTTCAACCGTAACACCCGTCTCGCTATGAATGCTCATCAGTATACCCTCTTAGCCCATTTTCGGACGTACTCTAGAATATCGTGATTCGTTCCTAAGCCGTACAACTCGCTTATGGAATGCCCTGCCGATCTCTGTATTTCCTGGTCGTTATAACTTGCAAACATTTAAAAACAATGCACATCGGTACCTCTCTTTTCTACCTCCCTAAATTTCCTTTGCCCGCGCTGTGAACAATCACCTTAAGGGTACACAAACCCCTTGAGCTCGCGCTCATTATAAAAAAAAAACTCAGATTCTTTAAAAAGTATTGAGCAGAATGGTTACATTCCGTGCCTTTTATTTATAGAGTCACAGTTCTGCTTTTTTTATGTAGTTTACAGGCTATATAGCGTTAGTTCATTATTTACCTGGGCCCTTTCATAGCGCTCATGAATATCTGCATTCGCCTGGGCTACATCCATAGTCTGCTCCACAGGGTAGGACTGGAGTTATAGAATCTAATTAGCGTTTCTTGGCAAGGGCTTACTATAGTCGTGTTTTATTCAAAAGTGCATAGCCACTTTTCCACACGAAACAAAAACAAAATCAAAAGTCAGAATAATTTAGTTCACTTTCAGAAGTGAGGATAGATTTACGAAAGATTTGAATTATAGATGTCGCAACATACAACTAGAGGGCATTTATTCGTTTTCTGATGGTTGGCAGCATGCCGTTTCTCCCTATTTTGGGATGTGTTCGTGGATCATCTTATGTTTTGAAAGAGCAAGTCAACAATGAACGTTCTTTTGGGCTTTTTACACTTGGAAAAAATAGTTATTTTTCTTCTACCAAAAAGGAACTTGGACATTTTTTTAAATTAGTGTGTGCGAAGGTGCTTGTTTGCTTTCAAAATGCCACCAAAGCTCCAGTTTATCGGAGAAAACATTAAGGAAAAAGTAATTAAATGCTTTTGCTTTTCATTTCTATTGGGTTAACTGGGTTGGGTTAATTTCCCTTTTGCTTAAAATGTAATCTTTAAAACTAAAATCTCCATATAAAACTGAAGCAAACGCACTAAATGAAATTAAAAGTACGATTGAATTCGCCCAATGGAAAGCCACTCAAAGCAACTTTGAAACCAACACTGCGAACATAGCCGCGAGATTTTCTGATTTAATGTCAAAATGAAATCGAGTCTACCAACTGTGAGTTTGTTGGAGCGTTTTTTGAAAAAGTAGATACGCACTTTTGAATAAAACATGCCTACTGTCCGGTTCTATACTAATAAAAATGGATTACAACCGTTCAACATAGTACGTCTCCTTTGCTGTGGCATCTGTGATATCGGTAGACATACCATATATTGGCTGCAACTAGGACTGTTCCGAGTTTATATCCTCAGATAGGTACTACTTTAAGTTATAAAGCGTGACCAGATAAGAACGATAGGAATTGCCGCCTTGGCTTCGCTGGCAGTGCTTCCATCGGTCGTTCCAATTTTTGATGACTCGGTCTAATATGTGCGGTGTTATTCCGACTATAGCGTGCCAAATGTTGGCCTCGAGCTCGTTCAAAGTGAACTTGACGCAGCCTCAGAGAAAATAATCGAGTGATGTCAAATCGCATGGTCGCGACAGCCAATTTATGAACCCTCGCCGTGAGGTGACCCAGTCGTCAAATTTCTCCTTCACAACTTCGAGTGTTGCGTCGCTTCCAGACATGTAGCGCCATCTTGTTAGAACCACGACTGAGATATATCGATGTTGTCAAGTTTTGACCACAGAAAGTCAGTTAACATCGTTCTATACTTCAGGCCATTGACGGGAACGGTGTCTTCTTCGATGATGCCGCTATGCCATAAACCGCACCAAACAGTCAATCTTTGTGAATACATTGATGTTTGATCGAACACTTTTGGATTGTTATCGCTCGAATAACATAGCCGCTGAGCCAAAAATGGGCCTCGTCCGAGAAGATGATTTTTCGGTCAAAATCCGGATCTCCGGCCAACATTAGCAGCGCCCAATCAGTGAATTCACTGCGTTGCCTATGGTCGTCCGGCTTCAATTCTTATGTCAACACAATCTTATACGGATGTAGGTTCAAGTCCAACAGCCACATGTCTGGGTTTTCTTCGATACTGGCCGCTACGGCAGCTATGCTTTCTTCATTTCGCACCAATCTCTGTCTGGATGGTGGCTTAAGGTCCAAAAGAGTGTTGTAGTAAATTATTACGCAAAGATATTACTTTATTGTTACGAGTATACACGTACTTCTTTATTTAATTCAAATTCAATTCAATGATGCGTGTGAGCACATGTGAGCGCAATATATGGACTGACAGCCAGAATGAATGTCAACTTCCGTAACAAGCTCATGAGGTGTTACCAACACTCTATTATATGACATTCCTCCCCTCTTATTATGAATAGCGATGGTGGTTCCCGCTGCTGCTGATGGGGTCCTAGATGGATTAGTCTCGATCGGAGTTTGTGCGTCATGGTTTAGGTGTTCTGGGGTGGAGTTGGGAACTTGTGATGGGGTCTGGGCAATATCAAATGCGGTTGATTTCCGGCCCTCTGTAGCTGACTCGATTGGCTTGTTCTCAGTATACATATTCGGTACCTGTTTTTCCGCATTGTCAAAACTAAGTGTTTCTTATTTGATCTACATCTCTTCTTGCTATCTGGTTCGCGGTTGTCTGTATGATATATGAGACGGATCCTGTTATTTCAATTATGTTTCCTTTTGTCCATCGTTGTCCATGAGAGTAACTATGGATGAATATTGCATCCCCGATATTGAAGCTTCTAACGTTTTGGTTTATCGTTTTGTCGTAAATGTCTTTGGATTCATCTATCAGTCATTCCCGGGTGATCGGCATGCAGTGTCTCCAGCACCGAACTGTGAAACCACTACTCGGCTTCCCCACAAGATACAGCCCTTATGCGTAGACAGCTCTGTTCTTCTGTTGAAAATTCTTCTCTACACTCGAAGGCCACCCATGAAGTATCCAACGCATTACTCTCGAGAAATGCATATCTCCTGCTGTTTCCCGTGCGATTTCGTCTGTCCGGACAATTGAAAAAAAAATTATTATCATTGCTTTCAGAAGAAAAACTTCCGCCGGTCCGTTGTAATTATCACTGATCGACCAGAAATATATTGATGGAAATGCTTGATTCCGAACATGATTGCTAAAGCCTCCTTATCGATCTTCGCATAATTACGCTCACTATTCCCCAGGGTTCGGGAAGTGAACGCAATCGGCCGTTCTCTTCCTTCTGAATCTCGGTGCGCTAAGACTGAACCTACTCCATAGGGCGAAGCGTCTCAAGAGAGTACTAGTGGCTTGCCTTCGTCATAGTGAGCTAGTATCCTTTCTGAGTAAAAGTAAAAGTAAAAGTAAACTCTTTAATTCATTAAAAACGCTTTGTCCGATGCCATTTGGCATTTTTATCTAGCAGTCGATGTAATTTTTCTGCTTTTGCTGCCCTATTTGATAAAAATTTATTATAAAACTTCAGCATCCCTAGGAAAGATTGGAGCATCTCTTTATTTTCACGAATAGCAGAATCCTGGTTAGCTATAACCTTCGATTTCACGTTTTCCAAAAATGCATTTACCTTCACGGACAGTGACATTTGTTTATCCTAACCTCACCAGCACTCTTTCTAAGTTTGCGAGATGTGAGACTCTCTGAGAATCTCTGAAATATTCCTGGCGCTGCGGAGATTCCAAACGGCAGTCGTTTGACCTTATAGAGGCTTTTGTGGGTGTTTAATGTTAATAATCATCTACCCTCAATTGTTGGTAAGCCTGTTGAAAGTCTAACTTGGTGAAAATTTTTCCCGTTGCCATCACCACTGAATACACGGGTAACGGATATGAGATAGTTTTAGTCGTAGTATTAACGGTACTTCGATAGTCTCCACAAATGCGCATGGTTCCATTTCCATTCTTTCTTAAGCACCGGCACTATTGGCGTTGCCCAGCGCGAAAACTGAACGGGCTCGAGAATCTGTTGCTGTATCAATTTTCTATTTCGTCCTCTACCAGGCTACGCAAAGCTAAAGGTACTTGACGATGTTTTAAAAACAATCGGTGTAACCCCGGGTAACACTTCGATGTTAATGGTGGACCCTGCATGAGCCCCTAGATCTTCTTCACTTCATACCTTGTCCATCCGCCTTTAATTCCATAGCGCACACTCCTTCAACCGATATACCCAAAGGACCAGTTTCGACCCAACAAACACCGACCTCCGATGGAGGTGATTTCGTATGTGGTCTACGAAGAACGCATACAGCTTCTTGTCTTTTTCCAGGAAGAGCCCAGTTTGGAACGCATTGTGTTAGACGTTCTAAAATAATTCTCGTGAAAATGTTCATTACTGAGTTTAGGAACGATATTCCTCTGTAGTTACTTGGGCCTTGGGGATCTTATTTTTTGTGGAAGGGAAGATTGTATTTTTTTTGAAGATGGCACATCACCTACGTCAAAAATGAAATCACAAACCTTTGTTAACTTTTCCAGGATTTCTTGCAATAAAATCGTACGGTCCAATTCATCGACACTTTGGAATGTAGTACGCTCGTTCTATGGGCTGGGTCTAGCAATTATTCAAAATGCCAGCCCGTACGAAAAGTAAGCCGTTGGCGGTTGATGAGAGCACCCTTTTTTGCTTCTCCCTGCATATGGTTCTGTATGTTATATTGGCTTGCTGGTACATGATATTTGCAAAACAGCTTTCCGTTTCTCTTATTAATCGCAAGTAGGCGAACGATTTATTCCTAGCTGTGTCCATCCATCAAGTCTCGAGGTAGCTTTCCAACTTTTTCGACGAATCTACATTCATCGGCAAGTGCTAAGAAGTTGACAATAGTTATATACCTACCGTCCCAGCTGAAATGAACACAGGATCTTCTTACTCTTTGAGTTCGACGTAGGTTTACATATAACACAAATGAGCATTTGAAACATTTGGGAACCCAAAACGGTCAGTTCCGTGAATGCATGGGTCGGTAAAACGTTCACCTTGTCTTCTCCATACGCGTACTCGTTTATCGTCACTAAAAGACTTGACCTTACATTTGTCTGTAAAAAGTACAGGCCTCCAGTTGGCCATAGTCCATTCCGAATGCTCACATGCGTAACTTAAGCGCGCTGCCCGATGTGCCCTTGTCAGTCGAATGGCGCACACTCTGGACCGTTGACCATCTTCGTGGAGTCGATTACGTACGGTTTGATCACTTACTTGCCAGTAGATTGCCGCAGTTGATTTTGTAACGCCCGAGCGGTTACGGTACGCTCCCGACGTGCAATTATTCTTACGTACCAGTCTTCTTGCGCAGTTGTGACTCTGATTCTTCCTGATCCAGGTCTCCTTGATACACACTCGGTTTCTTGGAAGCATTCCCGATACCAATTGCGACAAACCTGTAGTCGATAGTCCTTTTAGAAGCTAATATTTTGCCCAATTGTTTTTGTCATTTCCTTTTAATTTTCCTACTTTAACTGGATACCACTTTGAAACCGCAATACAATGGTGGAGTCCTCTTACATTTTCATTCTGATTTATTCCATCAAGTCATGAAAATATGCATTCCTCTATGGGGGAAGGAAATGTCATTGCATTGCAAAATTCAAATGATTAAAAGAATATAGAGATACTCGTAGATACTCGGAGATATTCGAAGAGCCATTCAAAATAAAAATAGACAAAAGAGAAAAAACTGAAACTCCACACTTGTCAAAACATATTATTGGCAATCATTTCGTAAACCGTCTCTTTTTGCTTATATTTATGGTAACGAAACTATGAGGAAGGCAGTAGCACACTCCTTAGGATTGCCATTGAAAAACATCGCGCAAATACTAGGAGGATACTCGTACTACTACTTGTATTCATACAGCCCCCATGCCGAGTCGAGGAATGCAGAAATCAACGTGCAACGAATTCTTCATACCATTGTACGAGTATACGAGTACTCGTATTCATGCCAAGGAAAGGATCTTACGACAGGAATATGTATGCAAAATTATTCCGTGCACCAGCATCATCATCAAGCTCTCTGTGTCGTCTTCGTCGACATGCTCATCTAGTACATATCGGTTAGTTGACTATTTTTAGACAGCCAAACCTCAGCTGACGCAAGCCAAGCAGCTGGAAAGAGTAGTTTCATGGTAAAGTCATGAAGGACCACCATGCACCATGGAATGCCGAATAAGAATACAATACACACACCCACCTTTATTCTATCGTCCTTCTGCTCTCCACGTTCGTTTTCTTAGTAAGAACATTGATAAATTAAAAAGCATTCTGGCTTCAGTGTCAGTTTTATCATTCGGTTTCAGATTCGGTTTCAGTTTTGAGTTCGAGTTCAAAATTTCGACGTTAACAGCATACGAAAACGACACACGCGCGAAAGGAATATGATACCCGGACCCCGTTGCCCATGTTAGCAACCATCTTAGTTGCATTTCAATTGAATTGTTTTGCGTTGCGTTGCGTTGCGTTTGTCTATCCAATGTGCACAGAATGGCTACAATGAACGACACGTTGATGAATTATTCAGTTCTAGTTTCAGTGCACTTGCATTCGGAATATCAATAACTGCGCTATTACTTAATGGCGTACAAATGCCACTGCCATTGCCATGGTCCCAAACCCAGTCCCAGTCGCAATTCCAGCCTCGATCCTAGTCTTAGTTCCAGTACCAGTTCAAGTGCTACACCACCAGCCGCGCCTTTTTGCCTTAGACAAACAGAATTGGCAAGCTTATTTGTAGCTAGCGGCATGCACGAATATCAAAACAATGCGGGTATTCAGTTCGCGGTTTATCCATCGAAGTTCATTAACCATAGATACTCGAACTCATACTCGTTCAGCTGCAGCTCTAGGGCTCCGTATTGCAACTGCACGATATTCATTCTAATTAATTGCTGGAATCTGAAGCTATAGAGCTGAAATTAGTCGTACCTGCTGCTTGGCAAAGTCTGCATGCCATGGTTGAAGAATCACATGTTGCCAACAAGAGGCTCTCTGGAAAAGCAACAACTACAACAACAGCAACAGCGGTAGCAGTTGTGGATTTTGTTTTCGTCTTTCGGTGATTAGTGTGCAAACCCCTAAGTCAAAATGGTTGGAAATTATGAGTGGAGTAACGTGAGAGGCGATTTTCTACATTGAATACGGGTAAGTCGAATACCCACAACCTACTCGTATGTATGCGTACAGGGGGTGCCAAAGCAGTTAAACGGACAACGTTCCATATGTCGGGATTACGAGCAATCGTAAGTACCTACTAAATACATTTGCCAATGACAATCGAACTTCAACTTGTGTAACAAAGTCGAAGACAACTATGACGACTACGAATACAATGATTATGATGATGATCCCACTGAGAGTCTACAGATACTACGGTTATTACGGATACCTACAGAGTCAGTGGTCTTTCATTAATTGGGCTTTGAAGGTAATTGGATTTGGTATCTCGGGTTGCATCATATCGAATACCTCTTGGGTTAACTGGGTTTTTAGTGCTGTCGACAACGGCCATTACAAGAGCATGGGTGTGTGGTTTCCGTAACCTAATTGGGTGGTTTTCGGTCAATTATACTGTCATTATAGATGCTTTAGGTAGGTTAAACTCTTATAGGCCTGATCGTGGTGATGCTTTTAAAGATATCTTACCGTTTATCTGCATAATGTTTCAATTTGTGCGATAATTTCTAGTTTCACAAGCATGGACTTTGAAGGCATGACACTAAATATTAATTCCAGAGATTTACTGTATAATGTAGGTAATTAACGTTTTGTGTGTGAGGTAAGAGATAATCTGGAAAGTTCACAAACATTGTGCATACTCGTAGCTTAAAACATGGTGATGGCGTCGTAAACAATGCTATGAACTGAAATCCTGTGTCCCCTTACGGTTCTTAAAGCATCTATGACTTTCCGTACGACGAGCGTATTCGTTTAGGTATCTTTTGGGTGATCCTTCCCTTCTTAGGTCAGCGAGCGTCAAGGCATTGCTCTTACAGTGCATGTACGGGCATACAGCGGTACAGAACCAAATTTAATCGAAATTGAAGCTATTAGCACTGCTCCTCCAGATGCAAATGGTGCCACTTATGCCTAACAAAGCGTGGTGGGCACGTCAAAGATAAGCCATGCCTTACACCGTTTTGAATTTTAAGTTTGGAAGGCAACCAATCTCTATGCACTCAAACATTTAAGAAGCTCTTTTTTATAGACGAGTATTTTCTATTTACTTTATTGAAAACCAGGTGTAGCTTTAGTCAATTATGATGTGTAGGGTTAGAAAGGGTAACCAACGATGACCCCGATTGGAAGTCAGCTCATTTATTGTCATGAATACTCTCCAGATGTTACTTAATGCGTTTTTAGAGTGAGCTTAACTATTATCTTAGCAAAGGGATACAAATACTGCTTCAGTTACTGCACTCAGTTAAGTTGCCTTTCTTTAGTAGTCTCCCTGTCTCCCACTCTTTAGAGAAGATCTCGTCCTCTCATCTCCTTTTAGCGAGATGGTGCAGATGTTTGCATTATTCGTTTCGATAATAGTGCCATCAAATCCGGCTGGTTTATTCATTTGTATGCTTTTGTCTCCGCTTTGATTTCCTCCTTACTTGACTTGTTGTGTGTGTGATGCTACATATTCGAGGTGGCGCAAAATTAATCATCCAATTTTACTAAATAGAAAAGATGATATCCGCCAAGTGGCTGCCGCCAGTGCTGATACACATTTGTGCACGTTTTATCGCATTTTCCATGACTTTCCGCAAGATTTCCGGTGATAACTGTTCGCATTCCTGTGGATTATTCTCCTTAAGGGCTGCGATTGTCTGAGGCTTGTTGGCATAAGCCCGCGACTTCAAGTAGCCCGAAAGAAGGAAGTCTGGGATGGTTAAATCGAGCGATCTTGCTGGCCATACCAAATCGCCAAAACGGGAGATTACGCGACCAGAAAACGCTTCCTTCACAATATCCATTGTGGCTCATGCTGTTGCACAGTCTTGTTGATCATCACCATGTGAAGATCCAATTCCGGCAGTAAGAAATCGTTTATCATGGCCCTGTAGCGTTCGCCAGTAACAGTGACTGTATTGCTGATGGCGTCCTCAAAAAAATACGGCCCAATCACTCCTCCCTCGTGAGCGCCGCACTGCACAATGGCTTTGAGTGGATGTAATGGCTCTTCGTGCATCACACGCGGATTTTCAGTGCCCTAGAAATGAAGATTTTGCTTACTGTTAGCGGAAATGCGCCTCGTCGCTCATAATGATTTATGACACAAAATCGTCCTCTCCGTTGTTGAGATTGAGGATGGCTTTACTGTAATTCGCACGCGACTAACGGTCAGGAAGAATTAACTGATGCACTGTTTGCACTTTGTACGGGAACATGTGTAAGTCTTTCACTAAAATTCGCTGTAGGGTCGGTCTGCTGATGCCCAATTGCGTGGCCAGTCGTCAATAGCGTAGTATAGCGCTCCATTGCTTGTCTGTTTGTATACTGCAGCTGTCTAGTTCACAAATCTCAAATATGATGGATGTACGACGCCATTTGCAAAAATTATTCTATCTTCCGATAGGGTGATTAATTTTGCGCCACCTTGTAGCTCTTCTATTTCTAAAGATACATAGAACGCTACTGATCATGTTTTCTGCATAAATATTCTCGTTCGATCAGTCGAATACTGATAACAAGTTTTGGTTTCAAGGGAAACGTTCAGTATTGTCTTTATTACTGGCAACACTATGTTTGCCATAATATGTTTAAATGCTGTATTTTCATTCCCTTCCACTTCATTGAAGTCCTCCTGCACTCCCAAGAGTTCAAGGCTTCAAGACACTTCAAGATTTCAACGGCAAGAATTTTCAGTTCACGGAACAAAGGATAGCTCGGATGTTTACGAAGTTTTCGACAAATTATTCTTAAAATATACATCTTCCTGTCAGATCTTAGGTCTTATTGGCCCCAGCAAGACAAGTATTTATATGTTTGTAATGTAAATACTTATCGAGACAAATAGCAAGGTAACTGTGCTTCTCGCCACCATTGGCAGTTTTTGCTATCCTCATCACTTCATGACCTCGATTTGTAACCCTGATCTAAATGTCAGTATGTCGTCTAATGGTTAATAGTATCAGACAAATCACCGCACCCTGTGGTAAGCTCGTTTAATGGTAGTGACTTCACTCATTGAGAGCGAAATTCTTTCCCATATCCCCGTTGGAAAACATACATATATAGACTAGGTTTCTGCAGACACCCTTGTTGGTTCTTAGTTTTATTCGATTGCATGTCGGCAATCAGTTTCGACACAGCGTGAATAGTATCGTGTTTAGGCCTAAAACCATAGTATTGCTTCGAGATATGTAATATTGTTTTCCTCAACCCTATTCAAAAGCGCTCTTCGTTTTACTGTGAGGATAAGCAATCTCCAAGCAGCTTTTGTATATCGCTGGAAATTTTCGACATGGAAAGTGAATTTCTCTCAACAAATCTGTTGAGAGCCAACCACTACTGTGGGGTACCAAATTCATCCAAACTGCGTGCATTTGCCTATGACACCATCCAACGTACCGCGAAATAAAATTCCTTCTAACTAAAGACTGCCAAAAAGATTCATACATCAAGTAGGGGTAGAGGACTTTTTCAAAGCATAGACACTGATCCGAATGAGTTATACAATATTCGCTGTCTTGGACCACTTTTAAGCCATAAATCCAGCTAACTACAGCCTAGAAAAGACGTTCAGTAGATAACCCAACCAAGCGAATGATACCAACTCGCTATCGATGCAATTGATCAAATAATTAACTTATCTGATCCCCTCGATGATATCATCGTATTTGGCGATTTTAATCTACCTCAGCTGCACTGGATTCAATCAGATGATAAATCTTTTTTTATCGCTTACCCTATCTCGAGTAAAGAAAGTCTCTTCTTGGATGAGCTCACAGACTCTAGCTTATGCCAAGTTAGTGGAGTCTCCAACTATATGGGAAGGCAATTAGACCTCATTTTCATCACTGACCCCATAAACTCCTCTGTCTCGCTTTGTCCCCTTTCACTATCGACCATTGATAACTTTCACCCACCACTCTCCTTTCCGCTACACCCCATCTGCAGCTACCACTTCTTACGACTTTCATAAAGCGAATTTCCGCAAAATTAACGCATATCTTAGTAAGTGTTCTTTTGATTTCGCCAATATGCCCCTAAAAAGTGCTCTCTCTATTTTCTACAGAGAATTATTCAATTCTATTTCTCTGTATGTCCCGTTTTCGCGTAATAGGACCTCTTCTACGAGCCCCCAGTGGTATAATCGTAAACTTCGCTCTCTATGTAATAAAAGAAACAAATTCAACCTATCTCGGGTCATACCTTCAATTCGCCCAGCTCTATAAGTTTCTCTATCAGCGATACCTTGATAGGGCGCAATCAAGACTTATAAATGATCCTAAGTCTTTCTACCAATTCGTTAATTACAAAAAAAAATCCGACGGTTTTCCTCCATCCCTCCCATACGAAAATATATCATCAACTGATCCGCATACCATAGCTAACTTTTTTGCTACTTTTTTTAAGCAATCTTTTGCCAATAATTTGTTCGTACCGGATCCCTCTTATTTCAAATACCTACTTAACTTCCCTATTGGCCCCACTAGCTTTGATCATACAGTAATAGAAAACAAATTACAACAACTTAATGATGAATACTTACCCGGACCAGATGGCCTTCCATCCATATTTCTTAAAAAGTGTTCCTCAACTCTTCCCCGCCCCCTTGCTAATCTCTTCCGATTATCGCTCTCTCAAGGTAAATTTCCACAGATATGGAAGTCCTCTTTCATAACACCCATACAGAAAAAAGGATTAAAGAGCGAAGTCACTAATGACCGCCCTATAGCTAAACTTTCCCATATACCCAAACTCCTCGAAAGTATTTTGCATGAAGCCTTAAGCTTCCAGTGTAAATCTTTTATTTCCCCTAATCAACACGGCTTTCTGAAGGGTAGATCAACTACCACTAACCTCGTAGAATTCGTGTCCTCTGTTCTCTCAGCCTTAGAAAATGGTAAAGAAGTTGACGTTATAACAACTGATTTCAGTAAAGCTTTTGACAAGATATCTCATAAACTAATCCTGTTCAAATTGTCCGTCCTGGGCTTTGAACCCATTTTGTTTAAATGGATATCTTCTTACTTGGATAATCGTTTTTATAATGTTCGTTTCAGATCTGTCCTGCCGGCCCCTTTCTTGGCCACTTCAGGTGTTCCTCAAGCTAGTCACCTAGGTCCACTCCTCTTCATCCTAACTATTAACGACCTTCAAAGGCTCATCCAACACTCAACACTTTCTCTCTATGCTGACGATACCAAATTTTTTAAATCCATTTCCTCACAACAAGCCTTCAAGATGTAAGGTATGACCCCTTATTTACCAATAGAAATTCCAACAATGAAGCAGACGCGCTTCATTTCGACGTTCAACTGTATAACAGGAGCAATGAGCAATGAAACCAGACAACAACGTCCATACCACCAAGTTTCCGAATTTGTTAAAATCTGGTTATTTGTGCTGAATATACTAGTCGGTTGCTCTACAGTACATCACAAGTATCGTACAGTATACATACGCAGAACATGATGCAAGCATTTTTTTTGTTTGTTCTCTAAAGAAACATGTACTCGTATAATACAATAATTCTTCTCACCACAATTACCATGATTCGCTTGAACAAAACCCCATCACATGTACGAGTATTATCTAAATTTCTTTAATGGTTAAATTGCAAACTGCTTTTGAATACAAACATCATTGTTTGACCTATTCCTATTGTTCGCCACGTTCCAGTTACTGATCATTATCTGGTTCAATGAGGTACCATACTCTTCTTGTCTTTGAAATTGAGGAATCAAGAAAACCACATATCTCATCATCAACAAACCGTTCAACATTATTCTTCCCGTCAATCGCAAGTCAGGTGTACTCGTATTTGTGTTCTGTGGAAAACAAATAGAAACACTTTCGCTGGAGCTCCACTTCAGACTTTTTAGAATACCCACAATGTGCTCGTATGTATCATAGTTCCACTTTCTGCACCCGCTGCTAAACCATCAGTATGAATGCCGGGATTATATGGTTTGCGTGCGACAATTTAACAAAAGCATTTTTGCTTTGACCCCTTTTTTTTAGTGCTGGCTTATACGAGTACTTGTTCAGCAGGTAGGTTGATATCCTTCAAAGGTAGTAGTATTGTAGTAGTAGTAGTAGTCGAACTGTTAGAAGGCGGAAAGAGGCACAAAGGAGCCTAACATTGTTGCAAAGTGCACTATCGTTGTCATCTCTGGGAGAAGTTTTTACCATGTGTCGTGGACTAAGGAAACTTTTAATGGCATCCCACTTAGAGTTCATGTTTCAGACTATTTTCTTTTTCTTTTTCATTTCATTTTATTTCCAATCACCAGTACAGGAAAACCTTAAATCTAATACAGAGAAGCATGTATCTATGGGTAAGATACAAATTTAGAGGCAAAGCTCAAACAAATGTTGTGTTTTCGGAAAAAGCACCGCAGAGGCGAATGCGATTGCCACTTACAATAGCTCGAAGGAATTGTGGTCCGTAGGAGACATTTTCGCTTTGCACTCGAATGACATACTCCTTATTGGATGGCTCTGGAAGGACCTGTCAAAAAAAAAAAAACAAATTTATAGTCATTGCAGTGTAGGAAAAACTGAATCTTTCTTACCTTTGCCCGATCGGCAGAAGCCACTTCCAAGCGATATTTCTCGACAACCCTACGAGCAAATGTATTTCTGCCCGCACCGGTTAGAACAACTTCGTCACCACTCAAAGACTGCATAATAATTTTCTGCTCCTTCTCGTTAGGTGTACATTGACCTGGAAACAGTTTTCCAAGATTCTTATACTGAAACAGACATGTCTCAAGAGTTTGAATATCCTTAAGGGTGTCTAAAACAGAACCCTCTGGGATAAGGTCACTATCACGAGATAGCTTGCATAAATCCGTGAGAATTTTTTCGATTTTCTCATTAAACACTTCCAAAATATTTGAGTATTCAATAATGTCCTGGAAAAGAAGGATATTCTGTTGAAATATGTGGAAGGATTTTCTTAAATGGCAAACCTTGAGTTTGAGAACAGCGGAATGCAATAGTGTAACGATAGACAGGTCATAGAGCTCACCAATTGTACGAGTTTCTAGGTAGTGAAGAACCTTCAGGGCTTCATTGGTATCATCGAAAAGGCGTTTCTGCAAAACAGCATAATTGTCAATGGTTTTAAGGAGGGGAGAAATTGAAGATCAGTACCTGTTGCCAAGCAGGGATTGGCTGAGCCTGTTTCCAAACGCTTTGCCAGGTGTTGTCTGGTGCTGTCATTCTTGCACTGAGTTTAGCAGTCACATTCCCATCCTCTGGAAAGAAAAACCCTTATTATGTGATGAAGACTACTGAGATCTCTGAAACACACCGTCTGTTTCTTCCTCCCAATCACGAGGACTATACCACCGGATAAAGTCCTCGATCTTTCCATTCGGATTGGCTGCTTTAAAACTTTCCATATCAGACCGAAGCGAAGAACACATCATCTGTGTGGAAAGACCTATCAAACGAAAAGCGTTACTGGTTGAACTTAATAAAATAACAAAAACTCACCAGAACCAGGTCCAAGTTTAAGCATCACCTCAGCATCATCCAGAAGTTGATCTTCGGTTTTAGGCACCGGATCCTGAGTAGCTGGTACATACAAATACTCGTCCGAATCAATGAGCTTCATATCACCCAGTCGTGACTGTCGTCCTCTAGGTTTTGGTGCACTTGTTGTACTTGCAGTGGACTCATCTTCCGAACAATCAAAGTACTCATCTTCTTCTTCAGTCAACACATCGTCCTCATCTTCAGCGGATTTAAAGGGAATCGTCTTTAACACCGCGCCAAATGGTAGTCCACACTCCCTTATACGACGTCGCTCCATGCAAATGTTCAACATCTGAAGCTTCTGATGGAGAAGACACGTTCGCATATCCGGAAATTCTGTAGCCACTCTGTGAATAAGAAATTATTTTTCAAACCATTAATCAATCACAACTTTGCAGATCCATACATAATTGTGTAGGCGACGCTTCAAATTCTTAGTCATTAGTCAGACAATACAAGCTAGCGATTATATGTATGTTTTCTCCCAAAGAGGATGTTGCACTCCAAATCAATTGAGTGTGCTGTGCACCAACGGAAGTGACAAAGTTAAGACGGAAGAAGATTTCGCCTTCTTCCTTTCACTTCCACTACAGAGGGGGCGGGTTACAGTAATCGTGGAATTTTCATGATTTCCATTTGGAAATTAAAGGCGAAGGACGGGGTGATGGGCGCGCCTTTGTGGCAAATCGAAAGTTCAGCGGATTTTATTGAATGACCACAGGGACGCAGCAGCATCGCATAAAAGAAATTAATTCATTGTGTTGGGGCACAAGAATTTCCAATATTAATGGCACTGATGGGTTCGGATATGGCTCCTTCTAATCGCCATTATACAGATTTTATAACGGTTCTCTTGTAGAACGCACCAAACAAAAGACCACATCAACATTAACGTGACGATAATAAAATTTGTTTTGTGTCAGGATGAGAAAGTCAAAGATGTGCGGACTAGGAAGGAAGATGAAATGAATAATTGTCATCGAGTCAGGATGGTAATTGAAATTTAGCTGAATCGTATTATTTTTTTTTTTTGTATTCTGCCAATTGTCAAGGACTGTTTTTGGATCTAAAAAAAAGCGGAAAAATGCTTTAAGGGACGACTGGAAAGTGGAGATAAATTTGTAATGACTTTTGATGTTGTACGAGTATGATTCAAGACATAGAATCACCCTTTTTGTGAAAGATTATTGCCTAATTTACGCATTGCTACTGCGTCGATTCATTTCCGATCACTTTGTTAGTGATGAAAAGAGTTTTTACATTTGAATGATCTAGCTAATTTTTTTTCCTCGTTCTTAAAACACCGCTAGAAATTGAGCAAGAATTAGGCATGCAATCTTCCTTCTGTAGTTGATTATTCGAGTAACCAGCTCTATACCTAGTCAAGTCATAAATACTGGTATACAGCTGAACTCACTCATTACAAATGCAACACTGGGCGCATCCATTTCATATTGATTGCGATTTGACAGTTGATATTTATGCTTCATTGTGACGTAAAAAGTTGTTGCTATTAATTGCTTACAATCATGGAATGGGGCGACACCGAAAATCGTATTGTTGTAGTTGGCCTACTTAAACGCAACATGGAAAAAGGCGATATCTTTAGGACGTTGCGACCGCTTGGAATCACTCGCAATTTTGTGTATCACGCTGTGAAGTTGTTTGAGGATACTGGTGGAGTACGATACCGTCAAAGATCTGGCCGTCTGCGCACTGTGAGACCTCCGAAAGCTATCAAAGCCGTGAAGAAACGAATCGACCGAAAACCGCTGCAGAAAATCTTGTTGCGGGAAACGCAAATTTCGCAAAAATCCATGTCTCGCATTATCAAAGAAGATTTAGGACTCAGCGCGTACAAGCGACACACTGGACAAGCGAAGATCGAAAGCGTTACTCAGCCGGTACGCGAAGAACGCTGACAGGCAAATTCTGTTTACCGACGAGAAAATCTTCACCGCAGAAGAATCGTTCAATAAGCAGAACGATCGTGTGTATGCTCGGTCATCCAGAGAAGCATCCCAACTCATCCCGAGGGCTCAAAGAGGCCACCATCTCGCGTCTGCAATGGTATGGTGGGGGAGTGTGCTACGGTGGCGTTACCAAGTTTCATTTTTGCGAGAAAGGAGTGAAAACATCGGCCAAAGTATATCAATTGACCATCTTGGAACCCATTGTGAAGTCTCTCAACCAATCAATATTCAACAACAAGCTATGGACTTTCCAGCAAGACTCTGCTCCAGCTCCCAAAGCAAAAACGACTCAACTGTGGCTCAAAAACAACGTTCCGGACTTCATATCAACGGATGATTGGCCAGCTGGTAGTCCAGACCTCAACCCGTTGGATTACAAGTTTTGGTCCCTATTAGTCCGTATTAGACTCAAATATTTAGTCGTTGAAGCGAGCCGTTGTCCGTGCAGTGGACAATTTCCCCATGCATGAAGTGCGTCTCTCAATCGATGAGTGGCCACATCGTCTTAAGTCGTGCTGGAAGGCAAATGGAAGTCATTTCGAATAAATTGTTCTAAGATTTGTAGCCATTAAATAACACAATAAAAACAAAAAAAATTGTTTAAATATTAATTCGTTTTTGTAACAGTATTAATGTCCCTACTAGGTATAGCTCACATGGGCTGAAAAGTCCGTGCCGTTTTATAGTAAAACACAAAATTTTTGCAAAATTCAACTTTATTTGTCAATATAGTTGCCTTCGAGGGCGATACACTGATTGAAACGATTTTTCAATCTTTCGATACCAGTTTTGTAGTACCATTTCGGTTTAGCGTCAAAATAGGCCTCTGTTTCGGCGATTACTTCTTCATCGGTCTTAAATCTCTTTCCGGCGAGCATTCTTTTGTCTGCGAACAGGAAATAGTCGCTGGGGGCCAAATCTGGAGAATACGGTGGGTGGGGAAGCAATTCGTAGCCGAATTCATTAAATTTTGCCATCGTTTTCATCGACTTGTGACACGGTGCATTGTCTTGATGAAACAGCACTTTCTTTTTCTTCAAATGCGGCTTCGTCCCTCAAACGCTCCAACAACGCAGTGCAATAGTCGCTGTTGATAGTCTGCCCCTTTTGGATATAGTCGATGAAAATTATTCCATGTGCATCCCAAGATACGGATGCCATAACCTTGCCAGCCGACTGTTGAGTTTTTGGTCGTTTTGGACGAGGTTAGTCGCCTGCTCGCCACTCAGCTGACTGCCGACTTGACTCTGGTGTGAAGTGATGGAGCCAAGTTTCATCCATTCTCACATACTGACGCAAAAATTCGGCTTTTTTTGCGGTTGAACAGCAAACACTCCTCTGAATCATCAACACGTTGTTGTTTTTAGTCGACTGTGAGCAAACGCGGCACCCACTTTGAACAGAGCTTTCGCATGTCCAAATATTCGTGCATGATATATCCAACACGCTCTTTTGATATCTTCAGAGCCTCAGCTATCTCGATCAACTTCACTTTACGGTCATTCGTAATCATTTTGTGGACTTTTTTGATGTTTTCATCTGAAACAGCCTCTTTTGGACGTGCATCATCTTCGGTGCTTTTATGACCACTTTTAAATTTTTCAATCCACTTGCGAATGGTTCGTTCGGCCATTCAGAGTCCGGGTAACACTTATCAAGCCATTTCTTTGCATCGGCTGCATTTTTTCCCATCAAAAAGCAATCAACACACGAATTTGCTTTGAATCCATTTTTTTTTTTCACAATAACAAAAGTTGCTTCACTCACAACGCTATATCTCGAGAACTAATCGTCCGACAGCTGTCAAATTTATACACGTATCTTTTGAAGGTTGGTACTAACTGAAAATGGTATGGATTTAAATCAAGTGGTGCCCTCTCTTAGAAACGGCACTGACTTTTCAGCATATGTGTTATATGGTACTTCCTTCCAGTACCTACTTCACGTTAATGTTGTGTACGATAGATTAAATTAAAGCTATTGTCCCTGGTAAATTGTAGGAGCTTCGATCGTAACTAGGTTATACAATGCAACGGCCAGACTTGGAGATCCCTCACCTTGAAGGCCACCTAGTAGTATATCCAACAGAAACATACCAAACATAATCACCCAGCGGATGTAGAAAGAACAATTACACGATTTGAACATACCCACAAGGAGAAGTCCTCCCACCATTACCCTAAAACCTTGCCATACTCGTAGATGAAGGCTAACAACTGCGAAAAATGAAAAAACTAAAATGGTGTATGTCAGTAGGATTGAATATCAACTTTACCAACACCACCCTGATGGTATTCACCAAAAGTGGACCGCTAAATAAATTATCACTCGAATGCACTCGAAGGCGAGACCTTCAATGTCAGAAAAGGACTTAAACAATACAATGATTTGTCATGTGGTTTTTCCAACATCGTTCTTCAAAAGCATGATGTCAAAAAGAAGAGGGATATACAATGTCGACGTCTAGGAGAGAACAATGATACCAACGCGAAAATTATGCTGCTTCTTTGGGCTTAGAAGGCAATGAAAATGCTCTCAGGCGCTTCGAGAGAAAAGTTATTCTCGTAATCTTCGGTCCCGTTTACTGTACAGGAAGTACAGCGATGCAGACTTCGTCAGAAAAGCTCACATCACTCGACTTAGATGGCTAGTTCACCTTGACCGCATGGACTGCAGAAAGCATTCGACACTAATCCAGAGGGACAACGCAGTAGAGGAAGACCTCATATTAGTTTCGTTTGCGCAAAACAACTGACAAAAGACCGCACACTCTAGAGGGGTATGTTAACTGAGGCTCTGATCCACTCCGAACCGTAGTATCATCTAAGTAATTAAGTATTCGACTGACAGAAGCCATGTCATGAAATAAACATTCGGGAGAGATTATTTGCAAAGCAACCAAAGTTTTAATGGTGTTCAAATGCTTAGCAGAAAAATTGGAGCAATAAACCCAAAACCATCCCCTACTACACATGAAATAATAGTCAGGGCAATCAGAGGTAAACCAAAAACGAAGAAAATCCTCGGAAAAACTCGCTGACATTATTTGTAGAACTTTACTTCTCTACATGCCTAGATCAGACTATATGAGGCTCGTCAAAGACATGTGAAAAGGTAGACATTTTCACTTGCGCGCAATACCTTCTTCATAAGCTATCTAGAGTCTTTTATTAAGAAGAATCAGGCTGCAAGCACTGGGAGAGGGTTACTCACATCTAGAATGGGCCATTTTCCGAGCAGGGATACATTCTATCAGAAGATGTTTTCACATTAATATGGAATCCAAGCAAGACATTGCTATACTTTCAGATACCCAAGCCATCACCAGGTCGTAAAAATCATACGAGATGATCACCTCCAACCTAACTTAAGGTTGACGCAGTATGACAAACAACTGAGCACAGGCAATAAAATCACAAATCTTTGAGTACAATGGAATTTGAGAATCATCGGCATTCGGGAAGCCGACAGGGTGACAAAGATAGGACAAAATTATCCACTCATAGGTTAGGAACTTAAAAGAGATACTGTGAGTCTACAAACTGGAATGATCGAGAACTTGCATAGGTTTTAAAAAGGACGACAGTCCTTAACCACCAAGCAATCTAAAGTAAACCGAGAACATATTGTGAAGGGTGTTTTTTTTTTAGAACTGGCAGCACTGTTTCTACAGATTGTCAATTTGACAGTAGAAAGTGGATTTGTGGTTAGTACGCCATTTTACGATGAATAGATTAACGCCAGAACAACGCGTGCAAATTGTGCAAACTTATTTTGAAAACTATGGTTCGGTTCGCCAAAATTATCGTCCATTTTACGGTCCACATAATCGTGCATCTGAGCAAGTTATTCGGAACATGATGGAGCTATGCACAATCTACTTTGTGGAAGATTTTACGGAAAGATATTGGCTTATAAATTCTAGCTTGTGCAAGAGTTGAAACCGCGTGACTATTATACGCGTCGTAGGATCGTTGAATGGGCCGAAAACATGATTCAGCTTGATCCTCATTTTCAACGCAAAATTTTGTTCTGCGATGAGGTCCAAATTTGGAGTGGAGAAACCCCAGAAGCCTTTGTTGAGACGCTCTTACCACCATTAAAACTCACTGTTTGGTGTGCTTTATGGGCTGGTGGAATCATCGGCCCATATTTCTTTAAGGACGATGCCGGCCAGAATGTTACCGTCAATGGAGAGCGCTATAAACACATGATTTCTGACTTCTTCTTGAGTTGAATGGCATTGACGTGACAGAGCTTTGGTTTCAAGAAGATGGCGCAGCATGTCACACGGCGCGCGACAGCATCAATTTATTGTGAACGATCCTGTGATCTTTACACCTTTAGATTACTTTCTTTGGGGGTATGTGAAGTCACTAGTCTATGCCGATAGACCAGAGACGTTGGACGATTTGGAAGTCAACATTCGCCGTGTTATTGCTGGAATACGACCCCAGTTGTTCAACAAAGTTGTCGAAAATTGGACTTCATGAGCTAGCGCTCAAGCTGGCGCGCATATGCCCGATATCATACTTAAGCACAAATGGCATAAAATTATCTATTAAATCAAGATAATATCATAGACATTAACATTAGCTTCAAGTGTTCTATTTCATATTGAATTTGTATACCTCTAAAAAAAACACCCTTTACTTGACTAATATCTAAAGAACGCATTAGAATTAGGTATACGAATCGCAGTATATATGCTTCGTGTATGACAGTGAATGAAAACCATCTGTGTAGCGTAAAGAGATAGCATTTCCCCAACCAACTAAGGTTATGAAGTTTAAATCTATACCCACTACTCGTGCATTGCAGGTGCTCATGCATCTATCGCCCTGAGCTCTACGGGAAATCATGCGAGTTCAAGTTGTTGCATTCAAGACTCATATTTGCTTAAAGAAAATCGGTTGCCAGCAGCGTCCAATTTCAATTAATTACAACAATCAACTGCAAAAGACTGGCACCTTCTTGACGTTTATTTAACTGCAAATGCGACAGTGCGGCAAACAAACAACCATTTACATTTGGAATGTGGATTTTTTATTAAAATTAGTTAAGTAGCAAATATATATAATGTACGAGCACCCCCCCTCAGGGTGGCATATCCGTGTTTGCCATTTGAAGCAAACTCACTTTGACATTTATTTGTTTTGCAAATCATGCTCGCTTCATAGATAATAAGCATTTAACCGCAGCACAGTTTTGCTTGAAAACTACATATGTTACTCCATGCTTCCACCACATGCGATCAAAACATCCAAATTGAAAAGCCACCTCAAAACTTAATCCAATTCTATGGTATACTACGCAACAAACCACCAACATCCCGTCCGCATTATGACCACATTGCATGGATCTGACTCATTGAGAAATATCCGTAATGTAATGGCGATTCCTTCAATTAACTACTCTCGCCAACTACAAATGAAATTACTTCCATTCGTCGTTGGCTATCAATTATTCGACTAATGCAGAGTAAATATTTTCCCTTATGCCCAACGCGCGCACTTTTAATTGACAAGGACAATTATTAAAAGCTCGGCTAACCACCGCTCGTTCCACTGTGAATAATAGATTTTCGTCGATTTTCCAAAATAAAAGCCAGAACCACAACCCGAACCAGAACCAGAAGCAGAAGCAGAAGCCCTCATGCCAACTTGATTCCGAGACAAACAAAATGAAATGCCAAATGATATTTAACAGGATAATGTGTTTTGTGTCTGTGGACAAAAGGGATTTGCTTGCGTTGGGAAAGCAATTAAATGTCCTAGCCAACAGTATCGCCAAGATAATGATAGATGAACGGTTGCCTCTAACCCCACACGAAGGATGTTTTGTATTTGAATGTTTGCACTCAACATCCTTTGGATAGCGTTACCAAAGGTTTTTTTTTTATTTTTTATTTTTTTTTTTATTTAAATGGATAATCGATTTTGAAACGTTATATTGTCATCCTATTCTATTGGTCCTGATTTTTTTCATCCTGTGAATATTAATTCCTCTCTTAAACTTAAGTCCTTGGGTGACTCATAAGAGGCAGCTCATGCACTAACAAACAGAATGAAATTTTTCCGTCACATAATACTGCGGAGATTTTGCGCCATTTCAACCAATCCATGCGAACTCTATGTCAATTCGAGGTGGACCTGGGCGTCAACTAACTGCTTTTTCTCTTAGAAGAAGGGTGTTGCTAAGACCGTAGTTCCCGTAGGGTAACGTAGATCTGAAATCCATCCTGTGGAGTTCAGAAAATTAATAATATTGCAGAATTCTATGCCAGCAATCTCTGATAGTTCCTTGAAAAAGGGATTGCCAAGTGTGCGATGCCTGGTTCTAGCTAGTGCCGGGCAATCACAGAGAAAGTAGAACAGGACATCCTTTTCCTTTAAAAGCAATGCCTAACTAGGCAGCGTGTGAGCCAATTGGCTAGTGACCCGTGCTAATTGCTGTGATTCTTGCTGTCTCGGTGCGGGTTATGTTATTCGTCCTGCGTACCATATCTGTCTGGATATGGTACAGGTCTCTAGACTGTTCCTTTTGGAGAATTCTACCCTTGATCAGTCCCATCGGGGAGACAACTGACTCCGTAAGAAAGACGTCGAAGTTTGAGCCACATCTGGCCAGCGCGTCGGCTCTCTCATTACCTTCTATGTCACTGTGGGTGGGAATCAAGAGGAGAAAGTGTAGCGCTTTGACGGCAACCGGACTGTTAATAAAGATTCATATGTTGTTTATGACAATGGAGCCGAGGTGGAGTATCTTGCAGGTCTCTTTAATTGCTAGTACCTCAGCTCCGCCTGGAAGACACTTGAACAGTCTGGAAGACGGTACGATTCAGATTGTTGTGCCATTCCGCCCTTTCCGTAATAAGAATTGGTCAAATCCAGATCCCTAGGCTTTACTGTGGCCACAGGGTTTCGAGGACCAGAATCCAGATTCTCAGAGCCTGATAACAGCGCACGAAACAATGTATTTGATGTGCAAGTCTAGGAGCAGGATATGCAGCAGCACGTTAAGAGCTTCTGTCAGGCTCGATCGTAGCGCCCCTGTAAGGATGGTTAAAGTCGCTCTCAGAGTAAATATCAGAGCTATGGTAGACAAGATCCCTTACTACCTCGAAGTTATAGCTGTCTTCTTGTTGACAGAATATACTTAGCCTTGCCCGCATGCGCAGCTAAGCTCACATTTTTCGCTTTTATGTTGATTCTTTCAAACGCACCGATGACGTTCTGCCAAGGAAATCGATGTCATCAACGTTGCATATATGATATCTAATTTTGGAACATTGTGCCACTAGTATTGGCTTTCGAGTTTCACAGAATTTTGTCAAGTATGATCTTAAAGAAGCGAAAGCACGAAATTTGCGTGTAAACAGGTAAACAAGGAGATGCGTATCTGGCGCGACAATTACTTCCATAATCCTCATAAGATTGAGGAAATCTTAAGGTAATTTAAAACAGTGATAAAATAGCTGCTTAATCGCAACATCAAGGACCAACATCTATCCTTAACTCTTAGTAGTAGTGATGGTTTTGTTACTGATCCCATGGAAGTTGTAAATGAATTGAATACTCGTAATCATAATAATTTTGTTACAATTGGACCAACCAAACTGCTCTCAATTGTACAACGTAGTTCTTATTCTGTTGTAAGCTACAATATTTTTCCAAGAATAGCTTCTTATTTGTACCAATCAGTGGCTATGAGACATTGAAAGTTGTAATTCCTTAAATTTAATCTTTTGCTGAAAAACATCGCTCTCCACATCGTTGAAATTTTAGCACATCTTTTCAATTTGAGTTTTCTGACCGGAGTTTTCGCCGAACTTAAATGCGCCATTATGGTTCCACTTCTTAAAAAAGATAAAAATAACTACAGGCCGATCTCGCTATTGCCATCGATTTCAAAAGCTTTTGAAAAAGCGGTTAAAACAGACTATTCGACTATCTTGCTCTTCTGGGCTTCTGCTCCTTCATACAGAAGAATTGAATGAAAAAAGATCCTGTGCTGGTTTTTTTATTAATATAACCGATATATTTTGATCGTATTGATCACAAAATTCTTTTACACAAATTACATAAGGCAGGCTACCGCGGAGTTATGAACAATTGGTTTCCTTCCCATCTTAAAGAGAGGACACAACAAGTAAAATTCGGTATGAATCTCAGTCTCCACAGGATTCTTAATCTTGGTGTTCCTCAAGGGTCTGTCCTTAGACCTATGATCTTCAGTTTAAGTTCACAAGAATATCCTGATATTGGTTTCATATTCCGTGCGACAGACTGCCGTAGGTATTTATTTAATGTGTGCTCTACTAATTGCTATGAGACCACCGCTAAATCCGATCGTTGTAACACTGCTTTTAAAGGATAAATTGCGGATCACTTCAAATATCTTGGAATAACATTGCATTACAAAATGAATTGGTACAAACACATTTCAATTTTAAAGCAAAAATTTCTTTCCATCTGTAAACCCTATCACACCAAAACAATTCATCAACCGGGGAGCATCATGCACCAGAAAAACCACCTACTTTGGTCCTCAAGTTAAATATCTCGGACGAGGACTGGAAAACCAGCATGCAATGGCAAGATCCAGATCTGCGCCACATCATAAACGTGCTCCAGAAGAAACAAGCGAGCAAGCAACTACAAAGGGAGTACTCAGTCAGGGGAAACCGGCTGTTCCGGCGAATAGGCGAAGACGGGAAATGGGTAGTACCACAAGCCAACAGATGGCAAATTCTAAAAATACGCCATGATGACTGTGGGCACTTTGCAGAAGAAAAGACGCTACATCGAATACAAAATACCTACTGGTTCCCAAAGATGAGGCGGTTTGTGAAGGCATACATCAGATCATGCGTAGAATGCATGGGAGAATGGCTGAAGGAGACCTACCCACTGCAGAAAGAGTTTTCACTCCATTCCATATGGTACTCATAGGCTACCTGGGGCCCTTCGTGACTGGAAAGGGGAGTACACCCTTAGTATTCGCACTGGTGGATAATTTCGCTAAGTATGTAGTAAAAGCGGTGAAGACAGCCACTACTGTGTCTTAAATGAGCTAACGGAGATATCTGGGTATTTTGAAGTCCCGGAAAAACTGATAAGCGATCGAGGCACAGCATTTTGTGAGACAATGAGCATACAACATATCAGGACGGCAACGAGGACGCCAAGAGCCAATGGACAAATCGAGAGGACTTGCAATAGGACGATCCCAGCAGCACTAAATTGCGCCCACTCCAGCGATCAAGACTGGACAAGCTATCTAAAATCCCTCCAAAAGAGCTTAAGCTCCGCAAAAAGTAAAACGATAAGTGCTACGCCGCATGAGCTTCTGTTTGCGTACACGCCAAGGAGTTAACAAAGGATCCCTTACACAGAGAACTAGAAGCCCGAAAAGTCGTTGGACTGGATGAAATGACGGAAAGGAGAAGCGAAACCATGAAGAACATCGTGCAGGATTATGCGTATCAGAAGGAAAAATACGACGCAAGGCATGGAAGACCAATCAAGTACAAGGTAAATGAGCGAATATCATTTGAAAAAGAATCTGTCAGCATAGGTGAATCACAGAAGTTGGAGCCGCACTTCAAAGGACCATATATCCGCACTTCATAGGACCATAGCATATAAGCAACTGCCGAATGACAGGTATGTAGTCGAAGATATCCCGGGAATGCAGCGCACCCAAAGGAAGTTTACCGCAATCGTGAGCTCGGACAAAATGAAGAGGTGCTGCGAGCCACTAACCGATGCGTTTGACTGCAAAGACGAAGAAGAAAATGGTACATACGAGGGGCGTTCAACATATTCTCGGTATCGGGGTGAAGCTGTGGTTGTATATATAAATTGACTTATTTATCAAGTAATACTATTATTTTAGTGCATTCATGTCACTAAGCAAGGAAAAAGTCAAAAAACTATTCATGAAGAGATGGTGGCTGTTTACCAGGGTTCTGCACCTTCATTATCAACTGTGCAAAAGTGGTCAAGTGAGTTCAAGAGAGGCAGAGAGAGCATTGAAGACGACCCCCGCTCCGGCGCCCCGGCTACTGCTTGTACGGGAGAAAGCATGAAAGAAGTCGAAAAACTTGTTCTTGAGGATGCCCGAATAAAGGTGAAAATGATGGCAGAGATCACCAAGCTTTCAATTGGTACCATTCACACCATTCTTCATGACCATCTTAACCTTTCAAAGGTCAGTGCAAGGTGGGTGCCACGAATGCTCACAGCGCCTCAGAAAAAAGTGAGAATCGCATGCTGTAGAGAGCTTTTGGAGATGTGTAGTGAGAACGCGGACGGTGTTATGGATCGAATTGTTATTGGGGATGAAACATGGGTCCACCACTATGACCCTGAAAGCAAACAAGAGTCCATGAAGTGGCATAAAAAAGGAACAGACCTCCCGAAGAAGTTCAAAGTCACTCCGTCTGCCGGGAAGCTCATGGTCACAGTTTTTTGGGACTCAAAGGGAATCTTGCTCATTGAGTACATAAAAAAAAGGTGAAACCATCAACGCCACATCCTACGCTTCCACTTTGCATAATTTGTTGTGTTGCTTCTTCATGACAACGCTCCTGTTCACACGGCGCGAGTTTCCAAGGCTGCTGCGCGAGATTGTGGTTTCGAAGAAATCCAACACCCACCCTATAGTCCAGACCTTGCCCCTACTGATTATTTCCTGTTTCCGGATTTGAAAAAATGTCTTCGTAGAAAAAGATTTTCGGATGATGAAGAACTCAAGTCGGCAATAAATGGGTATTTTGCAGAGAAAGAGGAAATTTATTTTTTTGGGGTTTAAAAAAGCTTATCTCAAGATGTAACAAATGCATTGATGTTAAGGGAGATTATATTGAAAAATAAAAACAATTTAAATTGAATTCGCATTTTCCTTCATATCGATACCGAGAATATATTGAACGCCCCTCGTATATCAACAGACGGAGAAGACCGCGAAAATGCACTCAACGTCAGTATGGGCGAGCCCCATCACACTATGTCATACCACTTCTTATTCATCACAAAAAAAAAGTTAGCACCATACATCACACCACCGTCGAAGACTGAAAAGCGCCGGGCCTAACAAAGAAAGCACGGTCTTTAAAAATTTGCTTTATTCTTGTAGAACGATTTATCTTTTGCCTCAAAATTGGCCTCAGTTTCACTAATAACCTCTTCATTCGAGCGAAATTTCTTGCCGGCGGGCATTTGTTTGAGATCTGCGAATAGCCAGTAGTCGCTGAGAGCCAAATCTGGAGAATACGGTGGATGCGGAAGCAATTCAAACTTCATTTAAACATGGCCAAACACTGCTCAGAATCAATTAACAGTGAGCAAACGCGGCACCCACTTTAAACAGAGCTTTCTCATGGACAAACCAACACGTTGTTTTGATATCTTTATGGTGTCAGCTAACTCATGCAACTGCACTTTTCCATCATTCCATCCAACGATTTTGTGGATTTTTTTTTTAATGTTTTCTAGTGTTATTTGGACGTCCACTGCGTTCTGCATCATCAATATGAAGTCTCTACGACCACGTTTGAAGTCAGCATACCAACTTTTTATTGTTGTTTCTGATGGAACGGAGTCCCCATAACACTTTTCAAGCCATTACCTCGCTTGAACGGTTTTTTTTCCCATCAAGAAGCAATGTCAAATTAAAACACGAAATTGTTTTTAATCCATTAGTAGCGTCACTCTTAGGACAATAACTCACACACTAATGAACAGATTGTCATGAAATTTTAACAGCTATCTTTTGAAGGTTAGTACTACCTCAACAAGAGGTGAATTCAAAAAAAACTAGCGCCATCTGTGTGTTAGGCCAGGGACGTTTCAGTCCATGTGTCAAGTTATTTAACAGCCTCTCTGCGAAAATATAATCCACTACAACTTGCCGCAGGCAAAACTTTGGCGTCCTGATCCCGATCATGATGAAATTGAAATTGAAATTTTGGTTCGCTACGAATATATTGTTTAACACATAAAAAAATAATTTTTTCTATTACAATATACGAGTATCTTGGAATTTGTTTTTGCTTCCTGATTTTATAAAAAGTTTTTCACATTTTTAAATATGTTCAGCCCACAAGTTAAATTTTTATTTGAAGTGACATGAACACCATTATTCAAATGTGTAACGCCACTAGCTTTTCTCCATTTTATTGTTAGAATAAATGTAAGTTGAACACGTTACTACATACTTTTGTAATAGAGAATAATAAATAAAAATGAAATGAATAAAATTAAATGGAAAAAAAAGAATAACAAAAAAACATCACCAAATTGGCGCCTTCTCGCTCAATCTAGGAATACCTACCAAGCTTCTTTCAACACCACTACTGTAACGCTGATTTTGTTTCTGATTTTGGTCATAATGAAGGTAGTGATGATGGCTATAGCAACCGCTATTCCCATTAACGAACAAAATAATGAATATGAAATATAAAAATGTAAATGGACCACTAAAAGCCCCAATTTGAGGGAGTCCCGATATCTAGGTCACATTCATTCGCAGCACTTACTCGTAGTTTGCTGCAGGAACTTACTATGTATTTGTCGTTCGTGCTCCATATATATTAAAACAATCAAAAGCACACGGCCAACAAAGCACATCAACTACCAAACTCTGTTACATCTTCTCATACATCCCGTCCGTAACAAAATTTATCCAGACCTAGACAGGTGCTCATCAGCCATCATCACACCAACTCGTGGAGTGAGCTCATCTAAAGTTGTTCAAGTGGAATACGAAACAGACGGTGCGATTGTGTCATAACCACGAATTAGGTGCGGATAGATATGTACTCGTAGATACCTCTATTCATACCGGTCGGTGGTGTCCTAGTTGTGACTTTTCGCCATCAAATTCGGAGGGGGTGGTTGTATGGTTGTACTCACACTTAACGCTAATACGGACATGCTGCTTCCTGGGATAATCATCTGAACATAACCATTCCCATAGTAGGTGATAATACCATTCAGCCAGGTGTCAATGGAACGGAACACAGCACAACCTACAGCCGGAAATCGATTCTGTACACATTGCCATACAGGCATACATACATACGTACGAGTATATGGTGCGAGCGGTCGAAACTTTATACAGAGGATGTTGGCGAATGTCGGAATGGGTGTGTTAACCTAAAATGATTGCTTTGTGCGGTGTAAAAAGCGATGATTAGACCCTCATTTTGGAGAACCAAGTACGCAATGGCACACTTCTTTTGCAGAATAACAGTAATGAACCGTACTGACACATGCGTCCCGTCACCGCATGAATTTCAATTAGGATGACAGTTAATGGACTTGAATTTAAAGTCTTTCTCCAGAGATGGGGTTCGGGTCCATTCCTTTTGTTTTGTTTTGTTTTGTTTTGTTATAACCACTATTGCTACTACTCGTACTACAATACAATACTATTACCGCTGGTGCCTGCTGGCTGCGTGCGTTACTATGGAATGTGTATGTGTATGTATATTCAGGAGAATATTGGACGAATTATAATGCATTTGTCCGGCTGCTGCCACACCACCGCCGCTACCACCGTAATTGCAATCGTAAAGGCTGCCCATGGAAAATTCTTAATTGCGTGCGATACGAACACAAAGCCGAGATGGAAATTTAATCAAAAGCTTGCGCGAACACAACCTTTTCTTCTTTTTTTTTATATACTCGTATATATATATATATGTACGAGTGTGTTTCGTCCTTTTTGGTTTTGTTTTGCTTTCGTTTCGTTCATTAAGAGTGTAATTTATTGGGTACAAATGACCGGTAGTGGGTTGCCCACATTACGCAGCGAAATCGTATAATTGCATTTTAAAACAGCCCCGAGTTCTGTAAAGTTATAGCCATGTCAGCGGCAAGAAATACAAGAAATGCATGCCACTGACAAATGATGTGAGCGAACATTTTAACTCAAATTTATGGATAGTATTTGCATTTGCAATGAGAAAGCCACCAAAGTATACTTACGCACGCAATGCCATCTAGACCGAAGGTGAACGAAGCCATTGTCTAGGCTTATGCCGGGAAATGAATTATGCGAAATTTAAACAATGAACAGTTGGTGCTATTTGACAAGTAAGAGCAGAAATTGAATCGGCATTATAAAGAAGCACGTGCCTTCGCAAAATGGCTAAGACATTCCACAACGACGAGAGTCCTTCTAAATCTATGAAGACTTACGTAGTTGATGTGTAAAGAAAATCGAAGAGGGCTTATTCAATGAAACCCTTACCCCTACTTACAGACAAATATGCCACCGAATGATTGGCGTTGCACTCCCAAACACTCTACTCCTACTCCTACTCTACACTCTATCCCATAGAGTGGAAAACAGGCCAACACACGGGCCTGCATCTCTTAGATTATCCTTAAATCTTTACCATTGGCTATTTGACTACAGTGCATACAACCCTATATAAGCAAAATCGAAACTAGGAGCCAACTTTTTCAACATGTATACAGATATACAGATCACTGTGCGATATGATATGTTCGCTTAACTTCTCCTTGGTTCAAATCCGTCAAAGGTTTCCTCATACGAGTATATGCACTCGAATACATCACCAACAACTTCATTCAAACCCATTGAAAGCACGCTCAATCTAATTGTCGGTTGACCAGCACAACATCTCAAACACGTATCTGTTCGTATACACAAAAAAGAATAATGCCTCTCTAGCCTATTCACTTGCCAAACCTCATGCCTTCAGGACCCCATACCACCTCACAGATTCCAATTCAGCCAACCATTATTCAAACTAAAAATCAAAACCAACAAATCTGAGTGGTTTCTGGATTTGCTATGAACCCGTACACCTCTACAGTCCTGAAGAGTCATTCAATTCGATATCCACACTCTCATACGAGAATGCGACAGTGAAAGGTACTTTAAAAACTCCCTTTCGAAGAGTTTTTCGATTTGTCCATATGAATGTCCTTTTTGAAATAAAAGTTCCCACCCAACTACGGATATTTACACATGAATGGAAGGCGGCGCAAGCGGCAGAATGCAAGCACTTTCCGATGACAACTTCAGTCTACGTTTCCGTACAACGAGTATAGACAAAATGTACCAGTGCAACCAAAACAAACTTAGACGATAAAAAATTTCAAAAATTGGCAAAACTATCCAAGTGAAAACTTGGTCGGTATTGGTATTGAGTTAGGCTAGCCCCTTACCTGATGTCCTGTGTCCCATTACCGGGGTTGTCGTTGATATTTTTGCTGTAGTTGTTGGTTAGGCTAGGAAATCGTGTGAACTCCATACGAATAAGTGAAAATGGATTTTTCTTTTGCGCAAACTTTTCCGAATATTATTGTCATAGGAGTACTCGTACACTCGTTGTGTTTGAGATTTTAAAAAAAAAAAACTGAGGAAAGCATTCCAGTTATTTGATAGCTCGAAATAAACTCTCATACTCTGCTTCCTTGAGTTGTGCACACCACTAATAGGAATTAGTGTTGCCACGATGGTTGCACTTTCTGTGACGTTCAAGTAGACTGCTTTCACTGTGGGTAAGGAAAAATAAGGATTGATGCTTCCTTTTGGTTTTGGCATGCCACTTGTGGTGCTATAAGGGATGAATTAAACAGACTACGGCTCGCCTAAGTCTCTTTTTGACTACATATCTAGCGTACGTTCAAAACCATATGAACAGATATCGATTCCTTAAACCGGCAATACCATTGCTCTTCTTAAACGGCAGTTCTTAGGCTTGATTTTGACTCAAAACTTCGTTGTGTTTTTTTAATTTGACCGCTCTTCAGACTAACCTAGACAGCAAGATCCTTACTTAGCGACGTGGGGCCAACTGTCTTTGTCTTGGTCTTGATCTTGTTGTTTGTCGTGGTCTTGGTCTTGATCGTGAACTTGCTCTTGGTCTCGGTGTTGGTCTTGGTCTTGGTATGGGCTTTGGTCTTGGTCTTGTTCTTGGTCTTGATTTTGGTCTTGGTCTTGGTCTTGGTCTTGGTCTTGATCTTGGTCTTGGTATTGTTCTTGGTCTTGGTTTTGGGCTTGTAGTCTCGGTGTTGGTCTTGATCTTGGTCTTGGTCTTGACCTTGTTCTTGATCTTGCTCTTGGTCTCAGTGTTGGCCTTGCTCTTGGTCTTAGTCTTGGTCTTGGTCTTGGTCTTGGTCTTGTTCTTGGTGTGGTCTTGGTCTCAGTGTTGGCCTTGGTCTTGGTATGGGCCTTGGTCTTGGTCTTGGTCTTGGTCTTGTTCTTGGTCTTTGTCTTTGTCTTTGTCTTGGCCTTGACCATAATCTTTTCTTCTATAAATGACAGCAATCTTGTGAACAGGTATTAAGATCTTAATATGTAGGTCCCTTATGCTAGGACTATAAGAGTATGACTACGCTTGTGGCTTAGAGCAGCAATTTCAGGGAGGATTACTTAGACCATTTATGGTCTATTCTGATACCGCTGAAAAGAGACAGTTCTACCTTGCTTAAAAACCAATTGCTTTTCTCAATGGAATTGTCAGTCATGCAGACATCGCTGAGGCCGTTTTGTTTATGGATAAAGAAATGAAGTATTATAGCCTTTTTCAGACTGTCTGGTGCACGATTCTTGACTTCTCTGGTTTCTCTCTCCTGTAGGTACTGCAGAAGGTACTCGTATATACGAGGTGTGTTAAAAAACGGGAACTTGAGTTCTTTTAGTGTTGTCGCCTTCAAAATGGTCCCCATTAGATATTATGCACTTGTGCCAGCGCTTCTTCCAATCCTCGAAACACTTCTCAAACTCGATAGCCTTTAGTTCTTTCAGCGATGCGCTTTTAACGTCATCTATGCTTATAAAATGACGGCCCTTTAAGATTCTCTTTATTTTTGGAAATAGGAAAAAGTCACACGGAGCCATGTCTCAGTTTCAGTAATTCTCCATCGTCGTTGACTTCATTTAGTGACTCCTGAGCAACTTCCATCCGCCGCTGTTTTTGTTCAAAATTCAAAAATTTTGGAACAAGTTTTGCATCAGCCAATCGATATGCCAACATCATCAGCGACTTCTCTGATTGTGATTTGGCGACTGCTCATAACCATTTCTTTCACTTTTTCCACGTTTTGATCGGTTATTAATGGGGCGACAGGGGCGTCTTCAATGTCTTCACGGCCAACTTGGAAAGGCTTATACCACTCGTAAACTCTTGTTTTATCCATAGCAGACTCACCATAGGCCCTTATTAACATTTCACACACTTTATTTAATTTTTTATGCAAAATTTGATAAAAATTCTTTCATCCATTTCTTTTAACAAACGAAAATGGCCGAGCTCGTAAAAACACGTTTAATCTTAGCGAATGTCACAGACAAAGTAAACGATGAATACAGCTGAAAATGATATCTTACTTCAGGGGCATGTATACCAACATAATAAAAAAAAAATTGACAATCGGACTCTCCAAACCCGCGAAATTTAAAAATTCCTGTTATTTTCTGAACACACCTCGTACATTTAGTAGGAGATGCTCAATCTTTCAACAGTATCAACACACAGTGCCTTCGGAAAATATTTATCATATTTTGTGTAGAGAGAGTTCCACTTTTATGCTTTAGGAATCCTTTGCCTGGTCCAGATCTGAGCACATTAGCATGGTTGTTCCATCTAATGTTTATTGTGTTGAGCGCAATTGCTAAATTCTTCTATTTAAATTGGAAAAATATCGTCTCGTCAATTGCAGAGCTTCGCAATTGTCAGGCAATATCCTGGAACACACCGAAGACATATACTTGAACTATTTAGCTATCCATATTAAGCAGCAAGTGGCTTCTAAACTTGGGAAGCTTTCTCTGAATTTGAGGTATGTTGCCATGTCCAATGTCTTGCTCAGTCAATTGTTGGAATTTTAGGCTAACGCGAAGCATGGTCTATAGTAAATACAAAGCATGGCTCCTGTTGGACGTTCTACATGAATTTTTTAGTAGAATACTCATTCATAGCAGTCATCCATCCAGCGAAAAGGATCATCTCAGTCTTCGCCGAACTGAGACCGCAGTTTGTCAATTTAACAAACTATAGTAATTCAGTGCAGATTGCAAGACATTGGTAAATATCTGCGGGTACTCGCTTCGAACAGATATCGACGTCGTCCCCAAAAGTAGCAACAACCGTTTCTATTAAGTATTTAATACATGAACAGTGGTTTCTCGTTATGCTTGTCTATTGATCTAACGAACTGCTCCTAAAAGAAGCATTGAATACTTTGATCCTGGTATGTGCTTTAGCAGCAGATATAAAATATACACACCAGATTCTTTCACAGTAAATCCAAAACTACACTTTCGATTCTAGTCCCAAACGAGATGCACAGACTTCTAGGTGTCACTGACCTCTGGCTGCTTATACGCGTTTTCTATAAATCAAGTCTATAAGAAAAGCTTCCTCTATTCTTGCACGAATGCTTTTTCAGCTTCGCACTACCATTCGGTTCAGCGTAAACTACTCGTATATTCCCTCCACAAATATGATACCTCGACAATTCTCTAAGTCAAATTCGAGATTGTGGAAAGCGGCGAATTATATGAGCCTCCACCACTAAGGTAGCTGAAAAATCAAATCAAATATGCTTAAAAAAAATTATAGCTTCTCCAAATTTTAAGTCAAAGAAAAAATCGGAGGAAGAAGGAAACGGGCAACGTGAATGGACAATTTGAGTTGCTGGCTTAGGACATTGCCATACGCTCAAAATACTAAGAAGCCAATAACTTACTTACTGCTTTACAAAACCATATAATAAAGAAATCCGTCAATTTCTTCTACGTTTGCGTTGGTTATGAGCCATCTTCCACAAGATTGCGTGTATTTCATCTAATAGGGCCCATACACTACGCAGACACGTCTGCACAGACCAAGAAAATTTCAAAATATTTTGTATTTGCTCAGATCGTCGTTGCAAACAGACGACATGGATACACATTTTTGCAACAACAAAATATATATGTCTGCAGCGACAGTTTGTGTAGTGTATGGGCCCTATAACTGTCAGTTAAAAACGACAGATTCCATGGGTAGGGGCCTTGTTTTTATTAGTTAGGCGAAAATATGCGCATTAGGTCCACGAAATTTAGAAAGCGTCATACGCTTGACTCTCGCTTATAGAGGTATACTGCAAGTGGCAATGTCAGTTATAGAGGTCCAGGTGTGCAAAACGACTCTCATATGGAGGTTTCTCTTTCTCACTTGTAGAGTTTTCTCGCTCGTGGAGCTCACTAGCGACAGTTTTGCTTATTTTCGTGCCCATTTAGGTGGAAGTGGGTCTTGTTGCTCCAGAAGATGCAATCCAAAGTGCGAAATATCTTCAACAGATTCTAGATTTTCGATAGTCCTTTATGTTTTGCTGCGGCCTGGCCAAGTGATATTCAGAGCTGAATCGCTCAAACGCCGAATATTGAAATGAATACCCGACACGGCTCTTAATGACACAATTATCACGTCCCTGCATTTGATTATAAACTCCTAAATACCAACACCAACTCTGCTTTCTGCATTTGAAGAAATACCCCGCTCTAGTGGCAACCCTGTTTGGGAGATGCTGATGCGTTTCTAAGGGCAAAAAATTGAAATTGCAGACGAAGAACGCTGACGATATGTACTGATGGCGGGCGTCGCATTTTTTTTTCATCGTCCTGCTTTGTCAAAGTTTAGGCGGATAGTCGGATGAAGATTTGAAAAAGGGTGTAGGTGTATCTGTATAAGGTAATGCGTGGATATTTCCACCTTCTACTACATACCCAAGCATTGTTATGGAAATTTCATACGCTTTTCTCTTCTCTCTATTCTGTTCTGTTTGTCGTTTTTTTTTTGTTTTTTTTCCCCCCCTTTGAACAACTTTTCAAGATGCATTTCCTTTGGTGTGTGCACTTTCTACATTTCCATCTCAAGAGCTTCAAAGCTAAGCTCCACGCTTCATGAGTTGTGAGATGCTTATGGTTTTGCATTATGGGCATCAAGCGAAATTAAATCAGCTGAGCTGAGAAGAAGCATCGAAGAGAAAGAAAAGAAATTCAAACAAATTCAATAACCCTCTTGCATGCAACATGTACGAGTATATATACGCGAACGCGTCGAATCATTAAGTTGTACAATAATTTGCCAAGCATGAATGCAAAACAAAAATTGAACAAAACATAAAAAAAAAATAAAGTAAAGAACTGACAGTCTTGCTGATGGTCTTACTGATGGTTTTACTGTTGTTTTTCTCTCTTTTAACTGCCAGTCTACTACTGGAAATTGCATGTGGCATGTGGATTGGATTGGATGGTAAAATAAAAAAAAAAAACTTGTCTTACCAGGGGCAAGCAAGACTTTTCTCCAAATGCTCCTCTACGACATGACAGTGCTCTGCTGCATCTTGGTTAGAGAATACAAGTTCTCTCGTACTTCTGGTCAATGTCTTTCCTCCCAAGGGGACACGCACTAGCTACTACAACATTGGACATTAGACAGTGTTCTTCTTCACAACTTGCTCTGATAGTAATCAACTATTTTTTTGTTCTCTAGTAAATCGATTGGCATGCGACAATAGAGATACAGAATCTAGAGTAGAACAAAACGGGATCTATGCACTTATGTTAGGAGCGAATTTCAAACAGTTTTACAAGTTTACACCGTTAAATTGACTTTGATCAATGGCACAACACACAAATACAGTGAGTGAGTGAGTGAGTGCGTGAATCTAGGTTACCAGTGGATGTTGGGCAAGGTAGTTAAGGGTTTGAACATTGCACCTTACTGTCAGGTTGCATGTGCTTCGGTCAATAAATCGCAATTGGTTGGCATTTATTTCTTTTATGTTTGAAATTTTGAAATATGTGCAGCTTTCTCTGATTTATTGACAGTCCGACAAGTTTAGGCAGTTATGCCAGGTGTGGTGTTAATGAGCGGAGGTCATCTCTTCGTCGAATTGGTTCATTTACTGGGTCATAAGGATAATCATGATTTATTGGAAAAAGAATAATAATTTGCATTTTTTTAATGATTAAATTTTAATTTAAAAATATATCGTACAGATACAATTCGCTGACAGCAGAAGCATAAATTCTGCACGATGACGCAACAGATCCATACCATATGTTAAGGCCTAGGTTAGGTTAAAACAGGGGTGTGATGGATATGGAATCACACAAACCATAGGCACCAAAACGACCCCATCGAGATCCCTGTGGAACCCATTCAAATGGCAAAAACCTAAACAATCTCGCTGGTGAAACATCCAATTTCTTTGCAAAAGGCAAGAAGACCTTTGAAGTTCGTACCGTCTATTTCCTCTAGGTTTTCGAAAAAGTATTTCACTAAAAAATTCTCTTCGACAACGCGATACTGCCTCGCATTCATACAGTATGTGTGTTATGTTCTCAACAGCTTGCAGATCATCGCGGAGTATCTTTGCGTATTTTCGCAGGAGACAGTGTCCTGTTAGGATTCCTATTTTTGTCCTAAGCTTAATTTTATTGATTCCCTAGATCTTTTGCCGTCAAAAAGTGGCCAGAGAGCCTTGGATACCCTGTGTCTTTAAAGACTTGACCACTTTAGGTTGGCAGTCTTTATGAGTTTTTCCTCGATAGTGCCCCTTACTATGCAAAGCGGTGATTTGATATTGGCATTCTCATTATTATCGGGAAGATCTCCTCTTTTTGCGAGCTCATCCGCTTATTCATTTCCCTTTATACCACAGCGTCCTGGCACCCAGAACAGTCTCACCCGTTTCTGACTGCATAATGCCTTGAGCATTGTGCGACAGCCCCTGAATATATCAGAATTGATGTTGGTCGATTCCATTGCCTCAAGTACAGATGTAGATAGCGATATCTCTTCCGGATACTAATCTGAGGCCAGCCAGAACCTCTGATTGGAAGACACTGCTTGCGGCCGGTAGTTTTATCGACATTCTTAGATCTGGGTCTTTTGAGAAGGTCTAGGTTTGATGAATTTTAAGATTCTTTGGTCTAATGTCAGGATTCATTACGTAAACTGCGACAGCGCGCCTCAACTAGAACTAACCATGGGTGCCTGAGTGCCTACGAGCAGACCACTTGTACGTGTCGGAGCAGACCACTTATCTTCTTATCAATCTTCGAAGATGGATGAGTAGAGGCTTCGGTGAAAAACTGGTTACAGTACCAGCGTTCACACATCAGCGCAAAGTACCTGCAGTGCAGCCTGAAACAAGCGTAGGTCCGACACTCACAAAGGAAATCCTAGGTGGTGTAGTCAGCAACCTAATATCAATCTTCGAATAATGCAATCTATCAGGATCTTTCGCGTTGGTAGATATGTTGCATCCTTGAAAGAGCATTTGTAAAGTAGTTTTACGTCTTACTCCTCTATTCCCTGTTAAATATGAAGGAAATCAGATTGATTGGTTTGAGGTTCTTCGCAAGAGTGTCTACTCTTACTGTTCACCATTGATAGTGACAGTGACGATTCTCTGAAACAAAGCAAGTTATTGTGGTTTTGCTTGATCTGAAGTATCTATGCGAAGAATAAAAAAGGTGAATTGAATTCTGTGTGGCAGACAGTATTCACTTGTTATCTCATTTTTGATTAATTGCTGTTTTGAATATTTCTTTGCTCTTAGCGTTCCACGATACTTTTTGGCTTTTAAAAGTGCTCAGCAGTGAGCAATCGGGTTCAAATCGGGGCTGTTTCCAGGCCAGCAAAGCATTTTCAACACGACACTTGTTACAAAATCCTCCACCCAATAGCACAGAAAATACAGAATTATGCATAAATGACGCCATTTAGTTTCCAATGTTCAATAGATTTTTGTAAGGAAGAAGCCCGATAACAAGGTGCAGAATCATCTTGAGAGATAAGATCAATTGTTGCTAGAAACAGACCACCTATGAGTATGGAATACACCAGATGGCCTCCTATCATGTTTGTGTAGCTGTCTGCGTTCACTGGCCGAAAAATGGACCACAGCCCCATATCATATAGCTTTGAGGAAATTTGTTTTTTTTTTGTTAATACACACTCTCTTTTTAAATCTTCTCCGGGTTACATTTCGTCAGTAAAGATAAAAGTTTTTCAATCATTTTCGGTCACATTTTGATAAATTCTGGCAAATTCCAACCAAGACGACTTTTTTCTTGACCTCCTAGTTACCAATCGGAATCAATTCAGTCTTCTGAGGACCGTACGATTGCTAATTTCTTCAAAAAAAAAATCCCATTTTGACTACTCTGCACTAAAAGCTGAACTAAACTTCAAATAATGAAAAGATGCATCAAGATGTAACTGTTTTATGGAGATGGAGACCATTGAAAGGACAAATGAAGTCTACTACTTTAAGGTTTTGTGAAATGTCAGGATAGTAACCTTATTGTGTCCACTACGGTACATACTTATGTATGTAGCAGGTGAATTGAAACCATCAAATTACGAAACTTCGTATTTACGGCCCGTATCACCACAATCGGTGACTGATATTAGCTATGGTGATGAGCTCACTTGCAGCATCAGCGAGAAGAATTAGTAGTGGGTCGATTCTGATCAGGAAATCTTGGATGTGAGTCCCAAATATGAGACAGAGGTTTCCTGCTTTCGACCATGAGGTTCTTTGAGTGTTTCCAGTCTGGCTGATTTGCGGTTTTTGACTATTTTGTAGCCACCAGACAGGGAATCCACCGACATTGCTTTCCGCCCGGCAATCTCCATTCTGTACTCAATGGATTGCGTACAGCCGATTAATTGCTGTTTTACTTTTGTTGATTACCAGTTCAGACGTTGGTATAAGGTCCAGGAGATGATTGCCTCTCATGTTGCAGCTGGTGCTATTCCAAAAAAGTATTCTGAGCATCATCTTCCTGACAGCATTCAATGAGTTCGGCTACTGGCTTTGGTGGTGGGGTAGTATCAAATAATCGGGAAAATAGGCTGCAACAACGACGAATTTGGCCATTGCCATTCTCTGTTCGTTTTCTACCTTATTCCAACAATAACTAAATCCTGATTGCATAAATGTTCTAGATTAGATGATGAGAGTGAATTCGGCACAAGAATGCATTCGGTGTTTCGAATACGGTGGGAAGTCTATTATACCACATATGCGTTTTTTAGAACACCCATGATGTATGCCCAAATATAAAAGACAACAAAGAGAGTCTTTGCACCCCTTGATAGAAAATGTCTTAGGCCTGTAGGTCGTTAAATAAAATCAAGAATCACAAGTTCGTGGTAATTTGAGAAATAGCTAAATGGGTTATGATTTCCTTCCACAATAACTTCGTAATGCAAGGCTCTTTTGATATTGATCGAAGGTTACCGATTGAACAAAGCATGAGAACTTCCGAAAGCTGGAATTCTAATGGACATAATCGCACATACAGTTGAAAAATTCTCAAATTCATTTGTTTTAGGTTGTAAAATTGGCACAACTACAATTTTATCTTCGTCTGATCATCGAATAGCCAATATTCATATACGGTACCAATCTACCTTTTTTTGGAAACCAATTGCACGCTGTTCTAAAAATTGCCGCTCGCGCATCCATAAATATGAGTATCTAAAAAAAATCTAAAATGAATTTTCAGAAAAAAAAAATCCACCTCTACTCGTATTCCCTTCCCATCCACCCGACTAAAGGTCAATACGAAACCCACTCGGGAACCGTAGATTAATTCAATTACGTTAACAACCCCGCTCGATTCATACTCGTATATAGTTTCAATTAAAAACTAAAAGTATACACTAAACTCGTTATCAAAAATTTAAACAAGCATTTAGTATGCAGGAGCACACAATTTCTGCCTTCGCTACAACGACTCCGTACAACTAAACATGTCATCGACGAGGAAGGCCAAGTCCACAGTTCAGTCGTTCAAACATAAACACCACTAAATAAAAATAAAAAAAGCAAAAAAAACAACAAATATCTGTGGCATTTCAACTTATTTATAGAAATGTTTTAGTCATTCCTCCCAGCTCTCCAGTAGCGCAGCAACTTCAAATTCACATCTTTTTTGCAATGGCATGCTACTTTGTTTGCGATGGGGGCGGGATGGCATGCCCAACCTTAAATTGAATTGAAACTTTTCAACTGTGAACTGAATGTGTCCCGCGTTTAAAATATCTATCCGGAGGTGGCCGATGATACGAGTACCGAATACATACATACGTATAGTGCTGGTAGTTGGTAGTGATAGTGTTTCAGTCTTCGTAGCTAATGCAGTTCGAGTTGAATAAAAACCATATAATCCTTTGGAATAGAAAACACATAGTGTCGTCTAACTTGCAACAAAGCGCAAAGGCAAAGACAAACTAAAAAATAAAAAAATAAAAAAACCAAACAAACATAGGAAAACACATCCCTACAGGCCAACAACAAAACCGGAAGCATGTTGATCCCATCTTCTGAATTATTAATTTTCTTTTAACAAAAAAAAAAATGAACAGAATAACCATCGCCTGAGGGAGGAAAACATTTTCAGCCGCTTGCAACTTAAAACACCTACGACGACAACTATTTCTTTTTTTTAACTTTTTTAACTTTTTCGTGTACTGTACTCCCAGAATGTCCTTTAGTTTGGAGGCAAATTCCAAACCAACGATTTTCTGTTATCCAACCACACAATTGGTTGCTGGGATGATCTACAAGAAAAACAAAAAAATACAAAAAAAAAAACAACACGAAGCGCCAAATGAAAAACCCTTTGAATGCTGGCAGACAAAAGTGCACTCAAGCTACCAAGATTCTTCCACTATACTCGTACATATGTACATACCTCCCAGAGGCATCGGACAACAAGCTCTGATGGTGGCGATGGTGGTGGTGGTTTCCGGTTTCACCTAAGAGCACATAAATATAATTTACCTTTTCGGCCCAGCCCAGTTGTTATCTATCATTGCGAAGAGGTTTTTGGAATGCCTTGGATACTTGTGTACTTGTATCATGGCATCAGTGATGAGCTTTCGCCTCAAGATACGAGTACAAGGATAAATAATTTTTTTCCATCTTGCATGCAATTGAAAGGAATACGTGTACACCACACTGAAAACACTAAGCTCCGGACTACATCACGACAATCCGTTTAAAAATTCACTGCCCCAGTCCTGGATGTTTTCTGAGTACTCGCACAGAAAGAGGATAAATTCCTTTAGCTCCTTCTCGGATTAAGCATTGAGTATCTGGAAGATTTTCGAATGGATTGTATCATACCAGCAGTAGTGTTGCCCCACCATGAAATGCACATAATCTGCACAGTGTTACTCTTAGCAATACGAAGACTGACTGTATCTGTCTCGTATCGTAACCGTCACGAAGATTGTTTTACGAGTGTCGTAAAGTTTAATAGGGTGGTACACTTGTCCTGTCCGCATGGTGTTGCTCTGTGTAAATTGTTAGTCCTCTCTTTGCCCACATCATGAGCTATTAAGGTGAAATTGCTTGTCATTCCGTTGTTAGTGGAGGTGAAAGTTGTTGTTGAAGGCCTGTTCCAAAGGATGCACTCAAATCCAGTCATTAAGAATTAATTGATTGAATTGACGATTTTGATGAGCTAATCAAGCAAATCCTGGGCAAAGGTACGACTGGGTAAAAGGTAAGAGAATAAACATTTCCACAATAAAAACCTTAAGTTACTTAGAGGGGTAGCGTACTAGTAAAAAGAGAGAATTTTATTCTTGTCATCATTATTATCCACCACCGAAAGACGCCCCACAAGCCTCAAGGATACTACACAACACCACCATCTAAAATAATATTGAATGTTCTCTCAAATCCAATCGAAAATAACTTGTATCTAATCGAAAACAGATGCTGCAGACGTAGTTATTTTTAATTGAAATGATTAACAAAAATGATGATGAAGCATTTGAAGAATGTGCTTAACCAACAATATTTGCTGACCTTTAATGCTGAAATATTTATCACATTAAAATACCGTAGAACGGCTTATTAATGTTTTATGGGAATTTGAATTCATTTACAGATTCATGATATTATCACATTTTGGCTGCGAACAATTCTCTCAATATTCCAGGATTTATGCAAATGAAAATTGAAATATGAATGTCATGTATAACCCCTTGGTGATTTAGTGTTTGCAACTATGTTTGTGTCATGATTTGGAATGCCACATAGGAATGCACAATAGTTATTGTCTTCGAAACACGAGCAAGCAAATTAACGACTAGGAATCATGCCAAATGAAGTGTTTAGAGGGTTCCTTGCTTATAAGCTTATAAGCGATAGATAGCTATTTCAAGGCTCTTATCTAGCACAGATATGCATGCATTCAATGTGGTGCGAGTATACCAACAGAAACTATCAAATTTGTTCAGCTGTTTGAAACTAACTTTCTGTAATTTTTCAGGCACTTCACTTTCATTCTATTCCACAATGTGTTTTCCACATGATCTAGCAACGATATACAGTCAAACCTACGAAAACACCACGGCTTGCACCTCAAAACTTCAACAATGAAGGAAGCAGACACCATCAGCAGCTTAGTAGTCTCTACTAATCATGTCCCTGCCGATTCTCACCCGAAATACCTTCCACCAACTGTCAGGCTCACTAAAAAAAAATTTCTTATATGAATGATGACAGTCGTTACGTAGTGAAAATGTTCGCCTCTACCTTGCCTACTTGCACAACAAACCCAACTCCGTTTGCATTGATGGCACAACCAAAACCAATATTATGGTCCCGATTCAACGAGAAGGTCTTCCTATTAAGCCAGTGGAATTGATGCAAATTTTCGTTCGCTACCATGAGAGTTTCCACATCTCTTCCGACGAAGTTCATAATGATGTTTCTACGCTGTCTTTCCCACTTGCAAAGAACTCGTTCAAATTTTAAAAACTATTACAGTTCCTAACAAACTGAATTTTGTATCCTCCAGTCCACAATGCCTGTCCATTTGCGCTCTAAAATCTCCGCCGTATATCTCAATTCTCAAAAGTTTCCCTATGACCTAATTGTTCTTACTCAAACAAATCTAATTCCTGATACTAAAAACCACGAGCTGTTTCCTCCTGTTTGAAAAAAACCGATGGCTCTTGGACAACCTCAAGTGATGAATCACTCAACCTGCTTCTGGACACCCACTTTCCAAGTAGCTCCCAACTCGCGGCCAGTAGCAGCCCAAACAGGCCTACTGCAACCGTGACTAAAATTCATGGTCTGATTACGAGAGACAAACTGCTCTGGGCGCTGCATGGCTTCAAACCATACAAGTCTGCTGGTCCGGACGGTATTATACCTGCCGAGCTACAGAGGTCTTCAGATATTATTCTACCAGTGTTGGAAAATATTATGAGGAGCTGTGTAGAACTTATCCACATTCCACTGATATGGAGAGAAGTCAATGTAGTATTCATTCCCAAAGCTGGAAAATGTTCTCATGTAGTCCCAAAGGACCTCAGACCTATAAGTCTATCATCATTCCTTCTGAAAACTTTAGAACGACTGATTGATATCCATATTCGAGCTAAAGTTGGTCCAAGACTTCTGTCTACGGCTCAACATGCCTACTGTAAAGGAAAGTCGGTGGAAACGGCTTTTCACTCTCTGACTAGCCACATCGAACGATCCCTACAATATAAGGAGTACACAATGGTTGCTTTCCTAGACACCTTTAACAACGTTCACGCATCCGCAATCACGACTGCGCTGTCAACTCTGCAGGTAGACGGCTCACTTGGGGAGTTGATCGGTAAAATGCTAAAAAAGCAGGACAATCAACTCCAAACTGGGTGAGACTTCTGCTAAAAGATATGTTAGTAGAGGTACGCCACAAGGCGGTGTCCTCTCTCCCCTTCTCTGGAACTTAGTAGTTAACGAACTACTGATATACCTAGAAGCGGGTGGTAGCAGAGTGATTGCCTATGCGGATGACGTTGCTATAGCCGTCTCAGGAAAACATATAAATACCATTAAACAACTCCTCCAAGTAAATCTCAACAGATTAACCCGCTGGGCAGATCGCTGTGGATTGGGAATAAACCCCCATAAAACTGATCTTGTCCTCTTTTCTAGGAAATATAAAATTCCAATCATAGACCCTCCTTCAAAAAACGGTACCAGTTTCGTTTTCTCCGATACAGAAAAATATCTGGGTCTCATTTTTGACAGGAAACTAAACTGGAAACTATTCAAGAAAGTGTAAAGAAAGCTACAATAGCTTTATTCTCTTGCAAGAAAGCCATTGGGAACAAATGGGGCCTTCAACCTCGCATAACCCACTGGCTATACATCTCGGTCATAAGACCGATACTTACTTACGGGGTGGTTGTCTAGTGGACGGCCTTGGAAAATGCAATCAACCGCATTAAACTAAGCAGAGTCCAAAGAACAGCATGTCTATGCACAAGCGGTCTACCCCCTCTGCGGCATTAGATATTCTGCTTCACTTAACACCCCTCGACATTTTTAGCAAGCAAGTAGCTGCGACTGCAGCTATTCGCCTTAAAGCGACTAAACAGTGGACAAATAATTCATCTGGCCACGCCAATATTCTTAATACATTAGGAATCCTCACAGAGAACATCGATTACACCATACCTGAACTTTGGTTTGACAAAAACTTCCATGTAAGCTTCCCCTCTAGATCATTCTGGGAGGAGGATGCTTTCATGGAGGACAAGTCAATCCATCTCTACACAGATGGATCTAAAACCGATAGCGGAGATGGTGGCGGTGTTTTCTCAGACCCTCTCTTTCCGCCTTCCAAATCACTGTAGCGTGTTCCAGGCGGAAATTATGGCGATTTAAGAAGCTCTGTACTGGCTGAAGAAAAGCGTGATATCTGCAAAGGATATCCGCATATTTTCGGATAGTCAGGCCGCCATCAAGTCCCTGGACTCGGTCTCACTATATTCTAAAACCGCCCTTGAATGCCGATAATCTCTCATGGAGATGGCAGAGCAGTTCAACATTCACCTTTGTTGGGTGCCGGGCCACAGAGACAGGGAACTGCAGAGCCGATGAACTCGCCAAAATTGGAACCACTCTACCTATCCTACCGGACAAAGGTAGTATAGGTATACCAATCGCTACGTGCAAACTAACACTAAAGCTGGATGCCAATAAAAGAACAGACCTTAGGTGGACTGCTGGGCAACATGTCTAGCGACCAAACAGATCTGGCCAAGGCTGGATCTGAGTCGCTCTAAGTGTCTGATCCTTTTAGATAGGAAACATCTCAACGCCATAATACGTGTCATTACTGGACACTGCCTCATAGGCAAGCACGCAAGAAGGCTTGGCGCTTTTACTAATGACTTCTGTAGAAGCTGCATGGACGAGGAAGGGGAGGAGACAATCGTCCACCTACTTTGCACATGCCCAACTCTCTCCCAGAGAAGGAAGCTTCATCTAGAAGCTTTCTTCTACAACGACCTAAACGATCTAGAAAAATTAGACGTTAACAGTCTCCTACGCTTTATTATAAGCTCAAACTGGTTCCAGTAGTAAGAAGATCATAGATCCACGTGGCATCATGAAAAGATGGATTTGAAAGAGCTGATAATCCCTATGACCGAGGTGTTTTACTAGCAATCCGGAACTGTCTTCACGCAACTCCTGTTGATATTCCCCACACTGACAACTTTGAGTTAGTATGTGCCAACATTACGCTCCCCAAACGCTGTCTTTACGTACTTTGTTGTTACATTCACCCATCTCAACCAATTGAGTCTTATCGACTTGTAGTGCACGCAGTGGATTGTTTGACTGATGATGCACAATCTGAAGATTGTATTATTTAAGTAGAGGATTTAAACCGCCCTCACCTTAAATGGAGGCCTTCCGATTATTCGTCTCATTTCGTCTCTCTTAATTCATCTTCTGAAATAGAAATATTGATGGTGCCTAACCAACTCAATTCTACATCAGATTAGTGGACTACCTAATATAATGAACAGACAACTCGACCTTATCTTCCTATCCAATTCAGATACAGATGATTCCGACTACAGTAATTATCGATTGGTACACTTTAGCTTGACCCTATCAACACCTGCTTCCGTACTGTAGGCCAACTATCTGTACAAATCAGCACGGTTTCATGAAAGGTAAATCAACCACCACTAACCTAACAGAGTACGTCTCTAGGAAGCTTCATGCTTTAGAAGACGACGATGAAATCGATGAAGGTGATGAATTTCCATAGATTTCAACAAGGCATTCGATAAAATTTCTCACCAACTTATCATTTTTCAACTAAAAAAAACTTGGATATTCCAATCATTTTGTGGAATACACCAAATCCTATTTAGAAGGCCAAAAATACAGGGTCATCTTCAGATCTTCAATATCCGACCCCATTAAAGCAAAATCTGGTGTCCCTCAGGGTAGTCAACTTAGACCAATCATTTTTATCCGAACAATTAACGATAAAAATCTCATTTTAACGAATCTCCAAAGTCAATTCATTGCCTTCTGGCTCCCATTGCCTGCAAGTTGACTTGAATAAGTTTTGAGTACGGTGCGGCAGAACTTTTTGGAGCTCAATGTCAACAAATGCCAAGCGATAACCTATTCCCGCAAACGTCTACCTTCCCGTCCAAGAAACTACTACATCTGCGATGAGCCTATTGATTCCACTCTTCACTTGGCTTTATCAAACGCTGGTGGTCAAAAGAATTTTCTAACCCTTACAAAGTCGCTGTACATTACTTTTGTATGGCCTCTTCTCGAATATTGCATCCAAGTTTGGTGACCCTATAAACAAATCCACATTCAAAGAATTGAAGCAGTCCAACGCAGGTTTATCCGTTTCGCACTTCGTGTTCTACCTCTGGCCGATCCATATGGATTATCCCCCTATGAAAATAGGCTAGAACTAATTAGCATGCATACCTTAAAAAAACGTCGTCGTGAAGTCGCTGATGTACTTTTTATCCACCAGTTATTGACTGGAAACATCGACTGCCCCAGAATTGCGTAAAATAAAAAGATCTGTTTTACTTCTCCTGATCCGAACTCACCGCACCAACTAAGGTCACTTTAAACCAATATCTAGAATGTTGCGTATAACGAACAACTCTGCCAAAGTCTTTGACCTAAATACCAGCAAATAGGAATTAAAAAAAGCACTGCTCATTATTCCACTCCCTTAACATCTTCCCCGACCATCATTTCTCCTCGCCCCAGTAGGTTAAGAATAACTTTGTTAGTTTTTAAGCCTAGCTTAAGTTTTTGCTTATTAGAAGCTTAATAAAGTTGTGCGGGGTAGACCCGGGCCAGCAATAATAAGAATCAAGTACATTGGTAAAGACTACTCCTGAGAACTGATCGAGGAGTTCAAAATGCAGCAACCATAGGGTAGGGGAGAACGAGCTTATAACATCGTTCGTAACTTCAGCATCACCGCCTATGATGGTCACTACTCACAACTCCGACAACGTCAGATAAAAGCACTAAACAGCTTCTACTCATTTCGAATCAGGGCCAACTAAGACGATGGAAGACGAAGACTGCGTTTGGAAATACAGAGTCCAAAATACAGAGCTAACATGCCGATAGTCAATGTCGTGGCAAGTCAATGGCATTCCGCACCAATGTTGAATCAGTGTTGTAGAATGTTCTATACTATCATCACGAAACAGAATAGAAGATGAACGATTGTGGTGCCGTTAGCAGCAGATAATTGCTGTCGAATAGCTGCAGTTGCAAAAACTTGTACCCCATCTTCGCGGGCAGCAATCAACAATAATTTTCTTTTAAAATACCAAAACCGACACATCCACTTCCTAATCAAGATCTAACCACTGTTTATGTATCTTCAATGGCCGATTAGACTTCTGACTTTACTATTTACGAACGCTAACCCTCTCCAAAATCCCTTTCATATGCCTCGTTGCGACAGTGAAAATTGTCGACCTACTTTCTGCACCCTCTCGATAGAAGGTAGACGACATACTTTGTGGCAATCGAAATGGGATCAGGGGATTTTTAACTTTTTTTTTGTTCATTCTATATCACCACAGTATTTCTAGTGGTCTGTTCCCAAGCATCGGATTAGCTTCTATACCAAAGTGCACTTTCGGAGTTTGGCAGATTTTTAAAATGCCGTCATCGCCGCCGGCGTCATCACTTACAATTCCGCCGCCAGTCAGTATGCCAAGAACCATAAGAGCGCGATTTACAATGGCAGTTAAAGCAGCTAATAGTCATACAGAGAGGTAGAAGCTTGTTTCCAATCCACCTTCTATGTCGTTAGAAATGGAATGACATTTTTGTGGCATTCGAATTCGACACAACGACACATCGAGGATAGGGATAATTCCATTTTGATTCCTTTGCTACCACAATCACCACCTCTATCGTCGTTTTAAGTATGTAGAGTCATCGTTTGGTGCTTCTATATATGAATACCAAAGGCTATTGAAACCTCATCTGCTTATGCTCGTTTCTGTAGATATTATCTGTGAAAATTTCCTCTGAAAATCTGCGAAAATCTGGGAAAATCCCCCGCACACAAATTATCCCAAATAACCGCACTTAAACTTTAATGTGAAGAAGAAGTATCTACAAACGTGTGTACATACAAACACACAAACATACCACCGTACACTTCTACTTTCTCAGGGGTGGTTTTCTTATTATTATTTTTTTTTTTTTTGAGGGGCGAGGAGTGAGTTGAAGGACGACCCAAGCGTTCGGTAAAAAAATATTAAGGACTAGGACTGTGATGGGTGGATGGGAAATTATGTCAGGATGGAGATTATCTTACCAACCTCCAGTTACATTTGACCCATTTGTGGCAAGTCTCAAAGTCCTTTGAAGTTGAAAAGGTGTTAAATACGCGCAAGTGTGCTCGTAGATAGAGGTGCGAGTACGATAAGTTCTCGTGCAAAGAATCCTCAAACTCATACTAGTGCTCGTGTTCGTTTATTGAATCACCAGTGAATTGAAAGGTTGAAAGGATTTTATTTTTAGATTTTTATTTTAATCCTCCACATTCCAATATCATTGCGGCATGCAACGCGTTGTTGTTGCAGCACTTCCACAAACTTAATGTGCTGCAATTCAATTTTGATTCAATTTGATTCGTTTTGCGTAAAGCTTAAGGGGTGTTACTTGTAAGTTTATGTGGAACTTAACTTTTTCTTCATCAATTCAATGAGACGACAAAAACAAAATGAATCGGAGGAAAGGGGATGGATTTGTTTGTTTTTTGTTTTGTCGGAAATGAGTCGTCCAATTCGAAAATTCGTTGAAGGTTTTTGTGTTGATGTATTCAAATAAAATTCCAACCTCTACTTGATAGAACTCTTTGATCTGTTTTACGGGTTATCAGGAGGGAATATCTGCATTAGCACAACAGTCAAAGGAAAAAATTCCATGTGACTGGGTAGTCTAACCATGTATCTTTGTGATTTAGTTGATGGTCTTTACAAAGTGCAAACGACACATGCAAGCCACCTTCTAGCAGTTTAAGAGCGGAAGTCAACCAGAGGGAAATTAAAGTACTTCATTGCATCATCACTTACAGAAAGGACATACCTACAGTATACCACAACTAATCCTTTCTGCATCCCTGTTTCCAGTAGCTTCTCCATCCCTCCATCCTAAGTTTTGGCGTCAGTAGTCTCCTATCGCCTTTCTTAATCGTTGATATTTCCATACTTTGTCTACGTTGTCGATCATCTCATTATAAGGCCCTTTGAACGTTAATGGTACTTTTTAAGGTCTTTTACTATGAGACCGACCTCTTCGGAACGCTTCTTTTTTCCACTTTAATGAACACATGTATTTAAAACCTGTTATTCATGAGATATAGGTGGAAAGAAATGATCGCAAGATCTTACTAGACAGCACCCAATATAGTGTCAATGCTGCTAAAGGTTGTCCACAAGGAGGTTTCCTTACCCCCATTTTATGTTCCATCATATAATCATACTTAGTAACGACAGGTTTTGTGGTCAAAAAACCCGCTGTCTGTATGGTTATCTCATCAGAACAATGGTAAACTTTTGAAGGAGCAATGGCAGGTCTTATTGAAGCAAACATGTTGACCTAATTTAGCTGTAAACAAAGTACTAAAGCCGGCTACCTTAAAACTAGCAAAAATAAAGAAATCAAGACTCTCTAAAAAAGCTTAAAAGTTTTTATACGAAGTAGAATGCACCTAGACCTAACCTGTGTTCAAAAACTTACCAGAAACATACACATCAGGAATACTAAAGGTAAAGTTAAGTATTTAGTAATTCTAGACCTAAAGCTACCCATGCCTTACCAATTTGGTGGTGTAAACAAACAAAAGTGTACATAAACCGTATTCGACAAACTGTAAAGGCTAGCCTGTATAGTAAGTCCATATCGGACGCAATGGGAAAACACCCATAGCAGTAGTAGAAGCTCTACTAACCTTCTCCCGTCTCATTTTAGGGAATAGAAAAAACTCCGAACGAATTCATTTAGATCTTGGGCAGGAGCTCGGAAGTAATCAACTACTGCGGATCACCATTGCAGGCAACTGCCTAAAAATACACCCAGATGGAACTGGGAACAGAACAAATCTACTTTAAAAGGAAGACAGAAAAAAGATTCGAAACAGGAATATATTGTACGAAGCAACTCCCGAAACTTCCCTCAACGCAAGCATTAACGGTAGCACCTTCATATTTTAAGCTGAGGTACACGAAATAAAGCTCTACAACACAGAAATCTTACATAAGTCTGACGTCTTAATACAATTTTACCTAATTTAGGTGTCGAGAATGTATACTCAAACTCAGAAAATATTTGGAAAACCTCCTTAAGCAAGACGTTGCGGAAAAGAACTTATCTTAAGTAAGCTGCCGAGATTCTACAGGATCTGCCACTAAGGGCTTTTCTCTATGGCAATCCTAATGAATGCGTGCTTTAAACCTGAAACTTATTCCCTGTAACTGGAAAAGTGCAGACATGATAATGATCCCTAAACCAACCTCAAGAACCATCATCTCCAAGACAAATCCCTCTTTTACCCATTCTATCTAAACTTTTCGAAAAGATTTTCCTAAAAAGACTAAGTCCATTCATAACTGGCCGAAATATGATTCCAAAACATCAATTTGGATTCAGAGTTAGACATTCTACTATAGAACAAATACATTGAATTACTAACGTCCCCAAAAAAGCAGTGGATTTGCTCAGTAATAATTTTGGATGTCACAAAGGCATTTGACAAACTTTGGCACGCAGGCTTCCTTAAGGAAATGAAACCACTCTTTCCAAGGGAATATACAGAAGTGCTAGAGTCGTATCTTACGAATAGATCAGACAAGGTTGCTCCTACTCAGAACTCAGAGAAATTAAGGTTGAAGTTCCACAAGGAAGTATACTTGGTCCAGTTCTATATCAACTCTTTGCCAACGACATACCAGCACCTTCAAATTGTACGATATCTACGTTTGCTGATAACACAGATATACTTACAATTGCGCAAAACGAACGCCAGTCAACTGAATACCTTCAAAGTGCTACAGGTAGAGTTCTCAAATGAAGCAAAAATAACTGAATTCATTTGATCAGGTCAAAATCAGTTCATGTAATGAGCTTTTACAAATAAAAAAATCCTGCATCTCCCTTGATTTATTTCTGGAATTCAAATTCCCTACTCTAAATCAGCTAAATATCTGGGAATGAATCTAGACGCCAAGCTAATCTGTTGAATTCAATTTCAAACTAAGGAACCTTACGAGTAACTGGCTTATTGGTAGGAAACCGCCACTGTCGATGCAAGATAAAATTTTAATTTATAACTATGGGGGTGTACTTCTAAAACCAAAATATCTCTATAATTCAATCGTTCGAAAACAATGTCATAAGGGGCATCGGTAAGGCACCCTGGTATGTAAGAAATTCTGATTTACACCGCGACCTTAACCTCGAAACGGTGGAGGAGACCATCGTTAAATATGCGAGTATACACTACGGAGAAAAACAAGTCAACCAAGAAGCAGCAACCCCGAGTAATACCACTGGATTGACCCGAAGACTTAAGCACATTAAGCCACACGAGTTTTGCGGCTAACTTAACATTTTTAACTTTAACTTAAACTTATTAATTTTACAATAACAAATATTGCAAACAATTGTAAATTTTTCAAAGATTTTAATACTTGGTACACTGTTGGTATAAAATGATATACTCGTACGTATTTTAAATTTTTTCAAATTATAACTGCTCGTTAGTTTATACTAATTGTAGTGTCCTGAAATATTAACCACGTTATAACGTTTCAATAAAAAGAAATCTTACGTCTTACAGCGAGCGCTTCAGATTTACAGAGACTTGTTACCTGTTGTAAGCAGCCAGTCTTGAGAGTTATGGCAGTTCTAACACAACTCTTGAAATGCAGTTTCAGCTTAACTTATACAGGCGGCTGTTGTTTATACTTAAATCGAAGGGAAAGCTGTCCGACTTGTGGTTGTCGGTTGGCTCGCAATTATAGGTAGCAAAAACAGGGCATCATGACCCTTAGATTTGAGGAGAAGTTTGATAGGCCAAGCAAAGAAAGAGTTCATGCCTACACATGACTCCGAGTTGGAACTTATCAATAAGTGTTTTTTCCCACTTGAGATTGAGGGCGCGTACTCACCATTTTAATACTTATGCTAAAACATGGATTTAAGGCACCAAAGTATTGCAGTTTCTCCCGCTCAAGGCACGTGGCTATCTGTAGCGCCATCTAAGGATGTAAAATAAATGCTCAATTAAATAAATTTCATTTCCGTAAACAATCTCCTTGTCTTTTGTTTGATGCCTTAGAAGGTCAATTTTTCTAGTTGTGAACGACCCAGCTATGCCCAAAGTAATAATTTCGACGTTAACGTTCAGCTAACCGATTTTCTGTTTGGTATCGGTTCACTTGTTCTTTAGATAAAAAGCAAGATTGTATATTGGAACAGGAATATTGACTCTGAGCTACTCCTACATGGTTTTAGCTGTACTAGAGCAGAGTCCTGTTGGAAGATCCATCTGTATCCATTGAAAAGGATATTGGTCAAACCGTTCACAACACGCTCTAGCACATCTTCTTGGTAAAGCTTTGCACCAGTTTTTACGCCTTTTTTCACAGAAATGGAGGGATGTGACACCATGGTGAGAGACCCCTCACCAAACCATTACGGAAGGAACCCTTGAACAAGTGGCATAAATTTTGTCATTTTGTTTGTTGAAAACTTCTTCCACGGTAAAAATTTTCTCATCCGTAAACAGAATGTTGTCATGGCTTGCTAAAGTCGCTTGCATCTTTCCAGCCTAATTTTTTTTTAGTTATTACTCGTGGACCGACGATAGGCTTTCATATGCAGGTCATCCCGAATCAGCCTAGACATGGATTTGGTTGATATATCCGATTCCTTGGACATGATCTTTTGCTTCCTAAACGGATTTCTCCGAATTCGTTCACGACGACGTGCGGGCGACCACTTCTTGGTCTGTACTCTACTCCAGACAATTCGCCGATAAAGGAATAATATCGACATTCCGAGTGGTTTTAGCAACTCGAAAATTCGGCCAGCACTCTTTCCGCACTTATGCAACGCCATTACAGCGACTCGATTCTCTTTAACGCCCCACTCCATGTTAAGAGTTTGCAAACTGACTAGTATTCTTCACTGTATAACAGAACTTATGGCAGGACTAGGTACCATTGTCTTCATTCAGTGAATTCAAAAAACATTGATACTTCCCAGTAAAAACTTAAGGACATGCTTATAGGATACATGTGTAAGCGGTTTCATTTTAATTGCAATTGAAATACACATACCTAATCATCCTCTCAGTAAGCTTAAGTAGATAATTCTTAACTGTGAGTAAGATGTTTTAAAATTCTACAAATAAATTTCCCAATGGCGACAATTTACCATTTATCCTCAAAGTAACCTGCCACAACATTTTAAGCAACTTTCCATTGATATCACGTCCAAATCCTATTACCAATATTCGAAAAACTCTGTCAGGTTCAGTTTACGAGTGTACGAATATGTACGAGTATACGGAAAGATTAAAAAAAGAAATCCGTATACAAAGTTCGTACATTCTATGTTAGATACATATTTCTTTTTTTTTTCTACTTTGAAGTCCCTTTTCGACTAGATACGACGAGTACCACCTCAATATCTATGTATACGATTACATCAGGGTGAAACTTTGCTTAAGACGGTGAAATTTCATTAATCTTTTCGGATACACTTCAGAGCCCTGCAGAGAGCAGCAGCAGTAACACCAACAACAGACTGACTGACTGCACTTTAGACTTAGTAAATTAATGAAACACACTTAGCCCAAGTAAAATGTTTCCCCACACTCTGTGTCCTTGTACTTATTTGTTGTTGGTTGTTTGTTTGTTTTTTTTTCCCCCTTAGACCCCTCCCAAGAAAGATCTCAGCCCCATGGTAGTGAATTAATCCAATTAGGCTCAAAATATTCCCAACCCATGTTGCAGGTCTCGTGTGAAATGGGATTATTCTTCGTTTATTATTATTTTTTTTGTTTTTTTCTATTTTTTTTTTCGTTTGCAATATCTTGTTGTGCTCGTAGTTAGGAGTACTCGTATCTTGTTGGGAAATATTAAATTCTACAATCAGTTTGGTGTTCAACAAATATTTGGGCGGCAGGAGAGCAAGCAGAGGGTAGCGCAAAGAAGCTTACTTTATTTTTCTGGTTTAGGTTTTAGGACTGAGAAGGATCTTGTGGATGGAAATGTGCAAACTTTCCCCCCCCCCCCCCCTATTTTGCATCCCAAAAGCAAATTTTAAATAAAACCTGTCCTGGTTTTCTGCAGTATTTTACTCTCCTCGTACACTTCTCTTAACGTCATCATGTTGCACAAACTTGATAGTGAGAATGGAATTTAATTATTAATTTTATGCAAGACAATCCAAGGTACGACTTGCTTTGGTGGAGTGTTCCGACCCTACCAACTAATGTTCTTCCTCGTTATTCTTGTTTTCGACTCATTGCGCCTTTTTTACGTTCCATGAAATTGAATTTAATAGTCGCCAAAAAACGACATGGAAAGGGTGGAAATGGAGAGCGGTGTGGGTGCAACGAAAATCCATTTAAAAATCACATGTTTCACATTACTCGTATTTCTCCCTTACTATCCGCCTGCTATCACTGGGAGTAGCTGCTGAAGAACGAGAATTGGGGTAGTGAAAAATTTTAAGATGCAAATAATGGTGGTCGTTGTCGTTGTAGTAAAACTAAAACATACCATCACACTTAATGGGTGAACATGTTCGACCACACACAAGTACCATAGAGCACACGCCAGCTTCATGAAATTTAAAGTTTCATGAACACTAGTACTGGCACCAGCTCTGACACCGGCACCAACAACCGTTGATGTTTTACTTTGAAAGCATCCCTACAGTGTGGGTTGAAGTGTTTTAACTATTTTTAAACAAGCCCTTATAGTTGAGTTTCAAATAAAAGGAAGTATCAAACGGTTTTTTGTTATCTATAGTTACAGAGATACAGATGCGAATCCAAGTGCATATTCAAATTTTTAAAGTTTTAAAACAAAAAGTTGTACAATGTTGTAAGTTCTAACTACGATAAATAACTTAAAAAGCTTTGAGTAAATAGTACCGGACGACTGTTGATTTCATCGTAGGCATCTCATGAAAGGACACTTTTACACTTACACCAGACATAAAGCTAAAGCTGACAATTACTGGGAGTGTGAGTTTAGGTGTAGATTCCCACTGAAGAAACTCAGATTGTGAGTAGTGAAGCAGAAATAGACTAAGCTGCCGAACAAGATCGAAGGAAAATTTTGAATTTATAGTTAGCGGCTTCCTCTATCCCATATTTGATACAAGATTTGTGGGACCAGGGATTTGAATTTGAGTGCCGACTGTAGTTTAACTCAGGCCTTATACCTATGCCATCTGATACTCCTGTTGCTGAGAAAATACTAAGTCAGCTTTCTCTGTCTTCCGGAATGAATGGAAACTATCGTTTTTAGTCCCTATCTACAAAGCTGGAACCAAGAATAATGTTGTAAATTGCAGAAGCATCCGTAAGCTATCAGCTATTCCGGAGCTCTTTAAGAGACAGACTCGAGTTCTTGTTTTAAGTCCAACATGCGTTTGTTTCTGGTCGGTCTACTGTAACAAATTTGTTTTTTTTTTTCATCTTCCATCCATTTGTATATATATACCGACTATACCGACTTCTGTAAACGTTTGACTCGGTCGATTATTCAATTCTTCCAGAAAAATTGGAATCCTTAGGGTTTTATTCCGAAATCCTTCGCTTGATATTGTCTTTTCTCACTCAATGAGTGAAAATTGGAGATATGGGTTCACAGCCAATAAAATGTACTTCAGGCGTACCTCAAGGAAGCCAATTAGGCCCATCACTTTTTTATTATTTTTACGAATGACATAGTTACAGATGTCAAGAATAGTCAATGTCTTCGTTTGTAGATGACGTAAAACAAAGCAAGATGCCTGTTACTTGGTATAAAATCCTTAAGATCCCGTGTGGTCACAAGCATGATTTCATGTTTGTGAAAGATTTATCATATACGAGGGGCGTTCAATATATTCTCGGTATCGATATGAAGGAAAACGCGAATTCAATTTAAATTGTTTTTATTTTTCAATATAATCTCCCCTAACATCAATGCATTTGTTACATCTTGGGATAAGCTTTTTTAAACCCTCAAAAAAATAAATTTTCTCTTTCTCTGCAAAATACCCATTTATTGCCGACTTGAGTTCTTCATCATCCGAAAATCTTTTTCTACGAAGACATTTTTTCAAATCCGGAAACAGGAAATAATCACTAGGGGCAAGGTCTGGACTATAGGGTGGGTGTTGGATTTCTTCGAAACCACAATCTCGCGCAGCAGTCTTGGAAACTCGCGCCGTGTGAACAGGAGCGTTGTCATGAAGAAGCAACACAACAAATTATGCAAAGTGGAAGCGTAGGATGTGGCGTTGATTGTTTCACCTTTTTTTTATGTACTCAATGAGCAAGATTCCCTTTGAGTCCCAAAAAACTGTGACCATGAGCTTCCCGGCAGACGGAGTGACTTTGAACTTCTTCGGGGGGTCTGTTCCTTTTCTATGCCACTGCATGGACTCTTGTTTGCTTTCAGGGTCATAGTGGTGGACCCATGTTTCGTCCCCAGTAACAATTCGATCCATAACACCGTCCGCGTTCTCACTACACATCTCCAAAAGCTCTCTACAGCATGCGATTCTCACTTTTTTCTGAGGCGCTGTGAGCATTCGTGGCACCCACCTTGCACTGTCCTTTGAAAGGTTAAGATGGTCATGAAGAATGGTGTGAATGGTACCAATTGAAAGCGTGGTGATCTCTGACATCATTTTCACCTTTATTCGGGCATTCTCAAGTACAAGTTTTTCGACTTCTTTGATGCTTTCTCCCGTACAAGCAGTAGCCGGGGCGCCGGAGCGGGGGTCGTCTTCAATGCTCTCTCTGCCACTCTTGAACTCACTTGACCACTTTTGCACAGTTGATAATGAAGGTGCGGAACCCTGGTAAACAGCCACCATCTCTTCATGAATAGTTTTTTGACTTTTTCCTTGCTTAGTGAGAAATTTAATTACAGCGCGATGATACATTTTCACAATCATCGTCTCAGTTGCCATTATGATTCTGTTTAACTAGAGATAAAACGCGAATTAATAATCACATTTATATGAAATTTTACATGAATGCACTAAAATAATAGTATTACTTGATATGATAAACAAGTCAATTTATATATACAACCACAGCTTCATCCCGATACCGAGAATATGTTGAACGCCCCTCGTAAGATGTCCGGTTGAACTCCTTATAGTATCTTTATATGCGCCAAAAAGAAGCTCAAAAATTATTATGCCCAAAATGAGCCAATTTCTAAATCTATATTAGCGTTCAACGACGTTGATATTTCTGTGTCAAGGGAGAATTTTAAAGATGGATTAATGTATATTTTTAATTTTTAATTCTTAATTTTAAGACTTAACAAAAATATTTCTTGTATAGGGTGACCAGATAGCAATGATAGTTTTTCCGACTGTTATGTTGCAGCAGCTGTCAAAATATTCAGTAAGGTTTGCCATTTCATCATGCATCGTTTTACGCTTGCCGAACGTGCGGAAATTATTAAAAAATATTATCGAAGTTCTGGCTCAGTTATAAATAAGCAACGTTGTCATAGCGGCTTCAGTGTGCAGGCACGTTTGAGCACGATCTTAAGACACCAACCAGACAGAGATTGGTGCAAAATGAAGAAAACATAGCCGCCATAGCGGCCAGTATCGAAGAAGACTCAGATATGTTGATTCGGCGCCGATCTTCTGAATTGGGCTTCGCCAGAGAGTCAACCCAGCTTTAGGCATACATCCATATAATATTGTTCTGACGCAAGAATTGAAGCCGGTCGACCATAGACAACGCCGTGAATTCGCTAATTAGGCGCTGGAAATGCCGGCCGAAGATTAGGATTTTGGCAAAAAAAATCATCTTCTCGGACGAGGCCCATTCTTGGTTCAGCGGCTATTTCAACAGGCAAAATTGTCATTATTGGAGCCAACACAATTAGCAAGTGTTCGGCCAAGCATCAATGCTTCCACAAAGATTGACTGTTTGGTGCGGTTTATGGCATGGACTTTATTTCTTTCGAAATGACGAAATCGTTACCGTCAATGGTCTCAGGTATAGAGAGATGTTAACCGACTTTCTGTGGTCATAGCTCGGCAACATCGATATATCCGAGTGTAGGATGTAGCGCTGGTGACTTTTTGAAGGACGACAACGTTAGATTTCACTCGTCGTTAGTAGAACTTGGGGCTGTCTTCCAAACTGAGATATATGCAATTGTGACAGAAATAGAGAATCAGTGGATAAGATAAAAGTTCTATAGTATATTTAGCGATAGCTAAGCCACGCTTAACACCTTACTAGACGGTCTCAACTGCCGATAGGCTGAGTCTTATTTACGTCGCGTGAAATAACATCACTGCTAGGTAAGACATGGAAAAAAGAGTTTCTTAGGACCCAAATTTACGTTTGGACCCCCTTGGATGACAACTAACAACTGAGTATCCTGTGAGCCTAACTCGGCAGATCAAACGAATGCTTCTTGATGTCCATAGAAGACCAACGATTTTCCTGCTGTCCTCTAGTAGGAAAGACAGTAGACTACTTATTAGTGTCTTAGCGACGCACTACGTATTTGTTAACACTGGACAGGGACACACTTCTGGATTGTCCGGTACCCCTTAGGCTGCAGCTAATTAGCGCTGATGTGGAGAGTGATGGTACTGTAGGCATTTTATCACTGCGGCATTTACTCCGCTTTCTAGGAAAGACTGAGAAATTTCAGTAAAAGGAACGTTCTCTTACAAAGTACAGAGTACAAAAAACTTATCCTTTTTTGAGTGCTCTGTCCTGGTACAAAAAGAATTAGTAGCTCCTTCCTGTCGTTCACCATCGAGAATTCCTAGATATACTCGTAGAAAGTGATATACTGAAGAAACCTCTCGTACAGAGAATCATTCATCAAGATGAAGTCTTGCTTATCCATCAGATCTGTATAAAGGAGGATACAATAAGGAGAAAACCTAACATTAACTTAGTTGGAGGCTACAAATACACGGCAAGCTTAACCATCAGGAAAGTCATTCCTAACATCAAGCTATAAATGCCACCACAAGCCATAAAAACTGCACTTGTTCACTAGAAAGTTACCTAATCCAACAATTGCGAATAATCATATATACTCGTAGGAAACATAAGAACGGCATCGTTTGGCCTTTTTCTTATAGGTAGAGCACAGGTGGGAAATCGAGAATGCAGCCAAACATATTTGATGCTTACGTAACCATTGGCAGACCCTTAATGATATAAGGAATCTAGGTCTTCGAAACGGAACTGGATAGGTATTCAAGTTAGACATAGAGAGAAATGTCTAAGCTGATCGTGGGCAATGTCAATGCAACTGGACTATTCTTTTTCGTTTAGGAATTTAAATATCAAATTTAACTCCTCCATTCCCATGTGACTGTGATTAAAAACGAAGCGGCTGCCTGATTTTTTTAATAGATAGATACAATACCAACAGATCAGCTCTTATTGTTCCCAACAGCCCATAGGTTAGTCTATTGCGATTTATGACAAACTTGGTCTTGGCCAACTATAAAATCCAAGTTTAATGGTGCAATCATACGAATCTCTCTTTGGGATTGCTACAATACCAGGTGCAAAACGTGTCTGTGCTGGATAGACTTGTATCTTAGGCTGATAGAGATAGATAGAGGTCTGATTTGGACCTGTACGGATAGGAATGAGACGGGAGTACCACCTTCAATTCGGAGGATATTATTTGATAGGAAGGGTGCTGACACCACAAGTCACACATACGAGTACTCGTAATGAGCTCCCCGGGACAATCAACTTGAGGAAGGTTATTATTTCAATCTATGAAGGATGGAACTATGTTCGTTCTATATACGAGTACAAATATCTATCTCTCCACGTATTCACAACACCGTTGATCAGAAGCAAAACAGGCAAACAAGTACCTTTACCTCCCTCTATTAGCCAAAGCCGATAAATTAAAACAATGTAAAGGGTGTTTTTTTAGAGGTATACAAATTCAATATGAAATAAAACACTTGAAGCTAATGTTAATGTCTATGGCATTAACTGTATTTAATAGAAAATTTTATGCCATTCGTGTTTAAATATGATATCGGGCATATGCGCGCCACGGCTATCTATCCAATTTTGTCCAATTTTCGACAACTTTATCGAGCAATAACACGGCGAATGTTGACTTCCAAATTGTCCAACGTATCTGGTCTATCGGCATAGACTAGTGACCTCACATACCCCCAAAGAAAGTAGTCTAAAGGTGTGAGATCACAGAATCGTGGAGGCCAGTTCACAGGTCCATTACGCGAATTTATGCGCTGAGCAAATGTTTTCCGCAATAAATTGATGGTGTCGCGCGCCGTGTGGCATGTTGCGTCATTTTGTTGAAACCAAAGCTCTGTCACGTCAATGCCATTCAACTGAGGAACGAAGAAGTTAGAAATCATGTTGCTGTAGCGCTCTCCATTGACGGTAACATTCAGGCCGGCATCGTTCTTAAAGAAATATTATTACACCAGTGAGTGTTAATGGTTGTAAGATCGTCTCGACAAAGACTTCTGGGTTTTCTCCACTCCAAATTCGGCAATTTTGCTTGTTTACATATCCATTTAACCAAAAATGCGCCTCATCGGAGACGGAGAAAATTTTGCGTTGAAAATGGGGATCAACCTGAATCATGTTTGCGGCCCATTCCGATCTTTCCCTAAAATCTTCCACAAAGTGGATGGGCATACCTCAACTTGCTGTGCACGATGGCGAATCGACTCATTCGGATTCTCCTCAACACTGCGCTCGACAACGGCAATAACTTCTTCTGTTCGCACTGTTTGTCGTCTTTGGGGATGCGTATTATGCACTAGAGTTTACGTGGCGGGAAAACGATTCATCGTGTTGCGAATAACTTCCTCAGATGGACGATTACTCGTATGTCGACCGTAAAATGGACGTAGCGCACGATAAGTTTGGCGAACCGGACCATGGTTTTCAAAATAAGTTTGCACAATTTGCACGCGTTGTTCTAGCGTTAATCCATTCATCGTAAAATGTCAAAACGTACTAACCACAAATCAACTTTCAACTGTCAAATTGACAATCTGTAGAAACAGTGTTGCCAGTTTGAAGACCAAACCTCTACAAAAAACACCCTTTATTGACTTAAAACGATATGAAAGACAGATCTGATTTTAATATCTTAGGTCAGTTAATTTCAAACTACAATATATGGTATTGTCTGTAGCTTTAGAGTCGTATCCTTTTCAAAGCAAACGAATAATCCACCAAATATCGTCATAAACAGTACATACTCGTATGTATGAGCATTTGTGAGATTAAAGGATTATTCATGCCTAAAGCGTTTCGGCAATTGAGGATTAGGTAAGTAGTCATCATACGGAATAAGAGGCCGGCAAAATCATCGGCATTATCAGGACATTAGAGACTTTTTCAGATCAATTGAATAAGTTGTTCATCCTGGTGCATACATGTATGTTTACGAGAATATCAACAACTTTAAAGTTCAAGTATCACAGATAACCCATGCCAGAGTCAGAATACCTTGGCATTAGTCTCTTCGCCTGCCCCAGCTATTCAACTGGAAACACTCCAATCCATTAAGTAGCAAACACAAATTTCCCCTAAAGCTATTTATCTACTATGCTTCATATTTGAAGTTCGGGATCAGGTCATAGTTTACATTATCAAAATCGTACTCAAAAATCACCCCTTTTTGTCAGCCCTAATACTTGGAATACGAGTAAATACAAATATATCTATTTTCCTTTTTTGGGGTAAAATTTATTTGACCCATTGTGAGGAACATCATTGAACCTCTAGGAGAGTTTAAGATTTTTGTTTTCTCCGTTTTTTTTTGCTGGATATCGTCCTTTTGTTCTCGTAACCATTGAACGGACAATACACGGAAATTATCCCGTTGAAATATCTACGACAAGGTCTCCTCCAATGGAAATTTATCGTTTCGAATAGATATGCCACAAAAGTTTTTTCCTTTTTTTTTCTCTCTCTCATCTTTCAACAAAAGCCAGGGGAATGAATTGAAAGGAAGAAAGAAAAAAAAAATTGTTTTAAAAGAAAGTATACGGTTTTTTTTGTCAAAAAAAATTTTTCTTTTTTTTTTTTTGCCTCGGACTCGTACTTCTATTCGTACTATCCACGTTCCGCTTAGATGGATTTGCTTTATTGCTACATCGGATGTTGTTGTTGGTTGTTGGTTGTTATGGAAGGCGCACATAAGATGACGATGATGACGATTGCAAACAAAAACCATACCATCGAAGCCTTTTGGGCATAGATTCCTGCCAGTAATGACACTAGTGATTTCTTTCACCCCGAATGCACCCGATATCCTTCTTTCAAAAACTATTTATACGCCACCGACACAATCTAAAGCCAAAGGTGGTTTTTTAGTCCCTTAATGGAAGTGAATAGATATTGGATATCAAAACTCTGGGTGAATTAAGTTCAATTGAAAATAAAATTGATTTCTTTTTGAGTTGCAGTTGGGTGAATGTATTTGTATCTCTTGGATGTACATAGGTGTCTTTCATTGGGAATACTCTAATGTAAGCTGATGTTTAGTGCAGGGAGTTCTGGTTCAATCTTCTTCAATGTCTCTTGGCTCTATTGAATTTAGATTTCACAAAAAAGTTTTATTCGAGTTGGAATATCAAACACTGAATGCATGAAGGAATACATAAATCAGCCAACAAAATGGGAAACCAGGAGCAACATTCGGAATAACTGGAACATGATGTCTTAAATTAAGAAAATAAGGGAAGCCTTACAAAATATGACAAAGATGCTTGGATTTCGTAGTGAGAATAACTACTTCCTAAAAATTTATTGAAAAGAAAAAATACTTGAACTATCATTGAGTTCTACATTCATAATGCATCACTATCGGGCGTATTGTCAGGCTCTAAACCACAATCAGAACTCGTAATTAGGAGTAACACCATTGAAAAAGAAGACGAATAACTTCAACAGATAAATTCTGGAATATACTCGTACGCTAAGACTTACCTAATAGATGGTTGAATCTCATAATCATGTCACCACTACTTCTATTCGGTGAATGCTTGTTTGTCTCTCCCGATGCTCTATAAATCTGCAACTGATCTGAATAAACCCCAGATTTATCCAGCCGACGAGAAAGAGTTAAGACTGACTATGAAACTTCTGATGATTGGATTTTTCAACCAAATAAGAGAAGATACTCACAAACCAGAGCACATACGAGTATCTTAGCCAATTTTCTCCGGTAGCCTTTGGTATTAAACGCCGTGGTAACTTTTTTCTATCAGAATAGAACACAGGCTGCGCCATCTGAAGCTTCGGTATAGAAATGTTTATTAACTTTAAGAAAAAAAACAGCAGATTTCGTAATGCCGCGAGTTGTTACTTAGTTTGGTCCTTCACATTTTTTTAAGTGGCCACCGTCATTGCTGATACAAAGTTGGGCTCTTTTTCTGACATTTTACATAACATTGGCCAACGTCTTAGGTTGTTTTTGAATTCATCTAGAGCCTTCGGCTTGTTGGAATAAACTTTTCAAATAGCCCCATGGGAAGAAGTCGGGAGGAGTCAAATCTTGAGATCTTAGAGGCAAGTCCATGTCACCGTTTTTCGATACCACACTATAAACTAGAAGTCTTGTAGAACTTTTTCACGCACATAAGTGAAGGATTTCCGGCAACACTCTCTTTGACAGCTTCAACAGCTTCAGTGGAACTGGACGATGTCTAACGTATTCTTGGCGATTCGCTACAGACTCGTGCTCAATAAAGTCCGAGGTCAAACGACGAATTGTGTTGTCGGAAGGCGAAGAATGACTACGATAATTTTCACAATATGGACGCTGACTTAACACAACCTCACTATTTAGGCGCGTTCTTTCGGTTAAAGTTATTCATGGTTGAAATTTTACTAAATTGACAGTTCCAAATCGTGTTTCCAAATCGCGCTTACTAAAGCCCATCCGTTGAAAATTGTCAAAGTTATCAGACATTTCTATGCCGAAGCTCCAGATGGCGCACCCAGTATTTGTACCACACTACTATTTAGCGAAAGCGTATTACAGTTGTCTACAGGATTTTATACGTCATAACTGGCCTAAATCCTGGAAAGGCAGCAGCTTATAAATGTCAATGAAAGCCTTGACCAGGGATGCCTTGTATGTACATATGTAGGTGATCGCAAATTCATCCGCGATCTTATTTTCCGTATCCAATCGCGACCTGAGACCTACTCAACGTCTTGAGACCTACTCAAGTCTTGAATTTCTTAACTGATTTGAAATTGATTAAAGGGTTTAGCAAAGCCTTAACCATAGATAATTCGTCTCTCTAAACTGCTCTTCATGGTATATTTCACCACCGTCGGGATTGCGATTTCATCTATGAATGATCCGATGGCGACAAGCATCCCTCTAAGAGTAAAGGTAAGAGTGTCAAATAAGAGTCTCAGTTCTTTGGAATTGCAGTACCCAATGAGTTCGGTTACTGCGTTTGGTGGGAACGGTAGTACCAAATCATAAGAGAAATAGACGTAGGCAACGGCTTGCTTATATTGCACTATTTACATTGGTTTGGTAGAATTTTCCAAATTTATTGCTGAGAGAGATGCGGAGGCAATAGAAGAAGTGATCGGTATTAGTGAGTGGATAGTGTGAGACCCCCAAAAATCCAACCCAACAGATGTATTTTTTTTCACACATATTGTCCCCTCATATCACGATGCAAATGATTCCCCAACCGACAAATATCCCTCCGTGTATACCCGCGTCAACATCGAATATCATTTTCCTAATATCGTTTGAAACCGAAATTATTGTACTCACACCACCTCCTCAACTGTCCCACTAAGCATCCAATTTAATTGCCAATATCTTGATACCGTAATGGTGAAACCATCTTAATGACCATTCTCCAAACACCCATCAATCCGACAAAACATTGATTCTTTCACTTTGCCGATGTACGATGTACCATACGTATACTACACCGCCGTATACCATGTCCGTACGCAACAACAATATCAAGTTGCATGCAATTCCAATTAATGTCACCCAACGCACAAGACAAAACCATTAAAATTCCTCGCACATACAAACGAAAACCCAATACTTGGATACTTTGGGTTGTACGGCTCATTCATCTTGGCTGTGCTTCTTTTCTCAATTAAGATTACCTTGTCACTGGGGTGTTGGAGCTAGTTTGGGTGAGGAGATAAGATGCGAAAAAGAAACTCCGTTAAACCTGTTGACCTACTAAGTCCGATATAAATCAGTCTCACTCATACCCACCACAACCAACTGCCATTCACGTACACCCGCCAAATTGTTCCTCTTCTTAAGGCTATAGATAAAAATCAATTTCAATACCGAGAGAGGCAACCTGCCACCTGCCCGAGAAGAAGAGTTACCGTTCACGTGGACGCCAATTAACGTTTCCCCACTCCTTTTTGCTTAGCCAGAGTTCTGCAAGTACACCACCGTACCCCAACCACCACCGCACATGCTGTTTTCCGTTTAATTAATAAAGCTCCTCGTTTACGCCATCAATCACCTTCTTGTCATTATCTTCGTGGATTTTCATGAAAATTTCTTTATCTCGTTACAGATACTCTGCTACACATTATGAGACGACAGCATACGTGGCAAACAATGACGAGAGGAGACAGTGGACTAAGTAACTGGCTACTTGGAGCCATTGTTATTCTTGCAGCGTTCCAGCCAACAACAGCACAATGCCCTTGGCAACGAGAACTTGTCGACTTACAGACGACGTGCATTTGCTCCTACAACCTGGGCCGAGAATTGTCCGTACAATGTGATCAGGTGGAATTCTATTAGAAAGACACATGGTAGGGTGTAATACTAATCGTCGTTTTCGCCTTTCAGGTTGACTTCCCACTTCTTCTGGATGCCTTAAATAAGTATGCTCGTGACAAACCTATCGACCTGCTTTATGTGAACAATGCCACCATCGACCAGTTGACAGATGAGATTTTTGTGAATCTTCAATTGCACAATGTTCAGTTGAGCAGTTGCAAGATAAAGCGGATTGATGATGGAACTTTCAAGGGTCAGGAGACCGTTTTAAAGAACCTCAATCTGCAGGATAATCTCCTGGAGACAGTTCCCATAGGGGCATTGAAAATTTTATCAATTCTCAATTTGTTAGACTTGTCCAAGAATAAGATATCTACGATTCCGGATAATGCTTTTGAAGGACTCACCAAGTTATCAACTCTAAAACTGAACGACAACAATGTCACTCTTGAAACAGATGCTTTCAATGGCCTTGATAAAAGTTTGAAAAATCTCAATTTGAAAGGTACGCGTCAAAAGCGTGTACCTGAAAGTATTCGTGGATTGAAATCCTTGGCATTTCTGGATCTATCTCTTAACGGAATAAAGGAATTACCAGGTGTCGGTGGTGTTCGAACATTTGAAGGATTAGATTCCCTCACAGCTCTGAATTTAGAGAGAAACTTAATTCAAAGCCTAAGCGAGACTGCGTTCACTGGTGTTAGAAAAACTCTCAGCTCTTTGAGTTTGCTAAACAATCTGCTGGCAGAGTTCCCTGTCGGTGCTGTTCACTCACTTAGAGAACTTCGCGTCCTCGATATAGGATTCAATTTGCTAACTGCACTTCCAGAGGTCGCCTTCCGTGGCAACCCAAGTATAACTCTCCTAGCTTTAGATGGAAATCCACTCCCGACAGTTCCAGAAAAAGCATTTGTCCATTTGAATGCCACACTTCGGGGACTTTCTCTTGGTGGACGATTCCTACACTGTGACTGCAAACTGCGATGGGTTGCCGAATGGATCAGAAATGGAGATCTGCAGGTAAGCACAAGTACCTAGATTTATGTCTTTAAAGATATTTTTTTTTTTGATGGAAAATTTATAGGTGACATCCCGCGAACGAAATCCACAATTCTGTGGCACCCCAAGCCGTTTTAGTGACCGCGGATTTTACTCAATTCAACCCGAAGAATTGACCTGCCCTGAATCTGAAGTCGATTTGAATGGTCCCGTTGGAGTGGTCGACTCATTGATACCACGCATAAAACCAACGATTGCGGCTGCAACCGCATTCACAACTTCGACCACAACAACATCTACTACCACTACACCTAAACCACCCCCCTCGACGACTGTTACAACCACAACAGAGTCTACATCACCCGTTACCACCAGAAAAACATCAACCACCTCTGTACCACCGTCTACAACCGAATCTCTTCCAGTCACAGAATCCACTAGCACGACAACAGCTATCCCCACCACGGCACCGTCTTCTCTCAAACCATCCTCCTCAGCAGCCACTCATCCGAATTCCACCATTTCGAGTACGGTAAGTCCAAAAATAAAAAATGAAAACACCCACTCCTCACCCACTCAAACACGATTTGTTGAATTAATTCTTCTATACCTTAGGCAAAGGTCCAACCAAACAATCAACATCAATCCACGTCTTCGTCGTTAGGAACCGCACCGGTTGCTACCAAAAACCAAGCACAATCCAATTGGCGACAACAGCCCGGTGGACTTGGCGGAGGTGCTGCTGCATCATCATCAGCCGCGGGAACACTACACAAACAACAGCGACCGCCACTAGTGTTGGGTTTCCCACCACAAAGAGGCACTCGCATCGACGATACCAATGAGGTACAAGTGAAAAATGCTTTCCGCCAGGATAGTTCGGTCATAATTCAGTGGGATTCCGATACGGCCAACATTCTTGGCTTCCGTGTGGTCTATCGATTGTTTGGTGAAAAGAGCTTCAAGCAAGGTCCTCCACTAGAGGCCAGCGAACGTGAATTCAAGATAAAGAATGTCCCAGCCCAGGAGTGCATCATTGTGTGTGTCATTTCATTGGAAGAGCTACACGTCACCCCAGAGACTGTACCATACCAGCAGTGTCGTGAAGTGCGAACAGTTGCTTCGCAAACATCGAATATGGATAAAATTACAATAGCAGCCAGTGCTGCCATTTGTGGGACAATTATTGTAGCAGTAATTGTTTTCATAGCAGCAAGCAGGTTAAATGATTTTCAATTAGTACAACCGAATCCCGTGATGATAATGAGCTTTTTTGTCTTTTGTCTTATGTCCTTTGCAGACGATCGAGGAAGCTGCAAACTTCACAGCAAAAGAGCCCCTTGCCAATTGGAGGCTTGCCGGTGAATTGCTGCGGACCAGCAGGTAGTCCCGGACCATTGGGATCAATGGCCACATTGTCAGCGTTCAATAACCACAAGGTAAGTTTAGGGACAACGACTAAAACCGCTGCATATGTAGTGTGCTCAGTGTACTCAGTGTACTCAGTGTACTCAGTGTAAGGAAAAGGGCATTGGATAATATCCGACATTGGACTCACAGCGTTCGGGTCGTTAAATTGGATTTAAGTGAAAAATCCTTGAACAAAGAGGTAGTGGGGCAAAATTATAGGACAACCGATTAAATTAAAATGTCTGTCGTTCATAGAACGTAAGCGAACAAATGGGATGAAAGCAAACATGTGAAGCAGAATTGGAAGCAACGTTAAGTGCTTGTTTTGCCAGCAAAAGCACACGTGCTGACGACTGACTTGTTTTTTTTTTTATACGAGCACATACGAGTAGATATAGATAGTTGAAGGAATGAATTTGATTAAAAATAAAAAAGGCGATTCCCACATACTCGTAGTTCCCAACGTTTTATGGATTTAACGATTTATGTCCGTTGATTCGATTTATACTTTCACTTGTACGAGTACAGAGATCCGTTTTTGACCCCGAACTTGATGACACTGCAAAGTCGGTTCATTTAATTAAAGTTCAATGGACGGGCTTCTCTAACAGATGCGAATTTATGATAAATAACTTGTTGGTTCGTGTTTGCTTTGTTGCACATGATAAACACTATCATTTTCGGGGAAAACATTTTAATAAATAAACAACGAATAGTTAACAACCATCCAATCAGTGTTGTCTAGTGAAGAGTGGACATTCTACTCTAATCCTTACACTTGCTCAGGAGATTGCAATTTCGTAGCATCTGCCTGTTCCTGTTAACTGTAGGCCGACATTGAGTATGTCCTCTTAATTTCTTAAAATGTCTAGATCAGGAGATATCTATGCTATACGTGATTACTTTATACTCACGAAGCATAGAACCTGGTCTGATAGCAAATAGTCGCAAATAGAGTTGTCATCCACTACGATTTCAGTAGGCAGTGAATTAATTTATTTATTTGGATCCCTTAAACCTTCCCGTGTGCTTTTCGGCCGTGGCCTTAAGGTGCGATCAGACTGTCATCCAAACTTGTCATCCGAATAACATCCTGACGTCACTATGACGTAGAATTTGTCCTAAAGTGGTCATCCCGTGTGATCGCCTGTCATCCGTGTCAACCGGATGACATACCAGATGACATGACTGATTTGATTGACCGTGTGATCGCTTGTCATCGCTATTGGGACTGGATGACTAAATTTTTTTGACAGCGTGTCATCCGAATGACAAGGTCCCATGGATGACATTACTTGATTTACCACATTGTCATCTAACATCGAATGACACGTTTGCATTGTTGAAAAAGTTAAAAGTTAATTTTCGTTTTGTTTCTGTGTTATAAAATGAGTGACAACGACGGTGAAGCCGGTATTGAGGCCAAAAATAAAACACCCACGGTTTCAGGAAAAAAAGGAGCAGTAAAATATTATTTTCCTGGGACCGTCAAACAGAGTCTGCTTTAAATGCAGCTGTTCAGGTAAATCCTGTCCTTTGGGACAGTGGGCGAAAGGATTACAAAACTACGAACTCCAAAATTGATTCCTGAAAACAGGTTCCCACCTGTTCCACAGGTTCCACCAATTTAAATATTGAGGGCGTTGACGATGTCGAGGCGCGTCTTAATTGGCAATCACTTCATAGCCATTTTAAGCCCATTTGGGCAAATTTCGAGCCAGAAAATCAGGCCAAGGGACAGGCGAAATTGCGAAAGCATCGTGGCCTCATCTAAGTGAAATGATGTTTTTGGAGTCTTCCGAAGTGACACAATAGTGTCCATCGACGTCCACATTAGTGATCTGCTTTCATGTATGTATACATTCACACATTACTATATTCGTTTGTTGTTTTTCAAGAGGATGCGTACGATACGTCAATTTCAAATGAGTTGACGCGGTTGTCAAACGCTGAACCGCCCCTCGAAGCTGCCCAACCAACACCAGTTCCGAAAAAAAGGCAAAAAACACTTTTTCTGTTGTTTTATTTTTATTTTACTGACGTTTTCGTTTTTCGCAAGCAACTAATTACAAATTGTCATCAGTGTCATTAGTGTCATCCGTGCCATTAGTGTCATCTTGTGTGATCGCCTGTCATCGTGTGATCCATTTTGGGACAAAATGGCACTCGGATGACCGAACGGATGACACTGTGCGATCGGGTGTCATCTGATGGAATGCAGATGACAACCAAATTACAAAAGTTGTCTGACGGAAGTTTTCCGGATGACAAGTTTGGATGACCGTCTGATCGTACTTTTACTGCATCTAACTTTCGTTATGTAATTTTCTCAAAGCTACACCACCTGTGGCAATATAGTGTCGTATTTATCTTCACCCTGAAAAGAGTTTAATGCTTGATCCTACACTTTTTATTTATCCAGGTCAGATTTGTGTCACGACTCGGTGACAAGATCGATCAGTTATGTACGTCCGCATTAGGCAATACTCATACTAATACTAAAGACAGAGACAAATAAAGTGGGCCAACGCAGGCATCCTTGAGGTACACCATTCTAGTTAATAGTGATGGCAGTGTCTAATAGGCGGTAATTGTTTTTTTTTGCACAGAGATGATAAGCCCCCTTTTACTGTGTTTAACGCAACAGTTTTGCAATAGCCCAAGCTCAGGTGAATGCGGCTTCAACCAAAGGAACTTCTTCTAGTTTCATTTCTCGAATGAAACATTGAAACATATAATGTTCAGCTATCTCGTTCAGATATACGCGGTAGTTTTCACTGCTTGAGATCCTATCGTTCTGGATAATTATCGGTCTGAGGCATGATGTGGCCTAATGATAGCCGAGATTTCGACCTCTAAAATAACTGCGAAATCTAAAGCTGCATGTCCAAATCTTCAGGGAAGTTTATGGCTGAAAATGAATAGTGATTTGTTCCAAAGAACTAGACAGTATTCTCTCTCCGGGATATTTTGCTTGTGCCTGATGCTAAATGATGACTCGGGGAAAGGAGATCTGCCGACTTAAAGAGATAAAGTTTTAATTTCAGTATTATAGCATGACATGCCCCTTGATCCCTATTATATTTGTGGATACTCAAGATTTTGCCGACATTATCAAATGGAAGCAGATATCGGAAACTCAAAGCCCCAACTGCACCCGATATACCTTCATATAGCATCTTGAGCATTGTCAAATATATTAATGTTGGACTTTTTCTCTAGGTTAGCCACTATACCACTAAACTAGACATGATTATCAAAGTGTATAATCAGTGCATGATATTCAGCTACAGAGCTCATCTAAAGATTATGGTACTTTTACAGGAATAAAGAACCGTCCGGCTCTTGACCTTTGGCCAAGAAGGTAGTCGTATATTCCACAACTGTACAGCCAGAAGAAAGCCATTAAGAACTAGATTCCAGAATAATCGAAATAACACTTTTACTTACGTCGTAGCTCAATCTTGGTAATCATACATAATGCCGTTCGCGAATATTTAGGACCTGTAGGACACTTATAATTGATTCAGTTTCAATGTTGTTAAAGTTTCAAAAAAGGTTACCATGGTGAGCACTTTGACGGGGATGGATTTCTTAATTACTCGTATGTGGACACGTACCACAGTGACAGGTACGGTGTAGCTATTCGTGATGTATCTACGAAGCTTTCATATAGAGTCCTACAATCAGAATATTTAATGAATGGGAACGATTCTCCAGTTGACACACTCGCTAATCTATGAGACTCCTTTGTACTGAGCAATTATTGAATAAAATTCAAACGTCTTCGTCAACACAGTCAGACACGTACATATGCCTATATTATGTATTTAAACCTATTTGCAAACCTATTTAATATACACTCAGTTGTAAAAAAAAAACACCTTACCCTTAGGGCACAGAAGCACTCAAAAGGTTGTGAAGAAACCCCTAAAGACTCCGACAATGCGATTAAACTCAATTTTATAATCAAAAACTCCATCTGTTCTCCTCCTACCAACGCTGAAGGATTCTATCAGCCCACATAAAACAAACCTCTAAATCCACACAAGACGTCAATTTTCCATTTGAAGAAATCGCATAGCGTACTCTAATTACACGTCCCAAGTCCCAATGTTCACTTTCCTATGCTTCTTCTGTTTGCCTCCAAAGATGGGAGTGCCAAAGAAACCCTCCGATTCGACAAAACCTCACATCCAATTTCACTATTCCAGTGCGTGAGCATGTTTATTCGTTGAACGTTTAATTTGTATCTGGTAAAACAGTGAAATGGAAAAAAGATATACAAATTTACTCGTACTGGCATCAATCTCAAATCAAAACCAATCGGTTACAACGAACACACAAATTTGCATTTGTTTCCGTAGATGGCAAAACTTTGTGCGGTTGTAAGACGTTTACCCCCAAATGGCTTGTATCTAAGACTTCGAGGGGGAGTATTGGAAAACCTATTCCCATCTTAATTTTCATTTTTACAAGTAATGTAATGTAGGCATATTTGCACATCTCTTTGACAGGAATGGGATCAAGTGTCGGCATACAGCAGTAGATCCATACCAAGAGCCAGGATATATCCGATGGATAATCAAGATGATTTAAGAAGTCACTTCTCCGGCATGCCAGGAAAAGTCAGCAAAGCAAGGTGAGTTTAAGGTGCTGGGGTTGCTTTCCTTTTAGCAGTGACACAAAAGTGTCGATGTAACTACGTCGAAATTGATTAGATTACGAGTATATTTATAATTTTATATTTTTATTTGCATTTGTTTGTTTGCTTTGAGTTTTAATTTAAACAATATACACAATTAAAAAAAAAAAATGAGGGGATGTGCATAAGCTCTCATTGAATTCATTTGACATTTCTTCATTGCACAACATAAACACTTACATAACACAACACAACGCAAGCAAACACATCCTCACTCATAACATGAAATAGATGAAAATCGAAAAAAACAAAAAAAAAAAATCATAATCTTCTTCAGATCCATTGCCGATGGCCAATCTCAGCACAGCTTTTCTAACAATTCACACCGCGGATATCTCGGCACTGCATTCCCCACAAATTTGGTTAACTCACGACCGGAACTGAGACAGTCGCGCCAATCGCTGGCTGCTGCATCCGAACGTATGTCGCGTGCTTCATATGCTGGCTCAATTCATGGTCCAACTAGCATTGCGTCTAGCTCAAGACGTTCACGACCGCGATCTAGATCACGAGATCATCTCAATGGACCGCATATTCACAGTCATCGGCCAGGAAGTCGGTAAGTGGGACTGACTTGGATTAACCACCACCGCACCGCCTCTACTGCTACCTACTAATCATATGATAGCTTCTAAAACAAAAACAACAAAAAATAAAAACGTTTAACCAACTCAACAAGTAGTCTTAGCCTTCTTCACAATGTACAAGAAAACACTGTTAACATTTAAAAAAAAAAAGATACGAATAATTAACAATTTAACAATTAACACGCTTTTTTTTCTTTTTATTTCTGTTCTATTAATTATCTCCACTACTGTGTTCTGTTTTCTCATTTGGTTTCTCTTACAAGTTTTTTTTCTATTTTTCGTTTTAAACTGTGTTCTCATTTAGGCGTACTTTCTCGAGGCACTCTTGTTTTTTTTTTTTTGTTTCTCTTGGTTTCGATTTCTATCACTACTTGTAGTACTCCTTTGCACCTATTGAAAATGTCAGAACAGTCAACAGAAATGATAGACATTTCAAAATAAATTTTTTTAAATAAACAAAAAGAAAACAAAACAACAACATAAAACCCTTTTCCTATAGATACTCGACAGCTGGATCGACGCACACATTAAATAATTACTGTGACACATCGGACAACTGGACTGAGAATGACATGGAAATATACATGGCTAGAAATCCGACAACTCGCAATGGATTGGTGCCTTTATGAGGGCGGGTTCTGTTATCCTGATATTTCAATGTTGTATTAAATTTGGATGAGATTTTCTGACGGTACGTTTCTCGGCCACGATTGAACGTTCGGCCATACAAGCAAGATCACCAGCGACATGACTATCATCAACAACAACAACAACAACAACGCCAACAAACTCAACAATGTGGATCACCTCGTTGGCGTCAACGTCAACAAGAACGATTCTATCGACATCGTTTACACAATCATTTACATCAAAATCAACGTCATCGACATTCGCCATTGCCTTTACGATGTACATCACCACCAGACGTTGTACCGCGTCCGGCATCTTTTATTACCAACAATACGAATACACAGAATACAGATACAGCTATATCTATACCTTTACCTACAGCCTCTAGTAGAGCCTTTGTTGCCGATGATCTTCTCGATGAAATCGTGGTCGAGAATTATTTTGACGAGTATGACAGACAGGAAATCCGCCATTTACGTGCGATACAATTAAAAACGTTTGACTCTTCAACGACAGAGTCACACTGTAGTAGTAGCAGTAGTAATAGTAATAATAATAATTATAATAATAGAGGTAGTTGTAGCTATAATCTTTTGCATTCCGGTACTAATAGTGGTAGTAATACAGCTGATAATATCTCAAATGTCACTTATGATAGGTTAAGGCATTTCAATACAAACGAACAAGATGTCACTAACAAAATTAGAAAATCCAATTTGAACAAATTCAACGATGACAGTTACATTTAATGAAGAATGCAATATTATTTATAATTTATAAGCCTTAAACTTGAAAACAGGTTAACTTCAATGTGTAGTTTTAGGAGAGGAAGTACTCGTACATGCGTTGTAGTGTAAATGTTTTTTTTTTTGGTTTTTAATAAAAATTCCACCCAAGTTTTTTTTTCTATTTTAAACGGAGTTCTTTGCGCTGTGTGATTGAGAGTTTGCAAATCACGCCTTTTTGGTTTAAAGCCTGCACATCGATCCCAGTTCTGACAAGCACCTAATGTTGAAATTTGCAGTCTTCATCAAAGTGTCAGTGTCAAACGACTTTTTAATTAATTTGCTGATACAAATAGTAAGTATCTATTCGGACATCAATTTCAGTTGCCAAATTTGAGAGCGTAAAATCAAAACTCGTATTGATTCGAAACGTCCAAAATATGATTTTGACTTATTAAACCTCTGACACTGCCATCTTGAAAGATTACATTACATTGACATCTCTGATTTGCGATAAAATTCTGGCAGGCATGTAGAAATGTCAATCTAAATGGTCATGGTACGATATTTTCTTGTGAAACATTCGGTTCGTGTATAGAAAAGATTTCATATTTAAATTTTAAGAAACAAACAAATTCTTGTAGATAAACTTTTGAATTGCTATAGCTCAATAATTAAATATAAATTAAAACTGCTTTCAAAAGTCATGCTCTTCATTGCAAGTTTAATCAGCATACAACCATACATTGTCACTTCATGTCGGACATAAATATACACCCTAATGCGCATTCAAATAAATTTTAAAATTTTCAAAAATACAAAATTGAGGTAAGGCATGTTTAAAGCTTAAAAATTACGTAGGAACACGCTTTCGACAAGAATTAGGTGCTTTCAACGCAAATGCACTAAATATTAATAAACAAAAACATTTCCGGATTCTAGGCCACCAAAGACTTTATAGTGAGTTCAAGCTGATGGCTAATTATTGGATCTACAGAAGGAATTTTGAGAACAACAGTAACCAGATATATATACAATTTTACTCCTTTCACGACTAGATTAGCAACTACTAATTTAATTTAGAAACGTTCAACATTTGTTTTGGTTTCCTTTATAAGTTTCAAGTCTTTATACTTTTAGTAGTTCCACATATGTGCAATACAAATTTAATTTTAAATTTAAAAATTATTTAAGCAAATATATTTTAATTTCTTTTTTCTTTAATTTAATGATTTTAAGGCAAGCAATCTGCGAATAACAAAAATAAAGAATTAGTTAAGCATTCTACTAAAACAAGGGGAATCATAGGTCAGCAAGAAATATACATACGAGTAAATAAGCCACGATTTGGAACTAGGTACTGCATTTGCTGCACACAACAAAACAAGCTTGTACTTAAAAAAAAGTATTTGTGACGTTTGCGGTAAAATTCAAAAGAAAATTCATCAATTTCCTGAATCCTCGAATTATCTTTCAAGTCGTATTTAACATCTGAATAAGAAGTCATTTTATTTTAAATTAATTATGACAGCCCTTCCTTTCCAAGCTACGTTTATTTGGTATATCCATATAATCTAGCATAATAGACCTAGTCCTGACATAAGTTTTATTACAAATACGAGTATGATTATTAAAAAAACAAAATGGATTCACTCGAAATGACTGCCTTTTGCTTTAACACAGCCCTCCAAACGGTGTGGCCATTATACGGTTTCCATCTACAGTAGTGTGCAAAATATTTGCAATTTTTTTCAAATACAATAACATCCTTTATTAATTGCTCTAAAGAAAGAATTCTAATGAAACTTTCAGTCAAAAGTATTACTTACAGTTTAATACTCAAAAGGAAACAAAGAAATTTAAAATATGTACTCTTGATACTTTGTTAAACATATAAAAAACGAGTTTATTCATTTTAAGACTGTGCAAAACATATGCAAGTTTTATTTTGTTCATCAACATTTGGTCCAAAAACCATTGTTTCTAATAACTTCCAAGCAATAAGGGGTTTGTTAACTCACTGGGAATTTTTTTCCACTCATCCTTTAAAGCTTCATAAAGAACCTTTTGCGAAGTAAACCGTTGCCCCTTTGTCCGCTGTTTTAGGATTTCCCATAAGTTTTCGATTGGGTTTAAGTCGGGGGACTGTGTAGGCCAATCTAAAGCATTTACTCCCCGAGCCCCTAAAAATTCTTTAACAAACTTTGAGGTGTGCTTCGGGTTGCTGTCTTATTGAAACCTCCATAACAACGGCAACTCTTCCTCAGCGTATGGAAGCATGACTGTATCTAAGATGTCCTTATATACAAAGCGATCCATTATTCCAGGTTTTTGATGTAAGGGACCACATGCTTGAGCCGAGAAGCATCCTCAAACCATAACGGAACTGCCCCATGCTTCAAAGTAGCTCCGATGTTTTCCCGATTTAACCGTGTACCTGGCTTTCGGCGAACGTAACCAATACCATCGGCAGATAAGATATTAAATTTGCTCTCATCGCTAAATAAAACGGTTCTCCACTGTGTCAGGGACCAAGTTGAATATTTATGAGCAAATTGAAGTCTATATAATAGGAAATTAAAAGCAGTTTTTTTTATCAAACAAAGAGACTAACTTTTTTGACGGTGTTTCAAGGTTAACAGAGGCTTCTTAACAGCTCGGTATGCCCTCTAACTATTTTCTATTGCACGTCTACGAACTGTGCCTGCATCGATTGACAAGTTGAGGTCTTTAACGATTGCAATTGAAGACCGGAAAGGATCTTGCCGGATAATGTTGATAATTTTTTTATCAGTTTGCATGTCTGTTTTTCGGGGACGACCACCAGAATGAAGCGTTGCAATTGATAAATTTTGTCGGAATTTTGTAATCATCCGGGAAACAGTCGATTCGTGAATCTTGAATTGTTTAGCTATCTTTCTTTGCTTCGATCCGTTTTTTAAAAGCCTCAACTACCAGCTCCTTTGTTCGGGTATCGTACTTATTGCCAGCCATTTTTTCAACGCAAATTTAGTGAAAACTGAATATGAACATAATTTATTTGATAAAGAACACTATTTTAGTAACCTGATCTGGATATCTTTGAAATGAGGGAAAAATAAAAAATTTGCATATGTTTTGCAGAGCTGCATATTTGGCAAGCTAACATTTTCCCCTGGAATAACTAAACTAACTGTACTTTTTTCCGTTTTTGTTGCTGAGACCTAAGAGTGTAGTGTCAGTCACGGATTTCCAGAGAAAAAAAATTTGCAAATGTTTTGCACACTACTGTAGATCGTGGACGCTGCTCTGGTTAATGCTGTTTTAGAGCTTTCCATATTTCTGTGGGGAGTCTTGCAGGCCATGTTCTCCAATTCTGACCACAAACCATAATCCTGTGGATTCAGATCTGGACTCCCCGAACGGTCAATCTTCTGCTGCTATAAAGCCAAGAATATTGACTCTGAGCCACTTCTGAGTAGTTTTGGCTTTTTGCGCGCTGGAGCAGAGTCCTGTTGGAAGATCCATCTGTATCCATTGAAAAGGGTATTGGTCAAACCGTTCACAACACCTTCTAGCACAATTTCTTGGTGGAGCTTTGCACCAGTTTTTACGCTGTTTTCACAGAAATGGAGGGATGTCACACCATGGTGAGAAACCCCCCACCAAACCATTACGGAAGCGGGATGTGTCCACGTTGAACCCTTGGAACAACTTTTTTCACTTCCTTAAATGAAGTGGCATAAATTTTGTCATTTTGTTTGTTAAAAACTTCTTCCATGGCAAAAATTTGCTCATCTGTAAACAGAATGTTTTCATGGCCATTCATTGTCCAAGTGCCATTGCACGCATCTTTCCAGCCTAATTTTTTTTTAGTTGAGGAGTTAGAAGATGACCCGTGGACCGACGATAGACTTTCATATGCAGGTCATCCCGAATCAACCTAGACATGGATCTGTTTGATATATCTAATTCCTTTAACATGATCTTCTGCTTCCTAAGGCGATTTCTCCGAATTCGATCACGCACTGCCTTTATTATCGCATTCGTACGGACGACGCGCGGACGACCACTTCTCGGCCTATCCTCTACTCCAAGCAATTCGCTGAAGCGAGCAATAGCCCGATAAACGAATATTATCGATATTTCGAATGGTTTTAGCAAGTCGAAAATTTGACCAGCACTCTTTCCGCACTTACGAGTATGGAACGCTATTACCGCGACTCGATTCTCTTTAACGCCCCACTCCATGTTAGCAGAATAGATAAACCATAGATAAACTAACCTAGATGTCAAACTCTACTAATACTTTTGCAAACCCTTAATTTTCGCGCAGACACACTGTAAATGAATTCCAACACTTTTACATCTCTATAACTTTGTCAAAATTTGCTAGAATTTTATTTAAAATGGGCGGGATTTGTGTAAAATGGGAGGGAAATTGCCATTGATGACAATTTACACGTATTCACAGACAGGATCACACGGATAGGGGCGATCAGTAGAAAACCGGTTTTGATTTTCCAATATTTGGAAAGTTTGACATCTAGGCTAGTTTATCTATGGTTAGCAGTTTGCAAACTGAAACCAAACTGACTAGTATTCTTCACTGATCAGTGCATGTGTTCTGAAAAAAAAGTTAACGGTACTATTCCCGCAAGAAGTTTTGAACGATAAGCGCTGGAAATTATGTAACAGAACTTATGACAGGATTAGGTATTTTCGTTTCATGTTGATTCGCTAACTTCCATCAACTTAATTCACAGAAAAACAGAAGTGGCGTCCGATCACAGAAATATCATAACCGTCAATTCAAAAGATGGCGAATATGGTATTCCCTAAATGCAAAAGATCCCTTCCCTTTTTAGATCTACTGCAATTTAAAAAAATTGTAAAATTCTGAACTAGATGTAAAACCATTCTGACAAGCATAAGCTCTCTGTCCACACATTGATGAAGACAATCGAGCGAAGCGACTTACGCTACTCAACTAACATTTCATCACGGCTTTATGGGTGTATTTTGAAAATATTGTCAAATCGAATACAACTGCAAAATACTTTTTTTTCCCCAATTATGTATTTTTCTACACTTGACTGTACACCCGTGGTAGCGTTTATTGATATTTCTCATAGTACCGTCTTTCACAGAGCATGGAAAATATTACCAGTCAATTGAGTCCCGTATGGTTAGGGCAAAGATTTCACAAATTAATCGAAGGAGTAAAGCTGATCAAATCCTTCTTCCTCCATTCAGACCGCAATGTCCGATCATATTCCCAAGAATTAAATAATTTGTTTAAATTCCAAGCAATATATTGTATATTCGTATTGTAAAAACAAAACAAGGGAGCTATATATGAGATTTGTTTATAATTTAATGTAGCAGCTGAGTAAGTTCGCCGACTACTGCGCAAGAAGGTCCGGGTTCAAATCTCTGTCAACAAAAATATCTGACATCACCAAATTTTCGGCGTGCAACGCCAAGCCTACGAAAGCAGAAGTCCCCCGCTAGTCGCAAAACAATTCTGTAAATATATTTAATCCTAATCAAATTAAAAAAAAAAAACAATTAGTTTCCTGGCAAAACTACTGAAACTGAGTGAAAGTGTCAATTCAATTGAGTTATAATAAGCAACAAAAATACTTTACTGCTTAGCTCATATGGAGCGCTATACGAGAAATAGGGCTCAAAACTTGTCAAAACCTAAAGCTAAAGAAAGGCGTTTCCTTTAACATTTCCAAATATTCGATTATAATATTTAGTTGGGAATCTTTAGACAAAATGCATTACACAAAACTTTACGAGCTATCATTAATTGAACCGGATTTTTAAACTGCTCCTCAGTCCAATCTTAGTTTTAATAGAAAGGAAAAATAATAATTATTCCAAGAATAAGCATAGCTCAATGTAAGGGAGCTTCTTATAATTTTAGCGTACCTTTAACTTTTGATTTCAATTCGATGATTTCTAATTCAAAAATGAAAAGCAAGCAAATCAGAGCGGCTTAACACAATTGCTCTACAAGATGGACGGTGCTCAAAATAACTTCTTCTTTTTTTTTAATCAGGAATAATCAACAAAGTTATAAATCGTTTCGTACTTCCTCTCCTTAACTACAGAACTTTGTTTGAATTTCGTTCGAATATGTCTAGGATTGCTATTTCGTATAACCTATAGATGAAAAATTCAAAAAAAAACAAAAACAAACTATGTATTATAAATTTTAAGAACATATCCAAGTGTAGAAAAAAATAAACGAAACAATAACTTATAGACAACAATGGTAGGTATATGTTCTCAATTATATTACACAAAAGCAATTAAATTAAATAAGAAAAAAAGTAAACAACAAACTAATGTGTAGGTGCTCAAAAATGAAAATAGTTAACACTAACATTAGTTAAGTCAATTTATATAAATAAATATATCTAAAATCATGTATCTAAAAACTTACTAAAATTTCAATGTAAAGCCTTCACAAATTTTAAACAGAACATATTGTATTTTAATTTTTATTTTAGTTTTTATAGTGCTTTTAATTTTCTGTGTAAAAACAAAAAAACAATAATAAAGTTTATATCAAACTTGATCCTGTTTATTTTCACCCTTTTATTTGTTTCCTCCATTTTTTTTTGGTTTGTTTTGGTTCGTAATTTAGTGAGAAAAGTTGTAATAAGGCATAAAATAAAGCTGCCACTTACATAGCTCTGGTCATTTAGTCTTGTGTTCTTCCCCAAGGGATGAGCAACCAACCGAGCAACCAAAAACCAGGGAAAAAAGGCCAACGCAAGAAGAACTGTTTTCAACAGATGTTTGCACACAAATCCCCATTTGCAACAGGACATAGACAATATTTCTTTATTATTATCAAAAGACAAATTGTCCTCAAAGTGTATGCATGCATGTGTTTGCCAGAGAAATACTAGAAATACTAGTTCAAAGGAATTCCCATTAGTCGTTCTTTTCTCGGGCCCCCCAAAAAAAATAAAAAATAAACACTTTTTCACAGTGACATACAGTGGAACAAAACTTTTCACTCTGTTGGATACTTTAAGCAATGGTACACAACGGTAATATAGCAACAAAAAAAAAAAAAAACAAACAGGATAGCACTTCCACTGTACGACAGTACTACTATGGTACAACAATGTCAGTAGTGGCATTGAATCGCAGTGAATGCCAGAAAAGTGCCAAGGAATAGCAATGAGTAAACGAATGAATCCCCTTTCGAGGGATACAAATAACGACAAAACTAAGGAAAAGCAATTGAAATAAATGTTAATAAGGATGCAACTAGAGGGAAATTATAGATCTATTCATACACAAACACATACTCCTATGCTTGCACCATCCTCGGTGTACATACGGTGCAGAAGAATTTTCGTAATTTTAAAATAGTATACATATTACATACTCTACGTCAACGGTTACCATTATCCCTACAACACTAAGGACATTTCTTTCTTTTTTTTCAAAAAGTTTCATTATTTTTCCTTTTTTTTTTTTGGATGTTTATGTAAAAACTTTTGCTTTCTACTCTCTAAGAACACAATGTATATAAAATAAAAATGAAAAAATAAATTAATTTAGATTTTAAGAGGAATCGAGGGGCATGTGTAGAAAATAAATGTCGGCCCCAATCGCATTCAAAGCAAATGAACACAGTTGAGAGTTAACGTTAATATTTAAAGAAAAACAAAAAAAAACCAAACACTTAGTATAAGTATAGATATATATTCTAAAACCAAAAAAATTTAACAAAATTGTAGATACAAGCTTAGGAAACTGTTTGAAATCACACGAATCGTTAGATTAGTTAGAAAATACAACCAACACCCAAACATAAACGTAATAATCGTAAAACATAACAACAAATACTACTATTAATGGGAACAACTAAGCAAGTACCAATTGCCAACATAGATCGTAAGTAGGACCCTACGAATATAATTATAACAAGGCGCCAATAATAACATTGTGCATTGTACTCGTAAACACAAAATAATAGTTAATATATTGTAAAACTAAGTAATAATTAAATTTATAGATATTTTAATGCAAAACTGCCTTAGCACGGTTATAGTAATAACAAACAAAAAATTATTACAATTATATTTATTAAAAATTGTAGCCGATTAAAGAAAATATATTTCGTTTGTTTCGTTAGCCATTTTTGAATTGTTTGCCAGTGTAACCATGTATTATAGAGAGCACAATACAGCGCAGACGATGTCTAAAACAATGCTGTGTACTTAGAACTTATGTAATTAAATATATTTTTAATAAACGCATTCATTTGTTTGTGGTTATTCTTATGGAAGCGGTTTAAGTCAGACAATGATTGGAGGTAAGTATAAATAATCCTTTTAAATTAAAGCCAGGCTTTTGAATAAAAATACAAGAGATCTTCATTTATTCGCCGTTTGTACCAAAACCGCGCTAAAAACCCGGTCTAACTGCCGATCCACCAACTAGCGGCCTCGAATAATATTGACGGCCCTGAAAAAGTTTAAACGGCAATGAGTCTCGGGTTCGAACATTCCACGTGCAGCCGAGAAATAACCAGAGCCACTTGGCTGCTATCTCGCAGATATCACCGCCATTTAGAAAGTGTGATGGCCGAGCATAAGAGGCCTGTATGATAAGTACCCGTGTTTACCGACTGATGGCACCACTGATGCCCAATGTGTATGCCGTGTGATGAAATCAAAGTGAAGTTGCATGCCGTTTATAAGGACCATGCACCTTCGATGACTACCATCAGATATTGGTTTAATGAATTCAAGCGTGGCCGAACATCCGTTTTTGATGAAGAGCGCCCATGCCGTACGATTGAGGTGACTACGGAGAATATGGTTAGTAAAATCCATGATATCGTGTTAGCAGATCGTCGGATTAAGGTAAGAGAGATTGCTGACATTGAACACATCTCAATTGAACGCATACAAAATATCCTACACGAAAAATTGGACATGAGAAAGCTATCGGCGAGATGACGAAATCGCATAACAACTACGGAGCACAGCAAAACTGGTCGAATTACGCTACGAATTGATGCCTCACCGACCCTATTTTCGAGATTTGGCCCCATGTGATTTCCTTTTCTTTCCAAACATGAAAAAACGGCTTGGCGGAAAGCGATTCTCGTCAACCGAAGAAATCATCGCCGAGACCTTCTTTGGAATGAAAATTTTTTTTCTTTTATTCAACATAGTCCCTTTTTAGCTTGATACACTTATTCCAGCGATTTTCCAACTTCTTGATCCCGTCCGAAAAGTAATACTCCTCCGTGGCATCGATGATTTCCTCGCGTGACCTACATTTTTTATTGATGAGCGATCTTTTGAGGTTTGGGAAGAGATAATAGTTCGAGGGAGCCAAATCGGGCGAATACGATGGATGCGACAGCAATTGGAGCCGTAAGTCATTGGTTTTAGCCGTGATTGCGATGCTCTTGTGCGCAGGCGCATTGTCTTGCAAAAACAAAATTTATTTTCGCTTCATGTGAGGCCGTTTTTCAGCGATATCGGCCTTCAATCGCTCCAATAATGCACAGTAATACTCGCTGTTGATGGTTTTTCCTTTTTCGAGGTAGTCCACGAAGAGTATGCCACGACAATCCCAGAAAACGGACGCCATAACCTTTCTCGAGCCTCGCTCGGCCGCTTGGGAGCACTCGTGTCGGCTTCAGTCCATTGCCGGGCACTCATTCTGTTCTCTGGTGTGTAATAGTGGATCCAAGTTTCATCAAAAGTTACCAATCGACGCCAAAAGTCCGCGCGATTCCGCATCAGCAAGTCCAAACACTCTTTCGAAGTGCTCTCGCGTTCGTGTTTTTGATCAGGAGTGAGCATGCGCGGCACCCAGCGGCAGGATAACTTTTTCATATTCAGAATATTGCCCAAAAAATGGCGTGTGCGCTCAGTACAAATCTTTGTGGTATCTGCTAGTTCGCGCACCATTTCATGTATTTTTTGACACTGTCCTCTGTAACCGCATCGGAGGGCCTGCCGCTGCGGACTTGATCGGTAGTGGAGTTGCGGCCACCCCAAAACTCTCGAAACCAATATTTGACGGTGTAATCTGACGGAGCATTAGCCCCATAATATTTATCCAACTTTTCTTTTGTTTCCTTCGCCGTTTTGCCTCTCAAAAAATAATGTTTTATGAGAGAACGAAAATCGTTTTTGTCCATACTCAAAACAGCTGTCAAAACCAAACTAAAGACAGTATCGTACTGAAATTTGGCATGTCTGTCTAAATATGAACGGACTTCAAGGCACCATAACCTTTTTTGCAGTAGCAGCGTATTCTGGCGGTCAAGGAGGTTACTTTTCACCCCACATAGTATTTTTTGTGAAAATGGAAAAAATTGAGTATCGAGCTGTTAATAAATTCTTGTTTTTGAAAGGCAATACGCCTACGCAAATCAAAAATGAGTTGGACTCTGTGTATGGGAACTCTACACCTTCATTTACCACAGTGAAATTTTGGGCAACTGAATTTAAACGTGACCGTAAGAGCTTGGGAGATGATGAACGTTCGGGACGTCCAAAAACTGCAACCACTGGCGATAGCATTGCTAAAGTTCACCAAATGGTGTTAGACGACTGCCGAATTAAAGTGAGAGAGATAGTAGAGGTTATGAAAATGTCCAAAGAACGTGTTTGTTACATATTAAATCAAGTTTTAGGCATGAGAAAGCTGTTCGCGCGTTGGGTGCCGCGTTTGCTTACGTTAGACCAAAAACGTGTTGGAATAAACATTTCTAACGCTCTGTTGGCGCAGATTAGGCGCAATAAATCCGAGTTTTGGAGCCGATTAATTACTGTAGATGAAACTTGGATACACCATTATACGCCAGAAACAAAAATTCAGTCAAAAAAGTGGACTGCAAAGGGCGAGCCTACTTCAAAAAAAAGAAAAACTGTTTTTTCGGCTGGGAAAGTGATGGCGACGGTTTTTTGGGATATTAAAGGAGTTATCTTAATCGATTATCTTCAAAAAGGAAAAACCATTACAGGAGCATACTACGCATCATTACTTGCCAAACTGGAGGCAGAAATTTAGGAAAAACGGCCACATTTGCAGAAAAAGAAAATTATGTTTCACCAAGACACACCTCACTCACACTCACACCTCGGCGGTTGCCATGGCGAAAATCCATGAATTACGGTTTGAACTGCTGGACCATCCGCTTTATTCACCAGATCTAGCCCCAAGCGACTTCTTTTTGTTCCCTCATCGGAGGACAGAGATTTTTGTCAAATGAGGAGGCAATCACCTTCGTGAACAATTATTTTGCAGAGAAAAACGCCAATTACTATTTGGACGGGCTAGAGAGATGGGAGCATCGCTGGGTGAAGTGTGTAGAGTTACAAGGAGACTATGTAGAAAAATAAAAAAAAATTTGAGAATAAATGCCTTGAATCATTGTTCGGTCGGAAACTTTTCAACCCTCGTATGTATACTATGGTGATTGCTATAGGTAAAAGAAGCATCACTTATTCGGACGCGGATTTGTCATATTCCGCAGACTTAAGCAAGAACTCTTGAACTTCCAAAACGTGAGCGAGCGTCTTATTACAATCCGCATCAAGACCTTACAGAAGACACAAGAACACGCCACCAAAGAATGTTTCTTCAAGCTCCTCGACAAGACATATGACCAATGTCCTAAGTATGACGTTGGAATCGTACTAGACGAACAAAGGAGGACATCTTTGATATGACAGTTGGTAAGCATAGTCTACACGACACCACGTCTGCCAACAGGCTTAGGCTTATTGAGTTTGTGGGGGGGACGCAATATCACTATAAGAAGAACACGATTTCTTCATCTCAGTAGATACACAGGGACATGACACATCTCCAGATTATGCAACGCTAAATCAAATTGATCATATTGCGATAGACGTAAGACATGCCTCCAGTATTCTTAAGATTTCCCAAGCGCCACAACAAAGAAGAACTGCTGTGAGAAGTCATAACGTAGAAAACCTGTAATCGCAAGAGACCGCCAGAATGTTCGCCGAACGCGTATCCCAAAGTCTCTCAACAACTCTTATGTCGCCAGCATCAAGTGCCGAGAACCAGTGGTAACGCTGCCAACGTGCCATCAGACACGCCGCGACTGATAAGCTGGGTTTCACCTGACCACCACCAAGAAATCCCTTGTTTGATGAAGAATGTGCCTGCAAGTACATCCAGCTAAACAAGAAGCCTGTAAAGCGGCGCTGCTCGTAAGCTGTTCGAGCAGAAGAGATGAGAAGAACATCGGCTTCTCCAGAGAAGAAAACAGAGAACGAGAAGCGTGCGATTGAATGTATTGAGAGGCTGTACTCTACGAATAACGTACGGACGTTTTATCAATAGGTAAAAAGAACTTACAAAGGAAAGAAAACTTGTACAGAAGCCTGTAAAGATGAAAAAGGAAATCTTGTACTAGAGTTACAATCGGTGCTGAGAATTTATTATAGAAAAACTTCTTCTGCAGACTATATAACGGCGGTGAAGACCATTATCCCGCCGTCAGGCAGAATAGACCATTCAACTTAAACTATGATAGCTAAACTTCTATCCACCTGACCAAAACGGAGTAAGGATGGCAATATCAAAGCTGAGTCCGACAAAGCTGCCAGACTTGACGACTTCCTGAGGTATTCAAAACTGCTGGAAATGACTTTGTGGAGAGCATATACCAACCCATTTCACAGAAGAGTGTATGCCTGATGAATGGAATCTCAGTATCATTTGCCCGATGCACAAAAAAGCACACACCCCTCAACTGAGCCAACTATAGAGGTATAAGTCACCTCAACACACCATATAAGATATTATCTGCCATAATAATAATCTGATTGTCCCCTATCAGTGTGGTTTCAGACCAGGAATGTCCGCAATCGACCTAAACTTTACACTATAGGAGGTCCTGGAAAAAAAACTCAACAAGTTCAAATCGATACCCGATTTTGAGGCCGCATATAACAGCATTTATAGAGACAAGCTACAGATGTCTATGCAAAGTTCATGCCAAAGTAAACAGGACTTTACAAAAATAGGTATTTCTAGTGAGGACATCTATTGGCAATTACATGCGTCGGAAAAGTAGATCCCTCACTGATGTACTTACTGTCAAAATTTCGCGAAATTTAGACCAAGTGCCAGTATGTTTGTGTTATTGATACAAAAATAACTGACGACCAAAAATTGCTCAGAATTCAACATTCAAAGAACATCATTAAGGAGGCCAAAATGCACAAAAACTTCCTTTAAAATACTGTGACTGGAGAAGTCAAAAATGAGGACAATATTGATTTGCCTTTACGATTCTAAGGGTATTGTCCCCAAAGAGTGCATTCCACTGGGCCAAACAGTAAATGCACAATTCGCTTTTAGTGTTTTGAAGCGTTTGGTGCATCGTATTCGTCGTATTCAGTCAAAATATCGCGCAGAAGCAAGTTGGCGTTTGTTGCCATCGTTGCGCCATCGAATTGACACTTGTTAAAATGATTTTTTGACTAAAAATCGCATTTTAACTGTCAACCACTCCCTCTATTCGCCTGATATGGCATCGTGCGACTTTTACCTTTTCGGAAAAATGCATTTTCCGATGAAAGGAAAGCGTTTCGTGGACGTAGAAACCACTCAAAAGGCTTGCATCGACATCCCGGCCGACCTGTGATCTAAAGCACTCATTCGACATGCATTTAGAACGTGCCAATCGCTATATTGATTCGGAAGAAGACTATTTTAAATAAAATAAATCAGTTTTGTCAAAAGAAACTTTTTGTTGTTCTTCTTTGTAAAAAGTCCTGTTTACTTTGGGACGCACCTTTTAGAACCATGTCTAGTTTTGGCATCTTTACTAAAGTCGTCTATTTGTGCAGAATAACGATGGAGAACGCTCGCTGTTCCATCAAGAAGCGGTAACGACTTAACCGAGACTTTTGATGTTAAAAAAAAGTTTTAGACAAGGCGACGCGCTGTCCTATGACTTCTTTAACGTCATACTTGACAGAATTATGCGGAATTCACAAGTGAAAACTGGAGTGAGTGAGTAGTAGTATTGAAATGGATGCTGCCAAAATATGTTTAGCGGCAATTAAAACCAAGAATATGGTGTCAACAATATCGGCAAATTGGGCAGAACATCACAGTCGACATCTACAACTTTGAAGTAATAAGGGACATTGTCTACCTTGGTTCTGCTATCAATTCTCCCCACAATACCTCACTCTTGCCAATCGATGTTTCTTTGGGCTAAGAAAGTAATTGAGTAAGTAGTAACGCCCTATCTTGAACAATTAAGGAGACTCTATATAAGACCTTGGCCATCCCCGTATTACTTTATGCCGCAGAAGCTTGGACCCCATCGAAAGCGGATGCAGATATCCTCAGTCGTTTAGAGAGAAAAAATATTCAATCCCGTTTACGTTGACGGGCTTTGGAGAAGACGATTCAACGACGAACTATACGAACTGCACCGCAACATCGATCTAGGCAGAAAACTGCGCATCACTCCCCTGAGATAGCTAAGACTATAGAGTGAATAGATACCAATGCTCTGGCCTGCAGTGTCTTCGAATCTAACCCGGAAGAACAACGCAGTAGAAAAAGAACTGGCGAATAGAAAATGGAAGGCGAATTCAAACGGCTTGGAATACGCAACTGGTGGCAGTTAGCTAAAGATCGGGCTAATTGGAGAGGCTTGTTAGTTGGCACCCAGGTTGACCCAAAACTGTAGCGCCACCTAAGTAAGTATACGACGGGGGAGCTTCCCCCGTTCATTTCAAAGGAATAGGTTTAAGCGATCTTCGAATTATTGAGAAGTGAAAAAGTAGTGGAACCGAAGCGAACCCTCTAGAAGCGATGGACATTTACACCACCCTGTTTAATAATGTCCATTATCCATCGCATCGGAAGATACATACAATTCCCAAAAAGGATAAAGGCAGGCTCAATGCAGTGAATCCTAGGTCTATAATTCCCCTTCCGCATATCAGTAAGTTATTCGAAAAGGTGATTAAATACTCGTAGAGTTCTAACTTAGTGGGTTGAGAACAAAAATCTCACATGCCGCGTCTAAACTGGTACCTAATATCCAATGGAGCATTGGCATAAGCAAACCACAATTCACTGTTAAGAATGGCGATGTTGCTACTGCTGTAATATTTAAAATTAAAAATTCTGCAACGTGGTGCTCTTAATTCGCCGATCCTATGCAACACGGACTACACAAGCGAACTTTTAGCATCACTTTACCATGCCATAGCATACACAACGACTTGATCGCGTACACATCAAGTTCAAAGATCGAGGTCATTAATATCCTCTTGCCGCGTCACTTCGATACGATTAAACGATATCAGGACTCCCTTGTCTGAAGCCTCTACTGATACTAGAAAGAACTGGTGAAAATTTTCGATCGTGGAAGAACACAGGCAGCCACTTGCTAAGACGAAGTGTAGTCAGATATCTTGGAATCTGGCTAGATCAATATCTATGTATGTATTTTAACAAACAAAGTCCAGAGCAAAAGGCGTTTTTGCCCTAACAAAGACACCGTTTTACAGCAACGAACTCGATGCGAAGGTTAAGGTAATCTGCTACATGGCCCTTATCTGGCCTTTGTTTGTATCTAGCTGTGGACTTTGATGTGAGAGCTAGCTTATTAGAAAAGATTCGGACTTCTCTTCGATTGTACAAAACACCAGAGAATGAATACATTAAATATTATCGTAACGAGGTCTTGTGAAAAAGGTAAAATCTTATAAGAATGGATAATTTAGTCATTAAGACGAGCTAGTACATTGGAACATACCCTAATCATGCGTACCACAAGAGTATGAGCTTTAACAGCTTTGTTCCCCAAAAGCATGCCTCTATCTCAATAAAATCCAGATAATCCAGAATAGACAAATGGTGCCACTAATCTTCCACGTCGGAAAGGCAACTAAACTACAATGAAATGATAAACAATTCTCTCGTCGTTTCCTTCTAATCCATGGTAGCGGCATTTGGGAGCAAAGTCGTTAATTTTTCATCGCGACAATCAGAAATGTCGGAAATGAGGAGAGGCGATCGGATGGTGATGGCGGTTTTCAATGAGGTGACAGCCCTTCAGGCAAATCTAAATAATGGGATAAAGGCGCTAGAAAACTTCGGGATACAATTAAAATACTTAGACTCCATCGTTAACCGGCGAGAAAATTGCGATTATGATCTCAAATATAGAGTTGGCAACTGAAGCGATAGTAGGTCATGTTCAGCGAATAATCAACAACGCTCCGGCCGGAAAATCTTGGAACTCAATCCGGACGCACAATGAGGGAAAGAAGGACTTCGCATTGGGTGGTGTGCCTAACCGGACCAACACCCCAACTTGGTGTGTGCAACTAGAGGCAATAAATGCAAACGACCTAAATGTAGACAGCTTTTGATTAAGACCCAAGTTTAACCCTGACTGTTCCCTGTTACTAAAGTTTCTGCTCTTAAAGTTTTCGAATCCAACCCAGAAAAAGGACGCAACAGAGAAAAACTCCAACCAAGCTATCGTGCTCAGTTAGAAAAGGGCCTAAACCAACTCACCATTCGAAACTGGAAGCAACTAGACAAGGAAGTTGGTTGAAACTCTGAAGCACCTCGGACTGTAAAGTAAGGGATCGGTTGCTATCAAAAGCAATAATAGGCAAAGAGTTCCCACCTACTTTCAGCCTAAATGACTGGAAATATAAAGAATTATTCGAAGAGGGTAGGGACATATCCAATGTTGGATGATGATCACCCTCATAAGCTGATGATCCTCCACGTGATTTTTATTTTTTCATAAAATTTTTGAATGTCCTGTTTTGTCAAGCGCTCTGTAGTTATTGGTTTATATCAATCCGTTTTGCTAGGGCGTCTGAATTAATTTCAAACTGGGATTTCATAGAAATGATGACCGACCGCCCGCCACTTGCTTTACATAAAAAGCCAGTATACAGTAATCAAGAGGACTATAATGAATTAAATTGAAGTAAAAAGCCACTGATACGGAAGGGCAAACAGAAAACGGACAGCCACTTTCGATTACACATGGTGGATATTACTGCCATCACAGATTAAAAGCATGATATTGCCGAAGACTATTTCTACGAGCTCCTCGACCAGACACGTAAGGAATGTGCTAGGCACAACATTAGGATCGTTCTTATTGATATTAACGGCAGAACTGGGGAGCATTTTTGGCTGCACGGTTGCAAAATATTGCCTACATAAAATCAGCTCCACAAATGCACTCAGACCTTGTGGCGGAGTGAAATGTGGTCATAGTATCATACAAAACTCCTGGTTTGACAAAGATTATGGGCAAGCATATGCACCAAAACAAGAGTCGCACACGGCGAAGGGGACGGCAGGAATATCGGCTTCTAAGAAATAAAATTAATGAAGCGTTTGATCGAGGCCATAGAGAGGTATTTGTGCAGAAATGACGTTCGGAGGTTATACAAAAATGTTAAAAGATAAGGACTGGAACGTAATATTAGAGTCACAGTCAGTGTTTGAAAATTCAAAAGAATTACCTCTGTAGGCTATTTGGCAGCGAGGATGAGGACTGGCAGTAATTACGTCCATCCGACGAAGAAGAGGTCTCTATAGCTAAAGAAAGACTACCTGCCGAACTATGGGAAGCAGATGGTTTGATTTGGCAAGGATTATCAGTAAAGTATGGTTGGATGATAGTATGCCCAGCATTGTATGTCCGAACTATGGAGAAACTGTGTCCTTAAATCCCATTCATGACTTTATGTACCATACTATGTGAAAGCCTCAAACCTTATACATATCAACGATCTGACAGTTCGTTATTAGTGCGATTCGAAAGGTGGTAAGTCTACAATCGACCACTGCCTGTATAGGATGACAGTGGAGAAGGCTGAGCTCCGCTGTAAATTCAAACAATGACACAGTCGTAGAGATTGGCGAAAAAATCCCTCTTGTCAGAAACTTGATGTGCGCAACTGGAGGCGGTTAGCGCAAGATCTCGGTGAATGGAGAGAGCTGTTGTTTCCGACCCAGGTCCTGTCCGGATTGTAAGCCCAACTAGAGTTAGGTAAGGTAAGTAAGGGGTTCTCAAACTTAACGCTTTAGAATAGATAGAAGGACATAGCACTCTACGAGTTAAACTGCCTTAACATTACTCACGGTTTAGACCTGTATTATAAAATGGCAAATACACTGTCAACACACAAACTATCACTTACCCTGGTATCGGCAAGCAATTATCCAACCGATATCGCAACACGGTAGTAAAGTTTGCCCATAGCTGCGCCATTCCGCTTTTTCCACCGAAGTGAGCATTGCAGGTTGCTAATAGACAACTCAGTCTTACAACCAATGAATCCGGAGGTGCTGACTTAATCCTCATCGGCTCAGACTGCACAACCCCCCCAAAAAAAAGAAATAAATCAATTGGCATGTGTCTTCTCAATCCTAACAAACGTCTCTATTCACTCACCTTCTTACTGTCAGCTCTCTTCGAATATGGAAACAGGGCATCTGGCTGAATGTCTGGGAAAATGTAACTCAACATCTCCATCAACTCGTTATCTTTTATAGGTCCCGCAAACTTCTTTTGAGGTGACCAGGGCCGAAAAGCCGATGTATCCGGAACAAATTTTATCTTAGTCAGGTGATGAAGAGGATTCGCTTCATCACCACTACCTGATGCGCTGCCATAGTGGCAACCAACAAAACTTTCAATTGTGTGAATGTTTTTCTTCAAATCCAAATAATCTTCCAGCGAACTTGACAAGTAACTTCTAGCCTTAGTAAGCACACGAACTGACCACACGTGTGCCCTCATTGGTACAAAATCAGTGTAATTCGCCGAATCGACTGCGTAATTTTCAGCTATATCTGGCCAGCTACAATGAACAAAGAGATCAGTCCTTGAGTCGCTAAAGTAACCATACGGTAGAGCAGCGAAATATGTTCCGTCCATTAGCCCATCTTCAGAACTAGCCTGATTGATAAAGAATGGTACTTTCATTCGACTTGTGTACTTGGTGATATTTCCAAGAGCATAGGTTTGCCGAACCGACACCATGGCAGCACCATAATTTCCTCTCAGTTTCTCCTTGAAAATGCACAACAAACCAGAAAGATATTTGCACGAAGGCGGCGATGTTTCCAATGCCACTACGTCAAAATTCATCCTGATAGACTGGCTCACCCAAACTCCCAAAAAGAAATTCCATTGTGGATTATACACGGATACGAATATTGGTACTGCAGAATTAGTTTCACCCGCGACAACACTCACGGAACTCAAGAAAAAACTGCACTCATGAGGATTAGAGACGTATCCATGAGCCAATTGGATTACAACAAAGCGTCTGAGGCCATACCATTTTGCCAACAGATGGATATCCGTGGCATCAGTGTGACAAAAGGTGTTTCCCAAGCTCATTAGATCTGAAAATAATTGCGGTTGAAGAGGTGTGGTTTCATCTCTTGCTCTATCCTCAATCTCTGCTTCGTAGTACGTGGCAGTGAATTCCTTTTTACCATATTGCAGTGTTTCTACTTTAACGTTCCAATTGGCTTTAAACAGTTCGTCAGTCCTTAGGGGAGGCCCTTTGTCAGCTACAGATAGATTCCAATCCTGAATAATTTCACATAGTTGTGCGTTGAACACCTCCCAATCAGACTTGGTGGAAAAGTCCTCACGGTAAAAACCATTTTCGTCGATTTCCTCTGCCATTGATAACACAAATCGATGAACGCGTATTGTATTTCGAACGAAAGACGAATAGACAGATATTCAACATAAACAAAGGTCCGCGAAACTGTCAATAACAGCTGATTTGGGCCTGTCAATAGTCAGACGTTTGCTACGCATATCCAAAAGAAAGGGAAATTTTCCAGAAGTTCGGAGCTTTCGGATTATTTTCGGTGGATTGTTTAGAAAGTACCGTTTGTTTTGAAAATTGCGATTATTCCACTGTTTTCGAAATGTGCAAAAATAACTCAAATTATGAGGTAGAACCTACTAATTGGCTATGTCCCAATCGGACTGCTTCAAATGTGATCAATCGCCATTCGGACCATGGACCATGCATAACAATGGCTCTATTGTGTGACAAATTTCCATTTCTTGAAGGACTTTCCTGTCTAGATATTGTTTTAGATAATATTGCAACTACAAATACGTTTAGCATGGCAAGATCAGGTTCTATCATTTTTATCACTTTTGCAAGCAGCGGGATGCTGAGAGGTAATAACTGACGCGTGAGAGATCATTATAGGGCTTAGCGATCATAATGCTGTGCTGGCTGGTCAAATTCATCAAAAGAGTACCCCCGTACTTATGATTAGACTCGAAAAATTGGTCAAAGCATGTAAAAAGGTACGCTACAAAAAATCAGCGAGACTGGACGGCATTCCAGCGATGGTTTTCCGACGATGGAGTTGAAGCGTACGAATTTACTGACGGTGTGCCATAAGGTTTGGTCTTAGGCTCCCTACTAGTGAACATTATGGACAATGAATGACATTGCCGTGATGTTTGTAGCAAAAGCGCTAAAAGAAGTCCTGCTCTACAGCAACGAAACGGTTTGCATATCATAAAACTGAAGATCTGCTTATTACGAGAAAGAAAATTCACGTAACGATAATGAATGGAGTTGGAGGGCATGATATTGTCTCTCAACCGATTCTCAAGTATTTGGAAGTTGTGATTTATATTCACCTAGAGCAGATATGTATGTGAAAAATCATCATCGCTGTAAGTGCACTTACAAAGCCCAAATTAGAATAAAGGACTCCTTCTTGCTGGAGTTGCGAATTCTATACTCATATGCGCAGCCGAAATATAGTCAAATGCGACAAAGATTAAGCCTAACATGACTAGAATCAAATCTGTCCACCGTCTAAGCGCACTGAAGGTGCCAGTGCGTTTCGAACTGTTTTGCATCATGCTATACTCGTCGTATCTTTAAAGCTTCCTGTCGACATATTTGCTGAGGAAATAGTTCGACTCAGGAACAACCGACAAAAAAAGAAAATACTAAGTAACCCGTAGTACGAATATCGCAACCTAGTAACAGCAATGGAACATATCCTTAAAATGGAAGATGGATATGTATGGATTAATCGGAATCACGGCGAAACAAATTTCCATTTGACTCAGTTTTATCTGTTACAATATCTGTTTACACGCAAACACGAAAACATCGCAAAATCTTCATATTATGAAACTGTCCACTGTACGAAACCGAGAGGATAGCCTTACGGCAACAATTTGGAGGATGACCAACTTCCGATAATATCTTTGCATGTATGCTTCATAACATGAAAAACTAGACGCTTGTTAGTAATATAGTAGCGCATATACTGACCGATCCTAGACCGTTAGATCGTCAACGTGATGTTGCCTTCCCTTCTAAGGCAAAAGTCCATTTGTTCAATGTGGTCGGTATTGGGAGTCAACATATGGTTGTGCCTTCCCGTCCATTGGCCCTACCCGTACAACGTGCTGAGTATATGTATGCACGAGTATAATTGGATACAAATATGGCACGCAATGGTTTCTGACATTGCTTGGAGCGAATCTAGTGCTACTTATCACCGTATGTTTTGCAATTTGATTTACTTCCCGACTGTCACATAATTGCGCAACACCAGCTCGATTGCGCTAGTGAAAAAAAAGAGTTCTCGTGGCGAGTACTGAAAAAAGAAAAAAAATGTCGGGTTCCACACCCCATTTCTTGTTTGGGACACAATTTATTTTTGATGTTATTATGCGCTGACATTATTTCTGGTGTTGAGGTGTGTTTAGCATGTTTATACTACGGCCCCTTCTTAATGTTGATGCTTCACAAAATTGTTCTCTTTGATGCCATCAGGGCGAGTGAAAAGTCATACTGAGAACCTTTGATTACGAGCAGCTGAATCAAAACCACTTTGAAAAATCTTTGTGAAATTTCATGGAAAACATAAATTTTTTTATAACTAGTATATCCGTCAGTAATGCCCGGTGTGAAGCTTGATGGATATTTTTCCAACCGTTTCCGAGATCTAAGTGATCTAGACAAGCGAAAATAATTTATAATTAAAATTATGTAAAAATGATCTCAACAATACGTACAGTGCACGTTTTACTGAAATCTCCGAAGCCACTAAAGATACCTACTTCATTTTCGTGATTGGATTCATTTTTATCTTCCTGGGAGGGTTCCACATAATATATTCCTCTCAGGTGCTCTCCCCAAATATTCACAACCACCAGTGCATACCATCACACGTCTAAGATATTTCCTTATTTTCTGGCGGTGACTTCAAGATGGATGTGGCTGCTAAGTTTAAATTCGTGTGCCAAACTTCGTTCTCAGTACACAAATCCCGACGACGTTAAAAGGGACTTGCCTGGCATATACTAAGCCACATCTGTTATTTCTCTCATCTTACAATCCATAGACGTTGTTCTCCAGTAGCATCTCCGGGTGTGTGTCCGATTCCCCAATCCTATTCCCTCATTATTTTTGTAGCGTCAAAGCTTTGCAATATTCTTATCGGGAAATGAAATATAGGTCTAATAGGCTACGACTTTCCTGTAAGAAGTTGTTGACAAAAACTTGATAAGACATTCGCATGCGTGCATAAAAATCAATACACAGTTGGTAACAATCAATAGTAGCCCACATCCTGTCAGTCCTGTAAATTAATAATAATTCTTTATCCCCTCCAAAATAAACACAAAAACAAAAAAACATAAATAATTAGAAAGAATTTTTATACAAACTCACCTAGTGTGGCCAACCGAACACACCCCATGCACTGAAATCACGGCCATTTGTACAAAAGCCCACACTTGACAGATATGTCAAAAATAGTTTCGTAGAAAATAGATTTTTGAGTTTATTTTCTCGGGCAGAAAAAAGTCGCAATCCCTTTATTTTTGTAGAAACAAAATATGAAATAGAACCAGCCGAGTGGATATTTGGTGAAATTCTTCCGAAATTTAAGTGAGTATATGAAGTACGGTGCGCATACGGGTGTTATTTTCGCGCCCAACCCCCCGGGAGACTAGTTCTGCCGTCATCCCCTTGCTAAACCAAAAAAGCGAAAAATTTACGACGACGTCTAAAAATGGACGCGTGCGTTGCCATTAACCATTCCACAGTTCGCTACGGTTTTGTGTGTTTACCCTCGATTTTCTTTTTATATTTTATTTTTCGATGGGGTTTTTTTTATTTCTTTTTATAATTTTCAGGTGGTGACGCAGGCAAAATGATTAAATCCTCACAGGAGCAGGGCTATCGCTTACGGCCCAATGAGACAACAATAGCAGCCGTCGATACATTGAAAACATCATTTCTACCGAACCTCAGCATAGACGCCCACTTTTGTCCGTTGTGCGGCCAGAGCTTCCCTCGGCAGAATTTACTCACCGAACACATGCATGCTTGTCATCCGTCAGAAATGTTATTCACCGCCAACAACCTCAATCGAGTCGATTACCCATGCCTCAGCTGTGATGAGAAATTCTCTTCCGGAACCGAATTGGATGAGCATAATCGAGTTGCTCATCAGGCCTATCGTTTCACACGCTGCATATCATGTGGTCTCTATGGTATTGCAACCATCGAAGGTGATTACAAGTGCGTACATTGTGGTAATACGTGCGGTGAAACACCGACTATGCCTGGTGTTGGAGGAGGTGGCGGTGGCGGTGGTGGTGGCGGCGGTGGTAATAATAATGGAGGTCAACCAGTCTATATGGAACAGCCAACGAATAATTACCCGCCCATGCCAGATGCAGATGAAAAAGAAGTAGAAAGCGAGCCCAAAGTACCACCACTAACGATACGATTGTCCAAAATCAAAGAGGAGGCCGAAGAAATCAAAGAAGAATCAGTCATCCAGGAGAATCCTACAATATTTCTGTCCTCTGCACTAGATGTTGATGTTGAGAAGCCGCCAGTAACAGAGCAACAAACACCACCCGGCAAGGTCCGGCACAAGTGTCCCGAGTGCCCGCGCACATTCAAGACTCAAGGAACATTGGCTATGCATCGGAAGATTCACAGTGGGGAAGCAGAGTGAGTTAGGACAACTAAACCTTTATTATTTCGATTTAATTTCTATTAAAATATTTTGTTTTTCTTTTCTTTTTTCTTGGCTGTTGTGTGTTTCTTTCTTTTTTTTGTTCTTTTCTTGTTTTTTTTCTTTTCGTTTTTTTGCAGTTATACGCCTAAAGAGCGACCGTACTCGTGCTCGTACTGCGGCAAGTGTTTCACACAGTCGAACACGCTCAAACAGCACACTAGAATACATACAGGTGAGAAACCATTTAGATGTGGATATTGTGGCAGGGCGTTCACTGTTAAGGACTATCTGAACAAACATATCACAACTCACACGGGTGAGAAATATAATCACAAAAAAACATTTTACAAAACAAAATTTGAAATCAAAAACAAAACAAAAACAAAAAAAAAAGCAAAAAAGCAAAAAAGTATTTCAACCATTCTGTTGTATGTCGTAGTCACACATTGTTGAATGTTAGCTCTGTAGCTCTGACTAAAGATGAATTTATTGTCGTGATGGAGTGTGGTTTCGATGTGTCATCAATCGGGCAGGGGGAGAGGGGTTTTTGTGTGTCAGTGAGAAAGTTGCATTCGGCTGGGGTTTCGTGTTGCTTTGTTTTTTTTTTTACCTTGGTTTGGAGGTTGCTCTTTTTTTTTTTTGTTTCATAGAAATATTGCCCATTGTGTAGTGGTTGAAGTAGGTCAAAATCAACGTAGACGTACTTTCTGAGGTTGGTGACCTTCAGTGTGACCTTGGTTTACTTCATACACCAGATGGAGTTTCATTAGCTTCTTAGGTCTAGTATTGGTTTTGATTGCCAAATGAAGTTCGGTTGCAGCTGAACGATTTTCGAATATTCGCCCCCATCACCCTGGTGGAGAGGGTAAAGCATTCAATTTAGAATGTGCGTCGTCATAACTCTCGTTTGATTGTCTCATCATTCAGTCACTATTTTCCAAAGTTCGTTATGCTTCAAATTTGACTGATATTGATCCCTGCGATTACTGAAGGTGTTTCGGAGGGTTTTGTAGGCCTTCGTAAACGCCTGAGTATACCCACGCTTTCTTATCAGTTCAAGCAGTTATACTTTTTGTGTTTATCGTGAGTGAAAATGTTTTGTGGCTTCGCAGCGCAGTAGTTCTTATCGCTTTTGGTCTTTGTGCACGTAAATTTTTTTGCTGTGACGGCCGTATGCATCAGCAGATAACACTTTGCAATGGGTTTACCAAAACTGTAATCACATCACACACAGAGTTTCCCCTATGTTTTCTTTTTATGGTTTCCAGTGGACGTGTTTTTGTGTGCTAGTTGCTTGCATGTTAGAAGCTAAGTGGGTTCAGATAGTTGTCGTACAGCCATTAGAAGTTGTCTTCGTTTACTACTAGCTATTACGTTCTAATATTTTCTCTACAAAGGATTAGATAAATCAGCGTTTAAGTTAAGTTCGTTGCGTTCATTCACATTCAATCACCAGATGGAGTCTTCTTCTGCCATAGGAGTCCATGAGTCCTTGGAATGACAGAAAGACCTGTCTGTCTTACCGCCTTCAGGGGGTAGCTCAACTATTGCCGCTGCCATGTCTTTATTTGTGTGTTCTGGAACTTGAATAGCTTTTATATTCTGAACTTGTAGAGTAACTGGCCTGAGAGGTCCGTACATCCGGTCCTTTTATATGTACGGCTCCTGGATAAAGGATCTATGATTTAATATCGCAAAGTTTGCTTTTGCGTGCTGTAGATTAACTCGGATGCAGCTTAATCCCATAGTAAAATCTATTGTAGGGATATGTTGGCAGAACTGCCAACATTTGTAGCTTCTCCAGCCGACTGGCTGGCTTCTGAGGTCTCAGACTTTGAAGATAAGTCTTCTGACGCCTTTGAGCCTCACAGTTCCACATATTACGGCTTCAGCTATCTGGTGGTTCTTTTGGAACTAATCAGCTCCAAGTGTATTCCGCCTTCTCGCTTCGGGCAGTCTTTGCTGAGCGTCAAACTTTGAGTGGCCTGGTGCTCTGTCCTTAATTTATTCCGGACTGGTCTCGATGATCCTTTTAGTCTGATCAGGACCTTGGCTTAGGATCTAATCCTTAGAAATCTCATGCTCTACGAATGCGATGGTTTCGCCTCTGTTCTTCTCCTTGATGACCCTGAGTACTCACCAGCTTTTTGTGGATACGCCGGGGTTTTATTTAGTTATCCGGGCTAGGAAAACGTCATTAGAAAGGTTGTTTGCTTCTAGAACGAAGACAACGCAGGTGAATAACTTAGAAATCTCGTGTCCCTGAGTTATACGCAAATTTGCGTTTTTCCATGGCTTAATTCTGCCTATCGCAGTTGAGGTGGTTACAAATCTTAGGACGGGACAGTTTTTGTCGGATTTGCCCATCTCTTCCATTAGGCTCATCTTCAACAGTTTAATCTCCTAGTCCGTACGGATCTGCTCTGGGTGCGTGGAGTGCATGATAGCTACCTTACATTGGGCCATAGTATCGCTGTAGGATATGGTAGGTCGCTCCTGTGTAGTCTGCATCTCGCCGGACCTTTTAGACATGCTTCCTTTTATCCAGCTTACACTTGAGCCATTGACCACATCGGAGTGAGGTCTGTGAGCAGACTTTTCAGGCTCAGCATCTCCTTTAGGCGCACCTGCACATGTCTCTGTACGTGACTCTGCGTGTGGTTTGTGTTTCTTCTTCGTTTCTGCCATAGAAAAGCTATCTGTGAACCTGTAACTTTTCCTGTGAATAGTAGGATCAAACTCTGACGTTGACGTTACTAGGGTCATGCGTATTGAAAAAAACTTAGCAGTCGGGGATGCTTCAATGTATTGCCTGCTATACGCAAACTGTTTGCATTTCTAGTAGCAGAGCAATAACTTTCATGATGATGATGAAAGAATCAGCCGAACCGTTTCTAGTCAGTTCGTCGGCTATATCATTTCCGAAAATACCTTTATGATCAGGCACCCACCAAAGCCTTTACTTTGTTCTTAAAGGGGAGGTTTACTAGTGTATTGAAACAGTGCGACATTGATTTGGAGTCAATGAGGCTAGAGCCTAATGCTTTAATGGCTGCTGGACTGTCCGTGAGTATATGGAGGGGGACACACTTCATTCCCTTATCATATGTTCTTAGTGATTAAGCACTCGTGTTTGCAGTAGTCTGACCGTGCTGTTTTGCCATCTATTTTATGAAGAGATGGGCTGGCGTTAAACCAATGAGCCTTCTACAGCAGCTGTGGGGCATGTGTGCATGGCAGATTTTTCTTTTGTTTTGTTCCACCATACTACTGATGAGTAGATGATGTTGGGTGGTATCATCATTGTATATATCCAATGGGAGACCTTTGCGGTTACTCCCCAAGTCTTACCATACATACGTCGGTAAGCCTTCATAGCTTTAGTCGTACACAATTATTGTATCGTCAAACGAGATCTGGTCAAGGCTCAGATTTGTTTTAAGAGTGAAGGGAACAAGTATAATTTTACTGCGGTTGATCGAGATTTGATTGATTTTCTACAACACACCAGTCGCTTACTATCTTTAGAGCAATCTGCAACGTATAGCAAACGTCTCTAGCGTGTTTACCCTTCACTATTATGACTAAGTTGTCGGCATATCCTGTTGTTTGATAGCCCAGATTACTAAGTTTTACTAGTAGGTCATCAATGACCAGTGACCACAAGGGCGGTGAGAGAAGACCTCCTTGTGGACACCATCTGACGGCTGAGAAAGAGATTTCAGACTCACCGGAATATTGCGGAGATTTTCCGTCTCCAATCCAACGGGTAGTGGGATGGTCAATACCCTTTTTGGACATGTCTTCCGAAATGGATTCATATCTGGTATTGTCAAAGGCACCCTCAATATCTAGGAAGGCATATATTGCAACCTCCTTTTGTCGGTAGGCCTCTTCAATCTGTGCTAACAGATTTAGATATTGGTGACAGTGCAGAGGTTAATTTCTGTCGAGAAGGTCTCTGATGTGGGTTTTAGAGTACGTATAAATCCCTCCAAGCTTATAGGATATATCCCCAGTTGAAGCCAGGTCTAAATTAGGCGGTTAGAGTGCGAATAATCTGGACCAGACCAGATCTTCCGCCTAATCCAGGAGCTTAATGTGGTATAAATGAGTTTATGGCCAATTGCTGTAGGGAGAGATTGTAGTTTCAGAATTGACATACTGTGTATTGCGAATAGTACATTACGAGTACTATGCACAGTTTCGAGTTGAGAGGTTAGGGTTTCAGAGAGGAATGTTTATTTGTACAACTGTTTTCAGATGACGCCATCGAAGGTTTTTACGATTTGATCAGTTACAAGCGGCTGGTCATAGGTCTTGTTGACGGCAGTCCCTACCAGGACTTAAATCACGGTACCATGTGGGTCAGGAGCCCTCGAATATCGGTCCGGGCCCGACTTATTAAGGTAAGCCCCTTTATGGGAGCGTCATGGTGGCTGTGTTTTAAACCCAAATCGCGGTAAGAGTCCTCCTGTTGGTTTAGACCCAATGTAGAGTTGCAATAAATACTGTGTGCTCTGACCCTAAAATCAGCAAGAGGTTTTAGGTCGGCCTCGTCTCATACCAAGGGTGGTTCCGAATTGGTACTCAGGAAGACGGCAGGCGATAGCAAGGCGTATACTGGCTCCCATGGATGTATGGGCAGCCGGTGAAACCAAGTCTTCACAGGTAGGTGTTCTCGTTAAACGCAAGACACGTTGTACATTTATTGTAGAGTCCCTTCTTATTGCAGAAATTACTTTTTGATTCTTTTAGGTTATGGAAAGTGTCTCCTAATTAGTTTTGTGTTCAGTTGATTGACACTCAAACAGCCAAGTTACTGCATACGTATATCCGATTTTTTTGATTGCGTGGTGCATACTCGTACACTATCAGAGCGAATTTATATTGGAATTCCGTGCAGAAGTGTAGGTGATCGAGGAATTTAACAAGACGCTGAAATCGTTCACTGGTCGACAAGTTTTTGACATTACGGCGGCTTGTTTCTACCTATATAATCTGGAAACCTGATTGCCGTATCCTCCTTTGGGATTTAGTAGATTACGGATTTAGGATTTTGCAGTTACTGGCGCTTTTTCATATCAAAATTCTTAAAATTCTGTAAAAGGAATATTCACACTCTGCCTTTTCCCCGTTCTTCTCTGTTACTCCCTCTTTTGTGGGTCAGTCATTTATGTACGTTTCTGGTCTTTAGTATTTGGAGAATGAGTGATTGTACCAGCAATAAACCTCTTGTATGAACATATTCTTGCATTTTTTCTCAACCGTCTGTCATAGAAAAACATGTATAGCAATTTGTGTCGTACTATTATCGTTGCTATAATATGTCCGTCGGAACATATCAGTTAAAAAAAGTGCTAGACGATTCTACTCCTCGCAAATATGTTCCTTTTAATGAAATTTCTCACTCTTATAAAAAGATGAGTAAAAGTTCCGGTGAAAATTGTGCCTATAATCACCATTCGTTTGGTGCGTAAGCCGGTCTCGACGACGTCGTCATCAGTCTAAGGTGGCGGTGTCACTTATGACTAATGTCTTAATGCTTAGCAAAACCGTTGTTCCAGGAATGTCTTACGTTGCACTACAAATGTTTATTAATTTCTAATTTGTGATCTGCAGATTCCGATGTGCATAATCGCAGCTGTCAACTACTTTGCTTATACAAAAACTGTCTTAAGTTTGGGAATAGTATTATCTCAGCATGGTATTTGCTGGTATTTTTGCATTGGAATATTCGAACTATTGTTCGTTCAGCTTCTTCTCCGTTCTTTTGCAGCGATCTCTGAGTTTCTGTTGCTGTTTCTGACAATTTCAGCTGAATCGCTCAAATTTTTAAGATAGAGACTTCTGCGAATGCACCTACTTCTGTAAAAGTAATGTTGCTGGCTAACTCTTGCATCTTCGTCGTTGTCATTTTTTCACCTCTCATACATAGCTAAACATTGTGATGCATAAGTAAGAGCCAGGCGCAGCTCACGATCTACGTCTGATCTACGTTCTATCGTATGCTGGGACATTAATTCCTTCTGAATATATGAGTATGTATTTCTGGAGTTAGGCTTGCGGTTGGTAAAATGTCAATGCAGATATTTTGTATTTGTTTGACTAATTCATCGCCCGTCGCCGTCTAACACTGAAGCTTAATTATTTACTATAGTCTGAAGGATTATAATGCCGGAATTGACGATAAGAAAATAAGTTGCACACTTTAAAGTGCTGAATTTTGAAACTTACTTTGAGGTGTTGGGGTAGACAGACATCAACTTTAAATTTCCTGCTTATTCTCGCTGTGAATTTGATTTTCATTTTCACGCTATGATGCGTACCACCTTGATCAAAAAGTTCCCTTAATTTGTTCAGAACATTAAAAATACAAGTTTATTCATCTAAATCTATATTGCCCCCTTCAAAGTAATCCCCATCGACTGCAACATACTTATGCCAGCGCTTGATCCAATCCTCGAAACATTTTTTATGTTCGGTTTTCGGTATGTTCAACAGTGCTTCCTGCGATTTTTCCATTACTTCCTCTCGGCTGCTGAAACGCGTTCCCCGTAGTGGTTTTTTAACTCGATTGAACAGAAGGAAGTCACAGGGAGTCAAATCAGGTGAATTCGGTGGCTGTTGGATGGTATTTGTTGCATTTTTCGTCAAAAAATTACGAATAATGATGGCACTGTGCGACGGAGCGTTATCATGGTGCAAAATCCACGAGTTTTCTGCCCACAATTCTGGTCTCTTTCGGCGAATTGCTTCACGCAAACGTCTCATAACGCCCAAATAATACTCTTTGTTTACTGTCTGGCCTTCTGGCAAAAATTCATGAAAACCGTGAGCATTGCCTTCTTTTTTGACTGAAAATGACGTTTTTTTTTGGTCTCGGTTCATTTGGTGAACGCCATTCACTTACCTGATGTCTGGATTGCGTGTCGTACTCATAAACCCACGTCTCGTCTCCAGTAATGATCCTTTTGATGAATGTGGGATCGGATTCAGCTTCGCAAATCATCTCTTTTGCGACGTCAACACGGTCTCTTTTTCTGCATGAAATTGAGGTCTTTTGCTACCAACTTCGCTGCTACACGACGGAAACCCAAATCATTAACCAAAATGTCTTGGATCGATCCATAGGCAATGTTCAAGTCCTCCGCTATCTCTCTGATGGTTAATTTGCGGTTATTGACCAACATTTCTTTTACTCCATCAATGTTTTCGTCGGTTTTCGATGTCGATGATCTGCCACTGCGTTCATCATCTTCGATTGACTCACGACCACTTTTGAAGCGCTCGTGCCACTGGTAAATGACCGTTTTCTTTAGAGAATCGTTGCAGAAACACTTTTCCAACGTTCGCGCACCATTAAATCCATTTTTTACGCAAAATTAAATACAAGTTCGTTGTTGCAAATTTAAATCCATTTCTAAAATTGTAAAAAATCGCCAACACACACAGAGATAGATGTACTCTTGGCTACGTAACTTTTGCAAATGTCAAGCTATGACGCTAAGATTTAGAGGAAATGTCAACAACAGATTTACCAACTTAACAAAAAAAAAAGAACTCAAATCGGAACAATGGAAGCGCCACACGGTGGTTATACCGGGAATATTTTGATAAAGGTGGTATGGCGTAGTAAAATAGGTCTCCCATACCTTTTCAGATGCATGCGCCCTACAAATTAAATCCATCGGAACTTGGTCGAACGCTTTCTCCAGAGTATGATGTGCAGGTCCACCCTTACCTTTTCCAACTTTTGCTTGTGTACATGCCTCCCACAAAGCCGCAACGGTTGCTATACAGACACAAAATTGAGTTATTGAACTCGGTGATCGGTAGCTCTTATAAAAGAAACTATAAATCTCTTCCCCAACTCATTTCGCATCCGATTTCATATTACTATCTCATTGAATTAAATCACGGGTTATTTAAGGCCACATTTTATAAAGTATTTTGCTTTGTTCACGTTGTCTGTCGTAAAATCTGCTCTCTTCCTCATAAACACCATAAAAAGGAATGTTACTGTGTGACAATTTGTTCTTTTCAGTTTACTAACCGCGTCGTCTACATGTTTAGTTAAATTTTATAAAAATTAGACCGCTAGTTTGCGCTTTGTCGTCGCCTTGTCTATTGTTTATCGATTTAAAGAAAGCATGATTTAAGTCGCAATTCAAATCCTTTTTTCTCCCTGTTCGGGCTCGAATTCAAAATGAAATTGATTTTTTACTCTTGGAAGTCTTATCGTTTATTCTTGATGTCCCTTTTCGATTCGTTGATCCACCACCAAGTTCTTACAAATGCGTACCGCCGTTTCGAAGTAGCGAGAAGATATTATTCCACATACTCCGTCCTCTAAATGCTTCTATTTACTTGCTTCATGACATTATGGTGCCGTTTTTGTAATTTAACATCTAAAGCTAAACTAGATCCTAAAGTCGGTTCAAGTTGTTCACTAAAGAATTTGATCTGCTGCCGCTACGTAATTAAATTCCGCTCATTGCTGTCGATGTAGCAGTAATATTGTTTGAAATGTTATCTGTTAATATATGTCGTAACAATAGTAGTTTTTTGAGCCACTTAACATTCAGTAGATGGAAAGATTGTTCCTGTCAGACACAGGCCGAAGGAATTTTCCGAATATCTATTTTTCTTGACGAGGGCTAACTTACGAGTAGAAAAAATGCTTCTCATGGCTGACGTCTTTATTTATACTCTCGTTAATAGAGAGCAGAAGACTCCGTTTCAAGAGAATGAGAGTCTCTTAAAGACAGAAGTACTTTCTTTGAATTTATTTTCAGTTTTAGTGATGTTCTTACCACAGTGAAACCGTGATGTGTAGTGTTTTGCTTATCTAATTTTCATGCTGTTGCTGAATTCGTTCTGGTAGGTCTGGAATCTACGTCACGCATTATAGATAATCCACCGATTGCTCATATTTGTGTTGGCCAATAATTATCTCCATGTAAAGGTACAAATAGGTTTTTCCGTAGAAGAAGAAACAAGATAAAGAATTTTGTTCTCTTTACAAGGGAATGGCTTACATTCTTAAATGTTGATTTCGTCATCTTACTCGTATCTCTCTTATCTGTGTTTATTTTTAGCCCAGGGTCAATTACACTTATAATTATACGATAAATGTGCTTAAATACTTTTCTGTGTTCTGTGTTCACGTAATAAACTTAAGGGGCTAATGCACGAAGTTTGTAGACGAAATAATGAAATTTCCCTCTGCCATCCTCACAGTAAACCATTGCATGTGCGTGCGAAACAAAATGTCTAGGTCATGTTGTGTTGTATACTGTGAACAATTCGCTTCATTCGAAGAAGTGTTTACTACATGCGATGTTAAGTATCATAGATACATATATTTTGTATTTAGTTGTAGGCTTACATCACTAGGGGCATAGTTGTGTCGAAAAGAACTGCTTACATTGCAACTTCCCTTTGCTTAACATTTACGCAAACTATCACATCACAGATACTTGTACATATATGTATTTATGTTGTATTTATGATTTTTCTATTTCATGTTGTTGCTTTTTTTTCAGGGGAAAAACCTTTCCGATGTGCCTACTGTAACAAGGCATTCAGCGTTAAAGATTACCTCACCAAACATATTCGCACCCACACGGGGGAGAAGCCATATGCATGCCCATACTGCGACAAACGTTTTACTCAGCGAAGTGCTCTAACCGTTCACACAACCAAACTGCATCCTATATAAAAAGAAAAAATTACCCCAAACTACTTAACGCCCAGAGAAGAAGGGAAAACAAATAACAAAAAACAAAACAAAATCATATTATTCCCTTTCGATTGTGTTTTGAATCGTTCTAACACCAACTGTCTAGCCACGTGGTCATAGGAGAGGACCCCACTTCCCAAACACCAGGTCCTTCATTGTTCACCATAAACCAGTCATGGCAACAGAATGGAATAGCAACGATCATGGTGTGGATAGGTCTATGTATCTATCATTTATTGTGTTTTATTTTTTGTAAGAATTTAAATTATTAATTTGTTTTATTTTTATTATACGACCACTCTGTTTTATTTTATTTTTTTTTAATTTTTACTAAAAGTAAATACATATTTTGAACAAAGTCATAATTTTATAAATATTATTTAGAGAGACATTTTTAATTAAAAAAAAAAACAAATAATAAAAGAAAAGAAAATCATATAAAAACAAAATCTAGCACAATATGTATAACCTTTAAGTTTAAAAAAATATAAAAAAACAATCAAACAAAAGTAAATTAAGGTAAAAACTAATGAGATTTTGTGAAAAAGCAATACTTAAAGAAGAAAAGAGATATATAAATCAATAAAAAAAGGTAAAGTAAATGTAAAGGTAATCTTCAAGAAGATTAAAAAAAAAGAATAATAATAATAAACATCTGATGCGTGTTTTCATTGAAGTTACAATAGTAAGAGATATACGAGTACTCGTATTCATGAGTCTTGAAGTAAGGTCAATTTAAAACAAAGAGTTGATATGTGATTTCAGGTATCAGCACAAAAAAACGTCCCCGTTGTTTGTTTTTTATTTTATTTTCATTTAGTGCAATGTATTAAAATAATTAACTGTCGTAATTGACACTAAACAAAGTTTTAATTCGTCTTTAATTTAAAAATTAAATAATACAATTTTCACTAGGTTTGGAACATTTTACATCTTTTTCTTCTTCTAGTAGCCGTTGGAATATGTAACGCGTATAATTATTGGGTTGTACGTCTCTGACATGGGAGTAATGCATTAGCATTGTGTTTTCATTGACATCGATATAAAAAAAAATTTCATTAACATTGAAAATCTTAATCACCCTTATTCCGCGTGGCGTTTTAAAAGCGTTTCGTTAGTAAAACGCCACACTGCAATTATGTGTGACGTTTTTACACCGTTAAACGCCATTTGTCGTTGAATGGTTTGTGGAACCCATTGTTTGACGACTGAAGGCGTCTGAGCACTTTGACTGTTATTCTGTGAAGCGTTGAACGCCATAAAACGACAGAAAAAACGACGGTATCTGTCGATCATAAAATAGTGAACGCCTGAGTGAGAACATCAACTGAATATGTAAGTTTTCTTAATTTGTTAACTTATTTGTCAATATAAATTAATTTATTTTGTTTTGTAGGGTCAAAATAACAAATCAAAAGCCTTGGTAGAACTAATGGAAGTCAATAAGCCTTAATCTAACGAATTTAAAAGAGGATGTGTAAACGTTGATGTTAAAGCCGAATGGGACAACATAGCCAGAACACTTAACAGCCTAGGACAACCGACAAGAGACGCGAAAGAATAGCAGAAAGTATGTCCTTAATTTATTACTGTCAAATTTTTCTATAACTAAGTGCATATTCGTATTCACAGGTCTGGTCTGATATAAAATTTAAATTAAAAAAGAAAATTTGATATAACAAAAAGGAGTGTAAAGCCACTGGAGGAGGTGAATTCAGACAAAAATATTTGTCAGATTTGGAACAAATGATTTCAAATCTTCTCTGTTATGAGAAAATAATCAATCCGAAGGGAAAAACTGTGGGTTTCGCGGAGAATCGTTCCATTCCACAGCCGTCTACCTCATCGCAAGATATATCAAATACAACATCCGGTCCAAATCAAGATACATTTTTTCCAGATTCTCCCATCGTTCTAAATACGAACGAGAGCACCAATGCTCTCTGAAAACAATCTGAAGCAGAAAAAATAAGCCGTCAGAAAATACTAAAGTTCTCAGATAATCACAGGATGTTAGAATTTCTACAGACGCAGACGCAAGTATAGGAGAATTTGTACAAAGAAGTGAAAGAGTCTCTATACCGCATTGAAAACAATTTAAAAGAAAGTAGCAGGTACGACAGAAAGCGGTTCTATTTGGAAGAAGAAAGACTCAAATTGTACAAGATGCAACTAGAATGTGAAGAAACACAAAGAATCGAAGACAACAAAATCAAAATTATGGACTTGGAAATAAGGAAAAAGCAACTGGATATCGAAGAGCGGACAAGACTTGTTGAGGAATCCAAGGAATACACACGTTAATATGAAATTACTTGTTTTTTTCTGATTACTTTATATTTTTTAATTTATGTTCTATTTTACTTCTATACTAAATAAATAACAGAACTGAATTATGTATGTTTTTATAAAAAAAAAAAAAAAATTACGTTAAGCAATTGATTTCTTATATTTGCAGCTACTTGGTCATCGTTAGTGCTTGGGCTTATATCAATTACATTTGAATTTGAATTGTTTTAAGAATATACACCATTTGCATCTTCTTCTATATACGTTGACAATTTGTGTTGATTTCTCAGGTTGCAAACATTTTAAATCTAAAAATTAGGCACGATATATCGGTTTTGAAGGGAAATTTATCTTGTCACTTACTTTGCGTCCGGCAAATCTAATGGATTAGATTTTTTTCTTATATTTCTTCGTATGCGAATAAGTTCTTGTTTTCGCACATCCTCGTCTTCATCGCTAATCCAAAATAATGCAACACTATTCATATTTATTTATTCAACTTATATTTTTGAAAACTTTGTTTTGATTAATTTGAAATATATCTGTCATGAACGTAAATCAGCTCTTGCAATGACAGTGAATCGTATGTGGAGTGTACACCTACTTACCGACGAGGTCGTTTTGTGGCGTTCAATTTCTGGAATAACTCTTTAAAAACGAAACGCCTTAAAAAACGACAATCGGCGTTTTAGTAAAACGCCACGCGGAATAAGGGTGAATATAAAGGTGGCACAAAATTAATCACCCGATCGGAAGATGGTATAATTCTTGCAAATGGCATCGTACGTCAATCATGTTTGACATTTGTGAACTAGACAGCTGCAGTATAAAAACAGACAAGCAATGGAGCGGTATACTCCGCAAGAGCGTGGATGTGTCTATGTTTTTCACCAATAATCGGTCGGTGGTGTTAGCGCAGCGTGAATTTCGACGTCGATTTCCTAATCGTGTCGCGCCAACTGGGCAAACATTACGGCGCTCAGCTACTCGACTCGAACAGAGTGGAACCACAGGAGACCATGCAGGGTGTAGCCGCCGCCGGACTGGTCGTTCGGCCGAGAATTTTAGTGAAAGACTTACAGTGGTGTTCACCTAAATAGCACACCCTATTTCAAATGTTATTTTTTTTTGCAATACACACTGTAATGATCTGATTCGATTCCAATAAGACTATTATGAACTATGTTATGAACGCCAAAACGTGAAACAGAGACAATCGTACGGTATTTCTTAGTTTTACGCTCGTTAAAGAAGATTGCCATTTCGGAGTGAGTGTTCTTATAAATAGCACTCCTTTGGTATTGTGTAAATATTCTCTGTTTTTGTAGTTTTTTTTTACAATTTCTATGAGGTGGATATATTTTTTTCGATAATAGTATCAAAATAATTCTAATAGCTCATACAATTTATCAAGATTTAAAATTGGAAGATGAAAACACTGCACCGAAGAAAGGAGGGAAGTCATTGCTTCAATGATACATAGCGGGGAAACTATTTCTGCTGTAACCAGAACATTAGACTGTTCCAGAAAGCTTGTCCAGAGTGCCATGAAGGTAATACGACACACCCAGTCTACAGCGAACCCCGTTAGAAAGAATAAGGAAAGGAAAACTTCGATAAAGACTGACAGGATAACTCATAGAATTAGCTGCAGTGACCCATTCTTAACTTCCAGGGAAATAAAAAACATATTGGCTGAACAGCATGGTATCCAAATATCAGCCGTGACTGTGCGACGTCGCGTCATGGAATTCCAGCTCAACGGAAGAATTGCCAGGAAGAAACCTCTAGTATCCCAGAAGAACCGAAAGAGAAGACTTGCTTTTGCACATGCCCACAAGGACAAATCGTTGTCCTTTTGGAAAAATATTTTAAAAAAATATGGAGCGATGAAAACAAGTTTAATCGCCTTGGGTCAGATGGTAAGAAGTACGTGAGGCGACCTGTAAATCAGGGATTCAATGTCAAGAATGGTGGAGGGGGTATAATGGTGTGGGCCGCAATGTCATGGCATGGTGTTGGGCCCATAGTTAAGATTGATGGCATTGTGGATCAGAACAAATATAAAAAGATCTTAGAGGAACATATGGAACCATACGCCGATGAATTTATGCCTCCGTTATGAAATTGTATGCACGATAATGATCCAAAACATTCTTCGCGTCTAGTAAAGAACTGGCTCTTGGATAACAAAATATCCGTACTCGATTGGACAGCCCAAAGTCCCGATTTGAATCCAATCGAGAACCTTTGGAATGATTTGGATTTCATCGTAAAGGACTCAAATCCGAAGAATTTGAATGAACTTTGGCAGACCATAAAGTCAGCGTGGGATATTATCCCTTCGGGAAGATATTAAGCAATTTAAAGTCATAAAAATCTTTAAAGCACGTCTCAACTACATCGTAAGGAAGTCCTCTTTTTTTAGCATTCCTGATAAGTGTAATATATTGGTCTGGAACGTAAAGGGGTCCCGACTTTTTAGCTCTATTTATGTTTTTTATTTTCTATTACGGAAGGGACAGTGTCCCCTTCGTTTTGCGTATGGCCTCTTATCAGATATTTGTGCGTTATGCTTTTTATGTCCAGTTTTGAAACAGTACATTGCAAGAACAAATCTGTTGCGATCTCTTGGGTAGAGATCTTGAAATAAATACTCCGGTTGATAGTGCAATTATTTATTATATTTCCCGAGGGATCTTACTACACAAAACTATAACAGAAAGGAAGTCTTAACAAGAAAAGAAAGTTAACTACGTACGACGTCTCTGGATGACAAGTGTGACAGACTGGATATCGCAGATGTCAGCACTTGATGGGTGATGACAGCGTTGCCAAATCTAGATGTTATTGGCGGATGCAACACCTCCCCTCTTAGATGGAGGAGACGGTGGGCTGAACCGCTTAGGAGCTCGGCGTTTCCTATCTGACCTTCGAACTAGTGGTGTCACATGTGGTCTGTTACGATTTACATCTTTAGGTTCGCTATTGAGAGGTTCTCCTGAGTCAATCGACGTTGTTGATGTTCCAACTGGTAGAGAATCTTCAATTTGCTGTGGTGTTAAACCTAACGATGGGAATGCTTCATCCAAGGCTGGCTGTAACTCAAAATCTTCCATTAAGATGTTAGTAGGCAATTTATTGCCATTGATAGGAGTGTTCAGCAAAGGTGAATTTCTCCTTCTGAGTTGGTTAGTATGGGCACGTACAAGTTTCTGTCTTGTCTGGACCAAAACATTATAGTTGACGTTTCCAATTTTCTCAACTATTGTACCAGGAATCCAATCGCTTTTATTGTATTTAAAAATTAAAACAAAGACCTTGTCTCCAGCGCTAAAGCTTCTCTCTATCGCACCATGATGACGATTGTACTGCTTGTTTTGTTTTTCCTTGATGCGATGTGTATCCGACTTACGAGGAATGCGAAGTAGATCCAACGATGTTCTAAGCTTCCGCCCATAGATAAGTTCAGCTGGCGATTTCCCGCTTGGAGTATTCCTATTTGGTGTTGTTCGGTACATAAATAAGAACTGTTGAAGTGCACTTTGTATCGTTCCCTCCCTTCTAAGCTTTTGAAAAGACCGCTTTAGAGTATCAACAAATCTCTCTGCTTGCCCATTAGACTGAGGATGGAACGGTGCAGTCCTCATGTGGTAAATACCTGCTGATTCGCAAAACTCCTTGAATTGGTGACTGCAAAATTGAGTACCATTATCCGATACTATTGTCTGCGGATAACCTTGCCGTGAAAAAATGTCTCTTAATATGTTTATGGTTGCAGCTGATGTTGTAGTGGAGGTTTGTACTATTTCTGGCCATTTGGAGAAGGCATCAATGATAATCAGGTAGTAGGTATTTTGGATTGGTCCAGCGTAGTTTATATGAAGCCGCTCCCACGGTGCAGATGGTAAAGGCCATGACTGCAAGGATGTCTTGACTGGCGATTTGGATGCTGATTGACAAGCTGAACATTGGTCTACAAACTGTTTTATGTGCATGTCAATTTCGGGCCAGTAAACATAACCTCTAGCGATTGCCTTCATTTTTTCGATGCCTGGATGTCCTCGATAAGCTGATTGAGAATTCTGGATCGAAAACATTCTGGAATAGTCAGCCTGTCTCCAAACATGACACAATAGTTGACCAACGAAAATGCTTCACGTCTATTATAGAATGGAATAATGATGGGGGACAAATCCTTTTTGCCAGGCCATGACGTTCTTATAAAATCGCTTACTTTTTGCAAAATCGGTGATTTTAACGTTGCAGCACGAATCATTTTAAATGTAACTGGTAAATGTTTGAATGAATGCATCAAATCGGGATGTGCGACATCGTTGGTGTCCACTGTAGTATTCGCAATAACGTAGTCTTCATCTGTGGGTTTTGAATGGAACCCTATTAATCGAGATAACATGTCTGCATTGCCGAACTTCGCTGTTGATATATATTCAATTGAAAAATCATACCTTAGCAGAAATAACGCCCAGTGTTGCAACCTGTTTGCAGTGTAAACTGGAACACCCTTCTTCGAACCAAAAATGGTCAGCAGTGGCTTGTGGTCAGTTTGAAGTGCAAAATGACGTCCGAGCAGCATTCTATGGAATTTTTTTATTCTTTTTCCACCTGGCTGTAATTTTTTTCAGCTTTAGTGAGTGTCCGCGAAGCATGCTGAATTGGTTTGATACTACCATCTTCCAGTCGATGAGATATACAAGCACCAATGCCAATACTAGAAGCGTCAGCTGCAACAATGATCGGTAATTTTGGGTTATAGTGAATTAATCCCAAGTCTGATAGCAAAATTTTCTTGAAGTTGTTGAAAACAGCTTGGCAACTTGATGTCCACTTCCATTTGGTGTCTTTCCGCATTAATGCATGTAAGGGCCCACTTTGCTTACTGAGGTTGGGGATGAAACGCCATAATAATTGATTGCTCCCAGAAAAGATCTTAGCTGAGTGATGTTCTGAGGCTCCGGTAAGGATACGATGGCTTTTGTTTTTTCTGGATCTGGTTGAAGTCCATTTGAGGAGATGACATGACCTAAATATCGTAAGCTTGATGTGAAAAATGAGCATTTTTCCAGCTTAATGTGAACCCCGTACTCACGTATTCGCAAAAGTACTGCACGGAGTCTTTTTACGTGCTGCTCCATTGAATCTCCTGATATAAGGACATCATCCAAGTACGCTGATACTCCCTCAAGACCAGAGAGCATTGTATCCATGAGTTGTTGAAATGCCCCGGGTGCTGACTTAACTCCAGGAGGCAGGCGATTAAAACGAAAGAGTCCTCGATGTGTGTTGATTGTCAGCCAGTTTTTGCATTCATCTTCGACTTCAACCTGAAGATAGGCATCGGACAGGTCTATATGGGTAAATACTTTGGCTCCTGCGTGCTTAACAAAAATATCATCAGGCATTGGGAGAGGATGATGTGGTTGAAGAGCATCGTTTAATCCCGTTGAATGATCGGGACATACTCTGATTCCTCCATTAGCTTTGCGGACGGCTACTATTGGTGCTGCCCAATCAGAAAAATCCACAGGTGTTATTATGCCGCAATGCTGTAAGCGTTGAAGTTCTTCATCTATTATTGCCAAGGATGCATAGGGCACGGGACGGTTTCTTCGGAAGATTGGTGTAGTATTGGCTTTAAGATACATTCTCGCCTTGAATTTGGTACAATGCCCTAGAGCAACAGTAAATATATCAGCAACGTCCTTTTTAATACATTCAATATACTCCGCTTTCGGTTTACTTAGTGACGCCTGGACCCCTAAACATATGTTATGTAACGGCTGATTCCACAGTCCAAATTCGTCTATCCAGTCAATACCAAAAAGATTTAGGTGTGGAAGATTCGCCACATGGCATGATAATTTTGTTTGCTTATCCAAAAGCTCTACATCTGCAATGAAAGATCCAAGCATTTTGATTAAATTACCTTGAGCATCTTTTATTGCCACATCGCCTGTGTCGATTGCCAATGCGGGTTGACCAAGCTGTTCCCATATTTTTCTCGAGATAATAGTGACATCGGAAGCGGTATCAAGTTGTAGCCTGACATTCCTATGTTTGATTTTAACACACACAAATTTCCGATTGGCTTGAATTGAGTTCGCTACTATTGAATTTGTTTTAAACCGCTGTTTTCGCTGAAACTTTTTTTTACTTCGAGATGAATACGAAGAAGTTGGATTTTTATTGGTTTCTTTCCTTCAAAAACAAGCGCAGTAACCCTCTTTGTGGCCACGTTGCTGGCATAATGAGCAAGTGTGATCTTTGAATGGACAATATGCGGAAAAATGCATCTCGCTACATCCCCAGCATGGAGATCTAGGCACTGATTTCCCTGAGGTGCTTTGTTCGGCCAAATTAGTCGTACTTCCTGCATTATGCTTTGATTTTTTGTTTTGCTGTTTGCTTCCAAATGAAATGGTGTGTACCTTTGATAGCGATGGTTCCAAAAGTTGGGTATCTTGCTTTAGCTTTGAGATGCGTTGACACTCCAAAAGTAAGTTTTCTAATGTGATTTTCGATTCGTCACCTGTTTCGAGCAACGAAAGCAATCTAGACCGCACATCCGAGTCATTACCCGATTGCAACCCTTTTACGAAAATCAGACACTTGAACTGTTCGTTGGTAAGTTTATTGAACTCGAACTGTTCGCACTTTTTATTGACATTGCTTGCATACGTTGTGAAATCTTCGAGGTTACTTTTAATTGTCTGTAAGCAACTGAAGCGCACGCTAAATCTTGATTGAGACTTCCCAAAAATATTGCTTAGCTTATCAATTGTAGTTCTAAAATCGAGGCTAGCAGGTTTGGAAGGCAAAATAAAATTGGTATACCGAATATACTCTGTAGCTCCCATTTTCCGTAGGAGGAGGCGAACTTTGGCTTTATCGTCTAATGAAGCAGCATCTTCTTCGAATAATGAAGCGTAACGTGAAAACCACTCAGCAAATGTGACGCCATTTTCTTCATCATACTGGAACTCCTGTATGTTTTTACACAGCACTTCGATAGTATATTCCACAGATGACTTTTCCTTATGGGATTCTAGCGCATTTTTAGTTAATTTTTCAATAAGCATTGATTGATTATGCATAAGTGCTTGAAAAAAGGAGATGAAATCTGGTGGCACCGTCGATCCGTGGGGTACGTCGTCATGCTGTCTGGTACTCATCCTTACTTATTTGAGTAATCCTCGTCGCCACTGTTGCGATCTCTTGGGTAGAGATCTTGAAATAAATACTCCGGTTGATAGTGCAATTATTTATTATATTTCCCGAGGGATCTTACTACACAAAACTATAACAGAAAGGAAGTCTTAACAAGAAAAGAAAGTTAACTACGTACGACGTCTCTGGATGACAAGTGTGACAGACTGGATATCGCAGATGTCAGCACTTGATGGGTGATGACAGCGTTGCCAAATCTAGATGTTATTGGCGGATGCAACAAAATCTAAGAAAAGTTTACTGGTATCAGAAATTGTAAGCTTAAACAACCTACTCCTTATTTACCTATTTTTTTGTTGACCACAGCAATTGTCAGAATAGAAAATATATTCGCTGTTTGGAGGAGATTTTGAATCTTCCTCAAGAAACTTGAGAACGCAAGTTCCAATCTCAATCGCTCCTCTGTGTCCCAATCCCTCATGCCAGAAGAAACATTTTGGCGAGTTATTTGTGATGTTTGTTACCTGGAATCAAATAAGTAAAAAGTTTTAATAGTTCAATATACAAATCGATTACACGCCATGAAATTGTAGCAGTTAAGTTTTGATTTGTAAAAAAAATGCTGACGATTCACCTATTGGTACTGGCAATACTGCCTGTAGATCGTATATTGCTACAACAGTCATAGTTTGTGGATCTTTACTTCTTTCAATATCTGTCGATTTTTTCTTTTCGACTTAGTTCCTTTTCTTCGATATAACTATATATAACCTTCTTCCAATTTCAACTTTTCTTCCCCAGTGGCGTTCTTGTACGTTTCACACTGATCGCGTTGGCCCTTTTTGGGCATAAAAAACCCTATGATGAATTCTTGATTAAAAATACAAACATAGGCATCGTAGTTAGCTGCTATTTTCTTTCCCAAAGTATTTTGAGCTTCGTAATTTCGGTGCATCTCCGCAATGGTTAATCCGCCATCTATAAATTCACGACTAGTATTAGCTCTCAAGTAGTGGCTTTCTATTCTTGCAATAGAGTTAACGTGTTCACGAATGGAATTGACAACTTCTGGCTGTAGTTTCGTATGTTTCCCGTGTTTTCCGCGATTGTCTTCAGGAATTACACCAGCACCTGTCAACTTTGCTTGGATGACCGTTCGGAGGCTACGCTCTTTTATTCCTAATGTATTCATAAGAAAAATTTGGCATACTCTTATACTTTTTCCGTCATTCAGAAATGAAAATGAGCAGTTTGGTTTCCTTGGCTTTTCCGGTATAAGGCCTTGTTTAATTCGCCGGAAAGCGAGTTTTAAAGGAGCAATACAATACAAGAACCCAAAAACTCACCTTGCCTTTGCAGTCATCCTAATGACCAATATGTTTCAACGAGTTGTGTTCTCTGATCTTCTGTAAACTTTGAAGAACAAGAGAGCTTACATGTGCAAACTTGCCCCATGACTCTTTGTCCAATCGTCTTACCAGAAACCGATACATATTCTTGTCTAATATTTTTCTTAAGTTTCCTCTGATTTTTTTGCCATAGCTCGGACTTACGAATCCTTTTTTTCCTTTTTTTGTGGCGATGGCTCAATTTTAAACTGCTCACTGTCCCCTCTTTCTTTGCTTAGCGATAGAATAATTTTTGACCGTTCCTTGTCAGACGAAGATGATGACATCAACTATGAGCTTTCATCATTTAAAGGCTTATATTCACTTTCGTCTCCGGAAAAATCTTCATCTGTTGTGCCTTGGACATAGTTCATAGAATTTTTAACTCTTCTTAGTTTTATAGTAGTTAATTGACAATTATCTGAATATGAATGAAAATACATAGAAGCCATTAGTGACATAAAAAATTCAGATTGAAAAATGTACACTCTGAGTTCAGAAGATTTGGTTGATCATCTTGCATAACCTTACTACCAGCAGACAAGATTTCAGTCTCGTCTGATGACATAAACGTGTCTGAAAGATCAGTCGTAGATTTGAAGAAATATAGGGTTCCAAATCACCACTATTTAAGGCACTAGGTGAAATTGAAGTTCAGCAGCATTTTTGTTGCACGGTTCTCCATGCTAAATGTACTCGTACTTTTAATTCTTACACTGCAAAACACACTTTTCCTTATTTAAACTATAATGAAAATATACAATCACTAGATTTATACACAAAAATATTAACGGCTAAAATGACATAAAGGCACTTCCTCAAAAACGACACAAATTCTTTTAAGCAATAAAAGGTAAACGCCTTGAAACAATAACGGCCCAAAGTTCACTTTTGATTTAAAAAAATAAAATAAAAAGAATCTCAGCTATATTGACGTAAAGTCCATTTATGTCATTCTTTCCCTAAGATATACAAAACTGAACTGACCCATTGGAATTTACGACGTTATAGAGTTTTAAGAAGTACACTCTCTTCAAAGGCCCGCACGCAACTGACTAATGTGACATTATTGCTTTGGAAAGCTTTTTCGATAAAGTTTTTGTGGCAAACGAAAACGTGCCCTCTTTTGGAAACTAGACAAGGTACAATTATGCCGTTTTTACACCTAAGAGAACTGGAAATTTAGAAAATGATGGCGTTATTAACTCTATTTCAGAAAAAATTGACTTTGCGTCACTATTCCACCGGATGTGCGACGTATTGTTTTACATTTAAAAGATGGCATTGGAATTAAGAAGCAATAAAAAATGTGTTTTATTAGTTGGTGACGTAAATTATCAAATAACAGGCGCAAAGTCTAATCGTCAAGTTCTTTCAGTACTTTTTTTTAACATTCGCGAAGTTAAATTGACTGTTAGTGAAAGCGCTAATCTCGTCATTCGGGAGTGTATTATATTTTGGGAAAAAGCTAGAATCCCTACCAGAGCTATACCTAACTGTGTTAAAAAATCTTGTGGATCTTCACCATGCTTGGAGGGAGTTGCAAAAAAAATTCTAAAAAATACATGATATTTACAAGGGCCGTGAGGAGGACTTTCAGAACAATTTAGATAATTTATTTGATATAGCATACGCTGATGCTTTGGAACGGATGAAAATTGAAGAAGATAAGATAGATCAAAGAAAAGATCAAATGTGTTTCGGAGGTTTATCGTCATCTATTAGTACGCAAGATTCTATTCAAACGCAAGGACATCACGATCAACTTACCAGCTCTGATGAGGAACCCTTGGCATCCACCTCTCAAATGGTAAGTTAGTTGCAGCTTTAAATAGGGGATTCTGTCTATATACTTCAGGCTGTAGTAAACTAGATCTTAGCTGTGATGATTTTCCGATAAGCAAATCGTCTATTCAACGTATTCGCACACAGAGTCGAAAAGATAGAGCAGAATCTATAAAATCAGATTTTCAGAATAATATGCCTGAAATGGTGACCTTTCACTGGGATGGGAAATTATTACCCGGACTTGACGCGAGAAGTTCTAAAGAAGAACGCCTGCCAATTCTAATTTTATTTGGAGAAAAGGACCAACTTCTGGCTGTACCCAAACTGGAGAGCTCTTCCGGCCAGGATCAAGCTAAAGCTGGGTGGAACGCACTTTATGACTGGAATCTCGATGACAAAGTACAAATAATGTGCTATGGCACAACTGCGTCTAATACAGGGCGATTGAAAGGAGCTTGTGTACTTTTGGAACAAAAACTAGACAGGGAATTACTACTCTTTCCTTGTCGCCATCACGTTTACGAACTGGTTTTAAAATGTGTGTTCGAAACAAAAATCCACCAAGTCACAAGTAGCGCTGATATTCCACTGTTCAGAAAGTTTAGATACAACTGGAAAACTATATTAATCCTGCTGCCATTGAAACATATACCGATATCGTCACACGACATTTTTGTAATACAAGAACTGCAAAATACCATTGGAGGTGACGATTATTGGGAACTGATTGAACTATTTATAGGGTTTTCCAATAAGGACTTGATAACTTTTTTTTAAAATAAAACGCAAACTATTTGAGATATTTCAAAAACTTTATTATTGGCTTGAAGTACAATCAAAACATTTATGAATAGAACTCGACTTCGTTCATATGGCCACCGCGGGCACGTTTGCAGCGGTCGATTCGTTGGACCCAATTTTCAACGACTCGGTCACATATTTCGCCCGAAACGGCCGCTATTTCGCGTTCAATGTTGGCTCTGAGCTCTTCCAACGTTGTCGGCGTGTTGGCATAAACCAATGACTTAACGTAGCCCTACAGAAAATAGTCAACCGGCCTTAAATCGCACGAACGAGGCGGCCAATCGACTGACCCATTTCTTGAGATAACACGCTCACCATACTTACTCTTCAATAAATCGATTGTAGTGTAGCTTGTGGCATCATCTTGTTGAAACCACATGTCGTCCAAGTCCATATCTTCCAATTCGGGCCAAAAATAATCGGTGATCATGGCGCCATAACGCTGACCATTCACAGTAACGTGACGATCGTTATCGTCGACGAAAAAATATGGCCAATATCGCCGCCGGCATGCAAACCGCACCAAACAATAATTTTTTTTATATGAAGTGGTGACTCATGAAGTACATGTGGATTTTCACCCGACCAATAACGCATATTTTGCTTATTGACGAACCCATTGAGCCAAAAATGAGCTTCGTCACTGAAGATGATTTCGCGATGAAATTCATCATTTTGGCACATCTTCTCCAGAACCCTATCGGAGAACGTACGTCGCTTGAAATGGTCCATTGGCTTCAATTCTTGAGTCAGCTTGATCTTCTATGGGTGTAAACCAAGATCCTTACGCAAAATACGCCATAATGTGGTCTGAGCGATGCCGAATTCTTGAGAACGCCGTGGAATTGACTGATTTGGATCGTTTGCTACGGACGCTTTCGACACTTCGACCAACGCGTTGTCTCACTGACACGGCAACATCACACAACGACTTAAATTTTTGCACTAAACTTGTTATTGCCTGTCTACTAGGGCGAGAATTACGACTGAAAATTGGATTTAACGCTCTTAAAGTTGCAGTCACCGACTCTGAATTTCGGTAGAAAATTTTTATAATTTGCAGACGTTGCTCGTTCGTGTACTTTACCATGATGAAAATGTTGAGTTTACTGAATAAATTGACAGTGACAGTTTGATGATTAGTGACAGAGTGCGTTCACAAATTAAATTCAAAGTTGTCAATTCCCTATTGGAAAACCCTTTATTATTTTCTTAGGAGTAGACAGTGAAAAAAAAATTAAAATTAGACGTCCTGGAGCGATGCATCAAGCAAGGTGGGTGGATAGAGCTATTTACTCTTTAAAGATATGTTTGTTGCAATCTCAGTTCAAAATCAGCGCCAAGGATAGGCGAGCACTTCAAGACGTCTGTTTATTCATTGTGGTTTTACCATATATGTAAAACCAAGGTTTGGATGTAGTCCGGCGGTGAAGGCACCAAATCAAGATTTGTGCTTTTTAAAGAGTAAGGAATGTAAAACTGTTGACAAATTGATCTCCAAAGCAGCCCTGAGCAAGTTTAGTCAACATCCTTGGTACATGTCAGAAGAAACTGCCGCTTTATTACTCCTTGTAGAGTTTGTATGATTCCGGGAAGAGATTCATTCCATCTGAAGAAGATATGTCTGATTATTTGTATAGTAAGTAGGAATACAATAAATAGTACTATTTTTTATACTTTTTTCAATAAATTGCTTTATTTATTGTTGCAGGAAAATCATTAAGTGATTGCACACTTTGTGCACTGCACAAATTTATATTCTCAGAGATCCGTTTCTACATGGGATGAAGATGTTGCCTATTCAGAGGCGAAAAGGAAAGTGCTTTCTTTAAGGGCAGTTAATGATACGGCTGAAAGAGCTGTCAATCTTATACAACATTTTCGTGATTTGGTCACTGCAAAGGAAGAGCAAAAGCAATTTTTTCTATGCTGAGTTCAGGAGGATAGATATCTGTATCCAAACTGTAAAAAAGAGACCCTCAAAAGAAAATATCCTGCCTGATCTGTACTTTTATCTTCTTTTAATAAATATTTCATAAAAATTTTAATATTTCAATTGATTTAGCTATATAACAAACGGTTTAAAAACAGCAATTTAAAAAATCTTCAGAGATCTGTCGGCACGTGTTAACGTTGACGTAGGAAGATGAAATTTTGTATTTAAGTAAGTCTGGGTAGTTTAAAAAGAAATAGGAGGTATGCATTTCGATATCTAAAAAAAAAATTTATTCATCCATATAAGGGACCCCCTATGTATGTAGAATGTATATTTAAAAATAAAACGCCCGTTTGAATGGGTATTTACAAAAAAAAACAAATTTAATTCGCGTAATTAACGTGGAAATTAATGCAAACAAAAAGAAAATGTATTCACGGTAAAGGATCGGTGTGTGCACATTGCCGGTTGCCGCTTCACTCTCTCTTCTTCACGTTTTGCACACTCTCGGCCACTGTCGTTGTGCAATTCGCCGCATTCTCGTCCTCGTTGCCACCCACACGGCCATCCTGAGATTCGACTGCCCCAGTCGAACTAACGTCTTCTTCAGCATCTCCTTCTTCCTCGGATTCAGAATCAGTCTGGAACGTGCGCCACCGTTTCATACAGTCAGTGGCCGTCGAAGTCTGGTTGGGTCGTTGTACCTATCGTTGCCACACACCTTAACTATCTCGTAGGGCCCAAGATACTTAGGAAAAAGCTTCTGTCCAGTAGCAAACTGCGTTTTTTTAATTGCGATGAGCTCACCCAGATCGTAAGTGGGAGCTTTCTTTCTTTTCTGATCGTAGGTTTTCTTGTTCTCTTCTTGTACTTCTCGTATCTGCCTTTTCGCTTCCGTTCTCATCTGCTGACGATCCTCCTCGAACGCAACCGTGATCTCATCTTCAATAAGTTGTCTCAAATTGACGTCGTCTTCCATAGCCATTTTAACGCCAAACATTAACTCGAAAGGAGTTCTTCCCGTACTTTGCGACACCGTAGAGTTTATGACACATTGCACCTTGGGAACAAATCTGTACCATTTCAATGGATCCTCAATGGTAAGGCGCGTCAGCACTTGAATGATGGTCTTGTTCATCTTCTCCGCCTGGCCATTGCCTCTAGGAACACCCGTCGTCACGTGATGATGATGCTCGATGTTTCTCTGCAAGCAGTACATCTCGAAATCATTGGACGTGAATGCTGATCCTTTGTCGGATATAATACGGCGAGGGTGACCAAAAACTTGCGATTGCATGTCCAAGCGGTTGATGACTTCACTGGACGTTGTGCTTTTCACGGAATACATCCAGATAAACTTGCAAAATGCATCTACGACCACAAAAATGTGTCGATAATTCTTCGCGGTGGATGGAAGCGGCCCGAGATGATCCAGATGGTACGTGTGCAACAGTTGGTCAACCTTGTCAATTGGATGAAGTAGCGATTCCCTCTTGCCGGCCTCCTTTGCAGCGAGGATACAGGGGATGCAATTACTGATAACATCAGCGATCTTGCGGTCCACCTGTGGGATAAAAAAATTGTCTTTAATTAGTTTTGAAACCTTACCGAGACCAAAATGTCCCTTCTCGTGGACCATGCGGATGACTTGCTTCTGTAGAGATTTTGGAACGTGAGATCCCTCAATGCATTTGTACAGCGCATCACCTCTGATGTGATAATCTTCGTAAGAGTCAGACTTGGAAAGAATCTCTCGAATGACACAACAAAACTCGTCCCTTTCTTGTGCATTCTTAAGTGCTTTTAGAGATCCGTCCTCTATGGCGTAAACACATACTGGATGGTGGTTAAGTGCGTCAACGTGACGCATCGCAGTACCGGATCGGTGATGTATTTCGCAATTGAACTCCTCTAACTGAAGGGCCCAATGCACAACGCGGCTGTTCAAACCTTTCTTGGCCATAGTGTCTTTAAATGCTTTGCAATCGGTGAAAATCTCGAACCTCAACCCAAGCAAGTAGATGCGTAGTCTTTTAAGAGCCCTGACTATGGCGAGCACTTCGAGATCGTAGCTTGAGTAATTCTTTTCCGTAATCGTAGTTTTGAAGCTGAGGTAGAATACTGGGTGATATAGACCGTCCTCGTGTTTTTGTACCAGCACGGCCCCGTATCCATCCTTGGAGGCGTCGGTGTGCAGCTGAGTGGGCACATGCGGATTGAAAAGCTTCAACACTGGCTCGTGACATAACAGGCTCTTCAACTTAGCGTAAGCTTCTTCTTGACATGGTCCCCATATGAACTTGGCATCTCGTTTTGTTAGGTCGGATAGTGGCTTTGCGATAGTGGCGTAACTGGGAATGAATTTTCGAAAATAGCCAGTCAACCCGAGAAACTGCATGACCGATTTGATGTTCTTCAACGCAGGAAAATGTTTAATTGCCATTGTCTTTTCCTCAGATGGTTTGATGTCGCCGTCCCTGATAGCGTGTCCAAGAAACTTTACTTGAGTTTGGAGAAAGGCACACTTTTTCCAATTTATCATTAGCCCGTTCTCTTCGGATACCTCTAAAACCTGCCTTAGCCTTACAATCCCTTCCTCTTCGGATCTGGCAGGGATGATTAAGTCGTCGATGTAGGCTAGAACGACTCCTCGGCGCTTGAGATCTTGAAGAACAAAGTTTACATACCTCTGGAACACGGCGAGAGAGTTGCATAGACCAAATGGGACCTTGTTGAACTCGAAATGGCCATCCGGGGTTACAAACGCCGTGTATTTTTTACTGCTCTATTCGATGTCCACGTGCAAGAATCCATTTTTCAGGTCCAGTGTAGAGAAGACCTTGGCATCGTATAATTGCTCGAGCACCTCCTCTATGATCGGCAACGGATAACGATCTTTCCGGACATGTCGGTTTAATTGACGGAAATCGACACAAAGTCGCAGCGAACCATCTTTCTTGCGTGCCAGTACGATGGGACTGGCAAAGTCTGAATCACTCTTACGAATGATCCCATCTCGCATCCACTCGAAGATCTGCTTGTCTACGACTTCCTTCTCAAGGGGGGCCAAGCGTCTTGCCCTTTGGTAAATCGGCTTTTCTTCATCCAGGACGATTTTCATTCGCACACCGGTCTTTTCGGGACACTTTGGAGTGTGCTCTGCTATCATCTTTTCGACTTGGCTACGAAGTTTTGGCTCTTGGATGCTTTTTAACGTTTCTGACAGTTATCAAGGAGTTATCTGACAGGAGATCAAGTTTGTTCGGAATACTGGGTTATCTGCTTCGGCCTTCTTTCTACAAATGATCGGTTGTCCATCTTCAATAACCAGGCACACTTCTGGCAGTAAGTCTTTACCTATTAAAAACTCATAGGCCAACCAATTATCGGGTACAAAATGACAAATTAAATTATAGTACTCGCCTGAGATGTCCATGCTGATTTTCGAAGCGCCCAAAGTTTTAGCCGGCTGGCTGTCAAATGCAATGGTGACAACTCCCGGATACTGGATCTCACCGACGCCCAACTTCTGTCTGAGACTATCTTTGGCTAGCGTTAGATCACTACCCGTATCAATAAGGGCCTGAAACTCTTGATTGTGCACCTTCACCGGAATAGTGATATCCGGAACCATCAATCGATTGACCTTTACACTCGATGTCGGCTTGTTCTCCGAGCAATTCCTGGCGATGTGCCCGAACTGGTTGCATTTGAAACAACGACTACCTTTCTCCTTGTTAGGGCAATTGTGGGAAATATGAGAAAGAGCACCACAATTCCGGCACCGAGACTGCTGGCCTGCGTCTTCTTTTCTGGGGACATTCTTCGGAGCTGGCCTTAACGAAATGGCGTTCTTGGGGCGTGATTGATCAGCTTTCATGCGCTCGTAGGATTTAAGTTCCGCCTTCAGCTCCTCCAACGACTTCGCATGATAAAGAATACTCTTGCTCAAATCATCATCCGGGATACCCGATATAATGTACGACAAGAGATGCACCTCCTCTATGGTCCCACCCGCCGCTATCTTCTTCATCTTATAAAAGTATTCGAGAAATGATTCACCTTCGCCTTTTGTTGTTTTTTCGAGTATTTTGTGGACGTTCTCGTGTTCCTGCTTGCCGAACTCCTTCACCAAAAACGCATTCAACGAACTCCAACTATTGATCGCCTTTTCGGACTCTAGCTTGGCCGCACCGAATAACAATCGTCTGGAGTACAAAAATTTCTGGATATCTCCCCATCCGCAAACCGTGGACACACTCTCAAAATCGGAGATCCAAGATTCAACACTTTTCCCATCTACCTCACTAAATTTTTCTAATGCTTCTTCGACGTCCTTAAATTGGAAAGCATTGTGAACGTTTCCAATTTCGACTTTATGAGATGTCATCTTCACGTTGTTATTAGCCGCTTCTTTGCCACTTTTCTTTCGAAAATTTACTTTACTATCAGAAACTTTGCTTTCTCCTTCTCCTTTGCCTCTCGGTGTGCCCGTTTCACTTTCTGACTCCACCTCACTTTGTTCTCCACTTTGTTCTTTACTTTGTTCTTCACTTTGTTCTTCTTCTTCTCTACCTTTCCGTTTCCACAAATTTCGAACACGCGCGACTAACTCCGTTTTTTTATTGTAACGGACCGATAAGCCGTTTTGTCTCAGAATTTCTTGTAATTCTTTTACCGTACGGTTTTCTAAATCACGTCCGATCGGCATGTAGGAAAAAGACGCAATCCGAAAAAATACCGTATGCCTTCGTCAGCCGACAATTAACGGACCGTCCGATCTCGTTCTCCTTATCTTTTATTTTGTCTTTACCGCAGGATGAGGGAATAATTATCCCACTTCTGACACCATGTAGAATGTTTATTTAAAAATAAAACGCCCGTTTGAATGGGTATTTACAAAAAAAAAAAAACAAATTTAATCCGCGTAATTAACGTGGAAATTAATGCAAACAAAAAGAAAATGTATTCACGGTAAAGGATCGGTGTGTGCACATTGCCGGTTGCCGCTTCACTCTCTCTTCTTCACGTTTTGCACACTCTCGGCCACTGTCGTTGTGCAATTCGCCGCATTCTCGTCCGCGTTGCCACCCACATGTATACCCATGAATTTGATTTATAATAAAAACGAACATTTTCGAAAAGATAAAAAAAAACATCACTTCGCTATATTTTATACACGTAAAAAGTCGTTGTGTATATGATCGTATACGCAAGAACCTATCCGACAAGTTTTGGAGGAACCGATGAAGGTTAAATAAATGAAATCGAGCAGAGAAATTTTTTTACATGTCAAGTTTTGTTTTATTGTTCCACATTACGGTTGATTTTTCTTACTTTTATTTAACAACATTTTTATTTTCACTATAGTTTGTTTTGGTTTTTTGTTTGTTTATGTATATACTATTTTTTTACATACGATTATCACACTTTTAAAAATTTTGCTTTTTTTCTATTTCTTCTTTTTTTTTTAAACTGTGACATTTGCTTTATATAATATAATAATAATATTAATAATGTATAATATTTATATAATATGTATATTATATATATATATGTATTTGTTTTTGTAAAATATTTAAAAATATTTTACAAATGTTAATTTGTTATTATTACTGGATGTGTGCGTAAATGCATCAACTTCAATCGCCCAATTTACTACTTCTCTCCATTATTCATTTTCGAAAAACCAAACAAACAAAACAAAATATTCGAAATTCACAATCTTCCACTTAAATATTGGTAATTTGTTGAACATATTTGCATTCCTTATAAATTGAAAACAAATTGGAATAATTATCAATTTTTATTTTTAAGCTTGCGCAAAAGTTCTTTCCTCTAATTATCATATTTTAACGATGCGGGCTTGCTGATTTTGATTATTCTACCGAACGGATTCAAGTGCTGGTGTACTATCTAAGGACTGTGGTTCAAAAAAATATATGCATTGTATATAAATTACTGATACTACAATATTTGCTAAGGTGATTACTATTAAGATTAACTTGCTGACCACTTCGGAACAACGTCCTGATAAGTATCATTTAAAAACCTGCACTGATCATCACTCGGAATCCTACGTATGCTTCGATAAAAACAAAAAAAACACTTCCTAACTAGTAACTAACTGGTAATGCTGGTGCTGTATTTTTCTGATTAAGGCTTTTTTTTAAATAATGCAATATACTTTCATTTTTAGGTGTTTTATTATTATTACTCAAATATTCAAATATTTTTTGCTGTTGCTGTTTTTATTTTATTTTGTAGTATACTCGTGCGTTGTTGTTTTAAAATAAAAACTTCTTCTAGCTTTGATTAATTTGTTTTGTAGTTTTCTTTGATGTTTATTATTTTTACCTGGTTCTGTATTGTGTTTTCGAGTTAGGTTTCATTAAAATGTCTCAGATACAAAGTTTTATTTTTTTATTTTAAAACATAAAGCAAAGGTGGGCTTTTTATGTATTCGGTGTAGAAAGTTGGAGAGTTTTTATTCTTGATTTCCTCCCATATCGTTCCATTGCATTTCTTCTTTTTTAAATAATGACAAAATTTAAGAAGAGCCACTTTATGAGAAACACTTGTTTAAGCGAAAAAGTTTATAATAAATAAAACTGTCAATAAACGACAACTGATTCAATCCAACTATTTGTTCTTTTGCCTAGGCGTTGATTCCTTATACTCTATACAATAGTAGCCCAAACAGCAAAATTTTTCAAAATGTCCTTAAGCCTTAATGGCACTCCGAATCAATTGCGAGCATCTAATATCTGCTCATAAAGGAAAATGACTGTAGCACCGAAAATAGTCTATATAAGTCCCATGACATAACCTATCAGCAATGTCCTAACCATGACGTCAAGATCATCGGCTTTTGTAAATGAAAGAATAAAAATGAAGAGCATTTACTACCTTGATCAAAAAGTTCAACCACCGTGTAGCGCTCCCATTGTTCCGATTTGAGTTCTTTTATTTTGTGAAGTTGGTAAATCTGTTGTTGACATTCCCTCTAAATCTTAGTGTCATAGCTTGGCATTTGCAAAAGTTACGTAGCCAAAAGTACATCTATCTCTGTGTGTGTTGGCGATTTTTTACAATTTTAGAAATGGATTTGCAACAACGAACTTGTATTACATTTTGCGTAAAAAATGGATTTAATGGTGCACGAACGTTGGAAAAGTGTTTCTGCAACGATTCTCTAAAGAAAACGGTCATTTACCAGTGGCACGAGCGGTTCAAAAGTGGTCGTGAGTCAATCGAAGACGATGAAAGCAGTGGCAGACCATCAACATTGAAAACCGACGAAAACATTGTTGGAGTAAAAGAAATGTTGGTCAATAACCGCAAATTAACCATCAGAGAGATAGCGGAGGGCTTTAACATTGCCTATGTATAAAACATTTTGGTTAATGATTTGGGTTTCCGTCGTGTAGCAGCAAAGTTGGTGCCAAAAGACCTCAATTTCATGCAAAAAAAGAGACCGTGTTGACGTCGCAAAAGAGATGATTTGCGAGGCTGAATCCGATACCGCATTCATCAAAAAGATCATTACTGGAGACGAGACGTGGGTTTATGGGGTTACATACCTTCTCAACTTTAAAAAAATAATTTTTTTTTTTTCGTTAATATTATTCTTTATACTTTTAAGAATATTTTGCATTTTGAATTTTTGAAAAATTCGCATCCGTTCGAAAGATATTCTAATAAATGTGAGCGCTCCCGAGCGGTCGAGCGCTAGACAAGTATACGCAGTCGTTAGACGGAAGCCCCATGTATTCTCAGCCCTCTTGACCCTTAGCAGCTGTCTAACGACCCAATTCAGGTAGAAAAATATTTTGTCGTTCATTGCACTGTGGTTTCTTAGAGAGTACAGTATTGAAATTGTGATCCTCGTGATATTTTAATACGGCAAAATGTTGAAACGGCGAAGTAGTTTTTTTTCCACGCGCAAAACTTTAACCGTGTTTTTCTCGAAACACGTTTTTCCAACCTTGTCGCTGTGATATCTCGAACAGTTTTTAATATTTTTTGATGCTTCCTTTTTTTAAATGTTCAAAAAACAATTCTCTATAGTCTTTCGAGCCATTTTTTGATTTTCCGTTAAATAATATTTTTTTCTAACGATAGAAGGGCAAAATTTTGGCGCAAAAACTCATGTTTTTGTAAAACCGCCATAATTTCTGTACAAAAAAAAAAAAAAATGCCTCGACAGACTATAACGACAGTATTACTTTACAAGATGCATTTGGTTTTTTTTAGATCCATTGAGTTCCGGTGAAGATATCACAGCGACAGTGAGACGCCGTTTCTTGGAGACCTAATTATTAAATTAAAAAAAAGGCACTATTGATAAAAAAAAAAATCCATGGACTGTATTTTAAAGTTTAAGAATAAATAAACTATATGCACTTTACTTTTTTTATTTATCTTTATGGGAACCTTATTAAAAAAATTCCTGAAATTTCACTATTTTTCCGCGATGAGGAGGTATGTAACCCCTTATGAGTATGACACGCAATTCAGGCATAAGGCAAGTGAATGGCGTTCACCAAATGAGCCGAGACCAAAAAAAACACGTAGTTTTCAGTCAAAAACGGTGTAGTGCATCATGAATTTTTGCCAGAAGGCCAGACAGTAAACAAAGAGTATTATTTGGGCGTTATGAGACGTTTGCGAGAACCAATTCGCCGTAAGAGACCAGAATTGTGGGTAGAAAACTCGCGGATTTTGCACCATGATAACGCACCGTCGCACAGTGCCATCATTATTCGTAATTTTTTGACAAAAAATGGAACAAATACCATCCAACAGCCACCGAATTCACCTGATTTGGCTCCCTGTGACTTCTTTCTGTTCAATCGAGTTAAAAAACCACTACGGGGAACGCGTTTCAGCAGCCGAGCGGAAGTAATGGAAAAATCGCAGGAAACACTGATGGACATACCGAAAACCGAATATAAAAAATGTTTCGAGGATTGGATCAAGCGCTGGCATAAGTGTGTTTCAGTCGATGGGGATTACTTTGAAGGGGACAATAGAGTTTTAGATAAATAAACTTGTATTTTTAATTTTCTGAATAAATTCCGGGACCTTTTTGATCAAGGTTGTATATCAGCGTAGGTATGAAAGGAGACTCTTAAAATACCATTCGACAAACTATTAACTTAATGGACAAGAATATGATCGAAGCAGAGCACGTTTTCAGCATTTTTGATGTACGAAGCTGTCGATAACTATGAGACTAAGAAATATCCCTGAATTGTGAAAGTACTGAAAGAAATTCAAACTAAATAAAACTTTCAAAAGCGAACAAGGAAACATAGAAGTAGACTCAGTCGGTAGAGTAAGTACATTTCCTCAGTTTATTCAGTATCTTAAACGGCGATAACTACCAACATTCCACTACCAGGCAGAATGAACCATTCAAGGTGACGAACCACCATTCCTCCCACCTACTCTTATTGAAGAAGAATATCCAGCCTTAAGTCAAGCTTGCCGGATGCAATGGTTTGGGTATCGATTCGTTCGAACGAGCGGAAGACGAATAAATTTCCGATGAATAAAATGTCAGCAACCCAACAGAGTGTTGTACGATTATAGCAAACATTAACTAGCGCTAATGTAGAAATGCTCAGGGATATAGTTATGACTTATTATAGTAGCCAGCCGGCACTGAATTGCTAATCTTGCTAACCACAAATGTCGAGCAGAAACAAAATATCAACACTAAAATACTCGGTCAATTCATGCAATTGAGCTGGTGTCAGTCAACTGGAGCTCTTAGATCCCCGAAGTGGGTTTTTGATTATACGGCAACTTTCAAGTGTCTGACACGAGTTAGGATTATGCCTAGTGCTTAATACCTGACCACGAAAAGCTGCACTTTTGTAAAGAAACCAAGATTCTCGGAGCCTTGCTGGTCACATAATGATTAAACCAAACTGATAATGTTTGTATATACTGTATACTGCTCCAGTATTAGAGGTATTTCCTAACATTGAAAGCGGCTAATGTAGATTCGGCCCATTACCTAGTTGCAGCCAAGATATGTATGTCCACGGATATTTTAAATGCCACAACAATGGAATAATAGGTCCGCTCCAGGACTCCAAATTTTTACAAATTTGTACAAAAACCTGTTCCAGCGAAAAAAAATCGTAAAAGAGAACGCATTTGAGAGAATAATTCATTTCCCCACCCTGTCAATTCTGGAATTGTAAAAAACGTCAAATCAATTAAATTTTAAAAGAACTGTCAAATTCATAAAAGTTTGAACTTGCGACAATTTTATGCAAATTAACTCAAAAGATGACTTGGACATGGAAAAAGAGAAAAAAAAAGCTTCCTATTAACGCGAATTGTTCGCCTAATACAATAGAATTCATTAAACGCACATTACATCAATAAAATAGCAATAATAACCAATCTACAAATCTTCCTCCTGTTTACAATTTTACAATAATTTGTTACTTTTGACGTCTCAAACACATTTAACAAAAACGTGTTCCCTCTAGATTTGGATTCTCTTTTACAAATTGTTGCAAAAATCTCGCGGGAACAGACCTAATATTCGTGTTTATCATCGTATCTATGGTATCTGTTCCGATGACCTAATCGGACAAACCTCTGAACACAAATTGTCTTGTGCGATGTATGACTGCAAAGTGTCAAAATAACAGCAACGCGTCTCAAATTCACGCGATGCATTCCGATGCATGACATGATTATCTTTCCGATTGTCTCCGACGTCAAAACAAATGTGACAAAGGTTCCCCAAGCATGGGTACTCAAGAGAATCTTTACGAAAAACGAAATTTTTTTTTGAAGATGTAAGTAAAAATTATGGAAGAATCATCTACGAGTACTTTCACAAAATGAAATAATTTGGCCTACGCTGCATCTGAAAGTTCGAAAGTATTTGATACATTTTTCAAAAATCTTATTTTTTCTTTGCTTAATGTTCTCTGTTCATATCTTTCTGCTTCCAAAAATATCGCTACGGCATCCATGATTCTTTAACTATTTTGGAAATGCTTTCACAAATCGAATGTTGAACACATGCGTCGGTAAGCGTCTATCGCCGTTTTCGAAAACGTCATTTGATCGTCATTTGCAATACTTAAGGGATGCGAACATCAAACTGCAAACGTCATTTGGTATCGTTGATCTGTGTCATCTGCATGATTTTTTTTCTTGCAAGAGCATTTGACGTTTTCGAACAGGGCAATCATCCTTGAATGCATGTTATTACGCAGTGCAATTGCAAATGACGTTTATGAACAACTTTCCTGCAAACACTGCATTATCAGTTTGATTTCTAATGTCGTTTTCGAACAAATGACTTTTGCAGTTTGCGTTTAAGAACATTTTGCAAAAGCAATTTGATGCAGATGAAGTTTTCGAAAATGGCCTATATTTTGTTTACGATTCAGATACCATGAAGCAAATAAGTCATCCGATCGGTTACGATGATAGACCAGATTATGACGCCATTTAACGTTAAATGACTGTGTTTGCAGTAAATCGCAGACTATCCACCGTCAACCTCTTGACGAGTCTTACACAATCTGCATCAAGTCGTGAATCATCGTGGTATCGATGCCAAGATCCCAAGAAGCCATCAGAGACTGCGACCTTGATATGCTGGGTTTCACTCAATCACTGGTTTGACGAAGAGCATAGGCAAGCACATTTGGCAAAATAACTAATACGAATATGTTAAGCGGAGTTGCACAGAAGAACGAGGACGGTTCGTGCACTATTCAATGGAAATGAAGAGAGAATATCGAGTTTCCCGGGCAAAGAAATAGTGCACAGTTTGTCGAGGAACAATGTTCGGAAATTTTACAAAAATCCATAAAACACGTGTGAAGGCAACTGAACCTATAGAAATGAGCAAGGAAATTTAGAATCACATTTGTGCTAAGGATATGAGAAAACCACATCTGCAAACTTTTAAACGGCGGAGGCGACCCGAATCCCGGTATCAGGATTTTTACCTGGCCGATGAAGCCAAGATTTCTGTTCACAACGAGCCTAGCGGACTGGACGACCTACCTGTTTTTTTTCTATAATAACGCGCGCTCAAGGGGTTAAAGTATCCTTAAATGACTGAACACAGCGCGGGTGAAAGAAAATTAGGGAGGAAAGAAAGATAGGTATAGGTGTAAGTTGGTTTTAAATGTCTGAATGTTACAATGACTAGGAAATAGAGAGCTCGGCAAGGCATTCCAAAAGCGAGTTGTAAGGAACGAATCACGATATCTCAGAGTACGTCGGAAAGTAGACTTGAGGTTATACTGATGAGCATTCGTAGCGTGACGGGTGTTACGGTTGAAAGTTTGAAGAGGGGTGGAATACTACTGGCGATTTCTATGGAGCACTGGTGGTGGAAGTAGCGATAGAATACAATGAAGAATACCCTATAAACCGCGCCAGTTATAACGGCATCAGGCTTTTTTTCATCGGGTACAAGACCTTGTTTGTGGTATTGTGTGAAAGTCTTTCCACTTTAAGGCCGAGTTAGTTCCTAATTCAAAAAATGGTACACGCTGGAGAAAATCCAAGAGATCTAGGTCAGTTCTTACCACCTATTTATTAATTTAATGGCCACCATTTATAAAGACAAGCTAAATCGAACCCAATTTGCCAGATCTAATTGAAACATTTAATGTCTAGAAAAAGTTAAGAGGATATGATCATTGACAGAACTCAGTGAACTGCTACTGGTACATTTGTAAATATTGTAATAAAAGAAGCAAACTTTTTTTTAATTGCGAATGAGGGCTAAACCTAGTAAAGAAAATTTCAACGAATAGGATGGGATATCATATTAACTCTGGTAACTACACCTCTCTTACCGTTTTGATCTCAGGATACTTAGAGTAATAGTTGGTCCCTCTGTGTTGACGGGAGGAGAATATATAACAACTGACTCTATGAGCTATACAGCGATGTTGACCTGATGCACATGTAGAGCCAATACCAACGATTACAAATCAACCAGTGAAGACGTAGTAGATGAGGACTTTGCTTTAGGTAGTGCGGATAAGTGGAAAGAGACCTCAATTAACTAAGCAGTTGACCAAATTACACACTAACTGAAAAGGCTTATTAGTTGAGACCCAAGCTTACCCCGGAAAGCAGCGCCATCTAATTAAGTAAGTATTGTGTGTTTGATCCTTGAGAAAGGGGACGCCCGTGGATCTTATGTTTTTGTGAACAAGCTGATTAGATCCTATCAATGTGGCCTAAATCGATCACGCTACGACAGATCTTAGAAAGTCTATAGAGTCTTAATCTCTGCACTTATCGCAGCGTTTACTTCAACGAATTTTGAATACCTGTCTTGAGCTGTGGTATTCCTGTAAAGTAACGATGGCCGAAGCACATTTCTGTAATTTTATTATTTACTTTGAGAAAACTCTGTATCGCTTGCATATATATAAGCCCTAGAGACACTATCCGTATTAATCGAGTTTTGTGTAGTGTATTTGCGAGTTTAGAGACAGAGCTACAAAGATGGACACAATAAGTGATCTTAAACGGATGAACTCTTATCTCTGTCTCTTGCCTCCTTACCTTCGTACGTCTGCATATGCTTATAGGGAATCCTTTTTCCTGGAAGTCCTAAATTGACAAGTGATTATTGAAGATATTGTAGTGAACTCACTCTCATGTGTTAAAGTGACCCTTTATAAAGAACTTAAATGTGACTTAGTCTGGGCTAATAGCTAAAAACCACCTCAAAGAATGCTGCCTTTTTTACAGTCAATCATTTGTATGCCCCAGAAGAATATTTCAGGGGAAGCTTAGACTGCACGCAATATGTTGCTCCACAGGTTGCTGTTACACTGGTACAATTGATGACAACGTTAAAGAGCTGAAGTCGGGCGCATTAAACGATGTTTTCGGTTGAAAAAAATGTTCTTAACTCTAGTGTTTTGGGGACAAGTGTTGCTTCTTTCTGTTGCTCTCCTCAAATTGTCGTTGGTGAAATTTTTTATTTAATGAATTAACAAGAAATATATATTTTTAGTTTCAATGTTTAACTAAACTTATAGCTACGGTGTTACATTTTTCTTCTTCTATAAATTTTTTTACATACATTATTTTAGTTTTTTCAATTATTATACTGTTTATTGAGTTTTTGTTTTGTTTCAATATACAATTACATATACATTCTTACTAGTTTCTGTCTTTGTATTGTTTTGTTCTGGTTTATCTGAAGTTGCTTAGCAATCAATAAGTATTATAGTTTTAATATAATAATACAATATTTTGTGTTCATCATTATACTCCTTGAATAGCGTTGATTATGATAAATTTAATGTGTAAGTAGTTAATGTTAATGTTAGTACACATGTTAGTATATAAATTAAAATATGTTTTTACTCCTATAAGTAATAGTAGTTTAAAAGTATTTTTTTGATGGTTTTTTGTGGTTTCGACATTTTACAAAATCAAAAGGAAATTTTGTTGAGAGCTAATTCTAAAGGGTTTTTGAAAAGGTTAAAAGCAATATTAGGAAGGAATTGCCAAGCCGTTGTTGGCTCATTATTTATTATGCGAGACCATGGAGTGTGATAGCATCGAATGGGATATGCCAGAGACTTCAGCATATGTATCTGTGGGTCCTTCGGCACTACACACAGAGTCCTCTGGAGTACGGGATGCTTCTGCTTCGGTAATTTCCACATCCTGGTGGTGTTTGTTGCGATGTTTTGCACTGAGCGCCTAGAAAGAAAGGAATTTCACAAGGTATTAGAATTGTAGTATGGTAAATGGGATCAACACTGCCATACGGTGATTGTGCGAACAAAAGTGCCATACTGACGTAAGCGTTAAAGCGTTTAAATATAAATTTGATTATCAAAGTGAGCTCTAGCTGTAGCTATTGAAATATTTTCTGCAATTCTAAAAGCATGCAAAGTTAAAATAAAAATAATACAGGGTGCAAGTGATTATACTGCAATGCGACTAAGTTTTATCGGTAATCGATTTTCTAATTAAATTCAAATCTATACAGAGGCTATCTACAATAGAAAATTAACGAAAAACGAATGGATTGGCTGAAATTGTTTTAAGTGCGACAAACCTCTTCAGTCCGGTTGAATTCTGAAGGCAATCAGGGGATAACACCCAGTTTCTTGTGGAAGACGAAGATTTTGTGTTCTGCGACCGACAAACATGGTCACTAAGTTTTCTTGTTTGGAGTCAGCAGTGTTAATAGAGATTTCAAGTTAATTCTGATCCTACTTCGTAGAAGCGTGCGTACGTTACCGACCACCAGTTGTGAAATTTTCCCCATCTGCTCTAATTGGCTTTCTGTAATTCACACTGCACACGTACCTTTTATAGGCCCCAATAATAATCGAATCCGATGATACACTTAATAGTGGTCGCGTCAGTTACACATTATTGTCGACGGGGTAGTGCTTCCCAATTTGTGGTTAAAAGTGACTAATTGGCCAAAAAGGCATATTTAGTTGGTGAGCTTGGTGGACAATTCGACTTTTAACGAGTTTGATCCGCTGTCTGACTTCATTCAAAGAATTGTATCCCTGTATTCTCATACTGAAATCGTTATTTCGGCCAATTCTGGGTGGCTTCGACATTCTGGACAGACAACACCCGAAGGACGGCGTGTTGAGATCTTGGCTGCGGAAAACAACTTAACGCAGCTTGTAAATGAGCCTACGCGAGTACCAGACGTTGATAGTCATACCGCCAACATCCTGGACTTGTTTTTAACTTCTCACCCTGATAAGTACACCGTTGATGTGCTCTCCCCTCTAGGCTTATCGGACCATTGTGTCATATCAGCTAATTTCTCGTACACCGACCACACAGTTAGAGAAAAAATTCCTAAAAGAACCGTATGGCAATACGAGAAAGCCAACTGGAGCGGTCTTAACATCTTATTTAGGAATTTTAACTGGTCTTTATGGTGGTATGCTTCCTCGATAACGACGTGGATGCCGCTGCTGATATGATTACAGACACCATTTTCTTTGGAATGAGATACTTTATCCCTCATCGGATGAAGAGTATCGAACCAAAAGAAAAGGCATGGTACGACTCAAGCTGTAAAGAGGCTATCAGGATTAGAGAAATGTTTTTTCGGTCTTTCAAGACCAACCCGACCAAGGAAAGCCGAAAAAAGTTTAAACGAGCCATGAATGACTGGAACGTTTTCCTTAAGCGTGTGCAATTTCATTACGACCGAAAGTTGAGGCAAAAAATACTAAAATGTCCCAAAGTTAGTAAAAGCTTTGGTTGTTTGTCAAAGACATCAGAAATTCTACCTCATCCACCATCCCAACGCTCATTCACAATGACATTCCAGCTGTCAGCTCTTTAGACAAGGCCAATCTCTTGCTGCACACTTTGCGGCCAGTTCAACACTCCCAGATTGTGCTTTGTCTCCGCCTACACTTGAGTGCGTCGAATTTTCAATGGGACGAATCCACTTTCGCACTCGTGTAGTAGCAAGAGTACTTAAAGATCTTAACATACATTAATCCGCTGGTCCAGATGGTATATCTCCCCTTCTTCTGAAGAGGTGTTCTTCCACGCTGGCAAAACCACCATCAATCCTATCTTTAGGACTCTTCCCGAGTAGATGGAAAACAGCATTTGTCCAGCCCGTCCGTAAAAAAAGGCGAATCATCTTCTCTCTCCTCCTACAGACTCATTGCACTGACGTCCCTTCTTTCCAAGGTCATGGAAACGCTGATAAATCATCAGCTCATGAAATATCTCGAAACACGAAAACTTCTCAAAGACCGGCAATATGGTTTTCGTAGCAACGGGCATTTCTCACCGTGGAGAAATGGCAGTGGAACATCAATCTGGCGAAAGCAAGATAGTTGCACTTGATATTTCTAAAGCATTTCACAGAGTTTGGCATCAGGCTCTTTTGTCGAAAATGCGTGCATTTGGGATAGACGACTCTCTTCTTCAATGGATTAGAAACTAACTTTCAGAACGTTCAAATCAAGTTGTTTTGGATGGTTTGAAGTCTGATATTCGCAAAATAAATGCTGTTGTGCCCCAGGGCTCCGTTCTGTCTCCAATACTCTTTTTAATTTTCATCAACGATCTCTTGCCTACCACTTCTAATCCAATATCTTCCTTTGCTGATGACAGTACTCTATGCTTTTTATTCCTGGACTCACGGCCCTGCTCTTCGGCTGTAGAACGGTAACGGCAGCATATGTTAAGCTCATTAAATTCTGATATTAACCTCACAACCGATTGGGGAACTATCAACTATCAAGTGGAATTTAATGCTTCTGCTGTAGTTAAAGCGAAATTTAAACACCCAGCCATTATCCATGAATGGCACTTGCATCGTCGAAACCGCAAAACTTTCCATTCTCGGTATGTGTGTCAACGACAACTAGCGTTGTAATGACCACATATTCGATGTCACCGAATATGCTGCGAAATGTCTAGGTTTCCTCAAGCAATGTAGGAAATACTTTTTCCCTTCTGATCTGGCTTCAATAAGGCAATCCGCCCGAAATTGGAGTACAATGCCCACATCTGGTCGGGTGCTTCCAAAACATCTCTGCACCTGCTAGATAGCATTCAAACCCGTGCGATAAAACTCATAGGTGATACTAATATCACTCAAACAATGGACACCCTCGAACATAGACGTAATGTCGTGTGTCTCAGTCTGTTTTATCACTACTTGCACCACGAGTGCTCCATAGGAATCTCCAGTAGCATTCCACACCTCTTAAAACTCTCAACCGTAACACCCGTCTCGCTATGAATGCTCTTCAGTACACCTTCAAGCCTACTATCGGATGCACTCTAAAATATCGTGAATCGTTCCTAAGCCATACAACTCGCTTATGGAATGCCCTGCCTAGCTCATTATAACCTTCGAACATTTAAAACCAGTGTTCACCGGTACCTCTCTTTTCATCCTCCCTGATTTTCCTTCGAACGCGCTGTTTTTAAGGGTACATAAATGCCTTGAGCGCGCGCAGATTATAAAAAAAAATGAAAAAATGTCATCGTCATGATAATCGCGCATACGACATGTCCTCTGTCAGTTTTTTGGACAAGGCTAATCGCTTGTTGTGCACTCCGGAGCCATTTCAACGCTTCCATATTGCTCCATATTTCCGCCGAAACTTCACAGTGTATACTGTCTTTGCACTCGTGTCCCTCAAATATATTCCATTGCTTACGACAGTATTATACATTTATAAGGTAGACGCGGGGTAGTAGGGAGAGAAATAGTCGACTTCAAGGAAACCCATTCCTGCTTGAACTGATCAATTAAACGCGAAAATAACACCGTTAGGCAACGAATCTATAGAAAATCGGTCCTCTCGGAAAAGCAAACTCTTAGAGTCAGATCCGGAGGATACAAACCTGGGATTGCTCATGGTCTTATGAGTAGAATCAAAAAGTATCTTGTGTTGGGGATAAGCCTAGATCACAACGAAGAGCATCCTTTTTATTTGCAATATATTGGCTGGTCGAATTTCTGACATAGGCATACGATAGTGTTTCGAAGACACCGTCTCGTTAGTATCATTTGGAGCACCTTGGTGAAATATCACGATTTAAGATTTAAACAGGGAAAATCTGCTTGTCAACATACAATAGATGAAACCATCGAAGAAGCCTAGGATAACGATTGGCGTTTCACTTTTCTGGGTGTTTTGGAGAGCCACTACCACATATGTATGTATCTGGACTTACTGAGAGACACCCGGTTTCAATCTAAATGACTGGTTATCAGAACGAAGTTTAATTGAGCTTCATTCAAATTAAGTCCCCAGAGTCAGATGACAGGCGAGATCCGCCAATTTGATTCACATTTCTAGGTTATAGACCGAGGTTAATGTCATTTTCAAATATGCACCGGGTCATCAGAAGTTTATGATCGTTCCTTCTGTAGGCAAAAGATTAATCGAAACCATTTCCATTGAGCATAAGTCCAAACATCATCTTGAAATCTAAAGCCTTCCTTGACATTGAAAGTCCCTTCAAGTGGGAGGTTGTTAACTGTTCACTTATAAAGACAGTATTTCCATTGGTATCGCTGGTAAGCACATGAGTATTTTATATAACGACTGCTAAGAGAAGCTTTAAATAGTCTATCCAACTGGACCAACAAGTGTAGTTTGAGTGCAACGCAAGTCAAACTAAATTGGTTCTCTTCATTTATTTTGCAGGAGCAATGACCCTGTTCTTTCTCATCTTCTCCAACAAAAACCTTAACTTGGCTAAAATCATAAAATGACTTTACTCTTGGATTTGACTCCGGTCTACTCCACGACATTCTGGTCTACAGGGGTGGCCGTGGTGTAGTGGTACTAGCAATCGCTTCTCACTCTGAGGGGTCTAGGTTCGAATCCTGCCCATGAACTAGTCTTTCAAGTTTTTCAGTTGTGTAATTGGAACTCAGACAGAAAAATTCTGCGTGTGAAGGCATAACACTGACACGTAGATTTGGCTGTTGTAGAGTTTCAAGCACAAATAATTACTGCGAATTATTAACCTTCCACTCTGAGTGAAGAAAAACTCTCTGTCCTCTTCGGACTCCCACCCCCTGGAGAGCAAATACCGAAACCAAACACACCTGAGTTTCAAACCACTACAAAACAATTTTCCTTTCTCCTCCTTTCTACCTTTCCGTCCGCGCCCTGGCAACAGTAAAAGGGTATCTAACCCCTTAGGCGCGCGTAAATTATAAAAAAAAAAAAAAAAAAACATATTAGGTGTGAGTACATTAAGACTTTTTCCTGGCGGTTTGCTTGAAATTGTTCTGAAAAATGTATCAGTACTCTTATTCAACCCCCGTAAGCATATTCAGAGATTCGACATTCCAGGGGATTTTTCCACGCCTATAGAAAAGAGTTTATGTATATAATCCCTATTCATAAGAAAGCACATAAACAGGATATTATCAACTACCGATCCATTGCATCATCAAGATCTTAGAAAGCATCATTTATGATGCAATGTTCTTTAATTGCAAAGATCTCCTTGAACCAACAACCAAACTAACATAGATTTCTTATAGACAGATTAACAACTACCACCCTTATTGACTTTGTGTACACTGTACAGTACACCTTAGAGCAAGGAAAGCAAAAAATGTGATGTCTGTAGCACTACATGCAAAACTAACTCTGGCTTTGTTAAATGATGGTTCAAAGAATTCTCTTATCCTTACGTCACAACATATCTTTATATCACCTTTATTAGGCCATTTCTTGAGTATGATAGCCAAATCAAGGGACCTTACGATGAAAACCATATTCTAGGTATCACACCTGTCTAAAGGCCGGTCCAGACGCTACGTTTTACACAACCTTTTGTCTGCGCAGTCTTAAGATGGGATGAAAACGTTGCAATTTTTAGAGCGTCTACATGGTGCATAGATATCTGTATATATCGCTCAGTTTTGTGTGATATCGTCATGGAGGAGGTACTACTCTGGTCAATTTTGGCAAGCTGTCTTGCAAAAAAAAAGATTGGAAGGTCTGAGATGTACCCGGCGTTCAAAGTGGTCGCGAAAGTGGATTCTAAAAAGGCAACACTTTTCCCATATTAGATTACTGGGTGAATTACGTAATGAACCTAATGATTGGCGGAACTACCTGAGAATGGACATAGACACGTATACTTATTTATTGGAATTAGTGACACCGCATATCATCGAAGAAAATACTTGTATGAGAACAACAGTATCCGCACAGGTCACGGATATCTACGCTCTCTAGCTCAGTTATCACTGCAACTGTACCGTCTACCCGCCGGATTCGAAAGTGCGCACTTTTCCTATCTACACGCAACGTTTTATCTGCAACGTGTTGAACTGCACAGAGAAAAGGTTGTGCAAAACGTAGCGCCTAGACTGGCCTTTACGCTATTTTTACGATTCTCTCTGTGTGGGTTCCCTTGGGCTGACCATTACGTACTGATCCTGGCCGATTTAAACTGAGCGGTCTACTTTTTTTTTTTTCAATTTTTCTACTAAAGGGTCCGCCATCTAACGTGGCCCAAATTATGCCTCTGGACCAAAATCCGCACCAAACAGTGACTCGTTTTGGGTGTATCGGCTTTTCAATGTATGCGTGCGGGTTTTCTGTGCCTCAAATGCGACAATTTTGCTTGTTTACATACCCGCCAAGATCAAAATGAGCTTCATCTGAAAAGATGATTTTTTTGGCAAAATCGGCATCTTCTCCAAGTCGATCGCAGGCCCACTTAGCGAAGTGAAAACGCATTGGATGGTCAGTTGGCTTCTACTCCTGAAACAATTGGACTTTGTATGGCGTCATACCAAGGTTCTTTATGCAAAATTCGTCTCAATGATGTCTCCGAAATGTTCAATTGTTGAGAACGACGGTGAATTGATGTTGATGGCGCTTCACGCACACTTTCTGCCACAGCAGCAATATTCTCGGGTGTACGCACTGTTTTTGGCTTTTCACGCTTTGGTTTATCGATGAGGATGCCAGTTTCTTTCACTTTTTTCACAAGATAACGAACATACGGAGCTGACGGTGCTTCTCTTCTTCCAAAATCCGTACGCAATTTTCGCACACATTCTGCAACATTACCATGATTTTCAAAGTAATCTCGCAATATTTCCCAGCGTTGTTCAAACGTATACACAACCATATTCGTTCAGCGGAAGGATAAAACTAATTATCTGTCAAATCAGACATGAGCTAACTGTTACCATTCACGAAATAAGCACCAGTTGAAAAATAAAACTTTAAATGGCGGACCCTTTATTATTCTACAACATCTCAAGAATGTCTCCTTAAAATTTCAAAGCAAAATCTTTATTCGCTTCGAAATGGCAGCGTATTTTCGGCCGCAGGTGCACGCTCGATTTTAGAGCGCACAGCAGGCGGTTCCGACCGCATGAACATGGGTCGCCTTCTCCTTTTCTTAACACATCTTTGGCCTCAAAAGAAGCCCGTACACTTCGTAAACAAGGAAGAGCAGCTCAAGACGAGTTTTACGAAGAATCAGAAGGCATTTTGTATGCCCCTGGACAAATTGTCGTTTTTTTTTGCTCCGAAAACTTTAAATCGCTTTTTCTCGAAACTGCATTTTTCACAACGGCATGCAACATAACTCAAAAAATAATTGTCCCATCGTTCTAAAATTTCGAGGAGATATTCTTGACACCATTACTCGTAGCTCTACTCTAAACCTTTGCAACATGATTTTCAATGCAAATTAAATAAATTGTTTAAACAAATTGGTAAAAAAGGGACTTTTTTCTAATTTCTATAATTTTTCCAAAATAAATTTTTTTTTGGGTTTCAAACTGCTGCCAAACTTTTATTTAATACATACTAACCCACCCAATTCAAGGGCTCTCCTCTTTTTGGACCCAATAACCACTGAAGGACACGGGTGGCCGTGGTGTAGTGGTTCTAGCAATCGCTTCTCACTCGGAGGGTCCAGGTTCGAGTCCTGCCCATGGCAAGTCAGTTTTTCATTTGTAATTGGAACTCAGACAGAAAAATTCTGCGTGTGAAGGCTAACACTGACACGTAGATTTGGCTGTTGTAGAGTTTCAAGCACAGAAAAAAAATACTGTGAAATATACCTCGAATCACTCTGAGTGAAGCAAAAACTCTCCGTCCTATTCGGACTCCCACCCCTGGAGAGCGAATATCGAAACCAAACACACCTGAGTTCAAACCACTACAAAACAATTTTCCTTTCTTTTCCTTCTACCTTTCCGCCCTCGCCCAGGCAACAGTAAAAGGGTATCTAACCCCTAGGCGCGCGTAAATTATAAAAAAAAAAAAATACGGCTTTGACAAGCCATTGTGTCGTATGATATGTGAAGCTAGCTAACCATAGTTTTGGTTAAATCGTTTTGTTAATGAGCAAAATTCTTGCACTTAGTCAAGGAAAGAGCCGTTGTTATCTAACAGCAGCCATGTTATACGAACAATTTACTGAATGGTGTGTTTATTATGTCGGAGGTGTCATTAGGACGTTCTTCTTCCAAGATGAGTCACGAGTCGATTTATTTTTTTTTTTGATAAATTGGAATTCGAGAGCTTGGAGGTTAACATATGTGATGCTTGCCATACAGCGCGTGTCACAATCGAATTATTGAAGACGAAGTTCGGTGGTCTCCGTAAGCCGCCCCAGCCATGCGATGTGACACCTTAGACGACTTGGAGGTGAACATTCGAAGTGAAATTGGTGAAAAATCGGCCGAATTATGCGAAAGGAATTTCTTCGATTTCATCAAGCCATCAAAATTGTTGGTACTGCCGAGCAACATCTCTCAAATCACGGCTTCCTATCGCCCTACTGAACCAGAGACCCTACGCACTACTATGTACGATGTCTCTGTCGTAGTTGAGTCGCCTGTCCGTAGTTGTTCGAGCGATCTGCTGCTTTTTTTTTTATCAAAATAGAGGAACGCCTCTGGAGGAACGAAGCTGTAAACGTAGTTAGGGTAATAAGCCCCGAAAATCAGATTGTTCATCGAGATCTTTGCTCTATCTATGTGCCTTCGAATCAGCTTAATAACGAAATTGTCAACTCTTATTAGGTTCGCTCTGTTGCACAAGACTGTGTTAGTGTAATATTTTATGCACTCCGAACTCTGGTGTTCTTTACAAGTGAAGGCAAGCCCTCTCAAACACCAGAGTCTTTTTCATTAAACTTCCTCTCACGTTGAATCACACGCGATATCCAAATACAACCATAGGTCGGATAAGGGACATATAGGAGTAGGAGATTACCTTCACCCTCGCATCGAGTTGGCTGTCTCTTTGTAAGGGTAAAAGCACCCTTTGCTTTGGCCAGAGCAACATTTATATTTTTTGATCCAAACCGTTCGTCCCATTTGTCCGTGTTGTCCCACGATCGAAAACTTTCGCCAGTTCTTTCGGGTATTCGCAGAGGCCCCAGACAAAGGCGTCCTAAAAGGAATGATTTTTGACTTCTGAAAGTTAATATCTTCAACGTCCAGTCATCGCAATATTGCTTAATCTCATCGAGAACTAAGCAAGAGCGTATTAATGAGCTCGTCGTCTGCATACGCTATGTCATGTCAGGTGAAGTGAGCTCACAAGATCGCTTGTATGGATTGGATATGATTGAAAAGGATCGGGGAATTAACCGCACCTTTTTGCAAATCGTTTTTAATGTCAAATAATCTAGCAGAAGTCATATCGTTATTCTTCACGGTAAACTGTCTACTAGTACCTATATTAAAAAGAATGTACGGGAGTGGTTTACGTATGCCAAACCTGTTCAGCTTGCAGAATAGTTCCTCTAACTAAACTGTGTCGAATGTCATCTCTAAGTCGTGCATTGTTTCTTGTTTTCGTTCCATTGGATATCAGATACCAATTTAAACGCGGCATTTGATATAACATGCCCCGCCTTAAAATCGAATTGATTATCCGCAACTATACATATTTTTGTCGGTAACCCACTTAGTCAGAACTCTATTAATCAGCGTTTCTAATATCTTGCTGACATTCGGAAGGAAGGGCCGAAGATTCGCCGGATTAGACCTGTCCTTATCCCTTGTGGGGATGAGATGCACCACCGCTGTCTTCCAATGTGTTGGATAATGTGAGAGATGTGGAAGCAAGAAGTTCGGTACCCCATCGTTCCCGCTAATTTCTTACTTCTAAGTGATTAGAAGATCATTTGGAGCCCTCCCTTAGAAATCGTGGGTGATCACATTATTTGCCATATCATCGTCATTGAAATCAGTGAAGCCTAAGCTCTCGAATTGCCAGTTGGATATTCCATTTCGAAGGTAGGATTTGTGCAAATGGACCTGATTTTCCAGGTCGTGGTTCGGATCAATGACATCTTTTACCTTGTAAAGGGTGTTTTTTTTAAAGGTGTAGAAATTCAATATGAAATAAAGTACTTGAAGCTAATGTTAATGTCTGTGATATTAGCTTTATTTAATAAATAATTGTATGTATATTTGTGTTTAAATATGATATCGGGTATATGCGTGCCACGGCTAGCTCGAATGAAGCGCAATCGTGAAGTCCAATTTTCGACAACTCTATCGAGCAAGTGGGGCCGTATATCAGCAATAACACGCCGAATGTTGACTTCCAAATCGTCCAACGTCTCTGGTTTATCGGCAGAGACTAGTAACTTCACATACACATGATCATGGAGGCCAGTTCACAGGTCTACTACGCGAAATTATGCGCTCAGCAATTGTTTCCCACAATAAATTGATGGTGTCGCGCACCATGTGGCATGTTGCGCCATCTTGTTGAAACCATAGCTCTGTCACGTCAGTGCCATTCAACTGAAGAAGGAAGAAATCAGAAATCATGTTTCTATAGACCTCTCCATTGACGGTAACATTCAGGCCGTCTTTAAGGAAATATGCGCCGATGATTCCACCAGCCCATAAAGCCCACCAAATAGTGAGTTTTAATGGTTGTAAGGGCGTCTCGACACAGGCCTCTGGGTTTTCTCCAATTTTGCTTGTTTACATATCCATTCAACCAAAAATGGGCCTCATCGAAGAACAAAATGTTGCGTTGTAAATGAGGATCAAGATAAATCATGTTTTCGGCGGTTTCAACTCTTGCACAAGCTGTATCTTATAAGCTTTTAAGTCAAGATCTTTCCATAAAATCTTCCACAAAGTGAATAGGCATAGCTCCAACTGCTATGCACGATGGCGAATTGTCTCCTCTCAACACTGCGCTCCACAACGGCAAAAACTTCTTCTGTTCGCACTGTTTGTCGTTTTTGTCGTTTTGTCGATTCGTCGTGCTCCGAATAATTTGCTCAGATGGACGATTATGTCGACCGTAAAATGGACGTAGCGCACGATAAGTTTGGGGAACCGAACCATGGTTTTCAAAATAAGATGTGATAAATTGGTAAACGTACTAACCGCAAATCAACTTTCAGGTGTCAAATTGACAATCTGTAGAAACAGTGTTGCCAGTTTAAAAACCAAATTTATAAAAAAAACACCCTTTACAATGGACAAGTAGTAAGTTGGAGTGGTTCCCACTCTAAAGGCAGACACAAGTAATCACGAAAATGCAAAATTTTAATGATCGATTTAACCTTCTTCTTAAGGCTCTCGAACACATAATAGACAATCATGTGAGGGGCTATAAGGTATAGCTTTAGCCACCCTTCACTAGTGTCACCGAGCCGAATTAAATTTTAAGTTCAGCATAATATTTTGTGATTGAGCTGGCAAGGTCGTGACTGAAAGTAGCCTATTAAGCCCCATTTACAATGCTCCCAGATCCGATACGTTGTTCGAAAAAGAGAGCGCATGAACTGTCAAAAATATTTCCGTAACATGTACCTACTTCAATGTGTTTGTTTACAATAATGCGAGTCTCGCAGCAAGCATCGCAATCAATTTCGAAAATCTGGAAAACTCTCGCATCTCGCCATGCATGACAGCTAAATTGTTGCTGTTTTGATTTTGAGCTTGTTATTTGTGAGTGGTGTTTTGACGTAACATTGCAAACAGACGTCCGATGTCCGAATGCGACCCTCGTATCGGATCTCGGAACATTGTAAATGGGGCTTTATTTAGACCACTTTTCTCTATGTCAAAATCGGTCAATGATAGAGTATTCCCCAGATTTTAAATACCACGACTTTGGCCGCATCAAATTCAACTTTCTTATAATTACGTAGTGCACGATAAGTTTGGCGAACCGAACCAAAATAAGATTTGATAAATTGGTAAACGTACTAACCGCAAATCAACTTGTAGAAATTGACAAACTGTAGAAACAGTGTTGCCAGTTTAAAAAGCAAACCTCTAAAAATATCACCCTTTATATTTCACGGAAGGTCGCTCCTATGGCCTCCACCTTCTCCTGCGGATCTTCGATTACAAAGAAGTTATCATCATCTACAGCTTTTCCTGGATCTATACCTACTGCTGACAGTATCTTTTTCTTGTTCGTCGTTCGGGCGAAGGTTGTTTAGATCTTTCCTCCGAAATATTTTGTTTATTTGCGGAGACACACATTCGGGTTACTGGTGTTTACAAACCGAATTTTATTGTTCCAATACTAACTTACAGTTCAAATAACGCCGTGTCCGAGTGCTGTGCGCATTATCCATAGAAATTAAAGAAATTCAATCTCAAAAGGGAACAACAAAAAATTCCTCAACAATAAGTTTCAACCGTGAAATACGTTGCTCTTTTCCAGAATTTTCATCGTCTGAGTCCGCAGAGTGTGAATAAATAAGAAAAAAAAAGCAAAGAAACCCAGAAGAGGACAACAAAAAGAAGAAATAATTTCCTGACAACAGATTTGCACAAGAAAAAAAAACAAAAGTAAAATGTTTCGTAATAAGTTGATTGTGCTGTGCCTGCTTGTTGCCGGGGGCTCCCTAATTTCTGGTGAACCTACATCAGAACCACTGATCAAAACCTTTGAAGATCAAAAATCTTTGGACATAACAGCCGTCCCAATTAAGGAAGAAGTGTCACTAGAAGTTTCTACTATTATTCCAATACCTAGAACTTCTAAGAAAACTACCACCTCCACCTTCACCACCACAACGACAACGACCACAATGACATCAACAACAACAGCAGCTCCAATTACATCTACAACTACAACTACAACCGTAGCACCAACTCCTGCCCCAACAACCGCAGAACCAACACCAGCCCCAACTCCAGCTCCAATTCCAGAGCCAGTTATTGGTAAATGGAACTCCTCGTGCATTTTACTTCAAATGGCTGCTCAATTGAACTTCACATACCAAACTTCTGATAAGAAGAACACAACAGCCATCTACAATATCCCAAGTACAGCTGTAGTTCATGATGCAACTTGCGATTCGAAAACCCATCAACAAATCGTTCTTACTTGGGGACCTGCTGATGCTGTCCACTCGTTAACCATTCAATTCGAACACAACGACATTAAAGTAAATGTTGAAATGATTATGTTCAATCTGCCAATCGATGCAGTTGAATTCCCCAACGCTAAGGCTAACCAAACTATGCAAATGATTTACCGTGGTGACATCTTGTATGCTCCTTACAAAATGTCCTACCATTGTACCCGGGCACAGAAATTCAATTTAACCGAAACCATCGCTGACGAGATCACCGTTGGTGTTCTTCGAATTTCAGACGTTCAAATCGAAGCCTTCCGCACCGATAGTAACTCTACTCAATTCTCCACAGCACGTGACTGTGACAGTTCCGAAACACCAGACATTGTTCCAATTGCTGTTGGAATTGCTTTGGCTGTACTCACTCTGATCGTTTTGATCTCATACTTGTGTGCTCGTCGTCGTTCCACTGCACGTGGTTACATGAGCTTCTAAACCAAAGGTGATGCGAAAATGTCCCTAAATTCCGAAACATTCAATTAAAACGAAACAAAACAAAAACAAAAACAACAAAATGAACATAAAGACTATTTTAAACAAACAAAAAAGAAAGTGATGTGTAAATAGATAAACGGTTTGATCGTTTGCTTTTATTTCCGTTTTGAAACAATAGAGAGCCACCAGAATTGCCCCCAAATCTCTCGCGCTCTCTCTCTAACAACTCTATTTTCTTCAATTGTCTTCAACAAATTCAATTGTAAGCTTCTTTCATATCAAATTCACTATCATTTTTAACTCATCTCTCTTTTTGAAGCATTTCACTAGAAAGCATTGTTTTAAAAAAAAAAGAAGAAAGTTCAACTAAATATTCCCATTGGTATTATTTCCATCCATTGCCCTTCCTTAGTCGCCCCGGCAAAACCAACCAACAACTCTAAACAATTTTGTTTCTAAGTTACAACGGAGCGAGTGTTTTTATTTTTCAATTTTTTTTTAGTTTGTGGAACACATGTTGGATAGTTAGGAAGTAGAAAATATTTTTTGTATGTATTGAAAACAAAAACAAGAATAAAAACTATAACTAATTGGTGAGGAGGATACGCGTGTTAAAACAAAACACAAAACGCCGAAGGACAGGAAATTCTTACACCAAGCCATCAACACAAGTGATCTATTATTATAGAAGCCCTGTAATTGTAATTGACATGACATGTCAGTGTCATTTCCTCGGGGTTATGTCTGTCAGTCAAATCTTTTTAACCTCGACAGCACGTCTACTTTGTGCTGGTGCACTGAATGATGTCATATTTTATAACTTGATACCATATCAATTGCATTTCAAGCCCACACAAGTCCATTTATTTAAAAAGCTAATTTAGATGCTTCTAATTGAAAACTGTTCATCTGCTAAATCTGGCAGTTATCCGTATCAAAAGTTTTATCACCCCAAAAAAGAAAAGAAGAACACCCTTTGTTATTGTTATAACTATGTTATACCTTTTGTGTTTGAAAATAAGGACCTATTGCCTGTAGATAGCCTCCCCTTACATTTTATTAATTTGTGTGCAGAAAAATTTTGTTATAATGTTTTAGAAAAAAATGTTCGTGTGATTTCTTACTGCAGTAAATTTTCTAAATCAGGCAATTAGGTGATTAAAATTGTAATTCAAAGAAGCAAATTCTAATTAAAGTGAAAAGAGAAGCATCGCTGCGATTGAATATCATTTTTACTAATCAACTGTTGTCTTACCTTATCCTTACTTCCTTTCTTCTAAATGTGTTGCAATAAACATTAAAAATTACAAATTTAACAATTAACCCAAAAATTAAAAAGTAAATAAATAAATAAAAATATAAATAAACGTTTGATAGTATTGTTCAAAAATCACAGAAGCTTTTCAAAAAAAAAAAACTAAAAAGGGAGTAGTAACTCTTTTGTTAAGATTTTTCTTTAGGAAAATAACTTTAAAGATTGCATGAAAGGAAGAAAGAAAATTATATTGTAATAGAGGGCTAAAAGAGAACGCAAGTCTGTACAGTAAAACGAACGAAGCGGAAGAAAACTAAAACTGAAAAGTAAAACTTCAACTCAACTTTTCCAAAATATTCTTAACTTTAACACTAAATAAATGTATCTGGTATTTTATACAATTTTTACAAATTTATCGCACTTAACAGCCGGTGCTAAATACTTAAGAGTTATCTCACCTGTAGTGAAAATCTTCGGTGTCCAGCTTTACGACCGCCTCGTCTTTTACTTATATGCGGATTGTCCTGCCGCAAGGTTTTATTCTTTAAGATTTCAAGTTGTGTATACAGTCTGAAATGAAGGATAGATCGTAAAATCGTATAATTTAAGGGCTTTGTAAAAGGTAAGTAGAAGATGTAGAACCTTTTAAGTTCAGCTCGGATATCCTCGGGGCTCATTTCGGATATCGTCAGCTCACCAATGTCTGGATCGCCTAGGCAAAGACCGGCATAACCACCACCCAGGTGATGTCCAGTATCGTGAGAACCCTTGAAAGCATCCACAGGTAAGCGTAATGATAGATCATGGGCAAGGGAACGTACCTGCAAGCTATGAAGATGCAACGAACACCGCAAACCACACAGACAGAAAAAGAAAGTAAACCAAAAACCAAAAACAATTCCGGGAACAGGGGAGAAATTAAAATGTAAATTAAATCGGAAGCGGTATAGAGAGATATGTATCTATACCGATGGATACAAAAGGAAGTTGAATGTTGCATATAGGAAACTATGTAGGGGATGTTGGTTATATCATTTTTGTGAAAAATGTGTTCTGCAACAGGGTAAGATTGTTTTTCTGTCTATTTGTGCCGGATTTGCTCAGGTGGAGTTCTATTTAAAATTTCTATTTTGTGTTATACTCAGTGTATGTATGGGTGAGAAAGGAAAACCAAACAGAACAGGAAAAACTGATAGGGCAAACGGAAATAATAGAAATTCCTAACATTTATCTAAAAAAAAAACTCTTCTACTAAATAGTCATCTAATCACAATTTTTCATGAGTAAGTAGCATTTTTAGAGTATGAAAACAGGAAACAGATTTTTGTATAAATCTATGTACAAAGCAAAAGGTGATAAACTTAAGAAAAACTTAAATATAAAGAAATTCGAGAGTATAATGCAAGCGAAAAATACAAGTAAATATTATAGAATAGTCAATGCCATTAAAGAACTTATGTGAGTATGTTTAAGCAAAATAATTTAAAATCTACAGAAAAACAAAAAAGGGATCCTACACTGTATAAGTGAACTGCAATGTGTGCATCGGTGACCTAAAAGCAGTTGGATATCAAGGTGAAATTAAAATAATATTCATTAGACAACAACTTTGCTTATGCATTAGTTTTTCCAAGTGAAATGATAATTTATTTATTTTTGAGATATCTTATAAAACTATGTACAAAATGTTTTTATTAATTTTTGTTCCGAAATTGAGCTTTTCTACTCAAATTTGCTCTTCAACTTTTGTTATCAATTTTAGGTATATACGAGGGGCGTTCAACATATTCTCGGTATCGGGTTGAAGCTGTGGTTCTATATATAAATTGATTTATTTGTCAAGTAATACTATTATTTTATTGCATTCATGTAAAATTTCATATAAATGTGATTATTAATTCGCGTTTTATCTCTAGTTAAACAGAATCATAATGGCAACTGAGACGATGATGGTGAAAATTGAGCATCGCGCTGTAATTAAATTTCTCACTAAGCAAGGAAAAAGTAAAAAAACTATTCATGAAGAGATGGTGGCTGTTTACCAGGGTTCCGCACCTTCATTATCAACTGTGCAAAAGTGGTCAAGTGAGTTCAAGAGAGGCAGAGAGAGCATTGAAGACGACCCCCGCTCCGGCGCCCCGGCTACTGCTTGTACGGGAGAAAGCATCAAAGAAGTCGAAAAACTTGTTCTTGAGGATGCCCGAATAAAGGTGAAAATGATGGCAGATCACCAAGCTTTCAATTGGTACCATTCACACCATTCTTCATGACCATCTTAACCTTTCAAAGGTCAGTGCAAGGTGGGTGCCACGAATGCTCACAGCGCCTCAGAAAAAAGTGAGAATCGCATGCTGTAGAGAGCTTTTGGAGATGTGTAGTGAGAACGCGGACGGTGTTATGGATCGAATTGTTACTGGGGACGAAACATGGGTCCATCACTATGACCCTGAAAGCAAACAAGAGTCCATGTAGTGGCATAAAAAAGGAACAGACCCCCCGAAGAAGTTCAAAGTCACTCCGTCTGCCGTGAAGCTCGTGGCCACAGTTTTTTGGGACTCAAAGGGAATCTTGCTCATTGAGTACAACAAAAAAGGTGAAACCATCAACGCCACATCCTACGCTTCCACTTTGCATAATTTGCGGGAGGAAATTAAAGAGAAAAGACGGGGTAAACTCGCAGCGGTTGTGTTGCTTCTTCATGACAACGCTCCTGTTCACACGGCGCGAGTTTCCAAGGCTGCTGCGCGAGATTGTGGTTTAGAAGAAATCCAACGCCCACCCTATAGCCCAGACCTTGTCCCTAGTGATTATTTCCTGTTTTCGGATTTGAAAAAATGTCTTCGTGGAAAAAGATTTTCGGATGATGAAGAACTCAAGTCGGCAATAAATGGGTATTTTTTTCGAGGGTTTAAAAAAGCTTATCTCAAGATGTAACAAATGCATTGATGTTAGGGGAGATTATATTGAAAAATAAAAACAATTTAAATTGAATTCGCATTTTCCTTGAATATATTGAACGCCCCTCGCAGTCACAGATACGCCTTAACCAGCACATGTTCGGAATTTTATCTTCTTGTTGGTGTTTATTTTAGCTTGTCTAATTCCTTGAACCATACTACAGTTGCTTGGCTTTTTCACCAGCTTAGCAGGTTGATGAACTTAGAGCTACATAGGCAAATCTTAAAAGAGTTCGGCACCTTAAGCTAATGTTGCTAATATATCATTCCCTTAATTATATAGCGCTTGTTTACGAAGTCTGACCTCATTGGCATTGAGACAGTTTGCTATGGTTTTTGAGTTCTTACAATGAGAAAAAAACACCTTAAATGCAGCCTGGCCCTCAAGGATTACATCAATCGTAGCGCCTCCACATGAATATAATCCGGGCCTGAAGAATACTTAGATTCTTATGCGAACGAAAATTTGTAATTTGAACCGAATATTCCAGATTTTTTTGGGATCTACGCGAGCATGATAAGACCAACTATTGTATATCCTATGCAGCGATTGCCTGGTGAAACTAGTTTTCCTGAAAATACAGACTATAAAGAACTGTCTCACCTGCAGGGATCTTCTAATGACTCTGCTCTGTAGGAGCTCTCAATTTTTTTCATTTCTCTCATTTTTTTTCTATAAAAAGAGCTTGTCTTTCGCACACACTTGAACTTAGATAACCTTGGGCGTCTGTGGATTCTGGTCTTATGGACACAATCCAAGACACCAGAACCCCTAGTGAGTTCCGATGCTCAGAAGCAATTTTGGCCAGAATAGCTCCAAGACCGATCTACGAGTAGAATGTTGCATAATCTTGATGACAATGAACTATATTTCGAAGCTGCGCTTAAGGCCTTTCTGAACCGTTCTACCTCTTCCGATCTTGTTTTTGAGAATGTTTGGCTTCTTTGAACACAGTCGGAAGTCTGAATTCACTGAGTGATTATTTTCTTGGTCAGTTCAGAGGAAACTATCTCAACCTGTCTTAATATTCTCTAAGTCCTCTGTTAGTGCTTCTATTGACAGTTGGGTTTCATGCGAGCGTAACAGCAGATGGTGTGACTTTCCAAAATGCTCGCAGACCAAACGAATGATTTCTGATGTTTCTAAAAGGTCAGTGATTTTCCTGCTATTCTTCGCTAGGAAAGGCTATAGACTCAAGTCGTGATGGGGCAGGCAGTATGATTCAAATAAGCACCTAATTATTACTATTTTTTTTTTTACAATTTTGTGGAGGGAAAAAAGAGAGATATTGATGTGCATTGGTTTTAAATGCGAGACGGGTGTTACGGTTAAAAATTTGAAGGGGCGGAATGTTACTGGCAATTTCAGTGGAGCACTGGCGGTGAAAATAGCGATACAATAAGGTGAGACAGGAGACATTATGCCAGTGTTCGAAGGTGTCGAATAGCTGTGTAATACTGGCATCACCTATGAGTTTTATCGCTCGATTTTGGATTCTAGCTAGCAAGTGCAGAGAGGTCTTAGGGGCACCTGACCAGATGTGGGCATTGTACTCCAGTTTTGGGCTGATGGATGCCTTATATATTGAAGCCAGGTCAGAGGGGATGAAATATTTCTTACATCGCTTGAGAAAACCTAGACATTTCGCAGCATTTTTGGCGAAATCGAATATGTGGTCATTCCAACGTAAGTTGTCACTGTCACGCATATCGAGAATGGTTTCGACGATTCAAGTGCTATTCATGGATAATGGCTGGGTGGAAGCATTAAACTCCACTCTGTTTTTAACTCCCCAATTGGCTATGCTGTTAATATCAGTATTTAATGAGCTTAACATACACTGCCGTTCCCGTTCTACAGCCGAAGAGAAGGGACGTGAGTCCGGAAACGAATATGAAAAGTAGAGGGTACTGTCTGTCGTCAGCAAAGGAATATCATACATTGGATTAAAAGTAAGAGTGTTGGAAACAGAACGGATCCCTGGGGCATACCAGCTTTTGTTTTGTGAATATTAGACTTGAAACCATCCAAGACAACTTGTTTCTAATCCATTGAAGAAGAGAGTCATTGAGACGTTTTCGTGCTTCAAGATATTTCATGAGCTGACGATTTATCAGCGTTTCTATGACCTTCTAAAGAATGGACGTAAGTGCAATGGGCCTGTAGAATGAGAGAGAAGAACATTCGCCTTTTTTTGGGACTGGCTGGACAAATGCTGTTTTCCATCTGCTCGGAAAGAGTCCTAAAGAGTAGGAATGATGAAAAAGCTCTAAAGAGCTGCCAGCTGGAATATCATTGTAAATGAGCGTTGGGATGGAGGATGAAGCAGAGTTTCTGATGTTTTTGACAAACGACCAAAAGCTTTTACTAACTTTGGGACATTTTAGTATTTTTTGCCTCAACTTTCGGTCGTAATGAAATTGCACACGTTTAAGAAAAACGTTCCAGTCATTCCTGGCTCATTTAAACTTTTTTCGGGTTTCCTCTGTCGGGTTGGTCTTGACGGACTGAAAAATTCCAGTAAAAGGAATATACTAGGAGAACAAGGGATCAGTTCTTTGTTTCGGGGGCGAGCAATAAGGAGTTATTAGAAAATAAATCACGTTACCCAAACTGGGACGTCGGCACAATGACGGGTAAAAGATTCAAACTAGAAAACGTATTATGGCAACGTAAAATCAATGTGATATGCGTTCAATAAACCAAGTGGCGAAATGTCGGAAACGGGAACCGTTACCTGAACTTACTTATGACTGCATAAAGTTTATTATTATAATATGGAACAAAATTAGAAGAAAGTTGCTATCACCTTGGCAGCTGAACTCCTGGATAAGATCGTGAGCGTATCAAAAATTAGTGACCAACTTATGCCTATAATACTAGGAACTAAACATGAAACTTGAAATGTTGTTAGGAATAAACGCATTTTGGGGCGACTTCAATGAGCTCCATAGCACAGAACATCAAGGAAATAAATGCTTTTCATTTGCGATGGTGTAAACGGGCACGTCTGGGAATCGAACAACGAATACGAAGACTGCCATGGACGAAACGGTTTCGGAATGAAGAACTCAGTGGAGAAAGATGTTATATGGTATAATCGTGCTAATCACGGTACTGCAGCCGGGGACACCAAACAAAGATAGATAACCTTATATGCTCGAACACCACGAAACAACGGGTAAACGATTCTAAAGTGACTTGAGCGAATCAACAAAAAGTCTGTGTCCGTCCGTTTTGCTGACATAATTTTTTCGGGGGAAAAAAAAAACCGAGAAAAACCAAGTAAAAACTGTCGAGAACATAAACTGGCACAACTTAAGTAAGGAAAATCACTGTAAAAGGGAGGCAATAAAAGTTAAGGAATATGGATCAACTTCGATAAAAAATGCAAGACTAGTGCAAAACTTTGCTTGGAGTTTCTAAAGGCCGACCCCACATAAATAAAGGAATTAACTAATGAGATGAAAATGGCGGAAAGGAACAAAAGGCAAGCCTTTCAAGCGAGGAGTTAGTACAGTGAAAATAGTAAAATCAATAAGGTGCGCCTTGAAATAGACTAAGAACGTTGCAATAACTGGTGGCTAAAACACGTGCGGTAGTAGCAGATGCGCTCGTATTCTATCGGAAGTAAGAAGATGTATTGTACCCTCAGAGCCTATTTACGGGCAACAACCAAAAGCAACTTCGAAGCACAGGCAAAAGAGCTAATATTGAGGCACAATGAAGATTGTGATATTAACGCTATCATTAACTTTTTTATACAAATGTCACTACAAATTTTTAAGCCAAATATTGTTAAAAATAGATTTAGTAAAGAAGACTCAGAAAAGATTCAATCTACGAATTATATTGAGGACGAGCAGAAACACCTGCTGCCAAAGAAATTCGCAATAGATGGAAAAAATATTTTAACACATCACGTTAACGAGGAACCGGCAGGTTTTATAAAAGTCGCAGAATTAAACTAGAAAATGATAAACTAGAGACGGGCAATCGGAGCGGTATATGTATTTTCTGCGAATTATGAGCAAAAACCTAAAATCTTGAATTTTAATGATTTGCTATTTTGTTTAGTAAAATGATGAAAGTCAATTATGTATATGCCTTCCCAGTGAAGTAGAATTTTTCTTGATCCGGTGTATAAAGGTAAGAGGAACACGAGAAATTGCAACAACTACCGATTGGTCATTATAAAGGGTCTTCTAATAGGGACTTGACAACTTTGAATTTAATTTGTGAACGCACTCTTTCACTATTATCAAACTGTCACTGTCAATTTATTCAGTAAACTCAACATTTTCACCATGGTAAAGTACACGAACGAGCAACGTCTGCAAATTATAAAAGTTTTCCACCGAAATTCGGAGTCGGTGACTGCAACTTTAAGAGCGTTAACTCCAATTTTCGGTCGTAATTCTCGCCTTAGTAGACAGGCAATAACAAGTTTAATGCAAAAATTTGAGTCTACATATTCGTTATATGATGTTGCCGTGTCATATGATGTGGTCGAAGTGTCGAAAGTATCGCTGCCGTTCAAGCGTCCGTAGCAAACTATCCAAATCAGTCAATTCCACGGCGTTCTCAAGAATTGGGCATCGCTCAGACCACATTATGGCGTATTTTGCGTAAGGATCTTGGTTTACACCAATAGAAGATCAAGCTGACTCAAGAACTGAAGCCAATGGACCATTTCAAGCGACGTACGTTATCCGATTGGGTTCTGGAGAAGATGCGCTAAAATGACGAAGCTCATTTTTGGCTCAATGGGTTCGTCAATAAGCAAAATATGCGTTATTGGTGGGGTGAAAATCCACATGTGCTTCATGAATCACCACTTCATCCACAAAAAATAATTGTTTTTTGCATGCCATATTTTTTCGTCGACGATAACGATCGTCAGGTTACTGTTATCGCGCCATGATCACCGATTATTTTTGGCCCGAATTGGAAGATATGGACTTGGACGACATGTGGTTTCAACAGGATGGTGCTACAATCGATTTATTGAAGAGTAAGTATGGTGAGCGTGTTATCTCAAGACATGGGCCAGTCGATTGGCCGCCTCGTTCGTGCGATTTAACGCCGGTTGACTATTTCTTGTAGGGCTACGTTAAGTCATTGGTTTATGCCAACACGCCAACTACGTTGGAAGAGCTCAGAGCCAACATTGAACGCGAAATAGCGGCCGTTTCGGCCGAAATGTGTGGCCAAGTCGTTGAAAATGGGGTCCAACGAATCGACCGCTGCAAACGTGCCCGCAGTGGCCATATGAACGAAGTCGAGTTCCATTCATAAATGGTTTGATTGTACTTCAAGCCGATAATAAAGTTTTTGAAATATCTCAAATGGTTTGCGTTTTATTTAAAGATAAAGTTGAGAAGTCCTTATTGGAAAACCCTATATTATGAAATAATACGTGACAGCTGTAAACAGACCATAAGGCAATATAACCATTTTTAATGGAAGTCAAATGGAAAGTCGGCCAAAATACATCGCTATTCACAGTTTAGAGATTTTATATGAACGGCGCTAGGATTTCAAAAACAACGGTACGTAATAGGTACGATGACATTAAAATGAAAGATAAATGGACAGCAGCACCGGATAAAGAATAGTGCTGCAGTGCTTCCCTGCTTGTCGTGAAAGGCAACTAAAATGAGGAATCAGTCATACACAGGCAACTATAACACCAAAAATGAGAATTTGACACTTTAACACCTTTAAAACTTTCCCACAAGTTCGTATGGAATCAGTGGGTTCCCACGTCTGGCGACTACCGGTGGGATAAAAGCAAAGTCAACTAGCTTCTATTGAGCATACGCGTGTCAAATCAATCTCGTACGAAAGACAAAAAAAAAAAAAAAACAAAATACTTCATGGAAGTGATCGCAAGTTGTAGCATTATCCCGCTGGGCACCACGCTTGCCACGCATTCGGTTTCTAAATTTTACTAAACTTCGGTTTGCAAGTTGGAGCGTCGGATCGATGACCTCAAAAAGCTTGGAGATGGAAGCAATAATGCGTCGCAGAATTCTACATGTCATGTGCGTTCAGGAAACGAAGTGGTGTAGTACCAGAAATAAAGCGCGTTTTCTTGATTTAAAAACTAAGTCATTTAAGATGTTTTACCATGGAACGGTCAATGGACGAAACGGTGTCGGTGTTATTGTCGCGGCAAATCTTCTTAATAATATCGTTGGTATTTCAAAAATAAGCGGCCGCTTGATGAGTGTAAAACTCATTATAAACAATGAAATGTGGAATATTGTTAGCGCGTACGCACCACAAAACGGTTGCGATCAATCGGAAAAGGATAAATTTTGGTCAGATTTCGGTAATTTACTCAGAAATATATCCATCGAGGAGATGCTTTTCGTAGGCGGAGATTTAAACGGCCACATTGGAGAATCAAATGTAGATTATGAGGAACCAGTAATTCTGCTGGTGAAGACATCCTTGCAGCATGTAAAGGCCACGGTCTCACTGTTTTAAATACGACGTTTATAAAACATCAACGACATCTTATCACCTATAGCAGCGGAGGCCACGAAACACAAATAGACTATCACCTTTGCAAAAGATCGATGAGAAACAGTGTCAAGTACTGCAAGGTAATCCTTTTAGAATCGCTAGTTACCCAACACCGGCTGCTCATTACAGAATTCTTCACAGCGGAACCACCAAAAACACTAGAGCCTGTTAGAAAGCCTAAAATCCGGTGATATAACTTATCGAAATAACGAGGCACAAGATTTATTGCACACGCTAAAGAAGTACTTCTTAATATAAACGTTATCGCAGACTCACTTAGCCCGCAAGAAATGTGGAACAGTCTCTTCTAGGAACGATAACAGGACATCATCACATCGAGAAAGAAACATGGTGATGGAATGACGAAACCAAACGAGTTGTGACCGACAAGAAGCAAGCATTTCAAGCGTGGACAAAATGTGATCGGAGCAACGATATCGAAAAGTCTCGACATTCACTTGAATATGAGCGACTTAAAAACGTTACAAAGGGAGTTCTGGCCCAAACCCGAGCGGCCGCAGCGGAAAACCTTTACCAGTACTTGGAACAAATATCCTCACGATCGGCAGATAGAAGACAAGCTATTCAAGAAGTTCAAGCGTCGTACAATAGTAAAGTGCCAAATATTTTTAAACTCGCTGCGCAAAGGCGAAAAAATTCGATGGAAATAACGTCGCCAAAATACATCAAAGTCCTCTACGGGCACTTACTAACAAACGAAAAGGACATCTGTGATAGGTGGCTTGAATACTGTAAGGATGCTTAACAAACAGTTTCCACGTGATCGCGTCCCTGCAGCTGATCCATTCGAAGAAGAAGTTGCTGATTTTTCAACAGAAGAAATAAGTATAGCTATCGGAAAAATGAAACGCGGGAAAGCGGCGGGACCAGACAACATCCCAACATCGAAGATGGAATGTATCGGCAGTGAATGGCTGTCGAAACTCTTGATTAAAATAAAATGCGGACAAACTATGCCGAATCAATGGAGAAGTAGCTTTTGGGTTCCGTTATACAAATGCAACAACTACCGCTCAATCAAGCTGATGTCACACACGATGAAAATCGTTGAAAGAGTCTTAAACTAACGTCTTCGCAAAATCATAAAGCTCGACGATAGCCAGTGTGGATTCGTGGAAGGAAGATCGACGGTGGACGCAATCCAAAGCTTGCGAATATTAATGGAAAAACATCGGGATTCGTCAAAAGATCCGCACATGGTATTTATTGATCTAGAAAAAGCATTTGATCGTGTGCCTAGAGATCTCATATGGACCGCGTTGAGGTCTCAAAAGGTACCGGAAACGTATATACGAATGATACAAGTCATGTAAGGAAACGCCAAAAATGCTGTTAAATGTACCGCCGGACTTACGAGAGGATTTCCGGTAAATGTCGGAGTGCATCAAGGAAGCGTTCTTAGCCCTTTCCTCTTTAATGTGGTACTAGACTATCTTTTGAAAGATTGCATGCACGAAGCAAATGTAACATCGATGATCTTCGCCAACGACGCAGTTATTCTAAGCGATAATGTCGTAGATTTACAAAACGTCCTAAGTAAATGGAAAGACGCGCTAGAGAAAAACGGGTTTAAAATAAGTCGCTCAAAGACGGAACATTTGACCTGTCCATTTTCGGATCCACTGCGACCTATTCCAGATATAATGTTGGACGGAATAGTTCTTCCGAAAACCACTAGGTTCAAGTACTTAGGATCAATCGTTAACGTAGAAGCGAAATGTGACGACGACGTAAGGCACAGAGTAAGCGTGGGGTGGATGAAATGGCGAGAAAATTCGGGAATCTTCTGTGACCACTTAAATTGAAGGGAAAACTTTACACCACGGTGGTTTGGCCAGCTCTTACATATGGTTCGCAGTGCTGGACAATATACGAAGCATTTAAAAATAAAATGACGGCAGCAGATATGAAAATGTTAAGGATGTCGACTGGAGTTACGAAACGCGACTGCATTAGATCTACGCACATTAGAGGAAGTCTACACATAAAGAATTCGGTAATCGAACAACTTGAGTCGGATAGAATTATCTGGTATTGCCACGTTCAAAGAAGATCTCCGGAAAATCCCGTTAAGAAGGCAATTTCAACTACGGTCGCTCCTACTAAAAGAAAACTAGGTAGGAAAAAGAATTGCTGGATTGCTCAGATGGCAAATGCACAACAACGCCTGGGGCTAACCGCCGAAGCGGTACAGGACCGAGCAGTATGCAGACGCGTTCTGCGATCTGCGACATTAGCCAACCCCATAAGCGGAGCAGTAGCGATGCAGTAAAAATGGGAAACTCGTTATGCATAAGTTCGTGTAGCAAGGAAAGGGCTAGTAAAAGGAAAAGAAGATAAATGGACAGCAGGAATTCGAAGTTAAGGTCAGTGTGCACCAAAGGAGTATTCAGAGTCCGTTTCTTTAAAATGTTGTGCCAGATTTCTATTGAATGATCATACTAACGAGTCATATAAGAAGAATGCGTATTTGGGAAATGATTGCTGGACATACTCTAAGAAAATAACCGTTCTACAGTAAGGGTGTATCTCCAATATTGACATCATTTATCGATAATTTAAGAAAAGGGTTACTTTGGTGTACCTTGACCAATGTTACCGGAAATTGGTCTGTTAATACTAATGGTAAAAACTTCGTGTATGACTTTATTTTTCGAAGAATTAGTAGCCTTTGTAACTGTATTTATATAAAGCTGATATCTTGTTTGAGTCTTTAGATATACAATTTCTAAACCTGCTCCATTTTCATTGGCCATACTAATTTTTGACTTTGAGGTCAATTTTCTCCATTAAAAAAATTATCATCAAGTTTGCACAAAAACCCATAGATTTTATGATACTTGGGAAAACATGCAGCAGGTAAAAAAAGGGAATTTATGATTTTGACAATATTCGTAAGAGTGGTTTTCCAAGAAATACTAATTTTCCAATATTTTTTTTTTAAATTGCATAGGTATTAAAGAGTTTTAAAGCGTGCTCTTATATTTGACTATCTTTCAAAAACCCTCATTTCCTTACCTTATTCCTTAAAAGTCCTCAGAAAGAGTTATGTTTGGGATTTGAAGGCCTATTTTGAAAATTTACCAAACAAAAATGGTATAAAAGATTTGAAAATAAAATAATTCATCAGTCTAATTTTTTAATGAGGTTACAGTTGCTTAAAAACGCTATTTGAAATGCCTGCATTTACAAACCAAGAAAACGCAGACCTTATTCATGTTTATGGGTTGTGCAATGGAAGTTCAACTAGTGCGCGACAAAGATACCATGAAGTTTATCCTAACCGACCGCGACGACTTCCTAGTAAAGGAGTATTTGGAAATACGTATCGAAGGCTTCGAGAAACGGGATCAGTTTCAAATACACGACTCCGACTGCGGGAGCTCCACAAACAAGAAGAAGGCTGATGAAAGAATACTGGAAGCTGTTACAACTGATCTATCAATCAGCATCAGACGCTTACATAGCTTTGCAATTCAATGTTTCCAGACATAAAATTTCTAATGTACTGCACGGAGAAAATCATTATCCATACCACCATACACCTGTACAAGAGCTGCTTCCCAATGATTTGGAAAATAGATTTAAGTTTGGATGCAACGAGTTTATTAGGAGAATTCTTTGGTTGGACGAATCTCAATTTACAAGAGATGGGATAATATATTTGGGCTGCGGACAATCCATATACAAGGAGACATAAATCATTTCAACACAAATTCAGCGTCAATATGTGGGCAGGTGTGATTGGAAACAAGTTAATCGGCCCTTTCAAACTGCCACCTAGGCTGAATTCTACAAACATAGCCCTTGGAGCTTAAAAGAAAAAAACCTCTTTTATAGAACTGCCGGTTTTCCCAAGTATCATAAAATCTGTAGGGTTTTCTGTAATCTTATTGCTTTCATAAGAAAAAAATTGTAAAACGTAATGTTAATTAGGCGGCATTTTCTGGAGAAAAGTGACCTCAAAATCAAAAATTAGCATGGCCAATGAATTAGCATTCCCCAATTTCGCCCCTCCCACTCACATCCCGAACCGACTTCATCGGTCCTCTAATTATATTGCACCTGCAGCCTCCGTTCCACCCAAGCCACCGCGTCAACGCGTCTCTTTCAAATTAGCACCAACCGCTCACAATAACCCCTCGGAAATACCTAACCCCTCTGCACGTGCCCCCACTAGCACTTCTTTCCCTAATTTTGACCTTAAAACCGGAGCTAAATATCCCAATTTCGTTAGGTCCCATGTTATAAATCCCTCACATGAACATGTGTCTAATGCCCCTTCAATCACTCCTGCATCGCCTTCAAAATCTTCGTCCACCTGCCCCATTTTTGACTCCCTTCTGCCACCCACAGTTAAAATAGCCCAACAAACTTTTGGCTCAACAGAATGTCGTTATGCACTTTCTAGGCTTAGAGAAAAAAAGACGTACGAGAATATACGTCTCCTTTTAGCATATCTGCATGACAAATCAGACTCAGTTTGTTATGAGGGGAAAACTAAAACAAGCGTCATGGTCTCGATACAGCAGGAAGGTCTCCCTACTGACCTTACAAGTCTGAGGAACTTATACATCAAGTTCCACGAGATTTTTAATATGTCTCCGCAAAAAGTCTCAGACGACCTTGCTGCTTTCGGTAACTATGTGCACTCAAAAAGGATCTCACACCTCCAACGAAGCAGAGCTGACAACGACAAATTTGTTCGTCCCTAACGTGCTACCATTGCCAGTGTTTCGACCATCCACTCCTACGCCCTCTCGTAATAACCTTCCTCTTACCTTTTACTATCAAAACTTAAGAGGACTGCGATCTAAGACCCGTGCCGTCTTGCGCCAATCTCACGCTCTCCCATTTGAGGTCTACGCTCTGACCGAAACTAATCTAATTCCCGATATAAAGAATCAGGAATTATTCCCACCTAGTTTCAATGTTTTCCGAGACGACGATCTTACCCGCCCAAATGATGATGCTCCGTGTCGAGGTGTCCTACTGGCCGTCCGCAATGACCTAAACTCTTCACCAATCGCTGTTTCTACTTCCTTTAAACTTGACTACGTTTCAATAAAGATAACACTCCCCTGCAGGTCCCTGTACATTATGTGTTTTTACATCCTACCGGCCCAACCAATCGAATGCTACCAACTCGCTATCGATGCAATTGCTCGAATAATTAACTTATCTAATCCTCTCGATGATATCATCGTATTTGGCGATTTCAATCTACCTCAGCTGCACTGGACTCAATCAGATGATAAATCTTTTTTTATCGCTTACCCTATCTCGAGTAAAGAATGTCTCTTCTTGGATGAGCTCACAGACTCTAGCTTATGCCAAGTTAGTGGAGTCTCCAACTATATGGGAAGGCAATTAGACCTCATTTTCACCACTGACCCCATAAACTCCTCTGTGTCGCTCTGTCCCCTTTCACTATCGACCATTAATAACTTTCACCCACCACTTCTTCTTTCTCTTTTCCACCACTCTACTTTCCGCCCCACCCCATCTGCAGCTACCACTTCTTACGACCTTCATAAAGCGAATTTCCGCAAAATTAACGCTTATCTTAGTAAGTGTTCTTTTGATTTCGCCAATATGCCCCTAAAAAGTGCTCTCTCTATTTTCTACAGAGAATTACTTAATTCTATTTCTCTCTATGTCCCCTTTTCGCGTAATAGGACCTCTTCTACATGCCCCCCGTGGTATAATCGTAAACTTCGCTGTTTACGTAACAAAAGAAACAAATTATGAACAGTTTTCCTCCGGTCCAACTCTTTTGTTGACTATTCAAACTATCTCGGGTCATACCTTCAATTCGCCCAGCTCTATAAGTTTCTCTATCAGCGATACCTTGATAGTGCACAATCAAGGCTTATAAATGATCCTAAGTCTTTCTATCAATTCGTTAATTACAAAAAAAAATCCGACGGTTTTCCTCCATCCCTCTCATACGAAAATATATCATCAACTGATCCGCATACCATAGCTAACTTTTTTGCTACTTTTTTTAAGCAATCTTTTGCCGATAATTCCTTCGTACCGGATCCCTCTTATTTCAAATACCTACTTAACTTCCCTATTGGCCCTACTATTTCTCATAGCTTTGATCATACAGTAATAGAAAACAAATTACAACAACTTAATGATGAATACTTACCCGGCCCAGATGGCCTTCCATCCATATTTCTTAAAAAGTGTTCCTCAACTCTTTCACGCCCCCTTGCTAATCTCTTCCGATTATCGCTCTCTCAAGGTGAATTTCCACAGATATGGAAGTCCTCTTTCATAACACCCATACACAAAAAGGGATTAAAGAGCGAAGTCACTAATTACCGCCCTATAGCTAAACTTTCCCATATACCCAAAATCCTCGAAAGTATTTTGCATGAAGCCTTAAGCTTTCAGTGTAAATCTTTTATTTCCCCCAATCAACACGGCTTTCTGAAGGGTAGATCAACTACCACTAACCTCGTAGAATTCGTGTCCTCTGTTCTCTCAGCCTTAGAAAATGGTAAAGAAGTTGACGTTATAACAACTGATTTCAGTAAAGCTTTTGACAAGATATCTCATAAACTAATCCTGTTCAAATTGTCCGTCCTGGGCTTTGAACCCATTTTGCTTAAATGGATATCTTCTTACCTGGATAATTGTTTTTATAATGTTCGTTTCAGATCTGTCCTATCGGCCCCTTTCTTGGCCACTTCAGGTGTTCCTCAAGGTAGTCACCTAGGTCCACTCCTCTTCATCCTAACTATTAACGACCTTCAAAGGCTCATTCAACACTCAACACTTTCTCTCTATGCTGACGATACCAAATTTTTTAAACCCATTTCCTCACAACAAGACTCCACCCTCCTTCAAATAGATCTAAATAGTTTTTCCACCTGGTGCATCAAGAACTGCTTAGAACTCAATGTCTCCAAATGTCAATCGATTACTTTCTCACGTAAGTGCAAGAAGTCTCCTCTACGAATTTACCATCTTGACGGCCAACCTATACCCCTTGTTGAATCTATCCGCGACCTTGGTATATTATGCGACAGGCAGCTTAATTTCCGCTCGCATATTGATGTCTCCAAATGTCAATCGATTACTTTCTCACGTAAGTGCAAGAAGTCTCCTCTACGAATTTACCATCTTGACGGCCAACCTATACCCCTTGTTGAATCTATCCGCGACCTTGGTATATTATGCGACAGGCAGCTTAATTTCCGCTCGCATATTGATGAGATAATTTCTAAAGCAAACTCATCACTCGGCTTCGTTAAAAGATGGTCCAAAGAATTCTGCAACCCGTACGTGACTAGATCACTATACATCACTTACGTTCGCCCCCTTCTCGAGTACGCTAGCCAATCGTGGTGTCCCTTTCAACGAGTTCATGTATCTCGTATTGAGAGGATCCAGCGTCGTTTTCTTCGCTTTGCTCTTCGAGGTCTACCTTGGAACGATCCTCTAATCTTACCTCCCTATCGAGACCGTCTCAAACTCATTAACCTGAATACCCTTGAGGAACGAAGGGACGCAGCAGACATTTTGTTCATTCACCGACTCCTCTCAGGCTCCGTCGATTGCATGCCTCTTTGCAACTCCATTTTCTTTAACACTAACCCTCGTAATCTACGTTCCACCCGTCTCTTTTATCTACCTATCCACCGCACCACATATGGCTCTAACGAACCAATCTCCCGTATGCTGCGTAAGGTAAACTCCAACCTTTCTGTTTTCGATTTTAATCGCAGCACACTTTCCCTCAAATTCGATCTCCTTCACCATCCTTAGCTTTAAGCCCTAGTATTAGTTTAAGTCTTAGTTTTTAAGCTTGTATTAAGCATAATAAATGGGGGCGTGCCCCCACCAAAATATGAAAATATGAAAAAAATGGAACAGGCTTAGAAATTGGATATCTAAAGACTCAAATAAGATGTGAACTTTATTTAAACGCCGTTACAAAGGCTACTATTTTTTCTAAAAACAAATTCCTACTCGAAATTTCTACCATTAGTACTAACAGAGCAATTTCCATTAACATGGGTCAGGGTACACCAAAGTAAGCCTTTTCTTAAATTATCGATAAATGATGTCAATATTGGAGATACAACCTTACTGTAGAACGATGTTTTTCTTAGAATATGTCCAGGAATCATTTCCCAAATTATCATTGACGAATTAGGGGACGCCCTATATATTTCAACGTAAAATAAAAGAAAAAGAGAAACCCAAACAGCCATCATTATGAAAATGTTATGGGACCCCAAATCTAAGAGTCTCAGAGTCAAGAATGTTTTTTTTTTTTTTGTGAAATAATAAATTAGAATAATACATTTTGTAAATTTGTAAAGTGATGAAGCTGGCTATTGTGCCACGTAACTAAACTATTAATTATTATTTTTTTGAAAAGATAATAAAAAATAAACTTTTGCTGACTTTAAAGCCCTAGCTACTTTGAATTTGGATCATTAAGAGTCGCCTACAACAATAAATAATAAAAAGGTATGGAAAGATAACAAAAAAAAAGAAGTCTAATAGAGAAAAGTCGACTTATATATTCTACAAAATATATTTGTTTTAAAAATTTAAAATACATGCATCTAAGAGGGGTCATTTACATATTTCAATTAGAAAATGAGAAAGTTTTAATTTTTAAGCTTAAAAGGGATCAACTTAAAAAAGGGGCTATAACTCAAAACGGAACCTCATTCATATGCAGTTAATGAGTAACAACACAATTAAATTCCAAAATTTTACTTGTAGCAACTTCATAGCTCGACAAATTTTGTTTATTCATTAAAGTACTTAATACTAATTTTGTTTTCTTATAAAAAAAAACAACAAAAAAAAAACAAATAAAACAGATGGTTAGCTACAAAAATCGTTTCCATTTCAAAATATTTCAATACTGAATAATAACTTATGATAATTGTTTGAATTTAAATTTGCATATACTCGTAGGTGTGTATAATGCGGGCAATCTATTCGGCTTTTTCTATTTAGTCATTGCTAATGAGGCACAGCATTTCCTAGGCTCAATTTGTTTTTGTTTTTTTTTTAAATAATTTTTATTTATTACCCTTGAGTAGCATTTGGAATCATTCGTAATTGCATTTGATTTGAGTGCTCTATGAAAATGAAAGTGAAACAAAACCATTCATCTAGGGAGGTGGCTTTTAAAAATATCTTTCCAGTCTAATTGATTTATAACATACCAGAAGAAAGTGGTTTAGATGATTGTTTAAACCTTAGTTTTATTAATAAGTAGTTTTTTTGTAAGCCTCACTTAAATATCCAACATTAGTCTCCTAGACGTCCACTGACTTCACTTGACACCTGCTGAAAGCCAGATGTAGCATCGCATTTCGTCTGGCTACGAGCATGCACTTTTCCATTTCTCACATTCCCACGATTTACTATTTGTTATTTATTTTTATTTTAATTGTAAAATAGTATTTAAGCTAATGCATTTCTGAAAATAAAGTCACTTGTCACAAATCAGGCAAAGTCTTTCATTTAGATCAAAAGAGATCTGCTCATTGATCATATGCAACTAGTAAAGTTTCATAAAACACTTAAACTTAAAAGCAGTATTGTTCCAAATATATGGAAAGGTGAATCGCAATACATATTGTACGATTTTTTCAATCTTATGGACCAGGCACAGTGTTTTTTAGGTACGAGTGAGTCATGGGTACAACGAATGCAGAGGAAAAGATCTTGCAACCAGAATCGCGACCATTAATTCGTACAAATCACTCGGTCTCGGTCACTATTGAATTTCCATATCCACTGCACCGGTGGACACAACAGTCAGAGCGATAACGACGAAGAAAGGATTGTAAAGTAATCTTTAGCGAATCACTAACGAGTCTGCATACGCTCCTGCTAGTGTAACTTTCCCGTAAAGAAACCAAAGAAAGACTAAACTGAAACGATGTAAATAAGAGAATTAGCAAAATCTGGATGATATTGCCATGACCCGATTGGATCAGCTTGAGGAACTCAGGTACCTAATGGTAGACCAAGGAAACGAAAATGGTGGACCGGAATCAAGACTTTCAAGTGTGACCTCGATAAAACACACCATGAATTGGAATACGAACGGTGCATAAACGTAGTGAGGATAGTGGTAGCTTTTCCCTTAGGTTGGAGCACACGAGTATACCCATTGGAGCAAGATTGGAAATCTTAGATTAAAGTGGCTCTTGAGTTTGTTGAATAAAATGATGAAAGGAGATCGAATGCACAGATAGTAAATAGAGAATTTTTTATTTGTTTCACAAATAAATCAAAAAATCAAAAGCGACACGAAAACCTGTAACAATAACAGATCTGTGAAACTAATATCACGCTAGTCCCATAAATCTTGTCCTTGGTGCCATGAAGTCCGTTCATATTTAGGCAGACATGCCAAATTTCAGTGCGATACTGTCTTTAGTTTTGTTTTGACAGCTGATTGTTGTTGACGTGTTTGGCATCATGTTGAGTATGGACAAAAACGATTTTCGTTCTCTCATAAAACATTATTTTTTGAGAGGCAAAACGGCGAAGGAAACAAAAGGAAAGTTGGATAAATATTATGGGGCTAATGCTCCGTCAGATTACACCATCAAATATTGGTTTCGAGAGTTTCGTGGTGGCCGCAACTCCACTACCGATCAAGTCCGCAGCGGCAGGCCCTCCTACAGAGGACAATGTCAAAAAAATACATGAAATGGTGTTAGCTGACATGAAAGTAAAGGTGCGCGAGCTAGCAAATACCATAAAGATAAGTACTGAGCGCACACGCCATATTTTGGGCAATATTCTGCATATGGAAAAGTTATCCTGCCGCTGGGTTCCGCACATGCTCACTCCTAACCAAAAACACGAACGCGAGAGCACTTCGAAAGAGGGTTTGGACTTGCTGATGCGGAATCGGGCGGACTTTTGGCGTCGATTGGTAACTGTTGATGAAACTTGGATCCACTATTACACACCAGAGAACATAATGAATGCCGGGCAATGGACTGAAGCCGGCACGAGTGCTCCAAAGCGGCCGAGGGAGGCTCGAGAAAGGTTATGGCGTCCGTTTTCTGGGATTGTCATGGCATACTCTTCGTGGACTACCTCAAAAAAGGAAAAACCATCAACAGCGAGTATTACTGTGTATTATTGGAGCGATTGAAAGCCGAAATTACTGCAAAACGGCTTCACATGAAGCGTAAAAAGTTTTGTTTTTGCAAGACAATGCGCTAGCGCACAAGAGCATCGCAACCACGGCTAAAATCAATGACTTACGGCTCCAATTGCTGTCGCATCCACCGTATTCCTCGGACTATTATCTCTTCCCAAACCACAAAAGATGGTTCATCAATAAAAAATTCAGATCACGCGAGGAAATCATCGACGCCACGAAGGAGTATTTTGCAGACCTTCCAGAAAATTACTTTTCGGACGGGATCAAGAAGTTGGAAAATCGCTGGAATAAGTGTATCAAGCTAAAAGGGGAATATATTGAATAAAATAATAAAACATTTAGAAAAACATTTTTTTCATTCAGAAGGAGGTTGCTTTTCACCCCACCTAGTACAAACTAATAAAAATAAAGGGAAGGCACCAAAGTTCAACTACATATTTCCGCCTATGGGTATCGAGCAAACCAGAACAGCGTTCAAAGTTTACCATAATAATCGATTTCTAGAGCTTGTACATGCATTTTTTGACATACCACACCGCCATAGGGTTTTCCATTTGATGCCTCCCAATTTGGTTTTTAAATAGAAAGATGTGGCACAAATGATATTTTTATTTTGGATTGAAATTGAATTGATTTGAACATCATTCAAATATCTATTATAGAATCGCTTGCATGGATGGATGCGCTGGACCCAATGTTCGTTTTAAGTTTCTGGCTTGTTGGCATGTAGTCACAAAGAAAAGAATCTAAAGGCGTTAAAGACGAGCGGGGCGGTCAATTGACAGGGCCATTTCTGGTTATAAGATGATCACCGAACTTCTTCTTCAATAACGCTGTGTGGCAAAAGGCATCCTCATGTTAAAACAATGTTTACCTCAAGCTTTCCAGTTCCAATTTATCCCAAAAAAAATTGGTTGAAATGGAGAGATTGACTGTACTCGACTGATTGGTATAATCTCGGAAGGAGAACGGCCTGAAGATACCTCCGACATGAAAACCACACAAAACTGTCAATTGTTTCGTACACAATGCATTAAAAAAGCTAATTCATCAAAAGTGGATGATTTTTCGGTGAAAATCCGTATATAGCCCAGTCAGCGAAAGTTCTTGGGTAAATACGATCTTACACGGACGCATAATAAGTCTTTTCGCAAAATACGCCACACGGATGTTTGTGAGTTGCCCAGCTTTTGAGAACGCAGCGGAATCAAGTGATTCCAGTCCTGACTTATTGACTCGCGTACAGGCGCAATATTCTCTTAGCTTATTGGGTTTCGTTGTCTCACTGGGATGATCATCCGGATGACTATAACACTGGAAAACTGGAGTTAATGCGCGTATCATAGCCGCAACTGACCACAAATATTAATAAACAATTTGCGTGATTTGTACCGCTTCAACGAGGCGTATACCTTTCCATGATTAAATGGTAGACAATCGGGAATACAAACAGGACATCAGTCAAAAAATGGTATCCGTGAGTTCAGAGAATACCGATTGGAAGAATGGGGCGCATCCCAGTATATTGAACACTCTTTGGAGAAAATTGAAAAAGATTTCAAAAATGCATATCTCGAAAACTTATCCAACGAAAACCTCTTAACGGGATATTTTGTATTTAAAACTCTAAAATCCACAAACAAAAATATTTTCTCAATTTGTTATTGAATCATCAGCACACTCTTGACCAGCACACTAATGAGGTTAAGCAGAAAAGAAAGACCCGCATAATGGTACAGAGGATTGCAAACTAAGCACCACAATGAAAGAGGAGCAGAAAGATCTAACAAGATTGATATCGCCTTCAGTACTTCTTAAAAAGAAAATAAAGAAATTTATTATACAGGGTCTTTCAATAGGGACTTCCGAACTTTGACAGTTGATAGCGGCCAAATTGTTGAAGCTACGTCTGCCAAATTGGCTGTCATTTATTCAATCTGTTTCGCCAAATCCCCATGGATGGACATAGCGTTCAACAATACGTGCAAATGATAAAATGTTTTATCAAAATGGGTGTTCTGTTCGGGCAACGTTCTCCATAAACGTCCTACCGATAGCACTATTCGCAGTGTGGTGGATAAATTTGAGTCCAGTGGTTCAGTAAACGATAAACCAACACTCGTACTTCGACGAAACGCAAGATTTGCCGAAAACATCGCTGTTGTCAGTGAGAGTGTGCAGGAGAATCCGTGGCAGTCGATTTCGCATCGCTCACAAGAACTCGGCCTTTCGCAGACCACAACTTGATGAATTTTACGTCGTGAATTGGGCCTGCACGCGTACAAAAATCAACTGACCCAGGAGTTGAAGGTAAACGACCATAGACAACGAGGGCCTCTGGAGTAGTTGGAAACTGACCCTAGTTTTCATCGAAAAATCATCGAAAAAGTGTACAAAGGTCAAGAAACAAAATCGTCGAATTTGGGACGACACCAAACCACATGAGATCCAAGGGCGTCCAATGCATCTCGAATAAGTCACTGTTTGGTGTCGTCATCGGTCCAAATTTATTTGACAATGACGTTGGCCACTACCGTCAACGGCGAGCGCTATAGGTCTATTATTACCAAGTTCTTTTGGCCTGAATTGGATGATATGGACACCAACGACATGTGGTTTTAACAGGACGGCGCTAAGAGCCACACAGCTCACGCATTGGAAATTTTGCACGAGCGATTCGAGGGCATGGTGAACTGGCCACCGAGATCGTGCGATTTGACCCCGTTAGACTTTTTCTTGTGGGGTTTTCTGAAGTCCCAGCTCGAAGCCAGCATAACCCATGCTATCGGTCAAATTTAGCCTGATTTATGCATCAGAGTCATGGAAAATTGGACATTTCGGATGCGCGCCACCCAGAGAAGCCGCGGCGGACATTTGGACGATGTTATATTCCATACATAATGGCATCGATAGGCATTTCAAACGAATAAAAAATTTCGATGATATCTCACACACACTTTGTTTTAAATTTAAAATTTGGAAGCGCTTAATGAAAGCTTTATTAATGTTTGTTATATTTCTAAAACACCAAGATCGAGTTTGTTCCCGCGAGATTTTTGCAACAATTTGTAAAAGAGAATTGTTTGCTTCAGTTTTAGGAGTAGTAACAAATTCTCTCCTAAATTCAAAATCTAGCGGGAAGACGTTTTTGTTAAATGTGTTTGAGACGTCAAAAGTAGCAAATTATTGTAAAATTGTAAACAGGAGGAATATTTTTAGGTTGGTTATTATTACTATTTTATTGATGTAATGTGCATTTAATGAATTCTATTGTATTAGGCGAACAATTCGCGTTAATAGGAAGCTTTTTTTCCTCCTCTTTTGAGTTAATTTGCATAAAATTGTCGCAATTCACACAAGTTCAAACTTTTATGAATTTGACAGTTCTTTTAAAATTTAATTGATTTGACGTTTTTTACAATTCCAGAATTGGTAGGGTGGGGAAATGAATTACTCTCTCAAATGCGCTCTGTTTTTCAAATTATTTCTAGCTGGAACAGGTTTTGTTCAAATTTTTCAGTCCTGGAGCAGACCTATTATTTAGGTAATTTTCATCAAATGACTTCAATTTTGATCAGAGAAGATTGAAAAATGATTCTGTGAAAATAAGAGTTAATACACGGAAATGCTTATTTCGGATTTGTCCCATGCATGTGGAAGACTACGATTATATTTCTAAGCTATGTATTAGAAATCACATTTTTCAGTTGTCGCTTGGGAAACTAAGATGAAATCAGAAACATTGTCTAAGTCGTGTAAATTGGTACACTCCTTGAAACCTTCCAGTGAAAATATGATCACTTCCCCAGTTATTACCTCATCAAATTAAAAAACAAAACTTTTTCTATTTCGTTAGAAAAATGAACTGCTCTTCGCAAAAAAGAATTCGGTATAATGTGGTACAAAGTGTGTATTTAAGGGATGTCTTATACGTGTAATTCATAAATCTGTTCCTATAAGTATTAATTTATGGTTCCTCTATTTAACTTATAACCAAGTATTAAATATTATTCAAAAAACTGTGCAATGATATAAATGGTAGTGACATTAAGAAATTGTCGATGTTTTCTACTATTTTAATTTTTTTTTCCTAATTTCTCTCTACCACTGGGCTTTGAATGAAGACCTACACTCACCTGTTCATGAATTATTTTACTAAATTTAACAGGGGTACGTAAATGTTTATCTAATATCGTAGTGCAACAATGACTAAATTGTCAAAAACCGATACAATAAAGAAACAATAATCTCGTCCCAGTGAGGACCTGTCTCAAAAATCAAACACAATAAATAAACGGAAACTAATAAATTAAAAAAAAAAGAAAATAATAAAAACCAGTTACTAATTCATACCTGTTTATGTTGGTACCATAATTTTGGCACAAATACCAGTCCCAGTGTAACAGTATTCGTTAACTGTGACCTCAAAAAGAGCGCTAAAAGGATTGCTCCTGGACTCATTTCGGGTAGATAAATTACCCGTGCTACATAAAAACTAGTCGAAAATGTAAACTCTATTAACAGCGATGCCACAAGGAACTGCCTTTCCTGAAATATCATAAAATTCATTCAATTTTGTACAGGACAAATGAATTAGTACGGACTTACTCTAAATTGTGTGTTGGCATTCCGGCTAGCCACCGCTAGATGTAATCCAAAACATAAAATTAAAATTTCACTAATTTGCGTCACATATTCCCATTTTAATGGATGGCATGTATTTGTCCGCACCTCCCTTAGCCCGTCCAATTGTGCGGTTTCGATGAGGTCTAAAGATGAAGCCGTAAATGCGGCCATATAACAAGTCACAGCGAACACCATTGTTCCAAGATATTTTAATAAATCAACATCGCGCAATACCCATCGATGGGCTTTTCGTGTACGAAAATCAACCAAATGACGATAGAGTTTGAGTATTATGGCGCCATAACAAGTAATAAAACCCAATTCACGGAACCAGGGTTCAAGAAGACACCGTTCTGTAGATGCTTGAAAGAAGTGGAGGGCAACCTTGAAGAAGGTTTAAGAAAAAAGAAGAAAATCTTTGAATGTACCTATTTTGAAACAGTGTTAAAAAGACAAAATATAGTTCACAAATTTCAATAAAAAATGCCTACTCTAAATAGGTGGAGGATCTACAATCGCCAGAATGCCGGCAGTGCACCACCTTTGGTTACGAACATTAATTTACATCAACGCATCTGACAAGATTTTAGAAACTTAATCGCTCCATTCAGCTGCAGCGGATAATGAGCAACTTGAATTTAGGCTCATGGCACATGGAAAACATAACTCCAACATATCCAAAGAATGGCCAACTATCCAAGCTAACTTTTGTAATAAAATTGTTTTTACTGAGCTTGAATATAACTTTAGTTTAAGAAAAAAAACCTACGAGGCGTAAAAGAAATTAAAAGTATACGACGACGACGGCTTAAAGGGCTTCCGTTCGTAACGAACAGATCTGCAAAAATCCATAGCATACCCTAGCCAACGACTGCAAACTCCTTAAGAATCTTTATACCTCTTCGGCGGACAAAATTCATCAACTCAAAGGTCAAGTTTGCTAAGGATTTGTATGGCTTACAATCATGAACTACTGAGACACGTGCCATCCAGCAGCTGAATGCATCAACATTTTCGTATCCAAGGCCAGAGTTCGATGGAAAACAAATGAAACATAGACGGCAATCACGATGAATTGCCATGTCCATACGAAGGCATAATAGAAAATTGCTTTTTATACAAAAGCAGTTTCCATAACGAACCGCTGACTGACTGCACTGTGATGTTGGAAATATTAATTGTGCAGAGAAAGAACTTTGCGGTCCAAAGCATATAACGATCGTTTGAATATGAAAACATCCACAATGTTGTGGTTCTTACAGATGACAAGAAACTGTCAGAATAATCATGTAGTTCATAGCCAAGACAACTTTGGGCTACCAACCATCTTCGGGAAAAATGTAGTAGAACAATGAAGAATGCTGCAACTAAAATCTAAAAGAGTGAAGGAAAGAAAGAGAAAGATGTCAATGCAGTATTTCAGTTCAATGAAACCTATAAATCGCACGATAGTAACAACACCAAGAAGCTAAAAAAATTTAGGCATCTGACAGCTGACCTTAAACCCACAACGCATTCTCTTTTTGCTTTTTGCTTTTCTTAGATCAGAATGTTATCGTTGATGACATTTTTGAGGCATTTCTAGCAGCTTCTTAGCGGACATGTAGTTAAGAGAAAGATATGGGGAACGAAAACCCAGATCCGGTCAACCGTAGTGAGGACTATGCACCAAATCATCAATAGATTCTGGAAGAATGACTCTTTATCCGATGACTGTAATATCAGCGCTATACTGGTACATCGTTTACGTGAAAGGCGATCCTATAACTCGCAAGAGCTGCCAAAGTATACCTATCCTTGTCTAATGTCACATACTATATTAATTCCTATGGTATGAAGTCATGTAACCGTCGGAGGTACAAATATGGTACTTGTGTGGACTTATTCTGCTAGTTCTACTTCACGACTGAAGATTATAAGAAAAAAAAAGAGCTGATGTTTTCGAACTCGCTCATTCGCTCGTATTTTTATGCGTGTTAGAACCTGTGTTGTAGGAGACCGAATACAAAGCAAGACACACTCTATAAACTCTACGAACTCTATGACCTACTTACCTATATCAAGACGTTTATGTACATGAAGCAGAATGCTGCATTGGTTATAACACTTCAGCTAAGAGGATGTTAAAATCCGAGGCGACTGGCTCAAGGCGCAAGAAAGAATAGTCCACGGCGTAGTCGGAATTAAAAAGGATTCAAGGTAGCTCTATCTTAGGCAGACACATACAGGCTGGGTAAGTTACAAGTAAGTAACCTTCCCAAATTAAAGCATATTCGGAATAGGGGATAAAAGTATGATGTGGACATTTCCCACTGAAGCCCTTTCGTACTCCTGCATGTAAGACAAAAAAAAAACTTAAATCTGGGCACTGGTTAACAATACCCTACAGTAAAGGACCATGGACCCAAACTCGATTTCAGTATGAAATTAAAAAAGAAAAACATATTTTGTGTTATTCAAAACCCTCCCATAGAGGGTTTTCTCAATTTGAGAAAGGAGAAGGGATTACCACCACCAACAGTCTGTATGGTGCTGAGTCTGACCGAGGAAAATGTAACTGAACACCCGGCTTGTGTTAGCATTCCTGGACAAACTATATACAAACTACATATTCTAAGTAAAGCACAATTGGGACGCTTTGACCGAGGAACTCCCAAGATGGAGTCCGTCTTAATGTCGGAGGCAATGACCTCATTTGAGCTACTTCGACATTGTTTTTTTTTTATAGTAGCGCGTGCTCAAGGGGTTTAGGTACCCTTAAAATGTTTGCACACAGCGCGGGCGAAGGAAAATTAGGGAGGAAAGAAAGATAGGTAGCGAGGTACGTTGGTTTTAAATGTCTGAATATTATAATGATTAGGAAATAGAGAGCTCGGCAGGACATTCCACATTTCGGCTTAGGAACGAATCACGATATTTCAGCGCACGTCCGAAAGTGGGCTTGAGGGTATACTGGTGAGCATTCATAGCGAGACGGGTGTTACGGTTGAAGGTTTGAAGGGGCGGAATGCTACTGGCGATATCTATGGACCACTGATGGTTGAAATAGCGATTAAACAAAGTGAGACACGAGACATTTCGTCGGTGTTCGAGGGTGTCCATTGACTGGGTGGTATTAGCATCACTTATGAGATTTATCGCACGATTTTGGATGCTGTTTAGCAGGTGCAGAGATGTTTTAGGCACTCCTGACCAGATGTGTGCATTGTACTCCAATTTTGGGCGGATAAATGCCTTACATCTTGAGGCCAGCTCAGAAGGAGAAAAGTATTTCTTACATCGTTTGAGGAAACCTAGATATTTCGCAGCATTTTTGGCGACATCGAATATGTGGTCAATCCAACGTAAGTTGTCGGTTTCGACGATGCAAGTGCCATTCATTGATAATGGCTGGGTGCTTACATTTAACGACAGCACGCAGCTTTGTTTTTTGGAAGCATTAAATCTCACTCTTTTGATAGTTCCTGGTTGTGCGGTTAATATCAGAATTTAATGAGCTTCTACAGCCGAAGAGCAGGGACCGTCGTGAGTCCGGATACGAATATGAGAAGCAGAGAGTACTGTGGTCATCAAAGGAATATATTGGATTAGAAGTGGTAGACAAGAGATCGTTGACAAAAATTGAAAAGAGTATCGGAGACAGAACGAAGCCCTGGGGCACACCAGCATTTATTTTGTGAGTGCTTTTCGGTGACAACCAGTGAACCTGTTGCTACGAAAACCGTATTGCCGGCCATTGAGAAGTTTTCATGTTTCGAGATATTTTATTTATTTCCATTAACGTTTCCATGACCTTGGAAAGAAGGGACGTAAGTGCAATGGGTCTGTAGAAGGAGACAGAAGAACATTCCCCTTTTTTAGGTACGAGCTGGACAAATGCTGTTTTCCATCTGCTCGGAAAGAGTCCTAAAGAGTAGGATTGAAGAAAACGCTTGCGCAGTGGTTTTGCCAGCGTGGAAGAACACCTCTTTCAGTATGCTTGCTGCGACATATAAGAAACTCAGGTCATATGCGATTTTTTGGCATCTAGTCAGGTCGTCGGAATGGAGTTTGGGACGAAGGATTTTTAATTTAAACATTGGCAGCGCTCAATTCCCTGTAGTGGCCTACTAGCACTATTCTCTGAAGAATCTGACCGCCCAGGATGGGGGTTGTGCCGTTCGGATTAAATGCCCAATACTAACAAACGAAAAACGAAATTACTACCTAAGACTCTTATTCTCCTCGTCCTACTGTATGGCCTGGAAGCATATAACATCAAACTGTGTGGGCTATAATAACCTGGTCAGAAGGACTAGAATACATCAACTCCGATGGCTAGGACATATTAAACGGATGAATATCTCTCCCATCCGATATGTCTTCGAATCCATTCCAGACAAACAACGCGGTATAGGAAGACCTCACTTGTGGTGTTCCAAAAGAAAGGACCTCAGGCAACTTGTTGTACGTTGTACTCTAAGCGCAAGATCGCCGTAAATTGAGAGAGCTTTTAGTTAAAATGCACTTCCACTCCAAAGTGTAGCGCCATCTAAATTAAAGTTAACGGGCATCTTTGTGCTGTTCAGCTTTCCGAGTTCAAATGCGAGCTAGCCCTTGTAAATCAGCCCTTAGCATCTCATGTGTGAAGAAGACATTCCATCAGGAATAGGGCTTTTAACATTTTCTTTAAAAAAATAAATAAAAACAACTAACGGTGTTATATTCTTTGCCATCCATCTGCAGTTTAAAATTAAATCAAGGTCTAATCAGGATGAGTCATTTTATACCAGGAACTCGTAGGCAAACTATTTTTAACGATCTCTCGTAAGTTTTAGATACAAAAATCGAAAACGTAATTAACTTCCTCAGCTCCACTGGTTGGCTTCAACAACACTTTCAAAATTCCCGAGTTAACAAGTTAGAATGTATACCCGAGTGCGGCATCAACATAAAAGTTTGCTTTGAGCGTATCACGTACTCGCGCAACATGAAACAAAATTCCAAAGGTTTTTTCCTATAACCTGTGTTCACTGCAATTCAAATTCTGGCTTAGGATTAAAAAAGGACAGGGTGATATTTTAACGTCAATTAAGAGTGGATACGGAACTCCAATATCGAACGTGCGACCTTGCTTTCAAAAAGAACTGCTCACTTATTTTAATTGGCTTCATCCTGAACCTCATACGAATACTCTAGAGGTAACAGCAATCAGTGTTCAACGAATTCAATCTGCGTATCTATCCTTCCTTATTCGGTTCGAATGTTGAACTTCAATGAAGAAAATTGCTTATGTACAATAGTATCTTTCGAATGAAGGATTTACTATCCAATACAGTAAAAAAAATCAATGTTTACGAGTATAATTCCTATACTAAGAGTATGTTCTTAAGGATATATTGAATTCCATCGACTTACCGATGCATAGAGCAGAATGATTCCAAGAATTATAGTCTCCAGCACAGTCCACATCCCGGAAGCAATAGCCTGCAAGTAATAAAGGATATTACGAGTACTCTTATAAAACAAAACTTCAATTGGAATCACTTCCGTCATACATACTCGTACTAGTACATTGTACGTTCATATGGAAACATACCTTGCATTTCCGGTGCTGGAAAACTGTCACAGCTAATACCAGACAACAGAGAATACATGAGCCTAGCATTGATCCCACTGAAACTCGCAGTAGATTCTCCATTGAGACTGTCTCCTGAGGTTCACCAAATAGACAAACACCGTTCTGGTCACATGCCGAGCATCCACCTGGACATGGAATGCACGAGAAATTATCCGAATTGTAGTCGGAGCTTTCCACCTTGTCGCCGGCGAAACCTTGTAGTGACGAATTGGGCAGATAGTACGAATCCCTACATATGCATGTGTACCCATCACGTGTCGTCGATGGTTTCGTTTCAGTTAGTAAACAGAAAGTTGTGTTGCGGTCACAGCTGTTGGCAATTTATGAGAGTCGATTATTATGGGCGTTTGTGGTAGGCGGATAGGAGGAAGCGAGAATGGAATAATAGAATCTGCGTATACTCGTACTTACCCATGTCGACGTCCGAAAATCTCCTCCAAGGCATCATTACAGAGATCCACGTCGGCGGCAATAAACGCAGCTGCCACAATCCTGTGAAATCGATGAAAATGTTATTCGTAGGGTTATTCGAGTTCAAATTTGTTGATGTTGCATAGTGGGTGAATGAATCGGATGGATTGGATGGTTATAGTGATGGGATGTATAGAGGGGGTTTTAATGGGATAACGTGGGGCTTGCGGAAGCAAAACATATTCGGAGTGATGTTTAATGAACATGCTCTGAAAGTAACACAAGTTCATTAATCATTGTCTGTTCTGCCTGCGAGTGAATAGTTTTGACATTTAGTGCGTGGAAGCATATCGCTATTGGACTTGCAAATTAAAATTAAATTGCAGCGTTTTGTGATTGAGAGATTAGGAGTTCAACTTTTGATTGCCATTAGCGTCAAATGACTGGCATTAGAAAATGGAAAATGTAAGCGGGTATCGAGGGATATCCTCCAAAGAAGAACAGTTCACTTAGCATTTTGTAATGAATATCTTTTTGTTCTTTTTGGTTTTGTAGGTAGGACCGTAGCTACTAAATAGTTACGCTGTGACTATTACGTTTTTTTTTTCCTTCTTTCTTTATAAAGGGTTTTCCAATAGGGACTTGACAAATTTGAATTTAATTTGTGAACGCACTCTTTCACTAATCATCAAACTGTCACTGTCAATTTATTCACTAAACTCAACATTTTCATCATAGTAAAGTACACGAGCGAGCAACGTCTGCAAATTATAAAAATTTTCTACCGAAATTCGGAGTCGGTGACTGCAACTTTAAGAGCGTTAACTCCAATTTTCGGTCGTAATTCTCGCCCTAGTAGACAGGTTTAGTGCAAAAATTTGAGTCTACATATTCGTTGTGTGGTGTTACCGTGTCAGTGAGACAACGGGTTGGTCGAAGTGTCGAAAATATCGCTGCCGTTCAGGAGTCCGTAGAAAACGATCCAAATCAGTCAATTCCACGGCGTTCTCAAGAATTGGGCATCGCTCAGACGACCTTATGGCGTATTTTGCGTAAGGATCTTGGTTTACACGCGTACAAGATCAAGCTGACTCAAGAATCGAAGCCGATGGCCCATTTGAAGCGACGTACGTTCTCCGATTGGGTTCTGGAGAAGATGCGCCAAGATGATGAATTTCATCGCAAAATCATCTTCAGTGACGAAGCTCATTTTTGGCCCAATGGGTTCGTCAATAAGCAAAATATGCGTTATTGGTCGGGTGAAAATCCACATGTACTTCATGAATCACCACTTCATCCACAAAAAATAACAGTTTGGTGCGGTTTGCATGCCGGAGGCGTTATTGGGCCATATTTTTTCGTCGACAATAACGATCGTCACGTTACTGTGAATGTTCAGCGTTATTGCGCCATGATCACCGATTATTTTTGGCCCGAATTGGAAGATATGGACTTGGACGACATGTGGTTTCAACAGGATAATGCCACAAGCCACACAGCACATGTTACAATCGATTTATTGAAGAGTAAGTATGGTGAGCGGGTTATCTTAAGAAACGGGCCAGTCGATTGGCCGGCTCGTTGGTGCGATTTAACACCGCTTGACTATTTTCTGTGGGGCTACGTTAAGTCATTGGTTTATGCCAACACGCCGACAACGTTGGAAGAGCTCAGAGCCAACATTGAACGGCCATAGCGGCCGTTTCGGCCGAAATGTGTGGCCAAGTCGTTGAAAATTGGGTCCAACGAATCGACCGCTGCAAACGTGCCCGCGGTGGCCATATGAACGAAGTCGAGTTCCATTCATAAAGGGTTTGATTGTACTTCAAGCCGATAATAAAGTTTTTGAAATATCTCAAATGGTTTGCGTTTTATATAAAAAAAAATTGTCAAGTCCTTATTGGAAAAGCCATATTAATAAGTTTTGCATTTATTTATATTTACTTAGATACATTTACGAACATTTTAGAAGATCCCGGCTAGTATATTTTCTCTATATTTTAAAGCAATTTTGCAGTATCCATATAAAGGGTGGTCCATAGTTAACGCACGATGTTAATTGTAAATAAAACAGCAAATTTTCAGAGAATTCTCTTAATATTTTTTATTACGATAGAAGGATCTATGACAATTACGTGTGAAACAAAATATCGGCCAAATGCTCGCCACGACTTCGGTGGCATACCTCTATCCGATAGTACACTTTTTCTTTTAAATATCCCAAAAGAAAGTAGTCCAACGGTGTCAAATCACATGATTGTGGCGGCCAATTAACATAGCCACGACGTGAGATAACACGGCCATTGAATTTCTCGCGCAAAGGGCCATTGTTTCGTTGGCTGTGTGGCAAGCGGCACCATCCTGTTGGAAGCACATGTCGTCCAGGTCCATATCCTCAATTTCTGGCCACAAGAAGTCCGTTATCATCTCGCGATAGCGAACACCATTCACGGTAACTGCTTGGACGACCTCATTTTCGAAGAAGTACGGCCTGATGACGCCGCCAGCCTATAAATCGCACCAAACAGTCTGTTCAACCAATGAAATGGTCATTAGGCTTCAGCTCTTGAGTCAATTGAAGCTTGTAAGCGTGTAAATTCAAATCTTTATTCAAAATTCGCATCAGTGATGTTCCGTGAGATGTTCAATTGTTGGGCACGACAACGAGTCGAGGTTGACGGCTCTTCTGCCACACTATGGCGAACAACAGCAATGTTTTCCGCAAAACGAACTGGGCGAGCGTGCACAGGTATTTTCACATTTCCTACAGATCCGGTTTGCTGAAATTTGCTCACAATTCTCCCGATTGTGGACACATTTGGTCGATTATGCTGACCAAAAGAATCACGAAGTGCACGAAATGCATTTTGATTTGAACGCCCATTTTCGTAAAAGGCTTCAACAATCTTAACGCGCTGCTCAATTGTGTACCTCTCCATGGTTGAATTTGTCAAACACTGAAACAAAGAAATGTCAAATTAAGTTGGTCTAAAAACTTGACGTTAAGGTGTGACTCACAATTAACATCGTGCAATATGGTTGGACCACCCGATAGTTTAGTAACTTTTACTTCGTTGAGAAGGGATATCATTTCTTGTTCCGATAAGAAGTCTTTTCTTCAAGATTGTAATTTAGTCGGCTATACTACGGCTATACGTAGTACCGTAGTGTAGTGATCCCGTCGCTTCTTCTACAAACTTCATTCTGGCCTGTTCATCAACTCTCGTTATGAGCTGGTATAGTGAGTCCTCCCAGTTATACAGCTCTACACCACACCCGCGAGCTAACTCTAGCCATTCTTCGAACCATGCTATTTTGTTCCGAATCGCGAGTAAGGCCACTATCTTTGGAAGTCGGTTATCTGACATGTTTATAACCCTTAGTATGTAGTTTACCTGCAGTTTCAGTGTTTTAAGGAATAGGGGAGATAGGCCTGTTTCCAGCATGAGCATATAGTTCGGAGTCTTTGCAGGGAGGTGGAAGGATTTTTTTTTATTGGCTTATAACCCCATACTTGCGCCGCGTAGAACATTACTGCCTCCGATGCAGCTTCAAATACTTTGAATTTACTGCTGTGCATAATCTGTGGGTTGCTGAAACAGTTTATACACACTGCATTGATGACGGTTTTAGATTTCGTGAGTTTCATACTAAGGCTACTTGTTAAAATGATTCCCAGATACCTGTATTCATTTACAACTTCTATACTTTCTCAGTTAAATTGAAATTTTTCGTTGTAAGCAAGTCTACCACCTCTCTTTTTAAATATCATTATCTTGGATTTATCCAAAGGCTGCAGTACTTATACAATTTATGAATCATCAATTGCAAGGATTCCGCTGAGCTTGCCAACAGTACAATGTCGCCTGCGAACAGGTGGGCTTTAATGAGAATTCCTGCAATAAAGAGGGCAAATAGATTAGGGCTCAGCGAACATCCCTGTTTTACTCCTTACTCGGTCTGAAATCATTCTGAAAGCGTCCCGCCGTTCCAAATAGCTGTTTTGGTATCTTCATAAAGGTTTTGTAAAACTCTTCCGAATTTTGATGACATTCCCATACTATATAACTTTTGAAATAAGGCGATTCTGTTCACAGAATCGAAGGCCGCTTTGAAGTGCACAAAGAAGGCGTAGAGTCGTATTTCGGCTTATAAATGCATCTGCTAAGCTTTTCAAAACGAAAATGTGGCCGACAGTTGAGTAGCCAGGCCCAAGACCCGCCTGGAATTCCTTTAGCAGATTATTGGCCTCTACAATATTGCTGCAAAGCTTTTGTAGGACGCATTTAAGAACGATATTCCCCGATAGTTAGCAGGATCCGATGTATCGCCTTTTTTGTGGATGGGAAAAATCAGAGCTTCTTTAAACCGTTGGAGCACTATCCCATGATATAATATGCTGTTGTATAAGCCAATTGTCTTTCAGCACATTTGTACTCTATTTAAAAAATTCAGTTGGTATACGATCCGACCCTGCAGCCTTTCTATCTTTCAGACCAAGCAGCGCACCCGTGAGTTCCTGATGAGATATAGGGTCATCTAGAATGTTGTTTCGTATATCTGGCACAGCATATTGAAAACTAGGACCACCCACCGATGGGTTCAGTAACATCTTGAAATGATCTAGGAGGATATAAGGGCATATCTTGCTCCAATAAGTGACTTTGCTAGTTCCCAAAACTCGGATGCTGATTCGTTCTTAGGTATGCTTGTTTACGAATATCAGTGTTGAAGGCACAAAATAATTTAAGCCACGCAAACGACACCCGTCTTGCTTTCTGACAATTTTTATCGAACCACTGCTCTTTATTCTGTTTGCGGGAGTTTGGGTTTACGGTAGAATAGGACTCCTTAATAATTTGCTCCATATCCGCTATGGTCGTAATATTACTTCCCTGCAACTTCTCATCAATTTTCGTTCTGTATTGAGCGGCTTTATTCTCGTTCCATACCATTTTTGGGAGCACCCTCATATTCCTGGGAGCACCCTCATATCCCTTATTTGCTCATTTTTCGGCGTGGAGTGAGTAACCGTAATAATGACAGATAAATAATCAACTTACGAGTAATAAGGGTACTACGAGTATTCAGATTTTGAACAGGCACCCTTGCCTTCTTTCATCTTATGGATTTATGTTGATTTTCATCAGCATACCCTAGCTTAATGGTTAAGTTTCTTTTTAAGAAAGTTTTGAGTTCCTATGCGATCCAGAATTCAAAGAGCTTACATATGTTCTGACGGAGACCGTGAGTGTTGTCCGCAAGAGAGCCAGTCTCACGAACTTTTTGCTCAAACTTGCGAGGAGAATAAAGGGCAATCTTAAGGAAGTGCTCGTTCAGGTGATAGTCAAGATTGACTGGAATTTGTTCGCGTTGAAACATTCGAGATAACGGTTCATGGTATCCGTAATTAGTTCGGTGGGAATTAACTTGGAAGAGAGGTACAGTTCTTAGATTATGTGGATTAACATTTAAGGAGATGCGTTCGAGGAGAGCCTCAGAGTCAATGTTACCATTTAAAAGCTGATGGACAAAAACTATGAGGGGTTGTAAGTTAATAAGTTTCAGTCGATTATGATAGGGGGGTAAATTGAAAGGGTCAGCCTAAGGAAGTCCCCGTAACGCGAACCGAAGGAACCTACGCTGTACCGATTCTATACGTGCAATTTTTGCAGAATAATATGGTGACCAGACTAGACTTGCATACTCGAGGAGGGGCCGAAAAAATGTGGTGGACCCCACATATGGGTCGTCAAATTCCTTAGACCAGCGCTTAATGAAGCCAAGAGTTCGCTATCATAGATAATGCCTAAATCGCGCATTTCGGTCACATTAGGAACAGGCTCGTTCTTGATGAAATATGCACGAGAAGGAGTTGTATGACGTTTTCAATTGAAAGTTAAAGGTTGATATTTGTTAACATTTAACTCAAGAAAATTATGAAGACACCAAGTGGAAAATCGATTGAGATCATCTTGCAACAGAGAACAGTCAGAGGGAGACAATATGTGACGGAAGATTTTAAGGTCGTCAGCATAGATAGGTATAAAAGAATTGTTAACGATGGTATCAACAGAATTAATTGTTAATATAAATAACAGGAGACCAAGATGACTTCCTTGGGGAACACCCGTGGTGGCTTTGAAAGGTTTAGATAATGTAGAACTAAACAGTACACTGTCGTGTCTATCATTTAAGTATGAGGAAAGTCAAGGGCGCAAAGTTTTAAAAGAATTACTTTATGCGAGATTTTATCGAAAGCTTTGCTGAAGTTGGTGGTTATTACATCTACTTCTTTGCCATCTTCTAACGCACATAAAGTACTTGATACAATTCAATGAGATTAGTGGTAGTTGACCTGCCCTTAAGAAATCCATGTTGGTTTCTTGAAATCACTGGTTTACAATAAAAAGACATAGCATCATGAATAATGGTCTCGAACAGCTTGGGTATTGTGGAGAGCTTCGCAATAGGTCTGTAATTTGAGATTTCATCTTTGTGGCCTCTTTTATGCAGAGGGATTATATATGAATTTTTCCAGGAATGGGGAAAGGCGCATTGAGATAAAGAAAGGCAGTGAGAGGTTTTACCAAGTAGGCGGCGCACTTTTTAGAACTATGGGGGATACACCATCAGGTCCAGCGGAACATTCACTTTTTAGATTACTTATCTTTTCATCTACTAATGCCATTGAGATATCCACCGAAGTAAAGGATGTTTGTGGACAGCTGTTCAAGTATGAGAAATAAGATAGATCGGGGTTTTGGATGTGGCAAGCAAGCGATTGGCTAAAGAATTTGGCCAATAAGTTTGCTATTCTTTGCGGATCATCAGACGATGAATTGTTGAACTTCAGGGTGACAGTCAAGATTTCCAACCCGAAAGAGCTGTCAGTGTCAAAATAACATATGATTCACAAAGAGAGTGGTATTTGAACCACCGTTGCACTTCGAATTTAAGATATCCCCACAAGAAAAAGTCCATAAAGATCACATCGGAACTGCGTGGGTTTCCGTCTCTTCTTCTGTATATTAATTTTTGAGAGATAATTTCCCAACCACGTGACAGCGACTTGCTTAAAGTGTGTGATGTCGCTCCATCCTGCTGGAACTAAGTTCTTTGGGTAAAACCAGGAAAGTTTTGCATCAATAAATTGTCCAGCTTCTTCCCTGGGGACTCAACAGGCGTTCTGTCCGTATCATATACAATGGCCTTTTTGTTGATTGTGCAACATACGGACAGGGTTATGACTCTGGATGGTCGAAAAGGAATCTTTACTTACCAAAGAGTCGCCTTGCTTGGGTGTTTACCTGTGTGCCACACTGTCTCCACAGAGGCAATGCAGGTGTTGCTAGGAGTGCCGCCTCTGGATCTGGAAGTGATACGTCGTGATATAGTTTTCAAGATCAGAAAAGGTCTCCCTCTAAATGGGCGAGATTGGGTTTCCCCGGAAGAAGTGGATGGCCTATCCCTGAAGCAGCGTAAAACCTAGATGGCAATCTAGATGGGATGCTAGCGAAAATGGCAGGATTACTTACGGCTTCCTAAGGGATATGCTAACTATGAGAGTACTTCCTGAACGGAATTTTACCCTCAGCCTGGGCTTTTTGTTGTCCGAGCATGGCTCTCTTAATGCATTCTTGAATAAAAGGGGGCTCAGCGGAGCCACTTATGAGGATTGGCTTCATGTCCTATGTGAGTGTCCCAATTACGCTGACATTAGGAACTTGCATGCTATGGGCATCGCCTTTAACGGTGAGGCCTACGATGTCAGTGGAATTATCACTGATACCATACGGTTCGAAAGAACCCGTAGTTTTGCAAAAGACGTATTTAATAGAAGACGCAGTGGCAGCTAGCGGGTAGATTATAGGAATTTCAAATTGTTGAAAGGCCGCCAGTCCTGGGCAGTGAGGTGCACAACTGGAAGTAACCTCAAGGTTGCGAAGCTTGACCGGAAGCTATATTCTGTTACCACGGGAGGTCACGAGCCCCGGGAACTATTGTTCCGGCCTCCGGAGTTGGCCTCCTTGTGGGAGTATCGTGGTGGCTGTAGGTTTGTACCCAATGGAGCTTGGAAATCTCATGGCTTAGCATATGTTGTAGTGTACTACGACCTGTGCTCAACCATGGGATTGCTATGGAACCATCTTGGTTTGCTCGATGTGGAGTTGCATTGCAACCAGATGCCATGACCCACAGAATGATGGGGGTATTAGATAGGCCTCGAACCTTCACCAAAAGGGGAATTTCGTGCCTTACACACGACTTCGAATCTGGTACTGGTGGTAGTACTTGTACTACCCGAAGGGCGCTTATCAACGCATTGTTTTGAATTCTTGTGCGAAGACACACCGTAGGTTTAAGCCTTCACGGTTGGTACCTACGTAAAACACAAGAGACATCTGTCCAGCTTCTTCCATAATGCTCTGAGTTAACATTTCAAACATTCCGTTCCATTTTCAAAAAAGTACAAAAAAGTTGCGTTTCAGGTACGAGTATGTTGCACTCCAATGGCAGTTCTCCCTATTACGTGACTGTTAAGGTGAAAATGTGCCTCATCCGAAAACAAGATGTTATTTAATGTAGATAGGCGACCTGTTAAGTGGTTAACGAATTGAAGCCTCTAACTATCATCTATCTAACTATCAACTGCATTTTTGAACGGAGTCGTTTTCAATCTTATTTATTTGCACATTTTCGCTAGTTCTTGATGACAGAAGTCGCCCAGACCTAAGTTTATCTGTTGTCAAACCGGTTTTTGCGAACTTATGTATGAACGCTTTTCTTAGTGAGGGTGCAGTTGACGCATGTTTAATGTTGTGCAAACCACGATGACTGCAGAATTTTCTTCTCGCAAAAGTCGACGAATCATTATTTTTTTAAAGCTCTCGAACACCCAAAACACGGTCCGCAGCCGAGAAGGATTTTTAAGCGACCGTATTCCGAAAAGCCGCCTAATCAACTAACATACATTGTTTATCATCAAGAGCTTTCTCGCCAGTCATATACCCAGTTTATATGACAGCTCAATGTGCATTTAATCAATCCGCATTGGTTCAATACCCGTAGAAATGATTGTGTTTATATGAAATTATCCAAAATCAAATCAAAAATGAGCGAGAGAAAATTGAGAGAATTTAACAAACAGCTGATTGAACTGACACTTGACACTGATACATTGTTCTTAAGGCCAAGGCCCATAGAATCCGTTGCGTCCGTTGCGTGAATTGCGTCGACTGACAGCTCGATAGCCCATAAACAAAGGCTATGACGGAACGGACGGATAAAGTATCCGTTGGCAGTTCACACATTCACACATTGAGGACCATACTTTCACGTATTGAGGTTCACGCATTCACAAATTGAGAGTAAGCACTTTCATTGGTGGAGACATTGAGAGAATGAAGAGAAATTGTCATAGCTTGAAAGAAAATATTGAGATTAAATGACATTTAAATTTTTTTGTTTCGTTTCGTTCGTTATTCTGCCAACGTATGCCACGGATTCTATGGGACTGTCATTTCCGTCAATTACATTAACGTCAACCTATCCGGCATCGTAACGGACGCAACGGATTCTATGGGCCGGAGCCTTTAAAGTGGATTCCCGGGTGCAACACATCGTTTTTTTCCATATCGTTCCATTTCTGACATATTTTTTCATTTTAGTTTTGATCGTTGATGAGAAAGGAAGTGTGAAGAATAGGAAAAAATGTATGTTTCAGGCCAACTGCTCAAATTTAAAAATTAAAAATGCTCCGATTCAAGTGTTTCAACCCCATTGTTTTGGAATAAATCATTTCGTAAAATTTGTTATCCATAAAATGTTTTTAAATATGTTAATTAATTAAGTTTGTGATGGGTTCTTGCCAGAGTGTAGTTTACCCAGCAAAATCTACCATCGAAACCGAAGCATTTGAGTTTATTCACCACACGTAATGAATTCGCGCATTCTGCACTTGCAGCATTTCTCTTCTCTCTTTCTCGTCTTTGAATTTCTCTCGTTTAGGGTTTCGGTTTCGCTGGTGGATCTTGCTGTGTGAACTTCTCGCCCACTTGTTTGCAGACCACAGAAGAGGTAACATGTAATAAACATTATAATTCGTTTAATTTACCATTCGCTTCTCTGCTTAATTTTTTTTTTTCTTCGATTATTCTCAAACATTTTTGTGGTCCCAATTCGAGTCGGATTCTCGATTATTCGTGAAAAAAAAAAACTTTTTTCGCTAAAAACATTCTCGTGGCATTGTGAACATTTTTCCTATTTTACTGACTGCACGTGCTGTGTTTAATTACTCGTAGTAATATATGTACACTCGGTGTTTATAAAGACTACATTCGGTACGCATTGTCTTTGACTTTTTTTGGTAAATTTAATGTAAATTGAAAAACAATTCAATTATGAGCTTAGCAAACTCACTTGTTGCTCTTCGCCTTACACGCGGTCACATCAAAGGTTCAATTACCAAGCTGCGTACCTACGCTGACTCTATAACGGACATAACTTCTCTTGTTGATCTCGAGGTTAAGCTAGGTCGAGTTGAGGATTTGTGGCGCGAATTCAATGCAACGCAAAAAATGTTTTATGAGTTCGCAGACAAGGAAGGTTATTCAGATCCTGGCCCTGACTTTGATGAGATTGAGTCAAAGTATCTTACATTAAAGTCAGTATTTCTTTCTGCTATTAAGGATCGCCAACAAGAAGAAAGAAGTAAAGATGCCGTGAATCGAATAGTAGAACAGCAGCAGATTTTAGTTGACTCCTTAAATAAATCTTCTTCGAGTAGGAATTCGGACAGCTTTCTTCCCTCGATTCGCATCGAACCATTTAGTGGGAACTACCAGGAGTGGCCCACCTTCCGCGATATGTTCAAAGGCGCGGTCCACCATAAGGATAATCTTACGCCAACCCAAAAATTTCATTTTCTTAAATCTTCTCTTCGTAATGAAGCGCTTAGCCTCTTAAATCATCTTCCGATCTGTGATGCGACTTATGAGCAGGCATGGAAAAGATTAGAAAGGCGCTACGATAGGCCGCGATATGTGATCAACAATTATATTCAAACGTTCATGGATCTTCCACCGGTTACTAAATCCAACGCGGTTCAACTTCGTAAAATATCCGACGGAGCAGATGAAGTTATACGCGGTTTAACTGCAATAAGTTGTACTAATAGAGATCCATGGCTAATTTATAGAAGTAAGTTGGACTCTGGAACACGTCAGGCTTGGTCGGAAGAGAGTATAGATGAAGACTATCCTACCTTCGATCAATTCGTTACATTTTTAGAACGGAGATGTGGGGCACTTGAAAGCTGCATATTAACCAATCGCGACACAAAACCTAAATCCCACGTGATCAGAAGCATGCATGTCTCTTCAAGTTTAAATTGTCCAATGTGTAATTCGACACACAATCTTTCCCAATGCTCTGACTTTCTAGCTTTGCCTGTAAAATCTAGGCGAGATTTCGTTAAAACAAATAAAATATGCTTCAACTGCTTACGTACTGGTCATTCATCGGCGCGTTGTCAGTCAAAGTTTCGGTGTAGGACATGTAACACTCGTCACCACACTTTGGTCCACGATAATTCGGTAAACAGTAACCTTAACCCTTCGGCTAATACATTCGTTTGTGATCCTCTGCAGCATGATCAAATCGCTCCCAATACTCGCCCAAATCATATTATTAATTCTACCCCGGCGTCAACATCGGACATCGTCATAAGCAACCATTCGGTAAACAACGCGCATCGTTTTTCTCAAACTCTATTACCCACAGCCGTCGGAAATGTTATGGATATCAACGGTGTATATCAGCAGGTGAGAATACTTGTTGATACAGGCTCACAGGTATCTTTTGTCTCTGAGTCCTGCGTCCAAAGACTAGGATTCAAGCGAAGAAACGCTCGTATACCGATAAGCGGTATTGGCTCTACCAACGTTGGTAAATCCAGAGGCCTCATTTCGTTGACAATATTGTCACGCTGTAACCTAGCTAGTATCACAGTTGATACGTATATCTTATCACGCGTGACTGCCGATTTGCCAACAAATTCGTTTACCGTAGACGACTGGAAACATTTGAACCAACTGGATTTAGCGGATCCTTCCTTTAACGAATCCAATTCAGTCGATGTATTGCTCGGAGCAGACAAAGCATGGGAAATTCTTCAGGGAAGTGTGGTTCGAAGTAAACAGGGGTACCCTATAGCCCAAAACACTATCTTCGGTTGGATCTTAGCCGGAAAGTTGCCTTTTCGGAGTGAGCCCAGCATTATCACCAACCACGCATGCCTGGACATCGATGCGATTTTACAATCCTTTTGGACTATCGAAGAAGTCTCCACATCACACGTAACGACCGAAGACAGAAAGATCGAGGAACATTTTTTAAATACCCATCGCCGTGATGCAAAAGGTAAATATATCGTTAATCTACCTTTCAAATATTTTCCAGAATTTTCAAATACGCTAACTGGAGCTCTCTCGCGCTTAAGAGGTATGGAGAGAAAATTCTCTCAAAATAAAGAACTGTTTGTGAACTATTCTCGATTCCTCGATGAGTATTTGTCTTTAGGACATATGACACCGATTCCAGCTGCAGAAATAGCCAGTTCCAATGTGTTTTATCTTCCCCACCATGCTGTGCATAAACCAGATAGTACCACTACCAAGCTTCGGGTCGTGTTTGACGGGTCCTTTAGGGATAAAAACGGGCAGTGCTTAAATGACACTTTGATGATAGGTCCTCCTATACAAAGAAACCTTTTCTCCGTGTGTATAAGATTTCGTCAGTTTCGGTACGTGTTTACAGCGGACATTGTTAAAATGTTTCGCCAAATTTGGGTATCGGAGAAGGATTCTGACTTTCAGAGGATCGTTTGGCGAAAATCCCCTAACGATCCACTTCAACATTTCCGCCGCCGCACAGTTACATACGGTACGTCCTGCGCGCCTTACTTGTCGGTTCGAACCTTAGAACACCTTGCGAAAGACTACCGAAATCAGTTTCCCATCGCGTCCGAAATCGTGCTTAATGACTTTTACGTGGACGACGTAGCTTCCGGAGGAGAAACACTGGCTGAAGCTATTGCTAAGAAAAATTCGTTAATAGAACTGCTCTCCAAGTGTGGGATGGAACTTGGCAAGTGGCAAAGTAATAGCAACGCTTTGCTTGATAGACAAAACCCAATTTCTTTAGAAAATCTCTCGTTCAACACAAATGCGGATTCGTGGGTAAAAGTTCTCGGTCTCAGTTGGAACCCTAAAGATTATATATTCAGTTTTCGCTTAAATTGTCCACCAAGTGATACGGTTACGAAACGCCAAATCTTAAAAGACGTTGCTAGAATTTTTGATCCCCTCGGGTTTCTTTCCCCCTCGGTCGTTCAACTCAAAATTCTTTTCCAAGAACTTTGGCACCAGAATCTGGACTGGGATGATCGGGTTCCCGATTCAATTGCAATTCAGTGGTCTAGATATCGTAACGAACTCGAAAACCTTACCAAAATTAAAATACCCCGAATTATCGGTCTTGGATGATCAACTTTTGAACTGCATGGCTTCTCCGATGCATCTCTAGCAGCATATGCCGCTGTTATTTACTCGCGTTATCAGCTTCCAAACGGAAAATTCGCAACCACTCTCGTCGCTGCAAAGTCTCGTGTCGCTCCACTAAAACAGCTAAGCATTCCTCGACTAGAACTCTGTGCCGCTGTATTACTTGCGCGTCTACTTGTAGCTGTTCAAAATTCCCTTAATATTACCTTTCAAAAAATCTATGCCTGGTCTGATTCGAAAGTTGTGTTATCGTGGTTATCGTCACCCCCGCGTCGTTGGACTGTGTTTATCGGAAATCGTACCGCAGAAGTTCTTAACACCATCCCTCGCAACCGTTGGTTTCATGTCTCGTCGCATTGTAACCCCGCTGATTGTGCCTCTCGTTGTATACCACCCTCGCAATTGCTCACTCACAATCTATGGTGGAATGGGCCCCCTTGGCTCCAGCAAGATTGTAATACTTGGCCAATCATTGAGCTGTCAAGCGAAGATCATAGCTGCACTATAGAGGAGAAAAAACCATTACATAATCTACATTCTCACCATGCTTCAACCAACGACGCACATCCATATGAAATCTTATCTCTTCGAATATCAAAATGGAATATTCTGCTTCGAACAGTTGCAAGAATTCATCGCTTCATCAACATAAGCCAAAAACGAACGAGACCCTCATCCTGGTATCTTACACCAAATGAACTAAACTTGGCTAAAGTCAGTGTCATCAGATGGTTGCAGAATCGGTATTTCGGTGAATATGTGAAATTTTATAAAAAAAATAATCGTTTTCCCAAAAACTGTTCTATAACTAACCTTTCTCCTATTTTAGACAAAGACAATATTTTGCGCGTTCAGGGGCGAATCGAAAACGCTAATGTTCAGTTCAATTTTAAACATCCAATCATTTTACCCAAGGGACATTTTACTTCTTATCGTTCGTGACGCCCACATTCGCTTTTTTCACGCCGGTGTATCGACAGTGTTTGCCCTCATACGCCAAGAATACTGGGTGATTGGATGTAGAAACATTTTACGTAAGGTCACTCATGATTGCGTTCCTTGTTTCCGGCAACGAAAGGTTACTATTTCGCAGCTAATGGGTAATCTACCCCGCCAAAGACTTCAACCCGGTAGACCATTTGTTAATTGTGGGTGTGATTACGCCGGCCCTATTGACTTGAAAGTAAAATCGGGTCGTAAAACAAACTTTTGTAAAGGATATATCGCGTTATTTGTGTGTCTCGTAACAAAAGCCGTTCACCTAGAACTAGTGAGTGCGCTTACTACTGAAGCTTTTCTTGCCGGCTTTCGTCGTTTCGTTTCTCGCCGCGAAAAACCATCCAACATGTACTCAGATAACGCAACGAACTTTCACGGTGGCGCGCGTGTAGTATCTGATATGTTTGCCTTGGTGTTATCACAAGAATATAACTCGTTAGTAGCGGAATCGTTGGCTCGTGATGGCATAACATGGCATTTCAATCCCCCTTCGGCACCACACTTCGGCGGTTTGTGGGAGGCGGGTGTAAAATCGGTAAAGCAACATCTTCGCCGCGTAATTGGAATGAACACTCTTACCTTCGAAGAGTATTACACTCTTTTGACACAAATCGAAGCGCTACTCAATTCGCGGCCACTTTGCCAGATATCAGATACAGACCTAGACCCTTTAACACCCGCTCACTTTATTCTAGGTGAATCATATGCCACTATACCGGAGCCCTTTATCGACATCCCAGCTAACCGACTCACAACCTGGCAAAATCTGCAATCGAAAATACAGGGATTCTGGAGGCGCTGGCAAAACGAATATTTGACATCTTTGCAACAACGTCCAAAGTGGCAGCAGACTGAGAACAACATCAAGGTGAACGATCTCGTTGTAATTAAAGAAGCTAACTTACCACCGGGGAAATGGGCCACGGGACGAGTAGACCAAGTTCACCCGGGTGCGGATGACCTTGTACGTGTCGCCACTCTTCGCACAACTAGCGGCAACCTTACTCGCCCTGTTCACAAGCTAGCCGTACTACCAGTATGCTGAAACGCTGTTTCATGGGAGGCGGGATGTTTTGGAATAAATCAATTCGTAAAATTTGTTATCCATAAAATGTTTTTAAATATGTTAATTAATTAAGTTTGTGATGGGTTCTTGCCAGAGTGTAGTTTACCCAGCAAAATCTACCATCGAAACCGAAGCATTTGAGTTTATTCACCACTCGTAATGAATTCGCGCACTCTGCACTTGCAGCATTTCTCTTCTCTCTTTCTCGTCTTTGAATTTCTCTCGTTTAGGGTTTCGGTTTCGCTGGTGGATCTTGCTGTGTGAACTTCTCGCCCACTTGTTTGCAGACCACAGAAGAGGTAACATGTAATAAACATTATAATTCGTTTAATTTACCATTCGCTTCTCTGCTTAATTTTTTTTTTTCTTCGATTATTCTCAAACACCCATGACAGTGTGAACACGACGTTCATGGTGAGGACTTACATCCCGTCGCCAATGTAAACAGGCATTTTATAAACAAGAATGAACGAATGCGTGTTGAATATTTCAATGCGGTTTGAAGTGGTGTTTATATGAGCGTATTGAAACAATGCGCATTGCGTCAGTGCACATTAAGCTGTCATATAAACTAGGTAGTAGTGAATTTAATCGATAAATTTAAAAGTTTCGGATAGGCTAGTGATGTGAAGACTCCAACTCGTGTTAGTACTGCAGGCTCAGCTGAAAAAATCGCGGCCGTAGCTGAGAGTGCGACTAAAAACCCAGTTCGGACTATTTCGAGACGATCACACGAATTGGGCATATCCCCAACCACTTTGAGCCGCATTTTGCATAAAGATGCTTATAAGGTCTAGTTGACGTAAGAATTGAAGCCAGTAGACTGGACATTAATGAACAAGATCATGATGATGAGGTAATGAGGCTCACTTCCATTTGTCTGGGTACATAAACAAACAAAACTGTCGCATCTGCGATTCCGCAAATTAAAGAAAAATAGTTGAACAACCTCTCCATCCACAACGAGTGATAGTTTGGCGTGATTTTTGGGCTGGCGGTGTCATTGGGCCATATTTTTTTAAAACGAATGAGTTAATGGATGTTAACTAATTTTTTGCCTGAAATTGATGCCATGAACGTGGACGACGTTTATTTTCAGCAGGACCGCGCCATATGCCACACAACTGGTGAAACAATAGCTCCATTGCGTGACAATGGACGTGTGATTTCTAGAAATGGAGATTTCATTCGGGATCATGCGATTCTTTTGGGAGTTTGTTTAGGATAAAGTCTACGCCAGTGCTTCACCAACGATTCATGCACTAAAAGGAAATATCAGGCTTTTATTCGCGAAATACAGCCGCAATTATGTGGACACCTGATGAAAAATTTTATCAAAAGAATGACTATTTGTAGGCAGAGCTGAGGGAAATATTTTGCCGGATATTGTACTCCATTACTAACCCCATAGTCTTTACTTTAGATTAAAAATGAAATATCACCACTTTTCATAAAAATGTTTCCTTTTTCTATTAATTTAAAATGACACCTCTTGTTGGATGACTCTATATTTTCAATCTGTGGAAAATTCTCCACTTGTGTTTCAGGCATAAGTTCACAATATTTTGGAACAAGAGAGCTCAGACAAAGAATAATTTGATTGTACCCAACGTCAACCAGCACGTACGGTCCACATACGGTCCTTGATCTAACACCTAAACGCGTTTAATGCTCCTTGATTTGATTGATTTGAAATGTAAAATGACTTTGCATCTACGAGGGGCGTTCAATATATTCTCGGTATAGATATGAAGGAAAATACGAATTCAATTTAAATTGTTTTTATTTTTCAATATAATCTCCCCTAACATCAATGCATTTGTTACATCTTGAGACAAACTTTTTTAAACCCTCAAAAAAATTAATTTCCTCTTTCTCTGCAAAATACCCATTTATTGCCGACTTGAGTTCTTCATCATCCGAAAATCTTTTTCCACGAAGACATTTTTTCAAATCCGGAAACAGGAAATAATCACTAGGGGCAAGGTCTGGACTATAGGGTGGGTGTTGGATTTCTTCGAAACCTCAATCTCGCGCAGCAGCCTTGGAAACTCGCGCCGTGTGAACAGGAGCGTTGTCATGAAGAAGCAACACACCCGCTGCGAGTTTACCCGGTCTTTTCTTTTTAATTTCCTCCCGCAAATTATGCAAAGTGGAAGCGTAGGATGTGGCATTGATGGTTTCACCTTTTTTTTGTACTCAATGAGCAAGATTCCCTTTGAGTCCCAAAAAACTGAGGACATGATCTTCCCGGCAGACGGAGTGACATTGAACTTCTTCGGGGGGTCTGTTCCTTTTTTATGCCACTGCATGGACTCTTATTTGCTTTCAGGGTCATAGTGGTGGACCCATGTTTCGTCCCCAGTAACAATTTGATCCATAACACCGTCCGCGTTCTCACTACACATCTCCAAAAGCTCTCTACAGCATGCGATTCTCACTTTTTTCTGAGGCGCTGTGAGCATTCGTGGCACCCACCTTGCACTGACCTTAGTTTTTAGTTAGTTTTATATGCATTTTATTTTCTTAATCACTAACTTTTACATACTAACAAAAAATGCTTAAATGCTAGCTTACAATTACTTAACAATCTTATACTAACTTACTGGCCCCACACAGGCACTCTAAGCTACTCTGAATACTTATATCTATGTCTTTCGACTGCATTTACATTTTATTTATAAATACTTATTTTCTATACTTAAAGCTAAGAAAAAAAAATTGTTAACAAAACTTAGCATATGGACTTTTTTTTTTTTTTTTAATAAAAACTTAGTATCTAACTTAAAATAAACCTTAGCCTACCTAAACTAAATGTACAATACACACATAAACACACATAGACGTTATACACAATCATATACATATATCAGTATACACCTTTGTATACACTGATATATGTACGAGTATATGTTTCTTAAATGCTAACCTAAACCTATGCAAGCTGGCCATCGCTATTTACAGAGAAAACGGATTGGTCAGCTCTGCCTCATTAGTGAGGCTGGTCCGTAATTGACGGAAACGACGACGAAACATCTTCCCCATCATTCAACCACCAGAATGCTGGTGCTGCCGAACGACATCCCTCTTATAGCGATTCCCCACCGCCCTACTGAACCTGAGGCGATCCACACTGCCGTGTGCGACGTCTCTGTCGTAGTTGAGTCGCCTGTCCCCAGCTCTCCGAGCGACATGGAAGATTAACGACACCGCTGATCTATCCTGGATCAACCCTATCTGATCAAGGTAGAGGAATGCTTCCGGTGGAACGAAGCCGTCAAAGCGCACACTCTCGTGGTAAAGGTAATTGGGGTAGTAAGCCCCAGATATCAGGTTATTCGTCGAGGTCATTGCTCTTGCAATGTGCCTTCGAGTCAGCTTAATTACGAAGTTGTCCACTCGTATTAGGTTCGCCCTGTTGTAAAGGACCTCATTAGGATAAAATTTCTTGTACTCCGACTCTGGTGTTCTGTAAAAGCGAAAACAAGTCCTAAGACAAGCCCTCTCAAACACCCGAATCTTTTCCATTAAGCTTGCTCGTACATTAAACCACACGTGACAACCAAATACCAGCATGGGCCTGATAAGGGCCATGTAGCAGATTACCTTTACCCTCGCATTGAGTTGGCTGCAATAAAACAGTCTCTTTGTAAGGACAAAAGCACCTTTAGCTCTGGCCAGAGCAGCATCTACATTTTTGCCAAAATACAGAAACTGATCCAGCCAGATTCCAAGGTATCTGACTACATTTCGACAGGCAAGAGGCTGTCCGTACTGTCCAATGATTGAGAACTTTCGCCAATTTTTTCTGGTATCCCTAGAGGCTCCAGATAACGGCGTCCTAAAGAGAATGGTTTCCGACTTCTGAAAGTTGATTTTCAACTTCCAGTCATCGCAAAATCGTCTTATCTTATCGAAGTCACACTGCAAGAGAGTATTAATGACCTCGTTTTTGGGACCTGTTCTGTACGCTATCAAATCGTCTGCGTACGCAATAGTATGGGGAAGTGAACCTATCAAGTCGCTTGTAAAAATGTTGAATAGGATCGGCGAATTGACCGCGCCTTGCTGAAGACCATTTTTAATTTGAAATATTCCAACAGAAGTCACCTCACCATTCTTCACGATGAACTGTCTGTTAGTTAGCATATTATAAAGAATGTACAAGAGTGGTTTACTGATCCCCAGCCTAGTCAGCTTATAGAAAAGACCCTCTAACCATACGGTGTCGAAGGCCTTCTCCAAGTCAACATTGGATATCGGACACTTGTTCAGACGCAGCATGTGAGATATCATGTCCCGCCTTAAAACCAAATTGATTATCCGGAACTATATGTTTGTCCTCAACCCACCTAGTCAAAGCTCTATTGATTACTTTTTCAAAAACCTTACTGATATTCGGAAGGAGACTTATCGACCGTAGATTCGCCGGATTGGATATATCATTTCCCTTTTTGGGGATAGGTTGAACCACCGCCGTTTTCCAATGCGCTGGATAATGTGCATTATTCATTGCATTATTAAACAGGGTGGTGTAAATGTCCACCGCTTCTAGAGGAAGATGTCGAAGCACGATGTTCGGAACACCATCGGCCCCACCGATTTCTTAGCCCTGATTGTGTCGAAGATCTCATGGAGTCCTTCCTTCGAAATGAACGGAGGTAGGCCACCCTCTCTGGCAATGACGTTATTTGCCATATTTTCGTCGCTAAACCGGGTGAAACCAGAGCCCTCGGATCGCCAGTTCCCTATTTCATTTCGAATGCAGAAGTCGTGCACCAAGACGCGATTGTCCAGGTCGTAATTAGGGCCAATGTTATCAATGGCCTTGTATACTTCCTGGAAAGTCGCTCCTATGGCCTCAACCTTCTCCTGTGGATCCTCGATCACAAAAAAGTCGTCATCAGCGGCCTCATTTGGATCAATGCCTGCTATTGTCAGTAACCGTTCGTTGTCTGTTGTCCGGGCTATTTTAAGACACTGAAGGTCGTTTTGATTTTTTCTCCGAAATATTTTATTTATTTGCGGGAACATATTCGGGTTGCTGGTGTTTACAGCCCGAACCTTGTTGTTCCAATACAAACTTACAGAAATTCTGTAATTTTCTTTTATTAGCGTTTGAATATTTTTAATCGACGACTTCAGTGTCCTAATCTCCGGGTCTTGTCGGTCAGTTAACTGTCTGTACAAGTTTTTGAGTCTTGTCAGAAGTCTACTTTTCTGTCGGTGCAGTGCGTTAATAGTAGGATTGCGGAACAGGTCTTCGTTAGTCGTACGTCGATACCGCGATATTGTAGTGTCCATAGTTTGTTTAATTGTCTGGTCCATTTGTTTTAGGTAATTGTCAATCTCCTCGTTTGACAAATTCCTATTAGACGGTGGGTGGAGCGTGCTTGCACTGACCTTTGAAAGGTTAAGATGGTCATGAAGAATGGTGTGAATGGTACCAATTGAAAGCTTGGTGATCTCTGCCATCATTTTCACCTTTATTCGGGCATCCTCAAGGACAAGTTTTTCGACTTCTTGGATGCTTTCTCCCGTACAAGCAGTAGCTGGGGCGCCGGAGCGGGGGTCGTCTTCAATGCTCTCTCTGCCTCTCTTGAACTCACTTGACCACTTTTGCACAGTTGATAATGAAGGTGCGGAACCCTGGTAAACAGCCACCATCTCTTCATGAATAGTTTTTTGACTTTTTCCTTGCTTAGTGAGAAATTTAATTACAGCGCGATGCTCAATTTTCACCATCATCGTCTCAGTTGCCATTATGATTCTGTTTAACTAGAGATAAAACGCGAATTAATAATCACATTTATATGAAATTGTACATGAATGCACTAAAATAATAGTATTACTTGATAAATATATAAAATTTATATATACAACCACAGCTTCACCCCGATACCGAGAATATGAACGCCCCTCGTAGATTAGATTTGCATGATATGCGTGCAGCAAACACGTGGGTTTGGTGATATGGACAATCGTATTTTTTAATTTTGTTAGTCGGGTTGTGGGCATACCAGAATGTTGAAAATAATTACAGAGAAGCACACATTCCGTGTTTAAGCATAACGCCTTCCATAAATAAATTGTCAAGAGACGTCAACGTAACATGTTTTTCGCCTTACCATTATGCACATAGTAAAGGGGAGATTAAAACGGCGAGAGAGACTTTTTTCAAATGCAAAAAAACTTGACTTTCGAAGGTTTTCCATTGCCTGGCGAAAGGGTGTGGCGTCGTAAAAGTAAATTACAATTTCTGTTTTTCGATGTTGGCTGATATTTGAACCCAAAACCTCTTGCGTAGTGGTGGGCGAACTTATCCACTGTACCACGTCGCAACCGACACCTTTCTTAGAACAGACTAAATAAGTTCCATTCTATCTACATATTCCACGATAGCCCAGAAAACTTCAAGAATATCCCATATCGACCATGTTCTATCACTGAAATCGGAATTTATGCCAGCAATTTCCCTTTTCCACACATACATATGTAAATTTGAATCAAAACCAGTAGAGTTGAATAGCATAATAATATACAAACATAAAACCATATACAATACCGACTACAAAAGATTTTCTACTTTACTACTCACTTGATTCGAAACTCTGCAAATGATATCCGGAATGGCCACAACCAACGTCCCTTGAGTAAATTACAATCCCTGAATGGTGCGCTCCACTCCTGTGTGCCATCCGTACTATTCCACGCCAATCCCAATTCACGCCAATAGTTTCCCAGAAATGATTTATTATGAACTTCATGCGGTGGTATCTGCAAAACAATAACCGAAACAAAAGAAGGAAAACAAAAGAAAAACAGAAAACAATCCAACAAGAAGCAATTTACTACATCGACCTCAAATCGTCCACTAACAAATCCGATAAGCACCTACCGTTACATTATCACGAAATTTCACCACAACCGCACCAATAGTGGGTGCAGCTATCCCAAAAGCCAATAGGTTCTCATCCTGCTGGAGGGCGTTGTTCGCTAAGCTATTAGCACGGCGTCTAACTTCCTCCTTTAGCTGTTCGGAAGTGTTTTGCTCCAAAGCCACTGGGACCTTCTCCGATAAGAACTCACTGAACTCTTTGGCGGCGTCTTCCACGATGTCGGTGACATCATAAAACTGTAAAACCAAAACCAAAAACGAAAACAAAAATTTAATTAGTTCAATTGCAACAACATTCTATAGGTACGAGTACATACTCGTATACTCGTAATACGTGTTGGTAGACTACAGCCGTCCGGTCCATTGCCCTTGCCAGCAGTCTTATCATATCGAGTCGAGTCGGGACAAACAACTATAAACAAGCTAAATTGGCAAACTAATCAAAAACTATTTAATTGCCCGGGAGGGGTTGTTCCTTCTTTCAGTTGTACTCGTTCGGAAGTAAGTATAAGTGGTAGCTGCGTGACCTAATTCGAATTCATTGAGGGATTTACTTTCCGGCATGGAGTAAGCCCCACTTGTTACAGAGGGAGCGCTACAGATTTTTGGCATCAGCAGCAGTTCTTGGGGTACAGTCTACGAGTATTTATCGTATATGTGTGGGCGGATAATGTGCAAGTGCAAAGCGAGAAGGTCAAGCACGAAGGAAATACTTGTACCGTCTTTTGGCACAAATTTCACCTCTGGACAAGCGTGTGAATTAAGCTTCCAACAGACAACTCCAAATTATCGTGCTATAGTCGAAAAAAGTCTGAAAAGATCAAGATTTCGTTCCAATAAGTTCCGTGTTTAAGTCACGCAATCTAAATTGGAAATATACATCTGACTACTGCATGGTCAGACAGATATCTATGAATAGCAGGCATGACATTGCCTTAAAATGGTTTGGAAATGGTCAGGATAAAATCGAAAAAGTCGAACTGTGTTGATAGTCTGTAATCCCTCATTAGCACATAACTCGTGTAATTGGAATTAGCTGGCATTTTCCGGTGATAAATGAGGCACGTGTACATAGTTAAGGGTCATTTACATACCATATAACGGGGCATTTGAAGTTGCTGAAAATAGTTTGAAACTGTGACACTTAGATTTCCTTGTAGACCTTGGATACTCGTAATTGCAAGATTAAGAAGACAAGATTAAAGGTTTGAAGGCGGTTTTAGAGAGAGTTCTCTGATCGAAAACACCAAGAAGTTTATAGAAACGTCAGTCTTTGAAAAATTCACTCCATAAATAATGGAATGACCGACAATCAAAACCAAGCCACGCAAGGGCTTTTAATATTTTAATGAATATCAGCAGAGAGGAACAGATCCTGATACTAAGCCGACTATAGTTATCTGGCAGGTTGTCTTCTTCTCGAGTTAAAACGATAATCAGGCCACATTTCTACAAAATATTCTCAACGACTTCCTTAATGTAAATCTTCCACTCAACAGCGAACCGTTTTAGAAAAAGAAAGAAGAACGTCTTAAGAAAAGCGATCCCGATGCTAAAAAGGACCAATTTTCAAAAGTTAAAGGTGGCAATCAAATTCCCTTCAAAAACAATTCATAGAGTGACTTTGAAAACAATTTCGAATTCCACAGAGTGAATGAAACTGATATTGTGGGAGCTGTCTAAGCCAAAAACGGATTCTAGTCGAATTTGTATGGAGAGCTTCAAAATAGGAATACGGCGTTGGCAATGACCGTAGTGGAGCCATACGTAATCCTAATCGGCAATAATTTATGACCCCATCGGAAAGTGCCATAGATTTGACAAATGTCATCGAATGTCAATTCGGTTTTGACATTTGTGAGGCAAACAGAATTAGAATTTGTGTGAATAAGCAATGGAATGCTATACTCCTGAAGAATGCGGAATAATAGTCACGATGGTTTTTATGAACAATTCGTCAGTGATTTTGTCGTAACCTGTATTCATGGCCGGTCCTGGCCGCCCGGCTTCCACTGGTCGTTTAGTGGGGCGTTTAGCCACACGACTTTTACAGATTGGAGTAACACGGGAAGGAATAAGCCCGCAGACTGTCCATCAGCTGATGGGTGTTGATTGTGAGTCCCGTCTAACCTACGCACACGCCCTCCTGAATCTCAACAACGAAGTAGACGATTTTGCGTCAAAAATAATCATGTGACGAGGTTATCCACCAACGTGGATACGTAAAGAAACAAAATTTGTAGTTCTTGGGCAGTGAAAATTAGCGAGTAATGCACAAAGTGCCATTACATTCACTCAACGTCACTGCATGGTGTGCTGTTTACGTTGGAGGAGTCATTAGACTTTTTTTTTTTTTTTGAGAACGTCGCAGGCCAAATAGTCACTGTGGATGGTGAGGACTACAGAAACATTCCTCAGTTGGATGAATTGGGACTGGAGGACATGTGATTCCACTAGAAAGGAGCAATGGCGCATGCATATTGCATGAGCCACAACCGATATTCTAAAGTAGACGATTTCCGGTTTTCTAATATGGCGTTTTGGGTATTTACACTGGCCCGTAAGAAAACCTGATTTGGCTTCTAGACTTCTTTCTATTGGGTCATACCACATGAAATGTCCTCGCTCAGTGGGAAATAAGAATCTCTCGAGTAAACATCTGTGCCAGTGGTACCTGTGCTTGACGTGTGAGAATTTTAGTGTTCGTTACAAGTACCGTTATTTTTTTTCTAGGAATTATTTACCATGATGTCGACAGTTCAAATTCGAACCCTCTTCCTTTACGAATTTAAAATGGAAAATAATGCTTCATTGGCAATGAATAACATTAATGACGCATTTGCGGTAAATGAACGCACTGCACGACGTTGGTTTCGCAAGCTCCGTTCGGGAGATTTCAGCCTCGAAAATGAACCACGTGGGAAGCCGGAAACGTTAGTTGACTACGATGTTTTGAGAGCAACCCAAAGAAATCGGTGCCGGAGATTGCACAAAGCATGGGGGTATTCCCAATGAAAATAAGTCGACACCTTTCTCCCATAGGAAAGGTAAAGAAACTCGATAAGTGGGTACCCCATGAACTGAACGAATGCGAAAAACTACGACGTCTGGAAATCTGCTCATCGCTTACAAAATGAACCGTTTTTGCACCGGGTAGTCACATGTGATGTAAAGTGGATACTGTGCGTAAAATATCTGAGCAGAGGTTGGATGTAGATGAAAAACGAAAACACACTTCAGGCCTGATCTTCACCTAAAAAGGTTATGGTGACAATTTGGTGGACATCGAAAGGACAAATCCACTTTTCATTTCTTCAACCAGGAGAAACGATAAACGCTATCAAATATTCTGAGGAAATCGACATATTGCATGCCAAATTGGCTGAAAAGCAATCTGCGTTGGTCAATAGGCACGGTCCGATCCTTTTGCATGACAATGCTAGACCGCATGCCTCACAAGTAACGGTGCAAAAATTGTTGATATTTTCCCAACGGATTACAATCTTTTCCGCAATCTGGATTCATTTTGCCGGCAGGAGGTCTTCCGGAACCGAGCAGAGGTCATAAAAGCCCTTGAAGATTTCATTGCTTCAAAAAGTCAGCACTTCTCCCAAAAAGGAATATTTGACCTTGTATCACGTTGGAAGAATGTCATAGATGCCAACGGATCCTATTTTGATTGAATAAAAATTTACGGACAAATAATATTGGCTTTTAAATTGTTACTATAAAAACATTTCATGTGGTATAACCCAACATGTGGTTATATAAAGTCACGGGTTTATGTAAACAAGCCACAAACGCTGGCAGCCCTCAAGAAGAGAATCCATCAAAAAGTGGAGAAACTATCACCCGAGGTTCAGAAGAAAACTAAGGAAAATGCCGTGAAAAGAGCTCAAATGGTAATCAACAATGGTGGCGGCTACTTAGGAGATATCGTTTTCCAAACATGATGGAAAAAAAACTTGAATACTCAAATAAATATTCCAAAAAACCACATGTTGGCCCTACTTGTACCTATTCTGTGAAGAACTGGTGAAAAATACGAAAAATCTGTGTCATACCAATTCTTCTAACGCAGTTAGGAACTAAATTGAAAACTAAAACTAAACTAAAGCTGTGGGCTTCAACAAAATTTATCTCATTTTCTTCGGAATATTTCTGCCGCATATTCTTAAAAACTTTCACGGCACAACACCAATCGGCCGTGACATTAGCCGAGCGGAATCGTGCAGTGGAATTAGCTATACCATATATAAAGCAACAACCGGATAAAATATTTTCTGATATTCGCGGGATTAGAATTAGCAGATCATAAAACAGAAGTTGTTCTCGAGAAGGCGTTGAATATGCTAACTTTCAGGTAAGTAACCAAACCAAAACCATCAGGTGCAAAGAAGCAGTTAAACTTTTAAGGCGATGCAAATTGAAGAAAAGGCAGGGTCTGTAGTTATGTGGCAGGCCTAGGCCAAAGTAATAATATGTAGAAAGGCATACATATAAAAATACGAATAATCCAAGAGTCAATAAGTCGAAAGCACTGGCACAGAAACTACTCGTACCATCTGATTCAGTTCCGGTCTGGCCATTTCTTTTTTTTTATATAATTGGCGCGCGCTAATAACATAAACGGGGTTAGAGCGGATTATAAAAAAAACAACAAAATCACTGGTAACTAGGAACGTTTATTATCAAAAAAAAAAACTTATTGTAAGACTTAACACGGGATACTACACACATTTCGTGTAGTTCGCCTCTATTTATTACATTCAATTTTCTGGGTTGTTAATCGGCAGACGTAATGTCAGCGATTTTGCAATTGCACATATTTTCTGGGAATACACCGACCGAATTGAGGTGTTTCCAGGAAATTGTGAAATAATTAATTATTTTTTGTAATCGACCGGATAAACGTGTCAAATTCATCGCCTGGTGCTGGCAATGGTGCTGGTGTTTGCACATATGTAACTTCTCCCTCCTTAAGAGTGAAATTCTCCTGAATTTTATTACTAAAGTTCATTTGTATCCTTTTTTGTTGTATACATAAACATGATAATATTAAAAACATAATTAGTATTGTTACAATGCAAGTTACATTTATTTTATAGGATACATCTTTCTTAAATTCTATTTCTTCTATTGCTTTGATATTTTCAAAGTTTTTTAAGATAATTTTGTCAAACTTTATTGTTTCAGTAAAATTAAATTTTTCTTTATAATTCGGATAATAAAATCGTTGCTTTTGTATATGTTTTACATTAGAATATTTTAGATCTAAGAAATACAAGGTGCAATTGACGAAATTGATTAAATAATTTCCTGTGAGTTTTATATCTCTATCATCACATGTTTGGTTTATCTTTAAGTTTACATTTTTAATGAATAGTGTTTCGTCATCTAAAGATTCAATTTCGGTTTGATCATTTTTGATTAGTTTACAATTTTGTTTTATTACACAATGTTTACTTTCGATTAATTCGTTTAGATTTTTGTCTTCTTCATATTTGTACGTTTTATTTCTATACTCTATAATGAATTCTTTTTCGGCATCAATTTCTAGAAAATTTGTATTAGGAACTGGAGTTAAAAGTTTAAGGGGCATAGTTACATAATTTTTTGGAATTTTAATGGCGAACATTAACATGTTTTCTTTGTATTTTGCAACTCCAAGTCTTATTTGTTTTAATTTGAAAAAATCTATTTTATATGCTTCGATTTCATCATTTGTAAGGATATTGGGGTGTAAAATGTTACTTCTTGCTGATACAATATTATCCTGAATATGTTCTATTTTTGACTCGATATACTTAAGTTTAAATAATTGATCAAAATAAATTTGCTTCATTACTAATTCTCTTTCTACTCTCTGTATAGTGTTAACCTGTTTTAAAATTGTTACTCTATCGTTACTAATGGTATCTCTAAACATGTTAAAAGTACTGTTAAAATATTCGTTAATTTTAATTTGATTATTGGATGCTACGATTGCATTATGACTGTTCTTTGCTACTGTATCTAGGTGTTCTTCTATAGTCTGTCTGTCGTCGTCGTCCATGGTTCCGAATAGCCATTTTTGTGTCGTACCTATAATGTTAATTAGACCTCGTCTTTGTCTATGTTGTAAGGGTACTAAAGTCCTAATCTTGTATATGATATTTGAAATTTCTTCGTTTAACATTTGTCTTTGTTCGAGTTGTAATGGGGCTAGATTAATAGAAATGTTTTTTACTAATGCTATTATTTCAGCTGGGTTTATAATATGTAGTATAATGTCTGTCTCATTTGTAATGCTTATGTCAGTCAATTGAAGTTTAACGTATCCGTTCTGTTCGTTTATCGTCTGTACGTCAAGGAGGTGTTGGCAATTAATCTGAGTAGTCAGTGTCAGAAGTACTATCCATGCTATTACCTGTAAATTTTAATGGTCGCTTAATATTTGTATAATGGATATTTTTCAAATTTGCTTTCTTATATTTTGGCTCATGCTTGTGTCTAACTGCCTTGTAATTTTTAATAAAACCCGTTGACCTCTGTTCTTCATAATCTTCTCTAGTCTTATTTAATTTTCCTAATTTTCTTTCTTTTACTTTCTCTATATTCTGGCGAATTCTCTCTAGATCAATCTTATGAGTATGTGCGTCAAAAGGATTGCATTTAATGGTAGAGTGGAATCTATGATTATAATTTCTTACAGCTTTTTGTATAATTCTTTTTACTGAAAGTTTATTTTTATTGAATGAAATAATTCTAAATTTTTCTGCTATAGTGTTATGGAAACGTTCAATGTCTGCATTGCCGGTATGACTATTTGGCTTTGTTAAATGTAGAGAAATTCCCTCTTCTTCTAAGAATTCCTTTATCTGAACAGCTTTGAATTCGTTATCTGCTATTATTTTATTTGGTTTTCCTATTTTTGTAAAATGCTCTTCTAGTTGCTCAATTATTGTAGAGTGGTTTCTGTCTGTTAAATGGTACGCTGAACCGAATTTAGAAAATTTATCTATTATGGTTAGAAAACTTATTTTTCTTATTACGTATGTATCAATATGGATTATTTGATTGGTATCTGTAGGTGTTTCCGTTTTCTTAAATTTAGCTTTTATGGGATTGCGGTCATATTTGACTGCTTGGCATACGTCGCATTGGTTTATAACAATATGGATAAATTCCATTAGCTTGGGATAGTATATTTTGTACTTAATTTGGTTATATGTTTCCTGTATACCAGAATGTTGGCTTTCCTTAATATGGTACAGAGCTATTTGCTTCACAACTTCTACCTCTGTTTCGATGTCTTGTGCCCTAAATGAACACTTGACGAATCTTACCGAGTTGTCATTCGAATACATCTCTCTTATTTTTTCTTGGAGAATATTGTATACGTTATCCGCTAGTTCTGAGAATATGCCTACTTTTCCTTTTTTTATAAATCTCCTTAGTATGTCTCCTAACCTGTCAAAGTCATACTCTGCTATGTAGATAATTCTTTTACTGTGCAGGATCTCAATTTCCCTAATTTTGTTATTTGTTAGTATTAGCTGAGTTTTGAACTTATTGACGATGTCTTCGACAATTGGAATGTGATCCATTAGTTCTTCCTCTGCCGAATGTACAGTTTCATTGTCCTCGTCTTCTTCTACATTAAATACAAGTTCTGAATCACTTTGATTACCTTTAAGCGAAAAATTTTCTGTTAGTGTGGGATTCTCTCCCTCCTTAGATTTAACGTCCTCGTTAACCTCTATTCTGCTAAGAAAATCTGCTACCCTGTTTTCTTTACCTTTAAGGTACTCTATTTCAAACTGATATTCTCCTAGTTTAAGAAGCTATTTTGCATGAAGATACTTAATTGGCTGGTGATCTGTAAAGATCTTAAACTTATTACCGTAAAGGTAAGGTCTAAAATAATTTATTGACCACATTATCGCTAGGAATTCTTTGTCTGTAGCGGAGTAATTAAGTTCGTGCTTGTTGAGAGTACGTGATGCATAGCATATCGGGTGTCCTTCTTGAGAGATTACCGCTCCAATCGCATAATTGGATGCGTCAGTTGTCAGTGTAAATTGTTTTTTAAAGTTGGGGTATCTTAATATTGGGTGACTACTTATTAGTCCTTTCAATTTTTCAAATGCTTCTATGTAGTTTGGATCGTTTGCATTTATTTTGGCATTTTTCTTCAAGTATTTGGTAATAGGTTGTGCTACTTTAGCATAATCTCGGATAAATTTCCTATAGTATCCGGTTATTCCTAAAAAGCTCTTTATTTGTTTCTGGGACTTTGGAAGTTCTAATTTTTCAATACAAGCTATCTTATCCGGATTAGGTTTTAAACCGTCTTTAGTGAGAATATGACCTAAGAATTCGGTCTCTCGCTTCATAAAATTACACTTAGCTACGTATCTTAAGTCGTTTAGATTCTAATATTTTAAAAATGTTTGTTATAGCTCTGACGTGTTCTTTCAATGACGTACTAAAGATAAGTATGTCATCCAGATAAACTACGCACGTCTTATTTATATGGTCTCTAAGAATATCATTCATCAGCCTTTGGAATGTCGCAGGTGCATTCTTCAAACCGAATGGCATTCTTATAAATTCATATAATCCGTGGGGGTGGCAAAAGCTGTCTTTTTGCGATCTTCTTCTTTGATTAATATCTGGTGATATCCTTTGGCAAGATCTATTGTGGTGAAGTATTGTGATTTCCCAAGTTTGTCTAATATTGAATCAATATTTGGCAAAGGGAATTTGTCGTCAACTGTGATTTCGTTCAACTTTCGATAATCGATTACGATACGAAATTTCTTTTTCCCTGAGTTGTCCATTTTCTTTGGAACAACTATAAGTGGACTCGAGTATTTAGAATTACTCTTTCGAATAATTCCCTGAGATTCCATTTCTGTAATTTGACGTTTTACTTCTTCGTCATGCATAGGGGGGTATCTGTATAATTTAGCGTTTACTTGTTGATCAGTGGTTGTAACAATTTCATGCTCAATTTCTGGGGTACTTGATAATTTGTCACCTTCTTTGAAGAATAGATTACCAAATCTGTTTAACAGGTTATCTACTTCTTGGCGTTCTTCTTTGTTAAGATGATCTAATTTTATATGATTGATGCTAGTATCAGTAGTTTCTAGGGAACATATTTGATTTAATACATATGGGGGGTTAGTGAACTTTAAGCACTGATTGTTTAGATAAATATTTCCTTCTTCGAAGTTTATTAAAGTGTTTAATTTGTTTAGTAAATCCATACCAATTATAAACTGATATCCTCTATTGCAAAGTCTTTTGACTTTCCATCTAATAAGGGTGTTGGGTGACGCTTTGAATTCTTCTGGTACAGGTGTATGTATTTCATACGATATTGTGTCCCTACCTGTCACTGTAGTAAAGTGAATTGGCTCAATACGGAATTTTTCAAATTCATTCAACCTATCGTCTGCTATACTTAGGGTTGAGCCCGTATCTACTAATGCTATAAAGTTTTTTGAGCAAATAGTTATCCTAATTTGTGGTAATTCGTCCGAGGCTAGTTCATAAAAAACGCGGGACATTGTTCGTTTTGATTTCTTACATTTTCGTTACTTATTTCCTGAGGCATTACCATTCTTTGTCCAGATCTCTCCTGTTGATGGCTATTTTGGCCCGGAGATGATCTGAAGTGTCCTGAATTTGGGTTTTGACCTTGGGAGTTATTTATCTGTCTCCTATCGTTGTTTCCCTGAATATTATCAACCTCCATGTTTTCTGCTGGTGGATTTTGTCTATCAGGCTGCCTATGCTGCCCTGACAAGTTCCTTTGTTGTCCCTGATAATTATTTTGCCTATACTGACCCGAGTGGTTTCGTTGCTGTCCCTGATAGTTATTCTGCCTGAACTGTCCTGAAAAATGTCTTTGTTGGCCCTGATTATTTTGTCGATGCTGTCCTGATCTATTATGATACTCATCAGCATAATTTGGTCTTCTTTGCTTTTCTGGTGGAACAATTGTCTTTGGCCTAACTACTCTTCTAAATTCCGGCCTAATGCAGGAATCCTCGAATCTTCTCTTTCTCATTACTGAGATTATTTTGCTTAAATCATTTTCTTCATATATCCTGTCTAATAATGTGCCTTGCGCTATTTCTTTAGCGGTATTTATTAATATTACACCAATATTGCTTAAGTCTATATAGTTTTCTTCTTTATAATATACAATAAGTTCGTCAGTTTTATATTTAATACTTTGCAATTCTACTGCTAATTCGCTTACCGTATTGACCTTTAAATTTGTAATTCTTTTGTATATTTCGTACGGCTCTGTGTCCGGTTTGTATCTAAGCTTCAATGTTTCCTTGATGGTAGTCCAATTGTCAGTCTCTGGTGTGTTGATCACGGCGTTCTTCGCTTCACCTTGAATCTTCTCGTGGAAAACAGCTCTCACTACAATCTTCCTTAGTTCTGGATCTTCTACTTGATTGAGGTAGTATTCTACGCAACTGAAGAATGAGTTGATCGTAACATCTCCTTGTCCGGTGAATATTGACATGTAACGGACATCTTTTAAAATCCTTTCCCTTTCCTCTCGGTTTTCTCGTTGTTGGAGTTGTACGTACGCTGACCTTACTTGTTCTAGCTGCTGAGTTCTTAGCTCTAATTCAGCAATAAGTTGATTTTGATTTTCCATGTTCCTGTTGTTATCGTGTATTTGATGTCTTTTCATAGACTTCTGTTTTTGCACTTCACTTGTGATTTTTCTTTTGCTTTTAGGTACACACACTAATCTTTGTCGATTTTATGGTATGTATTGCAAATTTTAATTCGAATTTTCACTGGGTAACGTGTTTATTAATTGAAATGTTTCATTTAGGAACACTTATATTTAATTAATTTCACACGACGTAAATTCGTTTCGCTGGACTCTTATTTTATAAGAATCCTACCGACTGCGCCAATAACATAAACGGGGTTAGAGCGGATTATAAAAAAAACAACAAAATCACTGGTAACTAGGAACGTTTATTATCAAAAAAAAAAACTTATTGTAAGACTTAACACGGGATACTACACACATTTCGTGTAGTTCGCCTCTATTTATTACATTCAATTTTCTGGGTTGTTAATCGGCAGACGTAATGTCAGCGATTTTGCAATTGCACATATTTTCTGGGAATACACCGACCGAATTGAGGTGTTTCCAGGAAATTGTGAAATAATTAATTATTTTTTGTAATCGACCGGATAAACGTGTCAAATTCATCGCCTGGTGCTGGCAATGGTGCTGGTGTTTGCACATATGTAACTCGCTCAAGGAATTTTGCGTACTTTAAAATATTTGCACACAGCGCGAGCGAAGGATAGCTAGGGAGGGAAAAAAGAGACATACCAATGAACGTTGGTCTTAAATGTTTGCAGGTTATAATGTCTATGAAATAAAGAGCTCGGTGGGGCTTAGAAAGAATCATGATATTCCAGATTATGCCCGAAAGTGGGGTTGAGAGCATACTGATGAACATTCGTAGCGAGACGGTGTTACGGTTGAATGTTAGAAGGCGCGAAATTCTACTGGCAATTTCGGGGAGCACTGGTAGTGAAAATAACGATAGAACAAGGCGAGCCAGGAGACATTACGTCGGTGTTAGAGGCTGTCAATTGGCATCACCTACGACTTTCATCGCACCTATCTTAGAGGCACCTGACCAGATGTGGGCAGATAAATGCCTTATATATATAGTTTTTCTGTTTCGACGATGCAAGTACCATTCATGGATAAAGGCTGGGTGTTTAAATTTCACTTTAATGACAGCATTGCGTTTTGGAAGCATTAAATTCCACTCTGTTACTGGTTTTTCAATTAGTAATGCTGTTTACGTCGGAATATAATGAGACTAGCATACTTCTCAGCCAAAGATCAGGGACCTGAGTCGAGGAACGAATATGAAAAGCAGAGAGTACTATCGTCAGCAAAGGAGCATATCGGATTAGAAGTGACAAACAAGAGATCATTCAAGAAAATGATAACGAGTGTCGGACACAGAACGGAGCCCTGGGGTGCACTAGCATTTATTTGATCGATATCAGACTTGAAACCGGACAAAACAACTTGAAGTGAACGATCTGAAAGGTAATTTCTAATCCATTGAAGAAGAGAGTCGTCGATCCCAAATGCACCAATTTTCGACCAAAGAGCCTGATGCCAAGCTCTATCAAATGCTTTAGAAATATCAAGTGTAACTATCTTGCTTTCGCCAGATTGGTTTACCAAATCACGAGTGAGCATTTTGCTATCGTGGTTACTGCAAGTATTTCTACTGATTTTGACATGATAACTCACCATTCTGCCCGGAATGATGGATGAAAATAAAAATACGCGACAGATAGAGTTTCTTTTTTACTGCACACTTTTCCTCAACCATAAATTTTGGTCGGAAGAGAATTTGACAGTCAATGCATATCTATTGTAATATCTATCCAAAATTTGCTAGCAAAGCCCGCAAAGTTATACACAACGAACAGACCCGCGGGACTGTTGAAATGGCTGCAATCGGTGTGTGGTTTCGTTTGTAGAAATGGATATGCTCCAGCAGTAAATGCTACTCGATTTTGACATATCCAAACGTCATGAACCAAGTTTAGACATATGGTAAACAAACCGTTTCGACACATTAGTGATTTTGTTTTCGCGTCATATACATTTGGTTGTGTGAAAATGTCTGATTTTGTGCCAAATAATTGTCATTTGCGGAAAGTGTTGATTTTCTTCTGTCATTCGAAGAAAACGGCGGCTGAACCGCATCGAGAGCTCCAAAAAGTTTACGGAGATGCTCTAAATGAAACAATGTGCCGTGATTGGTTCCGTCGCTTCAAAGACTGTGATTTCGACGTTAACGACCATCCGCGTGAAGGAAGGTCAAAATCCTTCGAAGACGCTGAATTGGAGGCATTGCTGGATGAGGATCCGTGCCAAATGCAAGAAGAACTTGCTTCAGCATTAGGAACTCCTAACCTGCCAAGCCATTTCCAGGCGGTTGCATGTGTTGGGAATGATTCAAAAACAAGGAACTTGGCCTCCTTATGATTTGAAGACAAGGGACGTTGAACGTGGTTTTTTCTTCTTTTCGTCATAATGAAAAACATGAATCCAAACGTCATGGGGACTGCCCGATCATGTTTCTACGTCGTCGGCTCTGCCGAATATTCGCGCTGCGAAGGTTATTCTATGTATTTGGTGGGACCAGGTCGGTCTGAACTATCAATGGCGAACGGTATCGACTTCAATTGATGCGAGCATTGCGCGAAACACGGCACGAAAAGGTGATTCTACAGTATGACAACGCTCAAATGGGAAGTCCTACCCACCTGTCATATTCCCCAGATATTGCGCCATCCGATTATTACTTGTTCCGTTCGATGGCACATGGTCTGGCTGATAAGCAGTTCCGCTCATATGGAATCATTAAATACTGATTGCAAGTACTGTGATAAATCACATTTCTCGTTCTTCAGCTCACTCTTTCATCATAACTTGAGTTATGGAGTGTACGACAGAAATACCACCTGTCCAACCTTAAAATTTGACCCAATACCACTCAAGCTGTTGTTCTTGACGTGTAGCTTATGCTTTTTGCATTTTCGACCTAAGATTTACTCCCAATTATTCTACATGGCTTAACAGCTCACCCAGCATCACTTCGCATTCAAATAAAACAATCAGAAAACCGTCCTTCACTCTACATATTCACTTTATCACCGTCACCTTCTGCCTGCATACGAGTATTTGTATCATCCTCCACCCAATTTGAAGCATCTTGTGGCAGAGTATCTTAATCAAGATAAGCCTCGACATTGGCAACCTCACAAACTAAATTATATATTTACCAAAATAGTTAAGTAAATCACCTCATTATCCGATGTTATCGGTAGAACGAACGCCAGGAGCGAAATTGCTAATGGCACCTACGAAATTCCCTTAAGCACATGCTCGCTGCTCGCACATAGCACATATCCGTAGCTACGAGGACAGGCCACCTGACCCTTTTCTTCACACCTAAAAATTAATCACAACCCTATGCAAGATTAATGCTTTAGCATCTTTTCCGCCCGAAGTGCTGAGTGATGTTAACTTTGTTTTGACTCTACCAGCGCCTACTGTCAAATCTAATTAATTACTCCACCCTCTACATACATATGTACATTCTCATAATTAAGTTGTCCTAGAAGCTACGACTTTACCCCCTGTGTCATATGTTAACTGAAAATGCGACAGCTTACAAAAATCCACAAATTAACAAGTTAATTAGAATTTTTCTGTTTTTGTTTTTTTTTTTTTGTCACCCTGTGCACTAAGTTGATGACATAGGCTCGACAAAGTCGGTCGGTTAGATACTCGAAATTCGACTGAATGAAGGCGCCGTCATTACAACTACTATTGAAACTGCTGAGGTACAGGAATATGTTCACCCTTCGATCCGCTCAGGGTTGCTTGTTCTTAAGATCATATACGAGTACGTTACGTGGATAGGTGCAGATGCGGTTCTATTGTACAGTGAAGTACGACTACAAGTACTCGTATACTCCGAAATTCATAATTCGAGTAAATTTTCGCATCCGTGGAATTCAATTTAAAACTTTTCTGCATGCGGAACGGTTGAACGAATGTAAATCTCTGGATGAAGTATGTAAATATGAGTACATGCAAATACTAGAACTGGCTTCCTGTAGAGATACGAGTACGCATCACTTTCAAGTTGGAAATTCCGAAATTTCGGGAGTTACATAGTGGAAATGCGTATTCACTCCGGCAGACCTTCACTCCAAAATTGCATTTGAACTCGCTGGAGTGGAACAATTGAATAATTCATTTGAGCTGCTCGTACGAGTATTGAAATTCATTTGTAAATACGAGTACATATGTATGTATGACACTTCCATTGCTTGAATATTAATTGTAATATAATTTTACCTACAATGGATGTGCGAATTTTATAAAAAGATTTCTCTTTTCTGCACCGTACCAGGCAATGGCATCGATCTGATTCACTTTGTAATGGCTTACATGTTTACACTCGCGTTCACCTCAGTCTCGGACGGTTTTTCAGCTACCGCTGGCTGTCTGGGTATTTTTACAGATAATTTACATCTATCCCCACAACACTACTTCTCATTCGTTGAGGTTAAGAAGAGCTCAGACGTGTGCGGTAGATCTAGTTACCAGGTGCATTTCTAGACCGACCATCCGTCCACCACCTTTCGTCAGCCACTCTTTTTTAATCAAAATAATAAAACCACTGAGGCCGGGCCCCAAGCAAAACATGCTAAGCCTATGGAGACCTGCGTGGCGATTGATCGGGAAACTGTTGAGTGTTCTATGACTTTAGGTGCGATCAGACGGTCATCCAAACTTGTCATCCGGATGACATGCTTTTGTAATTCGGTTATCATCTGCATGTCATCTGCGAGAGTGTCAACCGCTAGATGACACCCGATCACATAGTGTCATTTTGTTTCAAAATGGATGACACGCGTGCTTTATCATCCGGTTGACAGGCGATCACTTGAGATGACACTAATTCACGGATGACACTGATGACATAATAAAACTTTAGATAACCACGGCAGAACCATTAAAAGAAAAACCGAAACATTTAAGAAATACTTTTCTTTATTGCAAACCAAACTACTACCACTGACTGAGAATTACAAAAGGTTACTTCATTATATAGGGCTTAAATTTCAAAGATATGTAAGTGAACGTATATATATAAATTAAGTAAGTATTAGTAACAAACAAGTAAACATTAGAAATCCAAGAGATTATGTATAAGAAAAGTGAGTTGCCATTGTATAATTTTTAACATCTTCCGGCCGGGCAAGAAGATGGTAGTTCCAATGGATAAAGAAGCTGAACCGGTCTTCGGGTTTGTGTTCCGTCTGAGTAGCGAATCTCACAAGCTCGTACCTTACTGTCACGACCAACAAAAGCTTCTTCTATTACAGCCATCCTCCAATGAATTCGTGGTTTGACCTTGTTGAACACAAGAACAACATCATTTTTCTTCAGTTGCACCGAAGGTGCTGGTTTACCATGATGAAAGGATCGAAGGAGTTGCATGTATTCGGTTCTCCAGCGATTCCACAGCATATTTAAGTATCGCAGTCTGTGTTTCCAAAGACTTTGTATTGCAGCCGAGTCAGAACTCAAATTTTGCATGTTAAAAGGGCCATGATTATTAACCAAAAAATGAGCTGGGGTTAGCGGTGCGATATCTGATGGACTGTTACTCATGTAGGTAAGCGGACGAGCATTAACCATACTTTCAGCCTCAGTGATTAAAGTCCTCAATTGCTCGAGGGAAAATTTTGCCTTACCAATAACCACTTTCAAAATATTTTTAATTGAGCGAATGAGACGCTCCCAAAACCCGCCCCACCATGGAGCTTGTTCCACAATGAATTTCCATTTTATACGTTTGTTAGACAGGAATTGTTGAAGCGAGTCTTCTTTGAAGGTGCTTTCTCCTAGCTCCAAGGCCGTCCTACGAAAAGTGCGAGCGTTGTCAGAATAAATAACGGACGGTACCCCTCGACGAGCGATAAAACGCCTGAGCCCCATCAAACAACTCTCCGTTGACATACTTGGAACTAATTCCAAATGAATAGCACGTATAGCGGCGCATGTGATGACCATAAGATAAGATTTCGCCATTGAGCCATCCGATTCCTTAAAGCAGTAGAGTGGACCCGCAAAGTCAATGCCAACATTTTCAAATGGCTTCGATAAAGTTATTCTCTCCACTGGGAGAGGCCCAAAGGGTTGGGAAGCTGGCTTCCCCCATAGTTTCTTGCATATGACGCATCCTTTCAGAATCTTCTTGACCAGTTGACGTCCTTTTGGTATCCAAAATCTACCTCTAAGTTGAGATAACACGAGATTGACTCCACCATGGAGAGACCTTTGATGAAAATCTTTCACTATCAGAAAGGTAATGTACGAATTAGTTGGTAGTATGATGGGATGCTTGACATCGATCGACTCCTCTAAAGCCTGAAGTCGTCCACCGAGTCGCAAAAGACCACCATCGTCTAGGAACGGGCACAATTGGGCAATTTTGGATGTCCCAGGAATGGACTTGTAAACCTTCAAAAGACATATTTCATTAGTAAAACTTTGGAATTGTATGTACCTGATCCAGTAAGTTTCGGCAACGTTTAGTTCGTCAGTAGACAAAAGGATGGATCCCATTCTCTGCTGCCTCTTGCAAGAGTTTAGAAAACGCAGGAGATAGCAGGAAACACGCAGCAGTCTATCCCATGTGCTAAAGTCTTTGAAATTGGCGATAGGGTCTAGCAACTGCCTTTCAGAATTCCTTTCCGTTATCGTAACCATTGGAACTGCAATGATCGGCATAGTTTCGATGTCATCGTTCAGGTTGTTTTCTTCGTTAGCCAGCCAGATCGGTCCTTGTGCCCACAGCAAAGAAGTTCGTAGACTTTCAGCAGCTATACCTCTCGTTAGAAGATCCGCCGGATTTTCTTTGCCTGAGCAGTGTTTCCAATCAGAAACTAGTGTGTGTCGACGAATCTCTGCTACACGGCTTTGTACATAGGGCTTCCATCGATCCGCCTCCCCTTTTATCCAATTCAATGCGATTCGCGAATCAGTCCACATGAAAAATGTTTGAACAGGTACCTTTAGGGATTGCTTAAGATAGACACACAATCGAGCCGCTATAACAGCGGCGGTGAGTTCCAGTTTTGGTAAAGTTAGTTGCTTCGTCCCATCCTCTTTAAGTGGTGCCACTCTACTTTTTGCACACAAAAACGAGACCTTCGTTTCACCCGTAGGCTTGATGTTCTTTACATAAGCCACTGTACCATACGCTTTCATGCTCGCGTCTGCGAATATGTGGATTTGGATTGTGCTTGCAATAGAATACGCCAAGGCATACCGCGGAATAGATATATTTTTTAACAGCATCAGGCTTTTGACGCACTCGTCCCACCCTAAAAGTAATCCTGCACTTAGGGGGTCATCCCACCCAAGCCTTTTTTTCCAAATTGACTGAAATAAAATCTTTACCTTTATGACAACTGGGCAAAGTATTCCGAGCGGATCATAAATTCGTGCGATCGTTTGAAGAACAATACGCTTGGTGCCCTTGGCCAAATTCGAAGTCAGCAGATTCTCTACCGACTGAACAGACACAGCAATTTCATCACTTAGAACAAACCACAGCAGCCCCAACACCTTTTGCACAGATGGAGTTTCTGTAGAACCGAAGGACCCGCGAATTTTAGCACTGTTCGAATTCCATTTTCTAAGGTTCATGCTGGCGCTTTTCAAGATTATCATAGCTTCCTCACAGATTCGTTCACCTTCATCTTCAGAATTAACACTGATCACCAAATCGTCCATATAAAATCCATATTTGAGAACCTCGACCGTAGTGGGAAAACGTTGGTTTCCTTCAGCAAAAAGCAATTGTAAAGTGGCTGTCAAAAGAAAAGGGCTACAGTTGACACCAAAAGTCACTCGTGTCATTCTTAGGTCGACGAACTGAGGCGTGTCGCTGGATTGGAGAGCATTCGAGTACCAAATGAAACGGTGGCTATCTCGGTCATTTTCATGAAGTAAAATTTGCAGAAAAGCCTTTTCCACATCGGATACTATGCCAAATCGCCCTAGCCGAAAATTAAGTAACAATTTTAAGACTTCTGGCAGCAAATTTGCACCCACACAGAGTTGATCATTCAGCGAAGGAACTTCCTCAGTACGAAAAGAAGCATCGAAAACGATACGCATTTTAGTTGTGGTGCTTTCAGCTTTGTAGACTGGACGATGAGGTAAATAAAAAATGCGTTTCGAACTTTCATCGTCATCAGAACCCACAGTTTCAGCAATACCATCCGATACCATTTGTCTTATAGCTTTATCGTACTCACTTAGACGTCCAGGAATTCTTGACAACTGTCGAGTAAGTGAACGCAATCGATTTTCAGCGGCTTGCCTGTTACTCATCAACAAAACTTGCGAATCCTTCCACGGTAAAGTTGCCTCATAACGCAAACCCCTTTTACTGATACAGCTGATCTGCTGTATGTTGATTTTCAGCTTCTTCACTCCGTATTCCAATAGTCTCAAGAGCCCAAAATGACTTTATATCATTGTCGTTTAGTACAGGTAGATGGGGATTAACGCTGAGAAGAGAAGAAGAACATAAATGTATGTTTGAAGAGCTTGTCTTACCGGACGATGAGTGTGACCCTTGCAGTGTCCAGCCGAAAACGGTTTCTATAGCCCTTAAACTAGCTGTGATACGTCTCTGCTTCCCAGTTACTACGGCCCAATAGAAATCTGATCCAATAAGGACGCTTAAACCAGCTTCTGTATCCATGGCAACGTGGTGTAAATCTGCTAACCGTAGTCCTTGGAAAGAATAGCACGAACTTTCAGGTGCTGGTAAGACATCCACACAAATTTCGGGAACGACGACTGCCTCAATGTATACTCTTTTCCTGCTAAATTGGCTTTCGATAGCAATTTTCACTTTATTTAATATCCGTGCAGGTGACTCCTCCTTGCTGCCGAATGGAATGATGGTCATATTTACTGTTCCTATAGAAGTGAGACCAAGTTTCTGCACCAGACTCTCACGAATGTAAGAGTGTTGACTGCCGCCGTCCACAATAAATCGAATTAAGACAGATTTATTTTCGCTCGGTGCTACGGCGATGCCCCGAGCTGTCTTCAAAAAGACATTTGAATTTTCTAAAACTGAATTGCAAGCGCACAGGTTCAGCGCATTTTGATTATCCACTTTATTCACCCCCTTTGGCACAACTGTCTCAGCTTTTTCAGGATATAATGGTTTTTTTGTAAATGAAGGATCGCACAACGATGTTAAATGTTTTCCTTTACACTTTTTGCAAGAAAGCCATTTTGCACTGCGACATTTTTTTGACGAATGTCCGCGTTTAGCGCAGCGAAAACAGCGACCGCTTGTACGCAATTTGTCTCTCTTTTGCAAAATAGGTATATTAGCATCGCAGTCCTTCGTACCATGTTGTTCTGATGTACAAAATAAGCATGCGTCCTTTTCACTCATTGAAACTAAGCTAGTTGCAGTTGTGGGAGTAAGCTGCTTAGAGTTCGCAGTGAGAGGAGCAACACGACTCTTCTCTAACGATTCGACTTCTCGTTTCAGGAACCGCATTATGCCTTGAACCTGTTTGTCGCCGATTTGAGAAAGAGCAGAGCAGTTTGATTGAGAAGAAGTGTCAGTTTCGCCAACATCTTTCTCCCTTTCTGCTGTACGGTGAAAATCAATGCGAAGTTCAACAGGTAAACATCGAAGTAAAATTGACTTAAGCATAACGTAGTATTGGTGAGGAGGTACTTGTAAAGCGGTTAGAGTGCGACTGCATGCTGTTATGGCGTTGTACAAGTTGCGTAAGCCACTGACGTCTGTTCTTGAGTGTATTGGTCTTAGGGAAATCAGCTCTTGCATGTATTTGTCGACTAAACGCTCGGTATCTCCAAACTGTTCTTGTAAAAGCGAAACCGCAGCATCATAACACATTTCCGATGCAGTGAAACCAGCAATCACCTTTTTGGCATTCCCAACCAATACAGATTCCAAATAGCTGAACTTATCTGATGATGTCAAACAGTTATTTTCATGGACCGCAGTTTTGAATTGTTCCCAAAATGGCAACCATTCTTGGAAATTGCCATCAAATTTTTTTAACGGCAATTTCTGCAGTTTCATAGATGAATTTAAGATAGCTGACTTATTATGATCATGAGAGGACTCGTCAGTCTTCGTGATAGTGGGATATAGCGTTCTGCGAAGTTTCTTAAGACGCGAATTGAGTCGAGCTAACATCCCTATAGCAGAATCCTCATATTCCGCCACCTTTTCGAAATCTCTTTCCATATCCTCTGCCTTGATGAGATCTTTGGTTTTTACCTACTGGTTGGTTACGAGGAGGCTTCCATGAGCTGCAGTTAAACGTTGAATAAACGTAATTAGCTCCTCTTCGATACCCTCTAACGCGTCTTCTTTATTTAATTGCGATTCATGCGACGCGAGAAATTCACCGGCAGATTTCACTATTTTTGTGACTTGCCCTCTGTAGGCAGATCGAGCAGAGAGTTCCATTACGCGAATTAAATATTTCTTTGTTTCTGTACGTTTTTCTCCCGGGTTTCGGCACCATATAATAAAACTTTAGATAACCACGGCAGAACCATTAAAAGAAAAACCGAAACATTTAAGAAATACTTTTCTTTATTGCAAACCAAACTACTACCACTGACTGAGAATTACAAAAGGTTACTTCATTATATAGGGCTTAAATTTCAAAGATATGTAAGTGAACGTATATATATAAATTAAGTAAGTATTAGTAACAAACAAGTAAACATTAGAAATCCAAGAGATTATGTATAAGAAAAGTGAGTTGCCATTGTATAATTTTTAACATGTAATTAGTTGTTTGCGAAAAACCAAAACGTCAGTAAAATAAAAATAAAACAACAGAAAAAGTGTCAGGTAGTAGTGGATGTAATCCCAATCGGGGGGATATTGGTCGATGGACGGCCCGCTGCTAATTCGGTGTGGAGTCAATCTGCGGTGGCGAAATAGAAGTAGTTGGTATGGTGTTCGGGTCGGTGATATTTGTGCGTGAAGGCGCCGACTGAGAGTACATCAATTGCACGATTCGACCCTCCAAATTAAAGGCGACGCGACGTCTTCTGGAAATCTTCAAAAATGTGATGCGACCAGTTCACTCAACACACAATGCCGATCATCTTGCCTATGTGCTATATTTCCCAACACTTCAGCCACCAAATTCCGAAAGCTACCAAAATTTGAGTTCGACGACGGCGTTTGCGCTGTTTCTTTTTTTGCCTTTTTTCCGGCACTGGTGTTGGTTGGGCAGCTTCAAGGGACGGTTCAGCGTTTGACGACTGCGTGAACTCATTTAAAATTGAGTAATCACCGTACGCATCCTCCTGAAAAACAACAAACGAATATAGTAATGTGTGAATGTATACATACATGAAAGCAGATGAATTGAAGTGCGAACACCAACCAATTCTAATGTGGACGTCGATTGTGTGGTGGATGAGGCCACGATGCTTTCGCAATTTCGCCTGTCCCTTGGCCTGATTTTCTGACTCGAAATTTGCCCAAATGGGCTTAAAATGGCTATGAAGTGATTGCCAATTAAGACGCGCCCCGACATCGTCAACAAGCAGACTCTGTTTGACGCTCCTTTTTTTCCTGAAACCGTGGGTGTTTTATTTTTGGCCTCAATACCGGCTTCACCGTCGTTGTCACTCATTTTATAACACAGAAACAAAACGAAAATTAACTTTTAACTTTTTCAACGATGCAAACGTGTCATCCGATGTTAGATGACAATGTGGTAAATCAAGTAATGTCATCCATGGGACCTTGTCATTCGGATGACACGCTGTCAAAAAAATTTAGTCATCCAGTCCCAATAGCGATGACAAGCGATCACACGGTCAATCAAATCAGTCATGCCATCTGGTTTGTCATCCGGTTGACACGTTCAATGACATGCCGGATGACAGGCGATCACACGGGATGACCACATTAGGACGAATTCTACGTTATAGTGACGTCAGGATGTCATCCGGATGACAAGTTTGGATGACCGTCTGATCACACCTTTATATTGGACAAGCAGCGCAAGAATCAAATTCGTAGCGAAGTTCTTGCCTTACCCCAGTGAGTAAACCCTTACTCATGCAGGTTAAAATGGCAAGGGGATGCCCGGCCAGTATAACAGTGTGCGGAAGAGGTTAAAAATATGTGAAGAACCAAATCATGGCTTCGAATAGAAATGGATTTACTATTGATGACCCTTCCAAACGTGTAAAGGACAGCGACTTTCGGATCTACACGTGGAATGTTCGGACCACATGCAGCCCAGCAATTACCGCCATCAAGGAAGTACGATGGGATGGCCCGATCCAAGGAGAATGAAGAACTTTGATAAGTGTATACTATGATGATTGCTATAAAGAAACAGCGCATACTCGGAAGAAGCGCATTTGCCATATGCGGCAGACTAAGGCAAGAATTCTTCAGCTTCCGACGTGTGAGCGAGCATCTTAGGACAACCCGCATCAAAGTTAACTTCGCTAACATAAGCCTAATATGCGCCCATGTCCCTACAGATATTTATACGATCTCCTCGACAAGACCTATGAGCAATGTTCGAAGTATAACGCAAAGATAGGAAAGGAAGACACGACACCACGTCTGGCAACGGACTCAGGTTTATTGACTTTGTGGCGGGGAAATTTCACTATCGCAAGGTTTCCGCATCTCGCATGGAATGTGACGATCTGTACTCAGATCACAACCTTGTTACAGCCAAGGTGCGAATGCGGATTACTCAAGCGCTTCAATAAAGAAGAACTACTGTGAGAAGGTATAACGTAGAAAAGCTGCAATCGCACGAGACCGCCAGAAGAGTATCTCCGAATCTATCAACAACTACTATGCCGAGAACCAGTGGCCGCAACTGATGGGCTGGGTTTTACTTGATGAAGACGAAGAATGCCGGCAAGTACATGCAGCTAAACAAGAAGCTGTGAGCTCTACGAGAAATGGAAAGAACATCGGCTTCTCCAGAAAAAGAAAAAACATTAGAAACGGGCGATCGAAGATATAGAGAGGTTATACTCTAGGAATCGCGTACTGAGGTTTTACCAACAGCTAAAAAGAACTTGTCAAGCGAAGAAAACCTGTACAGAAGCCTGTAAAGATGAAGAAAGAAACCTTGTAGCAGAGTCACTGTCGGTGCTGAGAATATGGAAGAACTTTTTCTGCAGACTGTATACTGGCGGTGAAACCCAACATCCCGCCGAGAGGCAGAATAGACCATTCAACTTAGATGATGATAGTGAAAGCTTTCGTCCATCTGACCAGAACGAAGTAAGGATACCAATATATAAGCTGAGATCCAACAAGGCAGCTGGTTTAGACGGCTTACCGGCCGAGGTATTCAAAACTGCTGGAAATGACTTTGTGGAGAGCATGCACCAACTCATTTATCAGATCTGGTCAAAAAAGTGTATGCCTGATGAATGTAATCGCAGCATCATTAGCTCGATCCACAAACAATAACAAGGAGATGCCCTCAACTGTGACATCTGTAGAGGTATAAGTCTCATCAGCATCGCATTATTTAAGATCCTATCTGCCATATTGTGTGAACGTCTGAAACTAATTTGTCGTCAACAACCTAATTGATTGCTATAAGTGCGGTTTCACACCAGGAATGTCCACACTCTACCAAATCTTCACAGTCCGGCAGATTCTGGAAAAAATGCAAGAAGTCCAAATCGATAGCCACCACCTTTTCATCGATTCTAAGGTCGCATATGACAGCATTTATATTGCATTTGGGATCCCTGCCAAGCTCGTCCGTCTGTTCAGAATGACGCTTGAGAACGCTCGTTACTCCGTCAAGGTCAGTAACAACTTAACCGAGACCTTAGATGTCAAAAAAAGGTTTTAGACAACACCCAAGTAAAAACTGGAGTGACTGAAATTATCAAAAAAAAAGAAAAACAGCTTCCCTCCATACAAATGGGAATCCTATCGTGTGTTTTGAACAGTGTCTAAAATAATTATGTAAAGGGAGGTTTCTATGAAACCTTATTTAAGATAATTTTATGCCATTGGTGCTTAAATATGATATCGGGCTAGCTCAAATGAAGCGCAATCGTGAAGTCCAATTTTCGACAGCTTTATCGAGCAACTGGGGGTGTATATAAGCATAACACGGTGAATGTTGACTTCCAAATCGTCCAACGTCTCTAGTTTATCGGCATAGACTAGTGACTTCACATACCCCGAAAGAGAGTAATCTAAAGGTGTGAGATCACAGAATCGTGGAGGCCAGTTTACAGGTCCATTACGCGGAATTATGCGCTCAGCAAATGTTAGCCGTAATAAATTGATGGTGTCGCGCGCCGTGTGTGACGTTGCGCCATCTTGTTGAAACCAAAGCTTTCTCACGTCAATGCCATTAAACTGAGGAACGAAGAAGTCAGAAATCATGTTGTTATAGCGCTCTCCATTGACGGTAACATTCAGGCCGGCATCGTCCTTAAAGAAATATGGGCCGATATGAATCCACCAGCGCATAAAGCAACCCAAACAGTGAGTTGTAATGGTTGTAAGAGCGTCTCGACAAAGGCTTCTGGGTTTGAATCATGTTTTCGGCCCATTCACAACGCGAATAATGGTCACGCGATTTCAATTCTTGCACAAGCTGGATCTTATAAGCTTTTAAGCCAAAAGCTTTCCGTAAAATCTTCCACATAGTGGATGGGCATAGCTCCAATTGCTGTGCACGATGGCAAATCGACTCATTCGGATTCTCCTCAACACTGCGCTCCACAACGGCAATAACTTCTTCTGTTCGCACTGTTTGTCGTCTTTGGGGATGGATATTATCCACTAATGTGTACGTGGTGCGAAAACGATTCATCGTGTTTCGAATACTTCCTCAGATGGACGATTGTGTCGACCGTAAAATAGACGTAGCGCACGATAAGTTTGACGAACTGAACTATGGTTTTTTAAATAAATTTGCACAATTTGCACGTGTTGTTCTGGCGTTAATCTATTCATTGTAAAATGGCAAAACGTACTAACCTCAAATCAACTTTCAACTGTCAAATTGGCAATCTGTGGAAACAATGTTGCCAATTTAAAAACCAAATTTCTAAAAAAAACACCCTTTACAAGTTGGAGTGGTTTCCACTCTAAAGGCAGACATTTAACGATTTAACCTTCTTCATTCTAAAGGCTCTCGAACACATAATAGACAATCATGTCAGGGGCTATAAGGTACCACCCTTTTAGACATTTAAGAAGCAACGCATTGAAATATTTCTCCAGGCTAGTGGATTGTGTCTATGATTAACACTAGTGTCACCGAGCCGAATTAAATTTTAAGTTCAGCATTTTATTTTGTGATTCAGCTGGCAACGTCGTGACTGAAAGTAGCCTATTAAGCCCCATTTACAATGCTCCGAGATCCGATACGTTGTTCGAAAAAGAGAGCGCATGAACTGTCAAAAATATTTCCGTAACATGTGTGGAAACACAGTCATGGAAACACTGATAAATCGTCAGCTCATGAAATATCTCGAAACACGAAAACTTCTCAATGACCGGCAGTACGGTTTTCGTAGCAACAGGTCCACTGGTGATTTGATGGCATGTCTCACCGAAAAGTGGAACCAAAGCGTACATCAATCTGGCGAAAGCAAGATAGTTGCACTTGATATTTCTAAGGCATTTGACAGAGTTTGGCATCAGGCTCTTTTGTCGAAAATGCGTGCATTTGGGATCGACGACTCTCTTCTTCAATGGATTAGAAATTACCTTTCGGAACGTTCAATTCAAGTTGTCTTGGACGGTTTCAAGTCTGATATTCACAAAATAAATGCTGGTGTGCCCCAGGGCTCTGTTCTGTCACCGACACTCTTTTTAATTTTCATTAACGATCTCTTGTCTGCTACTTCTAATCCAATATATTCCTTTGCTGATGACAGTACTCTCTGCTTTTCATATTCGTTCCCGGACTCACGGCCCTGCTTTTCGGCTGTAGTACGAGAACGGCAGCGTATGCTAAGCTCATTAAATTCCGATATCAACAGCATAACCAATTGGGGAACTATCAATAGAGTGGAATTTAATGCTTCCAAAACACAATGCTGTCTGCTGTCTTTAAAGCGAAATTTAAACACCCAGCCATTATCTATGAATGGCACTTGCATAGTCGAAACCGAAAAACTTTCCATTCTCGGTATGTGTGTCAACGACAACTAGCGTTGTAATGACCACATATTCGATGTCACCGAAAATGCTGCGAAATGTCTAGGTTTCGTCGAGCAATGTAGGAAATACTTTTTCAATTCTGATCTGGCTTCAATATATAAGGCAATCCGCCCGAAATTGGAGTACAACTCCCACATCTGGTCAGGTGCTCCTAAAACATCTCTGCACCTGCTAGATAGGATTCAAAACCGTGCGATAAAACTTATTGACGATACTAATATCAGTCAATCAATGGACACCCTCGAACACCGACGAAATGTCTCGTGTCTCACTTTGTTTTATCGCTACTTCCACCACCAGTGCTCCACTGAAATCGCCAGTAGCATTCCGCCCATTCAAACTTTCAACCGTAACACCCGTCTCGCTATGAATGCTCATCAGTATACCCTCAAGCCCATTTTCGGACGTACTCTAAAATATCGTGATTCGTTCCTAAGCCGTACAACTCGCTTATGGAATGCCCTGCCGATCTCTGTATTTCCTGGTAGTTATAACATGCAAACATTTAAAAACAATGTACATCGGTACCTCTCTTTTCTTCCTCCCTAAATTTCCTTTGCCCGCGCTGTGTACAATCACCTTAAGGGTACTCAAACCCCTTGAGCGCGCGCTCATTATAAAAAAAAAAAAAGAAAAAAAAGTGTCTACTTCAATGTGTTTGTTTACAATAATGCGAGTCTCGCAGCAAGCATCGCAATCAATTTCGAAAATCTGGAAAACTCTCGCATCTCGCCATGCATGACAGCTAAATTGTTGCTGTTTTGATTTTGAGCTTTTTATTTGTGAGTGGTGTTTTGACGTAACATTGCAAACAGACGTCCGATGTCCGAATGCGACCCTCGTATCGGATCTCGGAACATTGTAAATGGGGCTTTATTCAGACCACTTTTCTTTATGTCAAAATCGGTCAATGACAGAATATTCCCCATATTTAAATACCACGACTTTGGCCGCATCAAGTTCAACTTTCATATAATTACTCGAAAACCTTTCAAAAATCGAGAATCGAGACGGGGCTGCATGGGTATCAGTGTATGAAAAAAAGTTGAAGAACCATTAAAATATTCAATTTTACACTTCGTTGACTTATTGGTTAACCATTCTCCCATTCACCCAGCGCTACGTATCATGTTTGGGAATCATACTAGTCATCTGGAACCTAACATAAATCGGGTGGTGAAAAAAGCTTTGTTTGCCTACAACAGATCCCTTAGAGGAAATTGGAACTCCCAAATAAAATTGACGTTATGGATGTACATACGTATTACAATCAAACTTACAAACGGCATGGATAAGCACCACAAGCGCTCCTCGGTTCAATAGTTTACCTTCGTCTTCTACCGAGAGATCTTACACCAATCTCAACCGATTACATTGCGCGAAGCTTAAATTTCACGAATCGCTCAAATTTCACTAGGGTACTAGGGTGCTCAGGGACTTTGACACAACAATCTACAGAAACAAATCTCTCAATATTGCAAATACAAACAAATTTCCGAATGCCGCCAATGTAATCCCGGCGGAACTTTTTGCTATCGGAGAAACTTGTCAAATCAAACTACGAGGGCACACGAATACGAATACGAATACGAATTTGGAGTCAGGATATCGTCAGATTCATTGACAGTCTATTAAAGCGAAATGAATTAGTATCGCCAGTCAGTCAGTTAAGGGAAGTCCTGATCAGGGTGACCAAATAGCAGTGATAGTTTTTCCAATTGTTATGTTTCAGTAGCTGTCAAAGTTACCAATGACATTCAGCTGTCAAAATATTCAGTAAGGTTTGCCATTTGATTTATTAAAAAATATTATCGAAATTCCGGTTCAGTTATAAATACGCAAAGTCGTCATCATGGCTTCAGTGTGCAAGCACATTTGAGCGCTAGTAGACTCTTTTGAATCCTAACCCACCAACCAGACAGAGATTGACGCGAAATGAAGAAAACATAGCCGCCGTAGCGGCCAGTATCGAAGAAAACCTAGAAATGTTGATTCGGCGCCAATCAGCTGTGAGCCAGAGAGTCAACCCGGCTTATTTTGCGATGGGATTTGGGCATACATCCATATATGATTGTGCTGACGCAAGAATTGAAGCCAGACGACCATAGACAACGCCGTGAGTTCGCTAATTGGCCGAAGCAAATGTTGCCCGGAGGTCCGCATTTTGGCCAAAAAATCATCTTCTCGGATGAGGGCAATTTTTGACTCAGCGGCTATGTCAACAAGCAAAATTGCCATTATTGGAGCGAATACAATCTATATGTGTCTGGTCAAGCATCAATGCATCCACAAAGATTGATGGTGCGGTTTATGGCATGGCAGCATCATAGGACATTATTTCTTTCGAAACGAGGAAGGAGACACAGTTACCGTCAATGGTATCAGTATATAGCAATGTTAACCGACTTCCGTGGTCAGAGCTCGACAAAATCGATATATCCGAGCTGTGGTTCCAACAAAATGGCGCTACATGCCGTACAAGCGGCGCAACGCTCGAAGTTGTGAAGGAGAAATTTGACGACTGGGTGATCTCATGGCGAGCGTTCATCAATTGGCCGCCGGGATCATGCCATTTGACACCACTTGATAATTTTCTATGGGGCTACGTCAAGTCCTTAGTCTACACTATCAAACGAACTACCTCGGCGAGCTCGAGGCCAACATTCAACACGCTATTGCCGGAATAACGTCGCACTTATTGGAAAGTGTTATCAAAAATAGGACCGACCGACTTGAAGCACTGTCAGCGAAGCCGAGGCGACCATTTGAATGATGTACTATTTCAGACATAATGGCATGAGCGTACAAAACTTCAAAATAAAGCCAGAACCAATTTTATATCTCACACCGTTGTTGTTTTATTTAAATTTATTTTCCCTATCGTTCTTATCTGGTCACCCTATATTTTCAGTAACGAACAAACTGACTACGTGAACTGGCCAGGTAGGGCTCAGCCTTTCACTGCTTACAGAATGGTTAAAGCAGAAATGTCCGTAAATTTTTTTACAGAGCCAAACTTAGATGAACTAATCTGACAAACTACAACATCTAGGAAGATATGGCCAAAATACAACAGGAGAAACATGAAAGACCTCCTAAAAAGAACAGATATCGGCAGAGCAACAGCTACAAGGTAAGGACACACGCCGATAGGAGACTATTTAGCCAAAATAAGAATTTCATACAAAACACATTGTCGCCACTGCAACCTCAAAACTTCACAACTGAGAGAAGAAAACCCTGAACCAGTTTTTCTGTGAAAGGCCAATCTATCTCCAGACTTCCGAACTTTTACAGTTGATAGCGGCCATATTGTTGAAGCTACATCTGTCAAATTGGCTGGCATTTGTTCAGTCTGTTTTGTCAAATCCCCATGGACGGACATAGCATTCAACAACACGTGCAAATGACAAAATGGGTGTTCCGCGCGCTTCGCTCATTTTACGGTCGCCATAATCGTCCTACCGAGAGCACTAAAAGGTGAATAAATTTGAGTCGAGTGGTTCAGTAAACGATAAACCAACACTCGTACGTCGACGAACGCAAGATTTGCGGAAAATATCGCTGCTGTCCGTGAGAGTGTGCAGGAGAATCCGGCCTTTCGCAAACCACAACTTAGAAAATTTAACCTGCCTGCACCCGTACAAAATTCAACAGACCCAGGAGCTAAAGGTAAACGACCATACACCCCGACGTGTGTTCGCTAAATGGGCTCTGGAGCAGTTGGAAACTGACCCTAATTTTCATCGAAAAATCATCTCCAGCGATGAGGCCCATTTCTAGATGAACGGGTATGTCAACAAACAAAATTGTCGAATATGGGACGATACCAATCCACATGAGATCCAAGAACGTCCAATTCACCGAATAAGTCACGGTTTGGTGTGGATTTTGAGCTGGCGGCGTCATCGGTCCATATTTCTTTGAGAACGACGTTGGCCAGGCCATCACCGTCAACAGCGAGCGCTATAGGTTGATGACTACCAACTTCTTTTGGGCCGAATTGGATGATATGGACACCAACGACATGTGGTTTCAACACGATGGTGCTACGTGCTACACAGCTCACGCCACATTGGAAATTCTGCACGAGCGATTCGAGGGCATGATCCTCTCACGATTTGACACCGTTAGACTTTTTCTTGTTTTCTGAAGTCGCAGGTCTAAACCAACATAATTCAGCCTGATTTATGCACCACAGTTGTGGAAAATTGGACATTTCGGATGCGCTCCTCACAGAGAAGCCGCGGCGGACATTTTAACGATCTTATATTACATCGCATCGATAGGCCTTTCAAACGAATAAAAAATTTCGATGATTTCTCACACACACTTTGTTTTATTTAAATTTAAAGATAGGAAGCGCTTATTGAAAGACGCTAGTGGACGGTATTTCAAAAAAATTTATTGAAGAACTATTCTCAGCAATGCCTTTCCACCTCTAGGTGGCGTGAGTTCTGGTGTAGAAGCGACGCTCTATACTTTCCTTAACCGAACCCGTACTCCTACTTAGCTGAGTTGGGTTAGGTTAGGTTTACGGGTTATTGTGGTATCTGGAGCCGAAGGTACCCTACACCTCATCGCGAGGGAATGGGAATTGGATTGCAGTTGCTAATTTTAGTTTTAATTTTCCGTCTCGCATTGTTTGTCGTTGGGTCTTTAAGCGGATCTAAGCCTTTTCTGTCTCAAATAGGGTGCAACAGTGGCACAGAAAATGGAGATTATCCTCACGGTAGAGTGCAGATTTATTCGAAAATCTCAACTCAACTAAGGTTAAATCTCATCCTGCGTACCATTACATCATGTGTCTCCAGAAGTTTGTAACAAATCCAACAGAGTCGACGGTCTCGAGTATTATCTTTTCGCCTATAAAGTTTAACGTACTTAGAACTATTAAACGCGTTAGATCTCTCGACCCTGAGGACATCAACATGTCCTCAATCAAAAAACCCCGCGCCAACTCGGCTTCACGGAGTGCTAAATTTAAAAAGAATTCACGTGCAAATTATTGGAGTCCACTTCAATGTCATCCAGACAGTGATATGGACGACATTGACTCGAGTGATATTGTTATCGACCCGGATAATGACCCTAAAAAAAAAAATTCATGTTCCCATCATCAAGCTATTACACAAAAATCCCGAGTTTGTGCATACTTTGATGAAATCATCTAACATTAGTGACTACTCTATTAAAAAACTTTCTATCGGTATCAAAATTGCCTGTGAATCGTTAGAGTCATATAGAGAAGTGTTAAACTCTTTAAAGCAAAGGAATTGCCAATATTTTTCGCATGACGTTAAGAGTGTAAAACTATTTAAAGTGGTCTTATTTGGGCTAGAAAATATTGAAGTTGATACTCTTAAAAATGAACTTTGTACTCGCGGCTTAAAATGTGTTGAAGTAAAGAAAATTATAAAAAAATACGATCACTACGTTGACACTATCTATCTGGTGTCACTAGAAAATGGTTCTGTTAAGTTAGCCGAGCTTAAGAAAAACTACCGATCATTGTTCTTTACACAGATAAGTTGGAGCTTCCAAAGAAAATTGAAAGGTAAACTCACTCAATGCTATAATTGCCAAATGTTTGGCCACGGGGAAAAAAATTGTCAGGTTGTCAAGATTGTCAAGACCTACTGCGCTAATTGCGCCGGCTCTCACAAAACGAGTGAATGTCAAAACTTACTCACCATAAAGTGTGCAAACTGCAATGGAGATCACAAATCTACCGATCTAAGATGCTCTTCAAGAACCAAATATATGGAAATTAGAGAAAAATCCCTTAAGCGAGAAACTTCTACATTGTTCACACGTAAAAGCTTCTCGAAAATCCCATCTATGGAAAGTTCCCAAAAGTTCAAAGCTTTTACAACAACGCCACGCACGGCTCAAACTAACGGGCCAAACGTTTCAATAAGTTCCATGACGGAGTTTCCCCCCTTGCCTCGGCACGTAACAATGAGTGAAAATGAACAAATTTTGTCTGTCAGTTCCTCTGAAGAAACGCACAGTGGCGTCGGTCGTAAGCAGCAACTTCATCAATGATTCCAGCAGCAATCTTTTTTCTTTTGAGGAAATCAACGATTTAGTTATGGACTTATTGTCTGATCTATACAAATGTACTTCGAGAACTGATCAATTCAGGGTTATTGCACATTTAGCTACTAAGTATCTTTATACTAATGTTTAATAATATGACTAATACCAATCTCAGAATTATTAATTGGAATGCTAGGGGTATTAACAGCAAAAGAATTGCATTTTTGAACTTTTTATTTGATAATAATATTGATATCGGCCTTATTACTGAAACTGGCCTTAAATCAAATAGTAATAATTTATCTAACTCTGTTTACATAAGTTATCGTGTTGACAGAATTAATAGAAGGGGAGGAGGAGTTGCTATTCTTGTTCGTAGATCAGTTCAACATTCGCTGCTACCAGTCATTCGAACTCGTCTTATTGAAAATGTGGGTATAGAACTCAAATATAATAATAGAACAGTTAAAATCTACTGCGTATATTTTCCTGGCGCAAGTTCATCAGCCGAAAATAAAAGGCTCTTTAAAAGGGACTTGCGTTGCCTTCTATTAGCAGGCGATGATGTCATTCTTGCTGGTGATTTTAACTGTCGTCATCGTGAATGGGGATGTATACGCGCAAATACATGGGGTAATATACTCTCTAGTATGTTATCTTATTCAGTGTATTCCATTCTTTTTCCCCCAAACCCTACCTATGTACCTGCAGATATGCGTAAAAGTCCTTCTGTTCTTGACGTTTTTATTACCAATCGTGTGAGTTTACTGTCTCAACTCGTCGCTGTCAATGATCTATATTCTGATCACTATCCTGTTTTTTGTAAGCTGTATTTTTCAAAAAAGATTAAACAAGCCTCGTCCTATGATTTTAAAAATGCAAACTGGCGTAGATTCAGTTCAAATATTAATTCGGGGCTTAGAAGTATTACAGGAAATTTGGATTCAGTTTCAAGCAAAGATGATGTGGATGCTATCGTTGATAAGTTCACAGAACTTATCAATGATGCTATTGAAAAAAATGTTCCAAAAATAACAAGATGTAATTCTCCAGTTCAGCTTCCAAATTATATCCTTGAACACATAAAAATTCGTAATACCTTAAGACGCAATTGGCAAAGATACCGTCAGCCTAATCTCTAATTACATCTCCATTACTTAAACATTTTGATCAAAAAACTTATTCTACAGTTTCGTAACTACAGATGGAATCAAAAACTAGAATCTTTAGACAAAAAATTGTAACCCTTTTTGGAATATAGTCAAAGTGATCAAGAATAAAAATAGACTAATACCAACACTCAGAAATGATGATGAATATATTTTTACTGACAAAGAGAAAGCAGATTCTCTCTCTGAATTTTTCTCTAAAAGTCATTCTTTATCTCAAAATTTAGGAGATAATGAAACCAACACCTTGGTTGAACAAAAAATTATGACTTTTAACAACAATATTTGTAACACCCCAACAAACGCCTTTGTTTCTGGAGCCACTGTTACAAACATCATAAAATCTCTTAAAGTTAATAAAACGGGTGGGTTAGATGGAATAAGAAACAATTACCTGAAGCATTTATCCTTTTTGGGTGTAAGACATTTAACTTTTCTAGTCAACGCGTGTCTAAAATTGCAATATTTTCCGCAAAAATGGAAAATGGCTAAAGTTGTCCCTATATTAAAAGCTGGAAAGCCTGCAGAGTCTGTCACCAGTTATAGACCAACAAGTTTACTCAGCAGCCTAAGCAAAATCTTGGAAAAGGTAATAAAAAATCATATTCTAGAGTTTAGTAGTGATAATTATGTATTCCCTAATATTCAGTTTGGATTTAGGTAATTTCATAATACATCGCATCAAGCTCTTAGAATATGTAACCATATTAAATCTAATCGCTCACAAGGGAAATCAACTGGTATGATCCTACTTGATGTTGAGAAGGCGTTTGACACCGTCTGGCATAAAGGCTTAATATATAAAATGATTAACTTTAGCTATCCATTGTATCTAATTAAAATTGTCCAAAGTTTTCTGTCAAGTCGTAGTTTTCTAATCCATGTTAATACCTGTTTGTCTAAGTCCACTAATTTCAACATGGGCGTCCCACAAGGGTCAGTATTGGGTCCTATCTTATATAATATATTTACGTCTGACTTTCCTAGTCTGCCAGATTGTCAAGCTGCAATCTTCGTTGACGATATTGCAATTTACACATCGCATACGTTCGCTCTTAACATCGAGAGGACACTTATAGATGCTAGTGAGATAGTAGGAATGTTTTGCAGTAAATGGAAAATAAAAATTAATAGTGAGAAAACCCAAGTCATCTTTTTCAGTAGAAAAAGAAAAACTTGCTTCCTTCCACAACATCCGATTCTTACGAGTATTTATGGAAATGAAATAAGTTGGGACCCTTCAGTGAAATATCTTGGCATACACTTAGACTCAAAACTGACATTTAGTGAACACATCACACAGACTTTGAGAATGATAAACATTGCGACTTCCTTATTATACCCATTTATTAACAGGAAATCACAGCTATCTAACGTTAATAAAATAATTATTTTTAAGGTTATTTTCCAAGCGATATTGACCTATGGTTATCCTGTCTGGGGTGGCGCAGCCAAATGTCACCTAAAAAGGCTGCAAGTGTCACAAAACAAAACTTTGAAAATGATTCTTAACTTATACCTTGGCGTTTTTCAACTAGAGATCTGCACTTAAGGGCGGATGTTGAACTGATATGCGAACGTATTTACAAGTTAAACGAAAAATTTATCACTCGTTGTTCTTTTGCTGACAATCCTCTTGTAAACAGTCTTTATACTTAAAAATAAAGGTAATATAACTGTTCTATTTATTTGTTTACTTACTTATTTTTATACATGTCTTTTTTCTGTGATTATGCATCTATGCACACTTTTTCAAAAATTTCTTAGTATATAATAATATATATACATAAATATATGCTATGTACCAATAAATATATTGTATATACTCGTATATATATATATTTTTTTTTTTGCATGGAGGTTTTTAGTAGCAAGTTTCCTCCGCTTGTACTTTTTATGCTTATTCTTTTCCTTCTGTATCAAAAACTGTATCCTTTTTTTTTAGTAGTAAGGTAACAAATGTACCAAATCTCTAAATGTAAAATGTGCAATACCAAATGTAAGTTATATTATGCAAAAATAAAAATATCTATCTATCTAGATAGACTTAGATAGTTCAGCTCTGCCTTTCAATAGAATCATAAGTTGTTCTAGATTAAGGTCATAATTGTTGGAAGGTTTTTCCACCTTGCATTGGCTTTGATTTGTATCGTTTGCTCCACTTGCTTTCTTAGAGGGCGGAGCGGAGTAAAATATTGCTGTCAACGTCAATCTCTTTCCATAAGCTGGCAAAGAAACCGATAACATTTCAAGTTCTCAAATATAGATAGTTGTATCTGTTAAAGGCAAACTTCCGTCTTAAGTATAAATTTGCAGCGCAAACAAACATTCACAAGCGACGACGTCTCAAAGAGCTTGTAATGCAGATTCTCCGAACTCTGAAACCCTGAAACTCTCGTAGGGCATGGGTGTGGAACAACTTAAATCTTTTCGCCAGAGCCATTAAATCAAACATGCAAGCATTGCTTGTATCACTTTGCAAAGTGCCATTTCCCAAGTTTCCACCAACTGAGGCATAAACATTCACAAAAACTTTTAAAAGCACATAGACATGTGTTTGTCACTATCACCACAGATTCTAATTAATTCTTGAAACTTAAATCAGTAAAAACAAAAAAAACGGAAATACAACTCTGAGAAACTAGCACAAGTTACTCGTACAAGTATGTCAAAACAGCCAGCACAACAAATTCGTATGTTGAAAGAGTCACACAACTTTAAAGTGCCTCCACAAAGGAGACGCCCGACTCGGTTTCTTCTGCATCGAAAACCCCATCTCTGCCTCAAACTGACCCTATTCGCGGGCTTTTGCAATTTTGCTTCGTTTTTATTTTTATTTTTTTGGAGACCCTTCTAACAAGTTGACATTTAAAATTACCTCAAACCCTAAAAACATAGGCATACATACTCGTACACATATCATACTGTACGAGTATGTATTGTACATATAAAAGGATACTCACGGGATCGGGCGGAATCTCCTCCAGAATTTTGGGTTCACATTTGGGCGCTGATGTTGTAGTGGAATTACTTGTATTCGTAGAGCTTTCTGTTCCAGTGGCACCAGCAGCAGGACCAGCAGCAGCCGATGACAATGTCGATGTTGGCGTTATGTTCTCCACTTCATGGACATCTCTCTGTCTGTGGCGGTGATGTGGTTGTTCCAGCTCATGTTGTTGCTGCTGGCGGTAATACTCGAAGAATATTCTATTGCTTATGTCTAACTCTAGTGGAGGTTCTATTGTTGCTGTTGTAGATGTTGATTTAGCTGACACTTTTAATTTGGCTGCACTCGTTGTAGTCAGGTCGGACAGAAACAGGAAGGTTATAAAAAACGTCAAAACTAAAGAAGCGCTGCTGGTGGTGGATGTGGTAGTAGTGCTGCTACTGCTGCTGTTGGTGGTATTTGTGGTGTAGAATGGAGGTTTGAATTCCCGCAGATGTGCACGGATCAGGGTCCGATAGTTTTGGCCAACGTTATGTAACCTGGCCCATTCGCTGTAACATATTGACGCTGAAGACAATGATGAGCTTGTTTCCGAATCTGCCTGTGAGGTGGGTAGCTGATGTCGATTAAGATTTAATTTTAGAGTTTCTTTTCGACGACAATGCGGTGGTCGGTAGTTAGTCGTATTTTGGTGGTGATCATTGGTGGAACAACTTTCGTCCATATCACCGGTTGTGCCCAGTCTTTCGCTTCGGCTGGAGATTTATCTTCAAAGTTTCACGAAACATCTGAAAGTACAAAGTCCAAAGAAATCAACAATTTTAGGCTTTCGGTTTTCCAGTTTTCTTCTTCTTCTTCTTCTTCTTCTTCAAAAAAAGGAATAAAGGAAAATAATATAATAAAAAGGAGAAAAAAACTTTTCTTTAAGTGTGCACGTGACCTACTTAGAGGACTTCACTTTGCCTTTAAATTTGAAATACGAATACCTACCGTTCTTTTGAAGTACGGCACCCCGTAAACCAAGTGACTGGGTAAAAAAAAAAAAAACAATTCCAAAGCCCTACAACGACGGACGTCGGATGTCCGTCATCCGTCGTCGTCATATGATTTTATGGCAGCAACCACAGCTGGTCATTGTTAGTCACTTGAGAGGTTTCCACTTTTGTGTAGTATAGTGAGCGGCTTTAGTGTTTCGAAAATCCCAACTCAACTGAGGTTAAATCTCATCCTGCGTACCATTACAAACAACTATCAGTACTAGTACTCGCACACTGAAGTCGATTCATCTGGAATCCCACTCATACTGTGAACGAATAAATAATTCAGGTAGGTGGGGATGGTGCCAGAGCCGCCCATGGGAGAACATAAAACAAGCGATTCAAATGCCTGCCTGTGTCTGATAAGATGGCGTGGCATGGCGTGGCGTGGCTGTTGTAAAAGTTTGTTTGCTGTTAATTTGCTCAAGCCACTGACAAACGCAAGCTTCCCTTTTGTAACACAACAGAGACACATAGTCCTTGCCAGAAAGCAAATAATTACTCATCGCATAAATGCTATGAATGGCAGAATAATAATGAGATGCTCGTTGCCACCCCCAACCGCCAACCAACAACCAACAGCCAACAACCGCCAGCCGTCAACCGCCAACCATCCCCGCCAAAACAAGTCTCGAATGTTTTTGTTTCTCTGAATCATTTCACTGTAACTGGGTACACACAAAGGTGCTATCGATCCTTTTTTCTTTTTTCCTTTTGATAATAATACTACGCCGCCCGCTACAGGAAGGCATACTAGACTGCAAATACTCGTATATCAGCCTAATGGTTGGAGTAGTACCATAGTATAACATAGTGCTCCATGCTTCCCCCCCCCCCCCCCCCACACTGGCATTGTTCAACGAATTCCTAAAGTCGTACACTGAAGGGAACAAGTCGGTTGGGGTTTTTAATTTAAAGTTTCATTGTGTTGTTTTATGTGCTAATTGCTGGGAACACGGAATGGCTCTTTGTCCTCCTTGGAGGGTGTACTTGGAGAATGTTATAATTTCGGCCAAAAATTGAAAAGGATCTATTTGTATTCAGAAATTTGTTGGATGTGGGACAAAGGGTGTCAGAATTAGAGGTTTGGGTTTGGAATGTACGTAGCCGTTCCTTTGGGGAAATGTGTGGAGCTGTAATCTGAAAAATTTTACCCTAAGCACTCGTAATTGTTGTACGACATTTGATTACACCCCCATGTGACCCCTCGTGTAATATATCATGGAAATGAGATTCATTTTGGGACTTCCCTTTCCGTCTTGGTGGCACTTTAGCACATGAAGAACTTAAGTGGATTGTGATGAGGCTTTTTACGTACCTTAGCTGAGAGACATTGGTCAGAGCAACAATATTCAAATTTTAAACATTTTACTGCAAATCTACCGACTAAGAACAAATATAAAATGTATACACAAGCCCCAACCAGAAAAGGCATTAACACTCCATTTAGTGTTGCTCGCAGCACGATTAAATGCAGAAGTTCGCTTTGTATTTACGGCTAATTCATCCTCAATAACCCATCTAGCTGATGGGGTACGCAAAAAAGCCTTTCAATTTTACCTGGTCACTAGTAGTCCGTTTGTAGGTGCCAACTCCTAGCTGGTCAATGAAAGTTTCTTCTAACACGCATCACATTGTGTAAGACCTTCGAGGAATAAGGTCTGTAATTTTCGACTCACAAAATCGTAAATTTCCAGTAGCTCCAAGTGTGTAAGATATTTTGTGATCAAATTAACTTCTCTCAATAGGTCACATAACTCCACGTTAACTCTCCTCCCGTAAGATTAATTACACTTCCCTGGTATAATCGCAAGCTTCGTGCTTATCTTCATTTCACCGAACTTTACGATTCCCTTTACCAGCGCTACCTTAACAATGCTCAAGTCAACCTTCTAAACGACACTAAATCCTTTTTCCAATTTGTTAACTACAAAAGAAAATCAGATGGTTACTCTCCTTCGCTCCCTTTCAACAAGGAGTCATCAACAGATCCACTCACCATTGCCACCTCTTTTAAACAATCCTTCACCAACGACTCCTTGGTACCAGATCCACCCTATTTTAGTTACCAACTGAACTTCACCAATGGCCCACTTCTCTCTCACATCTTGGACCCGTCTTATATCGAATAAAAATTACACCAACTCAATGACGAGTTCACACCCGGCCCAGATGGCCTCCCTGCCATATTTCTTAAAAATTATTCTTCCTCTCTTTTCCTTGCCCTTTCTAATTTCTTTCGTCTATCCCTTTCACAAGGAGAATTTCCTCAGACTTGGAAAACCTCCTTCATAACTCCAATCCACAAAAAAGGATTAAAGAATAGAATAACCAACTATCGTCCCATCACTAAACTCTATACCGTATACCCAAACTCTTCGAAAGTATTTTCTATAAAGCTCTAAGCTTCCAATGCAAATCACTTACTCCCTCTAGACAACATGGCTTCCTAAAGGGTAGGTCAACCACCACAAATCCCGTTGAATTCGTATCCTTTGCCTCTCTGCCCAAGAGAATGTCAACGAAGTCGATGTAGTTGCCTTTGATAAAATCTCTCATCGATTAATACTCTTTAAATTGTCTATTGTCCGCCCTCGGCTTTGAAACCCGTACTGTTAAAATGGATATCCTCTTACCTCGAAAACAGTTTTTACAGTGTTCGTTTTAGATCAGCCCGTTCGGCTCCATTTTTGGCCATCTCTGGAGTTCTGCAAGGCAGCCATCTCGGTCCCCTTCTTTTTATATTAATCGTTATTGATCTCGATAGGGTCATCAAACTCTCGTCCGTTTCTCTTTAGGCCCACGATATTAAATTTTTCAAAACCATTTCCTCTCCCTATGGCTCCTTCCTCCTTCAACAAGACCTTGATAGTTTCTCGTTTCCAACGAGCATAAGTAATACTACGTTTTTGCATCAAATCTAATAAATGTCAAATTAAGCCAAGTCGGGGAATTAGATATAGAGGTTTCCTTCATCGGAGGGGAACGTGTTTATCAAAAATTGATTTTATGTTGTTTTCCAGGAATAATACCTGCTGATTAATTGATGTAATCAAATAAATTTCATCCCTTAAATCTTGGTAATCAATATTTTTAAAATCTCTATAAGTGATAATACTGTCAATGGCATCTATTACAACATCGTAGGTTAGGTAGATCAAATCATGTTTGGAGAATCCAGGCGCTATGAGTTGACTGTAACACATGATTTTACTACTGTGACTTACAAAAAACACCCAAGGATGGTAGCAAGATAGTATGCAAAGTGTGTCGCAATCGATACATTGACAGTTGTTAGGTCAATGCTCTTGAATCTGTTAATTATAGTCTGTTTCAAATCACAGCACAATTGGAAAGCTGCGCAAAGAGAGCCTGGAAGCGCATGCTACTCATCTCCTCACTGGAAAATGATATTTACGAAACGACTGAACTTTCTCCACTTCCTTTCATATTTAAACCATTTGCATCATAGGCGCATATACCTTCTTTTTATTATTTCTTCTTTTCAACACAATAATTGTGAAGCACTCTGCTTTCCACAAAATCGTCATTGCCAACTCCACAGAAAAAATATACATTGGACACGTTTTCCACGTCCATGCATTCTCTCTACACTCTGGTTTCTCATCTGTCAATACCGGCTTTATATGTTTTCCACAATACATTATCCAATGCGATCAAGCAGATAATCAATACGCGCTGAGACTCAGTCATAGATAAACTAACCTAGATGTCAAACTCTACTAATACTTTTGCAAAACCTTAACTTTCGCACAGACACTCTGTAAGTGAATTCCAACACTTTTACATCTCTATAACTTTGTCAAAATTTGCTAGAACGAGAGCAATTTACAAGTAAAATTGATAAAATGAGAGCGATTTGCATGAGTGTGTGTAATGTGGATGACGTTTTTTTGACTAAAGTAAGCGTGGTTTGTACAAAATGGGAGGGAAATCATCATCGATGACAATTCACACGTATTCACAGACAGTGTCACACTGATAGGGGCGACCAGTAGAAAACCGGTTTTGATTTTCCAATATGTGGAAAGTTTGACATCTAGGTTAGTTTATCTATGGACCCAGTGCAATCAACATCAAAGTATGGTTACGCTCGAATTTTGTCTGGATCACTTCCAGGATTACTGGAAAAGAGAACACATGTGCAAGAAATTGCACGGTGATTTGAAACGGACTATAACTGAGCAGAAGCACAGGTGTTAAGCAAATTACAATTTAGGTCAACGGAAATAATAATGATAGGAGTAGAATAAGAGGTTGCTTAAAGAATATTAAAAATTGGTGAAATATCGAAGTGTTTATTTGATATGTACGAGTATATCACTCCAAGTAGCCAGCGCTCTGGGCCACATGTAGCATCAAGAAACAAATAGTCAATTGAATTTTTAGCATTTGATTTGCAAAGAATATTGTCTCGAACGATTCGATCACTTCTGAAAAGTTCATAACCATCCATCTTATAAACCAAATCTGGGAATTGGGGAAAAACCAAGGTTGCGATACGCAAAGATCATCAACACCAGAGCTAATGAACAGCAGCCGAAATTCATCACGTTCTGGTTTCAAGCTCTGGGCATTAATATGGCAAACGTGAAAGCCTTTTTTCTCATTGGAATCACTGGATATAAGTTAACATCCCGAACATACCCCGCCACCGAACTGAGCCCACTGCGATTATTTAATTCCATAGACAAGGAAATCAAAGTTTTTAGTTGACACAGGAGAGACAAAAACACTTGCACAACGGCGAAAAGCAAAGTAAACTGTTAAATTGAAAAGATCGTTCTAACCTGTTTTTAAATTCGGTCCTTAGTTCGCGAAACGTATAGAAGATTATGTGACATTGGGGTTATCATGTTGTTGACCGCAACAATTTTGCCCTTCCTCGTCCACTAAGATACTCGTATAATTTTAAGTAAATATCTCGGCTTGCATCCATATTAGGTCCAGCTGGTGCAGGAACTAAAGCCACGAGACTAGGAGTTCGCGGGCTAGGATACTATACTGATTAGCTTGAGGTTGAAAAATGAGTCTGCCAAATCCGGAAGTGACCCAAAAGAGGCTCATGAGAATCAATTACACCCTCAAAAGTGTACTTTTTCGAACAGTTTTAACGCTGGTGGTATCATTGATTTCTGGTTTTCTAGGAATGACCAACATTACCGAACAGGATGGCCGTGCCATACTGGCCATTAAACAATCAACTTACTGAAGACCCGATTCAACCACACAATTATATGTATCTCGAAATGAACCCACTGAGTTGGCCATTGATTTGACACAGGTTGATTATGTCTGTTGGGACTATGTAAAATCTTTGTAGTATGCTGATGATATTCAGGCCTTACAAGCCAGCTTTCAGCCCCGAATGTTCGAAAATAACCGAAAACTGAACGACGTCGAGAAAGCCGCATGCCTTTAGTTGTGTTTGTGGGATAATATTTACCACAATGACTTTAAATAAAACTCTACGATGTCACTTTAAAAACAAGATTAGGTTTATTATATTTAAAAAAGTAAGGACACACGTTGTCTGTGCAAAATTTGAAAAACATCAGAAAGAATAAAAAAGGAGTAGATCAAAATGACATCTGATGAGACGCCAAGATGACAACTAGAGGCGCTCGTGTCGAACTGCTACACTGCTACAGTACTCATCCCCAAGTGACAGTTGACTTAACAAATGAAAAAAAAATTAATTTTCTTGTCAAGTCGAAAATTTCACTTTTTTTCTTTCCGGGATAAGTTTTCGTTGCTGGAGAACTCTGATGGACTTGTTGCTATTGTGAAGATGATTGGTGCTGTGTTTTTATTGTTGAAGATTGTGGAGATATTCTCAATGGATCAAGATATTGGATTTCTGCTGCTGCCAAGTACGCTGGTTTCAGCCGGTCGATGTTAACATTCGTCGTTTTGCCGTTGATGTCGATAGCAAAATGTCTGCGGTCGATGACTCTGTGTGGTCCCGAGTATGGCTGGTTCAGTCCCTGCTTTAGAGCATCGCGGCGTAAAAATATGTGGCTACATGAATACAGATCTTTAAACCAAAATATATTTCTATTATTGTAGTGGTGCGTGACTGGTATTGGTTTAAGGTTTCGCATGTGCACACGGTACTCTTCCAAAAAGATATTGGGATTGCTTGGAGGATCTTCATGTGAGAAAAACTCACCTGGGATCCGGAGTGCTGTGACGTACATATATTCTGCTACGGATGCTTTCAGATCTTCTTTGTAGAAGGAACGGAGACCGAGGAGAATCACCGGGAGGGTTTCGGTCCAGCGATTTGTTTGGTGACAGCGGATAGCAGCCTTTAACACACGATGCCATCGCTCTACCATCCCGTTTGCAGCTGGATGATACGCAGTTGTGCGAACACGTTTACTTCCGATCAGTTGGGTCATCGCTTTGAAAAGAGCGGATTCAAACTGTGATCCCTGATCAGTTGTAATCGTTTTTGAGCAACGGAAACGTGCGATCCAGTTGACGAAGAACTCTTTGGCTACGGTTTCAGCAGTCATCTCCTTGATGGGAATTGCTTCCGGCCATCTGGAAAACGGTCGATTATCGTTAGACAGTATCTGTATCCATTTGATTCAGGCAACGGCCCAACGATGTCCAGATGGATGTGGTCAAATTGCTGATACGTGTCGTCCAACCTTAGACCGTTGACAGGGTATACATTGACGAACCCATTGAGTGATATCCTTCTTCATTGGTGGCCAGACATTGCGTGTGCAGATTAATTTGCAGGCACCTTTGCTTCCAGGATGAGATAAATTGTGAAAGTTTAGAAAAACTGTTTCTCTAAATATTTTGGGTACGAACGGTCGAATGTTGTGTTGTGACACATCGCAGTAAACTTCCTTAAGATTCGGACCCATGGATAATTTTTGAATTTTTAGGGCAGTTGTTTTGCTTTGTGAACGATTTTGCAGTTCACTATCACTCACCTGAGCATTCGCTAAAGCTTCTAAGTCGATGGTGTCGAATTTGTGTACGCTTGTTGCGATATCGACTCTGGACAGGGTGTCTGCAACAACATTGTCGAGTCCCTTAACTGATACAATTGCTGTTAGTTAAGGTGCCTGAGTTGACGAGGCGAGGCTTTTTCAGAACGCTGTTGGAACGCATGTGTTAGTGGCTTGTGGTCTGTTATAACATTTAGATTATATCCTACTACCCAAGGTCTGAAAAACTTGACTGCGTGATAAATTGCTGCTAATTCCTTGTCGTAGACACTGTAGCCAACTGGTTCCCAGATGTTACCATTACGTTGCTCTAGCACAGCTCCAACGGCTTTCCCGGATGCGTCGGTAGACAATCGTAGTTCGCTATGCGGGGCAGGATGAGCTAACAGGGCTGTGTTCGATAAGTCTTTTTTGCATTCCTCGAATGCTGCGAGAGCCCCTTCTGTCCAATCCACCGGTCGCTGATCTTTTTTTCGAACGTCTTTGAGTAGTGCGTGGAGTGGTGCCTGTGTAGCAGCTTCGTTTTTCAGATGACGCTAATAAAAATTCACCATGCCCAGAAACCGACGCAGTTGCGCCAAGGTTTCGGGCTGTTTGTATGTCAAAATGGCTTGAATTTTATCTGGAAGCGGCTGGGTACCGTCGGCTGAGATGAGATAACCATGGAATTCTATTTTATCCGCAAAGAAGTCGCATTTGTCGCGGTTGATGGACAACCCATAGTCTCGGAGGCGCGTGAAGAATATAGTTAGATGTTCTGTATGTTCTTCTTTACTTGTTGAGGCTACGAGAAGGTCGTCCAAATAGGCGTATACAAATTCAAGACCATCAAGGACTTGTCTGATGAACCGCTGAAACATCTGGCCGGCATTGCAGAGCCCAAAGGGTATCACCAAAAATTCATATAACCCGAAAGGTGTTATCACTTCTGTTTTAGGTACATCTTCTGGTCGAACTGGTATTTGATGATAAGCACGCTCAAAATCAATTTTCGAAAAAAAACTGTTCTTTTTGTGCAAAATTGAGGCGTAATCACTGATGTGAGCAATCGGGTAGCGATCGGGAACTGTTTGCGCATTAAGGCGTCGATAATCCCCACATGGGCGCCAGTCACCTGCTTTTATTAGGTACCATATGCAACGGACCCATGGGCTTTTGACGGTTGACAATAGCCTTGTTCAACCATGTATTTAGTTGAATTCTTGCTTGGTGCATTTTAGCAGTTCCGGTGAAAGCCTTTTTGCCCTCTCGTGCATGTGCATGACTTTGCCCTAGTAAGTATTTCTAGAAATTTTTTAAGCAGGGATGCGCACGGATCGTTTTTATCGATTCTGCTTATGCCGACTATAGTAGCGGAGCCGAGAGAACAATTTGCTTTGATCCCAGTTTGTCCATCCGAGACGCTACGCTTTTTTACGTCCACGATCAGCTGGTAGTGATGTAGTAAATCCACGCCAACAATGCCGTAAGGGACATCTGCTACTTCAAAAATCCATCGGATAGGACGTTGTAAGCCAAAGTTCAACGTGAGGGCCTTCTGTCCGTAAGTAGCGATGTGAGTTCCGCTGGCTGCATGTAGTTTAAGGCTTGATGGTCTAGATCTTTCGATACGTGTCGGAGGGATGATAGAAAGATCTGCTCCAGTGTCGATGAGAAAACGTTGTCCAGTGTCTTGGTCGCATAAAGAGAGTCGGCGGGATTTTTCAGCATCACCAGTAACTGCCGTTGCTTCTGGTGAGGAAATTAGTTTTCCTGTTTGTAGATGCATGGTTGGGTACAGCGCTTCGTGCTCTTCTGCTCCTCTGGAATTATGTTTCTAAAAGAACGACTGCGAGAACGAATGCGTAAACTTCGCAATTCCTTCCACATCCTTTTCATTTGATGTGTAAGATCTTTAACCCTTTTCTCCAAGGCAGCGGTGGAAGAAGTTGATGGGCTATGCGTTGCGATTGCCGATGAGGCTGTTTGTTCGGTGTACTTATGTACAGCCATTATTTTAGTTTCGATGTTACGTGTGATATCCCACATATTGTCCGCAAGCTTAGCTAGTGCTTCGTTGGAAAGGCAATCCCCAGCAGCAATGGCGATCTTCAATTGATCCGGCAACTGATCGTACCACAGAGTCCGTACGAAACGTGCGTCTAGATTTCCCTCATTTAAAGCTTCGATTTCGGCGAGAAGGAACGAAGGTTTTCTGCCATCAAGCTGAAGACCGGAAACTAATTTTCTGCATTTTTGTTCTTTTGTTTGGCAAAATCTATTGAGAAGAGCATGCTTTATGGTTTCATATTGTATCCGATTTATCTGGAACTGGACTTCCATGGCAGCAAACCACAGCTCTGGTTCCTTTATCCAGAATGGAGGAGCCATGACTTTCTCGAGGGTATTTATGTCCGAAGCAAAGTTAGTTAGAGATAAATGCTGGTTAGATGTTGGAACTATGTTACCTGGATTAGAAACACCATTCCGGTCTGAAGAGGTTGCAGTTTCCAACGTCTTTCCCTCTCTCTTTCAACATTGCCACTATAAAAATCTTTACTGTTCTTTAAATCCTCCAACTTGGTTACAATTCTCTTTAAAGAACTTATCTCCAAAGTTCAAAGATGCTTAGTGAGGTTCTGTCTTTTAAAACCACATCAATTAAATGTGGCGTTAAATAATGATATAGCAAACAAACAAAAAAAAATATTAATATAATAAAAATTAATCTAATGACGGTTTCTCTTTAATTTAGAAGTCATTGAAGCCATTTGCTACCAATGGCAATGACAGCACCACAAATCTCATCCTTTCACACCAGTAGAAACTATAAAATCTGATCTGGCTTCTATTATAGCCCATGGGACGATGGTTAAACTCGCAGGCCATCTGTTGCAGCACAGATAAAATTCATAATAAACTCAACAGTCCGCACTCCCTGTGAACCACTACTGTCAACCGCACTAATATTCCCGGTACTTTGGCATAGTTTTTAATTAAAACCAACATGCTCCATACTCTACTCCAAGTCAGATGTCACACACTAAACGTTATGTGATGGCATTTCATGAAATGGGGGAAAAATGCTTCGCAGACGACAATACGATTTGAAATTAATACCAATACTAGGTGGTGGAGGTGGGGAAAGGTGAACGGAGACCAACTTACCTAAGAGAACAACAAGTATATGGGTCCCATTTGCATTCCTTGCACTCGTGAACACGAGTCCAGGGGAATTCCACTTTGCCAGACCTGCTCACAGTCGTTGTCCTTGTAGTTCTTGTCGTCGAATCGATTCGTTTCGTTTCATCTCTCGCACGAACGCCCGTTGCCTGTACAATAGCTCAATAACGTTCAGCTAAAGTAAACATAATGACAACGACAATAACGTCTGTAGTTCCTTTCCGACCCCCTAACTTTCTGCTCACTTTCTCCCACCACCCCTTTCTGACTGTGAGCTCTTCGCTTTAACCCTTCATACTTCTGACCCTCCCCAGACCTATTCTACGAGTAGTTCTTTTATTTAATGCGTCGTTGTCGTTGTTGTTGTTGTTGTCATTGTCGTACACAGTCCTAGGCGTCACATTCTTGTGAATGTAATTACTCCTGATGCTCAGGTCCGATCCAATGGTATGGTTTCGTTTAAGGAGCGGGCCAAAGGAGCTTGGGTACTCCAAGAAGAAGCAATGCTTTGTCTTACGAGTATATCCGGAGCTGCAAACAATAGAGACAACCTAAGGATGTAGGCGGCAATGGCAGCAACAGCGACAACAACAGCCGAAGTAGTAGTGTTGGATAAACACCGTAATGGTTTTATATATTCATGACATGTTGGGTAAGTTGATTAAGTGCTTTTATGGGTATCTCTTTGGAATTAGGGTTCCCCCTTTCAAGTTCGGGTTCGGGTTCGGGATGTAGATATGGATGTGAGTCTTAATGCCTAGCCCATATAAATATTGTTAGGATATGAGTAATTTTGTTGTGAAATTTTGAGATTGACCTTGAAGGGAACTGCCCCTATTTTAAGGCAGCGATTTGCGTGCGTTATAGCAGTTTAATGAAGAAATCCATTAATAGACAAAATCAATAAAGGAAAGGCTAAGCGGCTTGATATATTCCATGAATTACTGTATAAAACCGAGATCTACCTTTAAGGCTAATCAATTATACAAGACTGCTTAAAATAGGGTGAATATGGGAGTAGCCCGTGACATAAATTTCCAAAATACTCGTAATATGAAAGTAAGGTTTATTACTATTGTATGTACGAGTATAACGAGAATAACTTACTAAATTGTTTAGGTACTTGTTAAACTGTTATATGTTATAAACTGTTATAGGTTAAAAAAAAGGTAAACTTGAAATATCGATCTCCATAAAATAAAAGTTGTACTTTGTTGTTCTGTTGCCTTCAAAAGGCTTGGTTGTTGGTTCTTCAAAATTCGTGTAGACATCACATGGGGCGAGAAAATTACAGTACCAATTTTACCACCAACTAAGATGGATCTCTAATGGCTAATGTCTATCTAATCGTATGACTTATACCTCCATTTTTCACCCCAACAATTAAAGCAGAGCTGAAGTTCTTTTAAGAACAGAGAGGCTTACATTCATTGCGTTAACCCAGATTTAAGAAGTGCAATTGAAATACAATAACAGAATAAGATAGTGATTACCGCATCTATTCTCGGTAGGAAAGTAAGCAGCACTTACGCTTTGAAGTCGAATACAGTTTTTTCCTAAATTATTCCGTTCAATTCCGAGTAGTGCCGCCGAAGTTGAAAAAAATCTTAATGTTGTGAAATAACTTAAAGCTTCGGGTAAGGATGGAACAATTTTTTTGGTGAGTTTTGGTGGGAGCTGACGCCCCCATTTATTTGGCTTAATACAAGCTTAAAAACTAGGACTTCAAAACTAAAAAAAAATTAAGGTTTAGCGATATTTAGGACTTATCACTAAGGCTTAAAGCTAGGGATGGTAAAGGAGATCGGATTTGAGGGAGAGAGTGCTGCGATTAAAATCGAATAGGGAAAGGTTGGAGTTTACCTTACGCAGCAAACGGGAGATTGGTTCGTTAGAGTCATATGTCGTGCGATGGATTGGTAGGTAAAAGAGACGATGGCAACGTAGATTACGAGGGTTAGTGTAAAACAAAATGGAGTTGTAAAGAGGCATGCAATCGACGAAGCCTGACAGCAGTCGGTGAATGAAAAGAATGTCAGCTGCGTCCTTTCGTTCCTCAAGGGTATTCAGGTTAATGAGCTTGAGACGATCTCGATAGGGAGGTAAGGTTAGAGCACAGATAATAAATCTATACAGATGTCACATCGCTGTAGAAAAAAATGGTTCAATTTTTGTCGGCTAGCCGACACTCGTCCAGCCGACACGAGCTTTCGGAATAATGCAAAGCTTTTTTATTTTCGCTCTTTCTTGCTTTGTTTACTGAGAGATTTTTTTTTTCTCACCACAAGTTATGGGCAGTGGCAAAAAGAATATGAGAAACAATTGCAATGGATTTGCGGGAAGTGGTATGAAGACTTGGTTGTTTGCTTTCATTCGACTGCAATAGGAAATTATGTAATTTTTCATGAATTGGTATTTTGTTTGAGCGTATGGGTGTGTATGTAAGAAAGAATAATTCAAAGGCGGGAAAAGTCGAATATTTCTTTACATTTTGTAATTGAAGTTTGACGAGCAAAATATTATTCGTGTTATTAATATGCAGTGCAGATACACCTGTGTTAGATGCTTAACTTTTTATTTTACAATAAAACAAATTTTATAGCACCTGTATTTTAATTATTTATTTTTTCTTTCTCTAATGTTCTAAAGACTTCGTATTGAATTTGAAATTAAGTAACTAACCATTCTTATAGAAAACCTAAAATACCACCTTGATGAAAAGGAATTTATTGAGAAAATTAGAAACACAAGTTTATTCATCTAAATCTATATTGTCCCCTTCAAAGTAATCTCTTAGCGACTGCAACACACTTATGCCAGCGCTTGATCTAATCTTCAACAGTGCTTCCTGCGATTTTTCCATTAATTTCTCTCGGCTGCTGAAACGCGTTCCCCGCAGTGGTTTTTTAACTCGATTGAACATAAAGAAGTCACAAAGAGCCAAATCAGGTGAATTCCGTGGCTGGTAGATGGTATTTGTTGCATTTTCCGTCAAAATAATGATGGCACTGTGCGACGGTGAAAAATCCTCGAGTTTTCTGCCCACAATTCTTTAGGCGAATTGCTTCACGCAAACGTCTCATAACGCCCAAATACTCGTAATACTTTTTGTTTACTGGCTGGCCTTCTGGCAAAAATTCATGATACACTACAACGTTGTAATCCATGAAAACCGTGAGCATTGCCTTCTTTTTTGACTCAAAACGACGTGGTCTTTTTGGTCTCGGCTCATTTTGTGAACGCCATTCACTTGCCTGATGTCTGGATTGCGTGTCGTACTCATAAACCCACGTCTCGTCTCCAGTAATGATCCTTTTGATGAATGTGGGATCGGATTCAGCTTCGCAAATCATCTCTTTTGTGACGTCAACACTGTCCATCCAACACAGATCCATAGGCAATGTTCAAGTCCTCCGCTATCTGTCTGATGGTTAATTTGGAGTTATTAACCAACATTTCTTTTACTCCATCAATGTTTTTGTCGGTTTTCGCTGTCGATGGTCTGCCACTGCATTCATCATCTTTGATTGACTCACGACCACTTTTGAACCGCTCGTGCCACTGGTAAACGACCGTTTTCTTTAGAGAATCGTTGCCGAAACACTTTTCCAATATTTCCAACGTTCGCGCACCATTAAATCTGTTTTTTACGCAAAATTTAATACAAGTTCATTGTTGCAAAATTAATTTAAAGAAAAAACTGAAAATTGAATATGTTGCACTTGCTTAATACTTCGTTGAATGGCCTTTGTTTGCCAGAACTGCAGTACAACGAAGTGGCATAGAGTCGACTAAGCGCTTGCACCTCTCTCTCGAAATACCTGCCCATGAAGATTGCACTGTAGTCAATAATTCATCAACGTTTTTTGGTTTTGCCTTAAAAACCTCTTGTTTAACATCAGCCCATAAGTTTTCAATGATATTAAGATCTGGAGACTGAGCAGACCACTCCATGATTAATGTTGATTCCAAACCAATTTTTAGCCAATTTACTGGTGTGCTTGGGGTTATTATTTTGGTGATACACCCAATTAAGTGGCAACTTACTCTTAAGGTAAGTTTTGAGTTTGGGGAATAAAAAAAAGTCGCACGGGGCCCAGTCCGGACTCATTTGACAAAACCACTGATAAAAACCTGTGTCTTCAGGGATTGGTTTGATTGAAGCCATCGTAAACAACCTGATTGGACCCTATCAGTGCGATACACAATCGATTAGATTTGCACAATCCGGCAGATTTTGGAGAAAACCCAAGAAGTCCAGAGCCACCAGGTGGTGGGTACCTGCTTATCGATTTTAAGGCTGCCTATAACAGCATTTATAGACACGAGCTATATAGAGCAATGTCTAGTCTTGACATCCCTGCCAAACTCGTCCGTCTATGCAGGATGACGATGAATAACGCCCGCTTCTGAAGGATCTGTTTGCCTAATGTCGGCATTATGATTCTATTCAGTGTACTGTGTGAACACGTAAAGTCTCTTCGGTCCACAAAAATTTACCGAAAGCAGTGTGACTTCCGGCCTGGAAAATCTTGGAAAGAACTATCCAGTTCCAAGTTAATACCTACCACCTATGCTTATGACAGCCTCCATTGTAATGCGATGGCCTAATTCGGGGTCCCAAGAAAACTTATCCGGTTGTGTCGCATCATACTAGAAAATTTGTGATGCGCCTTACAGATTGGAAGCAAAACCTCCGAATTTTTCCAAACTTCCACCGGATTCCGGCAAATAGATACGCTTTCATAATATGGTTTTTTCAAACTCATATTAAAATACTTGTATTATGTAATCGCAGGCAGGTATAAGCACAATAAAGATCTGCCCAGCTGTTGGGACACGTCATTCGTATAGACTCTTCAGGGTGGACAAAATTTGCTGCCATTGTAAAGTATATTTTATCGAGCAAAGATAACCCCGTCATTTACCAAATCGTACAAATTGTCACTGTAAATGCTCATTACTTTAAAGCAGTTCCTCTTCCTCTGGGTTAATGCAAACTGAACAAATGAAACCTTGTCGAAGATTTCCACCAGAATAAGCCTAGGCAACCGGTGCTACTTCAGTCCGGTTTAACAAATTGGATCCAAAGTCTCTACTCCAAGGAACATTGATTTTGCTAGTTAAAATATGGCTCATTCATGGCTGTCGAAAAAATATTTCCAATATTTTCCTTACTGTTATTTTCCTTAGGTGGCGTTACAGTCTGGGGTGGACCAGGACCTCAACCAACAAGCCTTTCCACCTGGCGCGATCTTTCGCTGTTTCCAGCGGTGCTGCACTCCAAGTTGGTTGAGATCCCATTCCACTTGTTCGAACTCCCATATATTCGGCCGTACATTACTGCATTGTCCCCGAGTCACGGAATTGAAGATTTTCGATCTTTACATACAAATATTTTGCGTACAGTTTTAAAAACTCCCTTTTACATAACTTGAAAGAAAAGGGAGCAAATATGTACTCGTAAATAACATATAAATACATTTTCCGAATAAGTTCGATGTTGCTCAATTTTGTAGGTACTTACGAGTAATGTCCTGAGCACAAAATTAAAATCGGGAAATTGGTCTAGCGCTCATGTACATACGTATATCTTCAACCCCATAACATGTATTAGCCCTTAACACCTCGTGCTTCAAATATCAACCACTTTTATAGTGTGGTGCAACGTCACACCCACCCCTCCAGCATGTCCACCTTCCCGGACCGTATGATCTTCAAAATTATATTCCTACCCCCATTTAATTTACATTGCATAACAAGTTACAAACAAAATAACAAGCACACGTACATAAAACCAAGTAAACCGGTTATGCTGGGCAACGTCAGCGTATGTTTTTTTTATATTTATTCCTTTCGTTCACGTATTGTTTTTGCACGATAAACGACTTTGCATGTGTGAGTGACAAGTGGCAAGAGCAAAAAGCGAAAAGAAATAAAATGATTTTTCTGCTCTTTGTAAGAACTTTTTAAAAAAGCTTTCGATTTCATTTTCATAGGACAAAACTTCCCATATGAATGAGACATCTGTATAGATTTATTATCTGTGGTTAGAGGATCATTCCAAGGTAGACCTCGAAGGGCAAATCGAAGGAAACGACGCTGGATGCTCCCAATACGGGATACATGAACTCTTTGAAAGGGACACCACGCTTGGCTAGCGTACTCGAGAAGGGGGCGAACGTAAGTGATGCATAGTGATCTGGTCACGTACGGGTTGCAGAATTATTTGGACCACCTTTAACGAAGCCGAGTGACGAGTTTGCTATAGAAATTATATCATAAATATGCGAGCGGAAATTAAGCTCAAGAACAAGGGATATTGGTTGGTTGGCCGTCGAGAAGGTAAATTCGAGGAGCAGACTTGTTGCACTTACGTAAAAAGGTAATCGATTGACATTTGGTGACATTGAGTTCTAAGCAGTTCTTCTTGCACCAGGTGGAAAACTATTTAGATCTATTTGAACGAGGCTGGAGTCATGTTGTGAGAAAAGGGTTTAAAAAGTTTCGTATCGTCAGCATAAAGGGAAAGTGCTGAGTGGTGAATGACCTTTTCAAGGATGAAAAGAAGTGGACCTAGACGACTACCTTGAGGAACACCTGATGTGGCCAAGAAAGGAGCCGATAGGACAGATATGAAACGAACATTATAAAAACGATTATATCCAGTTTAGCAAAATGGGTTCAAAGCCCAAGACGGAAAATTTGAACAGGATTAATTTATGAGATGTCTTGTCAAAAGCCTTACTGAAACCAGTTGTGGGTGTTGTCAACTTCTTTTCCACTTTCTAAGGCTGAGAGAACAGAGGACACAAGTTTAGTGGTAGTGGATCTACCTTTTAGAAAGACGTGTTGATTAGGGGAAATAAGAGATTTGCACGGAAGCTTAAGGCTTCATACAAAATGCTTTCGAGGAGTTTGGTGTGAAAGTTTAGCTATGGGACGGTAATTAGTGACTTCGCTCTTTAATACCTTTTTGTGTATCGGTGTTATGAAAGAAGACTTCCATATCTGTGGGAATTCACCTTCAGAGAGCGAACCGCTTTAGTTATCATGGAAGAGTTTTGAAAGGAGGTGGGAAAGTTTGGAGGACCACTTTTTAAGAAATATGGATAGAAGGCCATCTGGGCCGGATACGTATCTTTGAGTTGTTGTAATTTATTTTCAATTACTGTATGATCAAAACTTTTGAGAAATAGAGGGGCCATTGCAATAAGAGGGATCCGTTACGAAGTTTTGCTTAAAAAAAGTAGCAAAAAAGTTGGCTATGGTATGCGGATCGGTTGATGATATGTTTTCGTGTGAGAGGGATGGAGGAAAACCGTCAGATTTTTTTTGTAATTAATGAATTGGTAGAAAGGCTTAGCATCGTTTATATGCCTTGATTACGTATCGCTGGCAAAGAACGTTTTAAAGCTGGGCGAATTTAGGGTATGACAAGAGATAGTTGGAATAGTCAGCAAAAGAACTGGATCGAAGGAAAACTGCCCATAATTTGTTTCTCTTGTTATGTAAAGAGCGAAGTTTATGATTATACCACGGAGGGCTCGTAGAAGGGGTTTTATTGCGCGAAAAGTGGACATAGAGAAAAATAGAATTGAATAATTCTCTGCAGAAGATATTAATTTTGCGGAAATTTGATTTATGAAAGTCGTAAAAAGAGGCAGCTGCAGATGGGTAAGGCCGGACAGGGAGAGTGGTGGAAAAGAGAAAGAAGAAGGTGGGTGAAAGTTATCAATGGTTGATAGTGAAAGGAGCAAATCGAGACAGAGGAGTTTATGGGGTCAGTGATGAAAATGAGGTCTAATTGTCTACCCATATAGTTGGACACCCCACTAACTTGGCATAAGCTAGAGTCTGTAAGCTCATCCAAGAAGAGACATTCTTTACTAGAGTTAGGGTTTGCGATAAAAAAAGATTCATCATCTGAATGAGTCCAGTGCAGTTGAGGTAGATTGAAATCTCCAAATACGATGATATCATCGAGAGGATCAGATAAGTTAATTATTTGAGCAATTGCATCGATAGCGAGTTAGTAGCATTCGATTGGTTGGGCCGGTAGGATGTAAAAACACATAACGTACAGGGACCTGCAGGGGAGTGTTATGTTTATTGAAACGTAGTCAAGCTTAGAAGAAGTAGTTGAGTAGAACTTAGGTCATTGTGGACGGCCAGTATGACACCTCGACAAGGAGAATCATCTTTGGGACGGGTAAGATCGTAATCTCGAAAAACGTTAAAATTAGGGGGGAATAATTCCTGATTCTTTGTATCGGGAATTAGATTAGTTTCGATCAAAACGTATACATCAAATGGGAGAGTGTGAGATTTTCGCAAGACAGCACGGGTTTTAGATCGCAATCCTCTTACGTTTTGATAGTAGAAGGTAAGAGGAAGGTGTTGTGTCTTGTCAATTTCTCTTTCTCCCTTTGATGTACTCGTAAACATACTTAAGTGTCAACGGGTACAGTCAGTACATGTACAGAGAGCGAACAGTTCACATCGGGAAATAAAACCATAATATAGTATTCCAAATATAAACGCATTTTATTTTAATAAAAGTACCTACATATAGGATACAACAAGTGGCGACGAGGATAAAACAAAAAGTGTTTAATTGTGCTGAAGGGAATAGTGAAGAATACTCGTACAATGGCCACGCCAACACAGCAAGTAATAGTACAATCGCTGCTAACACCGTTTTCTATTGAATCATACGAGAAAAACATTAAATGGAGTCGCTGGGTAAATAGATTTGAGACAGCTATCACCTTATTTCAACATCCCGAAGAAAGAAAAGTGCAATTACTTTTGCACTACATGGGGAGTGATGCTTATAATGTGCTGTGTGACAAAACGGGACCAGAGAAACCGTCCACCAAGTCGTATGATGAAATTATCGCAACGTTAACGGCGTTTTACGATCCAGCTCCAAATGAGATTTTGGAAAACTACCGCTTTCACCTCAGGAAGCAACGAGAAGAAGAGACGTGTGAAGAATTTCTGAATGCATTGAGGCGGTTATCAACCGATTGCAATTTTGATGCTTACCTACAAACCGCTTTACGAAACCAGTTCGTATTTGGATTAAAAAATAGATTGTTGGAAAAACAAAAATTAACGCTAGCAGCAGCTTTGGACAAAAGCAATCGAAACCTCGGAAAAAGCGGAGCAGAACTGCACAAAGAGAAGGAATTCACAGCTAATGTCAACTTAGTAAAAGAAAAAACCAAAAAGAAGAAGAGTACAAGTGAAGCGGAGTTACAAAATTCAAATTCATCATTCAGACAGGGAATGGCAACAATGTTAACATGCTACCGGCATGTGCCAGCACAGAGCACTTAGCAAACAGATGTAGATTTGTTAATACAGTCTGTTCGTACTGCAATACGAAAGGGCATTTAAAACGAGCTTGTTTCAAAGCAAAACGGAATGGACGGGGAGTCACCAACCAGTTAGAAGAAGTACCTGAGACGGAAGATATTCGAGTCGACGAAATTTGTCAAATATCAGAGGAAATGCTACAAATCAATCCAGCTAAGGTAAAACTTCGTTCCAAAATATCCTGCGAACTGTTAATTAATAATTTCCCTTTCACCTTTCAAATAGATACTGGATCACCTGTAACTGTTGTCGGTTTGGTGGATGCACAGAAGCACTTTGGGAAATTGCGATTGCAAAAGAATGATACGGAATTGGTGAGTTTTTGCGGGAATAAAATCGAGTGCTTTGGATACATACTAGTAGACGTTCAAACAAATTCAGACACCAAGAAATTAAAAATGTACGTAGTAAGATCGCAACGAAATCCACTTTTGGGTCGAGAATGGCTTCGACAAATAAAATTAAACGAAATTTTTAACAAACAAATAAAGTAATGCACATACAGGAAAACAAATCCGAGCAAATAAACGTCAAAGAATTGATAAAAAAATATGATAGGGTTTTTTCGTCGACAACTGGTAAGATCACAGGTATACAGGCAAGATTGCATATGAAAAAGACAGCACCAATTTTCATTAAGGCTCGTAAGGTGGCATTTCCATTGGTTAAGTCTGTGGAAGAGGAATTGGAAAAATTAGTTCAGAATGACATCCTAGAGAAAGTAGATACCTGTGAATGGGCTACACCAATAGTGGCTGTACGTAAAAAGAACGATCAGGTGCGAATATGTGGTGACTATAAGGTCACAATCAATCAGTTTCAACAAATTGACGAGTACCCTTTACCATCAATTGATGAACTATTCGCCTCCATGGCGGGTGGAAAAAAATTCACAAAAATTTACTTATCTAAAGCCTACTTGCAGCTAGAAGTACACCCGGACGACCGCAATTACCTGACGTTAAGCACGCATAAAGGTTTATATAGACCGAAAAGGATGATGTTTGGTGTTGCTTGTGCACCGGCCAAATGGCAACGTCATATGGAGCAGATTCTAAAGGACATTCCTGGCGTAAAAGTGTTCTTGGACGACATAAAAATTACTGCAGAGAATGATGTTTTACCCCTACAGCGTTTAGAATAAGTCCTACGGCGATTAAATCACTACAATATGCGTGTAAACCTCGATAAATCTGAATTTTTGGCCGATCGCATAGAGTATTGTGGTTACGTAATTGATTGCAATGGTATACATAAGATGAAAAGCAAAATCAAGGCTATCCAAAACATGAAGCGCCCAAGTAATAAGGAAGAAATGCGAGCATTTGTGGGTCTCGTAAATTACTACGGGAGGTTTTTCAATAACTTAAGTACGCTCTTGTATCCTATTAATAATCTCCTAAAGGAAAAGACCCATTTTCACTGGGACGAAAGATGTGAAAAGTCATTTCAGGACGTAAAAACACACATGCAGTCCGAGGTCATATAAGCTCACTACGATCCGACACTACCCTTGGTGTTAGCAACAGACGCCAGCCCGTATGGAGTGGGCGCTGTACTAAGCCACGTGTATCCTGATAAAAGTGAAAGACCAATTCAATGTGCAACAAAGATATAGCCAAGTGGATGGGGAAGCTTACGCGATTATATTTGGAATCAAAATGTTCTATCAGTATGTTTACGCTAGACGGTTTATTTTAGTTACCGACAATAAACCTATTTCACAGATCTTCTCACCTAAAAAAGGGTTACCTACCTTATCAGCAACTAGGATGCAGCATTACGCAATATTTTTGGAATCGTTTAATTACGAAATTCGATATAAAAAATCTAGAGAGAATGCAAATGCAGATGCCATGTCTCGGTTGCCAGTACCAGAAAAGTACGGCGAAATTGAAGAAATTGATTTAGTGGAAATCAACGCTATCGAAAAACTGCCAATCACAAGGGACGAACTAAGTAAGTTTACAGCTCAAGATCCACGTCTCAAAACATTAATACAAGCGTTGCAGTTTGGGCGTGAATGTGACTCAAAAGACCGATTTGGGATTAACCAATCGGAGTTCGCATTGCAACAAGGATGCTTAATGAGAAATATACGGGTCTTTATCCCAAATGAATTAAGACCTCGAGTTTTAGCTGAATTGCACTCTGCTCATTTTGGAATGACCAAAATGAAAACACTTGCCAGAGGATATTGTTGGTGGGAGAATATGGATCGTGATATCGAGGATATGATGATGAATTGTGCAGATTGTCAGCTGACGCGACCAGAGTCGAAAAGCACAAATCCTAAACGGAAAGGCCGTTTGAACGCGTACATGCCGATTTTGCTGGACCATTTATGGGTACTTACTTTTTCATTTTAATTACGAAATGGTCGGAAGTTCACATTATACCCAAATTAACAACAGAGACAACTATTAAAAAGTGTCGAGAAATTTTTAGTACATTTGGCTTGCCATCTATTTTCGTTAGTGATCGGGGACCACAATTTATGGCGGAAAATTTTCAACAGTTTCTTCAAAGCAATGGCATCCAACATAAACAAGGCGCCCCGTACCACCCCGCAACCAACGGCCAAGCAGAACGTTATGTCCAAACATTTAAAAACAAATTAAGGACAATAAAATGCAACAAACATGAAATTGGCCAAGAACTATCAAACATCTTATTAGCTTACAGGCGCGCAATACACCCAAGCACCGGCAAATCACCATCAATGCTCATGTTTGGACGCCAAATAAAATCAAGACTAGATTTAATGATGCCATCTGAAGAAAATAAGCAGCGATTAGATGCTTATTCAAACAGTAGAACTAAATTTGCGCTAAAAGAAAGGGTTGCCGTGCGAGATTACGCATCTGAGGTTAAATGGCGTTTCGGTGAAGTGGTGGAAATAGTGGGGCAATTGCATTACATGGTGAAACTGGACGATGGACGGACTTGGAAGAGACACCTGGACCAAATGAGAAAAGTCGGGGATAAAGTAAGATCAGAAGTACCAATTATATGTAACAAAGAGGGCGATAATGAGGACGAGTATGCTGGAGACACATTGGAGAAAGCACAACGATTAGATATCACACCGGCAAATGAAAACAAAGTGCCAAGTGTATCAGCGGCATCTCAAGAATCGACAGTGGTTGCAGGGGATCCAGGTAAGAAAGGTGATGAGGAGCCGGCGGTGCTCAGACGGTCGGAGAGAGTTCGGAATTGACCGGATAGATAGAATTATACATAAAAAACAAAAAGTTATTTTCAAATATGAATTACATTTTGGATTATACTTTCTTGTAAACGTACACACATATGGACTAGGAATATAACTAAGATTATAAATTTCCTGTGGAGGAAGAGTTGTTGTGTCTTGTCAATTTCTCTTTCTCCCTTTGATGTACTCGTAAACATTCTTAAGTGTCAACGGGTACAGTCAGTACGTACATGTACAGAGAGAGAACAGTTCATATCGGGAAATAAAACTATAATATAGTATTCCAAATATAAACGCATTTTATTTTAATAAATAAATTTGGGAATTGTGTGTTAGGGGTTGAATGCTGGGAGTTTGAGTTGTAGGCGTTAAGACGTAAGAGACACGTTGACGTCGGGGCTTGGTTTGGGGTGGGATAGAGGGAGTTGGAGTATGGGAGGCTTAAAATTAGGAAAAATTTTGGTTTTAAAGCTACAATTGGACCTAGGTTTGTTGTGGGAAGAGGAGGTGGAACGTTCAAAAAACGATGTTCGGATTGCTACAGGAACATGATATTCTAAAAATACGCAGAATCTCTATACTGTGATTCCAGGGTAGGCCACAAAAAGGATGAAAGTATAGCCTAGAACGACATCACCCTCAACAAAACTTGAGAAAAATTAGAAATGTTTTCTTAGCCAGCACATACGCATACTTATGCTAGTTTACCTTACGTGTGGATCACTAGATTGATTCACTGTCAACCACTTGGATCATAGACGCTGTGAAGAAGTTTAGAGTTGAACCTACATTCACAAGAGATCGTGGTGTTTTTTCCGACAAGTACGTCTGCCTCAAATATACAGGTTAATAGGATTACAAGTGGCATCAAAATAAGCAAGCCATCGGGAATAATGAATATGGGTACAACAAACTTTACCAAAACATAAAGCGAGCATGTCAGGGCTATCAAGTCCAACTAAGTCCTGCAAAACAATAAAAGATGACAGAGGCCGAACAAATTTAGACCTACTTACGGGGGTAGTCTCATGTTCGATCTTCAAAAAATCGATGTTTGCTTGCATATTTTCAAAGTTTAATAAGTTCAGAATATACTGTGAAAATTTTAGACCGATACACTAAGTGATTTTAAAGTTAGAGGAAATAATAGGGGAGAGCGTACCCTGCAGCTGCATCTGAAAATTTTCTTCTCCAAACTTTAAACGCGTTTTTCTCGAAACTACTTTTTATCCCTCGGTCCAGATGATTAAAAAAAACTATTGAATCGATTCGGCTTAAATTCTAACACAATGTCCGGCATCAGAATTAGATTTTTTGTCCACTTTTTTTTTATCTCGATTTTAAACCGAAAAAACAGTCGACTTTTGAGAAAAAAATTTACAAGGCCGCCATTTTGTTATTTTTCATTCAAATCTATTAAATCTTCTACGGGAGAAAATGGCAACCCTACTGAAGAATAAGCTTTTTGGAATTTTGATTTCAGATGATTACAAAAGGGGCTATCAGGAGGGCCAGCCAACTACTTTTTTTTTTGAAGAAACTTACTTTACCTCACCAAGATATGAACATCAACTTCTCCAGAGAAAAATTAATAACCAGGCGGACTGGGTGGCTAACAGGCAGAGCCATTTAAGGCAGCCGAAAATCACTAAGTAGTGAGCAGAATGAAAGTTGGTCTGATGAATGATCGTTTGTCCGATTCATAAAAAGGAGATGCTCTGCACTACGCCAACTTCGCGTACAAGATTTTTACTTTTTTGCTGCCTTATAGTCTAAAAACATTCCACGATCTGATTAGCCCCTTTCGGTGCAGTTTAAGGGCGAATATTTAATACCACAGATCAAGACAGTGATAAATACAAGTGTGTGGACGTGTTTTTAAAAGCGCTCTGTGTTTTATTGGTCTTTTTTGCCAAGTTTAAAAGTTTAATTTACCACAGTGTAATAAGAATCAATTATAAGATAGTGACTTTATAAAACAAGCTTGTAAAAGCGTAAAGTGGTATTTATTATATTTACTAAAACCCACATTAAATTTTTTCTCTGTGCCCATTTTGCTTTCTGCACCCATTTCCCCTACAATGGATATGTGTGGTCATTGTGGTGATAATCTCCCCCCCGAAGGTGACTTCGCTGTGTGCATGAAGTGCTCTCGTAGACTTCACTTTGAATGCACCACAGTGACCGAAAAATCGTGGAGAACCATGGGCGCGAGGAAGGAAACGTGGAAGTGTCAGGTCTGCAGAAATGGGGGTGATGTCCAAAACGCTGCTGTGGCGAGCAATGTACAGGTGTCTCTAATACAAACACCAGACCTACAATCTGCAAAGAGAGTGCGACCAGCAAGCACCAACAACAGTCCGGAGAACACCCATACCAATGCTGATAACAACTCAGCTGTTTTGGCCGAGATTAAACTCATGCGAAATGAAATGAAAGAAATAGCTGCGAGCTGCGATTTTCTAGCTTCGAAATATGATGAACTCATTACAAACATGATAAAAAACAATAATCTTATGAAAAACATCAATAAAGAAATGACGGAGCTAAAGGAGGAGAACAGAAAGAAAGGTGAAGTAATAGAAAGCATGCAATCACAAATCAACGCGCTCAAACAACAAATGATCAAAAATAATGTCGATATTAAAAATATTCCACACTCAACACATGAAAATCTTGTCGAAATAATAAAAGGAGTTGGTAAAACTATTAATCACGAGATAAAAGACACAGATATCACTGACATATATAGAACAAAAAGTAGAAATCCTGCAAATTCATCAATAATTGTATCCTTTTCCTCAAACATTTGCAAAACACACTTTATGAAGCAAGCGAGCGCAACTCGACCGATAAAACTGCAATCAGTAATGAGAAATTCTCATAACAGCAATGCCAACGCGAGTGCAGCGATGCCTGATGCCACTGTATACATCAATAATCAGCTGACAAGACACAACAAACACCTGCTGTGGATGTCAAAGTAAAAGGCAAAAGAAGAAAATTGGAAATTCGTGTGGGAGAGTACCGGGAAAATATTGGCAAGAAGAGTTGAGAGCACCCAACCTATTATGATAAGCACTGTTAACGATGTAAGCAGAATAACACGCATACAATAACACTTATTGCATTGTGTGTAAATAAATAAGAAACACAACACTGTTCAATAAAAATGGATAACACAATTGGAAACGATAACTTAATAGTTAACTTAGATTGTAGGGTGATACAAGGTTTTAGCGGCATCAATTTAAATGAAATAAAAAATAATAATTACTGCTTATGTTTTAATATAAGATCGTTGCGTTTACATTGGGATAATTTTTGTCTTAATATTAATCAATTCATGAGTGCTTTGAAGATAATTGTTCTCCTAGAAACAAATATAGAAGATGAGGAAAATGAATACTATAAACTAGATGGTTTCGAGACAGAGTTCTTAAATAGAAACCAAAAAAGAGGTGGAGGGATTTTAATGTTTATACGAAACGATATAGACTATGAACGCAGACCCGCGCAAAGCATTTCACATGAAAACATAAAAATTCATTTAACCCAAGAAAATAAATACGTATTTGGAATGTATAGACCACCTGGATTTAGTCAAAGAGCATTTATTGAAGAATTGGGAAATAACCTAGGTCAATTAAGAAAAAAGGATGAAATTATTGTGATGGGTGATATGAATATCAATATCCGTGACTTGAGCTCTAACTACGTCAAGGATTATTTAGAGATGTTAGCGTCGTTGGGACTGATGAATGTTATCAAAGAATATACAAGGATAGATCTTAAAAGAGGGACTAAGTCAGTGATAGATCACATTTTAGTTAGCAGAGCAGACAACCAAATAAATTCCTTTGTAATTGAAAGCGACATAACCGATCATAACCCAATCATGTATTCCACAAATGGACTGACAGCTGACAGAGAAAAATCGATGAGTATGTACTACATCTGTAAAGCAAAATTGGATGAACTCATCTGTGAAGTAGATTGGGATGATGTATTAAAGGAATGCGATGCAGTTACCCTGTATGAAAATTTAGCTTGTACGTTAAAAGCCGTATATAAAAAATCAACGAATACTAGAACACTAAAGAGTAAATACATAAAAAATCCCTGGATGTCCCCAAATCTAGCCGCAAAATGTAAAAGAAGAGACGAGCTTTACAGGAGGTGGAAGAATAATAGGCTTAACAGAACGTACGAAACTGAATACAAAGATTTCCGAAACAAGATCAACAGAGAAATTAAAGCACAGAAATCCAATTTTTATAGAAACAAGTTTAATGCAATTAAAGATGACTCTCGTAAAACCTGGGGCTTAATTAACGAGATAAGTTAAGAACTTCTCATCGGAAAAATGTATGATCAGCCTTTCTAATGAATGTGCTAAGCTTTTCTCGGAACAGACTCTCCAAATAATACATCAATGTAACGCTATCACATCGTATCATGCGAATACCTTCATAGCCAACTCAATTTTTGCTAGGGAAACCAACATCGCAGAGGTGCGCAGTATAATTAATTTCCTCGACGAAAATAAATGCCCCGGAATCGATGGAATACGGCCGGTAGATATTAAAAAACACGCAGATATTTTTGCTCCCCTCTTGTGTAAATTTATTAACCTCAGTCTGATGCAGGGCAAAATTCCGAAAAAACTGAAAACTGCTGTGGTTAGACCTATTTACAAAGGAGGTGTTAAAAGTCAAATCGGCAATTATAGACCGATATCCATACTGCCAGTCATGGAAAAGTGTCTGGAAGATGTAATTAGAAGTAGACTAATTAGCTTTATTGAGAACCACTCCCTTATCCACCAAAGTCAGTACGCTTTCCAGAAGCAAAAAAACACTGGACAATTGCTTGGAGAGTTTGCGAATTGCGTCAATGAATCACTAAATAAAAGTCATCATATTTTGGTCATGTTTATGGATTTTAGTAAAGTATTTGATATTGAGGATTGATGGCGGACTGGCTAAGGGATTACCTACTCACCAGGACCTTTTGTGTAAAAATCAAGGACGTTTACAGTGAAAAGAAGCATGTACAATATGGAGTTCCTCAAGGGTCGAAACTGGGTCTAATTCTTTTCATTTTGTACACAAATGAACTTCTTCGCACTTTTAAAAATAGCATTCCATTTGCTTATGCAGATGACACCGCGATAGTTGTGCGCCATAGGTCTCTGGAGACGGCAACAAGACTAATGCAAGTAGAGTTTAATAATGCAGTTAAATGGTGTCACGACAATGGCTTAGTAATCAACGCGGCGAAAACAAAATTGATGCACATCCGAAGTCCACATCATAAAGCTACGCAAGAGCGAATATTTTTTCAAAATGATACCTGCCCTAAATCAAGCAAACATTTAATTGACGTCGTAGAAAGCTATAAATATCTAGGAGTCATTATTGATAGCCATTTCATCTGGGACAAGCATTTGCATTGGCGCATCTAAGAAATCATGCAACACCACAAATTTTGGAGCTGGTATACTACGCCTTGATTGAATCCAAATTAAGGTATGGAATACTGGCCTGGGGTAACGCCTCCAAAACACATCCAGAAGCTGCAAAAAATCCAAAATTCTGCGTTGAGGCTAATAAACTGCGGAAATGTTCCTGGCGAAAGAAGATTTAAGGTACTTGAGGTGCAAAATATCTTCAAGATGACTTTGGTACTGGAATACTATAGTGACATACGCTTTCAAAGGCCAATCGAACATGAAATCAACACCAGAAGACGTGCTATGGGTATGTTACAAGTGCCCTGTAACTACAATAACTATGGTAAAAAGCACCTCAAATTTAGCGTTCCAACAGTATTAAATGAATTACCTGCTGATCTTAAAAATATTGTAAATTTTAAAAACAGAAAAAAAAATTATTAAATATTTTCTTTTAAATTCGCAAAATTTAATTTAAAATAAATGAATCTTGTTAAACTTTTAGAAAATAACCTTCTGCAGAAAAACCATTAAGGCTTCGCAGAAAACTATACAAATTGTTAAGAAACTTTCATGCATGAATAAAAAAAAAAAAAAAAAAAAAAAACACACAAAGCTCAAGAAGTCCAGATCGATACTCACAAACGATAAATCGGTGTCAGCGACCTACGACTGATCCAAATATTGAAACAGAAGCGGCGAAAATGGGTATGACTGTGAATGAAGCCAAACGAAGAATTGTACATCTGTGCTGTTGACACCACCGATGGATCGGACAGAACGTTGCAAGAGGTATTAAAGTTAAGGTACTACATCAGAAATCAAACGAAGAATAGAATAGGCCAACTGCTGTTGCTGACTTAATAAATAATATGTGGCCTTGTCAGGAAACAGCAAGGAGACTTTCATCATCTAAGTCTCGTTCTGGAACTATTCGGACTACTGGTTGTTTTGAACGAAAGATTCTTCGAATGATTTTCGGTCCCTTTTGACTTGACGTACTTTGGAGGAGGAGATATAAAGGCAAACTCTATGAGCAATACAACGACCTGGTGCATATCGGTTGGTAGAGATAGATAGGGCATAAGGGCAAACACAGTAAATGAATACCTCGGTGGCATGCAAATGAATGGAGCGGATTGAGGTCTAGATCCACCCCGAACCGTAGTACCGTCTAAGTAAGTCAAAGTAAGTTCGAGGTAGCACACATAAATTCATTTGCCTGCTGAATGGCATTACTTACGCGATCTCAAAACCTTTTACATTTCGCACTACATTCTCCTTATAGTTGCGTATTAAGTCGTTTTCGCAATAATGTGCTAATGCCTTAAAATCGTCGTCTTCAACCTGGTAGGCCATTTTAGTTCAAGACCAAGAAAGACCACTGTAGGCAAAATATTCATACTTTGGCCTTCGGAGAGACTCTAAAATTTCATACCAATACTTACAATATGTTACATACTCGTATATATTGTACCTAAAAAGAACCAGAGGTTCGATGTCTAAAAAAGATTCTGGCCAATCCTCCTTTACCACATCCGTTTGGATAGAAGATGGAGAATTCTCTTAACTCTAGTCTTAGACAACAAATTATTGTCATGCAACATCTTCAACAACGTAAGTCAAAAAGGCATACCAAGCCTATTTGGAAGCATAGCCTTTCAAAAGTCAGTTTAGATATGTAAGGAGTTAGTTGGTCATGGAGGTATCCATGATGCAGGAGTAGATGGCTCGCGTTTGCTCGGCACTAGCTCGTCGGATTAGGTTGGCTCTTGCCACTACCCCGTGTACCTCAACTCACTTACCCTTTTATCTACTGCCAGATCAAAAAATCAAAAAAAGAACGAAACATAGATAAAAGGAAAGCTACGTTACTATACTCACGGACTTAAAAGACAGGATGAGAGAAAGATGATAGAGAAAAAAAAGGAAGAAAGAAAACAAGAAGATAACATCTGTGTGCCATCACCACTATGTAAGACCGGGACTTAAAAATAACCTCCACTAACTTAAGCCCTAAATACCGAACTTAATTTAGTGAATTAAAACTAAAACTAAAGCTAACTTAACCCTATGTACCCTATACCGAATCATAAGTCCCAGGGTCACACAGCGATGACAGCTCGTTACGACCTGAAATAAGAGCGACCATTTACTACTATTCTGGCCAAAACTGTGAATGGTAGCCCCTAAACGGAGTAGTGGCAGAACCAACGCCACCCGAAGAGCTAGAGCCGAGCAACCGCGAGCGTGACACTGCCATCTACTCCTGCATCATGGATATCTCTGTGGCCAACTGACTCCTCACACATACTGAGGAGGACATAGAGAGCTGTCAGTAATACGTTTGTTAGTTTCGAAACAGAATCTTACTTACTTTCTTCGGCTTAACGATAAATGAGTATATTCTCTCGACAAAACAGAAAACCGATGGATTGTCCAAAATGTCACAGTTGTTTTGAAGAGGACTTGCAAATAGTTGTTCCTTTGGCAACTGAGCATATTGCTCGTACTAGTTTCCGTCAATAGAACGCCACAAAATTAGAGCCAATTCCACTGGCTGGTTCGCTTTATTAATTCATGCATCTACTCGCAACATTAAATCTAAAAACTTAAAAGGAAATTATTGTTGGGAGAACCTTCCTCAGCATAGTTAATTGACTACCTATTCCCACAGTAATTAATGACTGCAAATGTGTACAGGTATGTGTCCACTACCCGATGTCTACGAGGAAGCTAATAAATCACTTCCAGGTTTGCATGCACAAATTTTGACAGTAACTAAACCATGACAAGTCTTTCAGCACATTCAAGAGTTATACCTGTACTCTCCCTAAAGATAACCCTATTCCGCAGCTACTACAGTACCAAATAAACCACATAGCTGACTAAGATTCCTTCACATGCACCTGCCATGTTGGATAAGCCCTGGTTGATGAACAGAGCTGTCTCCAAATTGCATGTGTCCATCCCAGTGAATAGTTGAAGCTTTCCTACTGTCACTCTATAAATTGATATGCAAGCCAAATACTCCCTTGTAATATTCAGGAATTTATCAGATCGAAGGTGTATCCAGATTCCCAGGTGCATATGACCAGTTTCTGGCTGCCCATTTTGCTGCTGCAAATCCTATAAAAACATCAAGAGCACCACGAACTGAACTGAGGTTGGGATTCAACTGGTACGTGTCTACTAAATATTTTATGACGTAGGAGGTGGCGAAATGCTAACACCGGTTGTGGTACGCATGCAATTCCCTCTAAAGGAAGGGTGACAATAAAGCTTGCAATATTGATCTCGTGAGGGAGTACGTAGAAAGGTGGCAGCTGTTGAATGGGTTTGAAGTCTGAAAATTAAATTGGGAAAACAGAAAGTCAGAACAGAAAATGTCGGGGATTAATTTTCCTCTTCCAATTTTTTTTTCATCCCCTGTAAAGGTTAAATGACTTTGTTGGACAAACATTTTTATAAATGACAGAGGAGCTTGTGGGTTAACAGACATCTATCCACACACGAGGGCAATGATAAATTTATGTGAGGAAGATTAAATTTTCTGCTTAATATAAAAAAACATTACCAACTTTAGCGGGGTAAAAGCTATAAGCAAAACAAACAATGGATAGTGTGGAATGGGTAGTTAAGAAAATATTCATTTTTATGAAATATGAAAGGTTATTATAAACTACCTTTAACCTTCACCCAACAGACTTTTCAGCACATGTCACTAAAAAAGTTACAGGCACATGTAAAAGCAAACTACTCGTATTCATATGAATGTTACAGTCAGGCCTACGTCTTCTCACAGGGATGATAGGTTTTGAAATGAGATACCAGAAAGTTCCCGGAATTTATTCAGAAAATTAAAAATACAAGTTTATTCATCTAAATTTATATTATCCCCTTCAAAGTAATCCCCATCGCCTGCAACACACTTATTCCAGCGCTTGATCCAATCCTCGCAACATTTTTTATATTCGGTTTGTCCATCAGTGCTTCCTGCGATTTTTCCATTTCTTCCTCTCGGCTGCTGAAACGCGTTCGTAGTTCCCCGTAGTGTTTTTTTTAACTCGATTGAACAGAAAGAAGTCGCAGGGAGCCAAATCAGGTGAATTCGGTGGCTGTTGGATGGTATTTGTTGCATTTTTCGTCAGAAAATTACGAATAATGATGGCACTGTGCGACGGTGCGTTATCATGGTGCAAAATCCACGAGTTTTCTGCCCACAATTCTGGTCTCTTTCGGCGAATTGGCAAAAATTCATGATGCACTACACCGTTGTAATCCATGAAAACCGTGAGCATTGCCTTCTTTTTTGAGTGACAACGACGTGTTTTTTTTGGTCTCGGCTCATTTGGTGAACGCCATTCACTTGCCTGATGTCTGGATTGCGTGTCGCACTCATAAACCCACGTCTCGTCTCCAGTAATGATCTTTTTGATGAATGTGGGACCGGGTTCAGCCTCGCTGATCATCTCTTTTGCGAAGTCAATACGGTCTCTTTGTTGCATGAAATTGAGGTCTCTTGGCACCAACTTTGCTGCTACACGAAGGAAACACAAATCATTAACCAAAATGTCTTGGACGGATCCGCTATCTGTCTGATGGTTAATTTGGAGTTATTGACCAATATTTCTTTTACTCCATCAATATTTTTGTCGGTTTTCGCTGTCGATGGTCTGCCACTGCGTTCATCATCTTCGATTGACTCACGACCACTTTTGAACCGCTCGTGCCACTGGTAAACGACTGTTTTCTTTAGAAAATCGTTGCCGAAACACTTTCCCAACATTTCCAACGTTCGCGCACCATCGTTGTTGCAAATTTAAATCTATTTCTAAAATTGTAAAAAATCAACACACACAAGGATAGAAGTACTCTTGGCTACGTAACTTTTGTAAATGTCAAGCTACGACGCTAAGATTTAGAAGGAATGTCAACAACAGATTTACCAACTTAACAAAAAACAGAACTCAAATCGGAATAATGGGAGCGCAGCACGGTGGTATGTCGTCAAAAACATTAGAAATTCCGCCTCATCCTCCATCCCAACGCTCATTTACAATGACATTCCAGCTGTCAGCTCTTTGGATAAGGCCAATCTGCTTGCTGCACACTTTGCGGCCAGCTCAACACTCCCAGATTGTGATTCGTCTCCGCCTACACTTGAGTGCGTCGAATCTTCAATGGGACGAATCTACTTTCGCACTCGTGTAGTAGCAAGAGTACTTAAAGATCTCAACATACATAAATCCGCTGGTCCAGATGGTATATCTCCCCTTCTTCTGAAGAAGTGTTCTTCCTTGCTGGCAAAACCACTGCGTAAGCTTTTTCATCAATCCTACTCTTTAGGACTCTTCCCGAGCAGATGGAAAACAGCATTTGTCCAGCCCGTCCCTAAAAAAGGCGAATCATCTTCTCTCTCCTCCTACAGACCCATTGCACTTACGTCCCTTCTTTCCAAGGTCATGGAAACGCTGATAAATCGTCTGCTCATGAAGTACCTCGAAACACGAAAACTTTTCAATGACCGGCAATATGGTTTTCGTAGCAACAGGTCCACTGGTAATTTGATGGCATGTCTCACCGAAAAGTGGAACCAAAGCGTACATCAATCTAGCGAAAGCAAGATAGTTGCACTTGATAATTCTAAGGCATTTGACAGAGTTTGGCATCAGGCTCTTTTGTCGAAAATGTGTGCATTTGGGATCGACGACTCCCTTCTTCAATGGATTAGAAACTACCTTCCGGAACGTTCAATTCAAGTTGTCTTGGACGGTTTCAAGTCTGATATTCACAAAATAAATGCTGGTGTGCCCCAGGGCTCTGTTCTGTCACAGACACTCTTTTTAATTTTCATTAACGATCTCTTGTCTGCTACTTCTAATCCAATATATTCCTTTGCTGATGACAGTACTCTCTGCTTTTCATATTCGTTCACGGCCCTGCTCTTCGGCTGTAGAACGAGAACGGCAGCGTATGCTAAGCTCATTAAATTCCGATATCAACAGCATAACCAATTGGGGAACTATCAATAGAGTGGAATTTAATGCTTCCAAAACACAATGCTGTCTGCTGTCTTTAAAGCGAAATTTAAACACCCAGCCATTATCTATGAATGGCACTTGCATCGTCGAAACCGAAAAACTTTCCATTCTCGGTATGTGTGTCAATGACAACTTACGTTGGAATGACCACATATTTGATGTCGCCAAAAATGCTGCGAAATGTCTAGGTTTCCTCAAGCGATGTAAGATATATTTTACCCCCTCTGATCTGGCCTCATATATAAGGCATTCATCCGCCCAAAATTGGAGTACAAATCCCACATCTCTGTACCTGCTAGATGTGGAATGCCCTGCCGATCTCTGTATTTCCTGGTCGTTATAACTTGCAAACATTTAAAAACAATGTACATCGGTACCTCTCTTTTCTTCCTCCCTAAATTTCCTTTGCCCGCGCTGTGTACAAAAAAAACTTGGTCGTAGAAAAGGGTCGAGCTTAACCCAAAGGGTCGATCAAACTTGTAAACGATTATCACATATGGATAGTGTCGATTTTAGTCGCTTGTATAAATGTTGAACAGGATCGGCGAATTGACCGCGCCTTGCTGAAGACCATTTTTAATTTGAAATATTCCAACAGAAGTCACATCATCATTATTCACGATGAATGAACTGAACTGAACTGTCTTGGACCTTGACGTGGCAGTGCCCGAGAAACCGGGCAATAGGGTCGCTGTACATGTCGTACGTACCAGCCTATCGCTGGAAGAATTTATGACGGAGCTACACCGTCTGAACTTCCTAGAGTCTGCCGAACAAAGTAGGCTGAAAGTGATTTCCAAACCATGGAAGGTTGCTGAAGGGGCTACAACAAATATAGTACTAGAAGGCCCAGTTGCGTCCATAGACGCCTTACGTAGCACGGGCAGATGCTACATAAGTGGTTTTCGTTCCCGGTAAGGTATTCCCTGGGATGTTTCGTTGCCTTGCTCTGGGGCATGGTGTTGCTGACTGTCCTCATAAGGAGGATGTTTGTCGTCGTTGCGGGCTGGAAAGCCATTTTTTTTTTTTTTTTTTTATAATTTACGCGCGCCTAAGGGGTTAGATACCCTTTTACTATTGGAAAGGTAGAAGGAGGAGAAAGGAAAATTGTTTTGTAGTGGTTTGAAACTCAGGTGTATTTGGTTTCGATATTAGCTCTCCAGGGGGTGGGAGTCCGAATAGGACGGAGAGTTTTTTCTCCACTCAGAGTGATTCGAAGTTATAATTCGCACTAATTTTTTGTGGTTGAAACTCTACTACAGCCAAATCTACGTGCCAGTGTTATGCCTTCACACGCAGAATTTTTCTGTCTGAGTTCCAATTACATAAATGAAAAACTGACTTGCCATGGGCAGGATTCGAACCTGGACCCTCCGAGAAGCGATTGCTAGTACCACTACACCACGGCCACGGCTGGAAGGCCATAAGGCAGACGTTCGGCTGACCACCTTATGGGGACAACCGACTGCCCCATGCATGTAGCAGAGTTGGCAAGGTTAGCAGCCAGGAATTAGGACTATGAAGATAGTCCAACAAAATTGTTAAGGCGCTTTTTCGGTAGGGGTTGATTTAGGAGCTCAGATGGTTAGGCAGGGCTGCAGTATTGCGTGCAGAGCCCTACACGTCTGACGGATGTGTTAGGGGTTTGCCTGCAGGAATGCGGGTCTTCCTTGATACCAGAGGAAATTCTGCGATTGTTATAAGGGATGACAATTTAGTTTGTGTGCCTGTTTCCTCTAGCGAACGGGGTGTTTGCGTAAGCAGGATTTTTCTTGCCAGCATCTACTGCAAATACAGTGAGGTAATTGACCCATATATAGAGTATATGGATGGTTTGTTTTCGCTTGCCCGTGAACCCCTCATTATCGGTGTTGACGCCAATGCAACCTCCCCTCTTTGGTTCAGCAAGGAAACCGGACCCTTAACGGGTAACCGGAGCCAGAATCGGGGGAATGTTCTTGGTGAATGGGTCGTTGCGGGCAATGCCCATGTTATCAACGAGCCGAGTGAGGTGTATACCTTTGATGCGGTCAACGGTGGCAAGAGTGACATTGACGTTACTTTTGCCAACGAGGCAGCATTTCGGGCGTTTAGTTTTAGGTGGCGTGTTATTATAGGGGTGAGTGATCACAACTGGATTCAGTTTGAGATCGCTCACGCAATAGATGAAAACAGCATAGTTTCAGACAGGAGATGGTATGTGCGAGGAGATCTCCTGGAGCTGATGGAATGACCGGAGAGATGGTGAGAGCCATCTGGAAGGCCGTCCCAGAATACCTGCTTGGTCTTTATAGGAAATGTATTGCTTGCAGCTACTTCCCCAAGGATTAGAAGGTGGCAAGGGTGTTTCTGCTCCTGAAGTCCACCGATAAGAATAGGTCTGACCCTAAATCTTATCGGGGTCTCAGCCTGCTTACGGTACTAGGAAAAGTACTGGAAAGGGTTTCGAAGAGCCTTCCAATTCGGCTTTACAAGAGGCAAGTATGGCGAGGATGCATGGTCTTTCCTAAAAGACAGAGTCCTCAGAAGCAGGGCCAGAGTGGTTATAGGCATCCTTATTGATTTTAAAGGTGCCTTTGATAACCTGAACTGGCAGAAAATAGTAAGCAAGTTGCAGGAATTGGGCTGTCGGGAAATTGGGCTTTGGTGAAGCTACTTTTCCGACAGAAAAGCGAGTGTGGTAAGTACACACGACAGCGTCTCAATTAATGTTGAGAGAGGTTGCCCCCAGGGGTCCATCTGTGGTCCTTTTATTTGGAACCTGATGATGGATCCACTCTTGCGGCGACTAAACGAGCTCTGTGGGTGCTGCGCCTACGCAGATGACCTGCTCCTCATCCTTGAAGGCCGAAATCGAGGCATTAGGAGAAAGAGCTCTACAGTTTCTGCTGAATGGGGAGAGAGCGTGGGGGTAAGTGTGTCGCAGGACAAGATCGTTTCAATGAAGCTCAAGGGCAAATTGAATGTAAGACGTCGGGCTCCTGCGATACGTTTGAACGGCGTTGGCATGTGACTGAGGCCACATATCTGGGCATAACGATGGGTGAGAGTATGAACTTCATGCCTCACCTGGTTCGAACCAGACTACGCATGCTGAGTGCTGTAGGCCAGGTAAGGCGCATTTTGCAATCTGACTGGGGACTCAACAGGCGTTCTGTTCGTATCTTATACGATGGCCTTTTAGTTGCCTGTGCAACATGTGGAGCATCGGTATGGTACGACAGGGTTATGACTGTTGATGGTCGAAGGCGGATCTTGACTTGTCAAAGAGTCGCCTTGCTTGACTGTTTACCGGTGTGCCACACTGTCTCCACAGAAGCAATGCAGGTATTGCTTGGAGTGCCACCTCTTGATCTGGAAGTGATGCGTCGTGCTATTGCTTTCAAGATCAGTAAAGGTCTCCCTCTAAATGAGCGCTATTGGGTTTAACCGGAAGAAGTGGATGGCCTATCCCTGAAGCAGCGTAAAACATTGCTACACGCATGTGTTCTATCTAGATGGCAATCTAGATGGGATGCTAGCGAAAATGGCAGGGCTACTTACGGCTTCTTAAGGGATGTGCTAACCATGCGAATCTTTCCTGAACGGAATTTTAACCTCAGCATGGGCTTTTTGTTGACCGGGCATGGCTCTCTTAATGCATTCTTGCATAAGACGGGGCTTAGCGAGGTTGCGAGCTGCTCATGTGGAGCTACTTATGAGGACTGGCTACATGTCCTATGTGAGTGTCCCAATTACGCTGACATAAGGAATTTGCAGGCTATGGGCATCACCTTTAATGGTGAGACCTACGATGTCAGTGGAATTATCACTGATACCGTACGGTTCGAAAGAACCCGTAGTTTTGCAAAAGAAGTATTCAATAGAAGGCGCAGTAGGCAGCTAGCGGGAAGTTTGTAGAAATTTTTTGTTGCAAGACCGCCAGTCCTGGGCAGTGAATGAAGTGCCCAACTGGAAGTAACCTCAAGGTTACGAAGCTTGACCGGAAGCTATATTCTGGTACCACGGGAGGTCAGAAGCCCCCGGAACTATGGTTCCGGCCTGACCTAGGAGTTGGCCCCCTTGTGGGAGAATCATGGTGTCTGTAGGTTTATACCCAAAATCACGGGGAGAGTAGATCGAATGGAGCTTGTACATCTCATGGCTTAGCATGTTGTAGTTTGCTACGACCTGTGCTAGACCATGGGATTGCTATGGAACCAACTGGTCTATTCGATGTGGAGTTGCATTGCAACCGGGTGCCATGACCCACAGAATGGCGGAGGTATTAGATAGGCCTCGACCCTCCACCAAAGGGGAAGTTCGTGCCTTACACACGACTTCGAATCTGGTACTGGTGGTAGTACTTGTGCTACCCGAAGGGCGCTTATCAACGCATTGTTTTGATATCTTGTGCGAAGACGCACCGTAGGCTTAAGCCCCCACGGCACGTACCTACGTACAACACAAGAGACATCTGTTGGTTAGCATATTATAAAGAATGTACAAGAGTGGTTTACTGATCCCCAGCCAGACCTGTAAAGTAATGAAATACATTTGTACTGCAGTACGGTGAAAGTACTAAGTAGCCTGTAATTGTACTTGTACTTAAAAATTTCAAGTACAATGTACTCCCTACTTCAAAATAAATAAGTACCAGTATTTGCCTAAGTACTCTATTCCAAGTACATTTACTAGGTACTTGAATACACCCAAGTACATTTTCAAGTACTTTTCAAGTACATACAAATCTTTCATACCTATGTTCTTCGTCAATACTCTCATTCTGCTTTTATTGGAAAAGGATATTTACTATACATAACTGATACTCTTTTAGGAAGTGGAATGAAAATATTTGACAAATATCCGATATTTAAAAACCTTTCAATCAAACTTAATACTCCTTCGACGTCATCGGGCCCTGTGGAAAAGTTGGTTTCCATTGCTGGGCTAATTAACACTCCAAAACGCTGTCTGACCAGCATTTCGAGGAACTAGTTTTATTGAAAGCTAACTCTAATTTTCTTAAGTCTTTCGAAAAAAAAAAAAAAAAAAAAAAAAAACAATAAATTAGTTTTTCTTGCAAAAGGAACCGTAATTTTTTAGCAAAACTTGATTCAAAAATCACAAATTGAGTATAAACTTGTAAAAGGTAAGTACTTGAAAAGTACTTGCAAAGTACTTACAAATGTACTGGGGTGCATTCAAGTACCTAGTAAATGTACTTGGAATAGAGTACTTAGGTAAATACTGGTACTTATTTATTTTTAAGTACGGAGTACATTGTACTTGAAATTTGTAAGTACAAGTACAAGTACAGGGTATTGGGTACTGGACTCGTACTGGTACTTCAAAGTATACAGCTCTGTCCCCAGCCTAGTCAGCTTATGGAAAAGACCCTCTAACCATACGGTGTCGAAGGCCTTCTCCAAGTCAACGAAGGCAGGCACTAGTACATTGTTTATTGCCTTTATTCCATTGGATATCGGACACCAGTTTAGACGCGGCATGTGAGATATCATGTCCCGCCTTAAAACCGAATTGATTATCCGGAACTATATGTTTGTCCTCAACGCACCTAGACAGAGCTCTATTGATTACTTTTTCAAAAACCTTACTGATATTCGGAAGGAGACTTATCCACCGGAGATTCGCCTGATTGGATATATCCTTTCCCTTTTTAGGGATAGGTTGAACCACCGCCGTTTTCCAATGCCCTGGATAATGTGCATTATTCATTGCATTATTAAACAGGGTAGTGTAAATGTCCACCGCTTCTAGAGGAAGATGCCGAAGCACGATGTTCGGAATACCATCTGTCCCCACTGATTTCTTAGCCCTGATTGTGTCGAAGATCTCATTGAGTTCTTCCCTCGAAATGAACGGGGGTAGGTCACCCTCTCTGGAAATGACATTATTTGCCATATTTCCGTCGCTGAACCGGGTGAAACCAGAGCCCTCGGATCGCCAGTTCCGTATTTCATTTCGAATGTAGCAGTTCTGCACCAAGACGCGATTGTCCAGGTCATAATTAGGGTCAATGGTATCACTGGCCTTGTATACTTCCTGGAAAGTCGCCCCTATGGTCTCAACCTTCTCCTGCGGATCCTCGATCACAAAGAAGTCGTCATCGTCAGCGGCTTCATTTGGATCAATACCTGCTATTGTCAGTAACCATTCGTTGTCTGTTGTCCGGGCTATTTTAAGACACTGAAGGTCGTTTTGATTTTTTCTCCGAAATAGTTTATTTATTTGCGGGAGCATATCCGGGTTGCTGGTGTTTATAGCCCGAACCCTGTTGTTCCAATACAAACTTACAGAAATTCTGTTATTCTCTTTTATTAACGTTTGCACATTTTTAATCGACGACTTCAGTGCCCTAATCTCCGGGTTTTGTCTGTCAGTTAACTGTCTATACAAGTTTTTGAGTCTTGTCAGAAGTCTACTTTTCTGTCGGTGCAGTGCGTCAATAGTAGGATTGCGGAACAGGTCTTCGTTAGTCGTACTTCGATATCGCGGTATTGTAGTGCCCATAGTTTGTTTAATTGTCTCGTCCATTTATTTTAGTTAATTGTCGATCTCCTCGTTTGACAAATTGGACGATAGGTGGAGCGTGTTCGAGGAGAGCGCTCTTGTCAAGGTTGCGGAGAAGCGTGTCCATCGAGTCTTACTGTAGTTGTAAGAATATCTTTGGACAAACTCCTCCAATTCCGACTGTAATTTCGGTGCTAAAACCGCAATGGCCGCTGTCATACACGAATGTGCGCAAACAGTTTAATGTTTGTAAATTCGTACCTGTCAGTCGTATACGTTCATCGTACAGCAGTAGATTCAAATAAGACCCGCCTCTGGGAAACGACGGGTTATCCGTCGCTTTAAGACCGAGTCTGTACATGACATCGTGCTGACCCCACCAACCAAGTTATTTTCCCAATCTCTGTGTTTAGCGTTGAAATCCCCGCCGATTATAAAATAATTCTCCCCCGATTCCAGCCTCAGAAGTCGAAAAAGCGTCTCGAGCTCTGTAATGAATAGAGTGGATTGTGAAGCCTCAGGTGCATAAACAGAGGCCAAGTACAGCCGCTCTCCACTGGGCAGCGGGATGTAAATGATGACTGCCTCCAACACCCGGAATCTGCGCAACACGCCCTTGTACACTCTGTGAAATTTTATACCTTCTTTAATGAAGATCGCGACACCGCCTCACATCTACTTCCGCGTCATCGAGAATGTACCTCAAATAGTCAAGTTTGCTCAAGCTTAGACTACGGGCGTTTAGGTAGCATATTTTTTGCGGTAGATAAGATTTTAATTATCGTTCGCCTCACGATACCACCCATTTTACCAGGCCTGGCTAAATTATTGAACACCATTTAAGCATATAAAAACAAACGATGCGAGCTTAAGATTACGAACAGTCACGTATAAAGAACATCGAGATGCGCAACAACAACAACTACAGAAGATGGTAAAGTTAAAGGAAATATGAAATGAGATATTATGAATAGATGGATATAAGAGAAGGATATAAGTTTTGTATGTTTCTTATATAAATAACAAATATTTTTATCTCGGTCGGTTTTAATTAGTGGCCAGAATCGAGTTCCTACTGTAATCAAATCCGAATTCAGCAACTGGCAGAGTTAGAAATATAAGGAATACGTCAACTAATAATGATGTCTGTCTGTTTATACCAAAATGTGCGTCCTAAGAAGGCTTTGATGTTGTGAGTTTTGGGTTTTCCTTTCAACTATGATAAAACTCAAACTTCTTCTAATATCCAGACAGGGGTTGGAGGATGTACATTTACTCCAGCTGTCTAGTTTTCTTCTGGTTTCCTTCTTAATCGTAAATATCCCTATGTCCCCTAGTTCCATTAAGGTTTTCGGATCAAAAAGAATTAACTGTGAATGGAACTTCAAGGTAGGCCAATACCGAACTAAACTTTCTTTCCTCTCATATCCCATGTATACTTAACTTTATCTGCTCACATATCCCCTAATATCCAAGTGAAATAAGGTCCCATTGGAACATACCTTATCTTCCTTCGATATCATAATTCACAATTCCTTAGAGATATCCGCGCCGTACATTCGTACATGGTACACACAAAAATACAGGAAAAAACAAAACGAAAAAGGAAAAACCTTATCGATGTCGAAGAAGATTACAAAATTTTTTATAATGTCAATCAGGGGGCACAAGGAAAAGAACAGAGAAAAATAAATGATAGGAACACAAAAAAAACAAAATTCACATTTAATCCGAGAAGTAGTCCATAAAGCTCGAGAGTAATCTAACTGATTAACTTTCACTTTGGGCATTTCGACTACGAAGAATTGATGAGAAACAAAGCAAAGCAAACCAAGGTAAGGTAATGAAAAAAGCAAAAACAAAAAGCAAAAAAGATAAGAAAAATAGAAATATAAATAGAAGTTGTTGTATCCTTCCTGGTGTTTGTATTATATGTGTGTGTGTCTCCTATCAACATCCTTCTCTATCTGCGTTGCTTGTACGAATTCAAGTCCAAATCCTTCTCGTCTCTTCGTGCAGTACTTACAAGCTCTCTTGAACCGTCATTATCTAACGGTTTTAGTCGGTAAACAATAAACATTTGGTTTCACCCCATCTCCCCAGAGTGTACGATAATAACAAGCTGAAGCTCTCCTAAATATCGATTTCCTCGTAAGATGTTGTTTCTTTGCTCGCAAGTGATTCATTAGTGGATGGAAGGACGATGATATCTGATGTAATGTTACGTTATACGTTACGTATACGCCACCAGCTACTGCCACAATACTCGTACATACGAGTACTACTGGTATATTAATACCACCTCTGCCCATCTGAAGAGATCTTGGACTCAATCATGGCATTTCCTTGGTGTGAAGGAGAAAGTATAGAAAAACATCCGACAATGAATTTTATTGAAGTACCCTCTAACCGGTACCACACTTGATTTTTCGCATACACACACACAAAGCATCCCATCTTATCCGATTCACTGCAGGATACTTGACAACTTGACTAAGATGTAGAAAATGGGTTACAAGGGCGAAACGGTTAACGCTCAACAAGCGTCTCCTCATCCTGTTATACTTGTACTCGTAATCGTATATTCGTATACTCAGTGACACTTGTAATTTTTCACTTGATAGCGGAAAAGACTCATAAACTGCTGAGGCTGTATGCCAAGGACCACTTTTTATTTTATTTTATTGCCTTATCTACAACAACAACGGCTAGAAGCTTTCTATTCTTTGCAACCCTTGACTCAATTTAAAATCCTTGAGTATTGAGTGGGACTGTACAGCCTCTACAGACATGAAAACACCATTTCAACAGACACAATACTTTGTGTCTTTTCTATCATTTTATACAAGGTACGTGCTGGCAATGCTTTTGCGAGACAACAATGAACATGGGCGGGTCTTTTTCATGTGAAAGAATCCAATGCAGACAGGCTTATACTTTACCTGGGCCTAGCAAAAAAAAAAGGAAAAAAAACTATAAGTGGATAGCATAATTGTTCGACCGTTGACATGTTTGCATAACATGGAGGCCAGAGATAGAGCAACTACAATACGAACGCAATAGCTAACTTAACTGAAGGAGCATGTAAGTTTCAGAGTAAATCTTATTATAAGCGTCAAAGGTTGTTTTATTCTTCAAGGAGAAGTACGATGGGTTAGTAGCTCCCTTATCCAATTCGCACATTCTAACCTCTCCTTTGACAATTACCCTATTTACGAGTATCTGTGCATCCCTTTGCAACTGTACTGCGCTCCTTTTTTCTGAATACTTCTCCTATGTACGAGTATGTTAACTCATGTGGATTTGTGAGACGTACTCGTATTTCCTTTTCGAAAGTACCACTTATGATAGAACAAGTTCCAGAACTACGGTATCTCCGTACCGCGGGGTTTAGGGAATTTGAATTTTTATTTCTTTTTCCTCCCTTAAACAAAAAACAGAAGATAAGGAAGGAGCATCTCGACTGGAATTGACTTACATCCTCTCCCCCAATGTGATCTAATATTTATAAGTAGCATCTTGCAATGTACTTTGTTGGAGCTGAATTGAATAGTTTTTTTCCTAGTTCGGTGGCGAAGAGAGACGAGATTTCGATAACAGACCGACTGCAGACAGAAAACTTTTCCAATTCAATTAGATGCATCTCAATCTTCTTCCATTTTTTTTCCTGTCGATGTTCTCACAGTTTGGAGCATGTTCGGAAAAAAATGCTGCCACGTCTCGAGAAGACATCTTCGTGGAAACATGGCATTGGTTCTGACAAACTGTTATTTGAACATTAACGCCTGTGTGAATATCGGAAAAAAAAACTCGTAACTCAGATGAATTCGATTTTCTAAAGGGAAAAGGTTATCGATTAGCTTTAGCCGTTGCGGTGGTGGTCGAGGTAATGAATATTGAAGTGCTGATGCAGAATATGGAGTATAGGAGCATGGTGCATGCAAGTTTTTCCTCCTTAAGCTTCCGTTTGCCCTCAATTCTTAGGAAATGTGATGGGATTGCCATTTATTTCGGATTGAAGAACAATTAGCTTCGACCAATCGAAATTGGTATTCTTTACAGAGTTTAGGAAACCGCACGCACTTTTCCCAAAACAGGTAAGTGAGTGTGTACGTTCAGCTAGAAAAACTGCTGTCGATTTTGTGAAACGTTGTAGATGTATTGTAGACTTTTAAAAAATACGCCGACAACCGGTCATCCTTTGAAATCATCGTCGGTGATCATCCACCTTTTTCTCCCTGTAAATTTGATGAACAGCTCTTGCAATTAACTAAGGATTTCTGGTAGATGGTGTTGCAGTACTCTAAGTAGTGTTCTCCTGTTATGATAAATAAAGTGAATTTTATGAGATGTGAGCATTACCTGGGGGGTCTCACAATAAACAAACACCTTGTCCTATGGTTTATCAACGAATCATCCAATTTTGTTTTTGAATTACTTTTTCTACTAAATAAAAGAAAATGCTTTTGAGTGATGGAAATCTTTAATTGGACTTTTACAATTACTTCTGTTGAGTGGAAGCGATGATATCCGCCAAGTGGCTGCCACCAGTGTTGATACACATTTTTCCCCGTTGAAACCACAGGTTCACCAAGCCCCGCTCATTCAATTCCGGCAGTAAGAAGTCGTTTATCATGGCCTTGTAGAATTTTTATTTTTTATTTTTTTATTTTTTCAATTCTTTATTGATATCATAAATAAATAACATTTTGATACAAAGCCTAAGGGCTTATCTGCAGAAGACTAGTTACATAATGTTTATAGTATTTATGTTCTACTTGAGTTGAGTTAAATATACATTATACATCCGACTTAAATTTCAAGTTCACATTTTGTATATAAAAAATTCAAAAACTAAAAGATAAAAAAAAGTGAATATAAAGATATTGTAAAATGTTTGTGTGGGTACAAATGATAGAACTTATTCTTTTCAATAGAAATCGCTTTATTCAGTACAGTTACAATTCACTATTTAATTGTTTCTCTCAGAACAATCCAATTTCTCAACCGCTTATACTTTTCTTATCTTTTACTTAAACCACTTAATCACTTCTCCTAATTAACACTTCAAATTACACTTTAGAACTGATTTGCATACCTTTGGGATGCTGGTATTTATACTCGAATGACATACTTCGAGAACAATCCTCGCCATCCAGCGTCCCATACAATTTCCAATTTGCTAGAAAATTCGATTCCACTCTCCAGTCGAGACTTTGTTATTCAAGTATCGAAATCTTCTGGTCTTCGAGTATCGACATCTTCTGCTCTCTGAATCTAGATGTCGCTGCTCACATTTAAGTGGTTATCACATTGCTCCCTCCCTACAGTTGTTCGTTCCGAACAACTTCGTCATTCAGCATCCCGTTGAAATGACACATTCTATCCAAATGGACCACTTTCAATTTTCCTCGATCCCCACGCTGGATCCGGTAGACAACGTCATTAATGCGGGTTATCACCTTGTATTATACAGCCAAACCAGATCTCCTTCGTTGAAACCGGAAGATTTCGCCTTGATATCGTACCTAGTTTTCATGCGGCTGCTTGCTAGCTTCATCTTTTCTCTGGTGTCTTCATGCAATTTACGAATCCTGCTGCGCAAGTCATTCACGTAGTCGTTCACCTCTTTGGGCTCCGTCGGTGGGGATCCGAATTTTGCTTCACTTGGCAACCGAATCGTTTGACCAAATAAGATCTCGGATGGTGTGTGCCCTGTTGAGCTATGGACCGCGTTTCGGTAGGCCATTAAGAAGAGGGGTATGTGTCGATCCCAATCCCGCTGGCAGTTGCTGACAACCTTACTCGTAGATAGATGCTCATTCAAGGTCCGATTGAATCGCTCGACCATTCCATCAGATTGAGGGTGTAGTGGCGTTGTCCCTGTCTTTCTTATTCCCAAATATTGGCATATTTCCTGGAAGACTTTTGATTCAAAGTTTCGCCCTTGATCAGAGTGCAGCTCCATTGGGACCCCAAATCTGCTCACCCAGTTGTTGACTATCTGTTCGGCTACGGTCTTAGCCTCTTGATTTGGGATGGCAAGCACTTCCGGCCACTTACTGAAGTAATCCATGATTACGAGGGTATATCGGTTTCCATTAAAGGTTTCGGGAAACAGCCCAGCGATGTCGATGGCTATTCGTTCGAAAGGTGCTCCGACATTGTATTGTTGCATTTGTCCATGTGGCTTTACTTTTGGACCCTTGGTAGCTGCACATCTTATGCACTTTTTGCACCAATTCTCGACGACATCTTGTTTAGCGCTTAGCCAATAGAAACGTTCCCTTACCTTTTCCAACGTCTTGTTTATTCCCAAATGGCCTCCTGAGATTCCGTCATGTATTTCATGGAGCACTTGGTTGACTCTGGACCGTGGCACAATTAGCTGCATACGAGATGTTGTCCCATCTGCACTTTCCCATTTTCTCTTCAGCAATCCATCTTGCACAAAAAGCGAGTCCCACTGTGCCCAGTATGCCTTCAGAGTTTGGCTCCGATCTGATATCTGCTGCCAGCTTGGTCTTTCCTCGTGCTCTTTCCAGGCCAATATTGGTTCGATGTCATTGTCTGCCTGTTGGGAGGAACGGATTTCGTCTATACTCCAACCCTCTATTGGCTCAGTCCTGATCATTTGGATAGCTGCCTGTTCTTTTGCTTCTTTACGATTGCAGTGTTCGCATTTTACTCCGCATGGTCGACGAGAGAGAGCATCAGCATTTGAGTGGAGTGTTCCCTTGCGGTGTTGCACTTCAAAGTCGTAACCCTGCAACTGCTCGATCCATCTTGCAACTTGGCCTTCAGGGTTCTTAAATTGGAGTAGCCATTTCAGAGCTGCGTGATCTGTCCGGAGAATGAACTTTTGTCCGTAGAGGTACTTATGGAAATGCTTCGTAGCCAGAATTAAAGCCAGAAGCTCGCGCCGGGTTACACAGTAGTTCCGTTCAGGTCTGGAGAGTACTTTGCTGTAATATGCGACCACTTTCTCTTGACCGTCATGAACTTGGGAGATCACAGCTCCGACCCCAACATGGCTAGCGTCTGCGTCCACGATGAACATTTTTCCGGGCGTGGGGTAACCCAAGATGGGGGCATTGCACACCTGTCGCTTCAGTTCTTGAAATGCTTTTTCGCATTCTCCAGACCACCTAGTTGATGCAGGCTCTTTGCAATGCCAGCAAAATCCTTTACGAACCTTCTGTAATACGTGGCGAGGCCCAAGAAGCTTCTCAGTTGGTGTTTATCTTTTGGAGAAGGCCAACTTTTCACGGCTTCGATTTTGTCAGGATCCGTTCTTACTCCTTCCGCTGATATAATGTGACCCAGATATTTTACTTCCGGACGAAACAAGGCGCACTTTTCCGGGTTGAGCTTTAAATGAGCACTTCGTAGCCTCTCAAACACTTCTTTTAGATTTTCGCGGTGCTCCTCGTACGTCTTACCTATGACGATAACGTCGTCCAAATATACTAGGCAGGTTTTCCAGGTGAGTCCTTGCAATGTTCGTTCCATTAGTCGCTCGAAGGTGGCCGGAGCGTTGCACAGTCCAAACGGCATCACTGCAAACTGCCAAAGACCGCTTCCTGTAGTGAAGGCAGTTTTCTCACGATCCGCACGATTTATCTCTACCTGCCAGTAACCGCTCTTCAAGTCAAGTGTTGAAAACCATTTCGCTCCAGAAAGCATATCCAAAGTGTCATCGATTCTCGGAAGTGGGTAGCTGTCCTTTTTAGTGACATCATTGAGACGTCGGTAGTCTACACAAAATCTCGTGCTGCCATCTTTCTTCTTCACGAGGACCACTGGAGATGCCCACAGACTTTGCGATTCTTCAATCACTCCCTCAGCTTTCATCTTCGACATCATTTCGGCAACTTCTGTTTGCTTTGCCAATGGAAGACGCCTTGCAGGTTGACGGGTTGGTCAAGCGTCTCCGGTGTCAATGTGGTGTTGAACAATATGCGTACGTCCATATTCTCCGTCTTGTGTAGCAAATATATCAGCGTACTCACCGATTAGTTTTTCTGCCAGGATTCGCTGATCTTCGTCCAGATTACAGAGGCTGAGAATTTTGTTCTTGATTTTTATGCTCTGAACTGTTGTGACCGGTTTTGCACCCTTTTTTTCCGTTGTAGTCGATATAGCCTCAACAGGTACACATTTTCCCACTATCTCCCCCTTTTTCACCTTTACACTGAATGTCTTTGGATTTAGAATCCTTACAGGGACCATGTTGTTCTTTGGCTCCACTAAGGTCTTTCCCACCATGAAGTCTCTTTTCTTTTCCGGCTCCATCAAATAGAATCGGTGGCTACCAGGACCACCTTCCACTTCTGCCCACAAAATTGCTTCTGACGAAGGCTCTAGACTCTGATTGCAGCAGATGACGACATTTGAGACTGAGGTATTGGCGTTTCCGTATATCATTGGTATCTCCATATTTCCGTATTTCAGGGTTTGTGCCCCCAAGTCGACTACAAGTCCATGTTCTCTCATGAAGTCTGTACCAATGATGCACTCGTCACATATGTCAGCTACCAGAAACGCGTGAGTGAATGTTATTACGGCCAATTGGATTTTTTATGCGAACTTCACCATATACCTTAATCGTTGCTCCTGTAGCTGTTCGCAAGCTGCAACTGCTAGTGTTATGCAGCCAAGACTTCTGCACAAGATTCCTCCTGATGATTGAGGCCGTGGCACCGGTGTCTACTGTTGCCATCCATTTTTCTTTTCCACTGACTACTTCTACTAGAAGGCTTTCGCTGCATCGTTTTGCCAGCGAGACTTGGATGATGGTCCTGGGGCCGTCGAACTACCAACTTCTGCCCCGCGAAGTTGGTGCTTAAGCATTTCCCGACTGATGGCTTCGGGAATGTTGACCGGCTTCTTGATTGCTGTTTCTGCGGGTTTCTTCCTCTATTTGCTTGTCACCACAGTGAGGGCAGTCTTTTCGTCGCACCGGTTCTTTACACTGCCTTTGAAGGTGTCCTATTTTATTGCAATTCCAGCAGCGCATTATCCGTCTATCCCGTCGAGTATCTCGTTCCTCGGCACTAATTCTTGTGAAGGAGCATTCGATAGATGTTACTTCCATGACGAAATGTGTTCCCCTGGAAGCCTGATTGGCTGCTTCCATCGCCAGAGCGAAGGCAAGTGCTTCAGCAAGGGTTCTTTTCCCGACCATCCTTACTGCTGATTGTAGCTTCAAATCTGCAATTCCCCTGATGAATGCGTCCTTTGCCATTTCGTCGATTATTTCTTGGCCTGCGGTGGGATATAACAAATGTGCCAGTCTACTCACGTCTGCTTGGAGCTGTTGCAGTGTTTCTCCTCGTTGCTGCATACGGCCTTGTAATTGAACCTTGTAAACTTCCCGCATGTTGCTATCCCCAAACCGTTTCTCGATAGCCTGCACTAAAGCCATATAGTCTCTATTCTTTTCTATATCGATTGTTTGTAACAATTCTGCCGCATTGCTAGGGCAAAGCACTTTTCCTCATTGTCCCAGTCGTTTGCACAGGCAGCCATTTCAAACTGCTTCTTATAAGTAGACCATGAGGTCTGGCCATCGAATGAGGGAGGCTTCAACTCTTTTCTCCTTGGACCGCTTAAAGAACATTCTCGCAGTTTCTGTTTTCGCACTGTGTCGAGCTCTTTTGCCAGTTGCTGAACTTTGCTGTCCATTTCTTCGAATTTTTCGCCAACGTTCTTCTCTATTCTTTCAAATTTGTCATCGATTTCTTAGAATTTTTGCTGGAGAATATTCTTTTGTTCTTCCAGATTATTCTTTTGTTCATCCATTTTCTGTTGAAGACCGTGCAGATTGTTGGTTTGTTCGTTGAATTTTTGTTCAATGCTGCTCTTCTGCTCGTCTAGATTTTTCTTTTGTTCATCCAGCTTTTGTTCGAGGCTATTCTTTTGTCCTTTCAGATTTTTCTTTTGTTGGTCGAGACTGTTCTTCTGTTCGTCAATTTTTAACAAGAGGAGTTGCATCATCGCAGCTATGTCATTGCCGGTACTTGTCTGTTCATCCTCGTCAACATCAAAGGAATATGCATCAGGATCATGTCCCTCGTTGTTCAAAGCCTCCTGAAGACGGAGCACCAGGTCACTTTTTCCTCCACTGGCGCTGAGGCTTCTCTTGTTCAACTCGGATTTGAGTTGGACAAGGGTCAACTGCAATAGTTTTCGACCCATTCTAGCTTTTTCAAATAGTCAGAAAACACTGTTTTTTTTTTTTTTTTTTTTTTTTTACACACACAATAAGTCCTATCCCACTTCTGACACCAATGTAAAATGTTTGTGTGAGTACAAATGATAGAACTTATTCTTTTCAATAGCAATCGCTTTATTCAGTACAGTTACAATTCACTATTTAATTGTTTCTCTCAGTACAAACCAATTTCTCAACCGCTTACACTTTTCTTATCTTTTACTTAAACCACTTAATCACTTCTCCTAATTAACACTTCAAATTACACTTTAGAACTGAACTTGCATACCTTCGGGATGCTGGTATTTATACTCGAATGACATACTTCGAGAACAATCCTCGCCATCCAGCGTCCCATACAATTTCCAATTTGCTAGAAGATTCGATTCCGCTCTCCAGTCATCAATGGTTGAGACTTTGTTATTCAAGTATCGAAATCTTCTGGTCTTCGAGTATCGACATCTTCTGCTCTGTGAATCTAGATGTCGCTGCTCACATTTAAGTGGTTATCACAGTATTATAAAAGATGATATATGTCTTATTTATACTGTTCCAATCAAATTGAAAATAAATTGAATAAATTGAATTGAATTCTGCTGCAGTTGAATTGAATTGAGTATTACATGTCTTGCATCGCGATTTACTTTGGCAACGAGACGATGTATGACCGCTGCGAAGACAGTTAAAGCGTAGCTTGTTTGTCTTGACGAAATCTCTTTTGGTCTGAATGTCCATGGATAAAAAGTCTGTACACTGGAATAAAAGATGTGAGTTGATACATTTGGGACAATTTGATTATAACGAAACATGAACATTTTTTGCTGCAATTTGTTTTGACCTGGTTGACTCACTTGCAGCTTTCCAAGGCTTCACACCTGTTTTCCAAAAATTTAAAAAAATTATCAATGATTGGGTAATCTTCGCCAATAGTGTTTTCTGGCATGCTTGACGCGTGTCCGGGTCAACTTTATTTCAAAGGAGATAAATTAATCGATGTCCAGTGTATACTGCTGATTGCATGGAAATTCAGCAAATCCAGAACAGATTGCATTGAAAGGCAATGTCGAACTACCTATCTACTCTTGTTGGATTACTTGGGGGCCGCATGCAACAAGTCTGCGTCTTACCGATGACGACCTCTGCGGAGGTTGTGGGGAGGTCCACTTTCTATATCACTGCCTAGCCTCTGTAATTTTAGACAAAAAACTTCCATGACCTCTCTAAGCTATCTGCTGTTTCATTCAAATGTTTATTCAGGTGCGCCAAAAGACCGTAATACGTAAACCACAATCGGCAGCCGCAATCCAATTTCCCCGCTCGTGTATCACAATGGGTCTACACAGACCTCAGATCGATGAAGTATAGGTTACTCTCGACTCCAGATACCACATCACTCGGCAAAAATTACCTAACCTAGTCGCTTTGAAAGCGCTTCTCTGTTTTTCTTGACGAAATACGATTTCGTTTCCTTTTGTGACAAGCTCCAATACTGCTGCAATATTTTAATTGTTTTTGCCGCACTAGCTTTGACCACCTATCTCTGGTTCATGATTAAGTCCAGTCCACCTACACCATATCGTGTTCCCAGCTTTTGCAGAATCAGTCACTGGACTCGTGCATGGTAATGTTCATGATATTTGCCCCAATAAATATTTGCACATTGAGGATATGTTAGTTATGGGCCTAAGCAAGTTGAGGATGAAAGATGGTCCAACAGCTATCACCTTTCTACAGCCAGTTGCAAAATCATTAATTAGAAATTCGATGCGATAAACCTACAATACATGAGTGTTACCACATCTACTTCGGATCTCAGGGCATACAAGTATACATCGTCACTGCAAATATTGACTCAAATCAGTGGAATGTTAGTGCCCACGCTTGGTGGCATAGGAGTTCATTTCAACATTTCAATTATGTACATACATACGCGTAGATGTTGTCCGGGATACACAGCTTCAAATGACGCATTCCGTTTCACTAAGTTGGAAACAACAACTGTCAACGAGTACTCAAGTCGTAACCGACTTTAATTTATTTTCCCAAAGGACATCCGTTCACAATGGTTAGCGCCAACGTCAACGTAATATATGCTAAAAGCTTCTTTTGTGTAAACATCGTCATAACAACTAACATAAGTCTTTCTGTCCTGATGAGATGCCTTCAGAATCCCATTATAGCCCAACAGATTCTGAATTTAACTCGAATGAGACTATTTAAATCACTACCACGGAAGAAGAACTAAATTAATGGCGTAGAAATAAAAAATTCAATTTCCACTTGAGATGAAATCCACATAAACTTAGTCTCTACTCCATCTGCGTGCGAGTATCCTAGTCAGTTTCTATCTATCTCTAACGGTTTTCGCTATAAATATCCGTATACTCGTATTCGCCCCTATGGTTTTCAACTTCCATCTGAAATTAGATACATTTGCTTTGTATAGAAAATAGCACTGTCTTCGTTGATATTTTTGGATGATTTAAGAAAAACATTACGAAAACAAACACAACAGAAGGAGCGACCATTTGCGATGTACTTTGAGGAAAACCATCTGTACAACAAGGTTGTAAGCATAAATAGACGAAAAGAGTTGAAGCTTTTGCAGAAGTTTCAGTTTAGAAGTGTTCGTTATTCACTGTGTTAGGCAATCAATCACAAAAGAGAACCCACATCATCGGATGTGGCACTTACGAGTACAACAATAATATTTGAAAACCTTTGAACAACATTTTCCCATTATTTCCAAAACATTAGCAACAAGCGTATTTGAGCTCCTTCCCTGCATTGTGAGGTTTAGTCTTCTAAGATTGACATCTAGTCGGAATGGAGATGGTATCAGTGGGTTTCCAATCAAGCAACAGCGGCTCTTGTTCGCGCTATGTTAACTAATGTATGTCGTAAGGCAACAAGTAAGCCCTTCATGTTCTGCTTGAATGTCTTTAAAACAAGGCCAGCCAAGATTTTTATGATGAACCCATCACATGGAGCCGAGCAATTAGTGAGAGTCTAATCGATATCAAGCCAACACCACTTCCATCCGAAAAGTGCAAAAGGATAACCGGAGCAGGATACAAAACCAGTGATATTTGCGACATAAGCGAACGTCTGAAGAATATCCGCAGCAGGACTAATTTTCCAACAATACTCGTATAAAGGGTTTTTTCAACGAGAGGTGTGGAATTTGTTTTTTGAATAAAACGAACAATTGCTGAGATATCTCTGCAACCTTTATTTTTCTTTATAAAGTAGACACATGGGGATTATTTATGGAACACAATGTCTTCCAAATGACCTCCACTTGAAGACACTTGTCCGTTTCTCGAAATTTTCAATCACTGTTTCACATAATCTATCTCGATGGTGACGGCTTCAATGTTCGCTTTCAGAGTTAGAATTGTTTGTGGATGGTGTGCAAGTCCAAAGAAAGAGTTTAACGGTGTTAAGTAGCACGGTCTTGGCGGCCTATGGATGTTCCGGAAACGCAAAATTATACGGCAAGGAAACCTCGTGGGCAATAACTCGATTGTTTGACTACTTGTATGGCATATAGATGTCATTCGTATCCATATCCTCAAACTCCGACCACAAAAAAATTGTTTATCATATTTTGGTAGCCCGCTCCATTCACCGTAATGGCTTTTCCGGCCTCACTTTTGAAAAAGTACGGACCTATGACACCTCCGGTCCATAAACCGCACCAAACAATTACTCGGTGTGGGTGGATTGGCATCCCCTGAATCACTCGGTGATTTTTGGTGCTCCACAATTTTCTTGGAAAGGTCAATGTCAGCATACATGTTTTCCAAGACGCAATTCGAGAACGTAAGACGCTGCTGGTGGTCGGCCGGCTTCAGTTCTTACGTTAATAGACCACGTAGGCATAGAAAGCCAAATCGTTCGTCAAAATTCGGTGCGAGTGAGAACTGAGAACTGTGACGAGTGCAAGTATTTGGGTCGTTTTCGACACCTCGTCTTCATATCTTGTACCTAACACCCGTCTCAAGGAGTTGTTAGTACCCTTAAAATGTTTGCACACAGGAAATAGAAAGCTCGGCAAGCAAGTTGAACGGCTTAGAAATCATGTGCGTCCGAAAGTGGGCTTCAGGGTAAACTGATGAACATTCATAGCGAGACGGGTGTTACAGTTGAAGGTTTGACGTGGTGGAATGCTACTGGCAATTTTGAAGGAGCTCTGGTGGTGAAAACGGCCATAAAACGTGAAGCAAGAGACTGGGTGATATTAGCATCACCTACATATGAGTCTTTCGCTCTGGTCTAGCAGGTGCAGAGGGAACTTAGGGGCATCTGGCCAGATGTGGGCTTTTTCTCCTCCAAATTTGTATTGGCGCCAGGTCAGATGGTGAATAATATTTCTTACATCGCATGAGAAAACCTAGACATTTGTGAATATGTGGTGATTCCAACGTGGGTTGTCAACGACATACCGGGAACGGAATATTTTTCGGTTTGACAACGAAAGTGGCATTCATAGATAATGGCTGGGTGGGCACACCAGCATCTATTTTGCGAATATCAGACCTGAACTGAAACCATCCAAGACAACTTGAATTGAACGTTCCGAAAGGTAGTTCCTAATCCGTTAAAGAAGAGATTCATCGATCCCAAATGCACGCATTTTCCACAAAAGAGCCTGATGCCAAACTCTGTCACATGCGTTAGAAATATCAAATGCAACTGCCTTGCATTCATCAGGGTGATGTACGCTTTGGTTCCACTTTTCAGTGATAACCAGTGGACCTGCTGCTACCTACGAAAGCCGTATTGCCGGTCATTAAGGAGTTTTCATGTTGTGAGATATTTCATAAGCTGATTTCTTATCCATGACCTTTGAAGGAAGGGACATAAGTGCAATGGATCTGTTGAAGGAAAGAGAAGAAGATTTGCCTTTTTTTAGGGACGGGTTGGATAAATGCTGTTTTCCATCCGCTCGAAAATGATCCTAAAGGGTAGGTTAGGTTAGATTAGGTAAGAGTGGATGTTGGAAATACCAACCCACTTAGGCCTATTGGCCCATTGTGATGCCACGTGGATCTATGATCTTCTTACTACTGGAACCAGTTTGAGCTTATAATAAAGCGTAGGAGACTGTTAACGTCTATTTTTTCTAGATCGTTTAGGTCGTTGTAGAAGAAAGCTCCTAGATGAAGCTTCCTTCTCTGAGAGAGAGCTGGGCATGTGCAGAGTAGGTGGGGGATTATGCTCCTCCTCTTCCTCGTCCATGCAGCTTCTACAGAAATCGTTAGTAAAAGCGCCAAGCCTTCTTGCGTGCTTGCCTATGAGGCAGTGTCCGGTAATGACACCTATTATGGCGCTGAGATGTTTCCTATCTAAAAGGATCAGACACTTAGATCGACTCAGATCCAACCTTGGCCAGATCTGTTTGGTCGCTAGACATGTTTGTCCAGCAGTCCACCTAAGGTCTGTTCTTTTATTGGCATCTAGCTTTAGTGTTAGTTTGCACGTAGCGATTGGTATACCTATACTACCTTTGTCCGGTAGGATAGGTGGAGTGGTTCCAATTTTGGCGAGTTCATCGGCTCTGCAGTTCCCTGGCATGTCTCTGTGGCCCGGCACCCAACAAAGGTGAATGTTGAACTGCTCTGCCATCTCCATGAGAGATGATCGGCATTCAAGGGCGGTTTTAGAATGTAATGAGACCGAGTCCAGGGACTTGATGGCGGCCTGACTATCCGAGAAGATGCGGATATCCTTTGCAGATAACACGTTTTTCTTCAGCCAGTACAGATGTTTTTTAATCACCAAAATCTCCACCTGGAACACGCTACAGTGATTTGGAAGACGGAAAGAGAGGCTTAGATTTAGCTTATCTGAGAAAACATAGCCACCAACTCCGCTATCGGTTTTAGATACATCTGTGTAGAGGTATTAAGAATATTGGCGTGGCCAAATGAATTATTTGTCCACTGTTTAGTCGCTTTAAGGCGAATAGCTGCAGTCGCATCTACTTGCTTGCTAAAAATGTCGAGGGGTGTCAAGTACGCAGAATATCTAATGCCGCAGAGGGGGTAGACCGCAAGGCTCCGCTTGTGCATAGACATGCTGTTCTTTGGACTCTGCTTAGTTTAATGCGGTTGACTGCATTCTCCAAGGCCGTCCACCAGACAACCACCCCGTAAGTAAGTATCGGTCTTATGACCGAGATGTATAGCCAGTGGGTTATGCGAGGTTGAAGGCCCCATTTGTTCCCAATGGTTTTTTGCAAGAGAATAAAGCTATTGTAGCTTTATTGACTCTTTCTTGAATGTTAGGTTTCCAGTTTAGTTTCCTATCAAAAATGAGACCCATATATTTTGCTGTATCGGAGAAAACTAAACTGGTACCGTTTATTGAAGGAGGGTCTATGATTGGAATTTTGTATTTCCTGGAAAAGAGGACAAGATCAGTTTTATGGGGGTTTATTCCCAATCCACAGCGATCTGCCCAGCGGGTTAATCTGTTGAGATTTACTTGGAGGAGTTCTTTAATGGTATTAAGATGTTTTCCTGAGACGGCTATGGCAACGTCATCCGCATAGGCAATCACTCTGCTACCACCCGTTTCCAGGTATATCAGTAGTTCGTTAACTACTAAATTCCAGAGAAGCGGAGAGAGGACACCGCCTTGCGGCGTACCCCTACTGACATATCTTTTAGCAGAAGTCTCACCCAGTTTGGAGTTGATTATCCTGCTTATTAGCATTAGATTAATCAGCTCCCCAAGTGAGCCGTCTACCTGCAGAGTTGACAGCGCAGTGGTGATTGCGGATGTGTTGACGTTGTTAAAGGCGCCCTCTATGTCTAGGGAAGCAACCATTGTGTACTCTTTATATTGTAGGGATCGTTCGATGTGGCTAGTCAGAGAGTGCAAAGCCGTTTCCACCGACTTTCCTTTACAGTAGGCATGTTGAGCCGTAGACAGAAGTCTTGGATCAACTTTAGCTCGAATATGGATATCAATCAGTCGTTCTAAAGTTTTCAGAAGGAATGATGATAGACTTATAGGTCTGAGGTCCTTTGGGACTACATGAGAACATTTTCCAGCTTTGGGAATGAATACTACATTGACTTCTCTCCATAACAGTGGAATGTGGATAAGTTCTACACAGCTCCTCATAATATTTTCCAACACTGGTGGAATAATATCTGAGGATCTCTGTAGCTCGGCAGGTATAATACCGTCCGGACCAGCAGACTTGTATGGTTTGAAGCTATGCAGCGCCCAGAGCAGTTTGTCTCTCGTAATCAGACCATGAATTTTGGTCACGGTTGCAGTAGGCTTGTTTGGGCTGCTACTGGCCGCGAATTGGGAACTACCTGGAAAGTGGGTGTCCAGTAGCAAATTGAGTGATTCATCACTTGAAGTTGTCCATTAGACATCGGTTTTTTTCAAACAGCTGGGCATCATAGGATTTGTAGAGAGGATTTTTCTTAGTCGCGATGCCTCAGAGGTTTCTGTGATTTTGTCACACAATGAACTCCAGGATTGTCGCTTTGCCTTCACCAGGGAGAGGGTCCACATGATCGTGACCAAGGTAAGCCGATGTCAGCCAGTAGGAGCCTTTGGCAGGAGCTAGTCTGGCAACGGTTAAGTCGGGGCCGCTGAGGTTCGGAAGTAGGAATACATTAAGGCTACGTTTCACTAATATACAAGTTCTAATCTTACCTTTGTCTCTTGTATAGAGCGGAGCGTATGTGGGTGTCCTAAGTCCACGAACCACGCCTTCTGCATTCCATGGTTCCTGGATTAGGATTATGTCTTCTGCGTTTTTGGAAAGACGCAGAATGAGTGCGGCCGAAGCCGCAGTGGTGGAGTGGTGGACATTAATCTGGAGAAACCGTATCATTGCTACAGTCTTCCAGAGTCGCCTCCACCACGGTGTTGTTGAGGTCCTCCGATTCTGAAGATGTGCCCAAGAGCTCATCTTCTATCTCTGATCGTGTCAGAAGAGGAGACCGATGGCTTGGTAATCACCTCGGACAGATTGGAGTCGTCGCTATCCAATTCTGGAAAGGATATCGACGCTCCAAGATCCAAGGTTGTGAATCCTAAAGGGTAGGATTGACGAAAAAGCTTACGCCCGAGTGGAAGAACTCGGAAGAAGGTGAGATATACCATTTGGATCAGCGGATTTGTGAATGTTAAGATTTTTAAGTGCTCTTACTACTACATGAGATGGAAAGTGGATTCGTCCCATTGAAGATTCGCCACACTTAAGTGTAAGCGAAGACGAGGCACAATTTGAAAGTGTTGAGCTGGCCGCAAGTGTGCAGCAAGCAGATTGCCTTGTCCAAAAGGCTGACAGCTGGAATGTCATTATAAATGAGTGTTCGGACGGAGGATGAGGTGACATTTTTAATGTTTTTGAGGGAAGACCTTTGGGACATTGTAGACATTTTTGCCTCGTTTGTTGGTCGTATTTTTGAATTTTTTTCGATTTATCTCTCTCTGTTCCCTAACCCTGACAGCCTTTGGCTTGATTCACTTCATCTGATGAAGGATATATAATGTCATTCCAAAAAGAATAGTGTTGGTGATCATATTAGTAACGTGCAAGTCGTTATTAGATTTTTCGAAAGTATTTGACCCCATAATACCCTCAGTATTATGTAAAAAAATTGTAACTTTTTTGAATTTGTCTTGTCTTCGTACAATAAACTTGTACTCGTAATGTCTTATCTAACAAGTCGTATACAAGCAGTTGTGGTTTCCCTCCGGGATCTATTCTAGGTCCTCTACTGTTTTCCATGTTTATTACTGATCTGTTCTGTCCCACTATCAGTTTCATGTCCATGCGGATGAAGTGCATTCATACCTCATGTTGTGAATAATCACAACAACAAGCATCGAACAAGGCTTACGTTTGAGGAACTTTCAACGCTACTTACGCAAAGGGAAGCATGCCTAAACTCTCGATCGCTATAAGCAACGATATTGAAGATAAGCTGATACTCACTCCAGGTCACTTTTTAATTGGATCTGCGCTCAACGCCTTACCTGAACCACTAATTGACCAAACACGTAGTTACGGCTCCCGATGGATGTTAATCCAAAAAATGACACATGACTTGTGGAAGGCTTGGTCGAATGACTATCTATCACAACTTCAGCAACGCTCCAAATGGAAACAGAAGGAAGCAAACTTAAGGAGGTACACCCAGGAAAAGATGACAGGGATCGAGCTGCTACAGTTCTGAGTAATAGCGCACACTACAATGAAGTATGAAATAAGCACAGCTGAAGAGAATGCAAAAGTTCAACTCACTTAAAATTTTGGTATCTACAGCAATGAATGCAATGTTAATGATGATCAACTGCCATAACACTCAGAACATAATGCTGGATATTGTACTATCAACACATCAGAGCAGAATGCATCCTCTTGTACTCAGTGTGAATCAGCTGAATAATGAATTGATAGGGATACATGACAACATCCCTAGCACATTAATGATACCGGTGGAATGACAACATGAACTGATTCTCCAACTCTATAAAGACCTTCATCCAAAGGGAAGAGTCACAGATGAAAACATTATTATTGAAATCACGATTCCCTTACGGTTCAACGAGGAATTCAAGGTTTTCAATGTGTTACCAGTACCAACTTGGTATAACGGGAATTTCACGTACTTAGTACCATCATCAGAGTAATACTATGACAAAACAAAAAATCAATTCCTGCAAGCAGAGGTCAGCTAGCATGTACTGGTGCAATTTAGTCCATCCAATTTACGAGCATACACCTGGCTCCACTATTAGTGCATACGAGATGAGCATATTTCAACACAACAACTTCCTCTCAACAGCCTGTACTACCCATATAGCTCCTGCCAGAGCATATTGGGTAGAAATGCATCATCCCAATACTTTAAAAGAAGTGTAGACGTTATCTGTGACCAAGAAACGAAGCAGATCTCATTGTTTGGCAGCGGAACCATAAGTCTGCAAGAAACCTGCATGATACGTCAAGAAGGCATGATCATCATTGGGAAACGAGTTCTATCAATTCGATTAGAAGCATCGTTTTTGACAACTAGCAACACATCACAGCAGCTGACGAATTTCACGTACATGAGGCAAGAAGCCCCAGTTCTACTGCCCGATATGTTTAAGGATATTGGCAAGGTAGAAAATGCTCTTGCAGTCCAACAAGGTCAGGAAAAATTGCTGCTATTACTGATCGAAAATTGCTATGAATGACATCGGGATTAAACCGTTTATGTGTGAAACAATGGACAAGGCTGTGATTCGATCAGAATGGGAAAGGTGGCTCCAATCGCTCAGGGTGTATATTCGGCAACTATGTTCACTCTAAACGAGTATCACACCTACAACGAAGCCGAGCCGACCACGACAAATTTTTTCGTCCATTTCGACTCCCTTGCCAGCGCTTAAACCATCCTGCCTCACACCTCCACCCCACAACATCCCTCTTACATTTTACCACCAGAATGTAAGAGGTCTTCGCTCTAAAACCAATGCAGTCCTACGTCAATCGCATGCTCTTCCCTTTGATATTTACGCCTTGACCGAAACCAATTTGATTCCCGACATAAAGAACCAGGAATTGTTCCCTCCTACTTTTAATGTTTTCCGCGACGACGATCCTACCCGCACAAATAAAGATTCCCCCTGTCGAGGCGTCCTAGTGACGATGGACAACAGCCTTAACTCTTCTCCCATTACAATTTCTTCATCCCCTAAAGCCGACTTTGTCGCAATAAAAATATCACTGCCTCTCAAGTCCCTTTACGTTATATGTTGCTACATCCTACCAGCTCAACCTATCGAATCTTACCAATTTGTTATTGATGCGATCGATCATTTGATTGACCTGTCAGACCCTATTGATGATATCCTTATTTTCGGCGACTTTAATCTTCCTCAGCTACAGTGGACTCCATCAGATGATCAATCGTTTTTCATCGCTTCAAATGCCATCTCAGCTAAGGAATGTCTCTTCTTAGATCGCTTAACAGACTCAAGTCTATGCCAAGTCAGTGGTATATCCAATTATATGGGCAGGCAATTAGACCTTATTTTCACAACAGATCCAATTAACTCCTCAGTCTCACTTTGTCCCCTAACTCTCTCAACAATCGATAACTACCATCCCCCCCTTGTACTTTCATTTTTTCATAACTCTTCATTACAGTCCACTCCCCCCACAACTCTCTCATCCCACGACTTTCATAAAGCAAACTTTCACAAAATCAGTGAATATCTCAGCAGATCCCTCTTTAACTTTCACAACTTAAGTATAAATGGCGCCTTATCCATTTTTTATAAAGAAATATTTAATTCTTTTTCCCTTTACGTTCCGTTTTCCCGCCTTAAAACATCATCTACTAGTCCCCCCTGGTATAATCGCAAGCTTCGTTCCTTACGAAATCAGAGGAATAAATTATGGGCTGTTTTCCTGCGTACCAGATCCTTTACCGACTATTCCAACTATCTTGGTGCTTATCTTCATTTCACCGAACTTTACGATTCCCTTTACCAGCGCTACCTTAACAATGTGCAAGTCAACCTTATAAACCACCTAAGTCCTTTTTCCAATTTGTTAACTACAAAAGAAAGTCCGATGGTTACCCTCCTTCCCTCTCTTTCAACAACAGGTCATCAACCGATCCACTCACCATTGCCAACCTATTTGCCACATTTTTTAAACAATCCTTCACCAACGACTCCTTTGTACCAGATCCATCCTATTTTAGTTACCTATTGAACTTCTCCAATGGCCCACTTCTTTCTCATATTTTGGACCCGTCTTAAATCGAATATAAATTACACCAACTCAATGACGAATTCACACCCGGCCCAGATGGCCTCCCTGCCATATTTCTTAAAAAATATTCTTCCTCTCTTTCCCTTGCCCTTTCTAATCTCTTCCGTCTATCCCTTTCACAAGGAGAATTTCCTCAGGTTTGGAAAACCTCCTTCATAACCCCGATCCACAAGAAAGGATCAAAGAATGAAATAACCAACTATCGTACCATCGCTAAACTCTCCCATATACCCAAACTCTTCGAAAGTATTTTGTATGAAGCTCTAAGCTTCCCATGCAAATCACTTATTTCCCCTAGACAACATGGCTTCCTAAAGGGTAGGTCAACCACCACAAATCTCGTTGAATTCGTATCCTTTGCCCTCTCTGCCCTAGAGAATGGCAATGAAGTCGATGTAGTTGCAACCGATTTTAGCAAAGCCTTCGATAAAATCTCTCATCGGTTAATCATCTTTAAATTGTCTGCCCTCGGCTTTGAACCCATATTGTTGAAATGGATATCTTCTTACCTCAAAAACCGTTTTTACAGTGTTCGTTTTAGGTCAGCCCACTCCGCTCCATTTTTGGCCACCTCTGGAGTTCCACAAGGCAGCCATCTCGGTCCCCTTCTTTTTATATTAACCATAAATGATCTCGATATGATCATCAAACACTCGTCTGTCTCCCTTTACGCCGACGATACCAAATTTTTCAAAACCATTTCCTCTCCCCATGACTCTTTCCTCCTTCAACAAGATCTTGATAGTTTCTCGATCTGGTGCCTCAAAAATTCTTTGGAACTTAACATCGCCAAATGCCAATCCATCACCTTCTCACATAAGCGGAACCAATCTCCTCCCCGACTCTATCTTCTCCATAACCAACCTATCTCCTCCGTACAGTCTCTTCGCGACCTCGGCATTTTGTGTGATAGCGAGCTCAACTTCCGTTTACATATGGATGAGATAATCCTCAAAGCCAACTCTGCACTAGGTTTTGTAAAATGGTGGTCCAAAGAATTCACCAACCCATGCGTGACCAGGTCCCTCTATATTACTTTTTTTCGCCCCCTCCTAGAGTACGCCAGTCAAGTATGGTCCCATATCATCGTGTTCATATCTCGAGAATTGAAAGCATTCAGCGTCGTTTTCTTCGATTTGCTCTTCGAGGTATGCCCTGGGACGATCCTTTTAATCTGCCCCCCTATCAAAATCGTCTCAACCTTATCAACTTAAACACCCTCGAAGATCGCAGAGATGCAGCAGACTTTCTCTTCATTCATCGACTCCTTTCAGGTCACGCTGAATGCGCGTCCCTTCACAACTCCATTTTCCTCAACACTAACCCTCGTAATCTACGTACCCCTCGACTCTTCTATCTACTAACCCACCACACCTCCTATGGCGCGAACGAACCAATCTCCCGTATGCTACGTCAAATCAACTCAAACCCTACCGTCTTTGACTTTCACCGCACCACTTCCTACCTCAAATCTGTTCTCCTTCACCACTCCAACCAACCTTAGTTTTAAGTTTTAGTTTAAGTTTATTTTTTAAGTTATAGCTTGTATTAAGCCGAATAAATGGGGGCATTCGCCCCCACCAAAATTAAAAAAAGAAAAAAAAATTAATTAAAGCAGAAGGAATTACTGATGTAAGTTACTACACCTCAGATGCCCCGGTGTTGACACTGAAAAACTAAATGGTTATTTTTCAACGGAAAGAAACTCTGCCTTTGAAAGACACCTTTTTCGTACACTGCAACCGGAAGATTGCGAGAGTTTGCAAAAATTTCTGATACGATTAAGAAATCAGGCAGCAAAACGTTCGTTTGGCAAAACGGAAGAGCAAATCTGCGATATTTATTTAAAGGACAAATTAATAGACGCCTGGGCATCTAAAGGACCCTAAACGCGGACTATTAGAAAAAGAGCACACATTGGAAGACATAATGCAATAAATGTGGATTTCTTGGACACTTCGCCGTTAAATGGAAAAAAGAGCGATCTAAACGGAGTTATGCTCAAGACATGAGTTCTGAAACTAAACGGCGAAAGATGGAACCACCGTACATCCGCTACGTGAAAAATGAGCCTGTAAAACCAATAATCAGAGAACATGATCTGTTCCGAGTAGATGATGGCACAGAGAGAACTATGGACAGAAATGTAGACTGTTACATTGGCGGCACAAAGATAATGATGATTATAGACTCGGTATCGCCCCCTCAAGTCATCTCATTTGCGAGCAAGAGTCTGTCGGAAGTGGAACGGCGTTATTCACAAACCGAGAAAGAAAGCCTTGCTTTAGTTTTGGGCAGTTGGTATTGAATTGAAATTAGTCACTGACCATAAGCCACAGGAGTCGATTTTCAAGCTTACCTCTAAACCCTCCGCTCGCATCGAAAGGTGGATACTGCGACTTCAAATTTAAAATTATCTACAGACCAGACAAGCTCAACATCGCAGACTCTCTCTCTCGAATGGGGAAAATAGAGTCTTCGGAAACATTTGGTAGTCAATGCGAGTACAATGTTTTCAGCATAGTGGAAAAAATGACCCCACAAGCACTAACAATTAGTGAGCTAGTCAAAAGTAATGAAACAGACCAAGAATTATGCAAAGTGGTTACAGCGGTAAACACTAATGCGTGAGACTCGCTGTCACAAACTTTCCTTTCCATTTCGGCATGAATTATGTTCGTTGGAAAACATACTGTTGAGTGGCACGAAGTTGGTGATATCACAGGGATTACGGTCACAGGTTCTCAAATTGGCGCACGAGGGCCACCCGGGAGAAACTGCTATGAAGAGAAGGGTGCGGTCTAAAATCTGGTGGCCAATAATAAACAAGGACGTGGAGCAATATGTAAAAAATTTCCGGCAATGTCTTTTAGTTTCTAGACCCAATCCTAATCCGTAGCGATAGATTTGCTTGGACCGTTGCCGAATCATGATTTTATCTTCGTCATAGTTGATTACTATTCTAGGTACCAAGAAGCTAAATTTATGAGGAGAATTTCATCGAAAGGAATAGTTGATATTTTGTCGGAAATATTCAGCAGATTAGGATACTCAAAATCGATTAGGGCCGACAATGGCTGGCAATTTATAAGCCAGGAATTGAAAACTTTCTGTGAACAAATCCAAATCGAAATTATAACCCTATTACCCTATTACAGTGGAGAACATGTACCGCTCGATCGTAAAAAGGCCTTGATCACAAAAAAGAGCTGGAGAAGTTCACATTGATGCATAATGTAACTCCTCATGGTTCTACGGGGGTGACACCATCGGAACTCATATTTAATAGGAGAATCCGTGATAAGATACCTTCTGTTCATGGTATAGAGGAAAATATATTAGATTCAGAGGCTCGGGACTTAGGTACGATAGCTAAACAGAAAGGGAAGGAAAAAGGAGATAGGGCACGTGGGGCGAAAGAAAGTGATATTCAAGTGGGCGATATGGTATTGCGATAATGGGCCTCCGAACAAGTTAACATCGACATTTCTTCCAATCGAATTCACGGTAATTGAACGGAACCGGAATCACGGAACAAGGAGAGGGAAAATGAACAACCAACTACTGACCAAGATCTAGCAAGGAGCGGCGGAACTTCAAGCGACACAATAACAAGGCCTTCTTTGAAGCTGAGGATGGAAAACATAGGAGGGATGTGGCGACCTGCTACATCACGCTCTGAGAAGAGCTGTTGCCAGCAACATCGCAATGAAAGTGTTGAGTGAGAAAGTAGAACAAGAGCTAACCTGTCAGCATGTACTGAGCTGAATGTCAGTGTATATGGCATGTTCCATGTTCAGTGTATCATTAGTAGCCGGCGAATAAAGATCTCTTTAAGTACCGAATTGGATTGTGTTTTATTGAATAGGAGTCATAAAACCAGGTAAAACCATAGCTACAATCCATTGGACCCTCTACAACTCGAAAACTTGATGAATCAGACTTCTCCGTGAAGTCTATGTAAGCAGGCAACAACAACAAGAATCGAACAACAAACGACGAACAACGCACAACTTAAAACTCTGCATTCTTTTGGGAACTAAGTAGTGCACTCCAAAGCGCACAACTTATTAAGATACCTGCAAATGCCACGTAACTGAACACATTTTACGATTTGTTTCTTAGCCTGCTGGAGGTGTAGAATAAGCAAAATTGTAGTATTTAAGGCAAAACTAATTTAAATAAAATTCAGTTCGTTGAAATAGTTGTGCTGTTATTGACTTCCCCCCACCAGTGGTATTCTCATTCTCAATTAAACGCTTAATTTTCCTTTTGGTCTTCTTGAGGGAGCTGTTACAAAAAACGATACATGTATCTGCTATTGGGAACTGGGCACTGCAAAATATGTTTTTGTTAAACCCTGCCCAAAACAAAGGACATTTCCACTTATAAACACATTCGCAATGTTGAATATTTCCCACGTACTCTACTAAATGGCACAGAAGTGGAATACGCTCCAAGGAAATACGCTTGGGTAATATAAATATTGTAGTGGGAGCTGGCATAAGGACTCCCAGATGGCTAATATAAGAATTGTTCATCAATAATAACATCTCAAGAGAGTTGTATCAAATGTATATGCTTCGCCTAGAGGTCTATCCATTTGCAAACCTTGCTTGCTTTGAATATAAAGCAAAAGCTGGTTAAAACAATGATCATCCACGGTATAACATATGGCTGTGAACCTTTGTGAACATATTGCACTCTATGTTTTTAATGTAAGCAGATTTGATAACATCTCCGAACAATCACGCCAAATCCTCGGCTGCACTTTAGATAAGTATCTCAAACACAAATGCTGAGCTTTAGTTAAAGCATAAGAAACAGCCATCGTATTTACGAGTATGTATTCTAGTAAACTTGCTTTTAATCGATCTACGCGTTCCATCTTCCATCTTTGTGATGGAGGTATCAGTCTCCTTAACATCGCGCCTGAAACCATTTGTCAATGATCTGATTGGACCATATCAGTGCGGTTTTATGCCCGGTAAATCCACGATTGACTAAATATTCACACTACACCAGATCCTGGATAAAACCCAAGAAGTTCAGATCGATACTCACCACCTTTTTATTGATTTTAAAGGCGCATATGACAGCATCCACAGGGTCACTGGGTGCTTTTGCGTATAGTAACAGAAGCGGCAAAAATAGGTCTGTCAGTAAACGACGGCAAAACAAAGAAGGGACACCCAATATCGACGAATCGTCCAGAATGTCACAATCGATAGCTATAACTTTGAGGTAGTATGGGACTTTGTCTACCTCGGCTCTGCTATCACATCTGACAACGACATCTCTTCAGAAATCAAACGAAGGATACCACTTGCCAATCGCTGTTTCTTTGGGCTGTTGTGTAGTAAGGCCCTCTCCCAACAAACCAAGGAAGGTCTATGTAAGACCCTTGTAATCCCAGTTCTGCTCTATAGTTCCGAAGCACGGACTCTTGGTTGTTCTTGGTTTTGAGAGAAAAATACAAGACGATTCAATGAACTCTACGATCGACATCGACCTGGTCAAAATACTGTGCATTGTGTTTTGATGGGACAAGTAGAGCGAATGAACACCATCACTGCGGCCCGCAGAATCTTCCACCTTAATCCGGAGGGACAACGCAGTAGAGGAAGGCCTAGCCTTAGGTCGCGCGCGCAAGTGGAATGGGACCTCAATCAACTTGGAGTGCGCAACTATAGGCAGTTAACCAAAGACCGCGCTAATTGAATACGATTATTGGTTTTGAATTTTCCAATTTTTTTAATTTTGGCATAGGCGCACCACGGCCAGCTGGAATGAAGCGCAATCGTGAAGTCCAATTTTCTAAAATTTTATCGATCAACTGGGGCCGTATATCAGCAATAACACGGCGAATTTTGACTTCTAAATCGTCCAACGTATCTGGTTTACCGGCATAGACTAGAGACTTCACATAGCCCCAAAGAAAGTAATCTAAAGATCACAGGATCGTGGAGGCCAGTCCACAGGTCCATTACGCGAAGTTATGCGCTCAGAAGCACGCCGTGTTACATATTGCGTCATATTGTTGAAACCAAAACTCTGTCACGACAATGCCATTCAACTGAAGAACGAAGAAGTTCGAAATCATGTTGCTATAGCGCTCTCCATTGACGGTAACATTCTGGCCGGCATTGTCCTTGAAGAAATATGAGCCGATGATTCCACCAGCCCATAAAGCGCACCAAATAGTGAGTTTTAATTGTTGTAAGGGCGTCTCCCTTAATGTATTTCTACTTCCCAACCTCAGTGACCCCGACCTAACCGTTGCCAGACTAGAGACTGCCAAAGGCTCTTACTGGCTGGCATCGGCTTACCTTGGCCACGACCAAGTGGGCCCTCTCCCTCTGGTGATAACCAGGTGGTACTGGAAGCAGGAAGGCAAAAACTGGCCTCATAATCGGATGCGACGTTAACGCACATCATACGGTATGGGGCAGTACCGACATCAATGATAGAGGTGAGTCACTTTTTGATTATATTTTAAGTACTAAGCTCTTAATTTGCAATATTGGCAATGAGCCCACTTTTATAACAAAAAACCGACAAGAAGTGTTAGATATTACTCTTGTCTCCGACAGCATCACCCAAAGGCTAACAAACTGGATGGTATCGTCTGAACACTCCTTTTCAGACCATAGATACATCCAATTCAGTCTGAGTGATGCTTCCCCCCGCCAACCAGCTTTCCGGAACTACCGGAAAACTGATTGGACAAAATACAGAGGAATACTGTCGAAAACGATATCCTCTGAACTATAAAGTCCCCCGCGTGACACCAATGAGCTCGACATGAAAGTCAGGGAATTTACTCTGACTCTCAATAAGGCTATGGCCGCTTCCTGCCCTCTTATTCAACCTAGAGGCAAGAAAAAGCCACATTGGTGGAGTTCGGTACTGGAACTGCTCAGAAGCGCCTGCAGAAAACTTTTCAACGAAGCAAAAAGCACAAGAAAAGTGACCGACTGGGACTCATATAAAGAATCCCTCAAATTATACAAAAAAGAACTGAGGAAGGCAAAGCGACAATCCTGGAGGTCATTCTGCGACAAAATTACAGAAACCTCTGAGGCATCGCGGCTAAGAAAAATCCTCTCCACAAATACTATGATGCCCAGCTGTTTGAAAAAAACCGATGTCTCTTGGACCACCTCAAGTGAAGAATCACTCAACCTGCTTCTGGACACGCACTTTCCAGGTAGCTCCCAACTCGCGGCCAGTAGCAGCCCAAACCGGCCTACTGCAACCGTGACCAAAATTCATGGTCTGATTACGAGAGACAAACTGCTCTGGGCGCTGCATAGCTTCAAACCATACAAGTCTGCTGGTCCGGACGGTATTATACCTGCCAAGCTACAGAGATCATCAGATATTATTCTACCAGTGTTGGAAAATATTATGAGGGGCTGTGTAGAACTTATCCACATTTCACTGTTATGGAGAGAAGTCAATGTAGTATTTATTCCCAAAGCTGGAAAATGTTCTCATGTAGTCCCAAAGGACCTCAGACCTATAAGTCTATCATCATTCCTTCTGAAAACTTTAGAACGACTGATTGATATCCATATTCGAGTTAAAGTTGATCCAAGACTTCTGTCTATGGCTCAACATGCCTACTGTAAAGGAAAGTCGGTGGAAACGACTCTGCATTCACTGATTACACACATAGAGGGTGCCTTTAACAACGTCAACACATCCGCAATCACGACTGCGCTGTCAACTCTGCAGGTAGACGGCTCACTTGGGGAGCTGATTAATCTAATGCTAATAAGCAGGATAATCAACTCCAAACTGGGGTACGCCGCAAGGCGGTGTCCTCTCTCCCCTTCTCTGGAACTTAGTAGTTAACGAACTACTGATATACCTGGAAGCGGGTGGTAGCAGAGTAATTGCCTATGCGGATGACGTTGCCATAGCCGTCTCAGGAAAGCATCTAAATACTATTAAAGAACTCCTCCAAGTAAATCTCAACAGATTAACCCGCTGGGCAGATCGCTGTGGATTGGGAATAAACCCCCATAAAACTGATCTTGTCCTCTTTTCCAGGAAATACAAAATTCCAATCATAGACCCTCCTTCAATAAACGGTACCAGTTTAGTTTTCTCCGATACAGCAAAATATCTGGGTCTCATTTTTGATAGGAAACTAAACTAGAAACCTAACATTCAAGAAAGAGTCAATAAAGCTACAATAGCTTTATTCTCTTGCAAAAAAGCCATTGGGAACAAATGGGGAGTTCAACCTCGCATAACCCACTGGCTATACATCTCGGTCATAAGACCGATACTTACTTACGGGGTGGTTGTCTGGTGGACGGCCTTAGGAAATGCAGTCAACCGCATTAAACTAAGCAGAGTCCAAAGAACAGCATGTCTATGCACAAGCGGAGTCTTGCGGTCCACCCCCTCTGCGGCATTAGATATTCTGCTTCACTTGACACCCCTCGACATTTTTAGCAAGCAAGTAGCTGTGACTGCAGCTATTCGCCTTAAAGCGACTAAACAGTGGACAAATAATTCATCTGGCCACGCCAATATTCTTAATACCTTAGGAATCCTCACAGAGAGCACCGATTACACCATACCTGAACTTTGGTTTGACAAAAACTTCCATGTAAGCTTCCCGTCTAGATCATTCTGGGAGGAGGATGCTTTCATAGAGGACAAGTTAATCCATCTCTACACAGATGGATCTAAAACCGATAGCGGAGTTGGTGGCGGTGTTTTCTCAGATAAGCTAAATCTAAGCCTCTCTTTCCGCCTTCCAAATCACTGTAGCGTGTTCCAGGCGGAAATTTTGGCGATTAAAGAAGCTCTGTCCTGGCTGAAGAAAAACGTGATATCTGCAAAGGATATCCGCATATTTTCGGATAGTCAGGCCGCCATCAAGTCCCTGGACTCGGTCTCATTATATTCTAAAACCGCCCTTGAATGCCGATCATCTCTCATGGAGATGGCAGAGCAGTTCAACATTCACCTTTGTTGGGTGCCGGGTCACAGAGACATTCCAGGGAACTGCAGTGCCGATGAACTCGCCAAAATTGGAACCACTCTATCCTATTCTACCGGAAACGGTAGTATAGGTATACCAATCGCTACGTGCAAACTAACACTAAAGCTAGATGCCAATAAAAGCACAGACCTTAGGTGGACTGCTGGACAAACATGTCTAGCGACCAAACAGATCTGGCCAAGGCTGGATCTGAGTCGATCTAAGTGTCTGATCCTTTTAGATAGGAAACATCTCAGCGCCATAATAGGTGTCATTACCGGACACTGCCTCATAGGCAAGCACGCAAGAAGGCTTGGCGCTTTTACTAACGATTTCTGTAGAAGCTGCATGGACGAGGAAGAGGAGGAGACAATCCCCCACCTACTCTGCACATGGCCAGCTCTCTCTCAGAGAAGGAAGCTTCATCTAGGAGCTTTCTTCTACAACGACCTAATTTATAAGCTCAAACTGGTTCCAGTAGTAAGAAGATCATAGATCCACGTGGCATCACAATGGGCCAATAGGCCTAAGTGGGTTGGTATCTCCAACAGCCACTCTTACCTAACCTAACCTAAGGGCGTCTCGACAAAGGCTTCTGAGTTTTCTCCACTCCAAATTCGGAAATTTTGCTTGTTTACGAGGACATATCCATTTAACCAAAAATGGGCCTCATCGGAGAACAAAATTTTACATTGAAACTCTTGCGCAAGCTGGATTTTATAAGCTTTTAAGCCAAGATATTTCCGTAAAATCTTCCACAAAGTGGATGGGCATAGCTTCAATTGCAGTGCACGATGGCGAATCGATTCATTCAGATTTTCCTCAACACTGTGCTCCACAACGGCAATAATTTCTTCTGTTCGCACTGTTTGTCGTCTTTGGGGTTGCGTGTTACCCACTAGAGTGTACGTGGTGCGAAAACGATTCATCGTGTTCCGAATAACTTGCTCAGATGGACGATTATGTCGACCGCAAAATGGAAGTAGCGCACGATAAGTTTGGCAAACCGCACCAAAGCGTTCTGGAACAAACGACTTTTCCCTACACCATTACCCAAATAACGAATCACCATGTATGGTAAAGCGAAGGAAATGAAGTTTATTCTCTATAAAAATTACTTTTTGTAATGAACGCTCCGCGATTCCAAATGCAAATGGCCGATTTGTACGTCGTGTGGAATATTCTTCCACCAATTTTCGCGCACATTTTTGACGTTTGACAAAAGGAAATTTAGTTCTGTTTGCATTTTAACAAACGAATATTCAAGGCTCTGTTTGCTTTTGAATCTCCGATGTGTTTTGAAAATATTTTAACACATCGTTTTCAAAATTGAGTTTGCACAATTTGCACGCCTTTAGTTTTGCTATTTTCTCCTACCCATCAGTTTGGCAAGTCAAGCTCGGTCGGAGGAGAACAGTACAAGTAGCTACCACGAAACACATTTGACGTGTTGTTATAATAACTGAACTGGACCTGGACAGGTTGATACCGCACAGTGGCATAAACATACAATACCCAGTAAACAGAAGAAATCGTAGAAATCTCCCGAAGCCGGTAAAAATTCATAGTTTGACATTTTTCAAAAATAATTTTCACCCTGCAGTTAGCTTCTTTAAATGCCAGTGCGTTGGGTTTGCTTGGTATACGTATTTCTTCATCATGAATCAATGATGATGCATCCTCCTAATAGCAAAATCAATCAAGAAAATTCCCCGTTATCATGTAATAATTTCCAGTCCAACTCAGTTCCGCTTTACTCACATTAACCAACTACTCACGCATCAGCAGAGCCGTACAGTTTTGCTGCAATAAATTTCAAAATGAACCACATTCCTCGGCATCCGAGTAATAAGGTGCTGAAGGTGAAGACTGGGGACAAATGTCTAAGCATAAATGCCCAACACTCCCGGTACCACAAGAACCATCCAAACCATTCAAACTACTCCATGCCATTGGAGCAGGGAGGCTTCAACGGTCCGGGATTTATTTCCTCCAATTCGAATGTGTGTGGCAAGACGAAAGTGGAAATGCGCAAAATATAAATATCTCATTTCAGCCAGTGAAGGATGTCAGCATGTGGGGGTTTGGTGAAGTACGAGTAGGTTATGGCATCCCACACCCTACTCAAACCAGAAGATCGTTGACCCAGAATTCGAGACATTTCAACCATTTCCCTGTGGTGGAGCAGAAAAACTAAAGTCAAAGCTGAGAATGGTGGTGGTGATAGCAGTAGTGGTGGTACGCTTTTGCATCCATTTATGTGATGGGATTGGCACAGACATTTTCACTGAAATAAAAAATGATTATTTCATGTGTGAGAGCAGCGTCTGTCGTTGGGGGATGAAAAATATCATAGAGAGGGTGCCCGAGCTAGAGAATGGTTAACCTGCCTTGCCCTGTTTTAGCAGCAGATTGTAGGGGAGGATACGCCGAATATACTCGTATGTACCTAAATGTATTCATCGATTGGATTGATGGTGATTCTGTTGCCGATTCACACACAGTGATACGACTGCTAACCGTACAACACCGCTGAAACATGTACATACATGTGTAAGGGGGTGCTGCAACCCCAATCTGTAGCTCAAATGTTGAACATTTGCAAATCTGCAGAAAATAAAATCGATTCTACATGTGACAAACAGTCGAACACTACAGTGAAAGGATGTTGATGTTGATTTTGTTTTTTGTTTTTTTTTTTTTTTTTTTTTTTTTTTGATTTGAAAACAACTTTTAGCACTCCCGCCCTCATGGTTAGAGCTTAGCGTTTATTGCGGATTGTATTTTGGAAAAGGGAAAGACAGGCAGTTAAGCTAAAAGAATTCAGATCGCCTTTGGTGTTTTGGTTTTGAGGTGTCATGGAATCAATTGTTTGGATAACCTTTAATTTTGTAGTTGCTCTTTCTGAGGCTATGAAATTTTATTTAATATCTTCGGTCAAGGAGGAGGGTTGTGTACACTTCTCCGAGTATACACAGTTTTGTTGTGTGAGGTGATTTATTTAATTTAACGTTATAGGTTTCGAAGAAAATATATATGAGTAGTTGTATTCGGTTTTTTTTCTCTAAAAAATACATTTACTTGGAGGAAATATGCTGTTTGGTTTTATAGGGTTTTTCAGTAAATATCGGGCTGAAATTTCTTCCAGATGTAGTACACTTGTTAAATTTATTTATGGAATTCGATCTCGTTCATATGACCAGAGGAAGAACGTTTGCAGCGATCGATTCTTTGGAGTGAATTTTCCACCACACTTCCACTCATATCGGCTGGAACGTTGGCAAATTCGCGTTCGATATTGTTCCTAACGTTGCTGGCATAAACCAGCGACCAACGTAGCACCATAAAAAGAAATCCAACGGCCTTAAATCGCATGAACGAGGTGACCATACGAGCGGACCATTTGTCGAGATTACAAGATTACCAAATGCCGCCTTCAATAGATCAATTTTTTGACCAGCTGTGTGACATGTGGCACCATCTTATTGGAACCACATATCACTAATGTCAAGTCCATCCAATAGTCTTCCCACTTGACAGAATAGAACTCCATTGACCGTAACATGGAGATCATTTCAATTGATCATCCAATCACACCTCCGGCATGAAATCCACACCACACTATCACTTTTTGTGGATCCAATGGAGTCTCTTGAAGCACATGCAGGTTTCTTGCTGTCCAATAATGCATACTTGGTCAAAATGATCCCGGAATTTATTCAGAAAATTAAAAATAGACAGGATGCTAACAAGTCCCTGGACTCGGTCTCATTAAATTCTAAAACCGCCCTTGAATACCGATCATCTCTTATGGAGATGGCAGAGCAGTTCAATCTTCACTTTTGCTTGATGCCGGGCCACAGAGACATTCCAAGGAACTGAAGGTCCGATGAACTCACCAAAATTGGAACCAGTCTACCTATTCTACAGGAAAAGGGTAGCATAGATATACGAATCGCTACGTGCAAATTAATATTAAAGCTGGATGTCAATAAAAGAACAAACTTTAGGTGGACTGTTGGACCAACATGTCTAGCGACCCAACATATCTGATCAAAGATCAGCGCCATCATAGGTGTCATCATTGGACACTGTCTCATAGGCAAGCACGCAAGAAGGCTTGGCACTTTTGCAAACGATTTCTGTAGAAGCTGCATGGACGAGGAGAAAAAGGAGACAATCCTCCACCTACTCTGTACATGTCCAACTCTCTCCCAAGGTGGCGCAAAATTAATCATCCAATTTTGTTTTTGAATTACTTTTTTACTGAATAAAAAAAACTGGTTTTGAGTGATGGAAATCTTTATTTGAACCTTTACAATTGTTTCTGTTAAGTGGAAGAGACGATATCCGCCAAGTACCAGATCCTTTACCGGCTATTCCAACTATATTGGTGCTTGTCTTCATTTCACCGAACTTTACGATTCCCTTTACCAGGGCTACCTTAACCATGCTCAATTCAACCTTATAAACCACCCTAAGTCCTTTTTCCAATTGGTTAACTACAAAAGAAAGTCCGATGGTTACCCTCCTTCCCTCTCTTTCAACAACAGGTCATCAACCGATCCACTCACCATTGCCAACCTATTTGCCACATTTTTAAAACAATCCTTCACCAACGACTCCTTTGTACCAGATCCATCCTATTTTAGTTACCTACTGAACTTCTCCAATGGCCCACTTCTTTCTCATATTTTGGATCCGTCTTATATCGAATATAAATTACACCAACTCAATGACGAATTCACACCCGTTTCAGATGGCCTCCCTGCCATATTTCTTAAAAAATGTTCTTCCTCTCTTTCCCTTGCCCTTTCTAATCTCTTCCGTCTATCCCTTTCACAAGGAGAATTTCCTCAGGTTTGGAAAACCTCCTTCATAACCCCGATCCACAAGAAAGGATCAAAGAATGAAATAACCAACTATCGTCCCATCGCTAAACTCTCCCATATACCCAAACTCTTCGAAAGTATTTTGTATGAAGCTCTAAGCTTCCCATGCAAATCACTTATTTCCCCTAGACAACATGGCTTCTTAAAGGGTAGGTCAACCACCACAAATCTCGTTGAATTCGTATCCTTTGCCCTCTCTGCCCTAGAGAATGGCAATGAAGTCGATATAGTTGCAACCGATTTTAGCAAAGCCTTCGATAAAATCTCTCATCGATTAATTATCTTTAAATTGTCTGCCCTCGGCTTTGAACTCATATTGTTAAAATGGATATCCTCTTACCTCGAAAACCGTTTTTACAGTGTTCGTTTTAGGTCAGCGCAGTCGCTCCATTTTTGGCCACCTCTGGGGTTCCACAAGGCAGCCATCTCGGTCCCCTTCTTTTTATATTAACCATAAATGATCTCGATATGATCATCAAACACTCGTCTGTCTCCCTTTACGCAGACGATACCAAATTTTTCAAAACCATTTCCTATCCCCATGACTCTTTCCTCCTTCAACAAGATCTTGATAGTTTCTCGATCTGGGGCCTCAAAAATTCTTTGCAACTTAACATCGCCAAATGCCAATCCATCACCTTCTCACATAAGCGGAACCAATCTCCTCCCCGACTCTATCTTCTCCATAACCAACCTATCTCCTCCGTACAGTCTCTTCGCGACCTCGGCATTTTGTGTGACAGCGAGCTCAACTTCCGTTTACATATGGATGAGATAATCCTCAAAGCCAACTCTGCACTAGGTTTTGTAAAATGGTGGTCCAAAGAATTCACCAACCCATACGTGACCAGGTCCCTCTATATTACCTTTGTTCGCCCCCTCCTAGAGTACGCCAGTCAAGTATGGTCCCCATATCATCGTGTTCATATCTCGAGAATTGAAAGCATTCAGCGTCGTTTTCTTCGATTTGCTCTTCGAGGTATGCCCTGGGACGATCCTTTTAATCTGCCCCCCTATCAAAATCGTCTCAACCTTATCAACTTAAACACCCTCGAAGATCGCAGAGATGCAGCAGACTTTCTCTTCATTCATCGACTCCTTTCAGGTCACGTTGAATGCGCGTCCCTTCACAACTCCATTTTCCTCAACACTAACCCTCGTAATCTACGTACCCCTCGACTCTTCTATCTACCAACCCACCACACCTCCTATGGCGCGAACGAACCAATCTCCCGTATGCTACGTCAAATCAACTCAAACCCTACCGTCTTTGACTTTCACCGCACCACTTCCTACCTCAAATCTGTTCTCCTTCACCACTCCAACCAACCTTAGTTTTAAGTTTTAGTTTAAGTTTATTTTTTAAGTTATAGCTTGTATTAAGCCGAATAAATGGGGGCATTCGCCCCCACCAAAATTAAGTGGCTATTGCCAGTGTTGACATACATTTGTGCCAATTTTATCGCATTTTCCATGACTTTCCGCAAGATTTCCGGTGATAACTGTTCGCATTCCTATCGAATATTTCCCTTAAGGGCTGAGATTGTCTGAGGCTTGTTGGCATAAACCCGCGACTTCAAGTAGCCCCAAAGAAAGAAGTCTATGATCGTTAAATTCGGTGAACTTGCTGACCATGCCAAATCGCCAAAACGGGAGATTACGCGACCAGGAAACGCTTCCTTCACAATATCCTCCTGATCGGCTCGTGCTCTGTGTGCGATTGCACCGTCTTGTTGAAACCACATGTTCACCAAGCCCCACTCATACAATTCCGGTAGTGAGAAGTCGTTTATCATGGCCTTGTAGTGTTCGCCAGTAACAGTGATCGTATTGCCGATGGCGTCCTCAAAAAAATGCGGCCCAATCACTCCCGCGTGAACGCCGCACCACACAGTGGCTTTGAGTGGATGTAATGGCTATTCGTGCATCACACGCGGATTTTCAGTGCCCTAGAAAGAAAGATTTTGCTTATTGACGTAACCGCTTAAGCGGAAATGCGCCTCTTCATCCTCTTCGTTGTTGATTGAGGATGGCTTTACAGTAATTCACACGCCACTGATGGTCAGGAGGCATTAACGGATGCACTGTTTGCACTTTTTGCGGGAACATGTGTAAGTTTTACGCTAAAATTCGCTGTAGGGTTTGTCTGATAATATTTCAGCGACATCGGCAGCCACAGCGGCGATATTCTCGGCCGAACGACCAGTTCGGTGACGGTTACGTCCTGCATGGTCTCCTGTGGTTCCACTCTGTTCGAGTTGAGTAGCTAAGCGCCGGAACATTTGCCCAGTTGGCGCTATACGGTTAGGAAATCGACGTCGAAATTCACGCTGTGCTAACACCACCGACTGATTATCGGTCAAACATGACCCAATGACCTAAACGACCTAAACGTCTCGTGTGGAACACGAGTAAATAAGTTTCTAATAAATTATTCACCATCTTTTCGACTTGTGCGAAGCCTTAAATAAAATTATCCGCATAAACCACCAACCTAACGATGGGGGTATTTTTACTTCCGCTCTTAAATCCTTAAGAAGATCCCTAATCCAACATACTCTCACGACTATGACTCGTGGAATGACTTACGATATCATTGAAGTGGCCACATCTTGCTCTCTAAGAAGCACCGGAAGGGAAGAATACCTGAAATTTCGTTTGAGTAGAAATCGAGAAATGTCATCCCAAAAGGACACATGCAAATTTAACATTAAAGATTTGATTTCCTCAAGGGTCATGCAAAGAAGATGCTTCAAAATGAGGTTTAAGGCATGCACACGAATTCCGCACGCGTCGAAAATATTATATATAAGGAAAAATTTTATTCGATAGGGCAAGCTATAGCCGCAGAGCGGATAGTATGTCTGTATGAGTCCGGTCGATAATAATCGAACTCAACTCTCTAATCGCTTGCATCAGAAGGAGATGTGAAAAAGCGAAAAGGATGGGATAGAAATGCAATCTGGACATGATTCTGATGGACGAGGATTATTTTCCGAAATAACGCATCAAACTAGTGTGAAAAATCTCAAATGACGACATTCAATCCACTATTTCAGAACTGACAATACTGTCTAGCTGGTCTGACAATATTGTCAGATCTGGCACTGTAAAAATTGTCCCAAATGGCTTACAACCGTCTGAACTTACAATTTTGTCCGACAATATTTGCAGAAAACAGATTGTCAGGTCATTGCCAGATCCTCATAACACACAAGCTTTGTTCAATGAGAAAAAAGGCAAGGCAGAGCTGCGCAAATTTGTGAAAAATGTCAGATCAAATGAGAGCAGAAGTGTACGGCCATATGTTAGTTGTCAAAAATGACAACTTCATTTTCGATTGTTGGATAATTATTCGCGTTTACATATATTTTTAATATTAGCTGGTTTTGCTCTCTTTGCCTTTTCATTTCGAGAGTCCGCTCTTTATATGCCTCTAGTTTGGCCTTGCTGTAGTTCCTTTTAAACTTTCTATATTCAGCAAATTCCTCCCTCCACTTTCTCAGTTCTGCAATTAATTAATTTAAATGCAATCACAGCTGATTTTGACGTTTCTCACAAATCTGTTCTACCTCAAAAGTAAGTGCAGAAATTCTGCCCGGGGCAGAGTCCAGGCAGAGCCATTGAACAAAAAGCGAACATGAGCTGGGCAGAAATTCTTCTCATTGAACACGAAAACCTGAAATTTTCATGCTCTGGACTGAGCTGGGCAGCCTCATCGAACAAAGCTACAATTGTGCCATTGGCAGGTGTTTAGGACATTTGCCGACACATTTGCTATTGTCAGATGTGCTATGTTTATGACGTCTGACCATTTTTTCATTGTCAAAAAGGAAGCGTTGCACAACGCAAGTTTCGGTGCTTTTTTACGCTGTATTTTTTTGTAACGATGAGTAAAGTAAACTGTGTATACGTCGACGTCGAAAGTGTACCAACATTTCGGGCGATTGAGCTTCTACCATTTTCGCAGTCCCCGAAGAAGTCTAAATATGCAAAAACAAAAATTGCAAAAATCATATCGGAAGAAAGTTGAGGGTGAATGGTCTCAAGACCAAATGTGAAACTCATTCAAGAAATTGAGGCACGACGCACGTTTGTGGGATGCTGGATGCACACAATACAAAATACCGAAGGAAGCCTGATGGCAGGAAGCCGCTGACAGCATCCATGTAAGCCTCAACGACTGTAAGGGCAAATGATCGAATCTCCGCATAACTTTTAATCTTGACAAGTAGCGGAGCAAAAATCAGGTCAAGGTACTAGCGAATCAGTTCCAATCAGAACAATACTATTCTTGGAAGCAAATAAAGTTCTGCAGTCTATCCAAGCGACGACGTCTATGGAATTGGTAATTATTTCTTCACCTTTGTTGGTTGTTTTCATTCTTTGTGTTCCTTTTTCAGAACTCTGCTGTCGACGACGAAACATTTTTGCTGGATGTTACCGAGCGTAATACGCTGGACTTTGTATCACCGTCACCACCATTGACATCTGGGCAAGGACGCATACGCAGTATTACTACGTCAACACCATCACCATCTCCGTCAGATGTCAGCCGATTAAAGCAGTCCATTCGTTCTCAACCGAAAAATACACCCACTACGACTATATGGCCTCCGAGTTGTAAAACTTAACCCCAGAACTAGCTGCGTTCTCAAGGTCTAAGCTAAGACGTGCATTCAATGAATGAAGCTGCTCTGATAGTGAATGCATTTTCAGTTTCATTATCTTTTATATATTTTGTTCATCTTATAGCCTTCGTCTAGGAAGGGAGCAGCCGCACCAACAACCATTGGAACTAGGTAGCCAGCAACAGAAATAATTGAGAGCGGCGAAATCGCCAGTGAGAGGGCACAACCACCAACATAGAAAATTACTCGGAGTATACTTCTTGTTATTTGTTGTAATCAAGCAGTTGTGATGCACCCAATACGCAAGCGTAACTTTCTTTGACTTCTCTGCATCCAAATGTATTTGCTTCCGCAGCACTCGGAAACGTGACGACATAATACCGAAAACATTTTCAATAATACGGCGGACGCGACTCAATCGATAATTAAATACTCGTTGCACCATTGAGAGACCACGTTGGGTGTATGGTTTCAATATGTTCGGCCGTTGCATCGTCTGCAACGAGTACATACGGAACAGGCAATTCTCTACCGGGTAGTGATTTGTCTTCTGGCAAGCCCAGCTGACTAGTCTCCAGCGCTTGGCCAAGTGTGCATCGGTTAAACACACCACCATCGGAAAATCGCCCATTGTGGCCGTCATCGATGTACAGCAGTTTATAATTCGCATCGGCAATGCCCATCAAAACAATGCTATGTGTGCCTTTATAGTTGTAGAATATACTGCCAGCATTGGGTTGCGCAATCATTACTACATCCTTTCCATCCACTGCTCCACTGCAGTTTGGGAATTGCCACAGTTCGCTGAATTTCCTGGCAACAGCATCCCAGGCCTCGGGTGTTCTCGGCGTCTGGAATTAAGCACCATTTACCTGCAGATATTTATCAAAGAGCACTTTGTAGATTGAATCCAGAACGTCTGGAATGATGGATGAGATGAGAAGCCGCTCAGCTGCTGAAATGATCGCGCGCATATTCGTTTCTTGCTTGTGGATGTGTGGAATCACCAAAGCTAGAAGATCATCGAATTGTTTAGAATTTAAAAATTGCGATACAATTCCGGCTCTTCAGCTCTCAATTCGACAAGGAATTTTGAATAAAGTTCCCCTTGCTGACGGCGGGTCAGCCAATCTTTCGTCCAAACACGCCGACGTTTTTGTGGCAATTCATTCACCTCGCTGATTTTCAATACTTACGCAGCCAAAACAATCGTAGGATCATCTTTTGCTTTTCCATTTCGATTATTTTATCAATTTATTATTTTATTAAAATTTCCGCAAAAAAAACCCTTCACTCAGTGCCGAATGAAAAAACAATTTTTAATTTGGCTGACAATGCCTGTCAACGAATCTGTAAATTGTTTGTAAACAAACATCTGCCAACTGTGTGAACTGATAATTTTCAACCTAACAACGTTGCCAGGCAAAGTATTGTCAGGCAACCAATGGAATTGCCAGAGTCATTGTCAGAACTTTTGTAGACCTGACAATATTGTCAGATCTGGCAACCGTCTCAACATAGCTTAAGTTATTTCGGCTGAATTGTGATATCAAGCGTTGCCACACTGAAACCCTATATAAGATCATTTCTTTCCGAAGAAAAGGGTCTCTAAGAGGCCACTGTTTTGATCCAAAGGTCTTGCCTTTTACGTGGAAAGAGTACAAAAAAACGCTATTCGTTCTGCGGATACGATTGATTTCCCAAGGTACATTTCTGAGTACATTTTTACTAGCCAACTAAGATCCTTCTTCAAACTTCCAACTACATATGGTACTTGTACACACCCTTGACTTACTTTAGTCGTAAACACGATACTTCGGAGCACTGCAGCACTAACCATAATCAATTCCCTGGCATTTAATTTCATACGTAGGCCACAGCCATCCTTCCGCCAAACTTTTCCATAGTCCTAAGTTCCAATTGACGTGGGATTGTGTGTCTACTCTCTGCAGAATAATTACTCCAATGAAATAAAAGAATAATTATACGACCCAAGGCCTCTATCGTCCTTATAGTCCTACTCGTGCTCGCTATATTCGTATTTCTCAACCGTCCGCTCTCAACCTTACCACGATTATATTGTACTTAAACTCCTCACTCCTTAATTCTCACACTAGATAAGTGACGATGAAACGTATAAATTTTGACGCCTTTACATATTACGATAGAGGCGCAGGTTGGTTCTGGACTGGTTTTGTTCAGAGTCTGCCTGCAAAAAGGACCCAAGGCCGAAGCCACCGTGCCGCTCCCAGATAAAAAGGGTCGTGCTTTATAATTTCCATTATATTTTAATTAAAATCCTTTATTAAGGGGATTTATATGGACCTAGAAGTTTTCCTTTATTGTTGTGTTGTGTGCCACTGCCACCAGCATCACTATTCTCACCGAACAGAAAAGGACGAAAATAGCTTTGCATAAGTGTATGTTGTTGGTGTGAGTCTGTGTTTTAGGCTTGGATGCCGTCACCCACATCCACACCCACACCATCAAGCACAAAGCTCTACTCCCAACATCCCTTATGAGGATGTTGATTTCTTTTTCCTTTAAGGAAAAACGTTTTTTTTTCCGCCCCCGCCCCCTTTCTGAAAACGCTCTAATGATACACAAAAGTTCCAACGTACAGAGGAATCCCATTCATGTTGGAATGGCATTCGGCTTGTACGAGTAACATGCTGTTGTGTGTTGGCAAATTTAGGGATGATGATTACACAATTCTTTCATTTTAGGAATCGACTAATGCCTTTTTTGAGAATGCATTTATGGGTACCTAATAAACGGGCTCACCGTTTACAATTGGGATGTTGGGTGTAAAATCAGTATGTTTGAAAAATTTGATATATCCTCAATATACACATGCATTTACTTCGCTACACACGTAAAGGGATGTTCTTTTGAAGGGACCATACCCGAAGACATTTTAAGTAATAATTTTGACTTTCCTTTCCTTACTTATGTACTCGTACTCGTACGTATGTAAATATCAACTTCATACTCGCTTGTGCAGAATCATGGATGCCTCAAAGGTAATACGAGTACGAGTATGTTACTGCCATCCACATTGTTTTAATTATTCAGATTAAGTGCTTTGCGTAAAATTTTTAACATGTCGTAAAAAACGAAAAGGGAAACAATATGATTTTATATGGGGACATCAGACCGTGATCCAGATCCTTTTGAACCGGACAGAGTACGGAAAAACGTCCTGCACGAAGCTTACCTTTACTTTTACCTAAATATGTTGTCATAGGATGGATTTATGATACTTGGTGGGCAAACCGCATCATTATCAGAACGTGGTGCCTGCTAGTGACGGTCTATGTATCATCTCTTGGTGACCTGATGGACAAGTGCCCTCAGATGTCTAGCAAGAGGTTCTCAGAAAGAGGAATCACCGATGACGCCAACAGCCACATTTGACCTACTCCGACGTATTCGGAGCTCAGGTCAATAAGGAACTTTCAAGACTGAGGCAAGGTTTTGGAAAAGATATGGTGGCGGATGGGCCAACGGCAGCGCTCGCATCCCCGAAGTTGGCTACTGATATCGGAGTATCTGGCCCCTTGTCCCTGTTGTGTGTAATCGTATATGTACGTATCATATGAAAATTACGGAAATACTGCACAATGTTATTTCAAAATCAAAAATTCGACGGGACCCTTCTAAAACACATGCAATTTGTAATGCCCCAACTCCCAGCAAATTGACAGAATTGCACTCATTTCTACGACTATTCAAGTATTATAGCAATTTCATACCAAATCTTTGTGGAGGAAGGAAGGTAAGTACCGATGTACGTTGGTTTTAAATGTTCGAAGGTTATAATGACTAGGAAATAGAGAGCTCGGCAGGGCATTCCATAAGTGAGTTGTTCGGCTTTGGAACGAATCACGATATTTCAGAGTACGTCCGAAATTGGGCTTTATCGGTTTCGACGATGCAAGTGCTATTCATTGATAATGGGTGGTGGCTTAAATTTCGCTTTAACGACAGCAGACAACATTGTGTTCTGGAAGCATTAAATCCCACTCTGTTGATAGTTCCCCAATTGGTTGCGCTGTTAATATCAGATTTTAATCAACTTAACATACGCTGCCGTTCCCGTTCTACAGCCGAAAAGCAGGAACGTGAGTCCGGGAACTAATATGAAAAGAAGAGAGTACTGTCATCAGCAAAGGAATATATTGGATCAGAAGTAGCAGACAAGAGATCGTTAATGAAAATTAAAAAGAGTGTCGGTGACAGAACAGAGCCCTGGGGCACACCAGCATTTATTTTGTGAATATCAGACTTGAAACCGTCCAAGACAACTTGAATTGAACGTTCCGAAAGGTAGTTTCTAATCCATTGAAGAAGGGAGTCGTCGATCCCAAATGCACGCATTTTCGACAAAAGAGCCTGATGCCAAACTCTGTCAAATGCCTTAGAAATATCAAGTGCAACTATCTTGCTTTCGCCAGATTGATGTACGCTTTGGTTCCACTTTTCGGTAAGACATCAAATATCCAGTGGACCTGTTGCTAGGAAAACCATATTGCCGGTCATTGAAAAGTTTTCGTGTTTCGAGATATTTCATGAGCTGACGATTTATCAGTGTTTCCATGACCTTGGAAAGAAGGGACGTAAGTGCAATGGGTCTGTTGGAGGAGAGAGAAGAAGATTTGACTTTTTTAGGGACGGGCTGCCCAGTGGTTTTGCCAGCGAAGAGAAGTAGGGGAGATTTACCATCTCGATCAGCGGATTTGTGAATGTTAAGATCTTTAAGTACTAAGCACAATCTGGAAGTGTTGAACTGGCCCCAAAGTGTGCAGCAAGCAGATTGGTTTTGTTCAAAGAGCTGACAGCTGGAATGTCATTGTAAATGAGCACTGGGATGGAGGATGAGGCAGAACTTTTAACACACTTGAGAAAGAAGTTGCAGTCATTCCTGGCTGGTTTAAACTTTTTTTCGGTTTTCCTTTGTCGGGTTGGTCTTGAAGGACAGAAAAAAACATTTCTCTAACCCTGACACCCTCTTTACAGCTTGAGTCGTACCTTTGGTTTGATACTCTTCATCCGGTGCAACACAGTAAAGCAACCGCAGATTCTGCTGTAGTTGTTTTCTACGATAAGATCTTCCACTGTATAAGGCAAACTACTCATTTCATCCTTTTATTCGACGCAGAAATCCTTCGTCATCTCCTCGCTGGTATAACAAAGAACTTCGTGCACTTCGTAATAAGGGAAACAGGTTATGGCACCAATTTGTTAAATCTGGTTCTGACAATGACCAAAAAAACTACCTTCTAGCCTACAATCACTTCTCCCTAGTTGCTGAATCTAGTTGCCAAAGATATCTCAGCCAAATAATGCAATCTACCATCATCTCAGACCCTAAAAAATTCTATCAAGTTATCCATCAACTCTCAAATTTTCTAATACCACCTTGATCAAAATATTCCCGGAATTGCAGAAAATTAAAAATACAAGTTTATTCATCTAAATCTATATTGTCCCCTTCACGGTAATCCCCATCGACTGCAACACACTTATGCCAGCGCTTGATCCAATCCTCGAAACATTTTTTATATTCGATTTTCGGTTTTCAAGCAGTGCTTCCTGCGATTTTTCCATTACTTCCTCTCGGCTGCTGAAACGCGTTCGTAGTTCCCCGTAGGGGTTTTTTAACTCGATTGAACAGAACAAAGTCACAGGGAGCCAAATCAGGTGAATTCGGTATCTGTTGGATGGTACGAGTATTTGTTGCATTTTTCGTCAAAAAATTACGAATAATGATGGCACTATGCGACGGTGCGTTTTCATGGTGCAAAATCCATGAGTTTTCTGCCCACAATTCTGGTCTCTTTCGGCGAATTGCTTCACGCAAACGTCTCATAACTCCCAAATAATACTCTTTGTTTACTGTCTAGCCTTCTGGCAAAAATTCATGAAAACCGTGTGCATTGCCTTCTTTTTTGACTGAAAACGACGTGTTTTTTTTGGTCTCGGCTCATTTGGTGAACGCCATTCAATTGCCTGATGTCTGGATTGCATGTCGTAGTCATAAACCCACGTCTCGTCTCCAGTAATGATCTTTTGATGAATGTGGGATCGGATTCAGCCTCGCAAATCATCTCTTTTGCGACGTCAACACGGTTTCTTTTCTGCATGAAATTGAGTTCTTTTGGCACCAACTTTGCTGCTACACGACGGAAACCCAAATCATTAACCAAAATGTCTTGGACAGATCCATAGGCAATGTTCAAGTCCTCCGCTATCTCTCTGATGGTTAATTTGCGGTTATTGGACCAACATTTATTTTACTCCATCAACATTTTCGTCGGTTTTCGATGTCGATGGTCTGCCACTGCGTTCATTATCTTCGACTGACTCACGACCACTTTTGAACCGCTCGTGCCACTGGTAAACGACCGTTTTCTTTAGAGAATCGTTGCCGAAGCACTTTTCCAACATTTCCAACGTTCGCGCACCATTAAATCCGTTTTTCACGCAAAATTTAATACAAATCCGTTGTTGCAAATTTAAATCCATTTCTAAACTTGTAAAAAATCGCCAGCACACACAGAGTTAGCTACGTAACTTTTGCAAATGACAAGCTATTACGCTAAGATTTAGAGGGAATGTCAACAACAGATTTACCAACTTAACAAAAAAAACCAGAACTCAAATCGGAACAATGGGAGCGCCACTCTGCGGTTATTCCGGGAACTTCTTGATCAAGGTTGTATGACTAATAATAAATGAAGGCGAACGAAATGAATTTTTATGAATGTAGACATGAAGTCATATTACATTAAAGAATTTTGTTAGATGTAATACTTGTATTTTTATTCACCACTTTTGGCAAACATAAACTCGATTGAATGAATTAAGAACTTGTTATGAATTCGTTATGAATTATTCTTATGAATAATGTATAATTTCCTAGGGGAAAATGTTTCGTAAAAGTATTAGAATACTCTCTTCCTAATTATGTATACATTTACTAACGTCGATAAGCTGTGTCTCTAATGTAAAAGTTACTACAATAAACCAGTCTCATGTAACACCTCAATAAAGTCGTTTCATTATACACAACAGTCCCAGGGGTTGAAACCAAGGACTTGACCCTCCAGGTACGGGGTTGTGCGTCGGAGTAATTCAACCATACCACGAATAAACCAAAAACATTCCGAAACAAAAACGAGCCTCATTTATGAATGACCTTACTATTGACGACCACGGCAAACGAAGCATGTGAGTGGCCGTGGCTTAAGTGTGGTAGTGTATTATCTTCCCAATCGGACGGCTTGGGGTTCAATACCGAAAGACGTTCTTTTTTTCAGGCAACTAAAATCTCGTGAGATGATTGTTTGCCTAAAATATAACAATAAGTCCAATTACACCAATAATTTAATCTCTTCATTAAATGTTGGATGCCACCCATGGAGCGAAATAACTACTGAGCCTAAACATGTTTCCCTTACCGAGGCACCTTAACGAGGCACGTGTAGCCGAACATTTAGACTGCTATCATGCATAATATCATGCGATGCGATGGCCCGAGCAAAATAAGGATGAAAACCTATAACATCTACTGTGGTGATTGCTAAGGGAATAGGGAACAGACTTAGACGAAAAACTTCCTTTTTTTACATCAAAGGTGAGCAAGCGTCTTATGACAATCCGCGTCAAACTTTCTTTCATAATCCTATAAACAATGTCTTAAGTGTGACGCCTAGTAAGATTTTAACGCCAAGATAGGAAAAGAAAACCTATTTGGCAGGACAGTTATTAAACACAGCCTACACGACACCACGTCTGGCAACGAAATTGAGCTTACTAACTTTGCGGCGGGGCGAAATGTCACTATAGCAAGGTTGCCTAATCTAAATTTACTGAAGGAGACCTGTCGGTCTCAGGATCGGTAAACCAAATTCATAATTTTGAGTAACGCATGCCTTCAGGTTTTTGCTCTCTAGCACTGGAGAGATGAGGTCAATACTTTATGCTACCTAGACTCGATGAAAGGAAAATCCCTGTAGGGCCACCGCCAGCAGTAAGTAGCGTCTGTATCCATAGTGGGCGGCTACAAAAGACTGCCTGTGGTTCCAATGTTGGGTGACCTGTAATTGAATGTGTTCGACCATACAAAAAGACCGGTGTGCCTGTCGAATGGAAGACTTTGGGGTTATTAACCATATCTTGGAAAACACCAACGGTGGAGCGAAAAAAGTTTCACATAAAAAATTACAACAAACGGTAATGAGTCGCAAAGTGGTAGCCAAGCTTTGGTAAATCCCCTACGGTTCCAATGGATGTAGTAAACTGCACATCGGCAATCGAGACGCTACAAATAATGATTCGACAACCAGAAACGCTGGACATCTTTCTAATACTGAAGATATTACTTTTGGCTACCGAATACGCACGAAAATTGGAGCATGGAATGTTCACTGAATACAGTGCAAGCTCAGGATTGACTAGAATGTTGTACTCTGGTGAGGAGGAGACAGCCGATGGCCTAAGACTGAAATTCACAAAGTGTTACGCTCTGACGAACGATGCAGAGGAGGAAAACAAAACCACTTTCTATGCTTCCCTAAGTTCGGTGTACAGCGACAAAGTTGGCCCGGACAACGTAGGCCTCAAGCACGTTATTGGTAGATATGACTTGGGCCAGCGAAATAAAAATGGCGATATGCTTGTTGACTTTTGTAACGCTCGTCAGCTTGTGGTAGGTGTTTCCACACAAGACCTGCCATAAAGAAACCTGGGTCTACCATAATGGTCGAGCACAAAACCAAATCGACCACTTCATTATACAACAACGATGGAGGAAGTCACTTTGTGATGTAAAGAACGAGAAAAGTGCGGATGCAGGAAGTGATCATCACATGCTACTAGCAACGCTCCAGCTACGAATAGTACAACAAGCAAACCAAAATTTAATTCACCCTAAACGACAAAGCGTCAACTGTTGATGTAAGCGTCAATGTTCCCATTGAGGCGATGTGGGACAAAGTTAAGAGGATTTTTATGGAAATTGGATCTGTAACGCTTCCGAGGCAATCAAGGGATAGAGATCTCTGGATATCCCAAGACACCTTGGGGAAAATTACACGCCGCAGAGCACTCAAAATTAGAATCAACAATGACACGCTCATCGAAAGTTGGTTCTGCAGAACGAGTATATAACAGCTCATAAGATTGGACAAGTTGGCGGACAGCGCAGAAGAAGCTGCAAGAAGAGGGAACGTGAAGGAGCTGTATAAAATTTCTTAGGATATTATAGGTCAAAATAGGTAGCACCAACCACCCTGTGCTAAATACTAACGACAACCTTTTAGTGTCACTAGAAACCTAACTACGAAGGTGGAAGGAGCATTTTTGTGAACTGCTTAATGAAGACTAGAGAATAATAATAATCAGTCGTTCGCAGATCTCCGCAGAGTGTAAACGTGTTCGGCTTTTCCTTGAGTGAAAAAAAAACAATAATAAAGTAAAATAATAGTGATACAGTTATCCTAATAAAACTAATTGGTTGAACTTTATTATCTGGCTCGATAGCCAAGCGGTTAGCGGCGTCGATAACCAAATCCTGGGATACGGGTTCGGTCCCGGAACTTTGTTTGTTTTTTTTTTTTTTTTTCTTCTTTTTGTTCTTCAATTATACAAAAAAATCAAAAAGTGATAAGGAAACCACGTGATGGATGGTGAAGAGCGCTCCGCTAGTCGGTGCCGGTGCCGTGGCGAAAGCCATTAAAAGGCGGATGATATTAAAAACTACTCCTACGAGTAGTAATTTAACAAAAATGAAAATGGGTGCTGCTTTAGCAGCTGAGACAGTAAAAACACGACAACAAACCAAAAAACAATCAGTTGATACGTCGATGTACATCTCTGATGAGATGTATTATAAGGGAGGCAACAACAACTTTGCCTCTCTAGCGGCATCTGAATCTGAAGATGAGGATGAAGAGTTAAAAGAACTTACCAGCAGTATACAAAAGCTGAATGCAAAAGTGCTTGCTATTAAGCAAAGGCAAACTGCACGCAGGCAGAAGGAGCAGGTAGAAAGCTCCCAACAAGAACAAAAACAACAAAACCAGCAGCAGCAGAAATAACAACTGCAGCAGCAGAAACAGCAACATCTGCAAAAACAACAACAGCTGAAACCACTTCAGCTGAAAAAACAGCAGCAGCAGCAACAACAACAACAACAGCAGAAGCAACAACAAAAGCAGCAGCAGAAGAAGAAGAAGGAGAAGGTGCCTCCGATCAACACCTATAAACTAGAGGTAAATGCAACCAAGGACCTGTGTAAGTTGGTCATTGGTAATAATTTTAACATAAAGAGATTGGGGAACGATCGCCATGCCATCCACTGTAATACAGTGGAGGGCTACTCGAAAGTAAAAGAGCTCCTAAAGGAAACGACGACGGAGCACTACTCATTCACACCAAAGTGTGAAAAGCGGCAATCGATGCTGCTCAAGGGGTTGGAACCGTCTTCTGATCCTAAGGAGATCCTTGCACAGCTCAAAGAGAAGCAGTGCGAAGGACTCAAGTTTGTGGGGGTAAAGCCATTTACCACAGCTAGAGCCAGGCGGGAGAAACGGAGTCTGCCGTTCTTCCTGGTGCAGCTCAGTCCCGAAAGTCGTCTGGATAGTCTAAGGAGAATCAATGTCCTAAACTATCAAGTGATTCACTGGGAAAAATTAAAAAGGAGCGAAGGCGTTATACAATGCATTCGCTGCCAGAGGTTCGGGCACGCCGCGTCGAACTGCCAAATGCAGCCTCAATGCGTGAAGTGCGCAAAGAACCACAGTTCCAAGGAGTGTGCTCTGGGTAGGGACGGAGCATCCCATAGGACGCAGCTCTCGTGCGTGTTATGTGGGAACGTGGGACACACCGCAAGCTATCGGGGTTGTCCTAAGTTCGCCGACATTAAAAAAGCAAAACTGGCTCGGCAGCAGAAGGTGGAGGTCAAACGTTCACCTGTTAGGTTTCAAACACCAGCCGTCTCGTCTCAAATTTCCTACGCCCAAATGGCGTCAGGTAGGGGGGCTACGGTACAGCAAGCGACTGTTGCTTCTCCAGCGCCAATGCCGAGAACAACTGAAGCTGCACCTAACATGCTGGCCATCTTGCTCGCAATCCAAAGGCAGATGTCTCAGCTGCAAAAGCAGGTTCAAGAACAGGCCAAGCGGGTGGACCAGATCTACGCGTTGCTGCCGGGCCTAACGCAACACATGCCGTAATGGGTACGCACATGGTGGAGCAAACTTTGAAGGTCCTTGCGGTGAATGTTAATTCACTGATTAGGATCGAACGAAGAGCCGCGATGTTTAAATTGCTACAAGACCAAACTCCTGATGTGCTTTTCGCTAACGAAACCAAGCTAACCGATAAGCACAAACTGGAGTACAATAATTATATTGTTAGAAGAAGAAATCGGCCCAGATCCAAACGTGGAGGCGGTGTCGCGATCTTCATTAAAGAAGGTATAAAATTTCACAGAGTGTACAAGGGAGTGTTGCGCAGGTTCCGGGTGTTGGAGGCAGTCGTCATTTACATCCCGCTCCGCAGTGGAAAGCGGCTGTACTTGGCCTCTGTTTATGCACCTGAGGCTTCACAATCCGCCCTATTTATTACAGAGCCCTATTTATAATCGGCGGGGATTTCAACGCTAGACATAGAGATTGGGGAAATAATTTGCCAAATACTAGAGGGAACCTACTACTCGATTGGTGGGGTCAGCACGATGTCATGTACAGACTCGGTCTTAAAGCGACGGATAACCCGTCGTTTCCCAGAGGCGGGTCTTATTTGGATTTACTGCTGTACGACCAACGTATACGACTGACAGGTACGAATTTACAAACATTAAACTGTTTGCGCACATTCGTGTGTGGCAGCGGCCATTGCGGTTTTAGCACCGAAATTACAGGCAGAATTGGAGGAGTTTGTCCAAAGATATTCTTACAACTACAGTAAGACTCGATGGACACGCTTCTCCGCAACCTTGACAAGAGCGCTCTCCTCGAACACGCTCCACCCATCGTCCAATTTGTCAAACGAGGAGATCGACAATTAACTAAAACAAATGGATGAGACAATTAAACAAACTATGGACGCTACAATACCGCGGTATCGACGTACAACTAACGAAGACTTGTTCCGTAATCCTACTATTGACGCACTGCACCGACCGAAAAGTAGACTTCTGACAAGACTCAAAAACTTGTATAGACAGTTAACTGACAGACAAAACCCGGAGATTAGGGCACTGAAGTCGTCGATTAAAAATGTGCAAACGTTAATAAAAGAGAATAACAGAATTTCTGTAAGTTTGTATTGGAACAACAAGGTTAGGGGTATAAACACCAGCAACCCGAATATGTTCCCGCAAATAAATAAACTATTTCGGAGAAAAAATCAAAACGACCTTCAGTGTCTTAAAATAGCCCGGACAACAGACAACGAATGGTTACTGACAATAGCAGGTATTGATCCAAATGAAGCCGCTGACGATGACGACTTCTTTGTGATCGAGGATCCGCAGGAGAAGGTTGAGACCATAGGGGCGACTTTCCAGGAAGTATACCAGTGATACCATTGACCCTAATTATGACCTGGACAATCGCGTCTTGGTGCAGAACTGCTACATTCGAAATGAAATACGGAACTGGCGATCCGAGGGCTCTGGTTTCACCCGGTTCAGCGACGGAAATATGGCAAATAATGTCATTTCCAGAGAGGGTGACCTACCCCCGTTCATTTCGAGGGAAGAACTCAATGAGATCTTCGAATTAATCAGGGCTAAGAAATCAGTGGGGACAGATGGTATTCCGAACATCGTGCTTCGGCATCTTCCTCTAGAAGCAGTGGACATTTACACCACCCTGTTTAATAATGCAATGAATAATGCACATTATCCAGCGCATTGGAAAACGGCGGTGGTTCATCCTATCCCCAAAAAGGGAAAGGATATAACCAATCCGGCGAATCTCCGGTCGATAAGTCTCCTTCCGAATATCAGTAAGGTTTTTGAAAAAGTAATCAATAGAGCTCTGACTAGGTGGGTTGAGGACAAACATATAGTTCCGGATAATCAATTCGGTTTTAAGGCGGGACATGATATCTCACATGCCGCGTCTAAACTGGTTTCTGATATCCAATGGAATAAAGGCAAAAAACAATGCACTGGTGCCTGCCTTGTTGACTTGGAGAAGGCCTTCGACACCGTATGGTTAGAGGGTCTTTTCTATAAGCTGACTGGGTTGGGGATCAGTAAACCACTCTTGTACATTCTCTATAATATGCTAACTAACAGAAAAATGGTGATATGACTTCTGTTGGAATATTTCAAATTAAAAATGGTCTTCAGCAAGGCGCGGTCAATTCGCCGATCCTATTCAATATTTATACAAGCGACTTGATAGGTTCATTTCCCCATACTATTGCGTACGCAGACGATTTGATAGCGTACAGAACAGGTAAAAAAATCGAGGTCATTAACACTCTCTTGCAGAGTGACTTCGATAAGGTAAGACGATTTTGCGATGACTGGAAGTTGAAAATCAACTTTCAGAAGTCGGAAACCATTCTTTTTAGGACGCCGTTGTCTGGAGCCTCTAGGGATACCAGAAAAAATTGGCGAAAGTTCTTGATCATTGGACAACACGGACAAGCTCTTGCCTGTCGAAATGTAGTCAGATACCTTGGAATCTGGCTAGATCAGTTTCTGTATTTTGACAAAAATGTAGATGCTGCTCTGTCCAGAGCTAAAGGTGCTTTTGTCCTTACAAAGAGACTGTTTTATAGCAGCCAACTCGATGCGAGGGTAAAGGTAATCTGCTACATGGCCCTTATCAGGCCCATGCTGGTATTTGGTTGTCCCGTGTGGTTCAATGTACGAGCAAGCTTAATGGAAAAGATTCGGGTGTTTGAGAGGGCTTGCCTTAGGGCATGTCTTCGCTTGTACAGAACACCAGAGTGCAAGAAATTTTATGCTAATCAGGTCCTTTACATAGGGTTGATCCAGGATAGATCAGCGGTTCCGTTAATCTTCCATGTTGCTCGGAAAGCTGGGTACAGGCGACCCAACTACAACAGAGACGTCGCACATGGCAGTATGGATCGTCTCAGGTTCAGTAGGGCGGTGGGGAATCGCGATAAGAGGGATGTTCGGCAGCACCAGCATTTCTGGTAGTTGAATGATGGAGAAGATGCTTCGTCGTCGTTTCCGTCAATTACGGACCAGCCTTACTAATGAGGCAGAGCTGACCAATCTGTTTTCTCTTGTAAATAGCGATGGCCAGCTTACGTAGGTTTAGGTTAGCATTTAAGAAATATATACATATATTAGTGTATACAAAGGTATATACTAATATATGTATATAATTGTGTATAATGTCTATGTGTGTGTATGTGTTTATTGTGTATGTAGATTAGGTAGACTAAGGCTTATTTTAAGTTAGATATTAAGTTTTAAAAAAAAATAAAAAATTATGTCCATACGCTAAGTTTTTGTTAACAATATTTTTTCTTAGCTTTAAGTATAATAAATAAATACCCATATGAAAATGTTAATAAAGTCGAAAGACATAGTTATAAGAATTTAGAGTAGCTTAGAGCGCCTGTGTGGGGCCAGTAAGTTAGCATAAGATTGTTAAGTAATTGTAAGCTAGCATTTAAGCATTTTTTGTTAGAATATAAGAGTTAGTGTTAAGAAAATAAAATGCATTAAAACTAACTAAAACTACAGACATCAAACATCGCCAGCCAAAGAAACGACAGTTGAAATACTGACTTTCGTTGCATAACCATCACAAGACCACAGGTTTAGATGACCTATTAATATAAGCTACACGGAAACCGACGTTGCAAAGAATGGTGTAGCTCTCACCGTGATGAGAAATATGAAAAAAACTGCCCCCTGCAGTTCATAGTACTTCATTTCTTAACTCATGCAATCATTTTAATAAAGGATCTGCTCCTGACAATCTATTTGAGGTTTCACGAAAACCAATTCATTAATTGAGATGTTTTTTTTTTCATATTAAATTCCCTAGATCTATAGTTAGTCTGCCTCTACGACCAAACTGTATAAAACTGTATAAATTAGGGGGTCTTCCTTCTATGTCAACTAAGAAGGGTCATCCACATAGCACCATTTCGAAGCTACTTGTCAAAGATCGAATTTTTTGGGAGATGCTTCCTGAATAACTTTGCACAAATTGCCTTGGGTTAATTGAATAAGACTTAATGCAAATTGAAGTGAACAACTTGAGAGACTAATTGAATTAGTCTAGTAGTAGATATAGTGTTTGAGGTTAACAGTTTTTTTCACTTAAAAACTCTTTCCCAGCTTAACATTTGGCCTTTTTCCGTCAAAAAAATAAAACATTCAAATTCACAGAAGCATCTAAGGAAGATTACACTTGTCTTTCATGCCGCCTTCGGTTGCAGTGTTTCCATTCTCATATCCTCAGACAAAGGAAAACATGTTAATGTTTGCGTAATCCTCATGCATTAGCCTAATTTGCATTCCCCAGAAAATTCATAACCACCCACCGGCTAAATACAAACACAAACACCAACTTCATCTTGTGTACAATTATTGTATCTGGAACGACTCTATTGCAATGCCTGCTTGCATCATTGCCTCGTAAAATTCAATTCCTATCTCACAAACTGAAATATGCATTCCTTGTTGTCGTTCATCACTATCTCATTATGGAAGCTATTTCCTCTCAATTCCGCTCCTACCTCCTCTTCCTCCCCCAACCTATCTGTGCCTTCTTTGCATCCTTGTTAGTCCATGCTTCATCATCCGCTTTGTATTGCCTGTTCCAGCGAAAATAAAATTAAATTTGTTCCGTGGAAGCAAGAACAAATATTTGAAATTACACTTGTCCACCATAGTTTCGCTCGTTCTAAGTCGTACTCTGCAAGCAAAATTGTCAGCGCTGGCAATGTCCTTTCAATTAGACCAATTTAAGCAAATAGAGCACTTAGTACCGGGCATACTTGTGGCAAGGACCTCCGTCCGGGTAGGCGGACTTTGCATGCAGATTAGCACACACTCAGGTTATTTTAGCTTGGTGGGCACCTTTTTCGCTCTCCTACTAGTATCTTCGTCGGTGAATAAAAATACCCCGTTTGGGGTGGTCAGAAAAAATTAACAGCGAGGAGGTTCAGTGAATAAAGAAAGGCAAAGGTGGCAACTTCATTGCATCTGCTAAGGAAGTCTCAACTCTCGAATTACCATTGGCGCCATGCACTCATTTCCGAATGTACTTTTGGTTTCCCAAGATACGAATACAAATGCGAAAACGAAAACGAATAACGTTGAAAGGATCCCACAGCGTTGATTGCGCATTTATCACAGACTAGACAAAGCTATTGGATGTCGACTGTGGATTGTGGAATGGTGATAGATATTGGTTGGGGCATACGTACAAGTACAGTAGTGATGACGGAAAAACAAAGAAACTAAAGCGGATCCTTTTTTTTTATTGCATCCCGCTTTCATTCCTTTCCGCTAGTGGTGTCACTGATATCCTTGCAAAGTAAGAAAAAATTCTGTCATCAACACAGCATCCAATTTATTTTCAACTGAATGTGAATATCCTTGCCGGGTTAGTTATTGTGGGCGTTTGTTGTTTTTATGTTGTATAGATTCAGAAATAGACATGGACTCGTATCGGCTTGCACACATACTCGACTCGTATGTGAATGTGTTTTCCTTTTTCCATTCCCATTGCCATTGTGGGCACAACATAGTGAAGTGTGAGAAGGTGGTCGTAAGGTGGTCGTTTTTCTTTTTCGTTCCCCCTATTGTGATCCCCAAACCAGCAGCAGCAGCAACTTAGTGGGAACGAGAATAAAATTGCTCCGGGCTTTCTCCTATTCACACATTGCTTAGTTGGATACAGAGCATTGAGAAGAGATCCAAAGCTCTCAGGACCAGATACAGATGCATATAAAATATTCGTATACAATACAAACATACGAGTATGAAAAATATTATGATTTACTCCTCCGGAATTGAACGTTGGCCCCCTGGAAATGTTCTCATAAAATGGTGAGTGTTTCCTCCCGGGGAAGAAAAACAGTTGAAAAATCTGCGCACATACTCATTAATCTTTAACAGGACACAATATGAAATTGTCCTGCTGCCGCTGCCGGATGCAATATTGGAAAATGTGGAGTAAGTGGCTGCAAGCTAAATAAGTAATCTTATTTAAATTACAGGTTGGCCTTTAAGAATTTCATTTACTAGGTGGGGTGAAAAGTAACCTCCTTGACCGCCAGAATGCGCTGCTACTGCAAAAAAGGTTATGGTGCCTTGAAGTCCGTTCATATTTAGGCAGACATGCCAAATTTCAGTGCGATACTGTCTTTGGTTTTGTTTTGACAGCTGATTGTTGTTGACGTGTTTGGCATCATGTTGAAAAGTTGGATAAATACGAGTATTATGGGGCTAATGCTCCGTCAGATTACACTGTGAAATATTGGTTTCGAGAGTTTCGTGGTGGTCGCAACTCCACTACCGATCAAGGCCGCAGCGGCAGGCCCTCCGATGCGGTTACAGAGGACAATGTCAAAAAAGATTAGTACTGAGCGCATAAGCCATATTTTTGGCAATATTCTGCATATGATACGGCGCATGCTCACTCCTGACCAAAAACACGAATGCGAGAGCACTTCGAAAGAGTGCTTGGACTTGCTGATGCGGAATCGGGCGGACTTTTGGCGTCGATTGGTAACTGGTACACCATCTCCGATAACGGATTCAGGCTAATCGACTTTGCGGTGGGGTGAAACATTATCATAGCTAGCACGCGGTTCCCACATCTCGATATACACAAGGGGACTTGGGAACTCCTGATCAATCAACAGTCAACCAGATTGATCACATTGCGATCGACGCAAGACACTCCTCCAGTATTATGGGTGTCCGTACGTTCCGACAACCATTACCTTGTTGTAGCCAAGGTACGGTTGCGGATATCCCAAACTACGCCAAGACCAACTAATGTCTGTGAGGAAATTCGACGGCAGACGGCTACAATCGTAGGAGATCGCCAAGTCCTTTTCTTAACGAGTGTCTCTTAATCTCTTAAGAGGTCCAATACCGCCAGCATCAAGCATCGAAGACCATTGGAAACACTGCCAAAACGCCATCAGAGGTGCCGCTTCTGATGTGCTGGGTTTCACTCGTCCACCACAACGAAACCCACGGTTCGATGATGAATGCCGGCAAGCACATGCAGCTAAGCAAGATGCATATAAATCGGAGCTGCATACAAGGACCAGAGCTGCTCATGAGCTCTATGAACAGAAGAGGAGAGACGAACGGCTTCTCAGGAGAAAGAAGAAAGAGCATGAGAAGCGCACGGTCGAGGAGATTGAGAGATGCTACTCCAGGAATGAGGTTCGGAAGTTTTACCAAAAGGTAAAAATAACATGCCACGGAAACAAACCACGAACCGAAGCCTGTAGAGATGAATAAGGGAACATCGTGGTAGAATCGCAGTCGATGCTGAGGATTTGGAAAGACCATTTCTGCAGACTGTATTACTTCGATGACGAACCAAATACTGCTGTCAGGCAGAAGCAATCTTTCAACCTGGACGATGATGACCAACAATTGCGTCCACTCGACCTGGACGAAGTGGAGGTAGCTATATCAAAGCTTAAGTCCAACAAAACTGCTGGAGCGGACGGCCTGACTGCCGAGCTCTTCAAAGCAGCAGGCAATGACTTGGTAAGGAGCATACACCAACTCATCTGTAAAATATGGTGGTCGGACGAAAGTATGCCCGATGAATGGAACCTCAGCATTGTTTGTCCGATTCTCAAGAAAGGAGACTGCGCCAATTACAGAAGCATCAATCTCCTTAAAATCGCATGCAAATTCTTATCTGCTGTATTGTGTGAACGCCTGAAGGTGTTCGCCATATCAGCGTGACTTTAGGCTATGAAAGTCCACGATCGACCAAATATTCACACTACGGGAGATCTTGTAGGAGACCCATGAGCTTCAGATTGATACACACCACCTATTCATCGACTTTAAGGCCGCGTATGACAGCATCTATAGAGACGAGCTATACAGAGCAATGTCTAGTTTCGGCATCCCTGCCAAATTCGTCCGCCTGTGCAGGATGGTGATGGAGAATGCACGCTGCTCCATCAAGGTCGGTAAAGATCTCACCGAGACCTTTAATGTCCAGAAAGGATTTAGACAAGGCGATGCGCTGTCAAGCGATTTTTTTCAACATCGTACTTGAAAGAGTAGTGCAAAACTCACGAGCAAACACAAGAGGCACTATCTTTCAAAAGTCCGTCAATGTCAATATACGCCGACGATATTGACATAATCGGGAGAAAGCAGCGTCAGTGGCGCTTTCGCGAGTATTGAAACGGATGCGGCGAAAATGGGTTTAGCGGTCAAAGAGAGCAAGACCAAGTATATGGTGTCAAGCAAAAAGGACAACCAACACCGACGTCTCGGGCATAACGTCACCCTCGACAGGTATAACTTTGAGGTAGTTAAGGACTTTGTCTACCTAGGCTCCGCTATAAATACAGACAACGACACCAGCGCTGAGATCAACCGAAGAATAACTCTTGCCAACCGCTGTTTTTTTGGGCTAAAAAGGCAATTGAGTAGGAAAGCCCTCTCTCGGACAAAAAAGAAAGTCACCCTTTATAAGAACTTAATAATCCCGGTCCTGCTCTATGGCGCAGAGGCATCGACATTATTAAAAATGGATGAGGGTGTTCTTGGTTGCTTCCAGAGAAAAATTTTTCGGGCGATCTTCGGTCCCGTCTGCATTGACGGTGAATGGAGGAGGAGATACAACAATGAACTCTACGGACTGTACAGTGACATCGACCTTTACCAGAAGAGTGAAGATCCAAAGACTGAGATGGCTGGGTCATGTAGAGCGTATGGGCACCAATGTTCCGGTCCGAAAAGTCTTCGAATCCGCTCCCGAGGGACAGCGCAGTAGAGGAAGGCCAAGATTCAGGTGGCGCACGCAAGTGGAAGGGGACCTCAGCCAACTTAGTGTGCGAAACTGGAGGCAGCTGGCTAGGGACCGAGCTGGCTGGAGACACTTGTTGACTGAGGCCCAGGTCCACCCCGGACTGTAGCGCTACTTAAAGTAAATAAGTAAGTAAGAGATACCTATTTCAGTAGTAGACTGTCTGAAAACATGGAGTCGTTAACGAAATCTTAAATAGAGTGAAGCCTAACGTTGATATTGTTTTAAAGAGAGATAATTCAAGTGTTACTGCACTTCTAGAGATTGCTAACTTTATTAATGACTATTTTGCTAACGTCACAAACACCATTTAGGACTTTTCAATGCAAAATGACTCTTCATGTCAATGTGAAAACACTATCAAACAGGAAAATCCGCAAATGCACAGTTTTTTACCGGTCGCTTAAAACTTCTAATTCATCTTCATTCTAGTAATATTCTAAAAAATATTTCATTATTAATTTCTGATACTTTATGTTTTATATACAACCTTAGTGTTGAGAAAGGAATTTTTCCAGATTCGCTTAGAACATCCGTGGTAATTCCACTTCATAAAAAGGGAGATACTATTATTTTAAATAAATGATTCTCAAATTTTAGCTGCTCTATTTATAGATATTACTAGGACTTTTGACACGGTAAATCATAAGATGCTGCTTACTAAATTGTATAATTTAGGATTCAGAGGATCGACACATGTGTGGTTTACTCCTTATCTACTCGTATATAACCGTAAACAAAGGTTAAAAATTGATAGTAGTTTAATCTCACAGAATCTAATCAATATAGGTGTTCCTCAAGTGTCCCTTCTGGGACCAATTTTATTCATTCAATCTTTTAAAGGCAAAATTACAGCTTTCGCCGATGATACAAAATTCATTCTGCTCACCCAATGTTATTGTCTGTGGCGATTTTAACAGCAATCTCCTGGTTGAAAGCCACCTTACGGACAACATGAGCTCATTTGATCTACACCCAGTAAATACCCAAGTTCCTACCCATTTCGGGCTTTTTCAAAACATGACCTCATCTTTTCTACATTTGACATTGATATTATTGGTCGAACAAATTCGCCTAATTATAGTTTCAGGAACGTTAAAAATATAGACAGGTCTGCTCTTGAACACCATATACATAGGTTTTTTTTTTCAATTGTCAACCTGTGCGGACGTGTTTTTCTTTTTCTCCCGTATACCGAGTTCAGTTATTATTTTCCACTTTTTTTTTCAAAGTCCCGTAAACTGCCGACTCAGTATATCTATCTAGTTTTGTCTGCCGATTCCTCAAACTCAACTGTGCCAGTTTTGACCCCAAAACAAAACAAAACAAAAAAAAATCCAAACAAAAATTAACTAATTAATAAACTAATAATGGAAAAGTGCTGTGCTAGTGTTTTGTGCTCAATTGTTGACCCCAACGCCGAATGGGTAGCATGCAATGGTCTCTGTGGAAAATCATTCCATGCCATATGCATCGGACTAACCCGGAGATCCATAACCTACCTCAAGGAGTATTGCAGTCTTTTCAATTTTTACTGCGACGAGTGCAAAGAGATCACCTTGGCTCACGTTATGTTGGCAATTAAATGCAACAACGAGTCTATCAATGCGATGCTAACCGAGAATGGTCATATTAGCATAACTATTTCGGACAGAATAGAAAAGATTGAAGACTCAATAAACTGCATTGATAGTAATGTGGATGCTTACAAGTCCACAGGAAGAATGATCGAAAAGCAACTGGCAGCGATCCAAAACCTATCGAAAAACAAATCTAACCACGACAACGAGAGCGAAGTGATCAAATATCACTTCGACGGAATTAAAGCTTTCCTCAAAACAAATTTTGCCAACCTCCTTAAGTCCAACGAACTCACACACATAAACGACTCTATCAACCTTCTCCGTACTGATCTCGACTTGCTTTTTCAATCCTCGTCCAAAACAACACATCACATCCCGCATCCATCAGATTCTACGCTCGATTACCTGACCCTAAAAATGATTGATGTCAGCGAGGAACTCATAGCAACTCGGTTGACCGTTGCCGAAATCGGTAAAGAAGTGAGATTGGCTTCCCACAAAATCGATGGAATACCCGATCAAATTCAGTTCCAGGCTAGTTCCCCGTACAATGTCTCAATTCATAATGAATTAGTAGACACGGAGTCTCATTTGCCATCATTTTCAAATACTCCTCCCGCCACCCTAACAACGGAAACCGAAACCGTCTTGCCTTTACCAACTAAAATCCCGCCCGTCGCCGCTCCACGCAAACTGCTCAATCAATTTGGAACTTCATGGACCCCCTCCGAATGGAAAAACAGACTCGAAAAGCTGAAACAGGGAAACCATACGGCATTCTTCGTTGAAGGGGCCCCTCAACACGCTGATGTTTCTTGGGTGCGGAATTTCTTTCACCGAAGTTACGCTATCACCATTAGCGAGTGCCAGATGATTTCCTCCGCTGACTCCAACAGTTCCTGCAGCTTCAAAGTCAACATCCCAACCAAATATTCGTGGTTGTTCCCTACTCCTCCTGGTAAGACAACTAAACCTGGGAAGATAAGAATTTCTAAATGCTCTGAAGAACGAGAAAACGCACATCTCGAGAGTAATGAAAGTGTTAAAAATAATCGTAGTGTTAACAATAAACTTAAAAAAAGACCCGTCTCTAATCTCGACCCCAACTGGAGCTTCAAAACAAACTTATTCCCCAATTTTAGTCCTCCCTCCTCACTTATCCAACACAAAGCCCTTACACACCAATCTTCTAATCCCCCAATTCCCCCCGTTCCACCGAAGTCCCCGCGCCAACGCGTCTCTTTCAACTTAACCCCAACCACCCATATTATTCCTTCTCAACCTTCTACGCCACCAAACCCAGCTAGCAACCCAATTCCCAACTTCGACCTTAAAACTGGAGCTAAGTACCCTAACTTCATTAACTCCCATACCTTAAACCCCACATCTCATCCCTCGTCCAACTCCATATCCAATCATTTATCTCTATCTCCCTCCTCCAATGCTCCTATTCTTGATCCCCTTTTTCCCCCCACTGTTAAACTAACACAGCAAACCAATGGCACTACAGAAAGTCGATATGCTCTCTTTAGGCTCAAAGAAAGAAAGATATATGAAAACATTCGTCTCTTTCTTGCCTATTTACATGACAAACCTGACTCGGTCTGCTACGAAGGGAAAACCAAAACCAGCGTCATGGTTTCCATCCAGCATGAAGGCCTCCCTACCGACCCTATCAGTCTCAGGAACCTTTATGTCAGGTACCACGAGATTTTTAACATGTCCCCTCAGAAAGTAGCAGACGACCTCGCTGCATTCGGCAACTATGTTCACTCTAAACGAGTATCACACCTACAGCGAAGCCGAGCCGACCACGACAAATTTTTTCATCCATAACGTGCCTCCCTTGCCAGCGCTTAAACCATCCTGCCTCACACCTTCACCCCACAACATCCCTCTTACATTTTACTACCAGAATGTAAGAGGTCTTCGCTCTAAAACCAATGCAGTCCTACGTCAATCGCATGCTCTTCCCTTTGATATCTACGCCTTGACCGAAACCAATTTGATTCCCGACATAAAGAACCAGGAATTGTTCCCTCCTACTTTTAATGTTTTCCGCGACGACGATCCTACCCGCACAAATAAAGATTCCCCCTGTCGAGGCGTCCTACTGGCGATGGACAACAGCCTTAACTCTTCTCCCATTTCTTCATCCTCTAAAGCTGACTTTGTCGCAATAAAAATATCACTGCCTCTCAAGTCCCTTTACGTTATATGTTGCTACATCCTACCAGCTCAACCTATCGAATCTTACCAATTTGTTATTGATGCGATCGATCATTTAATTGACCTGTCAGACCCTATTGACGATGTCCTTATTTCCGGCGACTTTAATCTTCCTCAGCTACAGTGGACTCCATCAGATGATCAATCGTTTTTCATCGCTTCAAATGCCAACTCAGCTAAGGAATGCCTCTTCTTAGATCGCTTAACAGACTCAAGTCTATGCCAAGTCAGTGGTATATCCAATTATATGGGCAGGCAATTAGACCTTATTTTCACAACAGATCCAATTAACTCCTCAGTTTCACTTTGTCCCCTATCTCTCTCAACAATCGATAACTACTCGTACCATCCCCCCCTTCTACTTTCATTTTTTCATAACTCTTCATTCCAGTCCACTCCCCCCACAACTCTCTCATCCCACGACTTTCATAAAGCAACTTTACCGACTATTCCAACTATCTTGGTGCTTATCTTCCTTTCACCGAACTTTACGATTCCCTTTACCAGCGCTACCTTAACAATGCGCAAGTCAACCTTATAAACCACCCTAAGTCCTCTTTCCAATTTGTTAACTACAAAAGAAAGTCCGATGGTTACCCTCCTTCCCTCTCTTTCAACAACAGGTCATCAACCGATCCACTCACCATTGCCAACCAATTTGCCACCTTTTTTAAACAATCCTTCACCAACGACTCCTTTGTACCAGATCCTTCCTATTTTAGTTACCTACTGAACTTCTCCAATGGCCCACTTCTTTCTCATATTTTCGATCCGTCTTATATCGAATATAAATTACACCAACTCAATGACGAATTCACACCCGGCCCTGATGGCCTCCCTGCCATATTTCTTAAAAAATGTTCTTCCTCTCTTTCCCTTGCCCTTTCTAATCTCTTCCGACTATCCCTTTCACAAGGAGAATTTCCTCAGGTTTGGAAAACCTCCTTCATAACCCCGATCCACAAGAAAGGATCAAAGAATGAAATAACCAACTATCGTCCCATCGCTAAACTCTCCCATATACCCAAACTCTTCGAAAGTATTTTGTATGAAGCTCTAAGCTTCAAATGCAAATCACTTATTTCCCCTAGACAACATGGCTTCTTAAAGGGTAGGTCAACCACCACAAATCTCGTTGAATTCGTATCCTTTGCCCTCTCTGCCCTAGAGAATGCCAATGAAGTCGATGTAGTTGCAACCGATTTTAGCAAAGCCTTCGATAAAATCTCTCATCGGTTAATTATCTTTAAATTGTCTGCCCTCGCCTTTGAACCCATATTGTTAAAATGGATATCCTCTTACCTCGAAAACCGTTTTTACAGTGTTCGTTTTAGGTCAGCCCAGTCCGCTCCATTTTTGGCCACCTCTGGAGTTCCACAAGGCAGCCATCTCGGTCCCCTTCTTTTTATATTAACCATAAATGATCTCGATATGATCATCAAACACTCGTCTGTCTCCCTTTACGCCGACGATAACAAATTTTTCAAAACCATTTCCTCTCCCCATGACTCTTTCCTCCTTCAACAAGATCTTGATAGTTTCTCGATCTGGTGCCTCAAAAATTCTTTGCAACTTAACATCGCCAAATGCCAATCCATCACCTTCTCACATAAGCGGAACCAATTTCCTCCCCGACTCTATCTTCTCCATAACCAACCTATCTCCTCCGTACAGTCTCTTCGCGACCTCGGCATTTTGTGTGATAGCGAGATCAACTTCCGTTTACATATGAATGAGATGATCCTCAAAGCCAACTCTGCACTAGGTTTTGTAAAACGGTGGTCCAAAGAATTCACCAACCCATACGTGACCAGGTCCCTCTATATTACTTTTGTTCGCCCCCTCCTAGAGTACGCCAGTCAAGTATGGTCCCCATATCATCGTGTTCATATCTCGAGAATTGAAAGCATTCAGCGCCGTTTTCTTCGATTTGCTCTTCGAGGTATGCCCTGGGAAGATCCTTTTAATCTGCCCCCCTATCAAAACCGTCTCAACCTTATCAACTTAAACACCCTCGAAGATCGCAGTGATGCAGCAGTCTTTCTCTTCATTTATCGACTCCTTTCAGGTCACGTTGAATGCGCGTCCCTTTACAACTCCATTTTCTTCAACACTAACCCTCGTAATCTACGTACCCCTCGACTCTTCTATCTACCAACCCACCACACCTCCTATGGCGCGAACGAACCAATCTCCCGTATGCTACGTCAAATCAACTCAAACCCTACCGTCTTTGACTTTCACCGCACCACTTCCTACCTCAAATCTGTTCTCCTTCACCACTCCAACCAACCTTAGTTTTAAGTTTTAGTTTAAGTTTATTTTTTAAGTTATAGCTTGTATTAAGCCGAATAAATGGGGGCATTCGCCCCCACCAAAATTAAATTTAAAATTAAAATTGCGTTCCATGGGATCTCGTTTACGATATGCCCTCACCGGATGACCATTTATCCACAGAAACATAAACCATCTCTTTGATACACACGTCCCAATAACAACTGGAACGGTAAAGCAAAGAACAAGGGCATGGTTTACGAACGAAATCCGACTCTTAATGTTACAACGCGATCAGGCTTACCGCCGATGGAAACGCTTTCGGATAAACGAGCTCCACCAAGTCTACAAACACTAAAGAAATAGTGTTGTTCGTGAAATAAGAGTTGCCAAGTCACAGTTTTATGTAAATCGCCTGAATACGTTAGATGGCCGCAAATTATGGAGTAACCTTCGTGAGCTAGGTATTGGTAAACAAAAATTAAGCTGCCCCAGTGATATTGCTAACAATGAACTAAATCGTATGTTCTTATCGATTCCACATCCTATAGCCTCAGCAGTAGATGAAAATAGGACTTATCGTGGCCCCGCTGTCTCAACAGATACACAGTTTTTCTTTACAAGAATAGAAAACACAGATATACTCGTAATCGAAAGTTTTTTGTCTGTAAAATTAAATTCTGTAGGAGTGGATGGACTGCATCCTGTTTTCATTAAAGCGATATTGCCATTACTGCTGCCATATATTACACACGTGATGAATACCATTTTTATGACCGGCATCTTTCCCCACCAGTGGAAAATGGCTAAAATAATACCAATCCCTAAGAACTCGACAGGTGATGAATTCAGACCCATATCAATCTTACCTTTTCTTTCCAAAGTGTGTGAACGAATTATGCATAAGCAAATAAATGAGTATCTCACAAGAAATAATCTTATAGTTCCAGTTCAATCTGGATTTCGTGCAAAACATAGCTGTACCACTATGTCCAAGAGAGAAATTGGATAAGGATCATGTTACCTTCGTCATCCTTCTAGACTTCTCCAAAGCTTTCGATATGGTTGACCACCCCACTCTTATGGATAAATTACGTCATTATTTTAATATGTCTCACCTTGCTATAAAGTTACTTTCGTAGTATCTGAGAGAAAGAAATCAGGCGGTGTCTCTGGGGGGTGTTCTGTCAGAATTTCTTCCTTTAGTGCGAGGTGTTCCCCAGGGATCGATTTTGGGACCTCTCTTATTTTCACGCTACATCAATGATATAGAAACTGTTATTTTGAATTCATCAAAGCACTTTTACGCCGACGATATTCAAATTTATAAAAGTTGTACTCTTAGACTTATCGAAAACTGTGCCAGTGATTTGAATGTAGATCTTCACAGGATCTCGAACTGGTCTTTGGAAAATAGACTGCAACTTAATCCAAACAAATGTAAATGCTTAGTTATTTCAAAAAAGAAGCTAGAGCCGTCCTATTTTCCAGCCATCATGCTGACCAATTCAGCGATAGAATTCGTCGAAAATTCAAAAAATCTTGGCATGGTATTCAATAGAACACTCACATGGAATAACCATATAAATGCGATTGTGGGTAAGGCATATGGTGTTCTTCGATCTTTGTGGACTGCTCAGAAGTTTACACCGCTGAGGACAAGGTTAGTTCTTGCTAAATCTCTGGTTATTCCTGTCTTAATTTATGGATGTGAAATATTCTATAACTGTGAGCAAAAGACGGCTTCAGGTAGAGTCCAACAGCACTCTCCGTTATGTTTACAGCCTCAGAAGGTTTGAAAACATCTCATACTTGGCAAAAAACTTGTTGAGGATGTCCTTTCAGAACTACGTCAAGTTTCGTACTCTAGGTATTCTGTTTAGCATTATAAAAACAAGGAAACCGACATACCTTTATTGTTAGGTTTAAAAGTTCAAACAACCGACTTCAGGGGAAATCCAAACAAAAGGAACCGTTATTATGGGTTTTGTGGTTCTATATATATACGGAAGGTGTTATACATTTGCAAGTAGAGTTGCCATGTTAAATTATATGAACTGACAGAATATTAACTCATATTTTTCTTAACACTCCCACTTTTAGATAATTTAACATTTTAATTACATGGTTTGATCATTATTTGTTCTATAATTCCAATTAGCAATCTAAATTTTTGAAATTTATCTTTACTTAGACCCTTTGTTAAAATGACAGCTTGTTGTTGTTCAGAAGGAACAAAGTTTATCAAAAATTCTCCTCTTTCGTATCGCTCACGTATGAAGTGATAACGAACGTCTATGTGTTTCGTTCGTTTATGAAACTCTGGGTTTTTGATGAGCCGAATCGCTCCTTGGTTGTCCATTTTCAGCATAGCATCGCCAATACCACCCGGAATCATCTCAGAAAGCAGCTGCTGCAGCCAAATCATTTCTTTTACTGCTTGTGATGCGGCTACATATTCTGACTCAGTAGTTGACAAAGAAACACATTTTTGCCGCTGTGATGACCAAGACAACGGGCCACTCCCTAGTGAAAAAATGAACCCAGTGGTAGAGCACCTTGTTTCAGGATCCCCGGCATAATCAGCGTCACTGAAACAAACTAACGAATAACATTTAGTTTTTTTTAAAAATATACCCATTCGTCTGGTTCCACTGATATATTTCAAAATTCTCTTCACAGCGTTGACGTCATGATTACTTGGCGAATCCAAATATCGGGAAACCACTCCTACTGCAAAGGCAATATCTGGACGAGTCGCCACTGCCAAATACATGAGAGAGCCTACGGCTTCTCTGTAGGGAAATTTCACTACTTCCGAAGATAGAGTATCTGGTGAAGAACATTGCTCCGCTGGAGTTGACACCGGCTTGCAACAACTCATGTTGAATCGTTTCAACAACCGCTCAATGTAGTTCGATTCCCGAGAAAGCAACCAGCTTCCAAAATTGTGATTTCGAAATTCTTCTGCAGAAATTTCACCAACTGAGTCGCATCATCTTTGTTCTTCGAAGCCACGAGCCCATGATCAATGTAAACAGCTAATATGATTCTGCATTTATTATCTGCTGATAGAAAAATGCAAGGATCCATTTTGCTAGGCCTTAGCCTGAACTCCCGCAGAACTCCTGTCAGCTTTTGATTCCAGCAGCGAGACGCCTGTTTGAGTCCATATAAGCTCATTCGCAATTTGCAAACCTTATCTGTGCCATCACCGAAACCCTCTGGCTGATGCATGTAGATTTCCTCAGTGATATCGCCATGTAAAAATGCAGTTTTGACATCAAATTGGGTCAAAACAAGTCCTTCGTTGGCTGCAATGGCACGAATGGAACGAATCGAGGTGAACTTAGCCACTGGACTGTGCGTTTCTCCATAATCGATGCCATATTCCTGGGTGTAACCCTGTGCAACCAATCTCGCCTTATACTTTTGTTTTCCAGCGCCTAGATCCTTAAGTTTATAAACCCATTTGTTACCAATAACTTTCCTATCCCCAGGTCGAGATACCAAATCCCATGTGCGATTTTTATAAAGACTACTTATCTCGTCTGCCATTGCTTCTTTCCAATTTGTCATCTCGTCCCAGGAAATAGCTTCTTTGTAAAATTGTGGCTCTCCTTGCATAACATACGCATGCTTTTCCACAAAATTACAAGCCCCTGGTGTAGTATCCTTTCTTTTGCGTAGTCGACTCTTCAAAGGAATAGACTCGTTGGGGTCATATACCATGTCTATAGCGTCCTCCTCATCACATTGGTAATCCTCCTTTTCCACTTGTTCTTCTGTCCTTACATCAACATCGTCTTGTTTTTCCGTATCAATAATAAGATTTTCTTGTGAAAGATTATCGCGCTTGCTCATATGGATAACAGATGTACTTGGAGATTCGTCGAAAACAGTATTTGGAAGTCTTTCTTGTTCGCTGTGCTGCTCCACTTCCCTAAAAACGAGATCTCTGACGATTACCACTTTATTTGTTGCAGGTGTCCAGATCCGATAGCCTTTGGATGTGTCCGAGTATCCCATGAACAGACCTTTTTCAGCCTTTCTGTCCCATTTTTGGCGTTTTTGCTTGGGAACATGTATAAATGCCTCAATACCAAACGTTTTAAACTCCTCGACCCTAAGCTTTCCTCCACACCACATTTCGAAGGGGGTTTTACCTCCTAAAGTGCTGTCTGCAGTGCGGTTCAAAACGTATACAGCAGTGTTAACTGCTTCTGCCCAAAACCATTTACTCAAATCCTTTGCACTAAGCATAGTCCGAGCAGCTTCGACGACGTTGCGATTTTCTCGTTCGACGCTCCCATTTTGCTCGGGGGTGTAAGGAACACTGGTCTCATGCCGAATGGAATGTTTCCTTAGAAGCAATTCAACGCCTTTGTTGACAAATTCCAAACCATTGTCAGTACGGAGTGTTTTTACTGAGTAGTGACTTTCTGAGTTAGCAAGATGTAAGAATTCTTCAATGGACGAACAAACTTTCGTTCTTCTTCAAAAATTGTACGACTCTGTAATGTGAAAAATGATCCTTGAAGAGGACAAAGTACTTAGCTCCTCGTAATGAGGTCTCTTCCATTGGTCCACATACGTCGGCATGCACAAGTTCACCTGGTTGACTTGCCTCAAAATAACTCCTTGAAAACGGGATTCGATGCATTTTTCCAAAGACACAAGCATCACACATAAAATCTTGATCATCTATGAAACTGATCCCATTCCTTTTAAGATGATCACGCACTTTCTTGATGTTTAGGTGAGCCAGTCTCTCGTGCCATACCTTCAGTGGCAACGCTTTGGTAGTTGCCAAATTTGCCATCGGCTTAACCGAAACCTGTACACGAAAACACATTCTGAATAGCTGCGCCTCACGCTCTCCCACTGCCACGATAGCTCCGTCTGCATTAATAAATTCGCATCTCATCTTATCAGAAACAAATTTTAACCCTTTATCCAATGCACGACTTTGGGAAAAAAGATGAATGGAGATTTTGGGTACATACAAGACATTAGATAAATGTTTTTTGCACCAACGACAAGATGTTGATGTCGCCCGTACCTAACGCTAATATTTTTTGACCGCTTCCAACTCTAATCTCAATGGGGTTAGAAAATGTTTTATAATTTATGAACCAATCCTTTCGAAATGTCATATGATCACTAGCACCTGAATCAAGATACCAATAATCATTGAACTCACCATCATCAACCAGCAGTGCATTGCAAACCTTTAATTCTTTCTCCTCTACCGTGCCTGCACTTCCACTCCTTTTAGCTTCCGTTGAATTGGATTTTCTTCCTATTGGTACTTCGCCCCTGCTTCCAGTCCGCATACGATCATCGTTCTTTGAATTTGGCTTCCTCACCACTATTACCTCGCCCTTGCTTCCAGTCCTCACACGATCATCATTCTTTGAATTTGGCTTCCTCACCACTACTACCTCGCCCCTGCTTCCAGTCCTCACACGATCATCGTTCTTTGAATTTGGCTTCCTCACCACTATTACCTCGCCCTTGCTTCCAGTCTTCACATAATCATCACAGCAGCTTTGAGCACCGCAGCTTTCAGCACTGCACATCAGTGCATCTCCTTTCCTCATTCCACCTTTGATTCCATTCTTTTTATATTCAGTTAGCTTTTTGGGACATTCTCTTTTCCAGTGTCCCACTTCATTGCATCTGTAACACTTACCGGGTTGGAAAGTTTTGTTTTTGGGTTGTTTCCAATGTCTTCGTTTCGCAATTAGTGCCGAGGTGCTTGTGTCTGGAACAGATGAGTTTGAAAGCATTCTTGTTTCTTCCATGATTAACCGTGACGTTAAGTTCTCCAAAGTTTGCTAATCTTTTGTTGTTGACTCCCACGCAGAGAAAAAATGCTTAAAGCTTTCGGGAATTGTCATCAAAATTTTTGTGATTACCATGCTTTGCGTAATCTGTTCCCCTACGTCCCTCAGCTGCCGTACTATGTTTTCTAATTTTGATATGTGAGTTGCAACGTCATCCTCAGGTTCCATCCTAAATGTATAAAACCGCTGCAGCAGCATATGAACATTTGCATTTGATGATTGCTCGTATACCGACCGAAGTTTTTCCCACATTTCTTTTGCAGTGATGCAATTTACAATATGGCGAAGTGGTGTCGGGCCAACACTCATTGCAATTATACGTTGCGCCTTACAATCATCTTTCGCCCACCCAGCTAATCGTTTTTCATAAGCTACCTCAGTCTCAGACTCTGCCTTAACCGGTCAGTTAATAGCACCAGTAACAAAATTGTATAGATCTGAGGCACTGAGTAATATTCTCACCTGGAACTTCCATACAGAATAGTGTTCAGAGTTCTGCAATTTATCGATCTTGAAAATTTCGTTTTCCATTTTCACTTTACTTGGCAAAAAAAGTAATTTATTTAAATGTATTAGTTAGCAATTTCCAAATAAAACTAAGCAATTTAACGGACTACCGGATTTAAAACTGTTTCAAAAACTTTTCTCTTAAAAAAAAAACCGCGCGATCTGGGCCCATAACCTGTTAGGTTTAAAAGTTATAACAACCGACTTCAGGGGAAATCCAAACAAAAGGAACCTTTATTATGGGTTTTGTGGTTCTATATATATACGGAAAGTGTTATACATTTGCAAGCAGAGTTGCCATGTTAAATTATATGAACTGACAGAGTATTAACTCATATTTTTCTTAACATTTATAATAAAATCCAGTTTTCGGCTTCAAACAGATCTGCATGTTTGATTCTCCCGCATTTCTCTTGCCTAACATCCGAAAGACAATTTTTCGTTGCTGCTATTCGGCCTTTGGAATTCACTACCTCGTAATCTGAGAGAACTGAATGATGCACTTCGATTTAAGGGCGAGTTACAGCTTTTCTTTTCAAGTCAAAGCAACTAGATTTTTAAATTCCCCACCTCCTTTTCAAGCAAATACAACTTACAAACTTCATATGCTTAATTAAATAAATAATATATATACAGAAATTATAAAATGTAAATATTAATATAATTACTAATCATCTGAATTTTAATTCTCTTCACTCTATTCAATTCAATTTTATCAAATGTATCTTTGTCTTAACACATAGTTCCAAAACCCCTGGGCCATCCAACAGCACATCTCTGAGGTCTTTCAATGAAGTCCTAAAGGACGCATTGGTGATCGCGGTGATCGATAGGAACGATATCAACGGTTCCATTACACCTGAACGGTGGCAGCTGGTCAAGCTGAAGCTTTCGAGCAACTTCTTGGCCATCATGCGCGAAAACCCCGGACCACCTCCTATCACAAGAGACGCTGGCTGGCACCAATGCCATGTCAAGCTCATCGCGTGTTCCAACCAGAGATCGCATGATCTCTTCACCAAGGCCATAGGTGGTTTAGGAGAGATTTGGCAAGGTGTAAAACTCGAGGTCGTGTCTAAGGAAGACATTCCTAGCAGACCTCGAACTCGTACCTGGATCCCAGTCGAAGCCTCCTGTCCAGAAAGTATTCTGGAAATCATAAGGCTCATAACCCGACTCTTCCGACTCATGACTGGAAAGTCGCGAAACTGGAGGAACTAAGGGGCTCATATAGATGCGCGTTAATTGTGATCAATAAGGAATCCCTTAATCCTCTGGCGCAGGCGAAAGGCATGATTCGGTTCGGATTCGAGTCCATACACTTAAGGGTATACAAAAAGGATGAGCTGGATGCTGATAAACAACCTCCTCCTCCTTTAATACCTGATAACACAACCTTGGATCTCGGAGCGTCGATATATTTTCCAGAAACGGATAGCGTCTTTCAAAAAACGCAGAAGATTTTATCCTAATCCAGGAACCATGGATTGTAGAAGGCGTGGTTCGTGAACTTAGGACACCCGCATACGCTCCGCTCTATACAAGAGACAAAGGTAAGATTAGAACTTGTATATTAGTGAAACGTAGCCTTAATGTATTCCTACTTCCGAACCTCAGCGACCCCGACTTAACTTAACCAGACTAGCGACTGCCAAAGGCTCCTACTGGCTGGCATCGGCTTACCTTGGTCACGATCATGTGGACCCTCTCCCTGGTGATAACCTAGAAAGGGTGGTACTGGAAGCTGGAAGGCAAAAAACTGGCCTCATAATCGGATGCGACGCTAACGCACATCACACGGTATGGGGCAGTACCGACATCAATGATAGAGGTGAATCACTTTTTGATTATATTTTAAGTACTAACCTCTTTATTTGCAACATTGGCAATAAGTCCTCTTTTATAACTACAAACCGACAAGAAATGCTAGATATCACTCTTGTCACTGACAGCATCACTCAAAGGCTAACGAACTGGATGGTATCGTCTGAACACTCCTCTTCAGATCACAGATACATCCAATTCAGTCTGAGTGATGTTCCCCCCACCCAACCAACTTTCCGGAATTACCGGAAACTGATTGGCCAAAATACAGAGGAATACTGTCCCCCGCGTGACACCAATGAGCTTGACATGAAAATCAAGGAATTTACTCGGGCTCTCAATCAGGCTATGACCGCTTCCTGCCCTCTTATTCAACCTAGAGGCAAGAAAAAGCCACATTGGTGGCTTTTGTAGAAAACTTTTCAACGTAGCAAAAATCACCAGCAAAGTGACTGACTGGGACTCATACAAAGAATCCCTCAAATTATACAAAAAAAAAAAAACTGAGGAAGGCAAAGCGACAATCCTGGAGGTCATTCTGTGACAAAATCACAGAAACCTCTGAGGCATCGCGGCTAAGAAAAATCCTCTCTACAAATCCTATGATGCCTAGCTGTTTGAAAAAAACCGATGGCTCCTGGACAACTTCAAGTGATGAATCACTCAACCCGCTTCTGGACACCCACTTTCCAGATAGCTCTCAACTCGCGGCCAGTAGCAGCCCAAACAGGCCTACTGCAACCGTGACCAAAATTCTTGGTTTGATTACCATATACTAAGTTTTTGATTAAAATTTATTTTCTTAGTTTTAATGTTAATTCTTAATGTTAAAATAGAAATAAAAGTGGACTGTAAGATTCGTCGAAAGACATAGTTTAAGTGTTAGGTTTAACTTAGAGTGCCCGCATGGGGCCAGTAAGTTAGAATAAGATTATTTGTAAGTAATTTAAGCTAATTTTTAAGCGTTTTTTGTTTAGCATATAAGAGTAATTTAAGGTAAAAAATAAAAATGCATAAAAACTGAACTGAACTCTTGGTTTGATTACGAGAGACAAACTGCTCTGGGCGCTGCATAGCTTCAAACCATACAAGTCTGCTGGTCCGGACGGTATTATACCTGCCGAGCTACAGCGATTCTCAGATATTATTCTACCAGTGTTGGAAAATATTATGAGGAGCTGTGTAGAACTTATCCACATTCCAATGTCATGGAGAGAAGTCAATGTAGTATTCATTCCCCAAGCCGGAAAATGTTCTCATGGTGTCCCAAAGGACATCAGACCTATGAGTCTATCATCTTTCCTTTTGAAAACTCTAGAACGACTGATTGATATCCATATTCGAGCTAAAGTTGATCCAAGACTTCTGTTAACGGCTCAACATACCTACTGTAAAGGAAAGTCGGTGGAAATGGCTTTGCACTCTCTGACTAGCCACATCGAACGATCCCTACAATATAAAGAGTACACAATGGTTGCTTTCCTAGACATAGAGCGCGCCTTTAACAACGTCAACACATCCGCAATCACGACTGCGCTGTCAACTCTGCAGATAGACGACTCACTTGGGGAGTTAATCGGTCTAATGCTAAAAAGCAGGATAATCAACTCCAAACTGGGTGAGATTTCTACTAAAAGATGTGTCAGCAGAGGTACGCCGCAAGGCGGTTTTCTCTCTCCCCTTCTCTGGGACTTAGCAGTTAATGAACTACTGATATACCTGGAAGCGGGTGGTAGCAAAGTAATTGCCTATGCGGATAACGTTGCTATAGCCGTCTCAGGTAAGCATCTCAATACCATTAAAGAACTCCTTCTAGTAAATCTCAATAGATTACCCCGCTGGGCAGATCGCTGTGGATTGGGAATGAACCCCCATAAATCTGATCTTGTCCTCTTTTCCAGGAAATACAAAATTCCAACTATAGACCCTCCTTCAATAAACGGTACCAGTTTAGTATTTTCCGATACAGCAAAATATCTGGGTCTCATTTTTGGCAGGACACTGGAAACCTAATATTCAAGAGTCAATAAAGCTACAGTGGCTTTATTCTCTTGCAAAAAGGGCATTGGTAATAAATGGGGCCTTCAACCTCGCATAACCCACTGGCTATACATCTCGGCCATAAGACCGATACTTACTTACGGGGTGGTCGTCTGGTGGACGGCCTTAGAATATGCAGTCAACCGCATTAAACTAAGCAGAGTCCAAAGAACAGCATGTCTATGCATAAGCAGAGCCTTGCGGTCTACCCCCTCTGCATCATTAGAAATTCTGTTTCATTTAACACCCCTCGACATCTTTAGCAGGCAAGCATCGCGTTAAAGCAACTAAACAGTGGACAAATAATTCATTTGGCCACGCCAACATTCTTAACACCTTAAGAATCCTCACAGAGATCATCGATTACACAACACCTGAACTTTGGTTTGACAAAAATGTCCATGTAAGCTTCCCCTCTAGATCATTCTGGGAGGAAGATGTTTTCGTGGAGGATAAGTCAATCCATCTCTACACAGATGGATCTAAAATCGATAGCGGAGTTGATGGCTATGTTTTCTCAGATAAGCTAAATCTAAGCCTCTCTTTCCGTCTTCCAAATCACTGTAGCGTGTTCCAGGCGGAAATTTTGGCGATTGAAGAACATCTGTACTGGCTGAAGAAAAACCTGATGTCTGCAAAGGATATCCGCATCTTTTCGGATAATCAGGCCGCCATCAAGTCCCTGGACTCGGTCTCATTATATTCTAAAACCGCCCTTGAATGCCGATCATCTCTTATGGAGATGGCAGAGCAGTTCAACATTCACCTTTGTTGGGTGCCGGGCCACAGAGACATTCCAGGGAACTGCAGAGCCGATGAACTCGCCAAAATTGGAACCACTCTGTCCTATTCTACCGGAAACGGTAGTATAGGTATACCAATCGCTACGTGCAAACTAACATTAAAGCTGGATGCCAATAAAAGTACAGACCTTAAGTGGACTGCTGGGCAAGCATGTCTAGCGACCAAACAAATCTGGCCAAAGCTGGATCTGAATCGCTCTAAGGGTCTGATCCTTTTAAATAGGAAACATCTCAGCGCCATAATCGGTGTCATCGCTGGACACTGCCTCATAGGCAAGTACGCAAGAAGGCTTGGCGCTTTTACAAACGACTTCTATAGAAGCTGCATGGACGAGGAAGAGGAGGAGATAATCCTCCACCTACTCTGTACATGTCCAGCTCTCTCCCAGAGAAGAAAGCTTCATCTAGGAGCTTTCTTCTACAACGACCTAAACGATCTAGAAAATATAGACGTTAACAGTCTCTTACGCTTTTGGTTCCATTAGTAAGAGGATCATAGATCCACGTGGCATCACAATGGGCCAATAGACCTGAGTGGGTTGCTATTTCCAACAGCCACTCTTACCTACTCGTACATGTTTTTTGGTAGATATATGGTACATGTGTACCTGCCTTCTTTTTTAACTAAATTTGATTCTCGAAAAGATGAACGGAGCATGTTTTATATCTGTTCATCTTTCTAAGATTCTACTGTATATGTATTGTATAGGAGATATATTTATTAGTTTTATGTAAAATATGAAGTATGAAACGACGACATCACATGGCCTTGATGCCCAGATGTCTACAAAAAATTGTTTATCAATTAATTTTTTTGTAATTATAATACATAAAATTATAAACGTCTTACACCACATACTCGTATGAGTAAATATATGTATAGTTGTGCTCTTTTAAATTTTCAAGCCACAATCATTGTTCTTATAGTCCTCTATGGAGCCAACTTCTTGGTTGCCCAATTCTAATTGTTTTCATTGTTCTTGGAATTACCACTACCAAATATTTGCATTTTTATTATGCAAATTTAAGTTTTTCTTTTAAAACGTTTTGGAATTAGAAAAAAAAAAGAAAAGAAAAGAGCAAAGCTGTTTTGCAAATGTTTTGCTTTGCTTTGTATCCTTAACCTTTAAGTGCCACTTGGTATTGTCTTATATATTGTAGTTCAACAAACAAAAAGTTGTTAAACAAAGGCAGATCACATTTACATTCATCCCATTATCCAACCTTACAACCTTCCCAACAATAGGAATTCCTTTCAATTCTCTCACTCAGCCACTGGGATGAATAAAATAGCAAAATAAAAAGAAAAACAAAAAATAGCTTACTATTCCAGAACCATGCTGATCCTTGCATACATACGAGTATGTACGAATACGAGGAATTTCTTTAACATTTGAAAGGACAACGTCAGAAACTACGAGTACAATAGTAGAGAGGCCGGAAAAATTATGCTGATTACACGGAATCAACGAATGGAATTACGGATGTACGAGTATATATCATAGCTACAGCGGGGATAGCTCAACGAGATTTAAGTGCTTGCCTTGTTTGTGATGTAACATGGTTGATCCTTCTTCGTACTTGAGGTGTGCGTTTACTCCCCTTTTTTTAAACCCATGTCTGGCTCTTAGGATAAAGTGATATTATGTAATTCAACGGAGCACGCAACTCATATTGCGAAAATTGCCCACTGATGTGGAAATATAACGGCCAAATGAGCATTTGGATACAGATGTATCTACTGTGTGTAGGAGGACCTGATTACAAATTCAAAACCAATCCAATACGTAAAAATTAATAACTAAAAAGTTTGGCTTGTCGTCTAACCCTTTCGAAGGAAAGTACACCAACTAATTTGACGAAATCAGTACGAAACATAACCAAACTTTTAATCGTAATTACATATATGTATTGGGTATACGTACAATAATATTAAGGTGAGGGTTATTCATAAGGAAGTTGAGCTATTGTGATGAGTGCAAATCAGGTAAAGAATTCAATATATATATCAATCAATCGTATTGCAAAGGATTTTATTTTCCATTGGGCTACATGAACAATGATAAAAGTGCTTAGCCTTATTAATAGGATACCTTAGAACAGAAATGTTAGAATGTTTACCATCAGAGATAGTGTTTCTAGTAGAGTCACAAAGTGCTCCGAGAATTCGACGCCAGCAACTTCATCTAGAGAAAGAATGGACACGGGTTTGGTACGCGCCTACATTTATTGTCCATAACCCTAATAAATGTCCCCCTAAACCTCGAGTAGTGATGGATGTAGCTGCTAAGGTTAGGTATCTTAGGTGTTAGATTAGGTTAGGTGTCTCATTGAACACGTTAAAAGGGTCGGACAACTTAGTCTGACTTTTTTTTTTTTTATAATGAGAGCGCGCTCAAGGGGTTTGAGTACCCTTAAGGTGATTGTACACAGCGCGGGCAAAGGAAATTTAAGGAGGAAGAAAAGAGAGGTACCGATGTACATTGTTTTTAAATGTTTGCAAGTTATAACGACCAGGAAATACAGAGATCGGCAGGGCATTCCATAAGCGAGTTGTACGGCTTAGGAACGAATCACGATATTTTAGAGTACTCCGAAAATGGGCTTGAGGGTATACTGATGAGCATTCATAGCGAGACGGGTGTTACGGTTGAAAGTTTGAATGGGCGGAATGCTACTGGCGATTTCAGTGGAGCACTGGTGGTGGAAATAGCGATAAAACAAAGTGAGACAGGATACATTACGTCGGTGTTCGAGCGTGTCAATTGATTGACTGGTATTAGTATCATCAATAAGTTTTATCGCACGGTTTTGAATCCTATCTAGAAGGTGCAGAGATGTTTTAGGAGCACCTGACCTCCTGAATGCCTTATATATTGAGGCCAGATCAGAGGGGGTAAAATATTTCTTACATCGCTTGAGGAAACCTAGACATTTCGCAGCATTTTCGAAGACATCAAATATGTGGTCATTCCAACGTAAATTGTCATTGACACACATACCGAGAATGGAAAGTTTTTCGGTTTCGACGATGCAAGTGCCATTCATAGATAATGGCTGGGTGTTTAAATTTCGTTTTAAAGACAGCAGACAGCATTGTGTTTTGGAAGCATTCCAAACACTGTTGATAGTTCCCCAATTAGTTATGCTGTTGATATCGGAATTTAATGAGCTTAGCATACGCTGCCGTTCTCGTTCCACAGCCGAAGAGCAGGGCCGTGAACGAATATGAAAAGCAGAGAGTACTGTCATCAGCAAAGGAATATATTGGATTAGAAGTAGCAGACAAGAGATCATTAATGAAAACTAAAAGGAGTGTCGGAGACAGAACAAAGCCCTGGGGCACACCAGCATTTATTTTGTGAATATCTGACTTGAAACCGTCCAAAACAACTTGAATTGAACGTTCCGAAAGGTAATTTCTAATCCATTGAAGAAGAGAGTCGTCGATCCCAAATGCACGCATTTTCGACAAAAGAGCTTGATGCCAAACTCTGTCAAATGCCTTAGAAATATCAAGTGCAACTATCTTGCTTTCGCCAGATTGATGTACGCTTTGGTTCCACTTTTCGGTAAGACATGCCATCAAATCACCAGTGGACCTGTTGCTACGAAAACCGTACTGCCGGTCATTGAAAAGTTTTCGTGTTTCGAGATATTTCATGAGCTGACGATTTATCAGTGTTTCCATGACCTTGGAAAGAAGGGACGTAAGTGCAATGGGTCTGTAGGAGGAGAGAGAAGATGATTCGCCTTTTTTAGGGACGGGCTGGACAAATGCTGTTTTCCATCTGCTCGGGAAGAGTCCTAAAGAGTAGGATTGATGAAAAAACTTACGCAGTGGTTTTGCCAGCGAGGAAGAACACTTCTTCAGAAGAAGGGGAGATATACCATCTGGACCAGCGGATTTATGTATGTTGAGATCTTTAAGTACTCTTGCTACTACACGAGTGCGAAAGTAGATTCGTCCCATTGAAGATTCGACGCACTCAAGTGTAGGCGGAGACAAAGCACAATCTGGGAGTGTTGAGCTCGCCGCAAAATGTTCAGCAAGTAGATTGGCCTTATCCAAAGAGCTGACAGCTGGAATGTCATTGTAAATGAGCGTTGGGATGGAGGATGAGGCGGAATTTCCAATGTTTTTGATGAACGACCAAAAATTGTTACTGCCTTTGGGACATTGCAGTATTTTTTGCCTCAGTTTTTGGTCGTATAGGAATTTCACACGCTTAAGAAAGCCGTTGCAGTCATTTCTGGCTCGTTTCAATTTTTTTCGGTTCCTCTGTCGGGTTGGTCTTGTAGGACCGAAAAAACATTTCTCTAAACCTGACGGCCTCTTTACAGCTCGAGTCATACTATACCTTTTCTTTTGGTTTGATACTCTTCATCCGATGAGGAATAAAGGATCTCATTCCAAAGAGAATGGTGTCTGTAATCATATCAGCAGCGGCATTCACGTCGTTATCGAGGAAGCATAACGACAAGTTAAAATTCCTAAAGAAGCTGTTGCCGCTCCAGTTGGCTTTCTCGTATTGCCATACGGTTCTTTTAGGAATTTTTTCTCTAACTGTGTGGTCGGTGTATGAGAAATTACATAGAGGGGAGAGCACATCAATGGTGTACTTATCAGGGTGAGAAGTTAAAAACAAGTCCAGGGTGTTGGCGGTATGACTATCAACGTCTGGTATTCGCGTGGGCTCATTTACAAGCTGCGTTAGGTTGTTTTCCGCAGCGAAGATCTCAACACACCGTCCTGCCCAGAATGTCAAAGCCACCCAGAATTGTGTATATTGAAATCGCCCGTAATAACAATTTCAGTATGAGGATACAGGGATACAATTCTTTGAATGGAGACAGACAGCGCATCAAACTCCTTAAAAGTTGAATTGCTGTCCAGTTTGGGGCTTCTATAAATAAAGCAGTAGTGGATAATTTGCTTACGGAGATGGAATTTTAACCACATGAAGTTGAATTCCGGATTGGAACATGGATCACATTGTGGTGGAGTTTGGTAAGCTACATCACTACGCACATAAATGGCGAGACCGCGGTGAGAGAAGAATAATGGCACTAGTTCGTAGCCAGGTATCTTCAGATCAGAATGATCTGAGAGGTGTGGGCGGGGATCTACCTGTGTTTCACTAAGTGTCAAAACAGCTGGTCTGTACTTACAGACGTGAACGTACGCAGAAAAGTGATTACTTTTTAGCCCGCGTATATTGGCTACGTCTACACTGAATTCTCTATTCATAATCACAGACGAACACAGAAAACACAAACACCGACGATACTAAGCAAGGCTGCGAAGTGAAAATTCTGACATTGATTTACCGGATCAAATTGTTGTAGGTGTTATGCCCTTACAACAATATGAAACAGTGCACCAACAAAATTTTCACTCACAACCCGCTATCCATCAGTTGTTACATACACTCAGCCACTGCCCGTACCGTATGGTAAATACAGTAACGGCAGTGATTGAGTGCAAGTAACAGTACTTCGACTTGGAACGGCGAGGTGGGATACCCGCACTGTGTGATATTTTTTTTTTTTGTCACTGCACTGCACTTTTTTTGCACACGCGCGGCGTTTTTTTTTTTTGCACAGCACACAACAATATTGCGTGTGCACTGGTTGAGTTGTGCACTCGACGGTGGTCTACTCGGTACTCATGCCCCCAAGTCTGGGGAATACAGCGGGTGCAGAAAAGTAAATAAAAAATAAATTAATTTTTCGTCACCCGTCACAATTCGATGCAAAAATGATTTCCTTTCGTAGCGTTGAAGCACTATTCACAAGTGACTTTGCGATTTTCCATTTGACGTTCATTCAAATCGTGTGGGATTCATTTACCGAGTTTATTGATACTTCCCATTGCTCGTAGACGTCTGCTGATTATTTCTTGTGAAACATGTAATGCTTTCGCTGAGTCTGAGTTGGGTCATCATCCAATAACTCCTGCATATGTTCGTCTTCGCATTTTTGTGGATTTCACATTGAAATCACTACTTTTAAATTGTCGAAACCATGTCGCACGTGTTCTAATTCATGGAGCGTGTTCACCATGACTCTCAACAGCCTTTTTCTTTTGATTAAATAAGAAAAGCAATACGTGCCGCAAATGTTCTTTTTCAGCTACAAAACTCAACGTGATCACTGAACGAGAAACGTTAGTTTTTGGCAGAATCAACTTGTGTTTGTTTGTAGTCAAATGTCAGACGAAGAAAATGACGTACATACATATGTGTCAAATTTACTTTTCGCTGACGCCATCTCTTAGTTAAAGCGGAAAAAACGTATGCATACACCTGGTTAACAAATTATTTCATCGGTTTTTTTGCTGATCCTTCACAATTCGAATGAGAATTTTCGTAGTAATTAATAGAAAATTGTGAAACAGTGAGAATGAATTCAATATATAGCCAACCAAACATACACGGAAAAGTCTGTCCTACATGATACAAGCTGCAACTGTTCTGGTCGAATATTAAGTGCTTGTTGTTGTATAAATGCAGGACCTGGAAAATCATCGAAATTATCTCCAAAAACTGCACTCTATAGCCAACTGATAAGGTGAAAGCTCTACAACCACAAAACGATACACAATATAAGTAAGTAAAAATAGGTACGCCAACGCTCGTTTCCCCTATATACTCGTACTTCAATCATATCTTGGGTCCAGCTCGATCGAAAATACCAATGAAATTTTCTAAAACAACAAACGTCATCACGGAACACATCGTAGTCAAAAACATATAAATACCTACGCTGTAAATATAGACTAGAAGCAGCGTGCACTGTTTTTAATAAGGATACTCGTTTATAATTTAATAAGGATAAAAAGACAAAAGTCTACCGAGCGCTTTGTAAATCTTAGATGGCCTTAACAATTAAAACAATTTAATATGACGGTCCTTTAAAAATTATCAGACAATATACATACATAAATAATTGTTGGAGTAACAAGAGCTGCGTAGATGCAAGTAATTTTGAAATTTTATGATAAAACATGCGGTGATTCGTAATTATTGTAGATACTCTCACACCTATTGTTTTGATTCAATTTGGTTTTGTATAAACAGGAATGGTGCAGCGGTGTGCTGCGTAGTACACGTAGTACAAATTAAATTGTATGAGCACCCACGTTTGCCTTAACCAAACGTCTAGACATGAATACAATATTCACAATTAGTTAAACGTCGCCTACACCCTATCACTTTCATTAAGGTAAGTGGGTACGTAGTAAAGTTTAAAAATAAACCAATGACGAAAATAAGTGAAACTTGGGCAGTTTTGTATACTTTGTTAATTACAGTTTCTCTCAATATACATAAGAGTATATTATGCATACTATAAATAGATGCGCTCATGGTCAAGGGAAATAACTATTTTCTAGATTTTCTCTTTATCATGCAAGAAACAAAAGTAGGAAAGTAAATGTTTATAGCGGCAGCCCATTACCCTTTTAAGACCCACGCAATCTGCTTGATTTGTTTCCACGTCATTCTTGTCATCAGAATTCACTGACGGCCATTTTTTTGTTTGTTTTTGACTGACGTCCCTCCTTCATGAATTCCACTCAAATAATATTCTCACAATTCTATTCGGATGACCAATTCGATATCATTTTCTACACCACATGTATGTATGTCTAAACCAGATAGACGAATCCACTCAAGCACGAAAGCTACAGCAAGACGGCAGATAGCTGGCGATGAGTTGAGTGAACCAACATCAAATTGCTTCTTTCCACTCGGTTAGAAACTAACCAATTGGCTGATTCTTTCCTAAAGCCTAGTACGCAGATCGGCACAAATTTTTTCTCCCATACAAAAATCTCTCCAAAATTTATCCGAGCTAAAATTTGTCTCGGCAATTTGTGCGAGCTGTACGCAGATTGAGAAAAAAATCAACTTTCATTTCAAACTGTACACAATGTATCTGTCAATATTTCGGTACATTTTTCGAAGCTAAAATTCTGACAGCTCGTTGTTTTTAAAAACTGTCTACTCGCGTTAAGAGGAACAAAAAGTATGGATGATGAACTTTTTAATGAAGACAAATCAAATAGGTAGAGCTATTTCTGTCAAAGAATTGTTTTTTGGCATTTCTCCACGGCGTGCTTTTGTTTCAAAATTTAGCTCGAGGGTGGAGAGTGTTTGGAGAGAAATTTTGGAGAGGATATACGAGTGAAATTTGTCTTGTGTCGATGTGCGTACTATGCTTAAAATAAATTTAAACAAAAAGTGTCGTCTTTTTCTTTTGGGAAGTCCTACATGTACGAGGAATTATATTTTTCGAATGAAATTTCGTAAAGTACACAAGTTAAAGAACAGAACGTACAGTTCTAATTGGTCTTCACCTGCCGAGATACCAACCACAGGTTTCTCCAATAAAAGGTTTAATTTTGAATAATCCGCTAATTTGTCACCTGTCAAGAATATGCTGTCACAAGTAAAAACTACTCCATTAAAAAGAATTGAACGATAGAGGCTTCAACAAATGCATTGAAATTGGCAACAAAAATTGTGAAAACTTCGCTGAAAAAGTTTTTTGAAAACAAATTTCTTTGTCGATGTAAAACACCTTCTAACCCAGCAATTGTGAAATTGGTTCCGAAATTTAAGCAGCGGCACCAGAACAACTGGGTATATGAGGCCTTAAACCCAGATTTGTCGATCATTGGTCATAGCAAAAACAGCACTACACCGAATTTTGGATAAGAAGTTGGGTCATGAATTCAATTGAAATTCTTAGGAGACTCTATATAAGACCTTGATCATCTCAGTCCTACGAAAGCGGATGAAGATATCCTCAGTCGTTCGGAGAGAAAAATCCTTCGAAAAATATTCGGTCCCCTTTGCGTTGACGGGATTTGGAGCTGTACAAAAACATCGACCTAGTCTGAAAACTGCGCATCAGCCGCCTGACATAGCTAGAACATGCAGAGCGAATGGAATCTCACACGGAAAGACAACGCATTAGAGGAGACCTCACCTCAGATGGCACGCGTAACTAGAAGAGAACTTCGACCGACTTGGAGTGCGCAACTGAAGGCAGTTAAATAAATACAGGGATAACTGGAGAGGCTTGTTAGTTAAGACCCAGGGTCACACCGAACTGTGCTGCCACCTATGTAAGTAACTAAGTAAGTTGGGTCATGAACCCTATAAGATTTAATTAACGCAAGAACTTAAACTTGACGTTCGTCTGACAGCATCCTAATATTACCAATAGAGTATTGGAGACACATTAAATAGATCAAGAAAATTAATTTCCATCTTCAGAGCTTTGTTAATAATCAGATTTGCTTCATTTTGGCCTCAGAAAATCCAAGAATGAGTGTTGAAAAGCCTCTTTATCGACAACTTGTTACTATAATATTTAGTGCATTTTGGTCAGGGGGCATTATTGGGTCTTATTTCTTCGAAAATAAAGAAGATGTGGGCGTGAATGATATGTACCATGTATGAAACTTAAATATTTGAGAGCAGCTTTTGAAAATCACAATGAGATCAGCGTTGACATCATATCTCCTTTGGTAGCGGATCTACTGTAGCAAATCCAAAAAATCCTCTCACAGATATATTGGACAATTCTTCTGATGGAAAAGACATAACACTTACAAGGCAGATGCTGAGTGGTTTTTTCCCATTTTCCTTCCCAAAATATCTCGGTGTGATGGAGCCAGATCCAACGCAAGGTAGACAACTGGAGATAATGTCAAGTTTGTTACGTAAACACCTGACATGTAGACTTAATTTTAAGGGGTTGCTCATACATTCATGGGAGCAAGGATACGTCTTGCCATCACTCTCCGTCATTCCACTTTGACACCAGTTAGGAACTATGTTGGGGCACAAGTTCCACTGAGTAAGTTCCACCTCTTACTGATCTTAGGGTCACAGCATCTAGTATTTATTGCAACTCCACATTGGGCCAAGACCCTTCCCACGATTTGGGTTTAAACCACAGCCACCATGACGCTCCCACAAGGGGGCCTACCTCTAACAAGTCAGGCCCGCTTATTTTAGAAATTTTTATTTGGCATCTGATTAACTTTTTGAGGATTTTCCTTGCTCCAGAAATTAACCAGAAATGAGCCTCATTACTGAACAAAGTCTTACGGTAATAAACTTGGCCAACTTCCGGTGGATGTAAAGCCCAATCACTGAACACCCGATAAATAGGGTGGCAATAAATGGACTTGCGGATTCAACTTTTACACCAATTGGATCTCCAAAGCTTTGAGACCAAGAGCTTTACTTTCCAGATAGTGGATGGACAAACGTCAAGTTGCTGCGAACTACCACGAATCGATAAATTGGGGTCCTCTTTAAGACAAGCTTCCACAGCCGCGATATTTTCTTCCGAACACACTGTTCTCGTTCTTCTTGCTGAGGAAGCATCAAATAGCGTAAATTGGGTGCGAAATGTTTCAATAATTCAATAAATATCATTTTCAGATTGCCGACAATGCCTACCGTAAATTTCACGAAGTGCTCTATAAGTCGCGCGAACAGAGCCTCGAATTTGGAAATAAATTTGAATGATTTGAAATCGTTGTTGTGGCATCAATCTTTTTATGATGAAATGGCAATGAAATAAGTGAAGCTTGACAGCTCAATGTGACACCGTATCTGACATTTAATCCCAATTGAAAAATCTGACACTGCAAAAAAAAAAAAACACTCATTATCTGATACTTCATATCAAGACAACGAAAGGTGACGCGAGAGGAACCAATCCGTACACAATCCTTTCGATTCTAATCAGTGGTTTAAACAGAAAAAAACATTAAAAAAAAAACGTTAAGATCTGAGTAGTCTGTAGTTAGTATTTCTAAGCTACACGCAGTTAGATTCGTTTCTAAAGGTCAAGGCCCATAGAATCCGTTGCGTCCGTTGGGTGAATTGCGTCGACTGACAGCTCGATAGAATATACACGCTGTTATGGAAGCAGGCCCATAAACAAGGGATATGACGGAACGGACGGATAAAGTAGATTTAATTTCTACTTTTCAATCCGTTGGCAGTTCACACATTCACACATTGAGAACCATACTTCCACATATTGAGGTTCACGCATTCACAAATTGAGAGTAAGCACTTTCATTGGTGGAGACATTGAGAGAATGAAGAGAATGAAGCTTGAAAGAAAATATTGAGATTAAATGACATTTAAATTTTTTTTGTTTCGTTTCGTTATTCTGCCAACGTATGCCACGGATTCTATGGGACTGTCATTTCCGTCAGACACATTAACGTCAACCTATCCGGCATCGTAACAGACGCAACGGATTCTATGGGCCGGAGCCTTAACGTGAGAGGTCACATAAATATTCATAAACAACTGGTAAACTGGTATTCTTCACGAGATATTGACGGAGATATAATGTGAATGTCCCATAATTTTTGCAAATGGCGTCAAGTGTCATTGTGCTTTGACATTTATAGTAGACAACAAGCAATGGAGCGATACACACCTGAAGAACGCGGAATTATTGTTACTGCTTATTTGACCAATTTCCGGTTTTAACGCAGCGTGAATTTCGCTGAGTGTCTCGTGCGTACTGTATCCGCTAGAGATGTCGCAAGAAGTGACCAGCCGCTCGTTCGACCGAGAATATCACCGCAGTGGCCGAGGACGTCCGAGAGAGTTCACAAACATCAACGAGACAACGATGCATACAATTTGGCATCAGCAGACGTTCATTGCGTCAAATTTTGGTGAAATACCTGAAGATGTTCCCTTATGAAGTGCAAACCATTCGCCAAATGCTACCGACTGTCAAGTGAGATTAACTCTCCCATGCTCTGTTAAACCTGGTGCAAGAAGTGGATTATTTCGTACCCAAAATCATAATGCGCGACAAAGCCCATTTCCACTTAAGTGGTTATGTGAATAACCAAAATTTGCGTTTCTGGGACGCAGAGAATCTACATGAAATGCACGAAGACCCATTGCATCCCCTCAAAGCGACTAATTGGTGCGGCATTTGTAGTGAAAAAGTGATGGGCCCTTATTGATGGCTCCAGCAGGATGGAGCAACCGCTAACACAGTTTGGACAACAATGGAGATTTTGAATCCCGAATTTTCAGGCCGTGTGATCTTCGCTTTGTCGATTTGAACTGGCCGGCCAGAACATCGGATCTGACGACACCAGACTCCTTTCTTTGGGGCTTTTTGATACCTTGCGTTAACCAAAACAAACCTTGCAAGTCTTGAAAGCCAACATTGAAGGAGAAATCACCAATTTGAAGGCTAGCCATAAAATGCCATAAAACGTCAAGTCAGTAGGTGGTCATTTGGCCGATATCATTTTTTCAACTTATGGCATTTTCGTTTGGGCAGTCAGAAAGTTTTTTCTTTCTGAACTCCGATTTAGATTTACCTAAATAGAGGACTAAAAACTTCTTCGGACTTTTGTTTTTAGATATATTTGAACACTCAGAATAATAAATTGTCCAAACACAGCCGATTGCACGAAAACAGAAATCTAGTTTGACACACAATACTATTTGACGTTTATCCATGTTTAAATGTGTTAGTACATTTTGACATAAAATCCAGGGGAAAAAGGTTTATTCGAAATGAAAACAAGAAGCAAAATGTTGTTTCTGAATAAATGAGGGTAAATGGTTTTATGTCTCTTTTGTGCCCAAACAAAGACGCCATTAATGTCATCAATTAATAAATTTGTGAAAACAGAGTCAAATTTTCTTCATTTCTAACAAAATGGAAGTCAATTCATACACATGTAAATGAAAAACACATTCATAAAACCATTCCGACGTTTTTATTTGAAAGTTCGTGTTAATTCCTTGTTAAGCCCTTAATTAAATAATTACATTACAAAGAATTAAGAATCTTTTAAAAAAAAGTTAATAAAACTGCTATCGTCCACAGCTTAACTTTATATTTCAACCGTAACATAACATATGCATAGATCGAAGGGCATTTTCTATCACGCAATATCCCTGTCATAAACTCTTTGCAATTCCATAATTAAATAATGCAAAATCCAACCAAAAAGCAAACTTTGCTCCCAAAAATAACTACTCGTATACAGTATGACATGCGACGCGTGTAAATCAAATACGTGTAACGTCACCTCAATCAAATAAAAAGCTTCGCAATTACCAATTCTCCACGAAAATGTGTTCAGCGTTGGTATCTTGAGTTGAACATTCCTCCTTTAACCAAATCGTATGACAACGGTGAAATCACAATGTTCAACAAGAACGCACACAATCATACAAGGCTCGAATTTGAAGAGACTTAATATCCATACAAACGAGTATATTTCATGTATGGTTGGGTGAATTGAATACTGATATCCCAAATTGTATGCCAGCCCAGAAAGTAGTGAACCAGTATTGCCACTTGTTGGAATTACTTTAAAGACGTGGCAATTATTATAATACATACATTTTTGTTTGCGGAAGATTTAGGTTGAAATCGTTAACATCGAAAATTTAGAGCTATGACTCAATCCCTCTTTGTAGCTTAGAAATGTGATAAAATTTCCAAAATGAGACTTCGAGATGTGCATGGGTTCACTGCAGGGCAGACAACCTTTAGGAATGCCTACACGTTCACTGTCTTGATTTCATGGCCATTTCCGATTTACTGTTGCTTACTTGTTCTTGATATCGCCAAGGTAAATGTCGATTAAGATTGGGGATACCCGGAGTTCTTCAACGGAATTTAATTGAAGCGCTTAGCCCCGTTTACTATAGCTCGTCTGCTATTTAATTTATTTTGTTACCGCAGTATTGGGAAACTAAGGAAAGCTTCATGTGTACTTGTAGGAAGAGAAATATGTCTGTCTTTCTGCTGGAATAGCTACACAACTTTATGCAGCTATTAGCAGGTTTTAGCCAGAAAAGTATCAATAGTCGATTTGAAACGCACTGCTCAATGATGATCCGTGGTGTCTCTGCATCAAAGAAGAAGAAGAATTAGCTTATGAATGTGTCTTACTCTTTTATAGTGTCTGCATACATAATACTTCTTTTCACAGAGAGTTTGACGCATTTTTAAAACTCACATACTTTGAAAACTGACATCTAATAACGGCACAACGAATTTATTCGTATGTGGAACATTTCGGGCTTCAAATGATAGCATTAATTGGGCATTAGAAGCCCTCTAAATTTTACGAAATATTAGAATTCAATAGCACGACGTAACTACTATTGGGATGGACTAAGTTTCAAAGCTGATATCTTGTTCCAAGAGTATGTTCCATCCGTCTGACGAACTCAAGAATGAAGACTTTTAGGTGCCCAACAAATGGACTAACTCTACCGTGATAATTTCGGATGCCGCTAAATCTGATTTCATTTCATATAAATTTAAGGAAAGGATCCTCTCAGCCAGATTCTGAACAAAGGAAAAAAACGTCACCAAATATCGTCAACATAATAGGGACCTTGCATCCCCAGCTAAGCAGCTACCACCGAGGACGTGACTGATGGTACACGCTGGTCCTTTTTCTTCTTTTTTTTAAATAATTTCTTTGTTACATGACACTACAACTAGTCAATGAGGCTAACAACAAGCTTGTTAATGAATAAAATTGAGCTAGTAGATGCAAATCGGATTCACTAGTTTGTCTATTGCACTACCGGTTCGTGCGGCTTCGTACATTGGTGTCTTCTAACTTACTCGCTTTGGTTTAGGAGTTTAGACGCCTCTTCATTTGTGTGCTGACTCAGTTTATTTCGCGTGAGCTGTTGCATACCTCTGAATTTCGCGAGATACCGATCAAAATGAAGGTCTGTGTTTGGTTGGTTTTGATCATACTTTTCTTAGCACACCCCATAATTGGTAAAAGTTTGTTGCCGATAGATAAGACTATTCGCCTTGGAATGAGCTATTCCATTTTGTTTAGCTTTAGGTTGATTTCGTCTCTTTGTTTTTTGGAGTGCTCTTTCCAACGAAGTTTTGCATCTAAGGATATTCCTAGGTATTTGGCTGTAAGGAATTTTGTATTGTTGATGAATATCGGAATTTCCCTTATTTTTTTGTTTATACTCGTAAGGTCAACATGCATTGGCTTTGAATCGTTTATTTTTATGCGGCGTGTTCATTGCTGTTCGTAGCTTTCTCGCTGCGTCTTCTGCTATTTTGCCGACTGCTAGAACCGTTGTATCATGTAGCTATTATGCTGTTTGGTAGGGTAGGTAAATCATTAGTAAACACTGGTGAAACTGGTGTTCGACCCAGAATACTTCCCCCAGGCCCTCTTGCTTTTATTTCCCTTAGCTCGGAGTACGCACCTTCTTGTTTTATTCTAAAGAAACGAGGCGTTAAGTATGATACAAGTAACTTGGAATACTGCATTGGTAAATTATTGTTCAGTTTGTTCACTAGTCCTTCGTTGCAGACTTTGTCGAAAGCTTGGGCTACGTCCAAAAAACGTACAAGCCTTTTTCTTTTTCTGAATGACTGGTGATTTGGTACTAGATTTTTACGCTCAATGATTAGTTTTAGGCGTATAAAAAGTAGGCTTTCGAACAATTTTGACATGACTGGAAAGAGGGATTTAGGCCTATAAGACGCTGCCTTATACGGTGATTTATCTGGCTTAGGTATTTTTTTTGTATTTGTATTTGTATTTATTTATTTATTTATTATTCTAGGTACAATATGTAGAAGTATGGATTACATAAATTCAAAAACAAAAAAAATAGTAAATTTAAAAAAAATAAAAAAACCATAAATTCAAAAGAATACCCAGAAATATAAATAAAAGGAACAGTCTATAGCCAAGTTTAGAACTACAGCTAGTAGCGAGTGTCCCATCGAAAATTAAAATTCAAATATATAATTCCAAAATGAACGTGGGGAAAAAAGAAAAAGGATTGTTGTTATTTTAAATATAGATATTTAAGAGTCGTTCAATCTGTTGGTGGTTAAATTCAAAGAGCCATGTTTTTACTTTTGTGAGGAAAGGTAACAAATTACGTATACGTCGGATGAAGTCGGGTAGCTTGTTAAAGATTGTCGGAGCTACTATCAAGAAAAACTTTTTAAAATGCATTTTATTGTGCGATGGTATTACAACAGAATTATTTGAATGAATTCGCAAGTTATGAATAGAATTTCTTCTAACTGAAAGATAGCCACTTCTAATAAAAAAAAGTTTTAACACTTTATAGTAGTAGAAATGCCTTAAGGGTAGAATTTTCAGTTCTTGAAATAAGATAAAGCTGTTATGGAATCGATTTTCCTTACATATAATACGTATAACATGTTTAAGAGCCAAGAGCAGAGGGTTGATTTTGTTAGCATGAGTTCCACCCCAACAAGTGATACCTTACTGAATCTTAGAATGCACAATACAATAACCAGTAATTTATTAGAACAATATGAACTGAGATTATAAAATTGTCTGGAACAACATAGCAAATATTTTTTCAGAGCGTTAGTATGATCGAACCAGTTTAATTTGCTATCCAAGATCACTCCAAGATACTTAAAGGATTGAACAAAATCTATTTTAAAACAATGATTGGAACAAGTTTCAATAGAATTAAATGTACTGGTGCTCAATGCAGAGTTAGTTTCGAGTTTAAACTTAGAACAGTCAGAAGCGTGATAAAAAAGATTACAGTCCAGCAGAGTAGAAGACCCTGATAAATTAAAATACATCACTTTAGTTTTATTACTCAAAATCATACGATGCTGAGCAAACCAGCGTCTCAAAAGATCCAAGTCAAAGTTAATGTCAACTATTAAGTTAAGTGGAGATTTACTTGCGTAGGAAAAGGCTATGTCATCAGCAAAAGCTGTCGAGTAACCTTTAAATTTCTGTCTGGAAAAAGATGGAGTTAACAAAAATTAAAAAAAGTATTGGTCCAAGGACCGACCCTTGTGGTACACCTACCTTTAAGTTACGTAGCACATTGTATTTTCCTTTAATTTTAACATGCTGTTTTCTATCAGACAAATAAGAAGCAAACCAATGATACAAAAAACCACGAAATCCTGCTCTATAAAGCTTATTCAATAGAATGTTAGGATCTACTAGATCAAACGCTTTAGTTAGATCAACAAAAAGGGCAGCATTGATAAAACTTTGGTTGATACCATCATAGACCTCACTACATAACTTTAAAAGAGCGTCTTCAGTAGATCTGCCAGCTCGAAATCCAAACTGACAATCACTAAAAAATTTTTGTTTGTTCAAAAAATCTAGAATTCTTCTTTTCATGGCTTTTTCAAATATCTTGGAACAAACGGGCAAAAGAGATATCGGTCTGTAGTTACTAAGACAACAAGGGTTGGATTTTTTATGGAGCGGAATAACTTCAGCAATTTTAAGTGCACCAGGAAAAATTCCACCGAAAACGCTTTTGTTAAAAATGTGAGCTAGCACATCCACAATATTAAATGCTATCCTTTTTAGAATAACATTAGAGCAACCATCTGCTATAACAGTGTTGGAGTTTTTTAACGAATTAATAATTTTATTTAATTCACTTCAAGAAATGGGATTAAAAGAACAGTGTGCGCGGCGGCGCAAAGCTTTCCTGGCCGGACTGTCTGAAACCCCGAAGAGTCTTTCGAAATTAACAATACTCGCTTATACACGTTCAATTTGTGAAGTGGAGTTTATTTCTTTACTGTTTTAGCAGACTCGTGGCGGCATCGTGGGCTTCAGAAAGCAGAAAAGACAAAACGGAAATTCTCCATTAACAACATGGCGTTAAATTCGTTCAGTTTGACAGTTCACTTAGGTCTGTTCTATTTGCCACAAAGTACCGCCAGAGTTGTTACAAATTTAAATAAAGCATTATAATTTTTTAACATCCAGAGTTGTTACAATTTCAATTTAAAACGACATAATTTTCAACAAACAGTTTTCACTAAAAAAGATATCACTGACTAGTCCCTCATCAGTAATAGTAGAATTGTTTTTATCGAATACTTCAGTAACTAAATTATTAGCTGTGGACTGTCAGATTGTCCACTGTCACAATTAATGGTTTGTCTTACTACGCTCCATTCCCCTTTTATATTACCTTGGTTTTTTTCGAGTTCAGACAAATAATAATTTTCCTTAGATGTCTTTACCTCAACAGAGATCTCTTTACATAACCTTTTGAAAGAAGTTTTGAGTGCACTATTGAAAGGGTATTTTTTACATTTAAGTCCCAATTTATTTTTTTTTTGTTATTTTTCTTAGCAAATGTCCAGACATCCACTCTTTTAATCGTCTAGATTTGCGATGAGTATTATTTATATTGAGAGTACAACAGTCAAGCAAAATCCCTAATTTGTGTATAAAGTTATCAAAAGCTATAGAAGGACAATTTTCGTTATAGACATCAGGCCAAAATTCAAAGCGAAGAAGGAAGTTAAGCCTATCAAAATCAATTTTTTTAAAAGGTTTGCTAGTAATTGATTTATTGCTTTCATTAATAATGTCTAAATAGTGAAGACTTATCATGCAATGATCAATGATACCGAAATCAGCTAAGGAGCTCACAAGACCACAACTACGAGATCTACCACTTCTAGAGAAGATATGGTCAATGCATGTACTAGAGGTATCGCATATACGTGTTGGCTTATCAATACAACAATCCAAACCATTAGCAGCCAGTAACATTATGTAACTATTCACAAAATTAGTCTTAGAGAGAAGATCAATATTAATATCACCCAGGAAAATTAAGTTTTTGGATTTTTCATTCACGAGTAATTCATTAAGTTCATCAAGGAAAACATCTCTATTACTATCATGCAACCTATAGGCACCAATAAAGACAGTTTTTTCATCTTTTAAATAAAAGCTAATTTTTATAATATCCCCAGATTGCAGATTAAGGTTAGAAACTTCTGAATTACTGTATATATTTTTGATAAAAACACCGACACCACCAGACGAATAAGAATTATTACATGTAGCAAAAAGGCATAACCCGGGATTTTATAGTAATTTTTTTCGCTATCGAAAATCCAAATTTCGGAAACAAAAATAAAGTCAGGCTTATTTGAACACGACTCAATGTGCAGTACCAGTAAGTCAAAATTAGCGCGAAGACTACGAATATTTATTTATTATTTATTACTAAGTAAGTATTGCTTACACGGTAAGATAATGGAATCTTTTAAATGTGGAAGCCTTAAATTTTTCAAATATCAGATACAAGTATGTGCAAGTATATATAACAATAAGAACAAAATAAAATAAAATAAGGTAAGTAAGATAAAGTAAAAGAGAAAAAAGGATAGAAAAGAACAATTGGTTTTACAATCAAATTGGACATTTTAAGCGTTTAAAATTCTAAATCTAATTAGTTTCATAGGCCAGGTATTTTAAGAGAGAGGTTTTAAATTGTTTTATGCTTCTAATTTTCCTAATATTTATGGGCAAAGAATTCCACAGCCGTACGGAGTTTACGAAGAATTGGCGTTCAGACGTCAAGCAGGCATAGCTCGTTTGAAAAAGCATACATGATCTACCTGACTGAAGGAAGCGTAGCCTATTGAATAGGTATGCTGATTGCTTAGTTTGAATTATGCCATGCAAGAGACTTAGCGTTCTGTATTTGAGCACATTATCAAATGTACATCCGCTGATTTGCTTTGAGTAAAAGGAAATATGGTCATATCGTTTTAGGTGAAATACAAATCGGGCAATATTATTATATACGACATTGAGCTTTCGTCTGGAGTCGTAGTCGGGGCAGCAAAAGATTTCAGAACAATATAGCAGAATCGGTATTAGGAGGGTTTTCGCTAACAAGAGCTTTGTCCGTGTAGGAACAAAGCGATGTGCAGTCCAGAGAGCACGTAATCCACCATATATCTTACCTAGAGTGGCGTTTATGTGGGTAGACCAAGTAAGGGTCCGGTTAAATATCAGGCCCAGGTTGTTGGCGCAGTCGACGTACTCTATTTTGGTGAACTATAAAAAAGCTATCTGAGAATTCATGGTTATTTTGAAAAATACTTTGCAAAATATCTTTATCAAAGCTACAAGACGAAACAATATTAACTTCAGGATCAAGATTATTTAAGTTAGCAAAATGCATTTGATTAAAGATTACTTAAGTCATCTATACAATTAATTTTAATAACTTTATCACCTTCTGATTTTCTCATTAAAAGTTCTGAATTATTGAACCATAAATACTTGTAGTGTTTATTTTTTTTTTATTTCCTGCGCAGCTTTCCGAAGTTCCCTGGTGTGAAAAGATAAGCTATGGTTTATATAGATACGATTGCTGTTGTAATCGTTTCCAAACACTTTAGCTGTTAAACGCCTTTTATTTGTAACCTTTTTTTTTATAAGCTTCAGATGTGTATTATATGAACAAAACTTAATACAAAGAATATCAGTTGATTCAGTGCCAGCAGTTTATGTTTTTATTTTTTTTATGTAAATGTTGTCAATTTGATCTTCATTAATATTTACATCCAGTCCATCCGAGAAAAGCTTGAGAGCTTTGTCTAAAGCATTAGACTTAGTTAGATCAGGTACTCCAACTATTTCTACAGCGTTCCGTCTCTGACTTTGCTCAAGCAAATTTAAACTATGCTGTAGCGAATTAATTTGTTTGAGCATGTCACTTTTCTCTTCACGAAATACCTCAAGCGCATTCAATAGGCCAGTGTTGACTTTAATAATCTCCAAAATCTCTCTATATATGTCTACCAAAGAAATTGGTGTAACAAGATCAGCAGTGGCGTTGGTTTTTGTTGTAACAGCCGATGAGTTGGCGGCAGCGACGGAGGTAACATGCGTAAGAGCAGGTGCAGAGGTGGTGGTGATAGGAACAGTAGCAGCGTCCGTTGAATGAAAAGTCCGCGTTCATACGTCGCAAGTTTCGAAAGATTCAAATGAGTGCAAAAGAGAGAAATAATGAAACAAAAAATACCCAATTAACCAAATTCCCACTGCATGTGGGTAGCAATTTCATTGCAAGTTTTTGACATTTCTTTTTCTCCTTCTTCTTTCTTTTTCGCATTTGCTTCATTACTTCTTTCGCTGTGTTACGAGCACAACATTTCAGTATGGCGGATGAACTGAAATGGACCAAAGAATTAACAAGGCGGCTCATTTTCAATTATGAAAGACTGAGCGCCAAAGATGAAATGAAAGAGAACTGTCAAATAACATGCAAACTCAAAAAAGGGGAAAGTCTTCATGTAGAGTTGCTCGCATCACTGAATGACAATTCAAAAGAAAATAACCAGAACATGCGCATTACACACTTGCGACGTGTGAAAGCGGACATGTGGGTAGCAATTTCATTGCAAGTTTTTGACATTTCTTTTTCTCCTTCTTCTTTCTTTTTCGCATTTGATCTACGACGAAGAGATGTACAGGAAGGGCAGCGGAATGGAAGACCGGTTTTTTCCATATATTCTAAGTCACTATCAAGAATATTAACACAAGTAGCGTGAAATAATTTTGCACAATCGCCACAAGTTAATTTGGAAACAGATCTATCCACTTTACTATGACAAATTACGCAAATGCAAGGCATTTTATTATTATTATTTTTTTTTTTTTTTTTGTATTTAAACTATTTCTGATTATCTTTGAATAACTTAACTCAACAAGATAGAAAGAAGTTTGATAGGAGATCAAAAGAAAAGCGTGTTCCCCCCACGACACAACTCAGTTATTATTTACAAATTTTACAGTGGCATGGGATGTGATCTCAAGACATCTGGTCTTAAGTTCTTATCTAACTTCAGACATAGAGCCTGGTGGAATATCTTCGTTTTCTTTGCTGCGCGTATTGCACGTGATATCACATTGACTTGCATGTGGTTGAAAAGTGGTGGAAGACTCATGACGAAGATGCTGGGGGATTCTGTTAAACATTTCTTTTATCTATTGGAGCCCAAGTTTGCTGCCATTTAGCTCGAAGTTTTTGTTTTTTTTTGGCTACTAATTCCAATATGTCCTTGGGAAAGTTTTTGCCAATTACTTTCCTTTTAGGACTGGAGTTGATTTCCAGGCCGCTTGATGAATTTGTTCGTTGAATTTTAGAACATCATCTTGAAGTTCTGCAGTAGTTTCAAGGGGGATACGAGTAGATAAATTGATTTTTTGATCCAGAAATTGCTTAAAAAGAGCCCAATCACTGCGGTTATTTGTCAAAATTGTGTTTGTTTCCTGTTAGTATGATGTCATCGCTCAGGGTTAAGATGATCGGAGAATGATCTGAACTCAGTTTGTGTGTTTAGCGTTAAAATCTCCTCTCATAATGAACTTTCGTTCCTGTCTTTGAATAAGGTACTTGTATTGTTTAGATGAAATGTTATGCTTATAGAAAGCCGTTAGGGATATCCATTCTTTGTTTGATCTTACCGACACAGTTGTAGCTTAAAACTCGTCTGTACTGTATAAGTCCTCTTGGTGGTGTTCAATGATTTTTTTTTTACTATTACACCACTTTCAGCCCGACCTGCGTTAGCTGGATTTGGAGCATGGTAAGTATCATAGTTTCGAAATTTGATAAATGACTGTAGTCGTTTCTTTGTACTCCAAAAAGACTGGGTCTTTACTACATAAATTTCAATAATGATGCTTTTATCTTCGCGGGAGTCACATGCAATACCTTCCCCTCGTTAGTCGTAAAAGTCTTTGAACACAGCATCTTCCTTATCTTTGCTGAGAATTGAGGTTTGAATACTGGCAAACCAAGACAAGAGGCGAATCTCACCATTTTCAATTTGTAGTCAATTTTCAGATACCCAACGAAGATGAAACAATTTTTTTTTTGAAAACGATAAAACCAAACACAAGTTTCAATGACAAGTAATCAATGTAGTGCATTGGGAAATATTAAATTATATTAAGAATTTTAGATAAATCGCTATTTAAATTGCAAAACAGAATAGGTCACAAAATTGATCCCTGAAGCACTCCCCGTTTGAGAGGTTTAAGCGGCGAAGTGAAGAGAAGTGAAGAAAGCTTCAATGACATTCCTTTATAATCTGCCTAACAGGTAATAACGCAGTATAACCACTTTATTGCTTAATGTTTAATATTGATTTAGTTGATGGATGGAAAGTTGTTGTCCACTTTCTGAAGAACAGAGTCACAAATAATTTTGTTGGTGATGTTACGACAATACCGGGTACAATTCCATCTCAAAAGCTGTGGAATGCAAAGAAATTGATCAGCCTCACGCAGATGGGTGAGAGGGAAGCTTGAAAACCTAAGAATAACGACTACTTCCGGCGAGACATAAATTACTGTGTTATCATCCAAAGTCGTCAACGGCTAACTAGTCAGAGAAAATTTAGATTAAAAAGCGATCAGCTCTGCCGATAGCTTGGTCATCACCGTGAAAGGTAAACATTCAAAGAACATTTCCACAACATAATACAAAATGCCCTAGAAATAGTGTCTGACTGGTGCGTTGGAGAAAACTTCTCAATCGGAGAAGCTGAACTAGACTCCTTGAGTAGTATAAGAATGCTGGGTGAACTGAGCTTGACCAGATTTCTCTGAAAGTTACAATTTTAGAGTTCCCCAATAAATGTAAATATCTAGGGGTAGTTGTAGATGAAAAACTAAATTCGAACTCACATATAAATAACAAAACTACCAAAGATAGCATAATTTCAATTTCAATTTCAATTTCAATTTCAGTTTATTAAGATGGCTTACACAGTAAGATACATTATCTTTTCAAGTAGTGATAAGCTTATTTAAATGATTTAATAAAAATAAAGAAGAAAGCTACTAGCAAATTAGACTAACAATGTTACAAAAAAGTAGAAACGGTCGATCAAAGGTTAAATAAAAACAATAAATATAATAATTTAACATAGCAATCAAAAAGGTGAAATAAACTATAAAGTCGAAAGATACGTAAGATTTGAGTTCTTTTTGAAATCTTTTTTTCTTTTTTATTTCTTTAATTAGGCGAGGGAGGGAATTCCAAAGTCGAGTAGCGTTTACCAAGAATTGGCGTTCTGACGTTAAACAAGAAAATCGCGGGGGTAATAGTTGCCCTGTTCTTACAGATGCACACGGCGTTATTCTATTAAAAAGGTTTCGGGGTTGATGCGTATATATGATGTTATGCAGCATAGTTATTGTACGGTATTGCAAAAGGCTATCAAACGTGAGGTTACAGATCCGGTAGGAGAATTCTGAAATGCGATCATACCTTCGTAAGCCAAAAGTGTATCGAACGGCGTTATTATATGCGACATTAAGTTTCCGCCTGTTGATAGAGTCGCACTTTCCAAAGACTTCGCAACCATAAGTGATTATAGGAGTGATGAGTGTTTTAGTGAGAAGAATTCTTATTTTTAATGGAGTGAAGGTTTGAGTTGCCCACAGGGAGCGAAGGATACCATGAACTTTGCCCGCTGATTTATTGATGTGATCGCTCCATGTTAAGGTTTTGTTGAAAGTCATACCTAGATTTTTAGCGGTATCCACATATTGAATGGGATCGTCATTGAGGTGGAGCGGTGGGAATCGGGAGGTCTTTAAGGCTTTCCTCGATATAACAATGCACTTTGACTTTCTGGGATTCATCATCAGCAGATTCTGTTGCGACCAGTTAAAAATGTTTACCAAGTCAGAGTTTAGCTGGCGAACGCAAAGGTCGATCGAGTCAAGTGTACAGCTGTTGTGTAATTGGGTGTCGTCGGCATACATTTCAACGGAGGAACTTGTGACAATGGAAGGTAGCTCGTTAACATATAATGAGAACAGGAGGGGTCCCAATATAGATCCCTGTGGCACCCCGCAGGAATTGGGAAGAAAGTTAGACAATCCACCATTCACAAATACTGCTTGGTGGCGACCTACAAGATACGAAGCCAAAAGTCTCACCGCTGAAAGGGAAAACTGGAATTTGCTTGAGAGTTTATCGCATAGAATAGCGTGGTTGACGGTATCGAACGCCTTTGAGAAATCAAGGAGGACTAGAAATGTTAGCTGATCATTATCTAAGTTACGTCTTATGTCGTCTACTACCGTTAAAAGAGCTGTGGTGCAGCTATGTTTAGCGCGGAAGCCGAATTGTTTAGGTGTCAATAGATTCTTCACGTTGAGATACATAGTTATTTGTTTATGCATAATTTTTTCGAAGACTTTAGATAGGAATGGAAGTATCGCAATTGGCCGAAAGTCGTTACCAGTAGGGTTCTTAGGAATGGGTAAGATTTTGGATTTCTTCCAGATTGAGGGAAACACACCCGTAGTTAATATATGATTAAAGATATGGGTAACGTACGGTAATATTATGGGAAGAATAACCTTAATAAACTTGGGGTGCATCTCATCTACTCCAACTGAGTTAGATTTAATGGAAAGTAGACTCTCCACCACATCCGCCTGGTCTATAGCAGAAAACTCGAAGGTTTCGAAAGGCGTTGGACTGGAGCTGATGTTGAGGTTGGGAATCAGAGGGGAATAAGATACAAAGCTTTTGTTGAGTGCGTTTCCATCGACATTGTCAGGAAGGCTACTCTTTTGCTTAACCACGCCAATCTCCTTGAGGTTCTTCCACAACTGTTTACCAGACAATGATGCGTTCAGGCGTTTAGAATAAAGCTGTGTTTTGGCTGCGCGAATTTTGCGAAGCACGTTATTACGGAGAGTTCGATATTCTCTGAGATGCTCGTCTATTCTAAAGCGCTTCCATCGATCATACGCCTCGTCTCGTTTTTTCATAACTATTTGAATGTCTGTTGTAAACCATGAATTTAGTCCATGTCTTGATGTTTTAGTCTTTAAGGGTACGTGATTGTTGAAAAGTTGATAGATTTTGGTTTGTAGGAATTCGACTTGTTGATCAGGTGAAGACATGAAATGTAGTTGCTTCCAGTTTATGCTGCGCACGTCGTTTTCCAACACCAAGTAGTCAACATGTCTGAAATCTCTAAAATTAAATGTATTGGCTGAAACGTGGTAACTAAAATCGAATGTTAGGTAGATAAGGTCGTGTTTTGAGAACCCAGGAGCTGACAATTGATCATAAAAAAGAATTTTACTGTTTTCGTTAACGAAGAACACATCAAGTAGTGTACTAGAAGAGTCACTAAAGTGAGTTGGTGTAGTAGAGTTAACAGGAGAAAGGTTAAGTGAACTCAGATTATCGATAAGTTTACGCTCCGCCAAGAGATCACTATTGATGTCTCCGCACAGTATTACGTTCGATGAATTGACTGAGATTTCTTCCAGCAGGGAAGAAAGATGACAGAGGTTAATTGATTTGTTTGGTCTATAGACGACTCAAAGAAGAACTGTATCAACGTTGCCAATCAGATCCAGAAACAAATAATCCAGCTCATAGTTACGCTGGGACCGACACTTTATTTTAACGTTGCGGAAAATACCAACTCTAACATATATAGCGACTCCTCCACCAATACGATCAATTCTGTCACCTCGATAAATTTGGTAACCCTTTAAGCGATACAGTTCATCATTTATATCCTCACTATCAGAAACTGAAGTGAACCAAGTTTCAGAAACGCAAATGATGTCGACTCCGGAACCTTCAAACAGATAACGAAATTCATCTATGGACTGGTAGAGGCATGTTTGGTAAGACAAGGAAATTATCCCCAAAAGTCGATGCGTGGGATCTACACAACGATGATCAGACAGATGATCGCTTACTCGTCAATAGTGGAGTTAGGCAAAAGAAAAACAAGCATATTAAAGGCGTAGCATCTTCAGAGAATCGCATACAAGGATATCTCCGGCAATATCCATGAGATATATTAAAAAAAAGTGGCGATTCGCAGTACAGTCAGGCTATTATCTATATAAACCGGAGCGATGAAAACCATTAGATTTCGTAAACCTCACGTCAGTCATTCTTGAACTCGACATGATTTACGCGGTAAATTACCACATACCAAAAACTTCATGCTTTGACATGACATAACATGGTAACCCCAAATCAACAAGCATGGGACTTCAAAAACATAGAACACCGGAGTAGGTCCAGGTATCCATGGTCTGAACACAAACATTGCAAGGCTAATGGGAAAAAGTCTCAGAGTCTGTCATTCAAAAATAAGCCAATTCGAATAGTCGAACAGGAATGAATATACTCAACAACAGCAAAGTAGCACCGAAAGCTTTAAGCTCAAACTGGTTTGACTTCAAATCGGCGCTACGCTGCTTCAAAACTCTTCACGACTTATCTAAAAAAATACAAAGTGAAGCTCCAGTGGGTACCAAGGTACAAGGGCATTGCAGTAAATGAAAAATTCAATGAACTGGCTAGAAAAGGTTTAGCTGATCCATTCATTGGCCCAGAGCCCTTCTGCGACATCCCGTATTCAGCAATAAATTCAACGATTAAAAGTTGGGAGAAGAAGATGTGTCTATCCTATTAGGAGAATATACCCAGTCTTTGACAAACTAAAAGAACTATGAAACCCTTTCAAAATAAATCCAAATTATATCTAAACTCCAAAAGGGATGATATCAGAAGACTGGCCAGCTATTAAACGGGACACTGCCAGCTTCGATATCATTCGTCAGGAACCGAAATGTCGCATTTGTATGGAAGACGAAGAAACCGGATAACACATATAATGTGAATGCGTAGCCCTATTACATTACTTTCTCAGAGAAATCTCGAGGACTGAGAAACTGCAAATTACACTATTTCCACCAGAGTGATTGGGAAGTTTATTCAGAAAGTTCAGGCTCATTTGGCATCTTAAACTGCCCTTGTGGGGCTATAAGTCTTCTAAGTTGTAGTCCCCATCGCAATTAGCGAGTCATTGCTGCTTTGTAGATATTCTATTTGGTTAAGGACTACTCGCATATTAAGGTTTCTCTAATTTCAGTTCTTTGGGCTTTTCGCTGCTCAATCAGTCACTTAAAGACGGCCGGAAGCTAGGTTCTCTATTCATTTCAGAATACATTTAGATGGTTCAGGATGGTTATTCCTTTTCATTTGTGTCATGAGGTGTTCTCTAGTTAGTCTGTGTTGTACCCACGTATCCTTATAGTTTAGCATGAGCTTTGATGTAGCAGCATACTAAATTAAATATCTAAGTCATGTTGACTAGATTCATCGGTGTATAGTGATCCCAGAGTGATCATAAGGCAAATTGTGTGAATGGATGGTGTTTGCCCTGCTTGTCAACAAATAGAAGTCACATAAAAAAAATCAGATTTCAAAAAATATTCGTCTGTATAATAGATAAACTCTGTGCGATTAATTTCATAAAAAGTATTGAAAACAAAATTAATTTTGGCTAAATCAGGAAAATCGCCGTAGCAAATTTCACTTATGTACGAGTACTTTTAATTTCATTAAAGTGGTATCCCTCTTAACAAGCTGTCTCACTCAATTATTTTAGCTCACTCATTCGATGGATAAAATAATATTCATTATTCGTGAGAAGAAAAAAGAAATCAAGTTGAACTTGGTGTTGGTATTCAAATTGAACTCATTCACACACTGTTTGACTCAGATTTTTGTGTAATTTAAATAGAATTGGTGTAACCACCCACAACTTGGCATCTACAATATAATATCATCGCCATTCACCAGCTCCAGTACTAGCTCCTACACCACTTCAGGTTCTCTGAGAACTGAGTGTTTTCGAGAGAAAAAAAAACAAAAAAATAAATGGTGAAGGACCTTAAAGAACCAGAAAACCCCATACAGGGCATAAAAAAGAAAAATAAAATGTGGCTATGTGTTTGTTTGATGGTATATGCATATGTAGTTATGAAGCGCCGCATTTACAACTTCGAAGTTGTTGTTGAACTCCCCCTGCCCCATTCGTTTACTAATAGAAAGTGAGAAAGAGAGCGCATTTAGTTTTACTGCGTGTAAAATAAGAACTATTCGGTGCTAAAAATAAACCAAGACAACGAGCGGGGGCGTGTTGAGTAGTAAAGTAAAGGTGGTGGTAAAGGTCACCATCCTCATTTGCGATGCCAATGTCCATGCAAATGCAAATGTGTTCTTTTCTTGGTATCCGTCGAGGGCGAGATATCGTGGGTCGTTCGTATCGTCTTTGGCTATCGTCGTATTTTATTTTGAGAAACAAAAGCTTTAAATGAATGCTAATGCGGTCCCTGTTTGAGCTCACACACAGGATCTCTGCTAGACCACCTTTACCATCGCCAAACTATCACCTTCACCATCCGCACCACCACACAACACCATGGTACAATTACGGGTGCGAATATGCCGATGGAATGTGGGAATATGGGGTGCAAAGGCCAGGCAGCAGGCACATTATTTCCCAGGACTAATGGACTAATAGCCGAAAGAGGATTTCTGTTTCATCGAAAATAGATTTTTTTTCTCTTCACCGTTTTACCGATTTTATTTCGTATTTTCGCATTTTCTTAATTTTTTTACGGAAGCACTGTCGCCGCGCCCAAAGTTTTGATGATTTTTTTTGGCAAAGACATATTGTTGGCGGTACGAGCTTTGAGCTCTGACTATTCGTACGATAGTTGGCCTTGCCGTAGCCACAGACGACGGTTAACAGGGAGCCAATTAAAAAAAGAAATATGAAATTATGTATAATAACGTTATATCGACTGTCTAAGGTTGCAAATACGTGTAATATGACTGACCTAACTTTAAAGATGACACAATTTTTGTGTTCGAGCAAATGGTCCTTTGTATATCCTTTAAGCATGTATCCAGTTGGTAATTTTTCGCAATTCGGCGACTAACATCATCCTTGAATGTTGGATGAGGCACTCGTAGGTTTGCTATAGCAACGTGGTAAGGTGTAGGTGCACGTACTCGTATGTCAGTCTTCCGGCTGAATAGAAATTATCCGTATCCGTTTTTTTCTTCTTTCCCGGACCTCTTATTTGCCTTTTCTTTTCACTAGACACTGAATTTTCCTAATCACTTTCACCAAATTTTTCGCGCAAGTTTAAGTCGGACACGGGTTTTTTTTTTTTTTTTGCAAATTTACTTTAGGAAAGGTAAAGCGTAGGGGGAAAAGATTTTGAAATGAAATTTGCTGCTAAAGTTCGACTGAAAACGGGCACACTCCGTACCGCACGCTTTTACGTCCTTAGCTCAACTGATTTGGTGATTGCGTGAGAGAGAGTACTGAGAACTAGTTAGTCCAGCAGGAGTAGGAAAAGGATCCAAATCCATCCATATAACTAAAAGACGAACAGTGAGCAAGAACAGTGCTTGGAATAGTATTCGTATTTGTTTGTATTTAGACACGATAAAGTGCGACGGACGCCGCGTACAGTGAGAGTGTTAATCAAGTTGAAGGTGTATGCGTTGCCGATTATTTGCACATGAATAGGTTTTCGTGCAGAGGCCATACAAATTTACTCTCTTCTATATTACCGTGAGAGCATTACCTCGTGGGGAATTTTAGCTTTAAATATTAGAGAGGAAAAGCTTTAAATATTGTACAACTTTTTTACATTCATTGAGGAGACTTATGAACTCTAAAAACAACTCGGGACATCAGTCAATAGAGGGTGAAAGCATTTCTTTTTTTCTTTTTTTGGTTAATTTCTGAAGCTATTCCATATCGAAGCTATTTCCTATGTTACACCGCCTTATGTTGAACATGCGCTTTTACCAACATTACAATTTAACAGGGATGTCATCGTTAGGACTGTTGGTTTGATTTCAGCTTTTTCAGACGAGTTCTCTATTGCCTTGATTTTTTTATTTTAATTTAACGAAAGCTTCGTTATATTTCCTTATTTCTACCCCACCACAAGCCTAATTGGAAAAGCTAGAGGGAAACCGCAACATAAGGATAACCAATGAAAAGTTCGATCAGAAATAGTCTGACCGCAAGGTAAACTGTAGTTCTGTAGATAATAAATCTATACAGATGTCTCATCGCTGTAGAAAAAAATGGTTCAATTTTTGTCGGCTAGCCGACACGAGCTTTCGGAATGATGTAAAGCTTTTTTATTTTCGCTCTTTCTTGCTTTATTTACTGAGAGATTTTTTTTCTCTCACCACAAGTCGAGGGCAGTGACAAAAGGAATATTAAAAACAATTGCAAGGGGTTTGCGGGAAGGGGTATGAAGACTTGACTGTTTGTTTTCATTCGACTGCAATAGGAAATTATGTAATTTTTCATGAATTGGGATTTTGTTTGAGCGTATGGGTGTGTATGTAAGAAAGAACAATTCAAAGGCGGGAAAAGTCGAATATTTCTTTACATTTTGTAATTGAAGTTTGACGAGCAAAATATTATTCGTGTTATTAATATGCAGTGCATGTAAATAATAAGTAATTGAATTGAACTGAAGTGATGAAATGAAGTTTTCGGATATGAACTTTTTTCGTTTCCCTAAAAAAGGCACTGTTAAATATGATGAATGGTTAGCTTTGACGGAGGAGTCTCGTGAACATATAATATGCCTTAAAAAACCTTACATTTGTAGCAAAGATTTTGAAAATGCCTTTTTGGGAAAAAAATATTTAAAAACAAAATCGTATCCCTCTCTCTTTTTAAAACGAAGCGAGAGTGTTCCGAACTCTGAAGACGGTTCTGTTTGCTTTGATCCAGTCAAAGCTAACATTACTTATGAAAATTATAAAGATTTAAAAATGAGTTCGAGTGAACCTACAATAGGGGAACTAAATTTGGCTTCTAAAAATTTATTAAGGACAAAATTCAATGATCACATTGAATTTGCTTGCGCCAATTGTAAAGCTCATGTAAAAAGGCAATCTTTTTACATTAGGAGAATTGAACAGCTCAAGAAATTGAACAATGTCTTGAGAATAACTATTAAAGAAAATCGAAACCACATTTATTAAAGAAAATTCGTCGTTTAAAAGAGGACAAGAAAAGGCTACAAGCGCGTGAAAAGCAAAACATTCAAGGGAAAATAGATTGGTATTCATCAAAATGCTATGACATTTTCGAAGCTCATCTTATCACAGGTTAAAAATGAATATACCGAAGAGAAGAAATGGATTTCGCAGTGCATCTTTTTTCGTTCAGCTGCCGGATACAACTTTTTGCGGGATCAACTTGAGATACATTTGCCGCATCCATCTTCATTGTACAGGTGGATTAAAATTAAAAGTCTGTCCCCTGGCTTAAATAGAAATGTTATGCAGGAAATTAAGGAAATAACCTCGAAATTACCACCAAAAGAAAAAGAAGTTGTGGTTATATATAGGCAAAGAGCAGTGATCAATTATTATACAGATATATATATAGATAATACTATGTACATATATTGGAATATATAAGTGGTGTGTCCCAAAAGTAATGAGAATAATTTTTTTAAAACACATGTATCAAACATAAAATGAATTGTCACCTTCAAAGTAGGTCCCTTGAGAGCGTACACAGCGATCCCAACGGTGCTGCCACTCTTCGTAGCAATGCTGGAATTCAATTTCTAACATCGCCTTCAAAGCCTTGGCTGTAGCTTTTTACATTTTTCTACCTACATTTTCTACCGTGCGTTCCTTACTCTTAAGGTACGTTTTGAGTTTGGAGAATAAAAGAAAGTAGCACGGGGCCAGATCAGGACTTTTGGGACACGTCATTGATATAGACACTTCAGTATGGCCAAAATCTACCGCCATTGTAAAATACATTTTGTCGAGCAAAGATAACCCCGTCGTCTACCAAATGGTACAATTTATCACTGTAAACACTCATTGCTTTAGAGGAGTTCCTCTTCCTCTGGGTTAATGCAAACTGAAAAAATGACACCTTGTCGAAGATTACCACCAGAATAAGCCTAGGCAACCGGTACTACTTCAGTCTGGTTTAATAAATTGGATCCAAAGTCTCTACTCCAAGGAACATTGATTTTGTTAGTTAAAATATGGCTCATTCATGGCTGTCGGAAAAATATTTCCAATATTTTCCTTACTTACTTAGGTGGCGTTACAATCCGGGGTGGACCAGGACCTGATCCCATTCCACTTGTTCGAACTCCCATATATTCGGTCATACATTACTGCGTTGTCCCCGAGTCCCGGAATTGAAGATTTTCGATCTTTACATACAAATATTTTTATAATGCTTTACTATAACGAAGGACCGAAAAGAGTATGGCGTCAGCCCTTGAAAGCTCTATGTAATAAAAACATAATTCCTACTGTGAAATTCGGCAAATTATCTGTGATGGTATGGGGGTGCATATCCATCAGAGGGGTCGGACACATTGTCTTCATTGAAAACACCATGGACGCGAAACAGTATCTAGGCATTTTGCGAAATCATTTGCTCAGTAGCGCCATAAGCTTTGGTTTTAATTGCAACAATGAGAACAGAAAACCTAAATTCAAATTCTATCAAGATAATGACCCAAAGCATAAAGAGCTAACGGTTAAGACGTGTCTGCTCTATAATTGTAGTAAAGTGCTAGATACACCAGCTCAGAGCCCCGACCTTAACCCAATCGAGAATATATGGGTACACCTGAAAAATAAAGTGGCAAAAAGGAGTCCGAAAAACAGTATATTAAGGAAGAATGGGCTAATATACCAACTAATTATGACGTAAGAAATTTAATTGGATCAATGCCAAGAAGACTAAAGGCAGTAATTGATGCTAAAGGTGGTCACACCAAGTACTGAAGTGTAATTTTTGTATAGTTTACCAGTTCTTGAGGTTATTTTGTTCTATAAGATGAAAATGTGCAAACACTTTCTTGACAGTGTATTTATTGTTGTTTTTGATTGTTTTGTTTTTTTGTTGTTGTTTTTGTACGAAAAGAAATACTTTTTTTTTGTTATTTAATATTTAAGAATGTGTATATCATAATACCAAAAGCAAAAACTGAATAAAACTACTGGAAGTGCCTATATTTATAACAAAATAGGATACATTGTTGTTTTTATTACTTGTGAAAACACTTTCTTGACAAACTGTATTGTTTTTGCACGATAAACGACTTTGCATGTGTGAGTGACAATTGGCAAGAGCAAAAAGCGAAAAGAAATAAAATGATTTTTCTGCTCTTTGCAGCTTTTTAAAAAAGCTTTTTTTTTAGTTCGATTTCATTTTCATAGGACAAAACTTGCCATATGAATGAGACATCTGTATAGATTTATTATCTGTGCTTATAGTAAATGTAAGATTTAAGGACTGGAAAAATCTGGAAAAGGTGTCTTTTCTAGTTGGCCTGGTGACAGGTGACAACGTTTTCGACCTCAAATAAAGGGTGACCCGATAAGAACGATAGGAAAAAAATTAAATAGAACTACAGCGGTAGGAGATATAAAATTGATTCTGGTTCTATTTTGAAGCTACGTTCATGTAATTATGTGTGGAATTGCACATCATTCAAGTGGTCGCCTCGGCTTCGCTGGCAGTGCTTCAAACCGCCGGGCCAATTGTTGATGACTTGGTCCAATATGTGCGGCGTTATTCCGGCAATAGCAGATAGAATAGATTGATGGATACAAAAGAGTACACTTACGCTCAAACTTTGCGATGAATTGCCTGCACACTGAAGCCATGATGACGACCGACCACGTTGCGTATTTACAACTGAGCCAGAATTTCGATAATATTTTTTAATAATTTCCACACGTTCTGCAAGCGTAAGACGATGCATGATGAAATGGCAAACCTCACTGAATATTTTGACAGCTGGGTGTCATTGGTAACTTTGACATTGTCATTGACAATTGGAAAACCTATTTTTGCTATGACATGCAACGAACCGGCTTTGACTTTTGCTAAAGACGAAGGCACATGGAATATACCGACTCCTTATAAACTACAAAACCTGGCAAAGGTCTTAGACCGTTTCAGAATGAACATCACTTAACTCATAGGGGAAGCAGACCAATAGAATAATAAGAAACTCTTACAAAGCCTACTTAAATATGGGTTTGTGGTCAGAAAAGGCTTAGGCAAGAAGTCTTGAGATTCCATCGCCTGATTGTAATCCACATTTGTATAAGGCTGATACATACGCTTTCGTACTTTCATGCTTCCATAAGGGAGAAGGACCACTTAATTAGTAATTGCTTTTCTGAATTTCTTGGCCGATCTTGATGTTCTGATTTTTAAATCAATTTTTTTTCACACGATCCTCTGATTAATAAACCGTCAACCAGATTCAGCACATTATAATCATAGGGCATACATCTTCTACATCTTTGAACTATTAGAATGACATTGCCTCCGATTCGATGAAAAGTTTCGAGAAAAGCATGTAGCAAAACAAAAGACATATGAGGGGGTCAGAGCACAAGGGGTCTAACTATTAGTAGTACAATTTTGGGATATCCTTGTTTAACGTCAAATGAAAACTACTAAATGAGGAGTAGTTTTCCTTTTTAACGATAGATCTCACTACCAATCAAGCCTACACTTGTTTCCCCTATGCACCAAAGAAATAATGTCATTCATGTGGTCATTTACTCACTTATCTCAATTTTAATAAAATTTGCACTTACGAGTAAACTCTAAAAACAACACCACTCTCCTCTGTTGAAAGCGAGGATAGGTATATTTATAATATTTACAAGCATGACAAAAATAAAATAAAAGAACAACACCAACATTATTTCATTTTCTTTTCTGTGTTTATTTTTTATATCTTATTATTTGATAATAGTCTGAAACATTTTAGATTATCTTTATCGTTTACCTAACTTTGCTTAGTCTTACAAGTAGTTAATAATTTGCTTATAAAGGTGAACCAATACATAATAATATTAATAATAAACGCCTTGACCTAGGTTTCGGTATCGGTAATCATAATCTTTTATATAATTTAACATCAACTGCACAGCGAAGTAAAAAAATAACCGATCATGCGAGTTCTTCTATTATTATCTTCTTTTTTTTAATGGAATTGCCTAAATAATAAATATTAGTACGTTGGGACGTTGGGAGCATCATCACATTTGTTTCGCTCTACTCCTTATTATCACCATATCAATGAGGATCAGAAGGTCGGATGATTTCGTATAAAGAACACATCATGCTCCTTGTCAATCCACTTGATTAGTTTATCGACATATTTTATGACCAAGCCTTTATCGACCATAGGCTCGAAAATGGCATACAATTCGGAAGCTGCCGTAACCCAGGCCAATACAACTTCTTTCTCTTTAACTTCGTAGATTAGTTTTAACGGTCGACTGATATTGTGAATACGATGGTGTAGATCACAGTAAATAGCCTCTAGGCGTTCAAACTCTGATAGCGTTGTATATGGAGCATTAATTTCAGAGCACAGTAATTGATTCGATGACGACTTTGGTTTATAAAGAAAATGTCGTAACTCTGGAATACCAATTGCGTTTAAGCTTAGTCTAGTGTCTTGCTTGGGAACGTTGTTTATTTGTTCACTTATGGCTTCTAAGCAATGTGTACGACGTAGTTTTTCAGTAATTTTCTTTTTTGCATCTGAAAGGGTAAAAAAGACATCACGATCCACGGACAGTAGTAGTAGACATGCTTGGCAATCGTCCGATAAATACGACACGTGAGCATGCAGGTATCCGTTCATGTCGAACTTTGGTAAACAAATCGGCATCCAGTTCTCCACTGTTTTGAAGCTCTCTGAGCATTCAATTAGGTTAAAGATTAATCTGAAAACAAATGATTATTAAATAAACAAGTCTATTTGCAATTTTTTTTTAAATAACATGCCATTGACGCATCTACTATTGTCATATTTGCACTCAATTGAATTTTTGTTAGAAAAAAATAAAGCGCTTATCAGTTCAAAGCAGCGGTTCAAGTTTTGCCCTTCTATTTGTTAAAAAATAAAAATTTAACATTGTCTTATGCCTTCCAACGGTGTATGGAATATTGCCGCAGTTCGTTCACTTACTTGCCGTGAAAGGCACAGCGGAGGGGTTATCTCGTAAATCGAAATATTCATGGCAGAGCAAAAGCCTTGAAATATAAAATGCGTTCTAGAAATCAGGTGGCGAAATATTAGAAACAGGGCCCGCTGCTTGAACTTGCAAGTGAAAGCATACAAAATATAATATCGAGGAATTAAATAAGAACAGAGCTCCCATCATTCCTACAGCTGAACGGTATCAGTCGAGAAAAGTAAGCTCTGCTCGATGTTTCAAAAGATTGACTCCACATAACTAAAACAACGTTGGGGTGAATGTAATCCCAACTGCTAACATCCATTTAGAAGAAGTCATCGGACCAAATCTTTATATACTTTGGCTTTGTCGTTATTCCAGCTTTATCATACGCGTGGCATTGTTGCATGATGTACGAAAGGTATAAAGCAAACGTTACAGCAATAAAATTGTTACGAATGAAAGCGGACTTAGCAAAACGGGATCCAATAAGAAGTACGGGAAAGCCTTCACAAGTATCCTCATACTGAAATCGTTATTACGGGCGATTTCGATATACACAATTCTGGGTGGCTTCGACATTCTGGGCAGACAACACCCGAAGGACGGTGTGTTGAGATCTTCGCTGCGGAAAACAACCTAACGCAGCTTGTAAATGAGCCCACGCGAATACCAGACGTTGATAGTCATACCGCCAACACCCTGGACTTGTTTTTAACTTCTCATCCTGATAAGTACACCATTGATGTGCTCTCCCTCTAGGCTCGTCGGACCATTGTGTCATATCAGCTAATTTCTCGTACACCGACCACACAGTTAGAGAAAAAATTCCTAAAAGAACCGTATGGCAATACGAGAAAGCCAACTGGAGCGGTCTTAACAGCTTCTTTAGGAATTTTAACTGGTCGTTATGCTTCCTCGATGACGACGTGGATGCCGCTGCTGATATGATTACAGACACCATTCTCTTTGGAATGAGATCCTTTATTCCTCATCGGATGAAGAGTATCAAACCAAAAGAAAAGGCATGGTATGACTCGAGCTGTAAAGAGGCCGTCAGGGTTAGAGGAATGTTTTTTCGATCCTACAAGACCAACCCGACAGAGGAACCGAAAAAAATTCAAACGAGCCAGAAATGACTGCAACGCCTTTCTTAAGCGTGTGAAATTCCTATACGACCAAAAACTGAGGCAAAAAATACTGCAATGTCCCAAAGGCAGTAAAAATTGTTGGTCGTTCGTCAAAAACATTAGAAATTCCGCCTCATCCTCCATCCCAACGCTCATTTACAATGACATTCCAGCTGTCAGCTCTTTGAACAAAGCCAATCTGCTTGCTGAACACTTTTGGGGCCAGTTCAACACTTCCAGATTGTGCTTAGTACTTAAAGATCTTAACATTCACAAATCCACTGATCGAGATGGTAAATCTCCCCTACTTCTCCTCGCTGGCAAAACCGCTGGGCAAGCTTCTTCATCAACTTTATTCGTCAGGACTCTTTCCGAGCAGATGGGAAACAGCATTTGTCCATCCCGTCCCTAAAAAAGGCAAATCTTCTTCTCTCTCCTCCAACAGACCCATTGCACTTACGTCCCTTCTTTCTAAGTTCATGGAAACGCTGATAAACCGTCAGCTAATGAAATATCTCGAAACACGAAAACTTCTCAATGACCGGCAGTACGGTTTTCATAGCAACTGTTCCACTGGTGATCTGATGGCATGTCTCACCGAAAAGTTGAACTAAAGCGTACATCAATCTGGCGAAAGCAAGATAGTTGCACTTGATATTTCTAAGGCATTTGACAGAGTTTGGCATCAAGCTCTTTTGTCGAAAATGCGTGCATTTGGGATCGACGACTCTCTTCTTCAATGGATTAGAAATTACCTTTCGGAAGGTTCAATTCAAGTTGTTTTGGACGGTTTCAAGTCAGATATTCACAAAATAAATACTGGTGTGCCCCAGGGCTCTGTTCTGTCTCCGACACTCCTTTTAATTTTCATTAATGATCTCTTGTCTGCTACTTCTAATCCAATATATTCCTTTGCTGATGACAGTACTCTCTGCTTTTCATATTCGTTCACGGCCCTGCTCTTCGGCTGTAGTACGAGAACGACAGCGTATGCTAAGCTCATTAAATTCCGATATCAACAGCATAACCAATTGGGGAACTATCAACAGTGTTTGGAATGCTTCCAAAACACAATGCTGTCTGCTGTCTTTAAAGCGAAATTTAAACACCCAGCCATTATCTATGAATGGCACTTGCATCGTCGAAACCGAAAAACTTTCCATTCTTGGTATGTGTGTCAATGACAACTTACGTTGGAATGACCACATATTTGATGTCGCCAAAAATGCTGCGAAATGTCTAGGTTTCCTCAAGCGATGTAAGAAATATTTTACCCCCTCTGATCTGGCCTCAATATATAAGGCATTCATCCGCCCAAAATTGGAGTACAACTCCCACATCTCTGCACCTGCTAGATAGGATTCAAAATCGTGCGATAAAACTTATTGACGATACTAATATCAGTCAATCAATGGACACCCTCGAACACCGACGAAATGTCTCGTGTCTCACTTTGTTTTATCGCTATTTCCACCACCAGTGCTCCACTGAAATCGCCAGTAACATTCCGCCCATTCAAACTTTCAACCGTAACACCCGTCTCGCTATGAATGCTCATCAGTATACCCTCAAGCCCATTTTCGGACGTACTCTAAAAGATCGTGATTCGTTCCTAAGCCGTACAACTCGCTTATGGAATGCCCTGCCCATCTCTGTATTTCCTGGTCGTTATAACTTGCAAACATTTAAAAACAATGTACATCGGTACCTCTCTTTTCTTCCCCCTAAATTTCCTTTGCCTTTGCGGTCTGCAGAATAGTTCTTAAGTCAGATACTTTGGAGGAATATGCTGTATTAGAGGTAAGTCGTGATCTGATGTCTGATGGTCTACGTCTTTCTTTACAAGGAAGCTCTCAGAAAATTCCGAAATGCTAGATGGTCTGAATCAAGAAGGTATTCTTTACCAATATCTACGATACAATTTGAATTTCAACATTTGGACTTGACTGAAGTAGTTACGTTTTTTTTTGCGAAACAGAAACTAGTCAATTGAACTCCTTTCGTGGTCTTTCTTAGGAAGATGAGTAAACGCTTCAGTGATAAAGTACCTACAGTGCCAACATTCACAACAGCGCTGAGTACATCCTGCCTGCTGTGAGCAGCCGGACATATACAGAGATAGTGCTCCACGCGGTGTCTTTATCACTCTCACAGCAAGCATCGTAAGATGTAGTCTCAGGTATGCCTGGCACACCTACTGAAAGCGGGGTTCCCCGTTACGCCGGCAGTAACCAGTCTATAGCCTTTCATATCGAAAAACCAGAGGTGACTTCTTAGAAACGTCGGATTCGCTTGGTCGTTCGCTGTCTAAAACCCAGCTCTAACCGAGAATGCAGGCAGATCTAAGGCAAGGTCGGGTCCTACAAAAAATTCTTCTGTGACTTATCTAGCAGGTTTATCCGCGATTTAATTTCCCACGATCACTACCGAGTCTGAGTTTATTGCCACTTAAGACGAAAATTTTTCTAACGAGGTGCTCCGGTGTCATTGCATCATATGGTACGCCCACAACACCAGAATTAAACAACACTGTCGGCGTGCACGATCATCAAATCTCCAATCTGTGTTGTACCAAAGAACACTTCTTGTTGCCTTTGAGAATGCTACCCGTGATATGAATACGAACACCATCCGAAAGAAAGGTCATCAGTCCGTCTTGAGCAGGCCGGACGTCATTGTGAAATCCCCCACGCAACCGAGACACATCGTTGTCTGGAGTCTGGTAAAAGCAGCAGTGACGCAAAGGATATAACTGGCCTTATCACATCCAGGAAGATCAAACTCCATGTATTGCCCAAAGTTCCTTTACACATCTTATAATTTCAGTCCAAAGAAGATACCTGATATTTAACTTTGTTGAAAAAGCGGATGGCGAGGCTTTTAAACACTAGACTGGTCAGGTTTCTTCTTCTCGTAAGGGCAACAATATCAGTTTTGAAAGGATTGACTAATTGACACCAAACTTCAATCCCGTCTAGGGCTGCCTGCGCTTTAGGGTCAGTACAGATACATCATCTGCATATATCTGAAAGTTAAAATTTTTGAGAATGTTAATCAGTGGATGGATTAACGGCATTGGAAACAATACGCCACCCTGCGGTTAACCTCTGTTTGCTCCCGCCATCACAGTTAGGTCGCAGTTAGAATGTTTTCCACTTTATACACAAAGCTAATGATTCGCTGAAAACACCCAGTGCGTACTTCCCTTGTCGAGCGGGGATCAGCAGATTTTGAAACGCAGTCTTGTAGGATCGTCCGCTTTGGTAGGCATCTTGCATCTTGAACAGAGAATACATGCACAAAGCAGTTTTACGCCAATTTAGTCCGACCATTCTCAATACACACTTCAACTGAGAGGTCTGAAGACCGTCATTTGCTTGCTATCACATATGCCCCATATATGGGTTAGTACCTGAAAAATGTCCTCCACTACCGCAAGCAGAAATCGTTTTTTAATCGTTGTCTAAATCTGTGACCTAATCGTATTTCCAACACCCAAATCCACTAGAGGACCCTAAAGACATCATAATCCGAAGAGAAAGGTGTCATTGGATCTGCACGGAAAACAAAATAATACGAGGCTTTGGTGAAAGTGATACATATTTTGAATGGGGAATCAAAATAGGAACACGCTTTGGTCGGCAAGTTAAGGACATTGCACCAAATTGGACTCCCTTACATTTTTTCTTACCTCAAGTCAGCTGGATGGATGGAATATTTCTTCATGCGAACCAAAGCAATCAATTTGTTGTTAGCTATGAGGACAGCAAACACAAGATTCTTTATCTTGGAACAATTGCTTTGAATGGCATTCGTGATGTTTGACCTCACAGTTGTGGTAAGCGGCATCACTCGAATTGAATTTGTAAGAAAGGTAAACACGTTATTTGTAACTGAAAAGACAATCAAAATCTGATAACTATAAAACTGTGTGTAAGAAAACTACAAAATAATTTACTTTTTTTGTTACTGCTATCATTTGCCAGTAAATGAAAGATCAACCGTTCACTGCCGGCCAACAGTCGTCGCAGATCGAAATTTTTTCTCTTTTCAAATATCTTCGTCATGTGTGAGTATGTTAAAGTGGACAAAATCTGATTGTACACATCACTGAAACGGTTAGACCATATGATTATGAGAAAGTGGAAAAGAAATCTCTCTAACTACAACTCACGTTAATTGCATTTGCAGTTGCTGTACGCTCATATTACTTCTTGAAGCTGCCACTAGAATCAACGAATTTCGAACAAGAAATACAAACTTTATCCCCTCTGCATGAATGGAGGTAATCGCATCTTGTCCATGCTGAACAAAACTCACTAACGCTTGAATGACGCCGAATAAAGTAGCCAACTTATCTTCGACACCGTGTAGCGAATAAATGGGTTTACCTGCTTCGCTAAGTATGAATATGTGCTTCTTCTGTGATAACCATTCGGTGTCATGTAGGTAATCTACCTCCTCATCCATCACCGAGTGGGAGGATGTAGCTGTACTCAAATTATCTTGTGAGCCATCGAGTTCTTTGCTTCTGTCGCTAGAAAACGAATCCGATTTCGTTACATTACCGTTGGGTTTCAGTGTCTGATCCTGAGAAGTAAGCTCCGCTTGAATATCTTGAATAATACTATACTGGTTGTCCTCTTGCTCTTGAAAGTAATCAGTTCCCTCAGCATCGGCAAATTCATCGGTTGTGTTGGTAATTACTTCTTCCTCAAGATCCATAATGGCTTTTTGTATTATAGGCTATTGTGTGGTGTGATTACAATGCTAAGTATTTCATTGCGTGTGCAAATAAAGCGTTTTGTTGTTCTTTTTTTATTTGATTTTATTGCTTTAACGAAAAGAATGAAATGTTTTGTTGAAGGTTTTTCTTTAATGCAATTTTAACTGTCAAACAGCTGTCACAAGCTGATGACACACAATTCTTGGTTACGTTCCGCTTGTGATAAAATTATGGGAAAATCGTACCACTTCATAGATTAGTAAAACTTGGAATTACTCAAACTCACTTGCTTATATATTGAATAAGTATATAAGAACAAAAATATGTATAATGTACGAATATTCCGGACGCCAGGACACCTAAAAAGTCCTATGAAGAAATTCTACGTCGAACGGCTATAATCGCAAAAGTCTTTTCTGATCGGGACTACAATAATCTTTTAAAAAATTCCACAGGACCAGCATCGAAGGCAGGAGACCAGTCGCTACATTGTCAGCAAGTCATCAGCAGCTGAAGCATTAGGTTTCACTCGAACACCAACATGAAGATGAAACAAGAAGCGTAAGATACAAAAAAGGTCGAAAGCTGCTGAAGAACTTACGAACTCTTTTTAGAAAGAAGTAGCACAAGACCATGGAGAGGTGCTTCTGCAGAAATGATGTTCGAAAGTCCTGACAAAAAGTGAAAAGAACTTGTCAAGGACACAAATGTCGAGAAGAAACGCAGAGATGAAACTGAGAACGTAATAGTAGAGGTAATAGTCCATGCAATGGAATGATTAGTTCTGCAGAATGTTTCACGACGAAAGCGACAAGCAGTGGGCTTGAGTTAGTAAGAAGCATACCTCAACTAATCTGTAAAATGCGGTTGGATGACAGTATGCCGGTAAATGGAATCCCAACATCGTCTGCCCGATCCATAAAAAGGTAGACCCTTTTACCTAAGCCAACTGCAGAGCAATCTGTTTTCTTTTATTCGACGCTGTTTTCGCTTCATTACAAAAAATTGTATGTAACCACCATTAACTTTTAGGTTTAAAAGCCTTAAATTAACCGCAGTAATAACATGAAGCAATCTAATTACCAATTAAACTCAGAAATTGAACTTTCCAACTTTCAAGTCTCTTTTAAGCCAAAACGATTAAGAAATCAATACATTTTATAGGAAACATTCTCACATCTTAATTAAAAAGAAATGTCATCACTGTTCCATCCCATAAACATTTGACATTATCTAAATTAAACTGCCAAACAAGTTCATGTTTACATACATTTTAAGATCTCAAGTTCTTTTTCCAAATTTTGTATGAAATTTCACAGAAAAAACCATGTCAAAAACAATATATTACCAAAATAATCAATACGCTCGTGTTATGAATTTAAAATACAAATCCAAATACAAAAAAATTAAACGAATAATCAAGAATTACGTGTTTGTAAGTTCAATGTATCGAACGCCCCACTTCCGTCATTCCGAAATGATTTCTTTTTACTCGATTCTTGACAGGAAAATGCAGCACTTTGCGACCAAATTGCGCAAATTCAAGAGGACATAGTTGTCAGCAAAGAGGAGCGTCGATATTTACTCAAACGCCTTATTCAACATGAAAAAGACATCGAACAAACTCTGACTCAGGAAAATAATGTCACAGTAAACGGCGATTCAGCACCAGCTGTGCCTCATGTCCCAGGCAAACGTGGACCAAAGAAGCGCATAAAAACCGAAGATGGAGCAAATACTAGTAAAACGAAAACAAATGGAAAAGCTGCTGGCTCAAAGAAATCCAGTGTAATTCAAAAAGTTCCCTACGATAATCATGGAAAACCAATATTTCCCATAAGCTTGGGCAGTTTTGTACTGCATTCACTGGGCGACATCATGGGTGACAATCCAAATTTCCACACCGACAACTGGATATACCCTGTGGGCTATGTGGCTACTCGAATTTACTCTCATCCCAAGGAACCCGAACGAAAATGTGTATTCACATGTAAAATTCTCAACAACTCCGGTGTACCGCAATTTCAAATCATCCCCGACGCCGAATTTGATCACGTTTTCTTCGGTGAATCCGCTAATATTTGCCATCTGGGCTTATTGGAGACTATTATGCGAGTAACTGATGTTGCTAATTTGCCATTGCGTGCTCAAGGCGAACGCTTCTTTGGGTTAGGTAATCCCACAGTTATGTCGCTACTTCAAGCGCAATCGAACTTTAAGAAAATGCAAAACTTCAAAGGATTCATCGTCGATGGTGGCTACGCTATCGAAGACAAGGATCCGACTCTTTGCTATGAGGCTCTGCAAACTCTCATTTCCATCTCGGCGTACCATACAGTGCCCGAAGTGAAGGAGGAACCGCCCGATGAGCTGCTGGAATAGAAATAAAATACGAGACCCTTCATTTTTTATGATTTATTTTTATTTTACGAAGTAAAAAACACCTTTAACACTAAGAAAAAGAATAATTCTTTTAACTAAAAAATACGTTTGTTGTTCTTGTCATTTTTGTTTGTAAATCGAAACGGTAGAATTAAAGCGTGGTAAACTATGAAGCGGTAAAGTACAGGAGGTCAACTTCATACGTATATTCCACACGAGTAATTGTGAAAAGTTGAATGTTCTATGCGTACTGAAGCGAAGCGGGATAAATCAGCGAGGCGTGGATATCGTCATTCATGAGCAATGCAAATTTTTGTCTAACCTCAGCTTGCTACCGCATTCTTGAATAGCTCACATTCGCCGGCGACTGCCGACTACTACTGCGACTACTGCTGCTAACTCGACGTTCTGTGGTGCTTCTAGTCGGGGTGTGCCGTGATGTATGAGTTGGATTGGCAGTGATTGGTTTCTTAACACGGACCGAACGATTGAACAGCAAATTAGACATTACGACTACCGGCGAGAATAGTCGAAGGGGTATGTCGCTAAAAATAAAAAATAAAGTAAAATTTAATTTGTTTGAATTGCTTGAAGATTGTGAGAAGTATAAGTGATAATTCAATTCATTCATACCTTAATGGTACATTAAGACAGAAATCTTTTTTAGTATTTAGTATCTTATTATTATTATTATTATTATAAGTTTATTGACAACGAATTCAATTACATTGACAATAATTGTATATTTAGCTTGAGCAGCTAGGGCCTTTAGCTAGTTAGACATAGTATTAGTTTTATATAAGGTTTTCTAAGTTGAGTGCTGTCATCAGCCTATATACATTATTTACATTTTCGTATGTGATTTCGGATAAAAGATCGGATAAATTTTTTTGAGCAATAGTTTTACAAGTTAATAATATTTGTTTACATGAAATGAGATGACTTATAGTAAGTGTTTGGTTTTCGTTGCATAATTGGCAGAGCGGGGCCGTTTCTTTAGTGATGAGATGTTTGTGGGTCATGCTGGTATGACCCATTCGCAGTCTGATATATATTTTTATCTTTTTATGTGAAATATCTCCAGGGTAGTATGATTTTTCAGCATTAGGGTTAAATTGTTTGTAAATGTGTTGATAGTCTGACCACTTTGTTTTTCTCTTGTATTTCCAAGTCTTCAGTAGATATTTTTTTATGTCTTTTTTGTTGTAGGCGAAGAAAGTTTTAAGAGGTTCTTTTAAAGCCGATTTAGCAACAGCGTCTGCAACTTCGTTTCCAATAATCCCGCTGTGCCCTGGGACCCAGCAGATTTTTAGTTTTCCACTCCTAGATATGAGTTTGTCACGGATGTGTTCGATGATTTCACTACAATTATCTATGTTTTTAATAGCTGTTACAGAGGATAGGTTGTCTGTGAAAATGATAGTCTTATGGTTTTTTTTGGATGTGTTAATTGCAGTGAGGATGGCAAAAGCTTCTGCTGTAAATATGGAAGTGAATGTCGGAAGAAGACCTTTACAAATGATTGATAGGTCCTCTCCTATGACAGCGAATGATGTTCCGTTTTGCGTTTTTGATGCATCAGTAAACATGAGGTTCCATCCTTGTTCTTTGTGGTTTTCTGCAACGTCCAGGAACATGGCTTTAAAGACTTCGTTACTTGTTGATGTGGTGGAATGTTTGCTGAGGTCGATGTGCGTGGAGTCTTTTAATAAGTTCCAAGGCGGACAGGATATTGACTTAAAGTTGGGAATGACAATTGGAATCTCAAGGTCTTTTGCGGATGTAAGAGCAGATACTAATGTTCTTCTTCCTTTTTAGAATTTTTTTAACGTCGTTATGAATGGGTGACGTTCTGGAAGAATTTAGTTTATGTATCGTACACATAGTCAGGTATTCAATTCTTTCAGTAATATGTGGCAAACCAGCGTCAGTTAAGAGGTTTCGAATTGGAGTTGTGCGAAAGGCCCCCATGCCGCTCCTGATGGCTGCATGATACGGTGTTGTGATGAGTTGAGTTGATGATTTCGAACATTTACCATATATTGCTAAACCATAGTCGATCTTGGATAAAATTACAGATTTTATTACGTTAATGATAGTGTTAATGTTACAATTGCTGTTCTTAGAGGAAAGGTATTTTATAAGGTTTACTCTACTGTTAAGGCTCTTTTTCAACTTGATACAATGATTTTTAAAATTAAATTTTGAATCGAATATAACGCCAAGTATTTTAGCAAAATTTACATTGATTATATTTGTGTTATTTAATTGTACGGAGATATTTTTATTGCAATTATATTTTTTACATAAGTGTAGAATTTCACATTTTTGTATTGAAAGTCTTGAGCCTGAGTATTGCCCCCATTCTAAAAGGTTTTGGAGTATGTTGGTGAACGTGGTAGCAAGAGACGTTAAGTCTTTGCAACTGGAGTAAACTATAAGGTCGTCAGCGTAGAGTGAATGACCTACTATTTTGTGACGGTCAACTATTGAGCTGATTTCATTAAATGCAATTATAAAAAGGACGACGGATAAAGGAGATCCTTGTGGTATGCCGTTTTTCAGTTTATGAATCGCAGAATGGTGACCATTCGCCTTGATGCGAAAGAACCTGTTACTCAAAAAAGATTTGATGTAATTCAAAATTTTGGGCCCAATTTTCCATTTGATCAATTGTTTCATAACCACATGTATGCCAATACGATCAAAGGCTTTCTCGAAATCGATTAGCAGGACTGAGACGTGTTTTTTTGCAGAGAGAGATGAGGTAATAATTTCGTCCAAATGGAGAAGTGCGTCTATGGTTCCGCGTTCTCTTTTGAAAGCCACTTGGCGGGGGTCTATGAGTTTATTTTTTTCAAGGAACCAAAACAAACGCTTGGATATTATTTTCTCTAGAATTTTACCTGTACACGGGAGAAGCGATATTGGGCGGTACCCGGAGATATCAGAAGGGTTTTTGTTCGGTTTTGGTATAGGAACAATATTGGCTACTTTCCATGTATGTGGGATTATACCATGGTAAAGTATTTGGTTGTATAAATCCAATAACCTTTTTTTAAAGGTTATGGAACTGTGTTTAAGCATGATATAGGAAATCCGATCAAATCCAGGTGTTGTTCCTTTCACTAAGTGTAAACAGCTTTCTAATTCTGTCATATTTAAAGGACGTTCAATTAGAGCTGCGGAAGGATTGATTGGGTAAGATGGGGTTACTTGGTTTGTTACTGATTGCTTTTCTATTATGAAATTGGGATGGAAATTTGAATCATCACTGGATTGTTCCCATGTTTTTGCAAAAAATTCGACAATTTCTCGTGAACACGTAATATTCTTTGTTTCATTCTTGATAACTTTGATTGAATGAGGAACATAGTTTCCAGTGAGGGTTTTTATATCAGTCCAAAGCTTTTTCGATGTAGAATTTGGATTGATGTTGGAGGTGAATTTTTCAAAACTTGCAATTTTTCCTGCTTTTACAGCTTTACGAAACTTTGCGTTTACTTTACGGTATGAAACAAGATTATTGTCAGTAGGATGCTTTTTAAAGAGTCTCCAGGCTCTTTGTTTAGTTTGGCGGAGGTCACCTAGTTCTTTGTTCCACCAGGGAACAACCTTTTTGTAAGTCCTGTTTGCTGACTGTGGGATAGCCGTGTTTGCTGCGGATCTAATACATTTTTGTATAATAGCAGCTTCTTGATTAATATTGCAAGAACTTTTCCTTTGCGAAATTTCTTTTAAAAGAGTTGATTGAAATATTTCCCAATTTGCTTTATCCAAGATAAATCTTTTTTGCAGTTTTATGGGTGTTATATTCTTGCCTAGAGAAATGGTTATGGTGATCGGAAAATGGTCACTTCCATGTAGGTGATCGGAGATGGACCATGTGGAGTTTGGAACGAGAGATGATGTAACGAGGGAAAGGTCAATGTGTGTGAACGTTTTATGTGTCGAGAAATGTGTCGGCCGACCATCATTTAAGATAGCGAGACCGAAATTGGTGGCAAAGTGTTCGACTATTTTACCCCTGCTATTACATGTGCTCGAACCCCATGAGGGGCTCCATGAGTTAAAATCGCCGGTAAGGATGATAGGGTTATTGATGCCGTTTAAAATACAATCAAGGTCATTGCGAGAGAATTTTTGTTCTGGGGGGATGTAAATACAGATAACAGTGAGTTTAATGTTTAATTCTATGTGTACTCCTATGGCTGCTATATTTGAGTTGATTTGGAAAAAGTTGTGGGGAATAGATTTGTGTACAAGAAGAGAAACTCCTTGTTTGGAGGAAGTATTGGAGGCTAAGTTATGAAAGCGAGAGGAGTATTGCTTTGGACAATAAGGTTGAAAATTGTGTTTGATATGTGTTTCTTGCAAAGATATAATACATGGTTTGACATCATTGATAAGGAGTTGTAATTCGTGATAATTGTTAAAATATCCATCCAGGTTCCACTGGAGGACCTTAAGTGGTTGTTTAAAATTTGAAGAAAGGTTTAGAATGTTTTTTATCGGAGGGTGCGGGTTGGTCGAAAGTTGGGCTTGAGTGTGCGTCCGCTGATCGAAAATCAAGCCATCCGAGTTCCGAGAGGAACCCGGAACGCTCGGTTCCCGATCAGCGGAGTTGGTATAATAATCATGTTTATTGCTGGAGGCCATGATTATTAGATTCTGGCGGTTTAATAAAATATGAATTTTGTTTTAATAGAGATTGAGTAAGATTTGATAATGGTGATTGTAATGTGTTGTTATTTGAAAGTGTGGCTTGCGGTATCGAATTGATATTGAGATTATCACTATGAGCAGTTGGAGTAGTTTTGGAGGAGTGAAGTGTATAAGAAATGGGTGCGGTTGTGATATCACATAGGTTGGGAGTGGGTGCGGTGGGTGAAGGAAGTGCGTTACCTGTTGTTGTTATTGAATTTCTAGGAGGAATGAGGTGTGTTGATGAAGTTAATATTTTGTGTGTTGTATGTTCGTGATGAACTTGTGAGATATTCTTGGTTGGATTTGGAGTTATCAATGGGGCATCTTTCGACGAAGAATTTGCCGAGAGTGTTTGTGTGTTAAGTGTTAGATTCGATGGACTTTGATTATTTTTTACCTGGGACGGAATCGTTATTTTTTTAGTGTGAGCAATTTTTGCTACGGTTGAAAACGTCAGTGGGAGGAAAGTTGGAGGGTTTTGCTCTTTGTAAATTTGTTTGGCCTCAGCCATACTGCACTTGCGAATTGTTTTAATTTTTAGTGTTTCTTTGACTTGTTGGTATCGTGGACACGACTTAGAAGAAGCTGGATGATTCTGACCGCAATTGGCGCAGTATGTGCGGGTGCATTCCTGAGGTGCGTGTGGGTTTAGGTTACAATTAACGCATAAGGGTTCGCTGGTGCATCTTTTCGTAGTGTGCCCTAAAAGCTGACACTTCTGGCAACGCATTGGGTTTGGGAAGTATTCCCTAACTTGAACGTTATACCATCCAATGTTGAGAGTGGTAGGAGGTCGGAAGAGGTCGAATGTGAATAAGACTAAACCGGTAGGGAGTTGATTTCCGTTCACAGTTTTCTTGAATTTAAAAACGTCCGTCACCCCTTGTGATTTCATTTCGGCTAATATTTCATTTTCGGGGACATTGTTAAGGTATGGAGCATACACTGTACCTTTTGATGCATTTAGTTGACTGTGTAACGACACAGCAATAGGGCATAAATTTGAAAGTGATTTTTTTGATAAAAATAGATCGGCAATTTTCTTTGACCTAGCGAGAACGAGTAAACTTCCGTCTCGAAGTTGGGTTATTTGATCATATTGAGAGCTTATTCCATCAATAGCTTTTTTGAGCAGGAAAACACTTAGTTCAGTGAGAGGTTTATTTTTATCAGTCGAGGAAATAACAATAAATTTGGGGTCATTAGAAAGGGAGTTTGTTGGGAAAACATCTATTGGCAAAGGGGAAAGATTGTTCTTTTTTCTTCTCTTGACTTTTAGATCGGGTGGAGGATCAGGATCTAGATCTCTAAAACGATTGCCCGAAGGCACACGTGGCACAGTGGCCATGGCACTGTTGTTTAACTAATTAATTAAACTTGTTATTGGTTTTAGTTTGCACACACGTGTGGGAAGGAGATAAGAAAATGAACGGTATGAGTGAGAACTTTGTGTAACGGGATCGCACAAAAGAAAAAATAGAACACTGTTGGTTGAACGATGTAACCGGGTCGAGTGTTAGTCGATGACTGTATATTTAGTATCTAAATGTTGAAATTCTAAAATTCAAGTTGACTTACGGCTAATATAATACTTAAAATTAGATGATAAGAATTGATGGAAGGATGGTATAGGTTTATTGCGGGTGTATGGAGAAATGTCGTAGGACTGCACTTATAAACAGAGAATAATTACGTATAGATCTGATGAACGATGGTAATGAGTTCCACTACCTAACAGTGTAAATGAAAAATAAACGAGAGGAATTAAGAAATTAGGTTAGTTGTTCTAAAAGACGAGTGAAATTGAGTCGGTTAAATAAATATGGCAGCGTTTATTAATAATTTTGTATAAAAAAAAAACACAGTTCCTGGCATCGAGGTATTGTTGCCAGCTGCACCCAAGCAGTTCCCTGGTGTAGAAGGAAATATGTTCGCACCTACGAATGCCATAGACATATCGCACACAATCATTAAAACCGACTTGTAATTTGCGCTGAGACAATGAGTCCAGGCTGCTGTTGACTACTTCGGCATATGTAACCAGAGGCAAAATTAAGGCAATAACTAGTCTGTAGCCCATAGGTACAACCTACGATCATGTTGGTGTGATTATAACCCGACAAATCTCGAGTAATAACAAATCCAAGGCTACTAACAGACTCTACGGCTTTAACTTTCGAGTTGTTAAGATGAACGTCAGGCAGAAGATATACATTAAACCTTATTTTGGATATTGGAATTACTCGAGTCTTAGTAAAACATGTGCACAATAGAGTGCCTGCATACTGACGGTATTGGCCATTGGTCCATTGTGATGCCACGTGGATCTATGATCCTCTTACTAACGGAACCAATCTGAGCTTATGATAAAGCGTAGGAGACTGTTAACGTCTATATTTTCTAGATCGTTTAGGTCGTTGTAGAAGAAAGCTTCATCTAGGAGAGAGCTGGACATGTACAGAGTAGGGGGAGGATTGTCTCCTCCTCTTCCTCGTCCATGCAGCTTCTACAGAAGTCGTTTGTAAAAGCGCCAAGCCTTCTTGCGTACTTGCCTATGAGGCAGTGTCCAGTGATGACACCTATTATGGCGCTGATATGTTTCCTATTTAAAAGGATCAAACACTTAGAGCGATTCAGATCCAGCTTTGGCCGGATCTCTTTGGTCGCTGGACATGTTTGCCCAGCAGTCCACCTAAGGTCTGTTCTTTTATTGTCATCCAGCTTTAATGTTAGTTTGCACGTAGCGATTGGTATACCTATACTACCCTTTTCCGGTAGAATAGGTAGAGTGGATCCAATTTTGGCGAGTTCATCGGCTCTGCAGTTCCCTGGAATGTCTCTGTGGCCCGGCACCCAACAAAGGTGAATGTTGAACTGCTCTGCCATCTCCATGAGAGATGATCGGCATTCAAGGGCGGTTTTAGAATGTAACGACACCGAGTCCAGGGACTTGATGGCGGCCTGACTATCCGAAAGGATGCGGATATCCTTTGCAGATAACACGTTTTTTTTCAGCCAGTACAGATGTTCTTTAATCACCAAAATCTCCACCTGGAACACGCTACAGTGATTTGGAAGACGGAAAGAGAGGCTTAGATTTAGCTTATCTGAGAAAACATAGCCACCAACTCCGCTTTCGGTTTTAAATCCATCTGTGTAGAGATGGATTGACTTATCCTCCATGAAAACATCTTCCTCCCAGAATGATCTAGACGGGAATCTTACATGAAAATTTTTGTCAAACCAAAGTTCAGGTATGGTGTAATCGATGTTCTCTGTGAGGATTCCTAATGTATTAAGAATGTTGGCGTGGCCAAATAAATTATTTGTCCACTGTTTAGTCGCTTTAAGGCGCCTGCTAAAAATGGCAGTGAAACAGAATATCTAATGCCGCAGAGGGGGTAGACCGCAAGGCTCCGCTTGTGCATAGACATGCTGTTCTTTGGACTCTACTTAGTTTAATGCGGTTAACTGCATATTCTAAAGCCGTCCACCAGACAACCACCCCATAAGTAAGTATCTGTCTTATGACCGAGGTTGAAGGCCCCATTTGTTCCCAATGTCTTTTTTGCAGGAGAATAAAGCTTTTGTAGCTTTATTGACTATTTCTTCAATATTAGGTTTTCCTGCCAAAAATGAGACCCAGATATTTTGCTGTATCTGAAAATACTAAACTGGTACCGTTTATTGAAGGAGGGTCTATATAGTTGGAATTTTGTATTTCCTGGAAAAGAAGACAAGATCAGTTTTATGGGGGTTCATTCCCAATCCACAGCGATCTGCCCAGCGGGTTAATCTATTGATATTTACTAGAAGGAGTTCTTTAATGGTATTGAGATGCTTACCTGAGACGGACGGCTATAGCAACGTTATCCGCATAGGCAATTACTCTGCTACCACCCGCTTCCAGGTATATCACACATCTTTTAGCAGAAGTCTCACCCAGTTTGGGTCCAGGAAAGCAACCATTGTGTACTCTTTATGTTGTAGGGATCGTTCGATGTGGCTAGTCAGAGAGTGCAAAGCCGTTTCCACCGACTTTCCTTTACAGTAGGTATGTTGAGCCGTTAACAGAAGTCTTGGATGAACTTTAGCTCGAATATGGATATCAATCAGTCGTTCTAGAGTTTTCAGAAGGAAAGATGATAGACTCATAGGTCTGATGTCCTTTGGGACATCATGAGAACATTTTCCGGCTTTGCGAATGAATACTACATGGACTTCTCTCCATGACAGTGGAATGTGGATAAGTTCTACACAGCTCTTCATAATATTTTGTAGCGTAAGCAGAATTATATCTGAGGACCTCTGTAGCTCGGCAGGTATTATACCATCCGGACCAGCAGACTTGTATGGTTTAAAGTTATGCAGCGCCCAAAGCAGTTTGTCTCTCGTAATCAGACCATGAATTTTGGTCGCGATTGCAGTAGGCCTGTTCGGGCTGCTACTGGCCACAAGTTGGGAGCTACCTAGAAAGTGGGTGTCCAGAAGTAGGTTGAGTGATTCATCACTTGAAGTTGTCCAGGAGCCATCGGTTTTTTTCAAATAGCTAGGCAGGATTTGTAGAGATGATTTTTCTTAACTGCAATGCTTCAGAGGTTTCTGTGATTTTGTCACAGAATGACCTCCAGGATTGTCGCTTTGCCTTCCTCAGTTCTTTTTTGTATAATTTGAGGGATTCTTTGTATGAGTCCCAGTCAGTCACTTTTCTTGTGCTTTTTGCTACGTTGAAAAGTTTTCTACAAGAGTTTCTAAGCAGTCCCAGTGCTGATATCCACCACTACGGCTTTTTCTTGCCTCTAGGTTGAATAAGAGGGCAGGAAGCATAGCTTAATTGAGAGCCAAAGTGAATTCCTTGACTTTCATGTCAAGCTCATTAGTATCACGCGGGGGACTTGATAGTTTTGAGGATAGCGTTTCAGACAGTATTCCTCTGTATTTTGGCCAATCACTTTTCTGGTAGTTCCGGAAAGCTGGTTGGCTGTGGAGAGCATCACTCAGGCTAAATTTGTGTTTATATGACTTTTACAAACCTTATTTATTACAGTTATACATATGATTTGTTATTTGAGAAACTTTAAGACGCAAGAATTCTAGACCCACGAATTAAGTAATCATATTAAGTTGGAGTGGTTGTTCTTACACACTTTGTTATAAAAGACAAGTGCGCTGATTATACTATTCTTTAAACATTTTGAAAGCCGCGCTGAGAAAACAAGTCATGATTTGTGAAGCAAACGAGAAATACATTATTATTTGAAATAGTAAACGGGTAAAGAGGAGGAAGTAAAGGGATAAATGTGGAATATATGGATGGGAAATTACATTTCCCAAAGAGCTTTTTATATTAAGACCTGCATTAAATCCTCTACAATCGATCTGGATAGTAAGAAGATTGTTAAATTCTTTATGACTTAATATATCAAGGGGCAATTTGTTATAAATAAAGGGAGCTATATTCGTAGCAAAGCGACTGAACTGTTCCTTACTTACTCGCGGAACTACTACCTCAGTGAATGGGCTGTATTTCTACTTTGAGTAGTGTAACCGTTTCACAAGTAGAATAGCCTTAATATTTTAAAGACGTATAAATGTCTGAGTGGTGAGGCATTGATATATTGGAATAAGGGGAATGAATGTTCCCATCGTGGCTTAAAAAGAGTAACCCTGATTATCTTTTTCTGAGCTGTTATAAGGGGCTAGAGGTTACTCTTGAAAGTACTACCCCAATAGCAAATCCCATATTCTAGCCGAGAATTAACCAGTGCGTAATATATAGCAGACATTAAGCTTAGAGGTACTAAATTTCTTAGATGAAATATTTTATTTAAAGCTATATATATACATTTTCTAATGTTTGTTATATGTGCTTTCCAGTTTAACTTGCATTTAAATTCGAAAACAGATTCTAATTTTATGCAAGCATCACTGCAGTTAGCATATGTACAACTTAAGACATGGAGACCTGCTCCATCAATGCAGTATTTATCCTTTTGATTTGTTACTTAGCACCATTTGATGAAAAATAAACCAATTATTAAGGATAGCTAGGTCATCATTCATTTGACGTCGTATAGTGTCAACACAAGAAGCTTTATATGAGATCACCAGATCATCAGCAAAAGCACGAATTTTACCCTATAAAGGCAATTTAAAAATTAAATTTATATATATAAGGAACAGCAAAGGTCCAAGGACTGATCCTTGGGGGACGCCAGCATTTGGACTTAGTAAAGGTTCACTCAAAGTTTCATTATACGAACGTGTTACCTTCGATGTTCTAGATATGACATGAACCAATTATGGGTATTACCCCTAAATCCAAGTCTTTCAAGAATCTTGAGTAATAACTTAGGATTAACTAAGTCAAATGCCTTAGTCAGATCTAAAAAGAGACCAGCACATTTGTTGTGCCACATTGGGATGCATTTAAGAGCTTGTATTTACTTGTATACTTGTAGCTTCTCTTCGCAATCAATTTTTCCATGACTTTTGATTAGGCTACTCATTTTTTTTAAGTGAACTACTAATACCGTCCATCCCACAAGAGCCTTTAACTTTTAATTTTGATATGATTTGATAGTTTGATAGTTGGTCCGAAAACCTGATTGCTTGTCGTATAGAAGGTATTCTGTAAGCACATAAAATATAATATGCACGTACTCTATTCTCTATATGTATTTATGTCGATCGTTGAAGTAACTGAAATGGTAGAAATTGCATTTATAGATATCTCGAGTTAGTTTTACATATTTAAAAGTATCCTGCAAGACATTATTGGGTTCTATTCACTGTGCTGTGAAAAATTCGGTATTTTGTGTAAATTTGCTTCCTGCTTATTTAGCAAATAATGCCAATTGTACGAGAAAAAAAGACGAAAAAAACATTCCAACAACTACAATAGCAGTTTTGTCAGAATATAAAAACATCGTGTCAAAAAGCGCATCCTATACGGGAATTTGTAGAAATAATGAAGATATTTTCGTAGCCGCCTAAAATCAATGTCGATGCTCAGGATATGAAGACAAATTACAAGGCTTCCTCAACATCGCGAAAGAGATTATACCTACCATAATATATGGCCCTACATCAACCACTTAATTTCTAATTTATTCCATGGAATTCCACTAACGACAGAATTTTCATATCTCGGAGCGAAGAAGAAAAGTTCCAAGAAGTCCAAGTCATCATCATCGTCTGTACAAGACCTTCATCATCTCAGTCTTGATCCATGCTGTGCTGAGACAAGGGTTCTGCCGAGAGAAAGAATTTTCGGAAGATATTTGGTCCCGCTTGAGTGGCAAGTTCAAAACTGTACTGCAGACTTCCTCGATGGTGAGAACATATAAATCGCATGGACACAAGCCGTATGAATATCGGAAAGTCTAGGAATTTAAGCCAGTGGATCAACCCACTTCAATATATTTCCTCGGTTTTGTAGAGGAAAGAAAGCATCAACTAAAGTCGTGAGCATTTCTGATGGTCGGCCTTTACCACAGCAGCTTGAAACATGTGAAAAGGTATGACGATAGTGGAGAAAACATTCTTATGTATACGAGCGCAAATGAAAAATTATCCTTTTTTCAGAGGTCACTCAACGAGCCCTACAACAGAAATGTCCCAATATGGCTAATCGTAAAATAAAAATCTAAATTTTTCTGGTTTTCACCCGAGGTCCTTAATTCCATAAATAAACGTAGGAAACTCTATCATAAATGAAAAGAAAGATCTACTTCAAGTAACTGGGAACGTTTACGTGAAGCTAGAATTCATTCAAACAATGTAACTCGACAATCTACACAAATACCAATTACTTTCTTTCCAAATTAAGTTAGATTAAAAAACGCTTTAAAATATGTGTAGCATTGGTGTTGGTAAATGTAGTGATTCTGAGTGCTTACTAGATCCTGACAGTTTAAACGATTGACTCTTATCTAATGAAGGAAGCAGTGATCATTTTTTCTCTCAACAGGGATTTGTGTACAGATTTGAGCAGACTTAAACTTGACCCAGCTTGTAAATGAGCCCACGCGAATACCAGACGTTGATAGTAATATCGCCAACACCCTGGACTTGTTTTTAACTTCTCACCGTGATAAGTACACCATTGATGTTCTCTCCCCTCTAGGCTTGTCGGACCATTGTGGCATATCAGCTAATTTCTCGTACACCGACCACACAGTTAGAGAAAAAATTCCTAAAAGAATCGTATGGTAATATGAGAAAGCCAATTGGAGCGGTCTTAACACCTTCTTTAGGAAATTTAACTGGTCGTTATGTTTCCTCGATAACGATGTGAATGCCGCTGCTGATATGATCACAGAAATTATTTTTAGGGTGAAATACTTTATCCACTATCGGATTAAGAGTATCAGACCAAAAGAAAAGGCATGGTACGACTCGAGCTGTAAAGAGGCTATCAGGGTTAGAGAAATGTTTTTTGGTCATTCAAGACCAACCCGACGGCGGAAAACCGAAAAAAGTTCAAACGTGCCAGGAATAACTACAACGTGTTTCTTAAACGCGTGAAATTTCAATACGACCAAAAGATGAGGCAAAAAATACTACAATGTCCCAGGAATTCTGCCTCGTCCTCCATCCCAACGCTCATTTATAATGACATTCCAGCAGTCAGTTCTTTAGATAAAGCCATTCTGATTGCTGCAGACTTTGCGGCCAGCTCAGCACTTCATGATTGTGCTTCGTCTCCGCCTACACTTGAGTGCCTCGAATCTTCAATGGGACGAATCTACTTTCGCACGCGTGTAGTAGCAACTGTACTTAAAGATCTCAACATACATAAATCCGCTGGTCCAGATGGTATATTTCATTTCTTCTGAAGAGGTGTTCATCCACGCTGGCAAAACCACTACTCAAGCTTTTTCATCAATCCTACTCTTTAGGACTCTTTCCTAGCAGATGGAAAACAGTTTTTGTCAAGGCATCTCTTCTTCAATCGATTAGAAACTACCTTTCGGAACGTTCAGTTCAAGTTGTCTTGGATGGTTTCAAGTCTGATATTCACAAAATAAATTCTGGTGTGCAACAGGGGTCCGTTCTGACTCCGACAGTCTTTTTAATTTTCATCAACGATCTCTTGTCTGCTACTTCTAATCCAATATAGTCCTTTGCTGACGACAGTACTTTCTGCTTTTCATATTCGTGCCCTGATTCACGTCCCTGCTCTTCGACTGTAGAACGGGAACGCCAGCGTATGTTAAGCTCATTAAATTCTGATATTAACAGCATAATTAATTGGGGAATCACTAACAGAGTAGAATTTAATTAAAGCGAAATTTAAACACCCAACCATTATCCATGCATCGTCGAAACCGAAAAACTTTCCATTCTCGGTATGTGTGTCAGTGACAGCTTACGTTGGAATGACCACATATTCGGTTTCGTGCTTTGAATTTGTATGAAATTAAAGCCCTCCATGGAAAATTAAGTGACCACTATCATATATTTTTTTACAACCCAAATCTCATTGCACTCTCCCAACGCATACAAATAAAGGGCCGCTCATCATCGAGTCACCATCGGCCACGAGAGATATCCAATCGAGTCATACAATTCTCGAGGAATTGATGCTGCATGTGATCACTGAATGCATTTTTCATAAACAATAGTGGAAAATGTCCGTCGACTATCCAATAATCCAGCTTTAGTAGCACATTCTCTTGAAAATTTCCCACCAGCTAATTGGATTACACAATTTAGCTTCTGTGCAAAGTGTTTCATATCTCAATAAATACTGAAGAGTCAATATTATGAATTATTGACCCTCAAATTCGTGAAGGAGTATGCTTGGTGGCCTGCCCCGACATTTAGGATGCCTTCAACAATATTAAAGCAACGGCAACAACAGTAACACTAAGTTGATCCCACTTTAAGCATGTTTATAAAACAACAGCTCACAAGAAGATTCTCAGGATGAAACTGGGATAATTATTTTATACCACAGACATACATATGTTAGTCGAAGTATACCGCAAGGTGATGTTCCCTCTGCCCTTCTACGGAACATGGCAGTCAATGAATAACTTAGACTTCTGAAAAAAGAACTCTGTAAGGTGTTCTCTTATGCGAATGATATTGCAGTGTATTTTATTGACAAACCTCTGCTGAAACCAAAAGTGTGACTTTGGCATCGAGCCAAGTAAACCCAAATTGATCCTCTTCACCAAGAAATATAAAATTCCATTCATATCTCCTCTCACTATATCAGAAACCCAACTAGAGTTTGTCAAAGAGCCACAATTTCTGTAGACGATTCTGGATGGTAAATTGAATTAAAAAACATGAATGGTTATATTCACATGTAGAAAAGCCATTGTGAAAAATAAGGACTATAATATGGTCTTGGCACTTTGATCGTCAGACCTGTACTAATGTATGGTGCGAATGGTAGATAGTGGTCTGTCAATATAAGGACTGATTAGCAGTAAGAAAGGTGCAAGGATCATCTTGCATGAGTGTCATTAATGTTCAAAGATCTACACCCACTGCCGACTATTTCTTCGTAAAGAAGATCAGGTTACAGTAGACCAGTCTGCGAACGTGCCATTCGTCCATCCCAAAATTAAAAAAGAATATCGCATTCTTTCTCCGATTTGCGAAAGCGAATTTATTGATACAATCCCAAGCAAGTAAGACTAGGTAACAATGCATCTATACATGCAGTGATGGTTAAAAAACAGATCAAGTGGTGTTAGGAGTGTAATTTTTCACAAAAATCACACGGAGTGTTTCTATTCGCCTTTTTTTAAACCGTTGTAGCGTATTTTAGATCCACATTTTGGCAATTGTGGGGCTCTCTTTTGGCAGAACTGGAGTGTGTTATCTACTAGGGATATACCCATTTGCCCCTGATAGCCAAGGAGCTATTCAATCCCTGAACTTTGTTCGGACAGTGCCAAGGTACTTAGGTAGAAATGGTTGTTTGGTAAAGCCCTGTCAGAAACACAACTAGCGCGGATGCTCCGTTTGGATATCACAACTCACGTGGAGTTCAGAAAATTAATAATGTTGCAGAATTTTGTGCCAGAAATCTCTGATAATTCCTTGAAAAAGGGTTTGCCAAGTATGTGTGGATTAGAAGGAATGCCTAATTTGGCAACGTGCGAGCCAATTGGCAGTGACCCGTGCTAATTGCTATAATTCTTGCTGTGTCTGTGCGATTTCTATTGATAAAATCATTCGTCCTGCTAACAACGTTAAAGGTAGTTAAAAACGGCCGCCAAACAGTTCAGAATCCACATTTGCTTGATAACTGGACAATGAGATATTCGAATAAACTGTGGCTCAGCTCCAGCAATCCATTCAATCTCTAAAGATATATGAATGCCATTCGCTACATGTTTACTTATTCTAAAATTCGATGCGATGAGGCCAATTATATAGTCTGAAGGCATAAACTGCAATCTGAACAGATCGATTTGGCCGAAACGGAATCGAGTCAGAGGCGTGCAAAAGAGTCTCTTATCTGTTTGTCCGGCTACATCTCAGCATCCATAGGGCACTGATTAATTAAAAGGCACGCCAACAGACTTCGCCTTTTTTTCACAATTTCTGCAGTAATAGATGAAAATAAAGATGGAATTATTATTTGACATCCTCAGAACATTCGGGCATCTACGTTTAAGTGCTGATTTGGTGTCTAACACTCTATTCAGGTTTGGGTATATTTAATGCACCCAAAGTCCATTTGTGCATTTTTCATATAACTACGGCACTTTCACAGAAAAAGTATATGAACTGACGCACCGGAACACCTACGTTTTCAATTTAATTCAGATATTCTCGTAAACTAAGGTAAAATATGATAAAACAAAAACATATGCCAGCTGTTTTGTTATTTTCACTGCTTTCTTCTTTGATTATAATCCGCACAGGGTAGATCTTCTTTTATTCATCAACACCCCTGTGCTCACCAGCTTTTTCAGGTAGTTTTCTTTTGTTTCACGAATAAAATCCCATCATAAACCCTTAAAGTGTTTGCACGAAATTTTCGAACCTGCAGTGTGTGTGTTGTTGAAAGTAAAATAATTTTGCCTGCTATTTGTCATATTTGTTGCATACAAAACTCCCAAAATATGAAGAAAGAAAAATGTTGAATATCAAAGTGCTTACCTGGCCCCGACAACTGGTTGTGCCTCATTCCCACTTAATATAAACAGCGGAAAAAATATCGAAAATATACAGCTACTGCTCGAAAGAAAAAAAAAATTTTAGGATGAATAAGGCAAAAATATTGACTATTACAAATCACTTACCTGACAATCACAGAGTTTGGTAAATTGGTTAAAACAGTCAGCGGGATACCGAATCCCAGAAAGTATGGCCAGTTACACTCGATGTAACTTAGACGTTTATGCAGCTCCCATCCCATGTTGATCCATTTGTACTCAAACGAGTACAAAGAATATAGCAAGCAAAGATGCACAAAACACAATATACTGCCAACATATTTAAATGGCAACAAATTGACCAACATACTTTGGACGAGAAATAGTGCCTGCACAAGTAAACTGAATAAAAAGTCTGCTATCAGCTTGCTGATATTTGGTATCATCTGTGGACGGCCCTTGCGAAATCTGTATGCCTCATTAGCTATATCTTGAAACCACAAACTACTGACTATTTTGCTGAGCAAAAATATCGGCAAAACCCACATCATGCCGAATAGAATTGACAACAGCGATTGCAACCATCCCCAAACGTATTGAAGTTCGTCGGATTTATCACCATAGCACCACGTAAGGATAAATTTAAGACCTGGCAAAATGAGGTTCTCAAAAAGAATGATGCTCAACCATGTGAAGCCACCATTCAGGGCACAGCATTTAAACACTTGTTTTGCTATTTTTAATTCCCTGCAACCGAGAAAGATAGCGATGAGCATTGGTTTGCTTGTGATATGTAATTTTAGTTGCTTACCCTTTCTTCGTGTTAGTAACACCGCCATTTGGTGCTTTCGATCCTATTCTACGTTCATCAGCCGCTGATGTCAGTCTTTCTTGGTTCAGCACCAAATCGCCCATTAAAGGTGCTGATTTTTCAGCGCTTTTCAGCTCATTTAGACGATTGATTAAGCTATCTATGTAAAAGACCAAGGCAAGACCTTTAATGCTGTCGTAGATTCCATGAAGTATTCCATAGGAAATATTCTAAATGATGAAATAGAACAAACAAAAAAACACAAATATGCAACAGATTCTTCTTTCTTGTTTTGAATACGAAGAAGAAGCTCTTTGTTTACCTTTAAAGTATCCATTTGTTGTAGGTCTCACCGCAATTTAATTGTTTTTAAAATAAATCTCTTTTCAATTTAGTTAGCGTTGTGGATTTTGAAGTGCTTTATACATTTAATCAATCTAAATGCCCCGACAAGGGACGGTAGCTGCGTGTGAAATTAAAAGTAATGAACTTTGACTCGTTTCTAGGCGATTGAAAAAACAGAAAAGTGACCAATTGCCCACATACTGAACTGACAGTTGACAGTAATGTCAGCTGTTTTTTGATGACAAAACGTTTTTCGCAATGGAAAAGTAACACAGGGTGGCTTATCCATTGGAACGTAGATTAGGGAAAGATATAAAAATTAAGTTGAGAAGATGATTATAAAAAATAAAATACCATCAAACAGATGGTAATACAACAATTGAGTAACAACCCAACTAAAGATGGAAAGAAAATTTCACATAGAAAAACATTAACAGTTCAACAAACCTCTACCTGTTTCTTCCAAATATATGAATCCAACTATTTTGGATCACGACATCTGTGAAGCGCAGAGTTTGGTTATGTTTTTGTATTAAATTTTTGTGATTTATGAGTTCCAAGCATAGTAATGGCAGTGCTTGAACCCCTATAGAATCCCACTAACTCAAACATTTCGAGAAAATTGTCCTCTAATTTGGAGTTAGGTTATCGTATTAACTTTCCGATCAAGTAAAATTTATATGTGTTGTAAAGCTATAAGTGGCACCGTGGCCGCACCTGAAGTATTTCGTTTCATCCGACAATTAAAGCGAAAAGGTAGGTGAATAAAACAGAGAGGAATTAGAACTGCTACTAAAAATATTATGTTCAAAAGTTTTAGCGGTAAAAATAACATGGTGGGAAGCATGACGCAGTGGTTATATTAGCAAAGGTCTGGATTCGATTTCCATACATACACGAATAGACAAAAATACTAAGAATGTTATGAATTTGCCGCCACTACTAAAACTTCCGAAAGAGAAAACTTCTGCCTATGCAAAAGCCGAATTCTTTGCATTTCGGGGTCGACAAAAACCCGTAATCCCTCTCTATGTACACAAAAACAACTATAGATAAGGGCATTGTGAACGCAGGATTTGAAAAAAAAGGATGATCACTCTAGATAACAAGTATTTAAACAAAAATTTTTCTTTAATAAAAAAAGTCATTTGTTATTATAGAGACATTTTTTGGGGAGTATTTCAATATGAACATTATATGAACTCGATAAATTACAAATGTTGCACGGCTGATGTTACGTTCTACGGATACTGTACAGCATAGTTAATACACATGTACATTCTCATGAGGATTCGCCGTACTGATATGAAGTCAGTCATGGCTCTATGTCATGAATGTCTATGAATGCCATCTAGTGGGTCAAAAAGGGTCTACGGATTCGTTTCATCTGCATTCGGCATTGTGAACGCAGGATTTGAAAAAAAAGGATGATCACTCTAGATAACAAGTATTTAAACAAAAATTTTTCTTTAATAAAAAAAGTCATTTGTTATTATAGAGACATTTTTTGGGGAGTATTTCAATATGAACATTATATGAACTCGATAAATTACAAATGTTGCACGGCTGATGTTACGTTCTACGGATACTGTACAGCATAGTTAATACACATGTACATTCTCATGAGGATTCGCCGTACTGATATGAAGTCAGTCATGGCTCTATGTCATGAATGTCTATGAATGCCATCTAGTGGGTCAAAAAGGGTCTACGGATTCGTTTCATCTGAGTTCGAAATCACTTCATGACGCTTTTTCGTATTTTCGGAGCCCTGAACCACTTCATATCGCCTTTTCGTTTCATCCGAGTTCGGGATTATTGCCCGACGAGCCGTAAGAAGTTTCACTCAAAAAAAAAAACATAAAGAAAAGGCCAAGGTAGTCGATTCTTAAATCTGGAATGATTACTTCTGAAAACTATATAGCGGGGTTGTTTCATTTGCACACAAGCAATTCCATCTGGTCAGACCAGAATTTGGGTCTACCAACATCCAATCTAAGGACCAAGGAAACCTTTAAAGCAGGTTGACTGCCGAGCTATTAATTGCACATTTAATTGCTCGAAAACTAGTTTAAAAAAGGTTTTACTAAGCACGTTTGGCCGGCAGGTAAAGACAAATATGATTGTTGTTTGAAAAGTTTCCGACAACGTAAAGATAGCGGCACTCGTCAATAAAAGCTAGGGAATGCTAGTTATGCATCCTTTGACAGTTCCTTACCAAAGTTTCAGTCATTTTGGACGCGCAGTTTTTAGTTGACAATCGTTTGAGTGAGTCGATGTGAGTGCTTTTTTGTGAAAATGGAAAAGAATTAAGTATCGAGCTGTTATTAAATTCTTGCTTTTGAAAGACAATACGCCTACGCAAATCAAAAATGAGTTGGACAGAGTATGGGGACTCTGCACCATCATTTAATACAGTGAAATTTTGGGCAGCTGAATTTAAACGTGGCCGTAAGAGCTTGGGAGATGATGTACGGTCGGGACGACCAAAAACTGCAACCACTGACGATAACATTGCTAAAGTTCACCAAATGATGTTAGACGACCGCCGAATTAAAGTGAGAGAGATAGTAGAGGTTATGAAAATGTCCAAAGAACGTGTTTGTTACATATTAAATTAAGATTTAGGCATGAGAAAGCTGTCCGCGCGTTGGGTGCCGCGTTTGCTTACGTTAGACCAAACGCGCCGTCTCACACCTCAGCGGTTGCCATGGCGAAAATCCATGAATTACGATTTGAACTGCTTGACCATCCGCCTTATTCACCAGATCTAGCCCCAATCGACTTCTTTTTGTTCCCTCATCTAAAAACTGCGCTCGGAGCACAAAGATTTTCGTCAAATGAGGAGGCAATCACCTTCGTGAACAATTATTTTGCAGAGAAAAACGTCAAGTAGTATTTGGACGGAGATGGGAGCATCGCTGGGAGAAGTGTGTAGAGTTACAAGGAGATTATGTAGAAAAATAAAGAAAATTTTTGAGAAAAAACGTCTTGTATCATTGTTCGGTCGGAAACGTTTCAGACAACCCTTATTACTCTTTCGATGTGATTGAATGAATCGAGTGATGCGAAGTGCATATTCGAACATTTTATCTAAAGCAATCAACAGGGAGTTTTTGTACCGCTCGAGTTGCGATAAAGGTTACTTACTTTTGCACTTTGTGAAACACGGGACAACTCCGACCAAACCTCTTAGATCACTCAGATCTGGAACTGCCTGGATACGAACTAATACCATTAGTCTATTCTCACCGCGATCGAGCTATTAACGTTTGTAATGATGCGTACCTTACTACAGAAGACAACATAATGTGGGTCAAATTTGATCTGGAAAGCATATCAACTTTTGGCGAATTTGTTGCATGCTCTGGCTTGGTGACTTCGATATTCTGGACAGACAGTACTGGAAGGACGGCGTTTTGAGTTCTTCGTTGCGAAAAATCACTTAACATAGTTTGTAAATGAGCCCTCACGAATACTAGGCGTTTATAGTCAAACTAATAAATATGTATATTGTCTTTTGTCTAGGGTCGTCGGACCACTGTGTCGTTCAGTAACCACATACTTAGGAAAAAAATCCTAAAGGAACCGTGTACAATACAAGAAAGTCTATTGAAGTAGACTAAACAGATTCTTCATGAACTTGAACTGGTTGTTATATTTCCTCGATGATGATGTATTTAAATGCTGCTCCTGGAGTGATTACAAACAGTATTCTTTTTGGAATGAAAATCGTTTATTATTCATCCGATGAAGATTAACAAACTAAGAGATAACGTTTGATATGATTCGAGCGAAAAAGAGACGGTAGGGGCAAAAGAATTTTAGTTTGATTTTGCAGGACCAGTCCAATAGAGAAAAACCGTATAAAGTTCAAACGAGGTAGGAATGTCTTCAACCCTTGTTGATGTTTCAATCCGACCAAAACCTAAGGCAAAAAATATTGCAGGGCCTGAAAGGTCGCCTTTTTTGGTAGTTTGTTAAGAAACATAACGAATACAGCCTGAAATGTTGAATCCCACCACATTGAGCGAAATACCCACTGAGCTTAAAAATCTTTCTTCTCTCCATATCGAATTTTCTACAAGGCTTACCATATACTACTACATTTTTAAGGTCTTTGGTGTAAAGTTCCTACAAACTTACACTTAGGCGCGTCGAAAATTCTATAGAACGAATCCGCTTTCGCACTCATGTAGCAGTTTAAGTGTAGGCCTTTCCATCTTTGAAAGTAGATGACAAATGGATGGAATCTTCTTCTTTCTCCTCACAGACCCATTGAACAAACGTCGCCTCATTACAACATCATCAATCTGGCGAAACCAAAATTACGTATTACACCCAATATTTCAAAGGTATTTTACAAAGCTATCATAGGCTCTTTTGCTGAAAATGCGGACAATAGGGATCGACGAATTTCTTCAATGGATCTAAAATTACCTTTCGGGAAGATGGACTCAAGTTGCTTTGTACGGTTTCAAGTCTGATATCCACAAAATATGCACATGCTCGTGTACGTAACTCATAGCTACGTTATGTCTCCGACACAATTATTAACTTTTACTAACGATCTCTTGCCTGTTTCTTCTTATCCAGCATATTCCTTTGATGACGATGGTACACTCTACTTCTCATATTCGGCCACGGACTTATGTACGTTCCTGCTCATTAAATTCCGATATAAACAACATTACTATATGGGTAACCACCAACAGAGTGAAATTCAATGCTTCCAAAACACAATGTGTTTGATTGAAGTGATATTTAAACAACCAGTAAGGAACATCACTCTGGTAAACTGTCATTCCGTACCTTCAAACCTTCAACCGTAACACTTCTCTCAGTTTAATCTCACCCCCTTTCGAGCGTACTCTGAAATATCGTAAATCTTTCCTAAGCTCTACTACTCGTTTACGGAATGCCATATCTAACTGTTTATTTGGTTGAGTAATATTTACCTGGAAACATTTACAACCTACGTACATCGGCATCTTTCTATTTCTCCCTATACAGAATCACTTGAGGACGGGCTAATTACTAAAACTAAGTCGTATATAAGTCATATATTTTAACATAGAATAATATTGCTAGCACTAGTGTATCTATCTTCCAGCTACAGTTCATTTCCAGTTCACAGTTGTCACTTATTCCAGTTCCTTCCAATCTTGCAAGCAACAAATTTACTACTTGCTTGCTACATTTGTGTTTCATGGTTTCGTCTTGCGTACCATGAAATAGTTTTAAATTTTGGTTCGACGAAGTTGACTCCACATTCTTCGTTTCGATTTGGAGGCGTATAATTTTATATTTTGATAAATTTTCCTTTTTAATCATCAGACGTACTTCTCTGGTAAACAACAACAATAATTTTATATAATTTTTTTCTCTAAATTATCCAACAAAACGAGTGCAAAAATTTGCATCAATTCAATTCCGTACTTTGCTTTTGTGTTTTTGTGTATATCGATGGTTTCACTTGTTTTTCCTTTTTATCTTTTTCATCTACCTTTTCTCTCTTTTTCTCTGTGATGTCAACAATGGACAATATTAAAACAAAGTTAAAACGAAAAAACTAGATTTGATGATGTGCAATTATGCAAGTTAATTTACCGTGCTAAGAATGGAAGTGGAAAATTAGCCAATTCTTTGGGTAGCATGATGCAAATAATCAAAAAATAAAAAAAACAATCAATCGCGAATCAGATTTTTTTTCCTATTCTGATAACCGCTTTCACCCAATATTGCCAGCTTTTCAGTGTACCAGTAGCTCAAACATTTGTGTGGTGTGTAATTGCGCTGCGAAATTTCGAAAATTTATTACTCATGTTCAGAGGTTGACCTTATGGTGGTCCTCTTCACGTTTACACGTGAAAAACGAATTGCTATACGTGCTCGTTCTTATATTTCTAATAAAATTCCAATTTATGAGTTGGGAGATGAGTTCTTGTATTGTAATAAACTTATAGATTATTCATCGACACACTTAGATTAGTAATTTGCATTCCTTTGTTCTGGTGATAAAATAACACCAATCGACAGCACAAGTATGAAGTATTTCATTTTGTTTTCATTTTTTCTTTTTCAGATTGACGCAGAGTGCTTACTCCAGATGCGGGTTACATTGTATTAGTTGTTCTATCCTAATCGCGCAAGCATACACAGACACATCAAACAGTTCCAGCTGATTAAAACAAAACAATAACGTCCCTTCCAAACCCCGAAGAAGCACAAATCTATCGACCAGATAAGGCTACCCAGCGAGCAAAGTTTAAATCCATTATCCATCATTGTTGTATCGTTGGTTATAAAACAAAGAGAGCGCCATAAGCCTTTGGGAAATGTCACGGAGTAATGATCGTGTGCCCATAGTGGAGAACGATGAACTATCGGATCAAGTAGAATCAGCGGCGTCAGCGATTCCTTCGCGTCCACAGCGAGATAATGAGTTGGACCCTGAGCCTACCGGATGCGGTGCATCTATGTGCTGTAATCCCAACAGTGGTTTACACCGGTTTATTGCACTTATATTTATGTGCCTGCTAGGCTTCGGTAAGTACGACAATACTACAAATTAAACCTTTTATAATGCTCTCATAAATCAAACAATTAATTCCATTGTTGATAATTGGAAAAGTTACAAATATAATGATTCGCGACTGCAATAGGTCCTTATCGTATTGCTGAGTTACAGCTGTGATTTATCCGGAAGCCGCTTGTTGCACATGACGTATGATCGCCGTGTTAATTTAACTTCATGATCCCTTAACATTGATAATAAAATGCTTATTATTTCTTTATTTCTATTGAATCAAAGTAAAATCAGGCAATACGGGTTGATGATTCATTACTGTACCATATGTCGTCATTGATATTCGTGATTCTCTCCAAGTGATTTCTATCTAACGTATGTATGCATTGCTGTTGGCTGTTGGTGTCGGAAAAGAAATAAAACAACACAAAACATTGTTTTCACACATCGACTCTCGCTCTTGAATTTATGCTAGTTGAGTAACGTAGATAACTTTTATTCCTATAATCGAAAACGGTGTAATAATTACCCACAAATGTCTTCAAACTCCATAAGAAACGAGGATTCCATCGAAGATATATTTCCGGTTATCTGACATGGATCTTGATTTGATGGCAATATGTTCGAACTTTGTTTTAGTCGGTGTAGCAATTGAACGTTCTCTTCGCTTATCAGAATGAGCTGCTGGGCTTTTTATCCTATACTTTTCGTGGAAATGTGAAAAAATCAAAAAAGGCCAACAATAGTGCTCTATAGACTTCTAGTTGCTCACCGATTTATTCATATTTCGTTTTCTGGGTGTAGGAGTGATAAGCAGCTACTGAACAAAAACGTGCTACTAATAACGACAGAAACTTTGTAGAAAATTGTAATAATTTTGTAATAAGAAAAGATTTGTTCGATATTGCGCCCTTAGTAAATCTCAACTGTTTTTTGTTTCCGTCGGAATAGAGCACTCAGCGAGGAACTAGTCCATTAGAACTAGTCCGAAGAAAGATGACTAAGCGCTTCAGTGACAAAGTGCCTACAGTACCAATACCCACCACGTCAACTCCGAGCACCTGCAGCCTGATGCGAGCGTAAACCGGACATTTACAAAGGTAGAGCGAGCTCCGCGGTGTTGTCATCACTTTCACAGCAAGCGTCGCAGGATGTTGTATCACTTAGTGTCCAGTCATGATGCCAGTAAGCACCCTGCATTCTTTGATACTGAGGGGCGTTTGGTTTGCCGGCAACTTGGAGAGTCACCCCATCTGCAGTTGTGTTCATATGAAATCCCATTGTTAATGGATGTCCTATCGGACGACGGGGGCAGACCTGACGTTGGTCTAAGGCTTGCCTAGCAAGTTCATCGGCGATATCATTTCCCGTGATCCCATTGTGACCTGGGACCCAGACAAGCCTCTTGAAAGTCGTAAAAGGTTCAGCAAGGCTCTTGTCGCAACAGCCCATGATATGAATACGAGTATCAAAGAGGGGGAGATTCATCTATCCGTCTAGAGCGGAGCCAGGCGTGCTAGGGAAAGCCCCATGCAGTTGAGACAGACCATTCTTTGGAGTTTGGTAAAAGCAATAATTACGTATTTTCGTCCACCAGACAACTGACGTATAGGATATATGTAATTGGCCTTATCATAACAGTGGAGATCCAGAGGACCCTTCTCCGTAACAGGCCCCATGTTTTGCAGACAGCTCCCTTACACTTGTCTAGGGCTGCATGCGCTTTAGAGCAGACATTGGCTTGACACGATCCAGCAGACTGTATAGCTACATTACCCGCGTATGCTTGTCAGACGTCAGACCTGTTGAACGCCGCCTTCCGGGGAGTCTCTGTTCAGCCCTGCCATCACATATTGGCCACAGTCCGTTTGTCAATGTCCTATTCTTTTATGCACAAAACTAGTAATTCGTTAAAGACGTGTTGTCTGGCCGTGTTACACATGTCCTCAAAAGTTACGTATACCTTCTTGTCGAGTGCGCCTTCAATTTTGCCTACCAGATTTTGAACCGTATTCTCGCAAAATCTTCCGCATTGGTAGGCGTGTTGTATCGCAAACAAAGGATGCATTCGCAGGGCAGTTTTGGGCACGTAGATCTCAACCATTCTCTCTATGCCCTTTAACATGAAGCAAGTTAGACTTATAGGTCTGTAGCTCATGGCAAGCGTTTGACCCTCATTTTCTTTTTTCGGCATAAAGGTTACTCTCACCCTTCGCCAAGATTTCGGTATGTATGCCATTGTCAGGCTAGAAGTGAAGATTCTCTTCAGATTTACCAGAAGCTGATCTATAGCTTTTGGTAACATAACTGGCTATATGCCAGTTTGAAGCCATCCAAGGCAGTAACAGATATTGTGTTATTCAGCGCACCAGCAGCTTTGTTAATAGGGGCTGGTTCTGCTTAAGCTACCTGAGAAGTGGATCTCAACCATGAGATGGAGAGTCAGTGTAGGTGCCATCAGATTTCCTGAGTGATTCCAGCCGGGGTCCAGTTTTGAGAACTGACTAGTCTACTGGTTTCACCGATAGTTTCCATCTTTTCGCAAAAGCCTTTATAAGAGAAGTTCTTCGAAATCCGAATAAGCTTCTGTAGTATATTGCCACCATGAACGAGCCTTAAGCTCATGACGTTTGACATTTGTCGACTGTGTACATGGTATATTGCCACCATGAAAGAGCCTCAAGCTCTTCTGTCTACAATTCTGTGGACAGGATACCGCAAATATTTTTCATCAACTTCGTCACATTCCTACACAGTATTTTCCTGAAATCCGACGCCTGCTGAACAACGTGGAAATCATGGCTCACCAGCTAACAAAGAAACAATTGACTCAAGCATTGGAAGCAACCGACATTAGTTTCCCATTAAGTGCGACAATCCAACAGCTACGAAAGTTACACGGTGATAATGGATTGCAAAATATGGAAAATGATGACGATGAAGAGGACAATGGGTCGAATGTTGCTGGTGCTACCGCCGTTCCGAGTGCTGCTGCCACCGCCGTCATTTCAAGTGTTTTTGATACCACTGCCATTCCAAGTGCCCCAGTTGTAACCGCCAGCCCAGGTGTTTCAAATACCACCGTCGTTTCAAATGCCAACAATCTTCCGCTCAATGCACCCGCTGTCATTCCACCAACGTTTGCAACATCGATTGAACGAGCAATTGCAACGTGAACGTGAATTGTTGATGCTGCATCAAGAAGTAGCGGCACTTCGACTCTCGGTACAACCTGCTAACAACAATTACGATGTTTTTAAGTGTACCGATGACTTGGAAGACGCCTTTAAGATACTGAGATTCGATGATCGTGTCCAATTCGTTGCCATGCGTCGCCTACTCAGTGGCACAGCCAAAGTTTACGCGCGAACAATCACAGCACACACATACGAGTATGTTATCCGATGTCTACATTTCTTTTATTCTTTTTGCTTCGATCTGTAAAGATTCCAGTCTTCCTCTAAATTAGTCTTAACTGACCTATTTAGAAGTTTTCTGGTTCCTTTAGCATTCTGAGCATTGGCATCGCAGTATATGATAAGTCCAATATTTCTGGAAATACAGTGGTGACTGAGTTCGGCTACCGCCTTTGGTGGTGCTGGTAATAACGAATCATAGGAAAAATAAGCTGACGCTACTACAAATTTGTGTCATTCACCGGTCTTTTCGTAGCTTATGTCTGCAGCAACTAAATCTTGGTTGCAAAATTGCCCAAGTTTAGATGGTGAGAGTGAGTGCGGCACCTAAAGACAAGTTCTCGATCTTTCCGATCGCTCGTCATATAGTGGTGTGAAACCCCTTAAACATCCGAACCCACAGATGCGTTTATTCCACACCCATGGTTTCTGTATGGATATTATGTAAGGATCATACTTCAAGCCTCAAGACTCTTTTTCTAGTTATGGTATGCTCTATATTTTGGTTCTGTTCTGTAAATTATGTGAAAATCAAAACAATTATTCAAATTTTGAGAAAGAGATTCTCGGTTTTATGATGATGATGATGAAATTCAGTTTTTCGTCCAATTCGCATACACATTTTAGCTATCAGTACTTCATTAACATTTTTAATTTCAATAGTTTGCCCTCGTCTGCTGGGAATGCGCTGGTAAGAAATTATTTGCTCTATTTTCTAACATATCACCCTGAAACTATATCGTTTGCAAAGTAATCGATTAAGTAAACACTGTGCCGCCCCTACCTCATAAACATGTTTTTTTGTTTCTACTTCTCTCTCGCTAATCCCTGATTTTTCTTTTCCTCATGCATTGTTTATATAGTGGACGTGTGTTTATCTTCTCTAAATAAGGGGAAAACACAACTGTGCGGGAACGAGTTGGAAGCAGACTACTGTCAGCAAAACTATTCTTGGCAAGGCTAGACTAATCAATCATCGATAAGATTTCGGAAACAAAAATTATTAGGAGTTTGATTACAAATATTTTAACTTAATATGTTTTTAATCGAAATATGTTTTAAAGGCCAAGAAGGAAGAACGGACATTCTTTTATTCTTCTGAAAGGTGTAGGAAAAATATAAGACCAAATGAAATGTTTTTGGACTGGGGAAATCAACAAGACAAAGTGAGCATTATAATTCCTCACTATTGATTAAACAAACAACTAAAGCATACGAGTATAGTATGCCACTCGGTTGTAACTAATCCTCAAACTGCTGCGTCAACAAGTCATATAAAAGCTTTATCAGCCAATAAATCATTTTTAACAGCCAGAGTTTTATTCTTACATATTCAAATGAATGCATGTCGTGATGCCTTTTCGCTAGCAATTACGTAATGAAACAAAAGCTGAAATAATCCATTTTGTAGAGCCAACTTTTGTATGCCATTCTTAAATTGTCAAACTGTATGCCAGTTTATACTAAGCTTGTCATTCATTTAAAAGGAAACAGCAAATAGCGGTGCGCTTTTAAAATACCTGATTCTCGTTGAATAAAATTAAAACTTCATACATCATACACTTTTATCTTACGATGATTCAATATTATATCTAAAGTACGTCAAATATAATGCGTTCTGACATGCCACATAAACAACAAACTTGTCAACAAGGAGTCCAATGCTTTATATAACTTCACTTGGTGTATGAGGTCAAACATAAACACCCAGTGCATGTGTACCTGCACTTCAGGTGAATTTTGGCACTATAAAACGCATTGGTTATTCAAACGAACATATGTGCTGATTTATTAAGATCTCAGGCCATGACATAGTCCGCACTATGCAGCCTAATTTGTAAGAAATCAGTAAAATTTGTCTTAAAGGTGGGAAATGTACTTTCTGTAAGCCAAGAAATTGCCTGCAATCGTTATGATCGGACGATCATGATATAAGATCTATTCAATTCTATCAGACAGGCAGACAGAAAGCTACCGAACATTGGATTAGATCCTTCATATCACGAGATGCATGTAATACTTTTACAACATTGCTTCCATCCATATTTACCAAAAGCAGGACTTTGGAAGAAGGTGTGGGTTCAAATCTCCGCTAACACTACACCTCCCACCCCCTCGGAAAAAAAAAACTTTCTTACATCTCCACTCTTTCGGTTGGCAATGGCAATCTTCCGAAAATTCTTCCCCCGTTCAAGTAGGCAAAAAGTAAAGTGACAAGATGAACAACACATTGTGTTTGAGAGACTAGGCACATCGTATCAGTTTATTTATTCATAATGGCCTTATTTATTTCCTGATTTATGTGATGACAAACACATCAAGTTAAAGTACTTAATAAAGTTGTTCCAGATCTCTTTTTCGTCTTTTATTAACCGCTGAAATATGCAACGCGTGTAATTACATATAAAGTTACACATTTCCCCCACATATACAACAAACCCTTACGTTTTAGCGTCATTTCTTTATCACAAAATACAGCGGAGTTTTCGCGACATAAAAGCCACTCCACATCGACTCTATGTGCAACATCGTCATTGCAATTCCCTTGTAGCCGACAGAGGATTAGCATTTAAATTATTCGTACTTTGGCACGATGCCTCCTTCTAAATATATGCCAGGAGTTGGGTTTGCTGCTTCGGAAAAACAGAAATGCAGATATTCGGTCATAATAAGACTGATTTGACTAATTTGTAACCGGTTATCTTCTAGGGCCTTTCTCCAATTATTAAGAGTCGCTTGAAAGGCCGTCATATCGTTGCTTATGATAACCCTTCAATAGAAAAGCTTGCACGACAATATAAAGCATCGGACTTTGTTCATTGCCTTAATGAACTCTAACTTTAACTTCGAATTCTCCGGTTATTCCTGTTTAGATTCAACTTTCGTTTTATTATCATCCACCATATCGCGTATCATTCTTATATACATCTGGGGTACACTTTGAGATCTTAGCGCCATTCAAATAAGATCTCAGCACTGTTGAACGGTTTTTCTAAGTCGATGAAAACGACAAACAAATCCTACAAAACTTCGTGATTCTTTTCAATCATTATTTGTAAACTTTGAATCATAGAACGCGTTCGTACGTTTTCTTTCTATGCGACATTCACCTCTCGGTAGTTGCAATTTCTAGTGCCGCATTTGCCTTTATATAGTGAAACCAGAAAGCTCTCCCTGGACTGGTTAGGCATTCGATCGCCTCCAAGATTTCCGATTGTCCACACTTCAGAGGGTACGTTAACCGTTCCAACTGCACGCCCCCGGTTCATTCTTTTTACAGCTTCGATAACTTCTACTTTCGTAAAATCTTCTGTTTCCTCCTCGGTCGCGAGAGCGGAGCGTATGGCATTGCGCGGAATTTCTTATTTTAGTAATGCTTTAAAGTACTTTTTCCATATATTGCGAATTTCATTGGGAGTTTTTTCTTCGTTGCGCCGCAGTCTTAAAAATGTTGGGTCTTTTACCCGTGTTTTGACATTGCACTTATTCTACTGCTCGTCGTCCGCTTATAGCTCTTCTAATTCAGGATACAATGCCCTTACTGCTTTCGCATGTACTTTGAATACTGTCTTTTTCGCCTCTTTTTTGCAACGCTCACAGTCTAACTCAAGGAGCACTTTATTGGTTTTGCTATTTGACTACTTACGTAGTCCATGCTTGAAAGACTTGCCTTTTGTTCTTTACCTATTATCTTTACCTTTACCGGCCTATTGAAATACTGAGCAGACTTTCTGCTTTCTTCTTGGTTTATGGCACTTTGGAGCCATTATCGCAAATTTATTACTTCCTCCTTCGTTGTTTAAATTATGCTATTTCACTTTATTCTACTGGATCCGGTTTGCGTTTGTTATTTTTTGGTTTTTTCATGAAAACCTATAATTATTAGCATAAAGCGCCCTGTAAACGCTAAAACATGGTACTAGTAAACGTGGTACCACTAACCATGTTTTAGCTGATGTTGATCGTCTGTGGGCTGGTACGCGTACCAATTTTTTGGTTTCACCAACATCAGAATTTGGTCTCACTAAAATCAAAACTGGTTTGATTTTTGTCAATGTTTGTGGGCGGAGTTTTGTGTTGCTGATACTATGTTTGAGTTTCTGCGCTCTCATCTGTCAACATTTACTCGAGCAAGCCATTTTATCAGTGAATTTCGTCGAGTGAACACACAAAATAACCGGAAAAAAATGGCAAACATTCCAAATACTGATGTTTGGAAAGAACTTTTCGAATGTTTTAACAGTCTACTTGACAGCTTTTGACAAATGAAGAGATGTGTTCAATTATGTTGGAGTGAATTGGTCTCAGCGTCTGCGGGTTTTAGTGGTACCATGTTTACTAGTACCATGTTTTAGCGTTTACAGGGCGCTTAAGTCTTGACTGCTGACTTGCTAGCCAAAAAAAAACAAAGCTTCCAACCCAACCTTGTATAGAGCACTTATTATGGAATACTTCTTGCAACTTGCAAAAACGAGATTCAACTAACTGCGCATTAGAGAACGAAAACCAAATATTCTTATCCTCTGTGACTAATATGCTATTTTTTACGAGCCACCCACTTTTGACAAACACATAAGAGGTATCCACGCTTCTTTGTATCTAGTCTTATAAAATTATTATTGTTTTACTCCGAAGCGTAAGTATTTACATATAAAATCATTGTGACTTGATAAAAAAAAAACATCATTTCATTTAAAGAGATTTTATGAATTGAGAGAAATAAACGACAACAACCATATCATATGTCGAAAATAAGTTCTCAATTCAATGGTACCACTTTACAATCTTCGTAGCAATAGGGTTGGAGCATTGATAAAGTGTAAAAGTGTAACAAAATGACAGCCAGTATATGTATGTACATATTCTGTTATTGTATTGTAAGAAAATGATACACTTTTATAAACCGAAGCGTGAAAACCTCTATTGTATTTTGTAACCAATCGGTTAGAATCTGTAATAAGTTAGTCAGTTAGAAAATGTAATAAAAACTTTTATTTTAAATATTAAAACTTTAACATTTTCTTCATCTATATACAGTCATTGGCAAAATTATTTGCACAATGATATATTTACGCCATATCACTGCAATAAAGTTGTACAATTTTGAAAAATGCAATATATCACTTACAGTGAACCAAAAAAAAGTGGGACAGTGCTGACTGAAAAGTTTAAAGTGATATATTTCAACAACTTGTAAAGATATTAAAATGAAACAAATTTTGTATAATCTTACAGTTTTAAAATTATTTAATATATTGATTCTTTTCACTTATTCTTATTCATTTTGCTTGGAAAAAAAAACAACAAACATGGTAGTATTTCAAATGCCAAAATAAAACTGGGACAGTAACGTTTAAAACGTATAAAATAATAAATATTAATTTTATGTAGTAAGTTATGTTAGAGATTAAGATAAAACCGAAATAAAATAAACCAACTACTTAGTTCAGCGTATAGTACAAGAGTGATTTTATTTTTCCATGTAGGTACATATATTGATGCAATGTAATAGATTTAAGTGTAGATTTAAGTGTTGCCATTTAAGTCTAAGAATTTAGTGTTTAATTTGAACTTTTAACTTCTTTATTTCAATATGTTAATATTTTGTATGTACGCCTTTTGATTTTAAGACGGATTGCAGTCTCTCATTCATTGAGTTTACTGACTTCTCCGTAACAGATGATGGAATCCTATCCCATTCTTCATGGAGAGCAATTTTTAGCTGTTGTTTAGATGTAATTGTCCTTTTCCTTAATTCTTTTTCCAATACAGCCCATAGGTGCTCTATAGGGTTTAAATCCAGACTTTGAGGAGGATGTGGTATTATTTTCTTCGTATTCCAAATCAACCAATTTTTTATAACACCTGCTGTGTGTTTAGGATCGTTATCATGCACTAGTATTACACCTAGTTGCAGGGATGTAATGCATCAATATTTCTAAGTACCCCATTTTGGTTAAATTCTCTTCAATAATGTGTAATGAGCCAACTCCACTTGCTGCCATTGCACCCCAACCATCACACTTCCACCACCGTGCTTTACAGTTTGAGTGACATTTCTTGGGTCTAAAGCCATTCCTTCTCTCCGCCATACAAATCGACGACCATCGGATCCAAAAAGATTAAATTTTGATTCGTCGCAAAATATAACATGTTTCCAGAACTCCTCAGTTTCAGAAACGTATTCTTTAGCATAATCTAGTCCCTTCTTTATGTTTTGTTCCGACAATTTAGGTTTCTTTCGCGGTTTATATGCCTTGTAACCCGCTTTATGGAGAAAATTGCGTACAGTTTGCGGATGAATATCTACAATTTTTTCTTCTTTTAAACTTTTAGCGATCTCGACTTCTGATTCCTTCGGGTTTGCTTTTATGATCCTTAAAATTCTTCGTTTAGTTTGCTCCGTTGAAAGTATTGAAGGCCTTCCACTTCCAGGAGGACGTTCTAAACACCGATTTTTCTTGAACGTATTTTATAATATTGAACAGAGTTGACTTTGGTTTTTTTTTAAATTGCTGAGATTTTGTTTTTTCTTGTAATAATCAATGATTAATTCTTTTAAGTCACGCGATGCTTGTTTTTTTCCATTTTTTTTTTTTTTTGCGAAGTAAGACTTGGAGATGTCAAAATGCGACTACTAATAAGTTCTCACAATTAAAGAACTGATATGTTACCTCAGACAATAAAAACAAAGTAGCGGCACTTCCACAGCGCCATTGAAAAACATTGTCCCAGTTTTATTTTGGCCATTGAAATACTGCCATGTTTTTTTTTTTTTTTTTTTTTTCAAGCAAAATGAATAAGAATAAGTGAAAAGAATCAATATATTAAATAATTTTAAAACTGTAAGATTATACACAATTTGTTTCATTTTAATATCTTTACAAGTTGTTGAGATATGTCAGTTTAAACTTTGCAGTCAGCACTGTCCCACTTTTTTTTTTGGTTCACTGTATGTTGTTGTTTATTATTAATCTATCAAGTGGCAAAATTATTTGCACAAGGGCAATTTACTTACTTCTGCCTACACTTCTGAAAGCCGAAAATGGAAAATGTTTTTATATTAAACGCAATTATTTTTTGGCACTGCATTACCTAATAAGATGCGTGTCCTCCATTTGCCTCAATAACTTCTGCTAGGCGTCTTGGCATTGAGTCTATCAAGTGTTGAATTTGTTCTCCCGAAATGGAACTCCAAGCTCTATAAAATCTTTCCATGTTTTATCTGCAGATCTTCCAATGTTTTGTGGAATTTTAGATTTCACAAGATGTCAAACATTTTCAATGACATTCAAGTCAGGGCTTTGCGGAGGCCATTTCAAAGCTTGTTGTCCTACTTCTGTTAAAAACTTTTTAACGTTCCAGGACGTGTGTTTGGGTGCGTTATCATGTTGAAGTATGAAATTGCTCCCAATGAATATTGAGCCTGCCACCAGTGCAACATCATGTGACTGTTACCCAGTTTATATGACAGCTCAATATGAATTGAAGCAATGCGCATTGGTTCAATACTCTCATATAAACACCACTTCTAACCGCATTGAAATATTTAACACAGATTCGTTCATTCCTGTTTATAAAACGCATTGCAAATTTGTAACCGCTTTGAAATATCATATAAACATTTTCAAATCGCATTTTACTCTCTCGCGCTCTCATCATTCTTTCATCATCGAGCAGGTATTAGTTGTGTATTTAAAATGTGAGATTGCAAACAAAATATTTGGAAAGACAAAGAAATAAGAACAGTTCAATCAGCTGTTTGTTAAACTCCCTCAATTTTCTCTCGCTCATTTTGGATTTTGTTTTGGATAATTTCATATAAACACCACCATTTCTACGGGTATTGAACTAATGCAGATTGCTTCAATGCACATTGAGCTGTCATATAAACTGGGTAAATGTCATATGGTCGGAGCACTGCACAAGTGATCCCACACCACAATAAGATATGCATCCCCATATTGGTTGTGTAACGGGTTGCTTTGCTGTTATTTTTGTATCAGAATAATAAAATTTTCTACCATAGCTGCCATCCAAAGATCAAGCAGTCTCGTCACTTGTCCAAAAGGCCGCTGGTTTGTTAATATGCTCCCTAGCAAATTGGAGCCATAGCTTCTTATTTTTTAGTGTCATGTAGGGTCTTTTTTGTATGACGTAAGCTTGGATTTTGTTTTCCTTCACCCTTCATCGTAATGTTCTTTCACTAATAATATTTTCACGATCTTTGTTAAAATAGTTGAAAACATTTCGAACTTTTTCACTTAAGTTAGTTTTAAAAGAACGAACAATTTGGGTGACTTCCCTTTTCGAAGTAACTCTTTTTCTGCTTCTACCGGTACGTTTTTTAACACTTCCATGAGCTTTTTGTTTTCTAACTTGATAGTAAATTGTTCTTCGGCAGCAGTGATATTTTGCCGAAAGTTCCGCTGTCGATAAACCAGCTTCAAATTCTGCAACAATAGCAGCTCGATTCTCTATTGTTAATTCACTAGTTTTAGCCCTTTAACCCATTTATGCCCGAGTTAATTTATTTTCAATATTTTATTTAAATTCATTCGATTTATGTGGAAAAACACTTAACTTAAGCAAATACGTAATCATTTTTTTTTTCTATCTTGAAAAAGTCAAGATTTTAGCTTTTTAGAAATGTTGCGTTAACGCACCAATGGGCAACAAACAGCATTAGTGAAATTTTTTTAAAAACATTATTTTTAATTTTCAAATATGTCTATTTTATTGAATGGAATTGCACAAAACATTTATCGTGTAATGCAATGTTGCATTGACTACAAATTTTGTTTGGTCTGAGATTTGCATAACCGGCAACGTTTTCGCTTAAGTTCTGGGAAAAAATTTCAATTTTATCACGCAAATTATTAAGCGAATTTGTATTTAGTTACCTCCTGTGAGGATTGATTAGATGTTGTCCATTGACTCTTTCTTCTGGATCATGCGTTTTCGGTCTTCCACTTCGCACAGGTGAGTAACCGTATATTTTCAAAAGACCAATTGCCAGCTGCTTCCTTAACTCCAGTTGGTCTAAGCATTTTCCACAATGTTTCTTTAACGACCACGTATTAACAATGGCTAGATCAATCATCCGCATAACAATGGAGGTGTACCATTTCTTTCCTCGAAATCCAATTCGGTAGCAATTCTACACCACCCACATGAGAGTTGTACTCATGATTGACGTTTGGTTGAGGGATATCTATCCTCCTTTTCTCAGAAAATGGAAACCTTTTTACACTCTTAATTGGATAAGTACCGTAGACATTGAACACCATAGTAACTGCATTTTTGTCTTTCCAGCTTGTTACAATTTGGCCAGTTTCTTTATCATAGTTCTTTCTATCTTCCAATTTTATATTTTTCAATCGGTTTTCACGCAAAGTGCCTGTTCCACCGAATCCCATTAGCGATTGTATATAAGATCTTGGCTTAAAAAACAGTTATCGAAAAATAATGAAAATTTAAACAAGGGGAACTCGTTGGTGATCGTTTTGCTAAAGTCCAGAACCACTGGATAATCCTAAAATCAAAATATCAAACTGAAGCAGTATCCGAACTTCAAAGCCGCTACCCAAACTTTATATCCGAATCTTACGGCCTTATTCCGAAGAAACTGCTATGTTTTCCGAAGTATGGAATCATGTATTCGTCAATAAATATATTGCTTACCATCGGACAGTATTGCAAAAATTTTGTATTTAGGTGATTAAGCAAAGGTCGAATCTATTGGAAGATAGTGTGCTAGTGAACAAAATTTGTAAAAACTAATGCTACCTTGAATTGCGCTTACCTTACACATTCTGTCCTTTGAAGAGGGGAGTAGTGTTGATGGAACAAAGTAAAAATGGAAAAAATGACTTCAAATTTATTTCTTCTCATCTAAAGCGTTATGAGCGTCTTCGCGGGACTCCCAAAACATTCGCCCTCTTGGTATATGAATATATCCGCTTATTATAAGTATTCCAATAAATGTATATATTTAATTTTTTATCAACTTGAAGTACTCGTATCTTATTCTTTCTTATAAGTGAGTATGCTTTCGTTTTTTCGACAATTACATTAATAATTTCTTCTCGGCCATAAAAAGTTCAAAGAAATCAATAGCATAGCTCTCCGAAGATAAGGTAAGAGGCTTAGGATAACTTATATTTGAAAACATATTGTTGTAAACCATAGTTTTCAAGGTAAGGTTTTCCTCTGTACCACGATTCCACTTTTGGGGAATTCTAAACCTCACTTGTGTAGGAGCTTCCGATGTGATTAGAAGAGCTATCTCTATGAAATATCATTTCTCCACTGGACATACGAGGGGCTTTCAACATATTCTCGGTATCGGGGTGAAGCTGTGGTTGTATATATATGTTGACTTATTTATCAAGTAATACTATTATTTTAGTGCATTCATGTAAAATTTCATATAAATGTGATTATTAATTCGCGTTTTATCTCTAGTTAAACAGAATCATAATGGCAACTGAGACGATGATGGTGAAAATTGAGCATCGCGCTGTAATTAAATTTCTCACTAAGCAAGGAAAAAGTCAAAAAACTATTCATGAAGAGATGGTGGCTGTTTACCAGGGTACCGCAGCTTCATTATCAACTGTGCAAACGTGGTCAAGTGAGTTCAAGAGAGGCAGAGAGAGCATTGAAGACGACCCCCGCTCCGGCGCCCCGGCGCCCCGGCTACTGTTTGTACGGGAGAAAGCATCAAAGAAGTCGAAAAACTTGTTCTTGAGGATGCCCGAATAAAGGTGAAAATGATGGCAGAGATCACCAAGCTTTCAATTGGTACCATTCACACCATTCTTCATGACCCTCTTAACCTTTCAAAGGTCAGTGCAAGGTGGGTGCCACGAATGCTCACAGCGCCTTTAGAAAAAAGTGAGAATCGCATGCTGTAGAGAGCTTTTGGAGATGTGTAGTGAGAACGCGGACGGTGTTATGGATCAAATTGTTACTGGGGACGAAACATGGGTCCACCATTATGACCCTGAAAGCAAACAAGAGTCCATGCAGTGGCATAAAAAAGGAACAGACCCCCGAAGAAGTTCAAAGTCACTCCGTCTGCCGGGAAGCTCATGGCCACAGTTTTTTGGGACTCAAAGGGAATCTTGCTCATTGAGTACAAAAAAAAAGGTGAAACCATCAACGCCACATCCTACGCTTGCACTTTGCATAATTTGCGGGAGGAAATTAAAAAGAAAAGACGGGGTAAACTCGCAGCGGGTGTGTTGCTTCTTCATGACAACGCTCCTGTTCAGACGGCGCGAGTTTCTAAGGCTGCTGCGCGAGATTGTGGTTTCGAAGAAATCCAACGCCCACCCTATAGTCCAGACCTTGCCCCTAGTGATTATTTCCTGTTTCCGGATTTGAAAAAATGTCTTCGTGGAAAAAGATTTTCGGATGATGAAGAACTCAAGTCGGCAATAAATGGGTATTTTGCAGAGAAAGAGGAAATTTATTTTTTTGAGGGTTTAAAAAAGCTTATCTCAAGATGTAACAAATGCATTGATGTTAGGGGAGATTATATTGAAAACTAAAAACAATTTAAATTGAATTCGCATTTTCCTTCATATCGATAACGAGAATACGAGGACGGGTCAATAAGTCCGCGACTTTTTGAATTTCTGACCTCTTTACTGAAACAGCAACACTGCTCCTGTCAACAGGCATCTGTCAGTTGACTCCTGTCAAAATTTAAACTTGCTGCGTCAGTTCGTTTGTGTTTGACAGCTATTTTTATCAGACTACTCACTAATTTGAGGAGAAAATGGAAAAAAGTGAATTTCGTGTGCTTCACTTCACAGGAAGGTTTGGCGTTATTTAATCGCAATATGGAGGATTTTTTGCGCCGTTTTGTAACCGTGGACGAAAATGGATCCATCACAACACACCAGAGAACAAACAACAGTCAAAACAGTGGGTTTCTAAGGGTGAATCGGCGCCAAAGAAGGCCAAGGTGGGTTTGTCAGCCAATAAAGTTATGGCGACTGTTTTTTGGGATGCACGCGGGATAATCCACATTGACTACCTTCAAAAGAGAAGAACAATCAATGGGGAATATTATGCCAACTTATTGGACCGATTCAATGACGATTTGAAAAAAAACCGACCTCATTTGGCCAAGAAAAAAGTTCTTTTCCACCAAGACAATGAAAGGGTGCACACATGTGCAGTTGCCATGGCAAAAATCCATGAATTGGGCTATGAATTGCTCCCTCATCCACCCTATTCTTCAGATTTGGCTCCGAGCGACTACTTCTTGTTCCCAAACCTGAAGAAATGGCTTGGTGGAAAAAGATTTGACTCCAATGATGAAGTCATCTCGCAAACAAAGGCCTATTTTGAGGACCTCGACAAATCATTTTTTTTGGAAGGGATAAAAAAAATTGGAGAAGCGTTGGACAAAGTGTATAGAGCTCAAGGGAGACTACGTTGAAAAATAAAATAATTTTTTTATCAAAAAATCTGTGTTTTATTCCAAAAGTCACGGACTTATTGACCCGCCCTCGTATTTTGAACGCCCCTCGTAAGTTGCCTACTTCCCAGTCGATTTGCATCTTCATTCTCCTCATCTCCCGACTCTTCATCTGTTAAGTTTCCATCTTCTGGAGGAGTTATAAAAATTGCATCTGGAACATCATCGTCTTGAGTCATGTTTTCCAGAAACTCAAACACTTGCATATCCCATTGATGCGTTAACGCAACGCCATTCTTCAGCTTGATATAATAATATGATAAATATGCTTTTCTGATCACGTTTTTATTTTATCACACTTATGTTTATGTAGTTGCAATAACCCTGATGTCAAATATCAGATTTTATTAATTTTTTGTACTTACCATTCCATTTTATAAAACCACTTTACTTGTTTTTCTTTAAAATTTTTTTTCACAATCTATATAGTCACAAAAAACCAACTTTTACACACACCGAAAACTTTAAAGTAACACGAAATGCAAAGCCCACTTGAATGTGTAATAACACTTTCCAAATGCAATTTCTTGATAAATTCAAAAATTTAAAATTCGGAAAGGTGAGTAACTTTTTTGTTGCGTTAACGCATAAATGGGTTAAAAAAAATTGTCTGGAAGAAAGATGACACTGAACAACTCACTGAACTAACAATGACTACTTGCACCGCTTTACATTGATTAGTCGAACAGTTTGATTAGCATATTTACAGTTGTGCAAATAATTTTGCCTGCATTTAGTGATGTAACAATAATTTTGCCACTTTTTTTCTTATGGTTTTTACCGTTATTTTTTGACATTTGATTTTGTTATTTTACTAACTATTTCGAAAAGACTTAATAGATTAATAATAAACAACAACACAAGTGATATATTGCATTTTTCAAAAGTTGTACAACTTTATTGCAGTGATATGGTGTAAATATTTCATTGTGCAAATAATTTTGCCAATGACTGTGTACACAGCTGGTCACTCAAATAGGTGTGAACCAAAATTCCTACGATTTTTTTTAATTATTTCCGTTTTTTCTATACTTATAAAATTATCATAATTCCATTTTATGTCAATTCGACAGAGCATCTTACATCAGGAGACACTAAATTCATAAATATAAGCAAATAATAAACTTATGGAAAATTTTTAATTTATTTCAGTACTTGGTCCTTAAAATAATGTAGCTCTGCTGTGCTGAAATGCTTTGCTTACGTTGCACAGTGTTTCGATTATATGGGATTAGGTGGAAAAAAGTCAAAACCAACTGAAAGTGTTTCAAATTCAACTCTTGTTGCGAGTGCTCGAAAAAAATGGGCTATGGAGGAAATGAAAACCATTTTAGCGCATAATGAGTGTCTTTATTGACAAGTTTTGTGATGAAATAAGATATTAACTAATATCAACTATGTAAATATTATTAGCCTAACAAATTCATTTTAATGTTTTTATTGGGTATTTTATTATTTTTATTATAAGTTTGTATTTTGCACAGTATTATATCTTACTTATATTCACTTTATTTATATAAATACGTATGTATGTAGTTGCATATGTGTATTGGTTAGGTATCTGCCAGCTTAATCTGTTGACATATCTTCATGGCTGGATCCATCAGAAGAATGAATTCTATCATAGCTGAATTCTCCGCCTCAGTGGATAAGGAAGTAGAGGCAGGCATAACCAATAACTTTCTAACTTCTTGTGGTAATTAATCAATTACATTTCTAAATTCATTGATTTTTGGATCTGATTATTGATTATTATCTGATTTCAATCTATTGATTGATTATCTGATTGATCAGATTAGCAACATTGTAAGTAAGTCTCTATTGGTGGCATACCGAGAACACTTACGGGTATTAAATTCTCGAAATCTTTGGCAATCTTTATTTCGAGTTTCTTGAGCCTCTTCCGATAAGTTTCCAATCGGTAAAATCATGTGCTGGATTATATCAACACTATGAAATAAAATTTTGTGTACTGTAACGGGCATGTAATACCACGGATACAGACTGAGATACGATGCTGCTATGTTCTCCGAACAGTAAGTAAGATATGGAATTTATATATTAGCTCCCTATCAAGGTTAGTTATTTCGGCAGTTTTTTCATAATCTTCAAAAAAAATTTCTGGCAGTGTTCCCATCATTAGTCGTACCAAACCCAGGTTTTACCAAGTCTATGTTTAAACCTAATTCAGATTTGAATCTCCGTTGGATAACATTTTTCCTTTCCTGGAAAACGGTTTGATTCTCTCTTATAAGTGCGTGAAGTGCAGACAATTCATAAACATAATTTTGTGTCTTTACATTGCCACAAGTAATTGGCGAATTCATTTGACTGGGCTTAGCACCACAAATATAACAATTCTGATTCCCCTTTGTACCCGAAAATTTGTTGCATATTTTTCCATCAACCATTGTTGAGAGAAGGACATGTTTGACGAGAAGGTTTGAAGATTCAGTTGGGTTTAGTTTTTGATTTGACTTTTTATATTTTCTGCTAAGCCGAAGTCTCTTTTTTTTAAATAAATTTAATTGCACGACAATAACGCGTGGATGACGGTTTGACGTTTACCCAAAGCGTGGTATTAAAATTATCATCCAAAACTAATTTCAAAGGCACGAAACAAACTAAAAATAGTTATTCGTCACTAGCAGTTTTGTCGTCGAATTTCTGCTTGTACTGGCTATGCCCTGAACACCCATCAAATCCCCATTTACTTATCAACGTTGCTGATTGTGTTTTGTCTGTCCCTGAAAAGTGCAATGCTTCTAAAATCCGCTGGGTAGTTATATCTAGCAAGGACTGTAGTGTAAAACTAGCAGAAACCTCATCAACTTGAATACATTGTTCAGGTGGGAAGCATTTTTTCTTAGCTTTCGTCAAACAGTAAAATGAAGGAACCAGTTCGTGGCCTACACCAAGAGCTACATTCCTCAATAGTTTGTAACTAGTGGTGGTCAATTTTGCATCAAGATAAAGGCCTAGTGCCTCATCACCGGAAAGGCATTTCTCTTTTGAAGTTAACGACTGAGCATTTTTTATTTGTTTAGCGCCATCTAGGTCATCACTCAATCCTTTTATTATGTTTGCGGCATCTTTCTTTCTCGCGAGTCTTAGAGAATGTTCAGCAGCAAACAAAATTTCTTCAAGGTAAAATTATCCTTTGTACCCTTTGTATTTTAGTTTTTTGGCAACAATCATTAAATGATTTTGGAGGACGACCAAAATATTTACGTGTTTGGGGAGCTTGATCATCGGCAAGATAAAGATCTTTAGAATCACGCGTTAGAAAAATAATATCATCTCCATTCAGCCATTCTTCATACGTACAAGAAAATCGCTCAACTCGACGGCCTGCTTTACCCCACTTATAAAAAAAAATTTTCCGACCACAACCTAATACTGCCTCTGTTTTTCATTATTAGAAACAAGAAGATTGTGCTTCAAAACTATGTAGCTGTAAATTTTTCCATTCCTCACTTTTTTGGGATATTTTATACTTTGCTCAAAAAATTCTGTTCGCGAAATCACGCAAAGTGAATCTGAAAATTAAAAAATAAAAATATTTGCAAAGTCGTGCGCAAAATTCAGTTTGAATTTTCGGAAAGAGGATTAAATTGTCTAAAAGATGCATATAATTTTAAGTCCTGATAAACTGGTACTCATGCCTTTTTTTACTAATGATTTAAATTAAAACTGATAAATTCAAAATAATTGTTTTTCTATAGCATGTTTTTTTTATGAAAAAGAGAAAAATTACGAAGTAAACCGTAAATACCTTCAGAAGAAATGTCCATGATAACGGAACAATTGATTAAAGTTGAAAAAAATTAGACTCAATATTACAACGTCAACCACAAATGCTACTTGTCAAATGAGGCATCGGTAAACAAAATGCTACTGGTTCATTGGAAATGTACCGTTAGTTTAGACAAAGAGCGAGAAAACCATGGAAATATTATAGTTTTGAGATCTTTGCCTTCTTCTCTGGAAGCTCAATAACCGGTTTTTACTAGTCTGTGGCATGACTTTTTTCCACCTAAATCCATATAGTCGAAACACTGTGCGTTGGTACCCAGAATTTCCATCATTGGATAAAAGTTTAAACGAGACAGAAATGACTGCAACGCCTTTCTTAAGCGTGTGCAATTCCAATACGACCAAAAACTGAGTAAAAAATACAGCAATATCCCAAAGGCAGTAACAATGTTTGGTCGTTCGTCAAAAACATTAGAAATTCTGCCTCATCCTCCATCCCAACGCTCATTTACAATGATATTCCAGCTGTCAGCTCTTTGGACAAGGTCAATCTGCTTGCTGCACACTTTGCGACCAGCTCAACACTCCCAGATTGTGCTTTGTCCCCGCCTACTCTTGAGTGCGTCGAATCCTCAATGGGACGAATTCACTTTCGTACTCGTGTAGTAGCAAGCAAGAGTACTTAAAGATCTTAATATACATAAATCCGCTGGTCCAGATGGTATATATCCCCTTCTTCTGAAGAGGTGTTTCTTCGCTGGCAAAACCACTACTTAAGCTTTTTCATCAATCCTACTCTTTAAGGTCTCTTTCCGAGCAGATGGAAATCAGCATTTGCCCAGCTCGTCCCTAAAAAAGGCAAACTTCATTACATTGTATTTTCATTTCCTTGTTGCACTGTCTTTCTTGTATAGCGCTCATGAAATTCGTTTCCTTTTGGTCGTTGAACGTTGCGTGCACAGTCCCAGGAGAACAAATTGTGCTGAGTATCGTCACTCCAGAGTTTATATCTTGTTATTGTAATGCTGCAATGGATTCTATGGTGCCTAACTAGTTCATAAGATTGTTACGAGTATTCAATTTATTTATTTGTATTTATTATTCGTTTGACTTATTCTTCTAAATTGCAAAGTTTCAACCCTGTAACATCGAGGATACGACACAAAGCTTTAGAAACACTGCTTGAAGTACGAGCTATTCTGAAGTCACTGCATTTCTGACTTATTATCGCAATATTTCTATGATATTAGTATTCGAGAAATTCGTTTCTCTTTAGATTTCAAACAATGTTCAATGCAAATTAAAACTTTTCCCATTTCAATCTACATAAATATGGTCTACTTCATCGTTTATCTTAACTTCTGCGATGTCATCATCCAAATAGCAAATTTACAAAACATTACAGGAAGAAAGTTTTCGATGGAAATTTGTAAATATTTTCAATTTTATGCCTCTCACATCTAACTTATTCCATCTTCTACTTCCCTTATCTTTCAATTACAAAGCATAACTAAGTAAAATGTTTCTTGTGTTTTTTTTTTTTTTTCTATAGGATCGTACTTTTGTTACGATAATCCGGGTGCACTTCAAGATGCCTTCAAAAAGGAACTGAATCTCACTACAACCGAATTTACCATGTTATACTCAATTTACTCTTGGCCAAATGTTGTTTTGTGTTTTATCGGAGGTTTCCTCATCGATCGTGTATTCGGCATTCGTCTGGGAACAATCATTTATCTATTCATTCTCGTTATTGGGCAGCTGGTATTCTCAATTGGAGGACTGTTAAATACTTTCTGGATGATGATTTGTGGAAGATTTATATTCGGAATTGGTGCAGAATCATTAGCTGTGGCGCAAAATAACTATGCAGTGCTGTGGTTTAAAGGAAAGGAACTCAATATGGTGTTCGGTTTGCAGTTATCGTTTGCGCGTGTTGGCAGCACTGTTAACTTTTGGGTGATGGAACCGATGTATAAGTACGTTTCAGATTTCTATCATGGCTACACAGCTATAGGGGTCGTGCTAATGTTTGCTGGTTTAACATGTGTGATGTCCTTCATATGTGCCCTCGTATTAGGTTTGTTTAGCATAAATATTCTTGTTTAAAATTAATTATTAAAATAAAATCGAATTATTAGGATGGATGGACAAGCGTGCCGAAAGGATACTTCGTCGAAATAATAACCCTGCAGGAGAGATTGCCAAACTATCGGATGTGTTTTCATTTAAAGTATCATTTTGGATGGTGTCGGTTATCTGTGTTGCATACTATGTAGCTATTTTCCCATTCATTGCATTGGGCAAGTAAGTTAAACGGATCGATTTTCTTAGTTGAATAGGGTGTGCTATAATTTTTTTTTCTCTTTTTTTCAGAGTTTTCTTCATCAATAAGTTTGATTTCACACCAGCGCAGGCTAACAGTGTCAACTCAATTGTTTATCTGATATCAGCTGTGGCCAGTCCTTTGTTTGGATTTGTGATTGATAAGACCGGACGTAATGTCGCTTGGGTATTTCTGGCTACAGTTTCAACGATTTGTGCACATTCCTTATTGGCATTTACCTACTTAAATCCATACGTTGGCATGATTTTAATGGGTTTGTCTTATTCCATGTTGGCTGCAAGTTTATGGCCACTGATAGCTCTCATCATTCCTGAATATCAACTGGGCACAGCCTATGGATTGTAAGTTATAAATGATCTATTACGAGTTTGTATCTGAGATAAGTTGAGGACTGATTCGTACTAACAAAAATGCGCTGGGTTTGATAAGTCATACATTTCATTTTTTAAACGTTTTTTTGTCTATCCGTATACGAATGTGCGATTGAAATATGGTTAGCACTGAATAGACTGTGTGTAAATTTATTTTTGATTGAAAATTGAAGATGTCTCGAGAATGCGATTTGTCTGTGGTCTTGATAAAATCTTCAATACATTTGAAAGTATTTTCACATATGGTTTTGTGCAAGTTTGCTTTCGGTGTATCTAAAGCATGTCATGTTTTTTGTTTACGATAAGAGTACCAATTTACTGTCTACGTAGTATATTTATTTTTACTCTTTTGTTGCTTCATTTTTGTGGCATAGTTTTTCGCGTTTTGGAAACAACTGTGCTTATCTTTTGCAAGTGCCGACGATGATTTAAGGATTTTTTTGAATCATAAGCTTTTCTTAAGGCCCCGATCCATAGAATCCGTCAATCCGCTGTTACGTCGTCTTTAACTGACATAACTAATGGATATATGTATCCATGACGTATAAAGTAGGTCTTCTGTCTACTTTTTTAGTCCGTTGATTCGTTGGCAATTCACATATTCACGCATTGAAGTTCAGCATTTACAAATTGAAGCGAATCATTGGGGGAATGTAAAAAAAACACTTTCAGCAATAGCAAAATGTCATCTGTCAATGCAGGTATGTAACGGATTTTGTGGGATGGTTCTTTCCGTCAAATTCAAACTCCAACGGAACGACGTCGATGGATTCTATGGCTTAGAGCCTTTATAATTGAACTGAACTCTAAGAAAAATAAATTGAGGAGCTTTACTATTCTATATTTCTTGTCCTTTGGGTGAGAGCAATTGACCTGAGGGAAAGTTTGTTTTGGTGATAGTCAAGGGACGAAATGTGTTGAAAGAATTCGACGTCATCTGCATATACAAATATAATCAATTCAACAACGATAACATTGTATTGAAATGATTACCTAGGTGTGCGCCGAATTGAGTGTTTATGGATTAAGATAGTCTTTACGTAAAAATAGCACACTTAAATGACTTCCTTTTATATAAACTATTATCCAAACTGAAAGCCAAAAACCTTTAATTTGAGAACGAGCATAAAGTATGTGGAATTCCGTCGAAAGCTTTGCTGAAAACGGTGGCAAATGCATAACATTATTTGAACATGATACGAATGTACGCAAAGATATTAAATTAGTGTATGTTGCTCTGCCCTTTAAGAATCAGATTTGGTGCCTAAAGGGAACAAAAAAACATTGAATCACATATATTATTTTCGATGAGCTTAGGGATGAAATAAAAGATTGCGATGGGCTTATTTTTGAGATTTCATCTTTCTGACTTTTCTTATAGGGAGGGATTTTTTGTATGTGTCTTTTCAGGAATTAGCAAAAACTCTTTGTAAAGTGGAAAACTGTGAAAGGTTGTATCAAATTATAATCATAATAATCTTAGCAATCACATTCACATAATCACATAATTGTTTATGCAACACCAGATGAAGAACATCAAACGCTCTAACGTTAGTCTGAGATTTCTGCTCATGCAAAACAGTTTTTCTAACTTGATATTTGGCCTTGATCTACCCACATTTGAAGGCTTAACTTACAGCAGTACTGTGAGGGTTTAGCTGTGCTGCAGCAGCTTTATCGGGGGATGATGGTCACACAACGTACGCACAATATGATCAGAGAATAAGTAGTGAATTAGCTTAAGAATCGCGTGAATGCTGCTTGTCTGCATCAATATTTTGTTTCAAAAACCAGATATACGTTGTTTATGGAGTTAGTTTTTAGTTTTAAACGCATTTTATTTTCTAATCAATAACTCTTACATACTAACAAAAAATGCTTAAATGCTAGCTTACAATTACTTAACAATCTTATACTAACTTACTGGCCCCACACAGGCACTCTAAGCTAATCTAAATTCTTATATCTATGTCTTTCGACCTCATTTACATTTTCTTTATGGATATTTATTTTCTATACTTAAAGGTTGTTTATGGAGCAATCTAATAAATGCACTTACCGAATGTGATATGACATCAAAAAGCCATTTCGCACTCGCGTAGTAGCAAGAGTACTTAAAGATCTCAACATACATATATCCGCTGGTCCGGATGCTATATCTCCCCTTCTTCTGAAGAGGTGTTCTTCCTCGCTGGCAAAACCACTGCGTAAGCTTTTTCATCAATCCTACACTTTAGGACTCTTCCCGAGCAGATGGAAAACAACATTTGTCCAGCCCGTCCCTAAAAAAGGCGAACCATTTTCTTTCACCTCGTACAGACCAATTGCACTTATTTCCCTTCTTTCCAAGGTCACTGAAACGCTGATAAACCGTCAGCTCATGAAACATCTCGAAACACGAAAACTTCTCAATGACCGGTAATACGGTTTTCGTAGCAGGTCCACTGGTGATTTGATTGCACGTCTCACCGAAAAGTGGAACCGAAGGGTACATCAATCTACCGAAAGCAAGATAGTTGCACTTGATATTTCTCAGGCATTTGATAGAGTTTGGCATCCGGCTGTTTTTTTTTTTTTTTCGAAAATGCGTGCTCTTGGGTCGATGACTCTCTTCTTCAATGGATTAGAAATTACCTTTCGGAACGTTCAAGTCAATTTGCCTTGGATGGTTTCAAGTCTGATATCTGATGTCTCCGACACTCTTCTTAATTTTCATCAACGATCTCTTGTCTGCTACTTCTAATCCAATATATTCCTTTGCTGACGACAGTACTTTCTGCTTTTCATATTCGTGCCCTGACTCTCGTCCCTGCTCTTCGATTGTAGAACGGGAAGGCCAGCGTATGTTAAGCTGATTAAATTCTGATATTAACAGCATAACTAATTAGGGAACCACTAACACGGTAGAATTTAATGCTTCCAAAATACAATGCTGTTTGCTGTCATTAAAGCGAAATTTAAACACCCAGCCATTATTCATGAATGGCACTTGCATCGTCGAAACCGATAAACTTTTCATTCGGTATGTGTGTCAGTGACAACTTACGCTGGTATGACCACATATTCGATGTCGAAATGTCTAGGTTTCCTCAAGCGATGTAAGAAATACTTCACCCCCTCTGATCTGGCCTCAATATATAAGGCATTTATCCGCCCGAAATTGGAGTACGATGCCCACATCTGATCGGGTACGCCCAAAACATCTCTGCACCTGGTAGATAGGATTCAAAACCGTACGATAAAACTCATAGGTGATACTAATATTACTCAAAGAACGGACACTCTCGAGCACGTAATTTGCTGTTTTATCGCTACTTCCACCACCAGTGCTCCATAGAAATCGCCAGTAGGCTTCCGCCCCTTCAAACTTTTAAGCGTAACACCTGTTTCACTATGAATGCTCATCAGTATACCCTAAAGCCCACTTTCGGACGCACTCTAAAATATCGTGATTGGTTCCTAAGCCGTACAACTCGCTTATGGAATGCCCTGCCTAGCTCTCTATTCCCTAGTCATTATAACCTTCAAACATTTAAAACCAGCGTGCACCGGTACCTCTCCTTCCATCCTCCTGATTTTCCTCCGCCCACGCTGTGTGTAAACATTTTAAGAGTACTTAAATCCCTTGATCGCGCGCAAATTATAAAAAAAAATAAGGGAGAGGGATAGCATGATTTTTATCACGCGGGAAAACTATGCATGGTCAAAATGTTGGCCTTAACACGAAACCGTTGCTTTTGATTACTGCTTTAAAATTTTGGGGCATAGAATCTGTTAAGTTAGCTTTTACCTCATCTGGGATACTTTTCCAGGCAATTTCGCTTCGGTCAAAAACGGACTTTTTACTTGGACAATTATCCCGCTCAATCCGTTGATGTACAATACAATTTCATGTAGATTCCTTATGTTATAGAGATGAAGGGATTGAGTGGACAGCTTAACTCTCTTATGGCTATCTTTACTGTAGAGATTCACTTGAGTGACATGTATTCATCGGCATATTATATTCTGGAGTTTGTGTTTATAAATAAAACCGTTTTATTATGTTCATTTTGTCAGTTGGTTAGATTCCTGGGGCGGAAAAACATCCCATCAATGCAGTGCTTGGTCAACGTTTGATTGTGCCTCTTGAAAAACGTGGGTTCATCATTTCGCCTTTCGGTCCATGTATACGCGACTCAACTGATTGGAATTCTTTAGGTCGAATTTGGTTTATTTGGAAAAAAGTAGTGTTTTACATTTGGCAGCATCATGTTCCAGTCAGCAGTGGTCTTTCCAAATTCAAATCGAACTTTTCTATTCTACACACTGGAATGATGATAAGTAACATTATTAAGTGTAATCACAAAAAAAATTGTTTCTATAATCCTTACGATTGCTTGATCATGGCGTTTGGTGTTTTTCGTTGTCTGCACCCTCTAAACAGCCAAAATAATGAAATAACAACAAAAAGTCCGCGAAATTTATTCAGAAAATTAAAAATACATGTTTATTCATATAAATCTATATTGTCCCCTTCAAAATAATCCCCATCGACACACTTATGCTAGCGCTTAATCCAATCCTGGAAACATTTTTTATATTCGGTTTTCGGTATGTCCATCAGTGCTTCCTGCGATTTTTACATTACTTTCTCTCGGCTACTGAAACGCGCTCCCCGTAGTGGTTTTTTAACACGATTGAACAGAAAGAAGTCAAATCAGATGAATTCGGTGGCTCTTGGATGGTATTTTTTGCATTTTTCGTCAGAAAATTACGAATAATGATGGCACTGTGCACAATGGCACAATTCTAGTCTCTTTCGGCGAATTGCTTCACGCAAACGTCTCATAACGCCTAAATACTCGTAATACTCTTTGTTTACTGTCTGGCCTTCTGGCAAAAATTCATGATGCACTACACCGTTGTAATCCATGAAAACCGTGAGCATTGCCTTCTTTTTTGACTGAAAACGACGTGGTTTTTTTGGTCTCGGCTCATTTGGTGAACGCCATTCACTTGCCTAATGTCTGGATTGCGTGTCGTACTCATAAACCCACGTCTCGTCTCCAGTAATGATCCTTTTGATGAATGTGGGATCGGATTCAGCCTCGCAAATCATCTCTTTTGCGACGTCAACACGGTCTCTTTTTTGCATGAAATTGAGGTCTTTTGGCACTAACTTTGCTGGTACACGACGGAAACCCAATCATTAACCAAAATGTCTTGGACGGATCCGCTATCTGTCTGATGGTTAATTTGGAGTTATTGACCAACATTTCTTTTACTCCATCAATGTTTTTGTCGGTTTTCGCTGTCGATGGTTTGCCACTGCATTCATCATCTTCGATTGACTCACGACCACTTTTGAACCGTTCTTGCCACTGGTAAACGACCGTTTTCTTTAGAGAATCTTTGCCGAAACCCTTTTCCAACATTTCCAACGTTCGCGCACCATTAAATCCGTTTTTTTACGCAAAATTTAATACAAATTCGTTCGTTGTTGCAAATTTAAATCCATTTCTAAAATTGTAAAAAATCGCCAACACACACAGAGATAGATGTACTCTTGGCTACGTAACTTTTGCAAATGTCAAGCTATGACGCTAAGATTTAGAGGGAATGTCAACAACAGATTTACCAACTTAATTTGTTAAGTTAAAAACAATGGGAGCGCCACCCGGTGGTTATTCCGGAAACCAAGATGGTAATACAAAAGTAACAATATGTTTGACTTTTGGAATAAACTATTGGAAAAAATGTCAACAATCAGTATTACATACATTTCAAATGCGTTTGAATGGTTTTTTGTTCTTTTTTTAATATGACAGATCTACATATTTCGAATAGTGAAAAGCATTCTAAATTATGTAAAATTAGAATGTTTTGCTCCTTTAGTACTCGACAATTTCATCGCTTAAGCTTATGTTGCTGCATGTTTAGATAAATTGAAACCATCTAGGGAACATTTTGTTGCTTTTGTTTTTTGTCTAAATCTAAATCTACTCCTCAAACTGTGGTGGTGTAATAACGATCGAATGCATGTTTGTGCGTACAAGTAATCTAAGTGTTAGAATGTGTCCTGTTTCCCTGTCCGTGTGGGAGACTCTTTTGCCTTTGTTATTTTGTATGCTTTTTTATATCCTCTTGAAACAATACTTATCTACAATGCTATATTTAATGTTTCCTTTTTTTTATTATTTTCCATTTAGCTGCCAATCCGTCCAGAACCTTGGTTTGGCTGTTGTCTCCATCTTGGCCGGCATGATTGTCGACCATAGCGATGGCAAATTTATCTATTTGCAGTTGTTCTTCATTGGATGGCTTACAAGTATGTACATATTTCGAGATTTGCCTTAACCGAAGAGTAATGTCTTTATGTTTATTTTGTTTACATTTGTAGTTGCCCTGATAGCTACCTGTGTTATTTGGGGCTATGACAAAAAAACCCAAGGTAATCTCAACATGTCACCTCGCGAAAGGAACGAATACAATAGGTTAAATTAAGATTTCATCAACCGTAAGTGCATGCCCCCCCTCACAGAGTTTTTTGTTTTAGTAAAAATAGTCACGAAGGAATTCGTGCACGACATGCAGAAGATCTCTATAGTAGTGACCAGGAACCGCTCTTGGACAATTAACTACCTAATTCAATTAGACCATTGTAATATGAAAAATTTTCCAATTCCTAACCACCTGTTTGCCACCTAAAACTAAATCAAAAACAAAAGAGAAAAGAAAAAGAAAAAAAAGAATATTTAATATATTTACACGATATTTTAAAAATTAGAAACAATTTAAAGTATTGGATTAGGAATAGGAGTAGGAGTCAAATTGATGCGATTTATGTCGTCCGTTAAAAAAAAATTCATAACCATATCAAAGAATATTATGAGAGTATGTTAGATGTTATTGTATTTAAAAGCTTTATATCTAGTTGCTTGAAATGCTTCGATATTGACGCTAGGTAGACGAAATTTAAATTGTACGTAAAGATATATATATATTTCTTATTATTATTATTGCATAAGGCAACTTATTTTTGTTGTTTTTTTTTTCTTTAAATCAATAAGAACTTTTTATTTAAATTTTACGTGCATAAACTATTGTTTCTGTCATATGTTGTTATGAATAACTAAACGAATACATATTTTTTTTTTATAAATACTTTACATAAATATCGACATATACAAACACATTTATATACATATATACTTCTACATACTAAATATATTTTCTATGATTTTACACAAAAAAAATGGAAATACTATAGGTTAACTATTGTAAAGATTGAAAAATTGTTTTTCCATCATTAAAAGAGAAAAAACCTCAAAAGAGATAATGTTAATATGTTTTTAAATTTATAAACTAAATATTAAAATATACAGATACATAGATAAGCTGAAACTTTTTTGAGACTCAAATAAATTTTAAAGTGATGCAGTACACTGTTTTTTTTTTTCCTTAAAGTTTCGATTTTAGGATTTGTCATCTAGTTTGCCTTTTTGTGTTAATAGCGATGTGCATAACGCGCCATGGTGTTGTCGTCGTACATTTGACAGAAATGGATGAAGAGTCAAAGCTGACATAACAGAGAATGATCAAATCTAGCAGAGATAAGTGTTGAAGAGTTGAACGTTGAACGGCGCGTACGTTAGAATGGTGGTGCATTCATGTACATATTGGAGAGTGTCTTCCACAGAGTCTATGGTTCACACGCCATGGAGGGATGGTGTCGTGTAAGAACGGGAAGCGTGTCCTCATCGGTGGCCATGGCTCAAGTGGTAGTGGATTGGCTCCCAAATCGGATGATTCGATCTTAGATGCCAGCCTCGCGCGAAAGTCATTCATTTTTTCAGGCAACGAAAATCAAATAATATGAGTAGTTGACTAGAAATTATAACAGCAAGCCAACTTCCACTAAGAATTTAGTCTCCTCGTTAACACCCCTATTTCCGTACGCGTGTCGCGCAAAAAAAAACTGACGAATTTGATTATTCGGTATTATGGTTCGCGAATCGCGAATGTGCATTCGCCTTAAATGTCAAAATACTGGCGAATGTAATTTCGTTCCGATTAGCGACTCGTCGAGTTTTCGTGCGCTTTAAGGGCTGACCAGAATGTGGATCTGAAGGTTGAATCTTGAATCGCTGTCAAAAGCAGATATACACGTCAATCGTGAATCTGTATCCCGAAGTTGGGTGCTTTTCAACTTCGAGTTACAGATTCACACAGATACGCATTGTGTTGGCGCTTCCTTCTGTACATGTATTCAACTTTTGACAGTTCGATATCAGATACAGATTCAAGCTTCAGATTCACATTCTGGTCAGCCCTTAAATGTCAAATTTAAGCGAACAAAGAATTTGTTGGCGAATTTGAAAAGATGGAAGCCGCTATGAACAAATGGTAATAAATAAAGCAACAACATAAGCGAAATAATAATAAACTAATTTATTTATAGCAAAAAGACGAACGTTCATCAATTTAGCAAGTTGAAGGAGGTCATGGAGCAAAACCCAGAAATTGCCGAAGGACTAGGCAGTTTTGGGTCCAGCAAAAAAATCAGCACTGATTTTTGGGATCGGTGCGCAATTGACCTTAATTCTCTGGGGCCTCCAATGTGTTAAATAAAAGGTTAAATTTTCAATACTTCAGTGCTACAAGTTATTCTGCAGCCTTTCATTGACAGCTGATCATCGCTGACAGCGATTCAAGATTCAAGCTTCAGATTCACATTCTGGTCAGCCGTTAAGGGTGTAAATGTTGTATGCCACCCATAGAGCGAAATAGCCACTGAGCCCCTATCATCTTTCTTTCTCTCTATTCCATTTTCCAAAAAACTTAACACATGGCTGAGGTTTATAAGTGTATTCATACCCATTTGAGTGTTAAGTAACAAAAAAACTGCCATTTTGTCGCCGGTACTAGTGCTTCATGTTCTATTGATTGTATTGTTCTTACGGCGCGGGACTATATAGACGCACGTCACAAGCAGGCTAAAGGCCAACAAAATAAATGAAAAATATTTGATTCAATTTGTTGGCAAGGTGCATTCAAATTAAAATAAAAATCGTTCATTCAAAATCGCAGCCTTATGAATTGACACCGGCATCAACATTATTGGTTACTTAGCGTGCGGCCAAAGGGCCGTTAGTTATAAAACAAGAGGTAAGCTATTCTTGAACCAAACAAGGCCATACCAAAATGGGAGCATCGTTCTATATACATATATGTATGTCTATCGGCAATTGACGTCGTGGACAACAGGAATTTACAAATATGTGGTTAAGATGTTCAGTAATATTCCAGCAAACATCAATCCTATGCCATTGATACGCGTATCCCAATGAAATACCTCTTATTTCGACAAAGGAATTTTGAGTTCCCCAAAACCACTAAATGTTTAAAAGCAAAACTTTCGTGTATTTGAGAATATTCTGAATTTAACCACTAGTTTCTTATGGTAAATATTGTAGCAGAATAACAGATTTTGTGCATACAGAATTTTTAAGTTCGCGGAATAGGAATGAAGGTTAGATATGCGCATGCTGCGGATTCCAAATGCTTAGGACGCATTAAAAAAAAATGAGCAGTCTCTCTAAAGATCATCTACCAAGCTCGTCTACCATTCCTTGCCGGCAAACCTCGAAATCAGTCCTATCGAATGCCTCACACATTGTAAGCGGAGCATGCAACTAACATGTCATTGTTGCATATGAAATGAGGTCATCTTTTTTCAAATGTTTTGGTTCTGTTTGGCTTATTTTAAAAGTCATCTGCGCTCTCAACGAATTTGTCTCGGATATAGGGTGAGCTGTAATATATTCGTTTTTGTCCAGTTGAGATTATACCCTGGGTACTTTTTCCAAAGTATTGATTCTATTTCGTTTCGAATTGTTAGAAACTACTTTACTCCCATATAAACAATAGCCGCATTCACTACCAGAGCCATTTTGTTCTTCTGTATTCGCTGTATCCCAAGCAGACTCTCCATTTCCATTCTTTCCAATATATCAGCAACTCAGATGTTTTTCAGAAGATCTAAGAAAATCGTTATTTGGATTACCTCAACCGATGACAAATGTAAGTTTTCAAAGAACACTGCATTCCGAATAAATACAATCTTCTTGGTCTTGCCATTTTCTCTTTGGATTTGAAGTCCGAATTTTTTCAACGTTCCTTGGGAAGATCAGTCATCGCTTTACATCCAAATGTACGTAATCTCTTCAGGATCATTTCTAGTAGATGAACAAAATAATCTCGGCATATTATTGTGGGATGCTGGTATTTATACTCACTGCCATCTTTTAAGAACTTCCTGTACCATTTTGCCAGAATATTCGCTAAAGATTTTCCATTATTCCTTCAATGGATGACTCTTCTGTTATATCGGAATACAGATGACACTGTTTTGTCTCAAAATAAGAGGTTATAACATTATCATCCATCAACATACTACTTGCCTTTTCAATGATTTCATGTCGCCGACGTCTGATAAAATATATAATGTTTGCACAGTAATGTCCGGGTCTATTTTCTTTGATCTCTAAAAGTGCCTTCAACTTCAAAATGACTTTTGGTTTCACCCGTTGAGAATTTTCCATGTGCGTCGAAAACCATAGTATTTCCCTTTCAAACAATATAACTCACCGAAATGAGATTTGTACTCAGCTTTGGAAAACGAAGCACGTTTTAGAACGTTCTTTGTCTTCGCTGATTCTGCGCTTGAACAGTTGAGAGTCGAATTACACATTTTCGTATCTTGAAATTTTTTTCGGTGATGAGACCCACTTCTATCTAGGTGGCTATGTTAATAAAATTGTCGAATTTGGAGCGAGGAAAACCTAAAAGTGATCCATCGGCTAGCATCGGCTATGTATTACAAAAAATGCACTGTTTCGTGGAGTTCATGGGCTTCATTCAAAAATTAAAAAAATCTAAAAATTTAGTCAATGGCATCCGGTACAGAGCCATGATCAACAATTTTTTTTTTCCAAAAATGTGTAAACATTGTCTGCAGAACATTTGGTTTCAACAGGATGGAGCCACATGCCATACTGCCGGAAAAAGCATCAAGCTATTGAAGGAGTTGTGTGTTCGATGACAAAATTATCTCCAGGAAATTACCTGTAGCCAGGAAGGTGTAATGTATTTTGAAACGACTAGAATTTCTCGACCATTTTCGACTTGTTTCTCCTTATATTGACAGTAGTTTCGACTTCAATTTAGCCATCAACCAAAATTCGATCGACTTGTTAGTAAATTTTTCTTAGTTATCCAACAACAATAATACTATGAAAGGTTTTGATGTAAAACTGTTCTTTTCCATATAATTCAATTTATTTGCTGCTATAGGTCGAATATGATATATGACACCGATTTGATTTTGAAACCACTTCTAATTTTGCTACAACTTCAAGTAGAAAGTAAGTTACATGACCCCCACCCCAATACTCCAAGATCGTGTGATTTGACGCCACTACACTATTTTCTGTGGGAGCATTTGAAGTTGTTGGTCTGCGGACAACAACTATTCCAGCCCTTGGAAGCCATTCATGAGATACGGCCTCAAATGTTCGAAAAAAAATTATCGAAAATTAGAGCTGAAGCATGCAGATCTTAATCCCGTGATGGCTACATATGTCAAAATTTGTACATGTATTGCTTAGATGTCAAATTTTTATCTCGTAATTTCATTGTTTAGCAAAATGGCGTAAGACCGATTTATTCAGTCAAAAAACTATAAAATTGTGAAAGATTCCAACAACGAAGAAAAACACAGTCGATTGATCGAGAACAGAAGTCTAGTTTCACACACAATACTATTTGACTTTTATATTTATATGTGGTTGTACATTTTGACGTAAAGACCATAAGAGGAATTTTGCTTCTGAAACAAAAATCAGAAGCTTCAAAAATAAAAGGTTCTGCAGGCCAACAGAAAACGCCATTAATGAAACATCGCTCGCCCAAACTATCCCAAATATTCTAACTTCAGAAAAAAAAAATTATACCTACAATTTGGATTACATACTATCAACGTTGAAATGATCTATAATTCTGAATGTGTTCGAAATTTGATTCGCCGTATCGTAGTTCAAGATATTAGACATCATTTTCAATCTAACTGTACACCAATTTAATAGAAGCATTCAACAGGTAAAACTGTTGTAGGGTTTGAATCGCCAAAATGATGACACTTCGATTTGTATCACCCTGTGATTTTCCCATCTCTGCTTCGATTGGATGTTCCATCCATACGAAATATAAAAAGTTTTCTTGCTGACGGACTGTGAAAATTTTAGGTGAGTACTGCTCAAAAACCCCAATAAACTCTCTAAAAAGTGTAAACAATTAAATTTAAATATGTGCGCTATCGATGGATGATAAAGTTTTTGGTCAAAATGCCCCGCAATGTGTCGAAAATGTAATTTTTGTGTTGTGACGAAGTTGCAATCTTTGACAGAATTTTCCTATTGTATGCTGTGAATCAGTTGGTCTTTTGTTTCTATTCTCGTCATATGATTCAAATTGTTGCGAAAGAGACAAAACTACGAATTGGGTGGGTGGCGGTGTAAGCACACTTTGAGACTGTGGCCCACCATCAATTTTGGAAGTTTTTATTTTTCTTTCTTTCTTTTTTGTGAATATTTTTATTTTTCATTCAAAATTCTAACACATTCCGCATTATTTGGTTATGAGTTGCTGGTTGTGCGTTTGCGAAATAGTATTTCGTTTTATTTGTAAACGATGTCGAAGGTGATTGTGTTTTGATTTTAGTCAGTGTTTGCATATACAATATTTATCTGCTGCCAGTTGCCAGTAACATGGCCAAATTCAGGGTTATCTTTTCGATTTGTTTTGGGAAATGCACTTTTGTAGACACGCATACGTGCGAATCGTAGAGAAAGCAAGGATAGCTCAAGGATCCCATCATTGTCGTTCTGGTGGTCTTTATGACACGACAATAAAAATTATGGGATATGACAATGCGGAACGCTACATGCATTGCATTTCAAATAAAATAACACAACAGATGTACTTATTTGGCCAAAAGCTAATTGGTATTCACTACTCACAAAGCTCGCGCCTTAATAGAAAAGCCGCAAAGGAGAATGGTTTCGGTCTCAAGTGAAATATGTAAAGAAATTTGTCGATTTGCTGATTGTACTGTACGTTTGACTAATGGAATGGAATGAACCAGCATAGACAGAGAAATTTTTAATTATATATGATCCATTAAATTGTACTCGTATCTAGACCGCAGCAACACACCATTAGTTTCGTATGAGGAGGAAGAATTAATTAAATGAAATATTTCCATTCCATGTTCACAGCTGCTCGAATTTAGTATATGTAGATTCCATTTCAATGATTCGTTCGTTTATGTGCAGTGGTTAGGTTTTCTTTTTTCAAAACAATCGATTGAAGGTGGGAAATTGTAAGATTTCTTTTCGGCTTAATTTGATAGACAATGACCTTGTGGATAAGCTTGAAGGTAATAGAATCAGCCTCCAGGTTCTGGGACAGCCAGCCCTTTAAATTTGCTGGTAAATTCACTAAATTAGTCCGTGTTCGAAATCATTGGCTTAAGGGGGTACAATTGGATTATTGGGCTTGAGTCATGACTGATATTCATTCTATTCGATTATGTGTGTATGCATATGTACGAGAGAGACCACGATTGCAAGTTTGATCGAATTGTCATACATTCTTTCCTTTACGTTGTTACATAGTAAAATTCTTATCAAAACATGTGTAAATTGTGCAAGTAATTATTTTTAGATTATTGTCGGTCGTAAATATATTTTTCTTTTGATGATATTGTGTTGGGTTGTTGAACTTCTAGAGACCACGTTTTCAGATTGGAATTTTTTTTTCTCATGCCTCAACTGACCTTAGGTACGTGAGTTTTATTCAATACTTTACCGAAGTAAAACTTTATTTGCTGTATCACTTTTAAATGTTAGATTTTATTGATTGGATTAGTGGTTAAAAGGGAAGCGCATGCAGATGTGCACAATAGTGTTGGAAATGAAATTAAATTCGTTTTATTGTAGATATGGGTGTATTCAATCTTTTATAATATACACACATATACAATTACATCTAAGGCTACATACGAGGGTGGATCAATAAGTAACAGTGTTAGGAATAAAACCCAATTGTTTGTTTTTCATCGTAATCTTCTTTTAGGGGACTATACACTTTCCCCAACGTTCGTGCCATTTCCTCAAACCATCTAAAATATGATTAGTTAAACTCCTTAAGATAGACTTCTGTCCCCCCGATTACCTCTACGTTCGAGCTGAATCTTATTTCGTCCCATTTGGCCATGGCGATTCCGGATGAGCTGGTGCATTGTCGACGTGGAACAGCACTTTTTTTGTGTCAAATGGTACCGTGTTTCCGTCAGTTTCTCATCAAATCGGGCCAATGAAGTCCTGCTCTATGATCGTGCTTCCTTTCTTCCAAAAGTCTTTGAAAAACCACAACAAATCGTAACCATGACCTTTCCAGCAAATTTCGGAGCAGATTCGCCTGGAAAAATCCATTGTTGTGATTGTCGCTGGCCTCTGGCTTCTAGTAATATATCGAGGTTTCATCAGCGTTGACTTTTCAATGCGGATTTCACTCCAAGATTGGAGTAGTTCTAAATATGGTAGAACTCGTCGTTAATGCCAACTTCCACTCTTTAGAAACCAGTACTTATTTATCCACCCTCGTATTTCTCCTACGCATCTGCATTTATACTCCTCCGCCTGTGACGTTGGCTAATCCTGAAACTTTTAATCCATTAATCAATGTTTGACTGTATTCTCACAAAAAAAAGAAAACTTAATAAATTTATTAATATTCACAATAAACTAGAGTTAGAGAACCGCTTGTTTCAAAAAGCTTGATAAAAGTATAAATAATAAAAAAAAATGGCGATCCCACTTGATTATAAAGAATTTTGTGTATTCGTACAACGTCTTGACATCTGCGTAATCGCCAAAATTTGGGTTACTAGTATTTTCAACTGTATTCTCCGTACTCTATTTCACTGTTACTAAAACAATGTAAATTTTAACAAAAAATGTCTCCAAATCAAAAATCAAAATAGTGATTTCTACCAAATTTAACGTGTTTGCTAAGCAAGAACGCCGTATTCACGAATTAGTACCATGAAAAGTGATATAATGTGCGCATATGCCCTTTACGCTTAGCCTTTCAAAAATATTCTGGAATGTAGAACTTATTTGCTATGTTAATACAATTTCGCCGTACGCATAATTTCAAATGCATGGCTTCTGAACTACATATATCTAAACTTCATCTTATCTGCAAATGCAGCCTGATTAAAATTTTTTATGTCTGGAAACAATCTCTAATTGATTGGACAACTGCGAAGCGCAGAATTAAAATTGGTTAAAACAAAAAAATGTGAAGAATGTACGCCTCAAGTGTTTGAATCTGGACGCACGTTCATATCAACTGATGCTTTCAATACCTGGTTAAAAGTTATTTGCAACCAAGAAAAATGTTTACGATTTTAAGAATTTTAATTTGTATTCAGCAATTTATGAGGTAGTAAATGGGATGGAATTTCAAAACTGTGATCAATGGAAGGACTAATCACCACAGTACAAAATAAAGTATGTATGTACTGAAAAGAGATGGTCTACACTAAGTTTTATAAAAAGAAAGTAGCAATAAATGCAACTTTATAAAGCTATACTATCTACGATAGTAGCCTTAAAATCTGGGAATATTATTCGAAATGGCCTGTATTTGCCTTTTAGCATGATCTAAAACGCTCTGGCCAGTCATCAAGCACATCATGCATACGAAAATTGTCCACTGCGCGTTCACCCAAGTTTAAATTTTGTTCTCGCAAAAAATAACTAAGTGATGGTGTCAGCGTTAGACCCTCGGAATCAATCCTAATGCTTCCCTTGATCGCCAGCGTACATACACTTTCTCGTTCTGTTTACGGAAAGGTTCTTCATCGGTCGTCCTAATGGCCAGAATTCGGGAGTCATCATTCTATGCGTACCTGCTGCGACGGGCTTTCGTTTTTCCCTTCAATGAGAATGTGAATTAGTGTCTTTTCTATCCACCGAATCCCAACTTCTTTCATAAGGCGAGACATAAACTTTTGCGAAATTTACATAGTCCGCAACGAGATTTTCTTTTTTCACTGAGGTTTGTACTTGAATCGACATCATTCCGCCTTAACGACAACTTACAACTTTAAGTCCTTACAGTACACGGAAGTTTGGATCTTTGACTGTCTCAAACTTATGTACCCGGGAACATATGCATGGTACAATACCTAAATTTAGGTCCCAAGAGGGTGGAATATGGGGATAGATCTAGCCGTTTTTCATGTTGACATATTGCCAACGTTATGAACAGAATACCGTGCCATCCCATGATTTTAAACAACTCTAGCCGACATATCAAATGACAGTCAACTTGAAATGAATAAGTTGAATACTTCATCCACAATAAATGCGTTTAGTCGAGTACTAATATTTATGACTATACTAAGAATGTATGTCGCAATATTGTTCGATTTAAATGTTCAACCAACAAGCATGTCATTCCAACTGCCTTTTGTCATGTGGTCCAAATAATGTGAGGTCTCTTTATATTGCTGGTGTTTGGCCTGAGTTTTCTTTATTGTCAACATATTCTTTTAGCACTGTGCACCCTGCTTGTTCTTCCCCCATTTGTCAATGTCATCAATTGTACGCGCACGCGAGTATTTGGGCTGGGATCCAGTCATATTTGACTCCTTATACGAGTATGTTGTCTCTCTATAAATGCTCTATGCTGGATAACAATGTGACTTTTCGATTAGATTTCTTAACAGCAGTTTTCCAGTGTTTTGCTACAAACAAGGTAGTTATCCGACCCGATGTTGACTCGGTGGTACACTCCTACCATTGTACTGGTTACCGCAATCTTTCACAAGGTCCTCCTGTGTGAAATCATAAGGGTATATCAGGCTAACCTTTGCGAATTCAGAATTGGTGCGATTGTTAATCAGGATTTCGTTCAAATAAATATAATTCAAGACTTCTTTTCTTAATTATACTTCCAATAAATTTCGGATCCAAACAGGAGCTGTTTCTTTTCTCTATATCATCACGAAAGTATTGTGGATGAAGTATTTCACAGTTTTTCGACTTTACTTGGATCACTTGCTAAATAGCAGTGACATGATATGGAGTTAGCGGAATCTCGAAAGGGTTGGAATATTCCACGCACCTAAGGATGTTGCTCTTTTTCGTTTATTCTAGTCATCCGATGCTGTTTGTCATTAGTCGCTTCACAAGCTGTAGTACTTTGAGTGTTTAAGCGATTAAATCGACAGCATCCTAACCCACTAGGCGAATCATACCTTTTAAATAAAGTGCCAGAAACTCCAAACTTTGGTATGGGTTGTTGATTCGCTGGAATTTTTTACGTCACCACATTTATTTTCACATCTACATAAATATCTCTAAATTACAAATTGGAAACGTTACACTGTCTTCCCATGTGCTTCATTTTATCATTTCATTTCGTATGCCAAAGTTATGTTATATGTTTATATTTCAATTTGAATAGTGATTGCGTAAGCATCACTTTGGCCAGATGTGGCTATCTGAATTACTAAATTAACACCATCCAAACATAGAAAGGTAAATTTTTTCGCCTACATACTTGTTGATACCATTCCGAATGCTGGTATAACTTCCAAAAAATCCATCCCTGGTTTTAGATTAGTTTAAGATCCAAAGAAGTCTTTCAATCAATATTTTGAACCCTAATTCAAGAGTACTTAGATTATGTGAGCGATGTAACCTAAACGCCTCATACCGAGATAATAGGCAAGTAGAAGACAGTTAACCACTTGTTCAAAATAAAAAACGGTCATTTCGTATGTAACATCCTGATATGGAAGACCCCTGATATTGAAGTATTATTATTGTCTAATTCTGTATCACCCTGACGGCAATATACACTGGCGTGCAAAAGAATCGGGCCAAACATAGTTGAATGAAAATCGCATTAAATGAAAAATCTTTTCAAATTTTGGTTAGCATAAAGTTTATTTCATATAAATAAAAAAACAAACAAGAGTTTTCAGTAATTCGTAAATAAATGAGTTTTATTGCAAAAAATTCAATATTTAGGGTGCAAAAGTATCGGGCCGTTTTGATTGTACTTGAAACTAGCTATGAAAAGAAATATTTTAATAAAATAAAATTAATAGAATTAAAAGTGTATACCTAGGAGATTTAGTACTTTTTTGCCATTCTCTTCGCAGCAAGTACAGCAGCACACCGACGGGGCATTGACCCTATTAAGCGATTAGGCTAGGTAAGGTTAGGTAAGAGTAGCTATTGGAAGTACCAACCCACTTAGGCCTATTGGCCCATTGTGATGCCTCGTGGATCTATGATTATTTTACTAATGGAATCAATTTGAGCTTATGATAAAGCGTAGGAGACTGTTAACGTCTATATTTTCTAGATCGTTTAGGTCGTTGTAAGCTGGGAGAGAGCTGGACATGTACAGAGTAGGTGGAGGATTGTCTCCTCCTCTTGCTCGTCCATTCAGCTTCTACAGAAGTCGTTTGTAAAAGCGCCAAGACTTCTTGCGTACTTGCCTATGAGGCAGTGTCTAGTGATGACACCTATTATGTTTCCTATTTAAAAGGATCAAAGGATCAGACACCTAAAGCGATTCAGATCCAGCTTTGGCCAGATCTCTTTGGTCGGTAGACAAGTTTGCCCAGTAGTCCACCTAAGGTCTGTTCTTTTATTGGCATCCAGCTTTAATGCTAGTTTGCACGTAGCGATTGGCATACCTATGCTATCCTTTTCCGGCAGAATAGGTAGAGTGGTTCCAATTTTGGCGAGTTCATCGGCTCTGCAGTTCCCTGGAATATTTCCGGGGGCCGGCACCCAACAAAGGTGAATGTTGAACTGCTCTGCCATCTCCATGAGAGATGATCGGCATTCAAGTGCGGTTTTAGAATGAAACGACGCCGAGTCCAGGGACTTGATGGCGGCCTGACTATCCGAAAAGATGCGGATATCCTTTGCAGATAATACGTTTTTCGTCAGCCAGTACAGATGTTCTTTAATCACCAAAATCTCCACCTGGAACACGCTACAGTGATTTGGAAGACGGAAAGAGAGGCTTAGATTTAGCTTATCTGAGAAAACATAGCCACCAACTCCGCTATCGGTTTTAGATCCATCTGTGTAGAGATGGATTGACTTATCCTCCACGAAAACATCTTCCTCCCAGAATGATCTAGAGGGGAAGCTTACATGGAAATTTTTGTCAAACCAAAGTTCAGGTGTTGTGTAATCGATGTTCTCTGTGAGGATTCCTAAGGTGTTAAGAATGTTGGCGTGGCCAAATAAATTATTTGTCCACTGTTTAGTCGCTTTAAGGTGAATAGCTGCAGTGGAGGCTACTTGCCTGCTGAAGATATCTAAGGCTGTCAAATGAAACAGAATGTCTAATGACGCAGAGGGGGTAGACCGCAAGGCTCTGCTTATGCATAGACATGCTGTTCTTTGGACTCTGCTTATTTTAATGCGGTTGACTGCATATTCTAAGGCCGTCCACCAGACGACCACGTCGTAAGTAAGTATCGGTCTTATGAACGAGATGTATAGCCAATGGGTTATGAGAGGTTGAAGGCCCCATTTATTATCAATGCCTTTTTTGCAAGAAAATAAAGCCACTGTAGCTTTATTGACTCTTTTTTGAATATTAGGTTTCCAGTGTCCAGCCAAAAATGAGACCCAGATATTTTGCTGTATCGGAAAATACTAAACTGGTACCGTTTATTGAAGGATTGTCTAAAGTTGGAATTTTGTATTTCCTAGAAAAGAGGGCAAGATCAGTTTTATGGCGGTTTATTCCTAATCCACAGCGATCTGCCCAGCGCGTTAATCTATTGATATTTACTTGAAGGAGTTCTTTAATGGTATTAAGATGTTTTCCTGAGGCGGCTATGGCAACGACATCCGCATAGGCAATCACTCTGCTACCACCCGCTTCCAGGTATATCAGTAGTTCGTTAACTACTAAGCGATTCAGGTACTCAACATCAATTTTTCTCCATTCTTCACATAGAGATGCAGAGTGAGAAGTCTTTTTTGAATGCTTTTTTGCATACACCTTATTTCCCAACTCGTCCCATAAATGTTCTTATGTTTTCCGTAGCAACCCATTTGCGGACAAGTTTGGCAGTATATTTGGGGTCGTTATCGTTTTGAAAGATCCACCCGTCTACCAAATTGTTTTCAGCATAAGATATAATAGCATAACATTCTCCAGAATATTTTTGTAATACGCAGCGTTCATAATGCCATTGATGTTGAATAATGGTTGTATAAGTTGAATATGCACCCCAAATGATAACGTTACCCCCACTGTGTTTCACAGTTGGGATTTGGTTTCTGTGGCTGTACCTCGCTCCAGTGGGACGTCTTACGTACGTACTGCCTGCCATCACTTCCAAATAAGTTGAATTTGTATACGTCACTAAATAAAACTTGTGACCACTGCGCTATCCAGTTCTGGCGTTCTCGAGCAAACCGTATTCTTTCCTTCTGGTTATTTTTGGATATTAATGACTTTCAAGCGCTGACACGTCCAAACAATCCCACGTTATTTAGCTTTCAGGAAAAGGTAATCCGACTTACAATGCAAGATTTTCGGCTTTTAGTTCTTCTGCAATGTCTACAGCGGTCTTTCTGACATTAGCCAAAGATTTTCTTTTAATAATCCTGTCTATGCGGGATGTTGTTTTCCGAGGTCTTACAGATTTGGGATGATTATTCACCGTTGTTTTCCCGATCAATAATGACTTTGCGATTTCTCAGGATGATTTCCCATTTTCTGACAGTTCTATTACTCTTTGCCTTATTTGGATATCAGTGTAGGGTGCCATATTCAGTAGTTATTAAACTAATATCAACATGCACTGAGAACTGATCAAAAACGAATGCGAATAGTGACTGAAATTTTTGTAAAATTGTATGGTACACAAAATTTGGGATGCAAAATCGCAAAATCACCTCCATTTATTCTTTCCAAAAAAATTAGTTCGATTTGCTTTAATAAAATGAGTAATCTTAATCTTAATCTTAAAATGAGCCATTTGATTGGCCCGATTCTTTTGCACGCGACTGTATATCTCTGGTTAATAATTGAAAATTTTTTGCTTATAATTATTTTTTCTTATACAAATCTCTGTTCATTATTAAAATTTAAATAACTTTTATGAAAAAATCTATCTTGCTATCGAATCTAAAACTATTGAGACGCTTTTCAGATTTTCAGAGTTAATCTGTGCTTATAGAGGGTATTAAGCTTTCTGTAATAAATGGTTTCTTGTTTGTTTGATTCTGACGAAGTATATTTCATAAATACTTGAGTATTCGGCTGAGTACACATTTAACCTCTTTCGCTTCTAAACATTGAATGGAAAAATTCATACATAGCACTACGAATTTTGACTGCACACTATTACAAACACAGATAACTATATTTATTTATATTCTAATACTTAACAAATACGTATATCTATGAATTTTGACCACCCAGCTCATTTTTCAAGGCTTTAAAGTTCCGCAAAGTTTTGCTTCTTATAAACAAACACACCAAAAAAAAAAAAACAAACTATACAATCTACAACGGTTTTGTAAAATGAAACGGCCTCTATACTGCGCTTGAGGGTACAATACTTTATACATTTAGAGCTGGTATCTCCATTGAAGAAATGTCACCTACTTATCGCGTATCTTAATTTGTTGCTTCTAAACTTGAGTAAATATACAAACTTGTCATGTTTTGTTCTCGTGTTCTGGCACTGGCATCGATGTTATCTTGTTATCTGACCATGCAAATAATACGAGTATTCACAAGAAAAAGTGCTAGATATCTTAGTTTCTATTCTTATTCGCACAACATATACACGCATCCGCATGGGCTCACCTGTCGTTGCTTCTTTGTACAAGTGTTCATTGTTGGGGTTATGTGAGTTCCAACATAATGAACAGTAGCACCAACGTCAATAAGGGCTGAACACCCTTGCTCTAATATTGATTTTCGCGCGTAAGTAAGGGGAAGGAAATTGCATCTTGTGCCACTTGCACACATTTTTCCAATTTGTATGGCTTCTCCCATATTCGATAACAATCTGGTGAAATTTTATTTTCTTCTTCTTTGTGCTACACAATTCGATTCGAAACGACGACTACGTGTTAGACTATACGAATACTTACGATTTAAATAAATTACGTATCTTTTTCAAAATAATAAAACAAAATAAATTTTAATACATAAACTTATAAAATCTTCATAATTGCAGGGGGAGGTGCGAACGAAAGTGATTTGTCTTTAATTCGAAGAGATCTTCGCTTCAATAAATTTTTTTTGATTTCCACACAAAAGGAAATACAAGGAAAACCAAAGAGATCCTAACGTATCTTTACATCGAACTAAAGAACATCTTTATCTGGTTTTGCTACTACTGTTCTACACATATCCATACATACGTACATAACATAACCAAAGAATAAACAAAAACAAAACAAACAAACAAAAAGAAAAAAAAACTCATTAAAAATGGCTCACGTCGGACGAACGGCTAAAAATTTAGAGGCACCACGCCCGTTAAAATCTCAATCAAGATCGAATTTGAAAAATAATTTCATGCTCATCGAAGAACTCATTCAGCTCATTGAAAATGTTGCATTGAATCTGGCCTCGGGCATAAATAATCCAGAGCCAATGGTGTCTCTTGTGCAGAATCTAAGAGTGCACGGACCGCAGTTAGAGAATGTGTCTAAGGACACGCTCGATAGAGCATTTGTAGTATTTCGAAATGCTTCACAGGATGAGCGACTAAACATTATGACCAGACTGAATCTACTTGAGCTTATCGAATTGCGAGCTAAAGGCTGGGAAGATAATGGCTTCAATTCCTATTACAAAAGCAAAGCAACAAATGTTGAGGTGAGTTGGATTTTCTTTTTGTATAAATGATCTAAACGTTTTGTATAAGAAATGTTTTTATTTTTTGTAGCCTGAGAATGCAAATAATCACACAGTTGTTGATCAATCATCAGAGTATATAAGCACCTCCCCCACAATGGGTGGAGTTAATACAGCTCGACTTCAGCAAACACAGCTCCTTGGTCCTGGCGAAATCATTCGCAACTCCGGTAAATTTCCCAAACCGACGAAAATTCCTGGAAAAACTTATTGCAAAGATGAGGTTGTCATTCGTAACGCTGACTCTGGCAAGGGTAAGTATTATTTTATTTCCCTTCTCTCTGTCATATTCAGAGAAGATCAGAAGATCAAATAAACAAAAAAAAAATCTTTTCATTTTATTTATTTTTTTTGCGTATTAAGTTATGGGCATTAAGGGAAGACGAGTCCATATGATTGAAGAGTTAAGTGAAACGATAATATCTTTCCAAAGAGGTAAAGAAATCATAGATATCATATGATAGTTTGCTAACAGATCAATCTAAAACACATTCATTTAATGTGGGCGTGTATGAGCATTTGATTTTTATTTTGCAACTCATAATGCATTTATATATTTAACCTCCCAAATCATCAACACTTAAAGAAGATTACATCAAATTGTGTTACACATTTACTTACTTGTAGTATGTGTGATGAATGTTAATTGCCTCTGGTCATAATACATTTGTTTTTCATTTCGGAGCTTTAATCTTAGAAATTTGTGGTATAGAAATGTGATTTTTTTTTTTTAATTTTTTTAATTTAGAATACGTTGTTTGATTGGAAACCTGTTATGTTTGTGGATTTTATTTTTAGTGAATGAATTGTTCGGTTTTTTACAGGTATGCACACACTTGTATACTTGGTATAGGCATTCGGCATAATTTAGCTCCTGATTGGTTTTTTTCATGGCCCCATTAACTATCAAAAACAAATTTCCGCAATCGAAGCACTCAAATCAATCGAACTGATATTTCTGCACACCCTGATACGTGGTATACATTTGATACATATGCACATATGTGTGTACCAACATTTTTTTAGCAACCATCGTCAAAAAACCATTTGCCAGCTTTTGAGAAATACATATATATTTCCGTGCTTTTCATTATCATACCAATGATTGAGAAGAAGATTTTACTTATGCAACAGAGCAAATTAGAGAGATTTTATTGGGCATTCCTTACATACATATGTATGAACATATCGTTCGGTTGTCAGTTGTCATCATTCAAGTGTTGCTAATCAGCATAAGTTATTTCTTGATTCATTTAGATTTATCTTAACGTGTATGCAAACCTTTTCTTTTAAAAATAGATAAAGCAGAGCAAATATAGGAAAAGAGTTTAGGAAAACCTAACAAACTGGACGTTATGCAGATGGTACTTTAACTTTTCCCTTAATTTTGTTCGCACTATGTTGATTTCGTCATAATATTTGATTGCAGTCATCACCCGTGTTGAAGAGGTGAAAAGTTGATTGGCCTTTTCGGTGTTTACTAAATTGTTCCCATAACCTTGGTGAAAAACGGATTTTCGGTTATGTTCGTTGGCCGTTTGCATATTAACAGATATTGTACGATTGTCAAATGTATATATAGGCTAATGGGTGTTCTAAAAAAACCCCATACTAACAAAGAATAGATTTTCTGCAGAACTAACTTAGTCAAGCTGTATTGCCCTTGTGTTCATAAACGTCAACATATCGTCATACTTGTGCAGATTAGTTAGGCATTCATTCAATTGTGGCTGTAGAAAAACTTAAAAGATTTTAGTGCGGTATAGTTTTGTGTTTCATTGAAGAGGAAAGATGTAAGAACTGCTGAAATAGTATGCAATAAAAATAAATAACCTTTCCCTTTCGAAAAAAGCAAATCCAAGATTTGTTTGTTTGATATGACGATCGCACTAAGATGTGTCTGCGCAAAACAAACACACGAACAAAATTTGCGATTGTACTAAGTTAGAAATGTAGCAGTTTAATGAAAAAATAAACTACTTATGGCAAACTGTAAAATTCTTACATACAAACGCATACACAACTTTATTTTATAAAAAAAAAAATGCTCACAAAAGGTTTTACTTTTCTATAACCGCGCAACCTTATCTTTTCCTCCTTCGTTGTTTAGTTACCGATATGAATGTTAAGTGCTTTGAGATCATTATAGAATTTGTCTAAACTTTAATTTGATTTCCAGGGGTGTGCGTTATCATTGTTATGTTTCGTTAAAATCCCGTCAATATACGACCAAAGTAGTTGGTCGAAGAAATAGGCACTAGTATAATATTTTTTTCAAAGTTCATTGTTTGAGACATTTTAAAATTGTCTCTGTTTATATTAAAACAATTAACTTATATATAAAGAACTCTTATGAATTGAATTGGCAAATTTTTGACATGTTGCCAATAGTTTAGCATATCATTATCATTGAAACCCTTTCTACAACTTGTCAGTGTTTGTAAAATATATAACCTGATAACCGTCTCAACTCATTCGATAAATTATCAATTTAATTGAGATCAGAGGATTAACTGGGCTACGTAATAAGAGACATTTTATGGTCTCAAAGCCAGGCTTTTACAATCCCCGATGTTGGTTTCGGGATCATTGTCCTGTTGGTAGTGTTTGTCATGTTTTCTTTGGCATGTGGAAGCATCAAGTCCTTTTTCTTTTACTCGAATCTGATCGTTGTGTTATTTATTCGAAATATAGGATATGTAACGAAAGCCAAACCCACACCAAGATATCTTCCTCTCCTTGTTTTACAGTTTTTCTTATAGAGCGCGCTTCAAACTCCTCCGCGCGTTATATACACAATCCAAACTAATAATGTTATGCCGTTTTCTTAGTCCATCAAACCTATTCCAGTTTTTCTGACTTCAAGTGTAAGCTTTTCCTCAAATATTAAAACACTTTCTTATTAAAATGTAACCTAAGGTGTTTTATTTAATCGAATTAAACTCCTTTTGAAACAATTACAAGTATTACGAGTGTTGGTTTGTCAGTCAGTTACTCCTTTTATATATTTAGATTGTAGTTTGAAGGCGAAATATGTTTATTCTTATGACTTAAATACTTAAATGACTTTTATCGGAAAAAGTAAAATCTTGTATTACATACGAGTACATGTAATTTTAAATAATGTAGAAAATGTTTTAGAATTGAGCCGAATAACTTGTAGGTTATTCGCAAGGCTACGTAGTATTCTCTGCCTTAAAAAAGTGCCTTCAGCTTTATTACCTTTATTTTTGTAATACAGAGCTAATAAAACCAGGCCAGTGCATCCAAGTGAAATTGTTCACATTACCCATCGATAGCCAAAAAGTGAATACTGTGATACGTATACTTTTTCCAAAGGATTCAAGGAAAATTCAAGATTCGTTTACAACTGGAATGAAATATGAAATGAAAAATGTTCAAATTAAAATTGTACCTGAGGAGGTATCATCCTCCGCGCATGTTTATCGGATTCTAAAGTTTCCATGAGTCACTGGTGAATAAACAGAACCCTAGAAAACGACATCAACAAATTTTACATTGTCCACAAAACTATAGGGTTTTGTGCGGTTTTTGCCGGAGTGATAATGTGCTTTTACTTTTTTTTTTTTTGATCAGGGAGAAACAGTGACTGCTGGAGTATATTGCTGATAGATCAACTATCCATCAACCAACAGTTTTTTCTCGGGTATAACAATATAACGCTATTTTAGCAAGATGATGTCTGTCTACACACCACTAGTTTGTCAGTGGAGGAGTTGAGAGTACTTTTTAAGGGTACTGTATACTGTCTTCGTCGTCATAAATTTCCAAGAATGTAACACTAACATTTTGCGGTGACAGAAGCACTAAATTCATTCCTAGCTGCTCTCCAATCTCATCCTTTATTGTTATAGACAGCTTCACATATGTTGTATGGGATAATTTAATGAAAGTCACAAAATACAACACGTTTATGATAAACAATATCTAACATTATTCTGCAATAATAGCAGTCTTTTTCAATAGAAAAGTTTAGTTTGGTTAATGATATTTCCAAAGTGTGAATGAGTGTGGTTATTAGTAATTTATGAGGAGTCATAAATTACTCTATGCTGCCTCCCAAACTTCATAGTTCACTCTCCGCAGGATGAGTAATCAAATCTTTAGCTGGTAAAGCTTTTTTTTTATTACTGGTCCAGTCGTCCAGTCCAAATCCTGGTGTATTTGGTTTCTCCAGGGGTGGGAGTCCGAATAGGACGGAGAGTTTTTTCTTCACTCAGAGTGATTCGAAGGTTATAATTCACACTAGTTTTTTGTGCTTGAAACTCTACGACAGCCAAATCTACGTTTCAGTGTTATACTCGTGAGCTCAACATATCATTGGAACGGATGCAACACATACTGAAAAATGAGCTTGGGAGCACACGATCTTACACCGCAACAGAAAAAAGTTAGAGCGAAGGAGTTGCTACGTTTGCACGAAAGTGGTGTGTTGCCGAATTTGTTTTTTTCCGATGAGTCGCCATTTGTTATCGAGCAATATGTCAACAAACAAAATGACCGAGTCTACTTGCCAGAGAGGTCCTTCGAAAATTTACACCTTCGGACGGCCACTAGAAAGCAGGCAGCACCGATGGCGATGGTTTGGGCCGCCATAAACGTCGGTGGTCGCTCTCCGCTCGTATTTTTGGACCGTGGCGTCAAAAATAATGCGATCGTATACCTTGAAACTGTCTTAAAGGCAGTATTGAAGCCTTGGGCAAACAATCATTTCGGTCGGTGACCGTGGACATTTCAACAAGACTCGGAACCGGCTCATAAAGCGCGCGTCAACCAAGATTGGTTAAAAAACAATGTTTCACACTTCATTTCTTCGACACAATGGATTGCAAATTCTCTGGATGCAAATCCGTTGGATTTCTGATTGAAGGCGAAGGTTGGCACTAAAAAATACCAAAGTTTGGACCACATCAAACCAGCACTTCGCCGGGAATGGGCCTAAATACTGCAGAGCCACTTGCGTGCAGCGTGTGGTCCTTTCTTCGGCCGTCTCAAGGCCATTATAAAATAAAATTTATCAAAAAATAAAAGAATTATGGCATTTTAAAAAGTTGCAGTTCGAGTCATTCACCCTGTATATCCAGTTTTCCAAAAAATTACTACACCCCTGGTGGGAGAGGAAATTTAGATCCTTATATGCCAAATTTACTTCGAGAAAATTATATTCTGATATCAAAAAAAAAGTTTTGTATATCTGTTGGTACTGTATGCAATTTGCGTATGATGACGATTGGATAAATGAAGTAAAAGGTCTCGCATGAATTGATTGTTTTTCTATGTAGCTATACGGTTTTTGATTATTTGCTCATTATGCTTTCGTAGATCATTATTGCTGGCAAAGTTAGAGAACTGCAGTGTCACAGCAAACGTGTTTTGTTTATTTGATTTGAATTTTTTGCGAATCCTACCCTAGATAATAGATAGCATTACATATGAAGTGCGTTGAAATTTATCGATCACATAATAAAAAAGTTAGGCATTGTAAACTTCAGGCAAAAACATTTAGTCTTTCGTACCATTTTTGTTCTCTTAAATCGTCTCTCTGTGCAATCCACCGTTGGCAAACTCAGTTGGTACGGACTATACTGGTAAATTTTCCCTTCATCGCAAGTAGTTCATCGTTTTCATTTTTCCAGAAGAAACGATTAGTCACTTGGAAACTATTTCTATAATGTGATTTTTCTCTTTGCTTTGTTTATAGCACTGTCAGTCGATTTGACTGTTATATAGTTTTTGAGTAATACGCTACCCTTATTTTTTACAAGTCAAACAAACTATATTGCAATGACACTAGCTCTACTGCAGACAAATTCTTTAAAATTTTAATTTTTTGTACTTAAGCTTGTGTGTTATGTTTGCCAAAATTTATGCTAAAGTTTTCCAAAAGAATCAATCGAACTAAATTGCAAATTGAATATTTACTCTACTCAGCTGAACGTAGATCCATGCTTATACACAGTACGCAAAGCAAATGGTTTATTTGATCGAATGATTGTACATTCTGTGCAGTTACCTGATTCGTATTTAATTTTGTTAGAAATGTGCGTTCACTTTAAAAAAGTTTTTTTATACACTCCGTAGAATAGTTTGTATAAAGTCACGCGTGTTCGATTGACCACTTGGATTTTTCACTCAACTGATGTTCACTTTGCCGAGAGTCTACTAAATAAGTCAACAAAATTCCTGATCTGGCAAAGTGTCCTATAAAAAGGTGTTAGTAGCGTGTTAGCGGTTTTTATGGAAACTCATCCATGTATTTAAACTCCAAAATTCGTCTGGTACACCTTCTTGTATTCCATAAGATAGTCATTTTGAAAATTCGCTGTGGCATCCTTCAGTTTCTCTTTTTTTTTCAATTAAAATCCAAAGACTTATACAGTAGACGCTCAGAAATCTAAAGTAGTTTGTATTTCAGCTACTTTAGATTTGTGAATTCTTTAGATTTCTGGACGTTTTTCAAAAGTTTTTTCTTAAAAATAATATGTAAACTTTATACATTCAAATTAAGGTTTTTATTTATTATCGCTTTTAAAATAATTAGTAAGCACAGTTTGTTTTGGGTCATTTGCAAGGTGAGTTTTAACAATGTCTGATCGTAACTCGATAAGATTTGACATATGTATATTTATTAGTTAAATTATTGTGATTTTCTCTAAACTAGATCACTGTATTCACTGCATTTAATGCATCAGCGTAATGTGCAATAGGATTTCCAATTTCTGCGTCGACGCCTTCCTCATTCCATTGCATTTCCATCTAGTATATCGGCGTTCCATTTTTCGATTTCATCAGTTGATATTTCACAATCGATTGCAATTCTTAAGAGCAAATATCAGTAGATGGTAACAGTGCGGATGCAAATCATCTTCACTATCGTCTTCTTCATCGTCCCAATTCAAAAATTGTTTCCATGATTTTTCAATAAGGCTCTCTAGCAATTCGTCCCAAGCCAATTTTAGAAGAAGTATTGCATCGCGAATAAGGTGTCTCTTTAGCATATCGTGAACGGAAATTTCTTCCTGCGCAACGATGTGAGCCAATAACTTATTTCGATAATTCAGTTTTGTAATTTTTATTGGATTTTGATTGGATAACAGCTGTTACATTCGGCGGAAAAAGCATTGCAATAATCACCCCAATTATGAAATTTGTATTTTGGAGTCGCACACGACTATTCTCGTATATCGTGATTATGACAATCGCTTTACATCATTCAGACATAGTAGGTGGTAGACATAATTCAAATTTTGACATTTGATTCAAATGCTCAACCTATCGCATATCAGTCGCTTTATTTTTTCCCTATTATGAAATTCACCACTAGTCGTATTTTCATTGTTTTATTGTCGCTTGGCATTTTGAGTACGACTATCAATTCTGAGCCGTTCGAAATTTTTTTTTTTTGCAATGGAAGGCAAACAAATGTAAGAACATCTTTTCTATTTATTTAAAAGTTAACTTTTAACATATCAATTAAAAGGAAATTTACTAACAGAAACCAACTGGAAGCACTTGTTTCTGCTATGGAACAAAATGTAGAAATGGCAAGAGGGCATGGGAAACGGGGTCTGTATAAACAAGGCTCAAAAATGAATTGGAGTGTTTTGGCCGAGAAACTTAATAGCATGATATTTTTTTTACGGTTAAATTGATTTTACCAGTATAACATTCAATGAATGAAACTCCTTTCTATTGTAATAAAGATGCTGCATCTGTTTTTTTGGAGATCTTATTCTTACGTGGGTGACATCTACACACCCAATAACTCCTGGAAATCTTGTTTTTTGATAAAAACTGAGTTTTGCTTCTTCTTTTTCGAATTATTTCATCTCAAAAGTTATCCATTTTGGGCAGATATATTGTTTAAATATCGATAGTAGTTCCATCAAAATAACACAAAATGTTGGTTGAGTTAAGGCCAAGGCCCATAGAATCCGTTGCGTCCGTTGCGTCCGTTGCGTCAGCTCGATAAAATATACACGTTGTTATGGAAGCAGGCCCATAAACAAAGGATATGACGGAACGGACGGATAAAGTAGATTTACTTTCTACTTTTCAATTCGTTGGCAGTTCACACATTCACACATTGAGGACCATACTTTTACATATTGAGGTTCACGCATTCACAAATTGAGAGTAAGCACTTTCATTGGTGGAGACATTGAGAGAATGAAGAGAAATTGTCATAGCTTGAAAGAAAATATTGAGATTAAATGACATTTAATTTTTTTTGTTTCGTTTCGTTCGTTATTCTGCCAACGTATGCCACGGATTCTATGGGGCTGTCATTTCCGTCAAATACATCAACGTCAACCTATCCGGCATCGTAACGGACGCAACGGATTCTATGGGCCGGAGCCTATATTCCTAAGTTGAAATCGTTGCCAAGACCGGTTTCAGCAAAAAACCGTAAAACAGCCAAAAGCTTAAGGATAATGGGAACACCCCTCGAATTTGAACCACTTTTCAAATGCGTTTTTATCTCAGTTAAAAGTTGAATGAAAGCACATTTTGATAAACGAAACAGCTTTATAAAACTAGGAATTAAAAATTTAATAACATGATTAAATATATGTGAAAAAAAAAACTGCCTACCGTGAATCCTCTAAATTCATTGGGTCACTTTTGTCTCGGATCGACCAGCGAATGAAAATCATCTCCTTTTTTCGGTCTTCAAAGTCGTCCTCAAATTTTTCAAAATTGCTAGTACAAAGGCGAAACGGAAATTCAAACCTACTGAGAAGAAAACTAAATTTTGTTTGTTCCGTTTTGACATTTCAAGCAGCTTTGATTTGCGCTGATTTTGAATGGAGTCGTACAGACGACATACTACTTTCATAATATGCTTTTAAAATACGATACGATACGATACGACACGAATACTACTTCAAAATTCGAATTTCATAATTGAGGTGAATGTTTCCATCCTCGGAACATAATGTATCGGTCGGTGTGTGGGCGCTGCAATTGTCCAACAAAAGAATTGCATTCGGCAGCAAATTGTTTTCTGCGCTGAAACGTCGTACTTCATTTATGAAAGTACAATGAAACCAATTGTAAAAGATATTTGAAGTTATCCAAGCATTCACAGAATTGTCATAGCCTAGCCGATTATCAAAATTAACAAAACAGCGTGGCTTATCTGCTTTGCCAATTAGAAGTGGTTTTACTTTGTTTGCTCCTTCCATAAACGTTCTTTTCGAATCTTTCTGCCTGACGCAGATTTTTCGCATGAAGCAACATACAATTTTGTCAGGAATCAAACGATAGAAGAGGCCAGATTCATCGGCATTGTAAATTTGGCCATGCGTTAGTTGCATTTCATTAATTTTTCCACGAAGTGCATGACCGAATTGTGTAATTTGCGAGGTGTCGCTAAACAAAAACTCCCCACATACTTTTAAAAATCACATTACATACATGCCTGCGCTTGAATTTACTGAGCCATCCGTCACTTGCCTTGAAACTACTTCTACTTTTGTATGGATATATTTTCGAAAACATACCCATTGCCTTCGCTTTCAATATGGGTCCACTTAATAGGCAGTTTCTTTCTTTTTGATTGCAAAACCATTTGTACAGTTTGGTTCCGAAATCTTCATATTCGGCTTTGTGCAAAGTTTTCTTTTTAGCTTCTTGAAACGTTTGTGAAACCGCAGCATTTATCTTTTCCCGTTGGTTTTTTAATTTGTGTAATTGCTCCTTCTGTTACGCCAAAATCCAATGCAACACGATTTGCACGAACACCACTATCTAATTTTTTCAACACCTGTACTTTTTCTTGAAGACACAATCTTTTTTGTTTTCGAGATGACATTTTGAATAAAAACAATCAATTCAATTTTGTTCGATAACTGCTGATAACAACTGCTCTTGTATAAGGTCTACTTTCAAGTGACGAGAATGGTTTCGGGTCGCACCATATATGTGCACAACGTAGCCATACATTTCACGGATGTCGGTCGCAGGTACGGTTGCCATCGTCTCTCGTCCTATGTGCCCTTACTTCGCTTGACCATGTGTGCTTTTATTTTTTTATGACCTTTTGTTAAGGGTGCACTGGTCTGCTTTAAATTTTCATAACTTGCTAGATGGTCGACCGATGTTATACAAATTTTATGGCCGGAAGTCTTCCAGACATATTTGATGTATTCCGGTCATTCAGAGGTGCATTGCAATTTTACGGCAATACATATGTTGATGCTTTGCATCATACTTATTAATTATCTGTTTATGTTCATCAAATATTTGCTATAATTTCATTAGATAAGATTGTAATCACTTTTTTTCGATGAATTTTCTATGTTTGAATATTGTGGAATCTAAGCTGTATGTAATTAGTATAAAAGAGCGATGCAAAAGTGAAATAAAACTCTTCTTCTTTTTTGATTTAAAAATTTGGTAAAAATCTTTTATTCGTTGCCGCATTCATATAGTTGACTAAGATTTGCCTTTAAAATTTAAAAGTCCAGAAAACGCTTTGGACATTTTTTGGTGCCGAAACCCGGGACAGTAATTTATAGTTGTGGAATAAAATTAAAATCAAAATTTAACATAAAGAAAAATTCCAAAGTAACGGACGTTTAAAGAGAAGATTCAAATTGGAACAGGAAGAGATTGCTTCATTGAAAAGCTGCCCCATCGCTGGATCCGAAAAAGCAATCATCAACGAGAGAGTCATCGTTGGAAACATCGCAGACACGAAGAAAATTGTGGGTAAAAACAATAAACATCTAAAGCAATAAATTAATTCAATTATTGATAAATTATCCACATATACATTTAATATAATCATCAAATATATTAGAGGTTATAAGGTGTTAGTGCAGACTTTTTTGTCGCAAGAAATTTAAGAGTTGTCGCTTAAAGTTAAGAGAGCCTGAGAAGATTCAAAGTTTTCTTTTGTTGCAAATTACGAATAGAGTTGTTGTTGCCTCCGTCTATTCGTCATTCCGGTGAATTTTAAACCACCGTCATTAACAGTGTTGTAGAAAAAAGCTTTAAATTAATTTCCGAATTCGCCGAATATTGTTCTATTCGATCGTCGAAGACAAAAGCTCTATTTCTTTTGTTGCATTTATATTTGCTGATCTTGCACAAGAAGAAGAAGAAGAATAACAGTGCAAGTGATTTGCCTAGTTCGCCGCACTGCATTGTTCATGGATGGAGTTTGGAGGAGAATTTTGTTGCTGCTAAATTTTGTCGTCGATTAAAAGCATTTACTTTCGTTGTTATAAGTCATCACCTATAAAAAGCTTTTCATTTCACTGACACACTCATCGTTGGAATAAAATTGTTGAAGAATTTTTCGTTAATTTCCGATTTATCTCAAGAAATATTTAGAAGTTGTTGATTTCTTTCTTGTCCATTTATTGATTCGATTGGGTTCTTGAAAATTAATTACGAGTATGAGTAATTCTGACAATGAATATGAGGAGAGAGGAGAGGCAGGTGAACAGGATCATAGAGAGCAGGCGGGTGTAAAGGGGTTAGATAGTCAACAGCGTCAGCAGTTAGCTGAGTTGAAGGTTTTGCGGTCTACAACAAAATCAAATATAAGTAGAATCAAAAGGCTTATAAAGGAAAAAGGTTCAACAATCTCTGTTACTGAATTGGAGTGCCGGTTAGGAATTCTCGAATCCTATTTTAAACAGAATTTAAATGTTCAGATGTCGTTAGAGAAGATGAATGTTGTTGGAGAGGAGAAAGCAAATGCTACAAGCAGAGCGGAAATTGAGGATCTGTGTGTTGTTACCAAATCGGATACCTTAATGTTGTTGACGGAGAAGAAACCGAATGCTAGCATATGTGATAATTTGAATGCTACATTGGCACCTTTGCAACATTCGTCTAGGCCATCTGGGTTAGAAAAAATTAAATTGCCGTCCTTTTCTGGGAAGTTTTCAGAATTTCCAAACTTTATAGGATTGTTTGATAGCTTGGTAGATAAGGATGATACATTGGACAATCTGCAAAAATTTAACTAATTGCGAAATTGCTTATCCGGCTCAGCATTAAGTGCAGTTAAGGAGTTCGATCTTACGAGTGGAAACTACACTAAAGCAATACAGTGATTAAGGAAAAGGTTTGATAACAAGGCGATAATGTTTCAAGAGCACATTAATGGAATTCTACAAATTCCAAAGATCTCAAAGTGTTCTTCTTTTAATCTTCGAAATTTGGAAGATAATTTCAACACTCATCTTGCGGCGATGCTTAGTATAGGTGATTATAAAGATATTGCAGAATCTATTTTAATTTCGTTTGCGTTAGATAGAGTCGATTTGGATACAAAAGCCAAGTGGGATGAAGTAGTTGATCATTCCAAACTACCGTCATGGTCAGATTTTTCGCGACTGTTGGATCGTCGTTGCCAAACCTTAGAAGCAAGAGAATCAAAGATTTGTAAGGTAGAACCAAATAAAAGTGAGAACAATATTCGCAGCCGTTCTCGAAACATGCATAGGAACCAGTCGTCCAATACCTCGTTAGTTGTGAACAAGGCGATGTGTGAGTTTTGTCAGTCGGGTACGCATTGTATAGTTGAGTGTCGAGATTTTAACCAGTTGCCAGTCTCCGAACGTTTCCTAGAGGTTAAGAGACGTGTTCTCTGCATAAACTGTTTGGGGAAAGGTCACTCAGTAAGAAGGTGCAATTCTCGAAAGTGCAATATTTGTTCATTGCCACATCATCGATTACTTCACAGATTTATGGTGAACCAGGTAACTGAAAAAGCTTCAGATAGAGGCCCATTGGCAAACACCAGCACCAGTTGCACTAGTACTATTGTTTCAAATGCAGGTGAACATTGCAATGCAAATGTTATTTTAGCAACTGCTATAGTCTACATAAGAGACAAATGTGGTAGATTTCAACCAGCTCGCGCCTTGTTGGATTCTGCATCCCAGTTGAACTTTATAACCGAGGATATGGTTCAGAAGCTTAAGTTGCATAAAGTTCAAACGCATACATGCGTTTCTGGGATAGGAAAATCAGATTCTATCATACATTATAAGACAGAAGCAAATTGCAAGTCACGAATTTCTGACTTTGAACTAAATTTGAACTTGTTGATTCTAAAGTCAATCACTAATATTCAACCTGAAACAAAAATGGATATTTCCGAGTGGAATATTCCCATGAATCTACCTCTGGCTGATCCTTATTTTAATATTCCCAGTCGTATAGATCTCTTAATTGGCGCAGATAGCTTTTTCCATCTACTTTGTGTTGGGCAGATTAGACTTGGCCCCCAGCTACCGATTTTACAGAAAACTTTGCTGGGTTGGATAGCTTCTGGAAGTTAAGGGTTATCTGACATGCCCCAAGCTGCGTGCATGGTAGTTGGTTCTTCGACCTTTGAAGACGCTTCGCTGAACGAGACAGTAAGCAAGTTCTGGGAAATGGAAGAAGTAAATAGAAGACCAAGTTTCCAGTCACTGGAAGAAGAAAAATGTGAGAACGAGTTTTTGAATAGCGTTCGTCGCCAAGATGATGGTCGGTTTGTGGTGAAAATTCTCTTCGATCCAAATAAGGGACAATTGGGTGATTCGTTAAGGCAGGCGAGGAAACGATTTTTCAATTTGGAAAGGCGACTTCAGAAAAATGACAAAGTGCGAGATCAGTACGTCCAATTCATGGAGGAATACGAGAGTCTGGGACATATGGAAGCTGTCCCGAAGGATCAAGTTTCGCTGAATCGATATTTTGCTCCTCACCAATTCGTACTTAGGCCTGATTCACTGAGTACAAAGCTTAGGGTTGTGTTTGATTGTAGCGCAAAAACTTCCTCCAATGTTTCCCTAAATGATCTTCTGTTGAAAGGACCTGTAATTCAGGATGATCTTTATGATATTATTCTACGCTTTAGGTCATATAAATTTGTAATTACAGCCGACATCTCCAAAATGTATCGACAGATATTGGTCGATAAGGAGGACCAGAATCTTCAATGCATTTTATGGAGGTCGAACGAACAAAAGGAGCTGTTAGTATATAGATTGAAAACAGTAACCTACGGGACTACATCAGCACCTTACCTTGCTACAAGATGTTTGGCAGATGAAAATGTATCACAATTTCCTTTAGGGTCGAAAATTATAGGCGAAGACTTCTATATGGATGACATGATCACAGGGGCAGATTCGTTGGAGTCCGTTTATAAGATTTATAGTGAGACCAAGCACATTCTTCATACTGCTGGATTCGATTTGCGGAAGTGGTGCAGTAATGACCCTAGCGTCTTAGAAAAGATTTCTGGCAACGAACTGGTTAGCGATGCGTTGCGTATAAACGATAAGGACGTCATAAAAACTTTAGGTATTGTATGGAATCCTTCAGAAGATAATTTTCATTACATAGTCCCAGAAATAGATACTTCAAAATGCATTACGAAAAGAACAATACTGTCAGAACTTGCACAAATCTTCGATCCCTTAGGTTTAATAAACCGTCGCAGGTACGGTTGTCATCGTCTCGTCCTATGTGACCTTACTTCGCTTGACCATGTGTGCTTTTATTTTTTTATGACCTTTTGTTAAGGGTACACTGGTCTGCTTTAAATTTTCATAACTTGATAGATGGTCGACCGATGTTATACAAATTTTATGGCCGGAAGTCTTCCAGACATATTTGATGTATTCCGGTCGTTCAGAGGTGCATTGCAATTTTACGGCAATACATATTACGCAACTCATAACTTTTATGCTCACAAAATAACAAAGACATTAATTGAATGAATAAAATTTAGTGAATATAATGGACTAAAATAATCCCTAAGACAATTATTGTGATCAAAATCTTTCAGAACGTTACGTGCAAACCAAAATCATCTTTACATTTCTGGAATTTTTAGATTTCTGAATCTTTAAATTTCTGAGCGTCTACTGTATTAATGAGAGCTCGAAAAAACGTTCAAGCATACTCTATCCCATTTTATCCAGAAATGCTAGGCATTTGAATTTTAATTTGTTGTTTGTTCATAGTCTTCTCGCAATTATTCATTTCACTGGTTGGTGGTTTAGAATAGCATTTTTATTGTTTTAATTGTTAGCTAATTGTTATGCAGCATGTTATTGATGTTGTGGCCTTAAGAAGTGCATGTCTTTTACATATACATACAATTTCACAGAAAAACACATCATTTGCACAAACATTTATACCTACTACCCTTAACATGTATACTTCATGCCCTTCATGATTAAAAAAAAAAAAATAAAACAAAATCGTTCTTAACATTATTATGCGCGAGCTTAACCATTATGTATGTACATGTGTGGCACGTATCATAAAGCTTTTAATTTGAGAATATTTTGGTAACTTTTCTTTTATTTTACTCAATCAAATTAAGTGAATCCTGGAGCCAAAGAAAGATTGGTACAAATAACTGGACCAAGCGAGGAGAAGATTTAGTAAGCCTATTTAAAATTTTGTTCATAAATTTGTTGTAACCCAACCAACTTTTATTTATAGCTATGCTAAGCAACTCATCGAAGATACAATTCGTAGGAATGCTTCGCCTGTTCGTTTGGACCCTTCAATGGGTGGCGGACATAGCGGCGGTGGTGCTGGAGGCTCATGCAGTTCTCTTGCTTCATCTGCATCGGATGAAGCCCAACCGAGAACTGGCAGTGGCGGTGGTGGTAGTCATAATTTATCCAATCGATTGAGTCTGAATTCATCGACAGCTGGAAATTTCATTACTGGTGGCCCTGCAAACAATCAAAATTTGATGGCATCAACGCCAACAAATAAAATGTTACGCAACAATCAGCAAGCATTACTTCATTCATTCTCAACAAATGATGCTTCGCTTGGTGAATACAAATACACAGTGAATGTGGGACAGCATTTAATTAAAATAACAGGAGATTGTTGCGATTTAGTCAGGGTAAGTTAATAATAAAGTAACATAACAGAAGATATGAAGATACATAATTATATTTTCACTTTGAAATTCAAAATGAAATCAAATTCCGAAAAGAAGCTACTTAATAGCTCTAAAAACGTATGTGCCGCGACAAATAATTTTGAATGAATATGTAAAGGGTCTTTCATTAAGCGCTTCTATCTTTAAATTTAAATAAAACAAAGTGTGTGTGAAATATCGTTTGAAAGGCCTATCGATGCCATTATGTATGGAAAATGACATCGTTCAAATGTCCGCCGCGGCTTCTCTGGATGGCGCGCATCCGAAATGTCAAATTTTCCATGACTCTGGTGCATAAATCAGGCTGAATTTGACCGATGGCATGTGTTATGTTGGCTTTGAGGGCCTCTGTGGTTTGTGGCATATACATGCTACTTCAGAAAATCCCACAAGAAAAAGTCTAACGGGGTTAAATCGCGCGATTTCGGTGGCCAGTTCACATCACCTCCACGTGAGATGACCATACCCACGAATCGGTCGTGTAGAATTTCCAATATGGCGTGAGCTGTGTGGCACGTAGCGCCGCACATAGGGGTATTTGCATCCAAAAACCGGACAAAATTATTTTTTTTTGTTGTATGAATTTAATTATATCTGAAACAATTAAATAAGCTCTTAAAGCTATATAATAGTTGTTAGAAGAATTTTTTTTATATTTAATTATTTTTATTTATATATGTGTTATACTATTGAAATGCAAAAAAAATAAAATAACACGTAAAATTATTCAGACGATTCTGCTTCAGATTTTTCTTCATCTGATTTTGTTTCATTCGATGGTAACATACTGTCGGTATTTTCACCTACAAATGAATCTGGAGTTTCGGAAATTAACATTTCAAGGGCCTCTTTTCCCAGTTGTCGGTTTTTTCTTTTACGCAAGGGCCTTAAACTTGATATGAGAGGATCAGATGTTAAGAGTAACCTGTTTAGAAAAGAAAAAGAAGTTTAATATTACAAATTATTGCCATTAGACATCAGATTTTATATAACCTGTTTAAAACATCCATGTTGCAGTCCCTCCTTGAAAATTTTCGCGCAAAATTTAAGCGGTATAAACGAAAATGCTTATTGCGCGCTTCTGCTGCTTCTTCGGATAACTGTCCGATTGGTAGAAGTGCACTTTCGATCACTTCAGATGCATGCAGAAGAATTTTGTGCAAAGTTGGTGTCATCGGATGCCATGGGTATAGCTCAACATAAAGCTTAGCCGTATAGTGTGCGAATATACTAAACTTTGACGTATTTATTCTAAACCGACTGGACAATACTTCTAATATTACTTTCAATCTTAAAATTAGTTGTAAGTCAACACCTGTTATTTCGGCAACTTCTTCTGGGTTATTAAAAAATCTTCGACTAGTATTGCCGTCATTAGAATTGCCAAAGCCAGGTTTTGGGACATCTACAATAAGGCTTAGTTTGATTCTTAACTTTTCCTGTATTTCAGCCTTCCTCTCTTTCACAATATCTTTATCTTCCTGTGTTCGTAGCTGCCATTTTTTTATTGGAAGTTTGTATGAAAGATGAAGAAGGCTTTCCAAAAAACGTATTCTTGCATGCAAAATTGATAATCCAAACTTCAATGCGTCTTTATTAGTTTGTTTTGACTTTGTTATATCATTGAAATCTCTTGAAGTAGCTCCGCAAATGTAACATTTCAATGTTGACTTTGTATTTGTTGCTGAATTGCAAACTTTGCCATCAATCATGGTAAATGTCAGCGTGTGCTTAACTTCAATGAGTCTGCCTTGAATTTGAGTTTTGGTAAGAGCACTGATCTTAGACTCGATGTAGCTTATTTCGCTTTGCGTATAATCGATAGATTCTTTAGCAAAACTTATTTTTATAGGTCGGCAATACCGTGGTGAAGAAGGTGTTGGATTTTGCCAAATAATTTTGTTGGTTGATCGGCAATATAATCTCAATGGTACAAATGAGACCTGGAATATAAATGCATCCGAATCAGTGCTATTCTCAAACTTTTGTTTGTATTGACTTTGTTGCGAACCGTCACATCCCCATTTCGATATAAGTTCTAAGGAACTACATTCGCTTTCTGTCAAGGTTTCCAACACTTCATCCAAATATAAAATTAGTCGTTCAGCAGTGTGATTTAATAAGTCCTGCAAGTTTACTTCAGCCAATGTTTCAGTTACAGTATATGACTCTGGGGCAGGGTAGCATTGCTTTTTTTCTTTTTGCAGTATACTGTAGCATGGAAAAAGTTTTCTGTCGCTAGTTCTTACTATCTCGTACTGCCTACGCGATAAACCCGCTTCAACAAAAATAGACAGTGCTTTCAAATTATATAATTTTGTGTTTTTACTTGACAAACTGTCAGAAATCTCTTCTTTGTATTTTTGGCTCTTCCAGGAGATTGGGCCACTTCCTTAAGCACTTTTGAAGCATCTATCTTTCCAGCCTGACGCAACTTCAATTGAGTTGCGTACACCAGCTCTTCCGTTTCAATATTGTCACGTAAGCTTTGAGTTCTTCTTCTTTTACTACGGATACTTAGTTCTTCGAATGTTTTCGGGGGGGCGGCCTGCTCTTACTGATGCTAAGGGTATTTCAACAACTCCTTGAAGCCAAACCTGATTTTTTTTTAAAAAAATTTCATCCGTTCTTCGTGAATTTGACCATCCAATCTTGAATTCATGTCTTTAATGTCAAGCCGAAATTAAAAAAAATGCTTGTACATATTTATGCAACAAAAATTATGAGTTTAATACTAAGATACCTTAACCGTTGAATTTTAAGCTTAAAATCATTCAGCCTATCTTCCGCACTAGAAACTTTGCTTAATAAATAATTTTGAACGTAGTCCAACTTTTCATCGATGTTTTTCCCTTCATAATCTCGCATTAAATCATATAAATGTTTTTTTGTTATACTACTGTAACCGGATGATCCTTCAAGAACAAGAAATTTCGATAGTGAAATACTGACTAGATTTTACAACAAACGACACACACATAACGGACGTACAAATGTCAAAAGACAAAAAAGAACAGTCAATTTACGAAGAACTACACATACATTTTTGACTCACAAATCTTAAAAGGCAAAAATAGGCAGATTGTTTTTTTTGTATTCTATACTAGAAATCTTGTTCTTTTACGTGATAAAAAAATTTCCACCGAATAATGCCGAAGTATATTAATGAAAGCCCATGTTTCACAAATAAATAATAAAAAAAAACCCTTTTCCAAGTTATTTTCATAATATCAATTTCGATATAAAAACAGTCCTTTGGATAATGAAAATCAGCTTATAATAAAGTACATACCTGGTAGTGAATTATCCATACTTCAAAACTTTCACACAATGAGCGAAAAATAATTAAAAAAAAAATAAAAAACTGTATCGTTTTCGCGGAATTTTTTTGCTAAACAAATGAACCTTTTGTTCCGGCGACTCCGGAATGATGCTCTGGTCAGATATGTGCACACAAAATTAAAATGATTACGGTGCATAATTCAATGGGAATTTAGCAACCGTTAGGAAAAAATTTACTTCTTAACTCTTCATTTTAAAAAATTGACTTTTGGCCAACTTTTTGGTGCAAATACCTCTATGTGTGCCGTCCTGTTGAAACCACATGTCGTTGGTGTTCATATCATCCAATTCAGGCCAAAAGAAATTGGTAATCATCGACCTATAGCGCTCGCCGTTGACAGTGGTCTGCGAAAGGCCGAGTTCTTGTGAGCGATGCGAAATCGACTGATTCGATTTTGGATAGCGGCGACGTTTTCGGCAGATCTTGCGTTTTGTCGACGCACGGATGTTGGTTTATCGTTTACTAAATCAGTGAACTCAAATTTGTCCACCACACTGCGAATAGTCCTTTCGGTAGGAGGATTATGGCGACCATAAAATGGGCGAAGCGCGCGGAACGTTGCCCGAACAGAACACAAATGTAGCTTCAATAATATGGCCGTTATCAACTGTCAAATTTCGGAAGTCCCTATTGGAAGAGCCTGTATAAAGATATCTCAGTAGTGATGTTATGGTTTGTAGTTCTTCAGACACGTACACTTAAGTTATTCTCACATTTCCTTTTGAAAGAGTCTTAGCATAAACCGCTTTGGATGTTAAGGATGCCATTTATTTTGCTGTGTTTTAAGGTACATATATATTATAAGCTCTTACTTATATTTCGTAAAAATCACTTTCTAAGTCAGAAAATCAATCAAAATCAAAAGCAGTCAATACTAAGGACCAATATTTCTTATTTTACCACAAACACTGAATTAACGTTCTTATCGGAGTAAGATAAATGGCAAATGATTATAATAGTCTTTTCATAGATAAGCGCGACGTTCATCAAACATCAGAATTTATAGCACAGAAAACGTGACACATTTTGAGCTTTACACCCCTATTCTGCTATACGTGCGGATCGAACGTTCCCTTCACCAATTCGATTCACTTACACTTCGAATCGGTAGCAGCAGTGCAGCACTTTATTTCAATTTTGACTCGGAAGCAAGAGATTCTACTGAAGTGAATCATTTTTATGAGGGCACTCGATTCGTGCGTATAGTGGAATACCTACCTGCATTACCGATAAGTGAGTGTTTCACTTCGAACGGATAGCAGGATCGGAAAACTCGTATTTGACATAAAAATTCCCCCCGGCGTATAGCAGAGTAGGGCTAATAAACATTCCCCCCGGCGTATAGCAGAACAGTTTCCCAACCCCCATAATACGTATACGACCCACTACACAGGCAGTGTGGCAATCAAACCCATTCGGAGTTGAAACGTCAACATTTTTATTTCTCACTTCAGTTTTTCTCGTGTCTTTTACCTTTTTTCAGTTTTGCCACGAAAATTCTTTAATATTTTGAAATTAACCAATTGAATCTGGCAAATGAAATCCACCATGCTACTCAAGGAATTGATACGCTTCTCCACGCAGCATCGAACTCTGTATTGCTATATGATTCTCAGCGTTTGGATATTCCTCCTCATAGCAGGGATGTATAAGTATATTGGGAATACGAATACCATTAGTAGCCTTGAATTTTTAAATGGAAAACGTCTCTACATGACTACCCTTGAAGGTGAGGAAGCTTCAAAGTTTCGCAAATACAGACAACGTTGTACGCCGATTGAGAATTTGACAAGAAAGGGCGATGGCGGGATTTTAGATGGTTGGAAGTTGCAAGGTGTATTACTGGTAATCAGGCATGGAGATCGTGGACCAATGTCCCATGTTAGAGGTGTATCATCCGTTGATTGTGGCGCGCAAGGGGACATGCTCTTAAACAAATATCGCTCGTTTCTATACAACTCGACGACGATACCCGCTGGAGCTAATCACATGTACTGGAATAAATTGGGTCCATTTCATGGATTCGCTTTGCTACCCGCCACAGAAAAGTCTTGCCTCCTTGGTCAACTTACATATAAAGGCATTGCCCAACTACTACATGTCGGCGAAATCCTTCATCAAATCTACGCTCATCCGCTGGGTCTTTTGTTGAAACCTTTACAAACAAAATCCTACATGATCTCTACTCCGCACTCCCTGCTCAATTCAGATGAAGTTGTTCTGTACACAACACGTTATCGACGTACATTTCAATCGGCCATGGCGTTGTTGTATCCCTTTCTGCCACCAGATAAATGGCTCGCTCTAAATGTCCGCGAATCACATAGTATGGCTTTTTGTTTTTCCGACTGTGCTTGCCCGCAAGCAGAATCCTTTCGTAAAAAACTCAACTGGATCAATTCAAATCATCTAAATCAACACCCAGCTGTCGCTGCTGTTGTTCAATGGATCGGATCAACTCTACTTCAACAGACCTCAAACGGTGTAAGTAATCCAAACGAAGTCGTAGACGCTGTTCTAACGATTCTCTGCCACGATGCACCACTGCCTTGTAGAAAAGCTGCTTCTAATGCATCAAAAGGAGTCACAACCGAACCCCCAACTATCGATCTAAATGATGTCATTAATATTGATCAAGACGATGCAGCCACAAATTTAATAGACACTCCGGTGTCTGTTGTAAGTGAAGAAACCAATCAAGGTGGTCAAACTGAAGGCTGCATTGAACCCAGTCATGTTGCTGCACTGATGTCTTACGCGAATTGGCAATCATCCAAAGAGGTAAACCACTCATTGTATAAACAGATTGGATTACTGCGAGCTTTTGGCATGATCCGTCACATAGTCAGTTACATGTTAAAAATGATTTCTGGAGATCGAACAAAATTTGTCCTTTATTCCGGTCATGACTGGACATTGCAATATCTTACAGCAGCACTGGGTATTCAAACAGAAAGTACATCGATTCCATACGCCACCAGGCTCACGGTGGAAGTTTATAAAAGCGAAAAGAGTACGGATTACTACTTTCGTGTGTTGTACAGTGGCAAAGATGTAACCCAACAAATTGACTTCTGTGAAGGTGGGAAAAGTTTACGCGTCACTCGTGACAGTCGCGGTAACAAAGCAGATCTATGTCCAATTGAGAATATTATTCGTTTTCTGCACGAAGATTATTTTGCTCCGTTAAATGCCACAAATTTCAAGGATGCTTGTACTCCATCTAGGCTAAATGAATTTTAAATTAAACACAAATGAGAACAACTCACACGTAGTTCAAGTAATGGTTGGATTCTAATCGAAAAGGGCACAATTTCTTAAGAAAATGAGGAAATATGTTTTTTTTTTTGTTTTGTTTTGATTCGAGAGTTGTATGTGATGATCTTTTATTTTATCACAGCAGCCTATTATAAATTATTACATAGAAATGTGCCCAAAAAGATACAACCAGATTTAGATGTAAGTCTTTGACAATTTAAACATACATATCATTACCGATACATATCAAATGAATTCTCTATCTGTGATAATTAAAATTAAAACAATTCAAAACCTAAACTATGTAAGAACAGTTTGTCAAAAACAAAACATATCATTAGAATGTAAGCGTAGTTAATTAAGTGTTAGCTAAATGAATATTGTTTAACTCTTATCCTGTTATGTTATATCTTACGTTTGTTGAAAAATTTGGTTGAAGAATTTTCCACTTTATTTTTCCCTTCTTTCTTCCCATAAAGCAGGAAAACTCTTTTGTTGAACAAGTCATTGTTGTTATAATAATTCCGGACGACGTAGGCGTCAGAGATCACTGCTGGTTGCGGTTCCTTCCTCTCAAATCCCCTGAGTTGTACTGGTAGATTACTAATCTCATCATATGCGATCTCTTATCCCTCTATTTATAGTTACATATTTGGAATTGGTTACGATTTCCTTCTCCTAGCACACGACATTGGAGAGATGTCTAAATGGCTAACATGTCGTTGCTTTTAATAGCTCTATCAACGCTATCATCAACAGAAAAAAAAGTCACACTGCGTAATCCTACACGATATTAAAAAGAAACGGACTTTGTAAACTGCCTTTGGGTATTCCAACTTTAACTTCGAATTCTTCGGTTATTCCCGCTATGCATTTAACTTTCGCTTATCATTCTTATATAGGTATTGAGTAAATTTTTAGGTCCACGCACAGTCCATATAAGATCCCTGGGACTCCATTGAAGATTCTACGAAGCGTCATTCCTCGGTGGCTCCTACAAAGCCTCATTCAGTTCAGTTTAATAGGGCTGTTTATTTTAATTTTGACTGGGAAACAAGAGATTCTAGTGAAGTGAATCATTTTTATGAAGTCACTCGATTCGTGCGTATAGTGGAATACCGACCTGTGTTACCGACAAGTGAGTGTTTCACTTCGAACGGATAGCAGGATCTGAAAACTCGTATTTGACAAGCTCCAAATTTTGAAAGTCAGGCAAATAGAGGTTATATTAAATGATGGTACACTCATTTTGGCTCAGTAGCGGCACCTATCTTCCAATCCGGGTACTCATCAAACAGCCCCCGGTTGTTCCGTACTTATTTTTGCAAGTTTTCCAGACTCCGTACGAGTTCTATTTATGAATGTTTTCCATTTTTGCTTGTTAAAAGAAAATGCAGTGATATGTTTCTCCTTAAGACACCAATTGGAAAGGGAACATCTTCCTAATAGTACGTAGCATGTATGATCAATAATCCATTGATATTGAGTTGGCTGCTCATCCGGATGAGTCGTTTCTTACATTGCCGTACTACTTTTTATGAAAGAGTTATTTAGAGATTTGATAGCAGTTATATGCGCACTATAAAAGAGTGTCCGGGAGGAATTTTAAAAGCCTGTTTTACACTCTGAACTTTTTTCCATGTATTGTAGGAGCTCTGACATGAAACGCTAATCTATGATAGGCTTTCGTAAGAAGAATCAGTCTTGGCCCACGAAATCTACGTAACAGCCAAAGGCACCGAAACCGTACGTTCTCAATATCCGTGTGGATCGTTTCTATTGTAATAACCTACAAAGTATAATCGCAATTTTACCGCACCTATGCAATAGTATTATAGCATTTCGATTTACTCAAACACCACGTTGTTAGATCGCAAACTGAGACACAAAGCATGTGTTCTGGGAAAAAAAAGTTCTCGATACTATTCCTATTCCTATTTTCACCATTGAGCGGTGGAAATTGTGTAAGAATTTATGGCAGGACTAGATACATATACATACATTTAAAAATCAAAAGATAATAGCATCGGCACAGTGATTTTAATTCCCGAATGCATCATTTCAGGTAGCCAAACTGGTGCTTGACGATTATTTTAGCAGCAATGAGTTTCTGGCGTCTGTAGAAGCTGGAGCAGCTTTTGATGGATCAATTGTCAGTCCAATTTCCACTCCAAGTACCCCAATGGGTCCACCACAATTTATAATGGGAACGCCTCTTCAAATGGCTCCTCCATTAGCAGATAGTGGCATTGGGCTGAATTATATGGCTGGGCAAATTTCAAATCCAATGACGGAAGGGGACGATGATGTGTTTGTAGATGGTATGCAATTGAAATGAATAAAAAAAAAAGAGTTTACATATTATTATTATTTATTTTAGCAACATCATCAGCTTTAAGCAATGGACTGGCCCGTTCAAGGAGAAGTCACTTTTCACGTAAAGATTCGACTCCAGAAGCTAATCGCACCAAAAGTGAAGGATCAAATAATGATGCTGGTAAATACTAAGATATACATAATATATGTATATCAGTTGTTATGGCGGTAAATTGGGTATATATTTAAAAAAAAAAAACCCATTTTCAGTGCGAATCGTCCATGAGTACGAGCATCTATTGTTCTACTCAAAAAGTCCACATTCATGGGCTCTGCCCGGTGATTGGCAGAAAATCTGTGAGAAATTTCCAGCGATCATAAGGAATAAGGTAACGCATGCCACTTGTACTACTACTTCTACTTCTTCTGATAGGAAATACGATGATATCATATGCACATTGCCACCGAGTATCAAACGCAAAGGCTTCTTTAGTCGCAGCACATATAGCATTGATGAAGGCTCATCTAATGAATTTAATAATAACAATAACAGTATTACTAGCAATAATAACAGTGAAATTTCCAAAGATAATCAGAAATATGAGAAAAATACTAACACTGCAGGCAGTGGAAGATTTAGGAGTGATGATAATAATCAAAATACATCCCCCTCCTCGTCTTCCATTTCCTCTCGGCCAATGCTTTCAAAGGACATTCGTTCGAATTCCACATGTGACTAACTAAAACTTTACTTTTGTGACTAATCGATTTTATTTTATTTTATTGTACCTAAGAGGCAGGTATTCTTTGTTTTTTTTTTTTTTATTAATTTAAAAAGGCTGCTGGGAAGTTCGTTAAATAAAAAAAATAAAAAAAAACAAGCTTCGCGTTAGCTCTGATTTTAATTGTTATGAGGTCGTTTCGGTTTATAAGCGTCTTAATATATTCAAATAAACATTCAAGGGTTTATGATTAGAAATTAATCATCAAAAACCTTATTACTACTTTGAATGCTAGGTAGCTTTTGGCTAACAAAGTAAATAAATAGAAATCTACAATATTTGCGAAATTTGTTAATAGCGCTCTTTAGTTTAATTTAATTTGTTAACGTCCATAGAAATGATTTTTAATTTTAAACTTTTCATTAGTACATTTTTGTAATCAAATGTGCAATGGAACTGCCACAAAATGTTAATCTACGGCAATTTCGGGGAACATTTTTTTTTTAAATGGTTTGGTCAAATTATTGTTTTTTATAGGTAAGCCTTAATCGCTTTGCTGTTTACTTATTTCGAAATTCTTCAGACTGTCGTCTTTATACAAAATTTAAGCTATTGATGTGCATACTCGTATGTGCAAAGAAGCACTTGAAGTATTGTGTGTCAATTGGGTGATTACCAGTTTGTGATCCAGGATAAACATATTTTTTCTGTTTAAAAGAATTGTGGCGTAAACAATGTAAACACTGAGGATCATGATACTGCAATAGATATCAAACTAAGCCATTAAAATGCCGAAATATGATTAGTAGACTTAAACTCATTCCAAAACTATTGCTAAGGTATTTGTTTTTTTTTTTTAATGGTAACTAAAAACTTTCAAGCAATGAAGATATACACTTAAGTGTTTAGTAAAACTGAAAAAGTTACACTTCAATCATTTTCCGGTATCAGTATTATACACAAAGAACATTTCAATTCCCTGTGTTAAAATTAATTAATAGAAATTAGTAGAAAATCAATCAAAATTTCAAAAGAAAACAAAATTAAATCTAATTGAATCTGTGTTTTGGCTGTGAAACAGAGGAAAACAAAACCAAAAATGGCAATACATTGAAAAGAAAACAAACAAACAAAAAGTGAAAAAAAGAAAACATTCTGTTAAGCAGAATTAAAAACTAGAAAAAGAAAAGAAAGAAAACAAAAACTTAATATACACGTAAAAATATATATTTTTGTATTTATTATACATGCATACATTACAGGAAAGTTAAATTATGATAACAAAGAAAAAGAAAAAGAAAAAGTAAATAACTAAAATTACGAAAAACGAAATGAAATATATAAATTAAATTTTTTTTTTGTTTTATACTCGTGGGGTTGTACTATTTAGTTATTTAAATTAATTTATGTTTTCCTCTTATTTATAATGCGTTTTCTGTTATTGTTTCTCCATACATATACATGTATATGCCCCATAATGTTGTTTTTTTTTTGGTTTTTGTTTTTTTTTTTATATTAAATATAACAATAAAGTTTGATATAATTTAATCCATTCAAAATGTATTTGCGTTTATTAATCGCATGCTTACATCGGTATAAAATTCAGCTATTCAAGTTACAGGATAAGGATAACAATTCTCTAAATAATTACAAAATAAATAAGCACCATTTTTTTCGATGAAAATTAGGTTGTTACCAATGTTTTTTTGAATTGTATGAGAGCAATAATAATAGTGCAAAACCACCCTAACATCAAATTGAGTTTTGCAGTTAATTACAAGCGTGAACTCTCTTGTATTGTATTGTATTCTATTTGTGTTGTATTGAGACTTTTTTTTTGCATAATCATAGTATCATAGATAGTTTTAGTCGTTTAAGTATTGGGAATTTTAGAAAAAAATCTAGTTAGCATATCGCAGATTTTGAGGTTGTCTCATATGGCATATAACACATTATTGAATCCCATCATACCACGGATGATGCTAGCAACATTAATATGTATAGAGCTGCAACGGGTACTTTGTATTTGTGTATACCCTATCAATGACTTAGAATTTGTTTGAAGCAATCACTTTCGTTGAGCAGCAGCAAGGAATAATCGTTTGCTCATGAACTTAAAAAATACATGTAGGAATTTATTTTTTATTTTCTATTTCTGAAGTTATGTACTAAGTTACAATGATGCAAATTAATCTTTAATTTTCTAATACATCTGTTAAGACCGTCCGACCGCGATGATGAACAAACGAGAACTCTCTTTATTGCTTTTCGACTGTCCGTACCTCGCCTCATAACAATGACCAGACATTTAGCTGATCGAGCATTCGATACCAGGCCCACGCCTTGGCTACCCAGCTGAATACGACTCCGGCTCCATATACCCCAGCGAGCAATAGTAGGAACCTGTTCCAGCTTGTCATTGCTCCGAATTGTTATCCACTATCGCACGTTCATTCACTTTTATTTGTTCTTCTTTCTGGGTCATCTTCCTCGCATAACACAAGTGTAATGCACTGCCTAGTCACCCACTATGTTGTTGTTACTTGATCTTCATGGAATGTGGCGAGGTAGGGACAGCGACCGCAATAGACAAACAAACAAAATACGATACTGCTTGAAGGTGGTCTGAAAAGATTTACATGTTAGCATTTGTTCTTTATTAATTCTACTTAATTAACTTATCTAATTAATTCGTTATCAGTAAAGAATGAAAGTTAACGCATTTTCGTTTGTTCCAGTGGTTGAACACACTCGAGACAATAGAGATACTCGAAACACTCGAATATACCAATACCATATACTCACGATGAATTCATGCATATGGAGACATCCATCTGTTCGGTAATATTCATTCGTGGCGAGACATACACGAGATTAAAAATCAGTAATAGTACACTACTGCACAAACCCGAAAAAATAATGTTGTGTCTCATCATGCATGTTTGCCCAAAGAATTTTTGTTTTGAGTGCGCAGTTTGAACGACCACACATCTACCATGCGTTCGATTGACTTGTATCGAGTTTTTAGCGACAATGATCGAATCGACATGTTCTCTGGTTGCGACGTTTCAATTTGCAAATCTACACCTATTTGGTGCAGTAAGCCCTTAATAGAGAATACAGGGTGTCCAAAAATAAACGTCAAGCCGGAAACGGGTGATAGGTCAAGTGGTGTCGGTTATCACAAAATTAAAAAAAAAATGTAAGTCATGTACTTTTAAAATTATTGGCACTCAAGAAAATATCGAGAAATCTGACATCCTGTAACGATCTTTCAAGTGCTGTGACCGCAAATCTTTACTTTTCTTCGATTTTTTTTGTCACGTAACTCTTCTGTAAATTAAGGTCCAAAATTGAAACATAACTATATCGGTTTTAACTAAAATATTGTTTTTTTGTCCATCCATGTATCTGAAAATCATTAATCACCCAACTTGAATTGACTGTACTGACAAAAAAATGTAAATGTCCTATGCCATCTTAGCAAGTAACTTTAAAAGATGGCGTATTTAGTCTGGATTCCAAAATGGTATGACACTTGCTAGACTAACGCTTAATTGAGGACAAAAATATTTGATTGAGACGGATAAACACGCCATTTCGACTAGTGTGTGTGAAACAGATAGAGATGCCACCCTTGTTAAGTAGTGACGCATAGGCACATCGTTCAATACTGCCGTACGTTACGCTCCTTCGCTTACAGCGCATTATTCTGTATTCGTGTTGATTTCGTACTTACAATTTTGGTTTTCTTTATTGGACTTCATTGCATTGCGACTTTTATTTGCTATCTGACCGTTTCTGTCGAACCTGGATTAGTGTTGATCGTTGATCCCGTGATTGTGTATTGCGAATGCCATCATGCCATCTCGATACACTGCTCAGGAATATGCTAACATGCATCTCATTTATGGGGAATGCAGGTGTAATGCTAGTGCTGCAGCCAGACTTTATCAAGAGAGATACCCAAATGCTCAGCGTCTTCCGGATCATCGAGTGTTTGTAAAGTGCACTGGTCATTCTCAGAGGGTTGCTTTCCCAATCTAATGGTTAGTGAGGGAAGTCCCGTCATGCCCTAAGAGGACGAAGTCTTACAAGCAGTCGCACAAGACCCTAGTACTTCAGTACGTGCAATTGAAGAAAGCATAGGAGTACCCAAAAGTACAGCACACCAAATTCTAAGGAAAAACCAGCTCCATCCGTACCATGTACAGCGAGTCCAAAGTCTGCTACCCCGAGATTATCCAGAAAGAGTCCAATTTTGTTAAACGATGGTGCAGCGGTTCAGAGAAGATCCGAGATTCTTCAAAAAAATTCTATGGTTGGACGAATCAACTTTTAAAAGTGACGGTTACATGATCCTCCACAATTTGCACGAGTGGCATGTGGAAAATCCACATTTGATGCGGGAAGATAGATCACAGTACCGTTGTAAAGTAAACATGTGGACGGGAATTTTGAATGGTAGAATTATTGGCCCTTTCGAGCTGCTGCAGAATTTGATTGCGGAGGTTTATTTAGATTTTTTGGAGAACCACTTACCAAATTTATTGGAAGACGTGCCACTTAATATTTATGCATGCATGGCTTTCCAGAAGATAAGAATTTCAATTCTTTTTCTTATGGTAAACATATCTCCTCTCAGGAGATTGGTCTTCTAACCTTTCTGATTAGCTAGGTTGCTGGAATTCCGAAGAAGTTCTATGAATTGACTTCCCAATCGGACGGTTCGGGGTTCAATAACAGCCGTGACCGAAAAACTTTTCAGGCAACTAAAATCTCGGCAGATGAGTGGTTGCCTAAACACAATATCAAGACAGTTTACACTAATAATTTAGTCTCCCCATTAAATGTTGGATGCCATCCATGGAGCGAAATAGCCACTGAGACCAAACATCTTTCTGTCCCATTTTCCGAAAAACTTAACACATGCTTTGGCATCATAAGTGTAGTTATTACCCACTTGAGTGAACTTACATCAATAATTTTGTATTGATCTGTTGAAATGACTTATCTTTAGCACATTTCTAGCAAAAAAAACTTCCAAAATTGTCCGTGGAGGGCGCTGGGGGTACCGGGACATATTTGTCCCATGCGGCTTTGTGGGTGGGACATATACCATCAGGTGATGAATATAAAATAACACATTTTAAAAAAACAAATTTTATAAATTCATTTTATTCACATTTTTGTATGTAACAAAGAAAAAGAATTAGGACATTAATATAGGTGTAATAATAATATAGTAATATAACTGGCAAAGCAATTTCTACACAATGGAATATTACACTCCTCGCATATGGTTGTTGTACCCTTCTTCTTCTACATTGAGTACTACGTCTTTTTGTAGGATCATCTATGGGTACCTACCCATAGGCACTGCTTGATATAGATCCAGATTTGCCTGAACGATAAATTTTGGCAGTTGCCTTCCCTTCGGCTATAAAGTTCTCTGCTAAGTCAAAAATAAATCCTATCAATGGCGATTTTGTTCGTGATAGTTGCGATCGCTCATCATCAGTAGTCGATAAAATACTTTTTTCCACCATTCTTGGGACTTCCTATCGAATTCGTACAGCCCCGAGAGTTGGTCTGCCCGATGCATAATTGTTTTCCGTTCTTGAGCTTTTTATTGACTTGAACTAGGCCCGAAGTTGCTAAGAACAGCAACCTCTTTGGTGTCGTGCCATTTTGTGAACATGAGTTCTGTATTACTAGCCTTGAAAACAGATTCACCTTTTTGTAATTTTTGGTTTATGATAGGTAATTTTTTGCGATTTGTTATGATAGTTCCCAGCGGAGCATAGCTTAGGCTCTCAAGCAAATTTACACTAGTAAAAAAGCGATCAAAACAAAGTGTAACGTCTGCCTCGGTAATTGTAGATTAAATTCTCAAGGGTACCCACTTAGAGTGGGTAGTCGAATCGCAGCCACATTTTTATGACACGTTTGGTGGGTTTGAATGACATATATTGCTTGAGCGAAGAGCGGCCTTTGAACTTCGTCATGGACTCATCAATGCTCTGGAAGGGGTTGTTTTTTGCCGAGCTTTCAAAAAGCAGTCTTTCAGACAGTTTACAATATAGTAGGTTTTTCCTGCGCTTTCAGACTTTACGGGTGGTGCAAAATACATTTTGGAGACAATACTTAGGAATCGATCGCGCGCTATTGCCGCTTTTATGGCTTCATTTTCAAGTGATCGATTTTTTGACCAATAATGGTTCTTTGAAAGTACCCGATTATATGACATTATCAGCATGCAACCTATTACAATTTTTATTTCTCCTGAATTAGTAGATTTTGTATTGTTCACATTACATTTGTATTCGCTCATTTGTGCATTGAGCAATGTAACTGAAAAGACTTTGAGGAAAGATTTTCTTGAATATTTGCAGCGGGGTGTCGTTGCGATGAAATTGCAGATTCTCGGAGACAACTTACTTTCATACGGGGCTGAAAAGCTGTTTCTGGACTAGACCATACTGTTAGTCGGAGCCATGCTGATATCTGGAAGATTTTCCATGTCTTCAGTAGTTTCCGATGCAGTATCTTCGTCGTCTTCCAAATTACATTCACCGCCAGAAGGTGTAAAAACGCTGTCACTGCTACTGAAATCTTCTTCGTCATCTGAATTATTGATATAATTTGCTATTTCATTTGCCGTTGAATTTAATTCAAAATTGAGCAACGATGTTGAGCGATGTGGCCTGGAAGGTTATGAGTGTCCGCGTTCTCAATGGACTGCATTATGTTTTATTTTTAAAAATTCCTTTATCATGTGGATTTTTAATTGTCTTTCCATATTTTGGCATTCCTTTATTTATTGTCTATTCTGGTATATGTCGATGATCATCAAACAATTTTTTTTTTATGAAGTTTTTCCATCACATTAGCCCTTCACTTTGTGCCCATCAGAACATTGTCACTCCGAAATTATCAGATTTGCTGGCGTTAAGAGGTGGGGTACCCATATTTTCAGTTTTTTACTTTTCCAATGGCTGGAGAGTGATAACTTATGGTTGTAGGTGAGACTTTACACCTGGAGAGCTCAAGAGGAGTGCCGCCTCTTGTCATCCTGTTGGCTTACTCGTATTTTCAGAGGCAAAATCTTCTTCGTCGAGCTAAGTAAATCAGTTTCAAACTTTTGTCTATCTACATGTACCCAAATCAGATGTACCCGTCATTTTGCTAGTAGCTGTGTTAATTTTGCTTTGAATTGAAAAAGGAAAATTGAAAATTGCTTTTAAATGCATTGGTGAAAGTATTCTCCATGTAAGGAAAACATTTAGCTTAAAGTACACATGGTACAATTTTGTTAAACAGCACTTTTTCAGAAAATATAAATTTCTTTTCATTTACAACGGTCACTTTATGAATGATCAGTAGATCGGAAAATTCATATGTTACGACCTAATATTTATATAGTTTGATTTGTTCTCCTCTATTTCCTTCTATCCTAGTTCTGACAGTATATAACATGTAGTGAATCGTTTGACTTTTATCTCTGTAAAAGTTGTATACGCCCTTTCCAATAAATAATAAATAAACGTTTCGTAATGTTTTGTCTGGAGCTCTTTTTTCAGAATTTCCTTGAATTCAACTGTGTAGCCGGAGAGGGAAGTTTTCGAAAGTAACCTTAAATGTTAAAGTGTAGTTCAATTCATTCCAATTTCAAACTTATTTTTATGAAAAACGCTTGGAATACCGTTCCGAAAGCCATTCATTCCCTTCTTATTTCCTACTTCTTTAGCACGGCCTTTGATAAAACCGCACATAAGTTAATTCTTTTCAAACTCAATGCACTTCTTGGTTCAAATCCATTTTGGAAGACGCTATTACCTAGTCCATTTTCGTTCTCGTTTGTCTGAACCAATTAAAGATACTTCGTGTGTTCAGGAAGGCTGTCAAGTTGGTCCATTAGTTTTCATTTTGACTATTAATGATATTATAGATATTATAAAGAACTAACATATATCTGTTTATGCCGATAATATGAAAGTCTATAGACAAATTTCCAATTTTTCTTATTCTCTACCTCTACAAGACGACCTAAATACGTTCTCAATATAGTGCCCAAAAAACCTTCTTGAGCTCAACATAAACAAATACCAAGCCATCTCTTACTTCAGGAATCGTTTAAAACTTCCTGACCGAATTTACTATTGTATATATCAACCCACTCCACCGGAGGACTGGGTCCTTATCTGTGTTACTGAACTCAATTTCCGTACCCACATTGACTCTATAATCAGCAAAGCTACGAGTAACTCTTTCCTTGACTTTGTTAAACGACGGTCGAGAGACATTTCTGTCCCTTGCGTCACAAAATACTTGTATATCACCTTTGTTAAGCCACTTCTCGAATATGCTAGCCAGGTATGGTCGCACTATTCAAATCATATTCTCGAATCGAAACTGTCCAACGCAGATTTCTACGATTCGCTCTGCGCAGGATCCCATGAGCTGAGCACTACATCCTCCCGTCATATGATGACCGACTCAAATTGCTGGGTCTTCTATCTCTGCAAAAACTTCGTGAATCCGTTGTCTTCGATTGTTTCAAGTCTGATATTCACAAAATAAATGCTGGTGTGCCCCAGGGCTCCGTTCTGTCTCCGACACCCTTTTTAATTTTCATCAACGATCTCTTGTCTGCCACTTCTAATCCAATATATTGCTTTGCTGACGACAGTACTCTCTGCTTTTCATATTCGTTTTCGGACTCACGTCAATGCTCTTCGGCTGTAGAACGGGAATGGTAGCGTATGTTAAGCTCATTAAATTCCGATATTAATAGCATAACCCATTGGGGAGCTATCAACAGAATGGAGTTTAATGCTTCGTCGAAACCGAAAAACTTTCCATCCTCGGTATGTGTGTCAATGACAACTTACGTTGGAATGACCACATATTCTATGTCGTCAAAAATGCTGCGAGATGTCTAGGCTTCTCAAGCGATGTAAGATATAGGCATCTGCATCAAATTGCTTTTGCAAAATGTTCTTAAACGCAAGCTGCGAAGTCATTTGTTCGAAAACAACATCATAAATCACACTACATTTGCAGCATGTTCGATAATGCAGTGTTTGCAGGGCAGAAGTTCATAAACGTCAACTGCGCTGCAAAAAAACAGCCACAAATCTGCGCTGTGCATTAAAAAAATTGGAAAAACAAATGAGTGAATCCGAATATTCAGGGGAATCTCACACTCGTGAACAGTACGTACATAAAATCGGCTAATTTATTTGTTTTAACTAAATATTATGGTTATTAGAACCGCTCTGTTCGAAAATGTCAAATGCTCTTGCAAGAAAAAAATCATGTAGATGACACAGATCAACGATAACAGATGACGTTTGCAGTTTGATGTTCGCAACCCTTAAGTATTGCAAATGACGATCAATTTGACGATCAAATGACGTTTTCGAAAACGGCCATATTTCACCCCCTCTGACCTGGCTTCAATATATAAGGCGTTTATCAGCCCAAAACTGAAGTACAACGCCTATATCTGGTCAGGTAAACCTAAGACCTCTTTGCACTTGCTAGATAGGATATAAATCATAGCTGATGCCAGTATTCCACAGTCATTCGACACCCTCGAGCACCGGCGTAGTGTCTCCTGTCTCACCTTGTTGTTTCGCTATTTTCACCACCAATGCTCCACTGAAATTGCCAGTAGCATTCCGTCCCTTCATGTTTTTAACCGTAACTATGCTATGAATGCTCATCAGTTTACCCTTAAGCCCATCTTCGGACGTACTCTGAAATATCTTGATTCTTTCCTAAGCCGTACAACTCGCTTATGGAATTTTATTTCTTAGCCAGTATAACTTGTAAACATTTAAAACCAACGCACATCGGTATCTCCCTTTTTCTCTCTCCTTAGCTTCCTTTCGCCCGCGCTATGTCGAAACATCTTAAAGGTATATAGATCCCTTGTGCGCGTGCCAACTATAAAAAACAAGTACATCACTCTTAACCGGCACCATCGGCTATCCCTTACTGCTGGATTTGGATTTAGAGTCTGTTAGTTTTTTTCGTCCAAATAACCACCAAACGGCATATGGTTTTAAACCAACCACTGTCTCGTATGATACGTGAAGCTAATAGGACTCTCCAAATATTCGATTTCCATAGCAGCAGAAGTACTTTCAAAAAGGCACTCAATTTTCTTCTCTCCTGACCCTGAACTTCCCCGTACTTAAGTTTTAGTTTAAATATTAGACTCAGTTTGCATTACACTCAATAAAGTCGTTAAGGGTCGTAATCTTGTGGAAAGATAATCCATTCTCCAAATGACAAAAGTCTACTTATTTAAAATTCTCATCTATAATGGTTCTGTAGACTTCTTTATTTAATGTGCGTTCGGTACGAACAAGAGCGTACCCCACGTCGAAATCGATCCACTTTCATTACGGCCGGATATTACTCGTACCTAATATTTTGTTTAACGTGTATCGAAACCGTATTCATCATGCCAAACAGCTCGAACTTGGTTTCATAAATTTCAAATAACCGTTATCCCAGCTTTCAATGTCCCTGTGGTCATTGCTGTAGGGACCCCCTAGTCATTTATTTTCACTTTACACCCGTGAAATATACGTTGCCCTTTAAAGACGAATTTTGATTGTTATAATATGGTTACTCTTTTTCTATTGATATCTCCGTAAATTTCTGGTGGTTACTTTGGTTACGGTTGCTGCTGGTCATCACAGCCAAATTAGCTTTCTGCTTATTGTTTTTCCTGCGACATCCACTCCTCGCTATTGAATCAATCACACTATGATGAGAACTGTGGAAAAAACTAATTCCTGGGAGATACGAGTATTTCTTGTTAATTGATTTTATTTCAAACGACCCACAATTTGTTTATTTACATTTTTTGTTTTTTAACCCTTCACTTTGACAGTAACTAAATAATGTTTGCGTGTAACCCTTTTACTCGTAAGTACAAAGTCATCATCAAATTTTCGACCTCAATGACGAGATGATCCAAAGTAGAGCGACCTGCAGGATATAACTAAGGTCCGCAAACGTAGCAAACCCCACCAGCGACGTAGTAGAAATGCAAGAACATGGGGGGAATGTGTAATATTAAATAAACCAGTCATATTTTTCAACGGTTAATTAAAGAAGAAGTAAGCCATTTAAACAAATCCTTTGTGGACGAGGTTATACTTAATATTGTCAAAAATATGTTTGCCATTAAAAAAAATCAGAAATAGTTTGTAATTTTTTATTGTCTCAAATAGTCCTTATATAGTATCTAGTGGGAAAATCAATTACTCTGCAAGGCATTTATACGAGTAAAGCGTGCAGGTGTAGTGCAACTAAGCACCATAAAAAAATTCTTATTGTAAAAGAATTGTTAAAAAAAAGGTACAATCGGTACAATCAGGGAGTATGACGATCTGAGATCAATTTGTTTAAGTAGGTCTGAAGTTTTGTAAGATGTTTTCCACCTTGTTATTCAATGCGATGACATTTCTGGCACGAGAAAACCCAGATCTAAAATTCTTTAGCCATATAAAAAAAAGAATGGTTATGGTCATAAAACCAAAGTTATATTCAAATTGTATGTAATTGCATAGATAAACATAGAAGAAATGGAGTTGATTTACATTCAGTTCAATGTTTATTTTTTTTTTTGATAAAAACATCTAAAAACTATCTTCAACGAATGGTAATGGAGATAACCCAAATATGATAGCCCTTCCAACATTTCAAAGGTAAGCAGCACACATTCTGCATTTGTAAATAAAAATGAGGTACCAAACAATACTTTCAAATTACAGTCCACTTTCAAGTGCCGTTCAAAAGTTTCTCTCAAAGAACTGCACCACTACTTTTTTTAATGTTTCATCAGAAAAAATGGTTTATAACTCATAACTGAAAATAACTTACTAAAAAATGAGAATGCATCAATTCAATGCAATTGAATGAAGCATGATTATTGCTTGCACTAAATCATCATCACGTGTAACCTTTAACTACCCAGTCGATATCATCATCAGCATTCAACCATACTAAATCGCTTGTGCTTCATAGTGTCCATCCATTTTGGTATTTTGGTAAGCTTAACGATGCTCGTGCTTTTGAGATAAAAAAAAATTCCCAGGTAAGCATTTCATACATTTTTTTTTTTACATTTGTAGCGTTTTCTTTTACGAGGCAATTTTTTTTTCTCACTTTAACTAACTCGTTCACAAAAAACATATATCTAACCTACTAATGATTAGTTAATTTGTAAAAAAAAAAAAATTTAATTCTTCTTTCGCAGAACATCAACGATGAGACCAATCGATTTGACGGTGAAAAATATTTGCAGCTGGTAAAATCTGCAAGCAAACGAAACATAGCGGCAGCTGATGAAACGACAAATGATACAGACAACCCCCAAGATAACGAATGAATGAAGAATATTTTATTTTGGAATTTGTTTCGTATTTATCCTTCCATTATTATTATTTTTCTTGTTTTTTTTTTTTTTTTTTTTCAATATTATTTCAAGACCATTATTCCCCTTCTTACAGCCCACTATTATTCGGAGCAACTTATATTAAAAACAAAAACAAAATCTTATCCTAAAAATACAAAGTAATCGAAAGCAAAAAATATAAGTTATTTATTAAGCAAGAAAACGTGAAACAGTTAGATTTAGTTTTATACTACATATACATACAGACGGGAGGAAATTTTTTAAATTATTTTTTTATTTTTTTGTATTAGCACAACTTTCGTCATTCATTTTTAGTAGCATGTTTTTACTATTATAGTTATTATTTTGATTTTCTATTGGCTTTATTTTTGGTGAAAGTTGTTCCTCCAAATTTTTTATTTTATTTTGTCTTATAATTACTTGTAATTTGATAACTCTGCAACGAAATTAAACAATTTATTCATAAAGCAATTGTAGTTAATACGCATACTAACGTGATTTTATTCTAAACCAAAAAAAAAACAAAACAAAAATGTGTAAATTTAGAAATTCCCAATGAAGAAGTAAGCAGAAATGTTTAAAAGAATAGACTTTCTCTCGCCTTTGGTACATAACCCGGCAATCAGTTTAATTTGTATTCGAAAACAGAGTTTGATGTTGTATCGTCGCGAGACCGTGCTTTCTCGTATCTAACGAGAGAAGAGTCTAACTACGGAGTTAATTAAATAGACTTTTTATTTGTTTTTACTATATTTTATTTTACTGACTAAAGGTCCGCCGTCTTTAGTGTCGCTGCAACCTTGTCGTCTGAATTAATCTAATTAACAAACTGACTTTCTTTTCTCATCGTATCTCCTTTATAACCTTCTCTGTGTGTAGCCAAATCGGCTTGCGCAACCACTCCCATAACACTTGCGATCATTCACCGCTTGTTCCAGTTTATTTTGCAGCTTGGGTGGTTGCAGTTGGTTAATAATCTAAGAAGGTTAATCTGTTGTTGTAGGATTTCTATTTGTTGACTATTGGGTATAAACATAAAATGTGCTGTTACAATGTAATTTTTTTCAATCCAATAATTGATATTGAAACAATTTTAGAAGTCATTTTGATCTATTGGAATGCCTATTTCCTCGTAAGGTATTAGTGTTGTTATCTTATAAATAAATTGATGATGTCGATACATTTTCACATTTCTGCCTTCATGTGCCTATTGTAATTTGTTGTGCTTCGAAAGTTACAATGGCATATTTCAATTGGAATATAGTATGACCTGCCATAAATAAGTTCTGGTGACTGCGACAGCCATTTCCTAAACGTTTATGTTATTTTCTTTGAACCAGGATTTTATAATGATTGAATAGAGTAGGAGGGGCCGTTATTTTTCTGATATTCCTATTTTACTGGCATATTGTAATAAGGTGTTCTGGATTATTTCTTTATATACTACAGCTTTCGTGGTTCCTTTCACTTAAAACGGAGGACAAACGCCAAACCAGGAGAAACAGACCTAAATGATGATGTTGCCACCACTATGCTTCACTGTGTATAAAGGATGGACTCATGGTTATAAGGACGTCGCACATCATCAGACCCAAAAGTTTTTATGTTAGTATCATGGGAACTTAAGTCACCTTTTTTCTGTTTTTAATTATTCGGCTACAGTCCGAGGCGTTTAACTTAGTTTTCACCTCATTAGAAGAGGCAAATGGTCTTCCAGCATTATGAACTTTTGTTTTTGGGAATGTTAAAAGTTACGGTTATCTTCTGTATAATAAGATCCTTTTTCTGAAGCTTGTTTATTTTTAGGCGGTCATCAATAGTGCAGTGTTTATTTCTACCCATTACAAAATAAATTGTTCACAATTTTATTTATCAAGTAATCCTGACAATGACGAAGCTATTCACTGTTTGTTAGCTGTCCCTATTATTTTTTCTAGCCTAAGTAAACCGTTAATATAAATATTCCCTTTGTTTGCTCATCACATTCGCCGAAAGTAAGGCGATATTCAAAATGAAAAAATAAGAGCTGTATATTTTTGCCTAACTTGTAGCGCCATCTCAAATTCACAAAAGAAAACCTTATTCCTGTGTTCTTATTTATTAATTAATTTTGTTTAAACCGTTTGATGTATTGATTTGTTTAAAGAAGAAAAGGTTGTGTACTAAAGGCGATATATACTCGTAAAATGCAAATAATTTAGTGATCTCTCTTTTGCTTGACAACAAACTATTAAACTATTTTTGTATTCAAATCTTAGTTTTCATATTTTCATCTGCTCTATTGGGTTTATTTAGAATTTTATTTAATTTTAGAATCGTGCACTTTCTAATTTTTTTATTTTTTAACTGCCCTAACAGTTTTTTTTTTTTTTTAGTAAAATTTTAAAGAAAAACATTTATTTTAATTTGTTTTGTTTCTTTTTTTTTTTATAATTTATTTTATTTATTTGAAAAAAAAAGCATGCATATAGCTAAAAAAAAGTCTAGTCTTTTGAAATTAAAAGAAATTAAAAACAACTATTTTTTTTATTAATCTCTAACGAGTCTAATTTATATAAACAAAAAAACATTTAAAAATATCAGAGTTCTTATATTGTGTATAAGAATTAAAAAAAATTAAAAACAAACAAAATTAAATACTTTCCAGTTATATTTTATTTTATTTTTGTTTTGTTTTGTGTATTAAAAGATAAAAAAACATAAGTAAATTATAATAACGATTTTTTTTAAGAATGAAGTGTCAGGTCCAGATTGAGTGCCTTTAGAAAAAAAATAAGTATAAATACGGAAGGTAGTTTTTTAAATTTGAATTTGCAAGTGAATAATAAAAGTAATTTTTGATACACTTAAAAAAAGTTGTTTAATTTGATCACACCGCAATATACAACTCTAGTATTCTAGGTGTCCGCACGTTTCAAAGAGCCAACATCAGTGCAGGTCACCTTGTTGTCGTCTTAAAAGCGCGAATACAAACATGCTGGATGGCAGAACACCGAAGAAATTTGAATAGCTAAATGCGGAAGGCACTGCTAAAGACTATTCTGTTCGAGTCTACAGAAACCTTTCTAGTGCATTGTCAGTCGACATTGTTAGCAAGCCATTAGAGACGCCACATTTGATGCGCTAGCTTTTACCTGATTAAAGGAGACAGGAACATAAACCCTTGACAAGACCACAAAAACCATATAGAATCACGCAGAGATAAGAATAGGAACGACACAGCCGGTGCTGACATTTTCGAAGGCCTTATGCAGATTGTATAACTCACCGCTGTCAAGCAGAATGAAATATTCAATTTGAACGATCAACGACAACTTCATCCACCCAACCAAAAGGTGTTATAAATGCTGATATTCAAATTAAATTCCAATAAGGCTGTAGGAGCAGACGAAATATCTACCAAATGCCCAGTATATGGAATCTTCTGCCGTCTGCTGGAACCCCAATACTGGGGACCCATTATACTGCTGAAATTTTGAGAAATCTGTTTGTTTAGCATCACGTAGAGGATTTTCTCTAATGTACTATGTGTACGACTGATAGGTCTCTTATCAGTGCCCTGATAAGTTACTGACTTACTAACTTAGTTGGTACTACAGTTCGGGGTGAACCTGGGCTTCAACTAACAATCCCCTCCATTTAGTCCGGTCTTTAGTTAACTGTCTCCAGTTGCGTACTCCAAGTCGGTTAAGGTCCCCTTCAAATTGTGCTCGCCGCATAAGGCGAGGTCTTCCCCAACTGTGTTGTCATTCCGTTATAGATTCGAAGATCGCTCTACATGTCCTAGCCATCTCAGGCAACTGGACTAGATCGACTAAGCTCTTATATAGAGTTTCCTTAGTTTTTCGGAATAGGGCCTTACTACTCAATTACCTTCTTAGCCCAAAGAAACAGTGATTGTCAAAGGATTCTTTGTTTTATTTCTACTAAGGCGTTGCCAGAATACATAGCAGAGCCAAAGTAGACAAAGTCCTTTACTACTTTCAAATTATAGCTGTCGATTGTGACGTTCTGTCCAATTCGTCAATGTTGTGTGCCCCTTTTTGGTAGCTTCCGTTTCAGTACTAGCGAACGCACCGGTGACAGCCCATTGTGTTCTCCCAATTATGTCGATATCATCGGCGTACCCTAAATGTTGCACAAACGTTTGAAAGATTCTGCCTCCAGTGTTCACGTGCGAGTTCCGCACAATTTTTTTAAGCATGATGTTACATGACAGCGCGTTACCTTGTCTTAAATCTTTTTTGACATTAAATGTCTAAGAGCCATCAAATTCGTTACCGACCTTGACGGGGCAGCGAGAGATTCGTCATTCAGCACAGACGGACGAGTGTGGCAGGGATGCCAAAACATGGCTCTATATAAATAGCTTATCTCTATAAATACTGTCATATGCGGCCTTAAAATCGATGAAAAGATAGTGAGCACTGATTTGGACTTCTTGAGTTTTTCCCAGGATCTGCCAGCCTGTCCGCCCTTCTCGTGCCCTGTTTTCTTCTTCTGGAGTAGCCGATGTTCTCCCCTTTTCTTCAGCTTGTTTAGCTCACGAGCAGCTCTCGTCGTTCTTTGCAGTGCCGCATTGTAGACTTCTTGTTTAGCTACATGTGCTTGCCGGCATTCTTCATCAAACCATTCTTTTCTTGGTGGTGGCCGGGTGAAACCCAGCATATCAGTTGCTGCGTTTCTGATAGCACGTTGGCAGCGTTGCCACTGGTTTTCGGCACTTGATGCTCGCAGCATTGGAGTTGTTGAGAGATTTCGGGATACGTGTTCGGCGCAGACTCTGGCAGTCTCTTGCAATTGCAGCTTTTCTACGTCATATCTTCTCACAGTAGCTCTTCTTTGTTGTGGCGCTTGGGAAATCCGTATTCGCACATTGACTACAACAAGGTGGTCAATCTTGCTTGTCCGGAATGTTCAGATGTCCAGAATACTGGAGGCATGCCTTACGTCCATCGTAAAATAATCAATTTAACTTAGCATTTGTCTATCCGGAGACCGCCATGTCCCCTTTTGTAAATTAAGAAGAGGAAACCGCGTAATATTACTATAACGTCCCGCCACAAAGACAATAAGCCTAAGTCCGTTGCCAGACGAGGTGTGGTGTAGGCTATGCTTAACAACTGTCCCACCAAAGATGTCCTCCTTTCATATCCTGTCATACTTCGGACATTGCTCATATGTCTTGTTGAGGAGCTCATAGAAACATGTCTTCCGTATGGGCGTGGGCGCCATGAGACGCTCGACGACCATCACTAGAAGGTAAGGCAAGCACTTCGCTACGAATTTGATTGCTGTGTTGCTGGCCCAACTCAAGTTATAGGATACTCAAAAGTTTCCCGATCAATCGTAAGTTTACCCTCCAAATATACACCTTATGAAAGATCTGGCAAAAAACTTAAGAACTTCAAATATCATACGCACAATATTATAAGAGGCTGTACAACTTTATGGGAAGAAATCAGCAAGCTATGACTGGAGCGTTTGCATCTATTGAATCAGAAGCGGCAAAGATGAGTTAAGTGGCAAATGAGAGTAAAACTAATTTCCTACTATTTAGCGCAGATGGTAATACCTTTAATCTTACAGTCCCGTCTGCATAAAGGAATTCGGAGAAGATATAACAACGAACTGTGTGGGCTATACACTAGCATTGATCTTGTCAGAAGAGCTAGAATTTAGAGGTTTGATGGCTAATATGTGCTGGGCGTCCATTCCAGCCCAGAGTGCCTTCGAAAGATTGAAAAGCACCTCAGCCGACTTTGTTTAACTGAAGGTTGTCTACTTCGGACTGTAGCACCACCTAAAGTAAAGTAAATATCGGTGAGCCGTCAATTGTAGATGCAAGAAAAGATTTTTGTGCATTTTCGCAGCGATGATCAATATCATACAGCAGTTATCATTTCGTCGATAATAAACTCAGTCTATAATTTCTTGAAGTAAAGTTTCACCTAAAGTTATATGGTTGAGTATATAGTCAATTTAATAAGTTTAATAACGATTCGAGAATCAGTCAATGTCAACCGGCCATCTATGAGATGCGTAGAACTACCACTCATCAAGGAAAACTAATTGAGTTTTATAAAGAAGCAGAGCAGAGCATAAGTTCGGAATTTGAGCTCTACTTGCGTAGAATGCAAGAGAGGGTTTTCAGAAAGTGTTTGCTAATAATATATATGTATTTTTGTCAACTAAATGCGCTATCCATGTGATTGAAGATGCCCCCAAGTTAGACGAATTTAGGCATCTAAATTGTACTCGTAGATGTACAGTGCGTTTCAAAAATATAAGGTCAATGTAAAAAATGCCAAATTTCTATCTCGTACAACTTTTTTTTTTTATAACGGTACCTCTTATCTTGTTGTTGGTGCTGATGCAAATTACGCTTGCATTTTATTTCCATTGTGTGTCAAAGCTCTGTATAGGAAAAGTGGTGAAGTTTATAATTTTTGTGTTCTTAAGCGTTTCATAAGGTCAGTTATTAAAATAAAAAAGGTAAGTACTTTTTTTCAAGCTTTTAGCATTATTTCAGTTTAACGTTGTAAAATTTAGAACAATGGCTCGAGAACAGGCCCTGACACTCTTCCAAAGAAGAATGATTGACGCATACCTACATGGAAGAAAACTGCAGTTTGATAGAAATTGCGAGAAAATTGGACAGATCATTTTGTGCGGTTCAAAATTATGCAAGGGATAAGGTTAACTACGGTGTTAAGAAATCCTCAGGACGCCCAAATAAATTAACAAGAAGAAATATTCACGAAATAAGCAAAATAACACCTAATTCCATGATGAGCTGCAACGACGTAAGGCGAAGTTTGGACCTTAATGTTTCAAAGTCAACGGTTTGGAGGGCAATACAATCTATTCCACACATTGTTCGTGAAAAAATGAGAGCTGTCCCTCGATTAACAGCAAAACATGTTGAAAACAGAATCGTGTTCACACGCCAAAACATGGGTACAGATTCGAAAAAAAGAACGATTTTTAAAATCCAAATTTTTTTTATACAAGATAATTTTTTCCGACGAAAAAACGTTTAATTTGGATGGACCAGATGGATTCAGTGGATATTGGCGGGATTTGAGAAAAGAGCCAACATTTTTTTCAAAGAGAAATTTCGGTGGGGGTTCCTTAATGGTGTTTGGAGCTTTTACGGTAAATGGAAGATTGTCGCTAGCCTTCCCTTCTATGTGGATGAACAGCGATGAATATCAGGGAGTTCTTTCAGAAAATTTAATTCCGTTTTTAGAGAGCTATGGATATGAAAACTTTTTTTTATCAACAAGATAACGCTACAATCCATTCTAGTCGCAGCACTAAAGCGTGGTTTTCGGACCACAACATCGAAGTCCTAGACTGGCCCGCGTGCTCCTCTGACCTCAATCCTATGGAAAATCTTTGGGGCATTTTGTTTCGCGACGTTTATAAGCATCGTCATCGTCAGTTTGAGACAGTCAGCGCTCTAAAAATGGGTATCTTAAATGATTGGGCAAGAGACCAAACGTTAAAAAAACTATCAGCATCAATGCAAAATCTCTTATTTGAATTAATATTAAAAAAAAGGGAAACATTGAAAAAACTTCCTGGTTTATTGATTTTTTCGTTTGTGCTCGTCTTAGAATCTTTTATGAAATCTTAAAATTGGTATATTTGTTCTTCAAAAGTTGTGTTCCAATAACGCTTAACCTTATTTTGAAAAAAAAAATGTTGTTGATAAAAAACAAAAGTTTGTGTTTTGACCTTATAATTATGAAACGCACTGTAGAATGCGTTTCGGAAATTTGGTCCGATCCAGGTGAATCGAATGCAATCTATAGAATGAAAGGCTTTGAAATCTTTCAAGGTGACTGGCTCGAGCCAATCGGGGGCGACGTTGCGATTTATATTCTGCATATCTGACAGAGAAAGCCGTATAGATTATGTACTGGGAAGAGCCTCAAGTAACATAGATAAGGTACAGATTGGTTCTTTTTATAGACCCAACAAGTCAATTTGTCTCGCCTGGTTGTATAGTCAAATAGTCTTTCTTATTAGCAGTTTTGATAAAGCTCTTTTCTATAATCAATTTTCTCTCCCGTGTACCTTATATGTATATCTAACTACCATCGAGGATTCGGAATCTGTTTTGTATTTCAAGGATTTCAAAAATATTATTCCCCTCGCATTACAGCAGGATTCTGTAGAAACAAGTTGGAAAAGAATTTATCTGATGCACTGCGTTAATGCCCAAATTCAATTTCTTCAAGAACAGATCTGGATTCTTTTCGAAAAACACGTTCATTGAAGGAAAAAGATCATTAGAGTTGCCTCGCCAATCTGGTTAACGTCTGAAATACTCCAGCTCATACAATAACACGACGCAGTCTACAAGAAGTGGAAAAGGTTCAACAAGACCTATCGTGCTCTGCGAAATTCTTTCGTTTCAAAAATAAGAGCCTCTAAGTTTTGGTACTATAGCCTAGTACTAGATAAAGACTCGACGCAAAAAATATATGGGTACACATGCGCAAGATTGATGTCGGTAAGCAGCATTCTAAAACTCCGACAAATATGAAATGTGATCTTCTCAATGTAAACTTTATAACATTCACTTCGCACTTAAGTAATGAAAACTCTTCTGATCCCTTTAAGACAATAGGATAAGATGAAAACGATAACACCCTAGATTTTTGTTGCATGCGTAATGAAGAAGTTCTACAAGACGTACTGTTTGTAAAATCAACCACAATCGGCCTAGATGGAATCAATTCAAGGTTTATAAAATTATTTTTTCCAACTACAATATTCTGCCATTTATAACGTTTACTTTTAATTCCATCGTTACACGTTCAACTTCCCTAAAAGACTGGAAAATGGCAAAAATAATAACTGTCCCTAAAAGAAAACAGCCCAAGCTCTATAGAATACAAACCTATAGCTATACTTCCTTTCCAAATTCAAAAGCACCTGGTCCAGTATAGGTACACTATTTTTAATGGATGGTGGATAGAATCATTATTTTTCTTTCGTAGGCCAAATTTTTTTCAACAAGGCGGTCTACCTTTTTCTCACATCAATCATGTATTTTTGAATGTTTCACACGGCTTGTTCAAATTTGGAAGACTTTATTAATTAGTGATAAAAAACTCAATTTGGTGTCACTAGATGCACTCCTGGTTTAGAAGCTAACTGTGAATCTGATACTCTGTAGCTGAATCAAATAGGATTATTTTTCGTTATTCAAATGATTTCCCGAAGGGATTAGAGTCACAAATTGTAATGAGGTATCCAACGATAGTATTGGGTCTTTTGTCTTCCGTCAACAACAAATTTACAAGCTTTTACATTGAATCAAATTTGCCGACATCGTTTGCAGCAGATTTTTGTTTTTCCAACCCAATCTCGGCAATACCGAGAACGAATTTTAATTTTAAATTAAAATTTCTTCACAACTCGTCAAAAAAAAAAAAAATTGCAGAGCGACTTACTATAATCCTCATATTTTGACATAAAGACATTTGTATACTAAAAATATTAAAAACTGACTATATGATCTCATCTTTAAAACTATACATTTATTTATTTTTAAACGAGAACTCTACACCCTTTTAGCTGGCTCAAGTTCACCTAGCAATTCTTTTCGTTTTTGCTTTCCTCGAAGAATAGCTTCTTTGAACAAATTACAATATAACTCAATTGCCGATGGAGAATCATCGTTTCCAGGAACCGGATAAGTTATCAAATTTGGATTACAATTCGAATCAAGAATACCAATTGTAGGAATAGCCATCTTTGCCGAATCTCGTACAGCGACATGTTGTTGCAAAATATTATTTTGTGTGTTGAGAAATATGCAAAGATCGGGTAATCTCGTCACAGCGCCAAATTGAACGTTTGCATTTGTAAAAATACCACCACGCCAGAAGCGGGTGTGTGAAAATTCACCCGCTTCTATTGCTTTCTTTTCCACCAAATGGGCATTAAGCGCATTACGATTAAGGAAAAGAATTATACCGTCGCGGAAGGCAATGTGAGCAGCTACGTTTAATGCGTCTCTTAAATGTTGAGCAGTTTTGTCTAAATCAAAAATAATGTGACCTAGCCGGGTGCCGTAAACATATGGGAGCATCCGTTCATCAAATGAACCCTCTTTGTGACCGTAGTGTACTCGTGCGTTAAATAAATCACGTACAGTGAATAAATTATGAACTTCAAAGTAGTCCGGATTTTGTAAGGCACGTTTTTCTGTAATATACATATTTAATATTTAGTAAAGGTAAATAACGGTCAAATTATATAAAACTACCAAATTCTGTGATGTCTTCGGGTTCATTCTTGACTTCTGACTGAGCTAAGCTTTGCTGGTTTCGGACGAGTAACTGTGAAGCACGTATACCGTAACGTTTTCCCACTAAAACATTAAAACAAATAACTTATAATAATTGTTTGTTGTTGATAAATTTAGCGATATGTACCATTTTTAATTGAATTTAAAATCATTTTGCCTTGAGAAAAAATTACAGCACACAGTAGCACACCATAAGTATTTTGACATTAGAGTGACAATTTTGACAGCTGTTTGGGAGTGCAGGATGGTAGATGGGGCATTGATAATTTCCCAAAGACAACTTAGCTTGGGTCGAAACCTTTTGATTGATTATGAAAAGTTGTTTCAAGTGCAAAGACGACTTTCAATGGAAAACTGATCAAGAAGGGAGGGTAGATTGCAATTTGTATAACGGGATGCAGGTTGTTTTAGATTTTGTGCCACCGCGCCGATCCTATGACTGAATAGTTTCCCAACGCTACAAAGTTAAACCAAACCGACCAGTATAATGCCAACAATTTCACGACTTAGTTTTACCAACACATTTTCTCTAATCGGTCATTTTCTTGCATGTTGCAAGAAAGACATTGAAATCAAGTAGAGGTAATCCTCATGTTCGTAAAAATTAACTTATTGCATTTTGAGGTAATTCAACGAGTGGTATGCCAAGAAAAAATTATGAAATTACTGTAGCAAACAAAACCAAAACGATCATAAAGACTTTAAAGAAGTTAAAAGATTTTATCTGTTGATCATCTGTTCCTGAACTATAGCTTTCCTGACATTCTATTTCTATTAGAATTAAGAGAAAATAGGTTCCAGTGTATTCTTTCATATTTTCGCAACGTGAAGACCAACGAGTTAGATCTTCATTTGTTCGAGATCCTACCTATTTCCACAGTCCAGAACACGATTTTGAATAAGATATCACATAGTATATGAATTGTTTATTTATTTATTTTTTATTTTTCAATAAAACTTGATCATCTGATAGCCTCATACCATACCTGGCTATCTAAATTGACAATTAATCAGACTTTTTTTTGTTTTTTTCTTTTGTACGTCTCCTCCTACTTCGGATATACAACACTTCATTACTTTCTGCTCATTTGGTGAAACCATTAGTGATTCGAAACTCTTCAATTCTGTCCCCAAAAGGGATTGTATACGGCTGGATTTCTTTGTTCTCCAGTCGGTGATAAGCTGCTCAAGTTGCATTTTCTCTGTTATCGGTCATTCACTTTGCAAGTGGGACAAACAGAATCGTTTATAAATAATTTATTTCATCAAGGTAAGAGCATATCTGCGTGCATAATCATTACCACGGAGCAGTATCATTCAGCCTACAAAATCAATTAGGTGCAGACTCTTACATGTAAAGATGTACCTATGGCCATGAGGATAACCGTGATTAAAGCTAATTAATAGACTTTAAAGGTAAAAATCAAATTACAAGCCGTGACTTAGTTATTTGTTGATTTAATCTAATATTTTGTATTTTTGTTTTTGCATTTTATTAATAGTAACGGAGAGTAGTGACGAAACTCTCACGTTGTAAGCAAAAGAAAAAGAAACTTAATTAAAAACAAAAAAATAAAAGTAAAAAATGCGTTGGACAGTGAGATTGGATGGGGGACCACGACGAGTAAATCATGCAGCTGCAAGTGTGGGTGAATTTATTTATTCATTCGGGGGCTACTGCACTGGAGGAGACTACAAAATATATGAATCTATTGACGTTCACGTATTAAATACAAATACGTTACGATGGTCACTGGTGCCAACGAAGAAGGACGAGACCGGAACACCTCTTAAATATCCCGAAGTGCCCTTCCAGAGGTCAGTTATATGTTTAAGTTTTTTTCATTTTATTTATTTGTTTTGATTTGGTTATGGTTTCAGTAAATTAAGGTGTGGTTAACTATCTGAAATGGTTTTGTTGTTGTCTAAAGTGCCACACTGATATAATGACCGTTGCATTTAGCATTTTTTTTTTTTTTTTGCTAGATTTTCATCTAGTAATTGGGTAGAACTTGTACATATGTACATGTGTAGTTTGTTCAATTGTCATATTATTCACTAAGTTCCGTTTTCTTTTTGGATGTCGACTCAAAGAGATTATATTTGAGGTTTGGTGATTCATCGCAGCTCTCAACAAAGAGAAGGATTAACTGGTTTCTAATTGTTTAAATTGGTACACTCAATCAATGTTCACATCATTGCAAAAATACAAACTAAATTCCCAAATTACGCCACAGATATGGTTTCTTTTAAAACGAAACATACGTGAATGCTTTCGAAAAGTTTCTTAATTGTTAGATAATCAAGTCTATATACAAATGTATGTATGAATACTGCACGCATATTTTTATTTTTCAGCTGGAAAAGAGAATAACATATGTACATACGTCATGAATATCACGCAAAACAATTGACAACTGGTTTTTGAGTTTGTTATCGTATCAGTATAAGATAAGATAGACTTTTTTGTCTTCACATATGAAAAAATAACTCTGTTCTCTCTCACTAGCAAGTTGTTTCGAATGATTACCAAAGAAAAAATATCGATTTGTTAGGTTGTCTGATAACAGAGTAATCAATTGTCCACCTCCACTAACTTTTGTATATGTTAATTGTTTGTTTTCCCTGGTGAGGGTGATGCCGTTTATGTACTTAAATGTGACTCATCTCAAATTGTTTTATAGAGTAAATGCTTCCTTACAATTTATTTTATTGTTATATATAAGTTATACATATGTATAACCAAATATTTCTTCAGAGCTCATAATCGAAAAAAGTTATTTTTGTTGTATGATTACTTGATAAGCGATGACCTATGAGTGCACTTACCACCGTCGAAAATAAAAGTACCACCCTGATCTGTAGAAGCGTTTTAGTGTCTGCTTTGTATTCTAGATAAATGGCTAACAGGTGGTGCTACAGGTTTAGGCCTTATCAGATTTCTCTCTTAAGATCGATTTTCATATTCATGTTCATGTTCAATTTTTTTTTATTATTTATTCCGGTATGGTTCCCCCCCCCCCATTCAGCTCCAACTTTAAGGTATATGTTCATAAGTGTAAGCATTATAATCAACCATAAATCTAGTCGTATAAAACGCCATTAACGTTCATTTTGCGTTTGTAAAATCTTATGTGTGTATGCATATGGCGTGTTTATTTTCATTTAGTTTTTGTTCAACCCAGCAAGATTAGAACATAACTGTAGGGTAACTAGGATATTTATTACCGCTATCAATTTAATCACCTTTGTATTTGTTTATTTTTCATAGTTGCAGTTATTTCTAAAAAAAAATCGAACGTTTATACTTGATTGTACCTACTCGTACTCGTATATGGTTTTCTGCACAAGATAAATGTAGATAAAGATATTTTTGTATTTGATGGGTTCCTACTCCACTGTTTCTGGTCCAGGTTTGTTTAGGTAAGCCAAGTTTTCTTCTAAATTAAATAAGTTTGGTTGAGTACATATCATATTTAGAAATATTTGCCACCTTTCATGTCTTATTATTTACAAATGCTGTCGTATTTGGTAAAAAAATTAAATACATATTAATAATTCTCGATCCATATGTTTGCATCTTTCCCATACTTTTTACACACCCACTCACCCATTGACAGGCTTAACAGTCTCATCGTATGTACATACATTTGCGGTCATATCAAAATGATTGAAAAATTGTTAATAACTACGATAATAATTTTTAAAATGAAATGAAATTTTTGTTGAGTACTCCGCAATAGTTTATAAGTATCCATACATGTCAGTATTCCATACATGTTCCAGAACTTCATTTAGCTTTTTTTTACTCTCTGGTTTATGTTCAGCCACCTTACGTTTCATTACATGCCACAAGTGTTCGATTGGGTTTAAATCGGGCGAATTAGCTGGCCAGTGTAGTCTGGTAATTCCGAGGTCATCAAACGTTTTCTTGAGCTGAAAATTATTGAAAGACTCTAGTTACTTGTCTGTTTATTATTTAAAAAGTAGATATCTAGAAGTTGATTTATAATACTTTACTTACGGATTTGGCGCGGTGGCAAGGTGCAGAATCATCTCGAAAAATGCACTTGTCAATATACGAATGATGCTGTTCAATTGCTGGTACCAAAAACTCCCTTACTACTTCTCCTTACTTTTGAGCGTTCATAGTTCCATTAAAAAAAGTGCAAAGTGCCCAAAACGTAAAAAGAAAAACATCCCCAAACCATCTGGCTTTGAGGAAACTTCACTGTTTTGACTATGCACTCGTCCTTGAACCTTTCACCTGCTGTCCGTCGTACGTATGGCAAATTGTCGGCACACAACAAATTAAATTTACTTTCATCGGACCATATCGCCAATCATCCTGCGTCCAATCTTCGTACTTTTTTGCCCACGTCAAGCGAGCTTTGTTCATTTTTGTGGTTAGGAGAGGTTTTTTCGCTGGTCGTCTTCCATATAAACCTATCTCCCGTAGCCGTCGGCGTATAGTTTCGACGCTTAGATCAACTTGATGAAATTCACTTAGCTCTGCTCTTATACGGACAGCACTTTTAAAGTGATCTTTCATGCTAACTCGTTGTAATACATTGTCCGTCTTCTGGGTCGTTTTACTTTTTTTTACTTGTCACCGTCACAACTCAATTCAAACTGATTTTTTTTTGCACTGAATACGACGCCGAACTCCGCTATGGGGAATACCCTTCATTAGTAATGGAAAAACCCTTACGATCTGATGTAATTAGGCATTTTTTGAGAACTCATTAGTTGGTGCGGTTTTTATGACCGCAAGTGTGTAATGGTTTCTGTTCTCTTGTCTCTGGGGTTTATGTAACGGGTGGTCCAAATACAAGTTTCATTTTGAATCATGCGTTATTTAGACATTGACAATTCTTTACCGCTCGAAGCCGTAACTGTCAGTCAGTATCATACCTCCGCAGAACGAAATGAAGCGTTTGCTTGCGGACAACATTCACGGTCCCTGTCGTCGTACGATACGTGCTGACGAGAATGTTATCTGCTGTGGCTGAGGGTGTTCAACACAATCCAGGAAAATCGACCCACCATCGGTTATTTCACGCACCAGCCTGATGAGAATTTTGCCAAAGATCCAATTAACTCATCAATTGAAGGTAAACGGCCATCCGCCTTGATATCGCCTCTCAATTTTGGCCTTACAACAGCTTGAATTGGACGTCGAATTTGGCCGAAAAATCCCATTTTCATCTCGACGGCTGTATCAACAAACAAAATTAACGCATCTGTTGAACGGAAAACCCGCACGTGAATATCGAGAAGCCAATTCATCCCCAGAGAGTGACAGTTTGAGGCGAATTTTGGAGTGGTAGCATCATGTTCGCATTTTATTTGGGAAATGCTGCTGGAAGCGCCATTTCAGTCAACCGTGAGCGCTACAGAGCCATGATTACCGAATTTTTGTGACTGAAATTGAAGGCATGGACTTGGACGAACAGTCAACAAGGTCTTGGGAAATTGGGTTGACAGGATGCGCTACTGCGTAGCCAGCCGAGGAATGCCACATGAATGAAATCGTTTTCCATAACTAATGGGAATGCTCGCTCTTTCAAGTAAAGCCATAATATACCGAAAATATTTTATTTTAAAGATAAACTTGTATTTAGACCAAAACTATGAGCACTTCTAAGTTTTTCTTCATACTCTTTGCAATGTCACAGAACCCCAATCGTTGGGTCTCAACATATGAAGTCTCAACATCATTTGGATCGAAAAATAATTGAATAAAATTTTATGCCTTGCACAACTCGAATGAACATTTTTTAATATAAGTGTAAAGTGTAATGCTGTGAGTTCATTGTTTTGCTTAGTCATTGGCTCTGAATTGAAGTTGCCGGTTGCATCTGGAATGTTAAACGAGTGGAGTAAGGGAAAATCGTCATGGGTCGTATTGTTCGCTGTATTCTTCAAATTAGATAGACTTTACCGTGTTGAACTTTCTCTGAATAACAATTACTCTACTGTCAGCGCACATTTCGTGAGAAAACTCAGAGCAACTGAGGTATCAGATGTAGTCCTAGAAACCTTGGTAACAATAAGATCAGGATTGCGCTTAAATGGATCGGATCATTCGGGAAGAACCAAGCATCTTCGCACTTCTTTAAATGAGATATGTAATGGAACCCATCTTCCCCCTGCTGTGAACAAATTAACCACTATTCCCCTCCCAAATGGTCCCAAACCACCTGAGCAACCATTGTGGTATGTGTATGCCTGACACATTGGAAAAACTGCTCGGTAGAGAGAGAAAGCCATGATGCGCCGTTATAACACTCGACTTCAATAACGTTTTCAGCTAAGCCGCATAGTGAGTGACTGTTTAGTTGCTTGAACATATCTTACTACCTACTACTGGAAATAAAAAAAGGTACTTCAGTGGAAGAACCCTATATTATGACTTGGTGCAAGGCCAAACAGAATATAATGCTAAGCGGAGAGCGGAGTACACATCATCGGCTACATTGCTAACATTGCACATAATGACATATTACGAGTAGCACCAGCTACAAACAAATAAAAACCTAAGTCAAATGAACGTGGTAGCTTCAGAACGCTGTGATGGGTAGCGATTGCGTAATCTCTGTCCGAATGCCAGTTGGTTTGGAGATCAACAAATCAGCGGTTTAAGCTACATAGAAGCAAAGGAATCATCATCGATCAGTCAGCATGTCAACACAGCTAGAACACTACACATAAAGTACGATGGACACATACACTGATCCCCAATTTATCCGGGAATACCTCCAATAATATATGGGCGTGGATAACCCATATGGATAAGTGCAGGCACACAGTGAACAAAAAGTCGAAAATGTTCTGATGGAATATCGAATGTATGCGACATTGCAGATTTGTCTACTCATAGTTTTCATACGAAACCTGAAATATTGGGAGCAGAGCAGTCTCCGATTTTATGGGCGTGGATAACCCATATGGATAAGTGCAGGCACACAGTGAACAAAAAGTCGAAAATGTTCTGATGGAATATCGAATGTATGCGACATTGCAGATTTGTCTACTCATAGTTTTCATACGAAACCTGAAATATTGGGAGCAGAGCAGTCTCCGATTTTCGATGTTTTTCACCTTTCTAAAAAACGAAAAAAAATTATTACAATTTCTACCGAACGGCGAAACAAGGATACCCAGGTTCATCAGATAAAAGGGTACCTTAACACGACAAAAAACTAACGGAGAAACAATCATCAGCTTATTGAAATGTTTTTAAGTTTGGGCTTAAAGAAAGCTTATGACCAGTTAGAGGATTGTTGGGATTGAAGTTTTTAATTTCAATTGTTCGTCTTATGTATTTTAGAAGCTTTATCCTTTATTAATATGTGTGACAAAAGCGAATAAGTAACAGTAGGTATTTGATACTTCCTTCTTTCCTTCTGATATATATTTTCGGCGGGGTGTGTGCCTTTTTTCACCTTTTTGCTGGATGGTATAATTCTACCTATCAGAAAATATAGAAAAAACTACACTTTTGAGATTATATTAGATGGAATGAGGAGTTTGCTACATCCCTTGAGGAAACCTAAACATTTTACATCATTTCGAACATGTGATGGTTCCAGAGTATATTGCCATTGACACTCACATCGAGAATTGAAGGTTGTTGGACTTCAGCGATGTATGTATGTGACATTGATCAATAATCAGTGAATATTCTAGGTTCGTTTGAACGGCAAACATTTTATTTGCAAAGTATTTATTTCCACCCTAATTAGTTATAAATACGTATATTGGTATATATTGGTTCCCTAATGAAAATATTGAAAATATTCAAATTCAGTGACTTAACGTAGACTTCTTTTTCTGGGATTCCCGGGAATGAATAAACATGAAGTTTAGATGTAGCAAGCAACTTCGTAGACAGAAACATTTTAAATTCTTTGAATAACGGGTTCATCGATCCCAAATAGATCGATTTCCAACAGCCTGATACTGAAATCTTTTAAAGGGCTTTCAAAATACATTTATCGTGTTTTCTTCAGATGGATATAGACTTTTGTTCCAGTTTTAACTACGATGTCCCATCAAATCCTAAGTCGGTCTGTTGAAAGCGGAAAACCATTTGCAAGCACATTGACAATCAACAAATTTCACGAATTGGCGATGTTTCTACGTTTGCCTGACATCGGGAAAAAGAGAAATGCAATGGGTCTGTAATAGGAGAGTCAAGTTTTGCCTTTTTCGGATGGTTTGGACAAATGTTGTTTCGCTTCTACTCACTAAGAGTATAGCATCTGTGATTGTTATAGTTTACATAGATATTGCACGCCGAAGGAAAAAATCTAACCATATTTCCATTCAATGGACATACCCGTACGTCCCAGTTCGATCGAACTAGAGTGAATCATACTCAAACATGATGTTGTTACTCTTAATTGTTTTGTATTATCAAGCTGTGTGTTCTTTTTGTTGGATAGAATTTTTCCGTTTTTCGCAACGTAATTTTTTAAATCAAATTTGACTGATAATAAACATTATATTTGAGCGGATGTTGTGTTTATTGAATAGTTGTTTTACGTTTTTTTCCAGGTAAAATTTGAATTTTTTGATTTTTGGATGCTATGTTTTTTTCTATTTTCCACGGACAATGCCTCCGTAATAGAACGAGGAGAGCAAAGTATAGAAGGTCCTTGCGAGACTCATAGCAAGTACTTTATTCATAAAACCATTTCGGATCTCTAGTATTTGTTATCCTTATGCATTCCAAGGCCATTGTCAATCTTTTATTTCCTTCTTGTGGAAGTTCTATGAAAATTGTATTAAATACAATACTTTGAAGTGAACTTTACAAACGTTAAAAAATTCATTAGTTGGTGCCTTCAGACTTCCAAAGTGACTTCTTTGAGAATAATTTTTTGCAAAGATGAAAAATTCCGAAGGACATGTTATTTTTTCATCAGTTTTTAAAAATAGTTTGGAACAATGTAAACATTTGTTCCTTAAAAGCATTTTAAAGGCAAGATATCCAGTAAAATATCGCATTGCTGTTGTTTCTAATGTGAATTTAGTTTCGATTACCATATCACACATGACTTTTTCGTATAGAGATTCATCGCATACGATTTTCTTACGATCCTTAAGCAATGAAGAAGTTTTTGGAATATTAGTTTGAGTTGGGCATAAGACTACGTTTAAAAATTTTACATCATCACAGTTACTGAAAGGAGAAAAATTAATAAGATTTGACGAGAGAATTTTCGACATCAAAACATTAAATTCGTAAACAGACGGATTTTTGTTGTAACCACTTTTGATGCGAATAATAGAAAATAAATTTTCTAATACCTCTTTGTTAGTAAATAATCTACGTTCTCATATAGGCCCGTTTATAGTTTGTTCCATTCCTTTTAAACAAAAGTTTCTTGGGAGGTTAACTGATTTTTGTATATATTTTAAGTGAGACAAAAATTGTTTCAACTCAATATAAGCTGGATTCTCTAGCTGAAGTCCCCGCCTTAAAACATTTTTGTCATAATGTGAACCACTATACATGCAGTCAAATACATTGTTCACTTTTAGTACGTACTCTTTCGTTGCTACAGCTTTATTAGAGCTTTCTTTTAAGCAAATAAGTTCAAAAGCAGTTTGAATCGATGCCGCAGTTGTCCGGCTAAATATTATGACAACTTCTAAATTTTAAACATGTCTTAGCTACGTTGTCAACTTCCAAATTGTATATTTCTCTGATAACATCAAAAGACACTTTACCATCTGGAGTTTGTAGATCTGATTTCAGTAGAACATTACGAAGTGATTTTGTATGGACCTTCCCAGTCCTGTTGCAATTTTGGTGACTTGCCTTTCTTACGCTGAGGATTATACAGCTAGACCAGATCTCCTTCGTTGAAACCGGATGATTTCGCCTTGATATCGTACCTAGTCTTCATGCGGCTGCTTGCTAGCTTCATCTTTTCTCTGGTGTCTTCATGCAATTTATGAATCCTGCTGCGCAAGTCATTCACGTAGTCGTTCGCCTCTTTGGGCTCCGTCGGTGGGGATCCGAATTTTGCTTCACTTGGCAACCGAATTGTTTGACCAAATAAGATCTCGGATGGTGTGTGCCCTGTTGAGCTATGGACCGCGTTTCGGTAGGTCATTAAGAAGAGGGGTATGTGTCGATCCCAATCCCGCTGGCAGTTGCTGACAACCTTAGATAGATGCTCATTCAAGGTCCGATTGAATCGCTCGACCATTCCATCAGATTGAGGGTGTAGTGTCGTTGTCCTAGTCTTTCTTATTTCCAAATATTGACATATTTCCTGGAAGACTTTTAATTCACTTTTGCACCAATTCTCGACATCTTGTTTAGAAACGTTCCCTTACCTTTTCCAACGTCTTGTTTATTCCCAAATGGCCTCCTGAGATTCCGTCATGTATGTGCTTCAGCAAGGGTTCTTCTTTTCCCGGCCATCCTTACTGCTGATTGTAGCTTCAAATCTGCAATTCCCTCGATGAATGCGTCCTTTGCCATTTCGTCGATTATTTCTTGGCCTGCGGTGGGATATGACAAATGTGCCAGTCTACTCACGTCTGCTTGGAGCTGTTGCAGTGTTTCTCCTCGTTGCTGCATACGGCCTTGTAATTGAACCTTGTAAACTTCCCGCATGTGGCTATCCCCAAACCGTTTCTCGATAGCCTGCACTAAAGCCATATAGTCTCTATTCTTTTCGATATCGATTGTTTGTAACAATTCTGCCGCAGGAGCGCGTAAGGCCATTGCTAGGGCAAAGCACTTTTCCTCATTGTCCCAGTCGTTTGCACAGGCAGCCATTTCAAACTGCTTCTTATAAGTAGACCATGAGGTCTGGCTATCGAATGAGGGAGGCTTTTCTCCTTGGACCGCTTAAAGAACATTCTCGCAGTTTCTGTTTTCGCACTGTGTCGAGCTCTTTTGCCAGTTGCTGAACTTTACTGTCCATTTCTTCGAATTTTTCGCCAACATTCTTCTCTATTGTATCAAATTTGTCATCAATGTTCTTCTCTATTCTTTCAAATTTGTCATCGATTTCTTCGAACTTTTGGTGTAGAACGTTATTTTGTTCTTCCAGTTTTTGTTCTAGACTATTCTTTTGTTCGTCGAATTTTTGTTCAATGCTGCTCTTCTGCTCGTCTAGACTTTTCTTTTGTTCATCCAGCTTTAACAAGAGGAGTTGCATCATCGCAGCCATGTCACTGCCGGTACTTGTCTGTTCATACTCGTCAACATCAAACGAGTATGCATCAGGATCATGTCCCTTGCTGTTCAAAGCCTCCTGAAGTCGAAGCACCAGGTCACTTTTTCCTCCACTGGCGCTGAGGCTTCTCTTGTTCAACTCGGATTTGAGTTGGACGAGGGTCAACTGCAATAGTTTTCGACCCATTCTAGCTTTTTCAAATAGTCAAAAAAAAAAAAAAACACACTTTTTTTTTACACACAATAAGTCCTATCCCACTTCTGACACCAATGTAAAATGTGTGTGTGGGTACAAATGATAGAACTTATTCTTTTCAATAGAAATCGCTTTATTCAGTACAGTTACAATTCACTATTTATCTTAATATTATATTTAAGGTTTTTACGAATCCTAATTTCATCAAATATCAGGACAACACAACGTTCTCGCTGGATTAATAGTATAGGGCTCGCTTAAAAGTATAGGCCTCCATCGTATTTTGTAATAGGTCTAAATATTGAAAATTTTCCATTTTTCCACTTATTCTTACAAGCGGTCCCACTACATGCCAGGAAAAATCATCCCAGACCATTAAATTCCCTCCACCATGCTTAATTGTTTTTTGAGTGTATCCGCCCGTTTGGACGGTGAACAATTGTCCTGCCATCTGGCCCAATTCTATTTACCTTAGTTTCGTCAATCCATACCACTTTTTTCCAGAAGTGTATGTCTTTATTTTGATGGGCTCTTGCAAAGGTTAAGCGTCTTCGAATGTTTTTTTTTTTTGACAAGAGTGGTTTGTTTCTACTCATTCGTCCAAATAGTTGAGCTTCATTCAATCTCCTTCTGATTAATCGCCTGGATACATTAATATCAAATTCGTTAATTTCGTTTCCAATTTGCCGAGTTGACTTGAACGGATTCTTCTTGGATTTTCGGATAATAGCCATATCGATGAAGACAGTAGTTTTTCTTGGTTTCGGTTCCCGTTTTTTGTTTTCATTTAAATAAATTTCACCTTCCTTTACCAGCTTAATCGCATTATAGACCATTTTCCTGGAACTCTTTATTATTTTAGCTATTTCAGCTGGCTTTTTGCCATCTTTGTACATGTCGTATATAATTTTTCTTTTCTCTGGAGTGCAATGTACACCTTTTCCTATTATGCCACTTAGTGAATCCACTGAGTAATTATAAATGAAATTTTACAAAAACAAATAAAATACTAAAATAATTCACCGAGAAATTGTAAATATCGCAATTTGTGCTATTTGTACGTCCAACCACAAATATCACTTCGCTTATTGAAATCAACACCTGTCAAAGCATCGAAATGATAATGGTACATTGGTTCACCAGAAATATACAGTACGATAGGGGTAGTATCAGTATCATCAGCAATAGTAGGATTCATTTCAATTATATGATAAGAAATGTGCACATAGAATTTTATTTGAGTTTGTGCAATTTACGTGTCCATGCCTGTATTTCTGGTTCGTTTGCGTTTTCTCTGTTACGTTGGCCTTTCATGACAGAAAATTCTTTCGCATTTAATTTTTACATTACTAAGAACTTTAAACCTATCAGCCTATTCCTACCTATTACCAAGGTCTAACAGCAGATTTTGACAAAAAAAAAAAATAATTCCAGTGTTGTCTCTGATTTTTGATTTTTTTATTTGCTCTCAAATAGTATTATTTTCTAATAAAAACACTTCTCATTCATTTATTTCAATGAACAGGTATGGTCACACAGCTGTAGCATACAAAGATAAGATATATCTTTGGGGAGGCCGAAATGATGAAAACTTATGCAATGTGCTCTATTGTTTTGATCCGAAAACATTATCTTGGTCGCGACCATCCGTAACTGGGGTAATACCTGGTGCTCGTGATGGTCATTCAGCCTGTGTTGTCGGTAATTGCATGTACATTTTCGGAGGATTCGAAGATGACATCAATGAATTTACATGTGATGTGCATAGTTTTAATTTCGATACAATGGAGTGGAAGTATAATCAAACATTTGATGTAGCTCCATCATTTCGGGATTTTCATTCAACTGCCGCTATTCACGATCGAATGTATATTTTTGGTGGTCGTGGTGATAAACATAGCCCGTATCATAGTCTCGAAGAAATCTATTGCCCAGAAATAGTCTATTTAGATTTAAAGACAAAAGTTTGGCATCGTCCTTCAACTACGGGCAAAGTTCCAGTTGGCAGACGGAGCCATTCCATGTGTAAGTTGTTTTACTACTGTGTTCAACTAATAGATATTGTTTAGAATAGATATTTTTCACTTACAGTTATTTACAATGGACTGATCTATGTATTTGGTGGTTATAATGGTCTTTTAGATCAGCATTTTAATGATTTGTATACGTTCGATCCGAAAACGAATCGATGGAATTTAGTCAAACCAAGGGGTAAAGCACCGTTATCACGCCGACGTCAAGTATGTCTAGTCAAAGGAAGTCGTATGTTCCTATTTGGAGGAACGAGGTAAGCATTTAAATCAGAATGTACATATGTTGTAGAATAAGTGAAAATATCAGAGTCAAGTTTAACTTTATTAATATTAACAGATGAAACAAATTAATTATCAAGACTTTATACATAATACTCATAAATATATATATATATATACTACTGCTATGCAAGTAGTAGCAAGTAAACATCAATTAGAAGACAATTACAATAATTAATTTATTTTATTTCTGCCACTATCATTGTTCGTTCTTAAATTACACAGTGCCTTTTTGTGTTGATTACGTTTCTTATGTGCAAAACGTCTAGGCAATTAAAATGCTAATTGTTGATTTCTAAGCCCTAATGAACTCTTTATAAAATGCACAAACTCATTTGCTTCATTATTTGCGGAACTAATGTTGATATATTTAATTGTATGTACGTTTGTTATAAACAATTTAACCCTTTCGGGACCCTATTCAGGTGATGAAGTTATAGAAATTTTACATGTTGGAATGAGTTAAGGTGCTTTTCATTAGTATAATTTGGGCGTTGGTACATATATGTACCATTCGGGTTGTTTCGTGGTACAATTTTGTACCATTCGTCCTGTTTTGAAAACGAAAACATAATCTTAATTTTGCATAATGGAATTTCGCATTCCTTGCATATTGTTTTGGTGCGAGTTTGCTTCTTAGCCTTCGCACAATTCACACACCGTCGTCGGGAAGTGCCCTCGATTGACAAATGACGTGATCCTACTCCTCTAATTGACTGACTACCTCGATGATTTGATCTACCAACAGCAGTTTTTTTCTAATCCCTGAGCAATCAAGCCCGCTGACAAATTTACCAAAAAGGTTTTGAATGAATCACCCATGCGTTGGCTGCTGCCTTCATTATCAACCTGTAGAATATCTTCTTCCACCATTTATCCGACTTGCGATCGTACTCGTAAAGTCCACTCATTTGATCTGCCAGGTCAACGCCTCCCATTATTTTCCGATAAAATTTGATCATCTGTGGGCATGGAACTTCAATTTTTCCGCCTGCCTTCAACTATGGCAGTTGCTCAGCACTAAAACTTCTTTTGTGTCTTTCCATTTGACGCATAAAAGGCCAGCTGAAGAACCTTTAAATTCTGCTTCTCCCCTTTGCAACTTTCTTCCAAATTTGGGAACGTTTTTGCGATTGGGCATAATAGTTCCAACTGATGGATATGGAATAGAGTCCAATAATTTCACAGATGTAAAGAAACGGTCGAAACATAGGTTGACATCTTGCTCTTTGATCGTGTTAGCTAGTTTATATACAACTCTTTCGCTCAATGTTCCTTCGAGTACCTCTAATTCCTTTCCACTGTAAATATTAGGCTTGTGTAGTTCGCGAACGAACGAACTACATAGTTCATGACAGATTCAGATTAAGGTTTTTATTAATATGTCTAAGATGTATATACAATATGACTTATAACTAGACTTACAACTAAAATTAAAATGTCGGCTCAACAACAGGGGCCCGACTTATTTCTATTGTGCGTTTGCTTTTGTAAATCGTGGAACTACGTATATGTTAACTTAATCCAATACATGTTGTTATATATATATTTGTTACAAATAATAATGAATGTTATGGAGTTTTTAGGTAATAATAAAGTGTAGAGTTTTAGCCCCTAAAATGGTAGTTATTTCTACGGAGATAGAAAGCGCTGACGTCTTGGAATAAGTTGCCATACCGTGGATCAATCATTGCCCGAGTGCTTAGGTATCGATGAAGTTGTTCGATAGGTTCTTCTGTAATCCGCTGAATTTCCTCGTTGGGGTGGTCTGTTAGTCTTTGCAGGATGCGTTTAGAAAGGTTAAGCATGTATTTGTCCAGAGGTATAACAGATGCTCTTGAATAGAAAGTCTCATTTCTGAAGTATTTATGAGAGTTAGCCCTGTGCAAATCCGAAGAACTTTTCGTTCGAAGATGAGTAATTGTTTCATTTTAGATGGTGATATTGTGAACCAAATTGGGCATCCATAGGTTATGACAGGACGTATTAGTTGTTTATAAATTAATAACTTTGTCCTTTCGCTCAGTCCGGTCCGTTTCCTTAAAAGTGGATGAACCAAATGAAGCGCGAGGTTGGCCTTCCTTAGGGTCCTTTCTGCATGTTTGTTAAATTTAAATCTTTCATGGAAATCTATTCCTAGGTACCTTGTGTGAGGCTTACTGTAAATAATGCTATTGTCAGGTAGTTTGACCGAAATATTCTTGCATCTAGTAGCTGCGATGCAATCCGGAAACAGATTACTTCTGTTTTGGAAGGATTGATTTTTAGACCCCATTTGTGGTAGTAGTCCCAGAGGTTTCACACGTGGTGTTCAACTCTGCAGGCTGCTTGTTCAGGTGAAATAGAACTGGCGTATGTTATAGAGTCATCTGCATACAGGGATGTTCTTGTTGATTCAGAGTTTTCTGGTTGATCTGCAGTCATTATGTTGAAAAGTATTGGTCCTAGTCTTGATCCTTGAGGTACTCCCGCACGTACCTGCTTAGTTGATGATGTCGAGTTAAGAACCTGTACAAAAAACAATCTATTGTTAAGGAAATTTTGTATGAGTCTTACCAAATGATGTGGAAAATTAAGTGTTATTAACTTGAATAATAATCCTTTAATCCAGACGCTATCAAAGGCTTTTTCGATGTCCAGGCAGCAAGCGACGATTGTTTCCTTTTTGTTCAGTCCTTTAGTGACATCATGGTGAAGCTTCAGAAGTGGATGGACTGTTGAGTGTAAGGCACGGAAACCGTACTGGAATGAGGGAAGAATGTACAGATAGAGTTTACCTGCTTCAGTATGATAGACTCCAGTACCTTGCTAACACAGCAGAGTAATGCGATTGGCCGGTATCCGTTGATGTTTTCGCGGTTGGTTTTCTTGATGATTGGTACCACTTTAGCTATTTTCCAGGGCTTGGGAAAATAGCTATTGTTAATGCAGTTGTTAAATAAAATTGTGAGGAATACGATAGCCAGACTTGGTAGCTTCTTCAGAACATAGTTAGAAATCTTGTCGGTTCCAGCAGACTTTTTAGAATTTCCATTTTGGATGATGTCGTGAACTTTTACATGGCTAGTAAATGTGTCATCCAATAGTGGTTCTGTAGCATAGTTATTGCAACTAAAGACAGTGATGCAGTCTGTGTTTGAAAGCAATTCCTGGACATCCAGTGTCCACTTCACTGATGAAGTCTGGGAGGTGTACGGGAGGATTGTCTGTGAAGTTACCTTCGAAGTAGTTGGCAAATGCCTCGACCTTATCCTGAGGCGTGGAGTAGGTTCTCTGACCATCACTTATATTATCGGGAATCGAAATGGATTTTCCAAGGATAGAGTTGATTTTTTTGAAGACATCAGAACCTGGTTTGATATCCTCCAACCGCGTTTGGAATTTCATGTCCCTATAATGTTTTATCGCTTGAGCGAACATAGTGTTTGTACACTGAAGTTGGGCATGCACGCTACGGTATTCTTGGTTGACCGTTTTTAGCGTCCTTTGATGTATCCTTTGCAACCTTTTGCGCAAACGTTGTCGGTGTGAGTATATTGCTTGGATATGGGGCGGAAGGTTGTCGTACCTATTTTTATTGGTGTATGGGGTCCTCTGTCTGTCGATCGCTGCGTTCACAGTAGTGTCAAATCGCCTGATGAATTCATCAATTTCCGGATTACTGAGGTTTCTGTCTGCTGGTGATGGGAAGAGTTCGTCATAAACTTCTCTTTGGAATCGACTCCAGTTGATTCTTCTAAAATTGACATGAGTCCTCTGTTGGGGGCTGTCTATCATTATCCTCTGGTTAAGTCGAAGCCTTAGCTCGACAGCAAGATGGTCTGAATCGCTCGGATGAGCCATACATGAGAAATTTTGAAATTCTGGGTGAATGTTTAATATATTTGAGGTTACCAAGAAGAAATCGATCGTAGATGGAGTTCTGGGGAATGTCCTCTGGGACTGAGACACAACTTCGAAGGAATGTTGGTGGCTATTTGCGTGCAGCCAGTTAACTATTCACAATCCATGTGCTGAACAAATTTCATCTTGCCATAGGGTATGTCGAGCATTGAAGTCCCCTCCGATAATGCAGTATGTGTAGTCTCTTGCGATTCTATTGAGGACGTGCATGTCCCTTCTAATGCCCTCATTCGAAGCGTTACATTTTATGTATATAGATATTATGAGTAGAGTCTCATCATTCCTGACTTTCATAACAAATGCAGCTGCTTCCGCCGAAGTTAGATTTTGAATCCAAATCTGATTTCCTCTGAAGGCGTCTCGGAGAAGGATTGCAGTACCTTTTCTCTCTGCTCCCTTGTTCACTCTTATAGGCTCATATCCATCGACTGTCAACGGGTTTCGATCCGATAGATTGGTTTCCTGTAATAATAAGCCCACACCAAAAACCTCCACTTGCTGGCGACAGGATGCCACGAACTTGTCGTAGATTGCCTGTGCCGCTGCCTTCTCCTTCTCCTTCCGACCCATCCGGAATGGGTGTGCACAGGTAGTTGGCGGTTTTTTTTGTTTTTCCTTTGGGTTTTTCTCTTTTGACGACGCTGCGGTAAGTAACAAACAGTGGAATTGTTTTCCCTGTTTCCTGCAAAAGGATAATAAAAAAATATTAATGATAGTGAATAGTTATTTCTCTGTATTGAATCTTCCTGTGGTGTCACGTCCTTTCACTCCGAAGTCGGTGTGAATAATCGAATGAATGAATCAATGAATGAATGAATGAATCAAATAACCAATAACGTGTACGAATGAATATGAAATGAATGAATGTGATCAATCAATGAATGGATAGTTCATGACAATTCTTACCGGCTCTTTTTATGTCAGCGCTCACCAAATCTCTCTATCAGTGAACGAACTACCCCTTTTTGTTCTTTCTATCATCATGCATCCAACACACGCACACAGTGAACGAATGATCCATGTGGCTGTGTCACTGTCTGCCTGCGTTTGATGCATGATGAAAAAAAAGTGTAGTTCGTTCATGGAACTACTGATTTGGTGAGCGCTGACACAAAAAGAGCCGAGAAGTATTGACATTAACTATGTAGTTCGTTTGTTCAATTGAACGACATAGGTCAGTTAGTTCGTTCGTTCGCGAACTACACAAGCTTAGATGTCTTTTGTCGTTCACAGTTCAGTACTTGCAGAGAGATAAGGACGAAACAAGAGAAAGGGATTTTTTTTCAGGCACAGAAAAGGGTTACGATTAGAGTCGGTTGTTCCTTCTGATTGTTTTAATTTTGCCTGGGTTATTTTGTGTTTGGATGTTAAGATTAATGAGTCTTCAGAGTTATTTTAAATACAATACGATAAGTGTAGAATCTGCGTCTGTTATTCTGTTTATCTGTTTTATATTTCTATCTTACTTTGTTAATGTCTGACCTCCCTTCTTGCCCACCTACATAACTAGTTTGTTTTGAGGTTTAATGTAATTCACGAACTAAAGAGAAATAACTACATTTAAGATTCAAACAAGTGAACTAGTGAACTAAGTGAACGACCTACGAGGGGCGTTCAATAATTTCTCGGTATCGATATGAAGGAAAATGCGAATTCAATTTAAATTGTTTTTATTTTTCAATATAATCTCCACTAACATCAATGCATTTGTTACATCTTGAGATAAGCTTTTTTAAACCCTCAAGAAAATAAATTTTCTCTTTCTCTGCAAAATACCCATTTATTGCCGACTTGAGTTCTTCATCATCCGAAAATCTTTTTCCACGAAGACATTTTTTCAAATCCGGAAACAGGTAATAATCACTAGGGGCAAGGTCTGGACTATAGGGTGGGTGTTGGATTTCTTCGAAACCACAATCTCGCGCAGCAGCCTTGGAAACTCGCGCCGGGGGTCTGTTCCTTTTTTATGCCACTGCATGGACTCTTGTTTGCTTTCAGGGTCATAGTGGTGGACCCATGTTTCGTCCCCAGTAACAATTCGATCCATAACACCGTCCGCGTTCTCACTACACATCTCCAAAAGCTCTCTACAGCATTCGATTCTCACTTTTTTCTGAGGCGCTGTGAGCATTCGTGGCACCCACCTTGCACTGACCTTTGAAAGGTTAAGATGGTCATGAAGAATGGGGTGAATGGTACCAATTGAAAGCTTGGTGATCTCTGCCATCATTTTCACCTTTATTCGGGCATCCTCAAGAACGAGTTTTTCGACTTCTTTGATGCTTTCTCCCGTACAAGCAGTAGCCGGGGCGCCGGAGCGGGGGTCGTCTTCAATGCTCTCTCTGCCCCTCTTGAACTCACTTGACCACTTTTGCACAGTTGATAATGAAGCTGCGGAACCCGCTGCGGAACCCTGGTAAACAGTCACCATCTCTTCATGAATAGTTTTTTGACTTTTTCCTTGCTTAGTGAAAAATTTAATTACAGCGCGATGCTCAATTTTCACCATCATCGTCTCAGTTGCCATTATGATTCTGTTTAACTAGAGATAAAACGCGAATTAATAATCACATTTATATGAAATTTTACATGAATGCACTAAAATAATAGTATTACTTGATAAATAAGTAAATTTATATATACAACCACAGCTTCACCCCGATACCGAGAATATGTTGAACGCCCCTCGTAGCTCAGTAAGGCTTTTGAACGAGGTAGTTCAAGCTCTTTCTAGTGAACTACATTGCACAACTCTAGTAAATATTGAAATCACATGTGTACTCAGTTAGGGTATCACATCGAAGCCACATTTTAATTCCTCATTTTACAGGCTTTAGAGGCATGTAGAGAGTGTACTGCGTCCTTTGAATTTCGTCATGGATTCATCGATGCTATGGTAAACACTATCTTGCCTGTAGGTTTGAAATGTTTTCTTCAAGCATTCAACTAAATCATTCACATAGTACGTTTTAGAACAGGCAGATGGCTTTTCGGGTGGGGAGAAATACATTTTCGATGTAACCATGAGAAACCGATCGCGAGTTACTGCATTTTTCACAACATGATTACCTAGTGATAAATGCGATGGCCAATAATAATCCTTTAGACTAGGCACTCGATTGTAGCACATTGTGAACATACACCCAATTATAACCTCTATTTCATCAGCATTAGTAGGGTCCATGGTCTTGCAACGTTTATTTTTGGTAGATCTGCGATGGATATTCAAACGTTCGTTTGTGCACTGTGCAATATATTTGTAGACAGATCTTGGCCATTGCTTATGAAATATTTGAAGAATTGAGGACGATCGGTGAATAGCCTCTGATATATTACAACTTCGTAAAGGAAATAGTCTTTTTGGGAACAAATACTCCGTTGACCATAGTCCAAATTACAACACCCTCTTTTTTTTTTAAAGGGTTATGATACCCTTTTACTGCTGCCAGGGCTCGGGCGGAAAGGTACAAGGAGGAGAAAGGAAAACATTGTTGTGATGTAGTGGTTTGAAACTCTTTGGTTTCATTATTAGCTCTCCGGGGGTGGGAGTCCGAATAGGGCGGAGAGCTTTTTCTTCACTCGGAATGATTCGAAGGTTATCAATTTTCGTGCTTGTTTTTTGTGCTTGAAACTCTACAATAGCCAAATCTACATGTCAGTGTTATGCATTCACACGCAGATTTTTCCGACAGAGTTCCAATTACTTAAATGAAAAACTTGTCATGAGTAGGATTCGAACCTTGAGTCTCACCTGTAGAACTAGGTTCATGACGATCGTTGATTTCGTTTTCAGGAACACCCACTTCTTCATCCGACATCTCTCAAATCTTGACTCCCTATCTCCCTATCGCCCTACTGTACCAGAGACGCTCCGCACTGGCGTGTGCGACGTCTCTGCCGTAGATGAGTCGCCCCTCCGCTGCTGTTCGAGCGACATGGAAAATTAGCGGCACCTTAAATTTGTACTTTCTTATCAAAATAGAGGGACGCCTCAGCGGGAATGAAAGCGCACATTTTCTTAATGTAGATAAATGGGGTAATAAGCCTCGGAGATCAAATTGTTGGTCGAGTTCATTGCTCTAGCATTATGCCTTCGAGTCAGTATAATGAGGAGTTTGTCCACTTGTATTAGGTACAAGACCTCGTTAGGATAAAATTGCGATTCTATAACTATGTAGAAGCGAACACAAGCCCTAAACCAAGCCCTCTCTTTTCCATTAAACTTGCTCTTACGTTGACCCACACGGGACATCCAAATGCATGCATAGGCCGGATAAGGGCCGTGTAACAAGAAACGTTCACCCTCGCATCGAATTGGCCGCGAATTGGTCTCTTTGTAAGGGCGAAAACACTTTTTACTCTGTCTAGAGCAACATATATTTCTTTGTTATGTCATAATATTATATCTCTGCACTTGCTGGAGAGGATTCAGACCGAATTGTGACCGAACTCATAGGTGACGTCAATATTGCTAAGTAAATTCTCCATCACGGATGTAATATCTGTTCCCTTATCTTCTTCTGTAGCTTTTTTTGTTGTGTGCCCTGATTTTTATGTAGCTTGTTCGGACTTTTATATTTCAAATATATTTGCTTGGGAGTCAACTTGTACACTCAGAATAATAAATTGGCCAAACACAGCCTATTGCACAAAAAACAGAAACCTAGTTTGACACACAATCGGAGCCCAAATGAAAACGACATTAATCACCAGTGCTCACAATTGTCAGGGCCATTTCGTCTTTTCATATCTTTAACCGTAACATCCGTGTTTCTAAGAATGCTCATCACCTTTATTTTGCATACGCTGTAGATTCGCTACACAGATAAAGTATTGACGAACAACATTCAAAATATGGTTTGATCCTTACATATTATATATTTGTATTGCACTCATTAAAGAGATTCTTCTGGCTATCCCACCAAAGGATTCTATTTGTTTTGTTATTTTATTGCGTAGTGCTCCAGAAGTAGGCTTTAAGTTAACTTTAAGTCAATTTGATGTTTCAGCACCAAGCATTTTGATTTGCAAACATTTAAGTTTATTTGACATTAATGATATGCTCAAAATATGTATGCCCTTCTGTAATATTTCTCCAGTATTTTTCCTGATGTAAAGAGCAGAGCGTCATCGGTGAACAGAGGTGCCTGTGCGTATCTGCACTGAAGATTGATATCGTCGATGTCCTTGTCCTGCCATAAGTTCTGTTACATAATTTCCAACGCTTATCGTTCAAAACTTCTTGCGCGAATAGAACCGTTAACTTTTTTTCAGAACACATGCACTGATCAGTGAAGAATACTAGTCAGTTTGGTTTCAGTTTGCAAACTATTTACATGGAGTGGGGTGTTAAAAAGAATCGAGTCGCGTTAATAGCGTTGCATAAGTGCTTAAAGAGTGCTGGCCAAATTTTCGAGTTGCTAAAACCACTCAGAATACCGGGAATATTCATATATCGGCTTCGGCGAATTGTCTGGAGTAGAGAACAGGCCAAGAAGTGATCGCCCGCGCGTCGTCGTCCGTGAAGGATTCGGAGAAATCACCTTAGGAAGCAGAAGATCAAGTTCAAAGAATTGGATATATCAACCAGATCAATGTCTAGGCTGATTCTGGATGATCTACATATGAAAGCTTATCTTCGGTCCATGGGTCATCTTCTAACTTCTCAACGCAGTGGCACGTGGACAATGGCCACGAAAACATTTTGTTTACGGATGAGAAAATTTTTGCCGTGTAAGGAGTTTTTAGCAAACAAAATGACAAAATTTATGCCACTTCATCTAAGGAAGCGAAAAAAATTGTTCCAAGGGTTCCATGTGGACATCATCCCGCTTCCGTAATGGTTTGGTGGGGGTCTCTCACTATGGTATCACATGGTATCAACTGGTGCAAAGGTTTACCAAGAAGATGTGCTAGAGGGTGTTGTGAAGGGTTAGACCAATACCCTTTTCAATATATACAGATGGATCTTCCAACAGGACTCTACTCCAGCGCACAAAGCCAAAACGACGTAGGAGTGACTCAGAGTCAATATTCCTGTCTTTATAGCAGCAGAAGATTGGCCGTCGGGGAGACCAGATCTGAATCCACGGGATTATGGTTTGTAGTCAGAATTGGAGACCATGGCGTGCAAGACTGCCCATAGAAACTTGGAAAGCCTTTAACAAATTAACACCATTAACCAGAGCAGCGTCCACGATCTCCATTGAAACCATACGTGCGGCTATAGCCCAATGGCCACACGTTTTAGAAGCTTGTGTTAAAGCAAAACGCAGTCATTTCGAGTGAACCCAATTTCTTTTAATAATCAATGTGATCTAATAAATGAAACAATTTTGAATACAATATGTTTACTAACTAGTTTTTTTTATAGTATTTTATATTTGTAACAGAACTTATTGCATGACTAGGTATGTATGTATATATGTATATGTACATATATTGAAAGCAGAGCGCGTAAAAGGGATACGTGAAATACATCACGGTTTGTTTTGATCTTGTTAGCAATGTATCCATTTACTCTCGTTCTCTGTGGTCTCTTACTTAGGAATGATTTAAACCTACTGAGCTCCTTGTCTCAAGGAATATAACTTTGAAGTTTAACCAGTAGAATACTTTAGTTGATATCGAGAAGACCAACAACAGGTTTTCTTTTTTCAAGCAAGCCCTTCTTGCCTAGTGAGTCATCATAGGTGAGTCGAAAAATCAAAATTTCTTTCGTTTATTGGTTCCACGGACATTTTCAAGAGGTGTATTAACGGATTTTTCCATGATACAGAAAATGCGCCGCACCATTGATTTACTGTTGCAGTACAGGGGCCATTATACTCGTTGATGCACGATCGATGAGCATTTTTGAACTAATAAAGTTAACAACCTCATTTGACTTATAAACACTTTCTTGTAGCACTCTGCTTATTGACTAGCCTGAAATATTGCATTTATGAGGTCAGAACACATTGGTAACATAAGGTATCGATTCGTTGATTGTCAGAACGTTGTTCACAAAAAAAACTTATTGAATTCGTCAGCAATGTTTCTACCATTTTTTATGCATATGCCAGTAAAGTTTGTCTTTTATCGATTGAAGAAGACGTAACTTATTCTCATATTTGTTTTTAATAAGTATTCCCATCTATCTCTTCCCCATATCTTAGGATTTGGTATTTGAAATGAGGGTTTTGCTTTCTTTCTCATCTTTGATCAAATTAGACAAGAGTCAGATTCGTATCCCTCATACAAAGTAATTACTTATTCGATAAATGTGATATAGGTAATGGAGGTGCACACAAGTGACATGAGACGAAAAATCTGTCTTTCAAATAATGATAATTATAAGCCAGAAAAATTTGTTATTTCGCTTTTTTTTTAATATTTATTACTCTGTTAGTTATTGTGTTTCGTTCGTGAATAATTTGAGCTTAGAGTTAAGTATATTAAAAATAGATAGTATTGTATGCATAAAAATATATTCTAATAGAAAGTTCTGTCATCTTTATTTCTTTTCCAGTCCTTCACCGGATCATCCGCCGCTTATAGATAACAACGATACGCACGTTTTGGATTTCGATCCGAGCCTTAAAACTTTAGCTTTACTAAAAGTAGTTGAGCATCATATTGACACATCTTGGCTTCCGAAAGAACTAAGGTTTGCTTAAATTTTTATTTTATTTATTTCATAAATGATGTTCTTTTGTTCTTCTTTTTGGTTTTTAGATGGGAAATTCGTTCAATGACTTTGCCCAACTCAATTAGTAGACCAATTAATCATGCTGGCTAAATGAGTTTACAATTTGAGTAAAACATGGCACAAAGACAAAACGTATAAAATCTACAAGTCTGCCAGTAAAACAAACAAAAAGTATACCACACTCGCCATACGTAAAATTTCCGAAGTAATCTTATTACCTACGAATACCAACCAATTGTCCTCCTTACTTTAGATAATATTACCAAGCGATATTACAGAACTGAACTTGTAACTATTGACTTATATGTAGTAACAAAATATTATTTAAACTACCGTTTATGTCATTCGATGTAACATATGTTAATTGAAATGACTTGTATTTTAGTTAAAATGTTAAGATACGTGCTATGGTGAAAGCAGAGATTCATATCATTGCGACATGTTGAGTCATTTAAATGAACTGCTGCAGATGTACAATATAATACATAGTGCTCGAACTGGCTGAAAGGCTGAAACAGTTATTATTTGTAATCAGATTGACTTAATTGTTGTGTTCTTTGGTTATATATTTAAGTAAGAATAACATTTTTATTTTGCATATTCTTTTGAATCTGTAAATGCAATATTTAACTACATATGTAAACAAAAATTAATTGTACAACAAATTGAACTAAACAGTTATTTTAAAAAGTATTCATGAATGAATTTTCTGTGTTTTCTGTTGCACTTTTATTGCGCTTTTTGTTTCTGCTTATTGTAAGTTGTGTGTTCTAATGATATTCTACACCAATAGTTGTTAATGTTGGTATAAAACTTGGTTTTGCAAAAAAATCAATAATTTAAACTGTTATGGCACTGATTATTGTTTGTTGTTTGGTCGAAGCTCACAAAGATTTATTCTTTGCTTAATAACAAGCAAAAGAAACAAAAAAAAAACCTAAATTCTCAACTCAATACAAAAAGAAAGTACTAAAGCTCAAAGCTTGAAAGCTATAGAGCAGGAATCAATTAGGGAAAGAAAAGGAGTAGTCGAATAAAGTGGTATTTTAAAAGACTAGATCTAGTTGTTGAAATCAAATTCATTAAGCATGCAATTCGGATTGGGTAGCATTCTGGTCAATGATTTTGCAGTCATAAAATTGTTATGGAATCAAAGGTGGAAAGCCGGTGCAAATTTAAGATTATTTGTACTCATGATCGGGTTAGGAGCTGATGAGAAAAGGATACCTCAGCAATTCTCGGTATTCTTGGAGAATTTGGTTTATTATTTCTAGACGATCTACATATGTACATAGGAAGGCAAGTTTTAACTATCCGTCCGGGCCGTCTTTTAAGTTTTAATCGTTTTAATGCACAATAAACTCTGATATAATAATTGTATTAGTATGTTCCCATTGAGCAGATATGCATTGACAAAATGGAGGGAATATCATCTGCATGAGAATTGATTGTCATTCTGATTGACTAGGAGTGATTTTCTTAAATCTAAAAATAATAGTTCTACACCCTGTGAAATTCAATTGCTATAAAAGCGACTTGTTTTCCTTTGCAATTTTAAAAACAAAGTTGATTTAAGTATAATACTATTTACAAACGTATTGAATACAAACAAATGATTTATTTAAGCAAAGAAATAAATTGACTAAAACAAATAAACATATCTTTACAAACAAAAAACAAACTCAATTTATACTGCGAAATTCGATTAAAGGCAGTCAAGGTAAAGTAAAAACAGACGAAATTTCAGTACAACAAATAACGTAAAAAGGGCTGACTAGAATGTGAATCTGTTACCCAGTTTATCCGACAGCTCAATTTGCGTTGAAGCAATCCCCATTGGTTCAATACGCTCGAATAAACACCATTTCAAAGCGCATTGAAATATTCAACACGCATACGTCCATTCCTGCTTATAAAACGCATTGAAAATATGTAACCGCTTTGAAATATCGTATAAACCTTTTCAAATCACATTGAAACATTTTACTCTCTCACGCTCTCATCATTCTTTCATCATCGGGCAGGTATTATTTGTGTATTTAAAATAAGGCGTTGCAAATGAAATATTTGAATAGACAAAGAAATAAGAACAATGTATCAGTGTTAGTGTGAAGTGTCAGTTCAACCAGCTGTTTGTTAAATTTCTCTCGCTCATTTTGGATAATTTCATATAAACACCAGCATTTCTACGGGTATTGAACCAATGCTTCAACGCAAATTGAGCTGTCGGATAAACTGGGTATGTATCTTATATCGAACTGTCAAAAGTTGAATTCATGTATAGCCGTAAGCGCCAACACAATGGGTGCTTTTCAAGTTCGAGATACAGATTTACGATTGACGTGTATCTGCGTTCAAGCTTCAGATTCACATTCTGGTCAGCCCTAAAGTCTAAATTAATAGTGATTCCAACCGCCAGACTTGGTTATACGTTCGAAAATCCGACTTGGCATCGAATTAACCACGTTTTTGAACTCCTAAGCTGGAATTAGAGCCCATTCCGTTGCAACGGCCTTGCATAAATCCTACATCGAAGCAAATTTGCGTCCGCCAGCATAAACACTACGAGACAGATTTTCGCACATGTTTTCGATCGGGTTTAAGTCTGTGAACGTGCTGGCCACTCTAAAAATTGAATTTCTTTGTCTGAAAATCACTCACGACTGGCACGCGATACATGAATGAATGGCAGCATTATTTTGGTGGAAAATTGTATTTGAATTCGGCTCATGGTTCAAAAAGTCAACCAAAACATCTTCAAACAGAGTAATATAATTTTCTGGTTTCATTCGGCATATTGGAGTTCTGCAATGACAACTAAAAACAGCCCAGACCATCAAAGGTCCACCTCCAAAGTTTCGCTTAGTGGAGAAGCTCTCAGGACTTTTTATATCATGCCAATAATAATTAACGCCGTTTTCGAAAACGTCATCTGCATCAAATTGCTTTTGCAAAATGTTCTTAAACACAAGCTGTGAAAGTCATTTGTTCGAAAACAACATCATAAATCACACTACATTTGCAGCATGTTCGATAATGCAGTGTTTGCAGGGCAGTTGTTCATAAACGTCAACTGCACTGCAAAAAAGCAGCCACAAATCTGCGCTGTGCATTAAAAAAATTGGGAAAAAATGAGTGAATCTGAATATTCAGGGAAATTTCAGTCTCGTGAACAGTAAGTACATAAAATCGGCTAATTTTTTTCAATTTCTCAATAAATTTTGTTAAGGGTTCCATTTTGCTCTGTTCGAAAACGTCAAATGCTCTTGCAAGAAAAAAATCATGTAGATGACACAGATCAACGATACCAAATGACGTTTACAGTTTGATGTTCGCAACCCTTAAGTATTGCAAATGACGATCAAATGACGTTTTTGAAAACGGTCTAAAATCGCCTGGCCCATCAAGGTTAACCTTTTTTTCGTCTGAAAAGATCACGTTTTTTCCACTTTTTAGACCATGTCATGTGTTCTTTGGCAAAGTGTAGACAGGCAACTTTATGCGCTTGTGTAAGAGCTGGTTTTGACTTCATTTTTTTCTAAACCAGTCGATTACTGCCAGCTAAAATTAGTTGTACACGCCGTTTAGATATCGGCAACTTTAAATTTGAAATAATTCTAGAAGCAGCAGCCGATATCTGCTTGGTGAAATTTTTTGATTGTTTTTATTTCATTGGGTCGAATTGTAATTACTCCCGAATTTAATAACATTATCGATTCCGGAAGCCAATCGATTTAATTTAATGGAAATCTGGCGATTGGACATACCGGTATCATTAAACGTACGGATTTTGGCGATTTCCTAATCCGAGAGTGTTTTTCCTTTTCCCAGTCTTACTTGCAGTACTCATCGAAATCCAAAAGTTCTAAATGTAAGAAAAATATTTTCAATTGTAATCACCAGAAAAAAACAACGCTGATTTCGTTTCCAACTCACAGCTTTTTAGCATAAAAACGACTGATTGTAATTGAATTTCGCCGCACGATCATTAGTGACAAAACAACAGATGTTGAAATTCTCTGAGCGGGAGTAGCGGTACTTTCAAAACATACGTTGCAGAAAGGACACAAAGCAAAAACAAAAGAAAAAAATTGGACATAAATGTTCATTCACACTACGAACACATTTTCCGGACAAAAGTGCATCTGCCTTTAATTAAAATTCGCTGAGTGTATTCTATAATATAATTATTTTATCTACAAGGGTAACCGCTATTAGAAATCTAGAACTTGAAGATTGAGAAAGATGATTTCGTATGAAATTTAAGCGAATAATTTACTGAAATCGAACGCTAATATGGTATGTACATTGATATTGAGAGTATTAATTTTTGATTATTTTTACCATTTCTACATCTGCCTCGACTATATCAACTGAGGTAAACACACAATCAGGTTCTCTTGTACCTGGGCAGTTCATTTTGGTGTCTATAAAGTGGAACAAATTTTCGAATTAAGAAATATGTTATTGCATTCAGTGTATACAATTTTCGTAAAGTAATTCACAAAACTTAGAAAAGAGTATGAACTCGATGATAAATGATACAAATAAAATAACTTACTATTCTATTGTTCTATTGCGAACGTCTGTTCGGGTACTGTCTATAATAAATAAAAATCCTTGTGGTTGTAGTTTTTTATAGTATTTTGTAGCTTTGGACAGTACGGAAACATACCTTAAATTATAGTGGGCCGCAAAAATAAGTTTCTACACATTTCGAAAATGAAAATTAACTGTTCCCTCCAAAAAATCTCATTTCTCGTGCTACAGTATGTTAATTAGGGCTGCTTTCCAAAATTCAAACTGCAGTACTCCCCGGATAATAGCACATGCACATGGGAATAAAATTGTGTTGCTTATAAGCGGGTTTTCAATTATATTCTTATTAAGCGGGGACCCTTGTAATAGCACATAAATGTGTTTTTAGGAGGGTATTTTCTCAAATTTATAAATACATACATACATACTTAGATTTAGTTACTATTTTTTTTATTTATTAATGCAAAAAACTAACAAAATAACAAAACACAAAAATATTGCATTGGACAACATGTACGTATCTCAGTTTTAAAAACAAAAATGTTAGTAAATTCAAGTGCAAATTAAATTGTTAATATGTACAGTTAATGAAAAAAATCTCAAATTTTCCTTTGAATCATTGATTTTTCAGTAGTTTCCAAAAAAATATCCTCTATTTCATCTAGAGTTCTAATAGTAAGGTTGTTTACATCCAGGTACGTTACTAAAGTTGCATGAGCCTTAAGTGCATCTTTCCTTGAAGTAATTTCAACCACATTCTCGACTACTGGAATTTCCGTCTCCAAATCTTCACCACCCGTTACTGAACATTCTTCAAATGAAACCACATCATCACAAATTTCTTGATCGGTTAAACATCCGAAACATTCTACTCGTAAATCATCATCGCAATTCAGTAGCTCGCCAAACTGTTCTTCTGTTGAGAACACACCAATCTCTTCCAAATACTTCTTCATCCCCAACGACTCCATCTTTTGCAAAAACAGCTTTCTTAAAACAATTTTTTTATAGTCTTCGGAGTAACAAGCCACCAGGAACGCTTGGTAATTTTCAATGCCTCTAAAACATTTATTGATTTTACGAAATTTGGCAAAGTTTGTTCATTTTCGAGTGCCAATAATTGTTTTCGTATAAGATTCCTCCTATAATATGCTTTAAAACACCTGATTATGCCCTGATCCAGTGGCTGTATAATGCTGGTAGTATTTGGGGGCAGCATACGAACTTTCACATGTTGAAGTTTCACGCCAGGAAGCAATTTATGGCAACCTGCATTGTCGACAAATAATATTACTTTCCTTTTTCCTTTTTCATCTTTTTTTCGATGTCTGTTATTACTTGCGTCCATAATTGAGTAACCATCCATGATTTCTTTTGGTGAAAGTACGGAATGGGAATCGTTTTACCTCGAAAGCAATGAGGATTTTTTGCCTTTCCTATGGCATACACAAATTTTTCTGATCCATCCATATTACAAATAAATAATAAATACAATATTTGCTCAACTTGTATCCTGCGAGGTCTTCCCCTTTTCGCATCAAAGTTCCAGAAGGTAGCATTTTGTAATAAAGCCCACTTTCATCCCCATTAAAAATGTCTTTTAAAATGTTTAATAATGTTGGTAAAATATTTTCGATCCATTGCGATGCAGATGGAACATCAGCATCATTTCTTTCACCGTGAACTTTCTTGAAACTAATGTTTTCCTTTTTTTGCCACCTCCAAAGCTAGCCATAGCTTGGCTCAAAATCAGTAACGTTCAAGATTTGAGCGAATTTTACGGCTTGTTCTTTTATAAGTGGTCCACTTATAACAGCATTGTGGCTTCTCATTTCGTTAAACCACCGAGCAACAGCCTTATCCAGTTCTTCACTGTGTCCTGAACGAACTCTATTTCTCTTTAAGTTTTTATTCCCTTCGACAATCTTACGTATTTCGCTTTCTTTTTGTAAAATACGTGTAATAGTTGAGGCATTGCATCCGTATTTCTCGATAATATCTTTTCTAGAATCCCTTTTGTCTTTAAGTGAATCCAAGATATTGATTTTGTCGAGAATTGAAAGTTCTGTTCTTTTTCTGGGTGTCTGAAGAAGAGAAAAGAAGTAAGAGTTATAATTCCACACGGAGATGCAATTTTATCCCTTTTCAGTACGAAAATAAAATAAAAATTTAATCTTTTTTTGAGGCAAGCACAGAAAGAAAAACACAAACTATCCGATCGTCGCAGGAGATACGAATGCGTTATTGTATCATTTTGCAAATGTGTTCATAGACTTTGTCATACACAATACGCTGCTGGCAGGCGCGGCGCGCCGGCGACACACTCCAGTGTAGCTTCTACCGTTGCAATACACAAAATTGGATACAAATTGCAAAGCAAAAACAAAAAAATTCAATGTGCTTATAAAAGGGTAAAATACCAGGTAAAGCACAATTTTTGTTTAGATTTTTATTTGATAATAAGAGGGGGTTGCCTAAAACCTGGTTGTTGTAAAGCGGGTGCAATTGCATAGGATGGCGCTGGTAGATCTCAACTGAATAAGATTTGTTGCTATTAAAAGGGTTTTGCTATTAAAGGGGTTGCTTATATCCGGGGAGTACTGTAAATGCGCATTGTGACTGCACCTCGCATCTGTCATGCAAGCCTGCGATGCTTTTATGATGCGACGCGTATCCTGTTTCGTTACGAATCATGATGTTTTGGAATGTTACGAGATGCACAGTGTTTATATTTTTTAAACGTAAAACAATGTGTAACAAATTGATTGGAATTCATATAATTAATTATTTGCTAAATAATTGTGGTGCGTGTGACAACCGAATATTCACAAAATATATTTTAAAGCTAAAATTCAGCTAGAGCCGTATTCCTTTTCAAACTGCAGCCTCGTTGTAATTAAGTGTAAAATCTCGCTTTTTGTCCATTGATTTCTGCATATAAATAATTATAATAATATAATTGAATGCTTTTATTTATTTAAAAGAAAACTTACTTCTCGGAATTCGTCATTATACTTCAGATTGCATAAACCAAACAAACAACTGTCATTTGCATCCTGGTAGTTCATAATGCGCTGGTTGTTTTTCCTTGCGCAGTATGGTATATACATTCACAATGAATTTGGGAACGTATTGGGTTCTGTCATCAGTTTGGGTTTGGATTTCGGAATGGTTGCTGATGCAAAAAGCAGCCAGTACTGCATTTGCGTTAATTTATCTCTACTCTTAACTCAATGACTTACTCTAATTATTCTTTGGCAAAGGTATTTTGGCTGGCAGTTGAAGCTATGCAAAAATAATTTTCCACCAATTTTTTGTGCCAGTATTTTACAGGTAGGGTGATGAATGAATCAATGAATGCCCAAATAAACATTTAAAAAAAGAAACCCATAGTTTTTTTTTTTGTTTTATTCCAAAGACATAGCCTAATGAAAATAGGGTCATACAGTATGGCCCACCTTATACAATCGCAGAACTTTCCTCTGGTGTTTTTTAAACGCATTCACTACGCAGACATATCTTAGTACGATCGTCATTTGTTTTGCATTCAAAAATGTCATTATATATTTTTATTGCATAACGGGTGGGCCATTTAAATCTTTAGCATCTGGCAACCATATGACTTTGACATGTGTTTTCAGATCGGATTATAACAGCCCGCGTTCGAAACGTCAGTCCGAGCGAATTTGCGCCATTGGAGCAGTAGACGCCACCCCAACGCGCTGTTATCGTGCAGCTTTACATTCAAAACATGTTCTCATATGTGAAAACGCAACGTGCGTATAGTGCAAAATATCGACCAGACCATCAGGCGTTCACACCAAAAATGTATCGCCACCTGCAATCTTGGTAATGTCAGTCATCAAGGCCTACGTCATCCGAAGCGGTCTGATGAGAACATTGAAGCTGTACGGGCCAGCGTTGAGAGATCATCACAACACCGAGTCGTCGTTGTTCTTTGCAGTTGGGCATCACTCGCACGTCCGACGCATACTTCGTGCTGATTTGAAGTTATTTCCGTAAAAAATTCAATCAACGCAAGGACTTTTGCCAATCTGCAAGCTTTGATCGGTTTGACGCCAATTTATTACCGTCAATTAATTCACCAAGAAGCTTTCCACAATCAAGCCTGTGACTGTTTGGGCTGGAATTTGTGCCCATTGCAGCGATCTTCTTCTAAGAAAACGCTGGAGCAAACGTCGATGGAGAGCATTATCTGATAACGGATTTTTTGATGCTGATGATAATGCCATGAAAAACTTTTGGTCCCAAAAGGACAGAGCAAAACTCATACAGCCCGAGCCACAATCTCTTTATTGAGTCCTTTGTTCCTAGGCGTCCACCCGACTTTACGCCTCCAAACTTCTTCCTTTGGAATTATTTGGAGTCCAAAGTTCATATCAAGAAACCAGGGGTCCTAGAAGCCTTAAAAGACAATATATGACAGAAAGTTAACGAAAAATAACTTCACATCAAATTATTATTTTTTTAATAATTGCCAAAAAACATCCCTGAGGTTTAAATGGCCCCACCACCCACACATTCCTCTGCAAAAAACATAACTATTCCACACTAACATCTTCCAACTTTTTCTGCAGCCACAATGGAAACGCCTTAACTAATCTGCACAAGTAAGACGATATATTGACGTTTATGATCACAAGGGTAATACAGTATGACTAAATTATGTTAGTTCTGCAGAACATCTGCATTATTGAATGCAGTTCTTATGTCTCATTATTCAGTAATTTTGCGAACTCAGATGAAACGAAAAAGTGACAGGAAACGAGAGGGTTTAGCTCGGGTTACTGTTAACTATCAACTCTTCTTTGTATTGTATAATGTTTTGTATTATTCTAGGTTTGTGCTAAGTTAACAAGTCAGTCGTCTGAAAGACCTTGAAGTAAAAAAAAATTATGCAAATAAGTTGAGTTTTATTTGTAAGGGCTGGACAAAATACATACCTCGCGCGCTGACCATGATTAAAGCATTGACATGATTAAAGCGTTGATTTAAAGAAAGACTCCGAGTCATTCAAGATTGACAAAAAAAAAATATAATTATTCATTGTTTTGGAGGTGATAGTTGTAATATCTCCTGTTGTGATAAATAAAGTGAATTTTATGAGATGTAAGCCTTACCTCTGGTGGGAGGTCTCGAAATAAACAAACACCTTGTACTATGGTTTATCAACGAATCGCCCATTACTTTATTTCTACACTATTTATATACAAATTTTACAAAAACGTAAAGCATAAACTGAACACCTTCACTGTCTGGAAACACAGGTGTTGGATGACACCACTCAGACGGTGACACCACTCAGATCGCGACACCTTCGATGTCTAGTGTATACTGCTGATTGCATGGAAATTATGTTGTTCACAACATCTCCCTTCCTAGGTAAAGCCAAACCGAAAAGTGTCCGATATACCAGGACATTTATTATAAAAGATTCTTGATACTTAAAAGTGTCTTCTCACATTATTAAGAATTAGTTTAGAATTTTTTAAAGAACTACTCGTAAGACGTGGTGGGTAATGTCGCGGACTACTACGCAGGAGGAGGGTCTGAGTTCAAAACTAGATCAAAACCATAAAATACAAAACAGCACTCCACTTTCTGAGTAGCAAATGGCAATGGCAAACCTCCGAAAGCAAAATCTCCTCTTTATAAAAAAAAAAGTATTTTTCCCGTCGTTCGGAGTTGGTAAGAAGGGTCATTTTCGAAAACGTCATCTGCATCAAATTGCTTTTGCAAAATGTTCTTAAACGCAAGCTGCAAAAGTAATTTGTTCGAAAAGACATTAGAAATCAAACTGCTTTTGCAGCATGTTCGATAATGCAGTGTTTGCAGGACAGATGTTCATAAATGTCATATGCGCTGCAAAAAAGCAGTAGAAATTTGCACTGCGTAATAACATGCATTCAAGGATAATTGCTCTGTTCGAAAACGTCAAATGTTCTTGCAAGAAAAAATCATGTGGAAGACACAGATCAACGATACCAAATGACGTTTGCAGTTTGATGTTCGCAACCCTTAAGTATTGCAAATGACGTTTTCGAAAACGGCCAAGGCTTACTCATAACTGAAAGACCAGCTTAGCTATGGATCTATTTATTTTCTTCATTAGTAACCATCATTATGCGGCAATACTCGTTAAAATCGAATAAATAATTAAATGCACAAATATTTTGTTAACACTGTTTATTCAATTGCATAAAAATAATTAAAATTTCTGAATCTACAATAAAATTAGCTCTGATTATATTGTGAAGGTGGACTTTCTAGTTGTACAGAAAGTATTCGAATAAATACCACAAATTTATTAACGATATCTCTAAAGAGTAATTAAAAGTAAACAAGACTAAAATCAATCCAAATGTAATCAGACAGTGGGCGAGCGTGATCCATGTAAGCCGCCTAGGAGCGATTGACTATAATTGTTGGGGAAAATCTTTGAATTTTCGTCGAATATCATTCCAGTCTGAATCGGCATTACTTAACTTCCAATTCGGCGAGGGTATATCGGGAGATAACCAGTTAAAATCAGCTATATCAGTGTAGTTGTTGAGGGTTTTATCAATGCCAGCCTTTGTAAAGTCACAATCAATATCGGGATACTTATAGTTGTATAAGCTGATTTCAATTTTATTGCAGTCTTCAATGATAGCGCGTCCTGTCACGTGCAAGAATAGCTTGCAACCGGCTGAGGAGTGTAACCGTAGCTGTTGACATGCGGCTGCGATTTGTGAATGTTTACAGTTTTCAGCGAATAGGGACCGTGATATGGGGCCGCAAAGGAAGATACAATGGTTTGCATTGGAAATTTGTATCGATCCAGCATGGCCTTGTATCTCGACGAAGCAGTTATTTAAATTGGATATTGTGATATCTTGGCCGTTAACTTCAGAGGATTTCAACAAGACATATTCATCTTTCCTGTTCGAAAGGGTCCAAGTAAAAACTGATGCAGAAATAGCACTCTTTTCGCTGAAGTCCACTTTATCGGCGGCCTTGACTTTTGGATTAACAACCACTTTTGGGGCGACTTTTTTACTGTTGAAGCCGAATTTTTTCTTCGGCATAAGTTTTAGACGTGTTTCTTCTGCAAGAGTCGTTATTTCATTTAGCGCATTTTGACTTGCTTTTATCTTGTAATCAGGCAAAAATATAGTTGAATTGGATAAGTATCTTTGCAGTTCTTGGATGTCGGTTGTAATTGATGAACAAATTCGCATCAGTTCGGGACCCTCTGGTTTGGAAATGTTGACATTGTTGATATTAGCAGTTATTTCTTTAATGCGATCGCTAAATGTTTGTGAAAAGTAATCAGTACCCTCTAGATCAAGATTTTCTTTATTTCTCTGTTCCAACTTTACATCGAGATAGTTTTGCCTGTCTTTATTGCGCTTATTCAATCGTTCCAACACTGAATCCTTTTTCGCATTTACATCGAGACCGTTTTCAACTTCCATTGTGCTATTGATTTGTTGTTTTACTTGTCGTCTTTTTTCTGTAGGTAAATTGGAGTTTCGGAACTTGCTTGTCTAAGCTTTTTTAGAAATGCCAACTTCTTCTTTTCGTCTTCGCTGAGGAAAGCTGGATGTGCAGATCTTCGTATTTCTTCTATTTTCTCCTCAGATGGTGTTGTCACTCTGAGTAAAGCGTATCCTAGGCCTCCTAATGATACCAACCACAGTAAAGATTTAACATACACATTAGTAGCCATCAATGAGATTTGAACTTATAAGTTTTAGTTTGGTGATAATAGGATTGGAAAGATTGGTGATTTTAGAAGAATAATATAAAAAAAAAGTATTTACTTCGCGTTTGTTGGTTTGTTAGAAAGCCGGCAATTGGGGGTGTTAATTTTTTGTGGATTAACTTATTCGGATTTCTTTTCTTCAGCTTGCCAAACGTTAGAATCAATTGTTCGCAAATTACTATTGCCAAGTACTTCTCCAACTTTATAGTAATAATCTAGGACCAATGGATACTTTTCGTTCATATATTGACGGAATTCTGAAAAGAAAAAAGAGAAAGAAAAGAACTGTCATTAAATACGTACATAAATAGAAGTCAGATAATTTTTCTTATGCAATTGGAAAAGCTACTATAAAGCGCTTGGAATAGCACATCATTTCATCGTAGTGACTAGTACAAAATGTGCGTCGGAATGCAAGCAGGGGAACCCAAACGAATGGTAAATGCCAGGCCGTTTGCATGTACTCGTATAGCTTACAAAGAGTAATAGATAATATATTTTTTAATTTTTATAATACGAGTATATGTATACGATACCAAATAAAACATGATCCGATATCATTGATGGACAAATGACTTGCGTTTCAAAGATAGCATATCGGCATCATTGTGATTGGCACTCTTGAGGGAGTAGTTAAAAGTAATCACTAAAAGAAGAAAAAAAAATCCGTGGTGGTCTGAATTGTTAATAGAAATATGACTAAAGATTCTCTACAACCAATAGTAACGTCCTTTCATCCCTTTTTCCACAAAGAGCGGTTATAAGTGGGCCAGTTCGAAGTGATTTTAATGACAGCTTATTAGATATTCAGTATACACATTACAATATCTTATCAGAGGAACTACTCGTACTAAGAAAATTCCCAAATGTCCCAACCGATTAATAGCCATAGCACTATGTTTATTCGCTGTCTGCCCCTGTGCATGGCACTATTGCGCACAAAAATTACTTGTTTTAGCAACTATCAAATAAACAAGTAAAAAGAGCCAAACAAATTTTTGTCCTGCAAATATTTGTGGTGTGCTGGGTTTTTAATTTTGATGCAAAACATAAAACTGCAATAAATAAGTTTTTGCGAAAATTAAAATTTCTTACCCCGAGTCCAAATCTAGAGAGAGTTGAGCGTGGAACCAGTGCGTAAAAAAATTAATCCAGTAATCGGATAAAGAAATATTTTAACAAGATTTAGATAAAGGTTTAAAATACTGATACGAGCACTACTATGAAGGATAATGGTTTCAGCACATTATGAAGTAAGGATGGTAAATCTATCCCATTGTGTAGATTACACAATTTCACCATTTACACGATGGGGCTAGAGGACGCCCTGGGCCTGTGGCTAAACCTAGAGTTACGGGCTTCCTTATGGTTGAGGTTATTTTTTACTTTACTATAATTAGCGCGCGCTCAAGGGGCTATTAGTTTCCTTAAAATGTTTGCACACATCGCGGGCGAATGAAAGATAGGGAGGAAGAAAAGAGAGGCACCGATGTATTTTTATTTTATTTTGGTGGGGGCTAACGCCCCATTTATTTATTTGGCTTAATACAAGCTTAAAAACTAGGACTTATAAACTAAAAGAAAACTAGGACTTATCAACTAGGGCTTAAAGTTAGAGATGGTGAAGGAGATCGGATTTAAGGGAGAGAGTTCTGCGATTAAAATCGAAAACGGAAAGGTTGGAGTTTATCTTACGTTATGGTTCGTTAGAGCCATATGTCGTGCGATGGATTGGTAGGTAGAAGAGACGGTGGCAATGCAGATTATGAGGGTTAGCGTAAAAGAAAATGGAGTTGTAAAGAGACGTAAAATCGACGGAGCCTGAGAGGAGTCAGTGAATGAAAAGAATGTCTGCTGCGTCCCTTCGTTCCTCAAGGGTATTTGGGTTAATGAGATTAGAGGATCGATCCAAGGTAGACCTCGAAGAGCAAATTGAAGAAAACGACGCTGGATGCTCTCAATACGGGATTCATGAACTCGTTGAAAGGGACACCACGCTTGGCTAGCGTACTCGAGAAGGGGGCGACCCTAAGTGATGTATAGTGATGTGGTCATGTACGGGTTGCAGAATTCTTTCGACCATCTTTCAACGAAGCCGAGTGATGAGTTAGCTTTAGAAATTATCTCATCAATATGGGAGAGGAAATTAAGCTGCCTGTCGCGTAATATGCCAAGGTTGCGGATAGACCCAACAAGGGATATATTTTTTTTTATAATGAGCGCGCGCTCAAGGGGTTTGAGTACCCTTAAAGTGATTGTACACAGCGCGGGCAAAGGAAATTTCAGGGAGGAAGGAAAGAGAGGTACCGATGTACATTGTTTTTAAATGTTTGCAAGTTATAACGACCAGGAAATACAGAGATCGGCAGGGCATTCCATAAGCGAGTTGTACGGCTTAGGAACGAATCACGATATTTTAGAGTACGTCCGAAAATGGGCTTGAGGGTATACTGATGAGCATTCATAGCGAGACGAGTGTTACGCTTGAAAGTTTGAATGGGCGGAATGCTACTGGCGATTTCAGTGGAGCACTGGTAGTGGAAATAGCGATAAAACAAAGTGAGACACGAGGCATTTCGTCGGTGTTGGAGGGTGTCCATTGATTGACTGATATTAGTATCGTCAATAAGTTTTATCGCACGGTTTTGAATCCTATCTAGCAGGTGCAGAGATGTTTTAGGAGCACCTGACCAGATGTGGGAGTTGTACTCCAATTTTGGGCGGATGAATGCCTTATATATTGAGGCCAGATCAGAGGGGGTAAAATATTTCTTACGTCGCTTGAGGAAACCTAGACATTTCGCAGCATTTTTGGCGACATAAAATATGTGGTCATTCCAACGTAAGTTGTCATTGACACACATACCGAGAATGGAAAGTTTTTCGGTTTCGACGATGCAAGTGCCATTCATAGATAATGGCTGGGTGTTTAAATTTCGCTTTAAAGACAGCAGACAGCATTGTGTTTTGGAAGCATTAAATTCCACTCTATTGATAGTTCCCCAATTGGTTATGCTGTTGATATCGGAATTTAATGAGCTTAGCATACGCTGCCGTTCTCGTACTACAGCCGAAGAGCAGGGCCGTGAGTCCGGGAACGAATATGAAAAGCAGAGAGTACTGTCATCAGCAAAGGAATATATTGGATTAGAAGTAGCAGACAAGAGATCGTTAATGAAAATTAAAAAGAGTGTCGGTGACAGAACAGAGCCCTGGGGCACACCAGCATTTATTTTGGGAATATCAGACTTGAAACCGTCCAAGACAACTTGAATTGAACGTTCCGAAAGGTAATTTCTAATCCATTGAAGAAGAGAGTCGTCGATCCCAAATGCACGCATTTTCGACAAAAGAGCCTGATGCCAAACTCTGTCAAATGCCTTAGAAATATCAAGTGCAACTATCTTGCTTTCGGAACGCTTTGGTTCCACTTTTCGGTGAGACATGCCATCAAATCACCAGTGGACCTGCTGATACGAAAACCGTACTGCCGGTTATTGAGAAGTTTTCGTGTTTCGAGATATTTCATGAGCTGACGATTTATCAGTGTTTCCATGACCTTGGAAAGAAGGGACGTAAGTGCAATGGGTCTGTAGGAGGAGAGAGAAGATGATTCGCCTTTTTTAGGGACGGGCTGGACAAATGCTGTTTTCCATCTGCTCGGGAAGAGTCCTAAAGTGTAGGATTGATGAAAAAGCTTACGCAGTGGTTTTGCCAGCGAGGAAGAACACCTCTTCAGAAGAAGGGGAGATATACCATCTGGACCAGCGGATTTACGGGGTGGCCGTGGTGTAGTGGTAGTAGCAAACGCTTCTCACTCGGAGGGTCCAGGTTCGAATCCTGCCCATGGCAAAATCAATTTTTCATTGTATAATTGGAACTCAGACAAAAAAATTCTGCGTGTGAAGGCATAACACTGACACGTAGATTTGGCTGTTATAAGAGTTTCAAGCAATGAAAAAAAATACTGGGAATTATATCTCGAATTACTCTGAGTGAAGAAAAAACTCTCCGTCCTATTCGGACCCCACCCCTGGAGAGCAAACATAGAAACCAAACACACCTGAGTTTCAAACCACTACAAAAACAATTTTCCTTTCTCCTCCTTCTATCTTTCCGCCCGCGCCCTGGCAACAGTAAAAGGGTATCAACCCCTTAGGCGCGCGTAAATTATAAAAAAAAAAAAAAAAAATTTACGAGGGGCGTTCAACATATTCTCGGTATCGGGGTGAAGCTGTGGTTGTATATATAAATTGACTTATTTATCAAGTAATACTATTATTTTAGTGCATTCATGTAAAATTTCATATAAATGTGATTATTAGTTCGCGTTTTATCTCTAGTTAAACAGAATCATAATGGCAACTGAGACGATGATGGTGAAAATTGAGCATCGCGCTGTAATTAAATTTCTCACTAAGCAAGGAAAAAGTCAAAAAACTATTCATGAAGAGATGGTGGCTGTTTACCAGGGTTCTGCACCTTCATTATCAACTGTGCAAAAGTGGTCAAGTGAGTTCAAGAGAGGCAGAGAGAGCATTGAAGACGACCCCCGCTCCGGCGCCCCGGCTACTGCTTGTACGGGAGAAAGCATCAAAGAAGTCGAAAAACTTGTTCTTGAGGATGCCCGAATAAAGGTGAAAATGATGGCAGAGATCACGAAGCTTTCAATTGGTACCATTCACACCATTCTTCATGACCATCTTAACCTTTCAAAGGTCAGTGCAAGGTGGGTGCCACGAATGCTCACAGCGCCTCAGAAAAAAGTGAGAATCGCATGCTGTAGAGAGCTTTTGGAGATGTGTAGTGAGAACGCGGACGGTGTTATGGATCGAATTGTTACTGGGGACGATCATAACTTTGAGAAACAGAGGGGCCAATGGGAAAGTTAAGCATGTATTTGAAATAAGAGGGATCCGGTACGAAGGAATTATCGGCAAAAGATTGCTTAAAGAAAGCAAAAATGTTGGCTATGGTATGCGGATCGGTTGATGATATGTTTTCGTGTGAGAGGGATGGAGGAAAACCAGATTTTCAGATTTTGTTAGATTTTGTTTTTTGTAGTTAACGAATTGGTAGAAAGACTTAGGCTTCCCTTGATTGCGCACTATCAAGGTATCGCTGGTAGAGAACGTTATAAAGCTATGTAAATTGAAGGTATAACCCGAATTAGTTGGAATAGTCCGCAAAGGAATTGGATCGAAGGAAAACTGCCTATAATTTGTTTCTCTTGTTATACGATTATACCACGGGGGGCTCGTAGAAGGATTTTTTTTTGCGCGAAAAGGGGACGTAGTGAGAAATAGAATTGAATAAATCTCTGTAGAAGATAAAGAGAGCATCACTGCGGGACATATTGACGAAATCAAAACAACACTTACTAAGATATTCGTTAATTTTGGGGAAATTCGCTTTATGAAAGTCGTAAGAATAGGCAGCTGCAGATGGGGAATGCTGGCTAGGAGAGTGATGGAAAAGAGAAAGAAGAAGTGGCGAATGAAAGTTATCAATGTTCGCTAGTGAAAGGGGAGAGAGCGAGACAGAGGAGTTTATAAGGTCAGTGGTGAAAATGAGGTCTAATTGCCTACCCATATAGTTGGAGACTCCACTAACTTAGCCAAGAAGAGGCATTCTTTACTCGAGTTAGGGTTTGCGATAGAAAAAGATTCATCCTCTGATTGAGTCCAGTGCAGTTGAGTTAGATTGAAATCGCCGAATACGATTATATCAGCGAGAGGATCAGATAAATTATTTATTTGATCAATTGCATCGATAGCGAGTTGGTAGCATTCGATAGGGTGCGCCAGTAGGAAGTAAAAACACATAACGTTCCCGGGACCTGCAGGGGAGTGTTATTTTTATTGAAACGTAGTCAAGCTTAGAAGAATGTACATTGGTCTTGAATGTTTGCAAATTATAAGGACTAGGAAATAGAGAGCTCGACATTCCATAAGGGGAGTATTTACTCCTGCACTATTTTGATAAAATTTAGGGGGGATAAGTGAATTGAAACACTTCTGTTTGGGACACCGCAACTCTCGTCCAATACTCATAATCATCCATGAACTTAACTACTCAACGATCCAACTAATGATGATAAAATGGAATAGGAACGGATCATTTCGGGTGTGGGACGTGACTTTTTTCGATTCTTATATTTCTTCTTCGTGACTGTCCCTCTTTACTCCTCACAAACATACTATCGACATGGCAGAGTTATAAGTAACCAACAGGGTCTTAGAGTTGGTACGAAAGTGAGCTTGGGGGTATACTAAGGGGTTACGGTTAAAAGTTTGAAGGGGCCAAATACTACTGGTAATTTCGGTGGAGCACTGGTGGTGAAAATAGCGATAGAACAAGATGAAGCAAAAGAAGCAATGGCAATTAAAACGTTAAAAAAAATCGTGGGCATTTCAGTTGTCAAATGTCAGAATGTCGGTGACTAATAAATATTTGCGATTGAAATAATACAACGATTTATATAGCATTCTTCTCCTTTGTACATCTCTATTAATCTATTGTTCATTTCTATCCTCATTCTGATGCGTTGTTCACTTTTTAGTTTGAATATAAATTCGGCCATTTTGATAAGAGCGAAATGTCAACCTATGAGTTTTATCGCAAGGTTTTGAATCATATCTAGCAGGTGCGCAGACGTTTTAGGAGCACCTGACCAGATGTGGACATTTTACTTCAATTTCGCGCGGATGAATGTTTTGTATATTGAGTCTTGATCAGAGGGGGTGAAATATTTCTTACGTCGCTTGAGGAAACCTTGACATTTCGCAGCATTTTTGCCCCTATTAAATATGTGGTCATTGAAACACACATCGAGAATGGAAAGTGTTTCGGTTTCGGTGATTCATTCATGGATAATGGCTGGATGTTTAAATTTCTAATTAGTTATGCGGTTAATGTCGGAATTGAATGAGCTTAACATACGCTGCCGTTCCCGTTCAAAGCAATGTACTACATTAGAAGTTGCAGACAAGAGGACAATAATAAAGTTGAAAGATGCCGGAGGCAGAAGGGAGCCCTGGGGAATTGCCTGCGTAAAAATAAACACCTCATTAGAAGAAGTGGAGATATAGCTTCTGGACCAACCGGTTTGTGTATATAAAGTCCGTAAGCGATTTTGTTCCACTGAAAATTCGACACGCCCAAGTGTAAGTTTACAGAGGAATATTTGAACGAAACTTTGTGTTATTTTTGGACTCGTAAATTGAATTTAACAGCAAGATAACGGCGCGAGCAGACCTTATAGAAAACACATCTGGTTGATTAGTCTGAAAAGTGCACGAGCTTGACCATTAATTTGAAGACAGAGTATTTCCAATTGAAGGCATCAAATTAGCCCACAAAGAAATGTTGCTGGATTTTCTAAATTCAGCATAAGCAACAAATTTGTAAAGTAATTATGAATAAAAATTTTATTTTTTTTATTTCACCCCGTTTTTGTAGGTAGTTGTGATATTTGTGACTTTCATGTAATGAAAACTTTGTTTCGAAAAAGCACGCTTTAAACATTTTCTTCTTAATGCAAATGAAATACATACCTAAATACTTATTTATATTCTTGTTGTACCGTCCTTCTTCTTAAAAACTTGAGGGATTTTTTTTTCTTCTGAAATATGTATATACATACATATGAACGATTTTTTAATAGTGTTAGGAGGAGACAAATGGTTGAGCAATTAAGCCGAGGTTTATGTCAAAACATTACAAGGACAGAAATAAAGTCCTTGATCTCCCTTAAGGGCAATATACGCAATAATTAATTTTCTAGGTCGTGCCAAATCAATAGCAGTGAATACGGATGTTTTTTTTTTATTCTACACATTGTTTTACTTATGTAAAAATGGTAAGGAGGCTTCCTAAAACAAACAAATTTAGAAAAAAAAATATTTTAATAATTATATTAGTATTAATTGTATAAGAAACAAATAACTGTGACACTTTAACCAAGTTTCTTAAGCTACTAAGGGATTATTTAGTCATAATGCGGGTAAAGCTTCAAACAAATAATCAATATCATTGTTCTAGAAATTCAATTTCTTCATCTCATTCTTACGATTACCACGCGAGAAAGTCCCTTTATATACGAATTCTATTTTCGGTAAAAATTTTACAAAAAGGCTTTCAAAAAAAAACTTCATCTACCACGGTTGCAGAGATAAGTTGAACGAAAAAATGAAATTAAAATTCACTTCACGCCAAAATTTGGGTTTGTTCGTTGAACTTTACTTCATTTCCTAAAAACTAATTACGCTTGAATGCATTCCAGAGCGACTGAATTCCGACTGAAAATAGTTTTTTTTTATTTTTAGTCAAGCCTATTGCACATCTTTGTGTTAAGGGAGCGACCATGGGCGTTGCACCAAAGTTACCCACAAAATAATTCGCTACAAACAATACCCTAGTCACAATATTTTTAACAACAATAAAACTCACGATTTGTAATCCAACAATTTCTTGTAAATAAAGTTAACAAAACGAATTTTTGTCTCCCCAGAAAACAAACAATTTTATCATATTTTCCTGGGAAAAGCACACGGAAGCGAAATTTATTCAATTCGCCATTGCAGAGGCAACTCACACAAGTCACAATTGACATCTGTCAATCGGAAAGGGATTTTTCCGGATGCACTAAGGGATTTTCCACCCATCTGTTCCGTGTTTTGCAATTTGACTTGAATATCAATCAGCATTTTAGAGCAATATGGAAGTCATTACATAAATCAACATTTTAATATATTATAAATAACAGTTACACAACTATAGAAATATCTGGAAGACACTAATATCAGATGAAAGAAAATCTAACCTCTGTTGGTGTTCATGCGAAAGTAAACACCATATGATACGGCAAAGCAGACAGCTTCAACAACAAATAAAGTTTTGGCACTGCTTTTGATGAATTTCCAGAGTCCTGTTTTCTTAGTTTTTGGCAACATATTTCGTATGGCAAAATTATTAACTAAATTTCACGAGTTTTAACATCGCGGCAAGCAAAAGAAAACTTAAACGTCCAGGAAAACTTCGGTAAAAAGAAATTCACAGCTGGTCTGATGTTGACGTCATGTTCTAATGTGACTCATTCACAATGCGGATGTTTGTGGGTTGTTGGGAAAATTGTTGTTTGTAGCTTTTGAAAACGTTCAGCGAATTGGTAAATAGAATAGAATTTTAAGAATTAATACGATTTGAAGAAAAACCAACCAACGGTGAAAAACAATGTCCTGGTGTAAATGTAGAAACTTTTCAAATAAGAAATGTACCTGATAGATGCAATATATCTGGATGAAATACAATTTTTTCTCTTTTAATGTCTTTTTCATTTCCAAATAAATTCAAAAGAAGTTTGTGTTATTAAGTTCATGTAGTATGAAAACATACTGTGATAGCTTGATTATTTGTTAACGGAGGTTGATTCTTCCTTATTATCTGGGGTTTGAGCTCGAACCCATTATTCATTCGCTAGATGTGGGAAATTTAATTTACAATTTCTTTTACTCTTCTGCAACAAATGGGTTTACATCCTTAATATGAAGAAGAACGAGAGTTTGTTTTTCTCAGAAATCTTTTGGTTTCTTTTATTTACATATATGGCCGGGGTGGATCTGAGCCTCAGTGTAAGCCATCTGCCTTCAAAAATATACGCCCAGTAGGTCGAGGTCCGCTCTACCGAAGTCGTGGTCTCCCCCTTCTGCGATGTTTCTCTGAGATGAATATGTCGCAGCCATCCTAGAGGTTGTATTCGGACTCTTCAGACTAGGGCGATGTCACTGTACAGCCCCTGCTTTTTCATTGGCTTCTTTGCTCAAAGAAACTGCGATTGGCGTTGGATTTCAACGCTGTTGTAGTCGACAGAATTAATAGCGTAGCCTAGGTAGTCCCTAACTAAATCAAAGTCGTGACTGATGTCACCACCCTGAAATCTTTAGATTTTGCTAATATCGTCACCGTATGTAAAGGGGCTTTTGAAAGATTGTGCCTTTGATGTTGGCGTATTTTGAAGATCGATGTTAATAAGATGATGACTGCACATGATCTGACGGGAGGTCTTTGCCGACCCTGATGGAGCAGCATGTATTCTCCATCATCATTATGCAAATTAGAGAAGTTTAGCAGGGATATAAATATTTGTCACTGCCATTGCAAAATTAGTTCATTTCCATAAGCACTATCATACAAAGCCCTAAAATCGGTAAAACGGAGGGTATGCATCGATTTGAAATTGATGTTTTTTTTTTTCGCTGTAAAGTGGAATGTAAGATGAAAAGTGAATATGGTCTTATAGACGATGTTGACGCAGTTTAAATAGCCTGATAAAGTTTTTGATTTTTTCCTAGATCATTACTGGTTTCTATTATTCGTGCTTGAATTTTTTCCAAGGAAATGTGTTCGAGGCATGTTCGATCCTCTGAAGATCCACCTAGTGGTATTCCATTACCCATCTTCTTTAGATATGGCACTCATTCACTCACTAACTCACCCAGTCATGAGTGTTAATATATGCGCAGATGGTAGCGCCCTAAAGAACAGATACTACACTTTGATCTTAACCATAAGGCCGAGTAAGAGTTAGTGATTAAGGAAATAAAATGCTTTAAAACTGAAACTGAAACTGGTAGCGCCCTAAAAATAATTCGTAGACGCGGTATTGCTTTACCAGAAGATTGTTTTTAAAATAAATCAAGCGGCAGAACTTTCAACTGAGTATGGTGTACATGTACGAACCGCACCAGCAGTCCAGAGCGTGTCCAATAATAAACATTCTCCAAGCAGGTCTTGAGGTCTTGGGCTATAACAACAATCTATTTCTCTTTATAAGAAAATACTGTCTATCGGGGGGTGCTACTCTGTCTCTCTCTCTCTCTCTCTGTCTCGTTCTTTCTCCTTCTCCTTCTCTCTCTTTTAGATCGCATGCAACAGAACAGATAATGACTGATTGAAAGAAGATATCAGAGCTATTTAAGGATTGTGGATTCAATATAAGAGGAAGATCCGTAATTCGCTGCGATTTTAAGACAAAGCTGATGAAAGTGAACTTATTTGGTAGCACAGTGAATAATTAAAGCCTGCACGGACAAGATTCAAGAAGGAATTTGGCGGTTTTCTAATCAGTTGACTGATAACTATATCACAATACGATTAATGCGTGACAATTGTCAAGTATTCGTTGAACTGAAGCCCAGGATTGACTCGAATACCTTGTCACAAGCAAGATACAAATAACGATGTCCCGAACATCGTATAGCCCTGAAAATATGGTAGAAAAGTTGAACGTCCGATGATTGTAACCTGAAGCATCAACCAGAACCTTGCCGGTCGATAGTCCACCATTAAGTGCAGGAAACGACTTTTAACACTGCTACACAGCAGCGAAGCCTCTGGTGTATTTCCTTTGTCCGACCATCAAAAAGAAAGCCGCGTACGATGTACGATGCAACTGAAGTATAAAGCAGGAGGAGGGTACTAAATCAGCTCCATGGCCAAAAGAGTCAGATGAAAGGGCACGAGGACGCGAGATAAAATAAATTAAAAGACGAACAGTCAACCTAGACGGTAACAGTCATTACATTCAATCACCTATCAGATCATGCTGAAGTCATGAAGTCTTAGAAGACTGCCGGAATGGAAAATAACCTGAAAGTTTAATGGCAGAACAATATTAGAATATCTACGTCACTCTTAAAGTTACTATCTTCCTAAATATGGCCTATTAGAACTTATATGCTGTAACCGCTGAGCCGCGGTGGCTTTATTAATTCGTCTTAGCAACACGGAAATAAGCAATTGACAAAATACATATTGGCGACACATTTTCTGAAAACTAAAATAAAAATAAAGAGTCCCATACAGAGTTCTGGAATCTCTACTAATCTTGTTCGCATGTTGCACGCTGCTTCTTTAAGATTAGTAGCTGCTTGTAGAGGCCTTCTCTTGTCAAAACCGGTCTTTGGCAAGTCAAAGCACTGCCATAAGATTTTTCTTAAAACAATTTGCAATACTTTACAAGCGAGGCACAATCTTTTAGAAGTCCATGTAGCCTATAATTTGCATATGTTGATGACACAGCCAGAATACAACGAGTTGTCTGTGGTGCGTTTGCAAATTAAGAGATATTAGTTTGCCGAATTTGGGTCCAGTGATGTTGTCCTATTTTATGTTGGGAAAATTCCCCTTTCCCGAATAAAAGAAACGTCTTGAAAAAGCTCTGGCAATTTGTCTAGCAGAAAGACCGAGTAGTAGCTTGAATTAGTGATTTATGGTGGGACGTGACGGTCCATTAAAATGTTTCCTATTGTCCAGACCAAATATTTACACTGAAACTCAGTCTTACACAATAATTAAATCCTTAACTTCCAAACGATATTCGCAACATTTAAATGAGGATTGGAGTCTAACCTATGCTAACCAGTGACCAGTAAATGGTGCTACATCTTTCCACACAATCCTTTTGATGAAGAGCTTGTCTCTGCTCCCTGACGCAGTAACCATTGGAAAAATTCTAAACTTCTTCGGATATCACCTTGTATTATAGTTGGTTCTATACAAGAGTTTAATTGAATGGTTATAATTAATTATTATGAAGGGTTTTGTGGATTCTGGATCTAGGAATTTTCAACTGTACAGCTGACTGAAAGTGGAAATCTCAGAGTATTCGGTGCAGCCGAACTAGTGTTAAAAAGACGCAGATACACATCTGCAAAGGCACATTTACTTTGCCGGGCATACTGTTCATGTGTGCTGCTCTTTAGTTAGCTGCCTCTGGTTTTGCATGCTAAGTTAATTGAGGCTCCTCCCACTTGCGTGAGACTCCTGAATCCGATCTTCCTTTTTACCAATCCTCGGGGGTCGATTGGAAAATTTTTCTAACCGTAGCATTAGCGTCCACCCGCTGGACACCTCAGTCGTTGGACCTTCTAGCTAAGTCGATGTCCGTACAGTTCGTCGTTCCACTCATCGTCTATGCAGACGGGACCCAAAATCACCCGAAGAATTTTCCTCTCGAAGGAAGGGTGCTTTTGCCTGATCCATTTTTGATAAAGTCTATGACTATGAGCCATAGAGCAGGGCTGGGATTATTAAGGTTATAGGGTCACTTTTGTTGTTCGTCAATTGCCTTCTTAACTCAAAGAAGCAGTGATAAGTAAGAGTTGTCCTTCATTTGATCTCAGCGCTGACTTAAGTGTTAGCGGAGCCTAGGTAGACAAAGCCCTTAACTACCTCAAAGTTATATCTGTCGAGGCTGACGTATGAGAGTAATTGGACGGACTTTTGAAAGATTGTGCTTCCTGTGTAGGCGCGTGAGTTTTGCACTATTCTTTTAAGAATATCGTTAGAGAAATCATCAAAGGTCTCGGTGAGTTCTTTACCGACTTTCATGATCCTGTGCAAACGGACGATTTGGCAGATATGCCAAAACTAGACATAACTCTGTATAGTTTGTGTCTATAGATTCTGTCATACTCATTCTTAAAATCGGTGAATAGGTGTCAATTTGGAGCCCATGTTTTGACTGCCATAATGTGAATATTTGGCCGTTGGTGGACTTTCCTGGCCTAAAGCAACACTGACATGGACCAATCAGGTTGTTGATGAACGGCTTCAGGCGTTCACCCATTACGGCAGATAGGATATTTTAGGCGATGTTACGAAGATTGATGCCTCTGTATTTGGCGTAGTTGAGAGGGTCTCCTTGCTTGAGGATAGGACAAACACTGCTGAGGTTTCATTCAACGGGCAAACTTTCGTACGACCCTATTTTACAGATGAGTTGGTGTATGCTTCTTACCAAGTCATCGACTGTCGCTTTGAAGAGCTCGGTAGTCAGGCCATCCGCACCAGCAGCTTTGTTGGACTTAAACTTTGATATGGCTATCTTCACTTCATTCAGGTCGGGTAGACGGAAGTTTTGGTCTGCATCGTCCATATTGAAAGGTTCATTCTGCCTGATAGCAGTATTTGGTTCGTCATCGCCGTTATACAGTCTACAGAAATGCTCTTTCCAAATCCCCAGCATCGACTGCGACAGAATAGACACAAATGTTACATTATTGACAGTATTCCAGTGTGGGGTGAAGGAAGTGCATTGCATAGTTTGCAAGATACAACTGTTTAAACTTTCTTAAGATTAAAGTGCGAAATGTTAATAGACCAGGGAATTAGTACTACTACGAAGATTATGGGTATAGTTTATAGGACTCTATAAGTAACCACTTGTAATAAAGAAAGTTTTTAGGACTTTGTAATGGTATAAATATCGTACAGGTACAGTTTTCAGGTTAATGAACTAGATGTTGGCTATTAGAGACGAAAAGCACATTTTCCTTGACATATTTTTGCAAAACTCTTAGTTATTGTAGTCTGGAATGGAATATCCTAAAGTAAATATTTTTTAATATGATTATGGAGCAGTATTTTATAAGACTATCGAAGACTAAATATCAAAGAGTGGATAGGAAGTATTTTTTCAAAGTAGTAATGTTATCTTGCCAACTTAGATTTTGATCAATTACGACGCCCACGTACTTATAGCTTTTAACTATTTCAATTTCAAAGCAATTAGAACTACAGGAAATATTTTCATTATATAAAGTATTACAGCCAAAATTAAGCAAACTGAGTTTGCGGCAGCTAGCTGCATTGAACACAGTGTTAATTCTTTGGCTGAAGTATAATAAATAAGTTTAGTCTTACTACTTACTAACAATTTATGCTGTGCAAACCAGATTCTCAACAAATGGATATCGTGAATAATTTCCGCAATAAGGTTAAAACGTTATTTGACCAATATGCAAAGTCATCGGCAAACGCCTCTACCTTACCGACAAATGGAATGCTGAAGCATGAGTTTACATATATTAAAAACAGTGAGGGGCATTGAACTGATCCTTGTGGAATACAGAGAATATCCCCAATTTATAGTTTTTGAACACTATTCTTAAGATAAGATGTAAACCACTCTAAGAAAGAACCACGAAATCCTATATGTTACAATTTATCCATAAGAATTTTGTAGTCTGCCATGTCGAATGTTTTTTTTTTATGGTTACAAAAAGTCGCTTGCAGCATATTTTATCATCAATTCCCTTGTGGATAAGCTGACAAAAGTCCCCAAAAGTGCTCCATCCTTGGAATGGTTTTCTCCGAAACCAAATTGGTATTCGCTTATAAAGTGAATGTCAGTGAGAAGTTTTAGATTTGTAAGCTTAATAGTTTGTTCATATGACTTTGAGTAAGGAAATTGGCCTGTAGTTGGTTTTTTCTCTTTGAAAACAAGAATTACATTGGCTCGTTTTAATAATTCAGGAAAGCTTCCGTAAAAATGCTCAAATTAATAAGCTGGGCCACAATACCTCGGAAACTTTTTAAGGCAGAATTAGAAATTCCATCGTCTCCATCAGAATTTGAGTTTTTGAGGGAATACATGGTTTGCAGTCAGTCTGACAGTCTCAGTGTCATGTTGGTGAACAACTGCCTCATGATATTGAACATTACTCCAGAAACGGACCGATAACTCAGAAAATTTCATTTATTTTTGAATCAGTTTTGCTTCACAAAATGTCTGCTATTATTATTCTATCTATTACAGTTAAGAAGTAATAGGAGTTTGAGTATTTATAACAAGAGATGGGGTAAATATGGTCCACGCTCTGCAATACAATATTTTGTACACCGGTGCCCTAGGAGTTTCCACTTACCATATTATACTTCTTAATTGAGACACCCTCCATACCTATGTACGTGTCAGATAATAATGTTTTAGATTAACGTACATAATTACAAGAATTTAGATAACCAAACCATTTGATGCTTATGATTCGCTTCGGTAATTTATTGTAAATAACTTAAATTTCCTGCCTTTGATTGATTTTTCTCTAGAAAAATCTGCTAACAGGAATTCAAAAGAAAAAAAACCTTTCCTTACTTAAAATACTTCCCCACTTACTTAGGTGAATGTAATTTTTTAAGCCCAATTTCAAGCTTAAGATTAATTTGTTCGTTGATCATGTTGTTTTGTTTTTCTTAATATTTGATAAGTCTAACGTCCTACGTCAGTAAGTTTAAATAAAAAGACTTCAATAATAATTAATGTAGGGGATGGGAATTTTTATTCGCTCACCACTTTTGGGCATTCCGATGCAAAAAGTTCACTCTGATAAAGTTAATTCGTCACAATGCCCCAATCTTGTATCACAACACTGATGTCAACAACGAAATGTTAATACAGATTTATCAGTCGTGACGTCAATGTGTTTTTTTTTTAATTGATGCTCAAATTGCTGCTCTCACGCTCAAAACCCGCAATTCTACAAATCAGCTCTTTCATGCATGTTTATGTATATGTATATGTCGCTACAAATGGCATACCCAAACCAGATAGCTAACTTAAGCTACCATAATTTAAAAGCTGTTAATCTAAGCACCGCAAATTATCGTCATAATTAAACATACTCGTAGATGTCTGTGGCTATATAGATACTTTTATCTTTTACCTATTCATGTGATCAAAACTGTCGCAATATTATGTATAAATGTAAGTAAACATGTATTTATGTAAACTCATGTTGGTCCTATTGTATTTGATTAATTCTATCTACTGTTGTTATCTGTCTAGTACGAGTATAAAAAAAAATAAAAACTTAGAGAAGATTGCTTTACCTAGCGATAACAATCGAAACTGTACTCACGTTACTGCAATCCCATGATAAGCGTTTTGTGAATGAAAAACTCGAGCATCCGTAGTAAGAGTGATTCATTGGCTAACCAAATTAAACAGTCATACTTTGACAACGATGATGATCACTACGGCGCTATGATAAATCCAAAACTTCCTGGAATCAGCTAATAGTAATTCAAATGGCAATAAATGATCTTCCCTCTTAACTCAGTTGTTCACCTACATTCAAATATTTCTCTTAATTCCATTTTAGTTCCAGTAAATTTAAAGAATTTTCACAGAACGATGACACAGCAATCTTCCGTTCCCAAGGCAAAACAAAAAACGACACAAACACTGCCATGCCAATTTGGCAATAGGAATTCCATTCGGGAATCTCCCCCTATTTGTTCGAAAGTGTTTTGTATCACGTTCAAATGTACTCAAGACTCACGAGCAGCTGAATAACAAAAAACAACAAGAGCAAATATATTTTCCACTGAGATTTCATGAATCACCGTGATATAAGTTGATATTTACGTCATGGTTTGATCGACCTCTAATGCGGCATTGGCGGGGCGGGAGACCAGTGAAAATGACCGTCATTGAAAATTCAAAGAATTTCATTCATAAAACCTCCTATTGCACGAGAGAAGATGTGGATGACGACCATGATTTCTATAAGAGCTTTTACTACTTAACACGATTTGTACACTCTCTCTCACGATCTCTCTCTGGTTTTGAATGTGATGACGAACACGATCAGACGTATAACGATCGTGAACATACAACAATACAAATAGTGAAACTGCTCAAAAGCTCTCCGAACACTCTCTGTCGCTCTGCGATATTTCTCGCAACGAACACACGAGTATTGCGAAAGTATTATATGTTTTGCGAATTTACTGAATCAAAGTGCTTTTCATTCTGAAGTTGCACTCGCGCAAAGAAGGACGCGATTTGGCCAAGGACACCGTGTATTGGTCGTACAAAAGTGCAGTTTTCGGTTTTCTGGTCAATTAGCCAAATTAAATTTCGGTGGCGCCAAAATATTTACGTACTTGGTTTCATAAGAGATAAAAAAAATAATAATAACAAACATTGCGATTAAAACATCAATTGTGTACTACTGTACTACAGACTAATTGCAAGTGATTTTGCAAAGCTTTCCCAGTGGCCTAGAGATAACTTTTGGAACTATGGCCAAGTGAATCATTGAAAATAATTTCTTTCGTAGGCATTTCTCAGAATCCGTGGTACGAATCTTGATTTTTTTTTTGTTTTGTGCTTATTTTTTTTTCATCCTCTGATTCATTATTTTCTGTTTGCTGATCGGTACATTATTTGAATAAAATATATCAGTGCTAGTGTAGACCATTAAGGCCATTCAAAGAGCAAAAGAGCAAAGAAGCTATTTAACGCATACACCATCACCATTCAGGCGGCGCCTTGTGGGTTTTCCAGGAATTGCTCGACATATTCGTATATACCGAGTGAATCACAAAATCAAAATCAAAATAAAAATAAAAAGTTATTTATTCTTTAAGTAAATTTTTAAAATGCAATAACAGTCGCATATCGATACATTTTTTTGTTAGAGAGAATTTTTAAAAAAAACCAATCAAAATTGTGGCTATAATGCACGAGTATGACCCGCAGCAGAGTAGTGAAAGGACGTCATGGCAAGGTGACGAAGCCCACATGGAAGAGGAGAAAAAAATGAGGCTTCGTCAGGGCCAAAAACAAAAATATAGTGATAGTGAAAGTACAGATAGTAGTGAATGTAAGAGTAGACTAAGTGAACAATTTAAAAGTGCCAACAAAAAAGAATCGACTGAAAAGGAAGACGACGATGAGGATGATGAAGAAGGAGATCCATTATTACCGGCCGATCCCAGAGTATGGGAATTCAGTCACATTCGCAGTTGGATCAAATGGATTACTAGGAAATTTAATGTTGATCCAAAGCCGGATCTTGCCAGATTTCCAACGAACGGGAATGATTTGTGTACACTGTCAAAAGCCGACTTTTGGGTTTGTGCTGGATCACGAGAAGGTGGAATTATAATATCTAAGCATTTTGCGCATACGTTATACTATGCAACTGGAAAGGAGACTAGCCCAATGTTAAATGATGATGAACCAAGTGAGTGATTTTTTGATTTTAAATTGTTACAAAAATTCAAAGAATTCGACAGGTGTTTGTGGTACCTGAATATGAGTAATTTCCGGTCGCCATTATTATGTGTGGTCAAAAAATTCTAACGCCAATTTCCTGCTTGGTACGGCATTGAAGTAGAAATCTTCATGGCCAACAAATTTCGTTCGGCTAATATCAAGGTGTACAATTAAATTTTACGGTGGATTTTTTTCCAATTTTGTTTTTTTTCATCTTTCATTTGGGAAAAAATTCTGATTCAGCCTCCGGTTGTTATATACCCATACATACATGCATACACAACCTCCTTAAGATTTATTCGGTTTATAGATTTATTTCCTTAAGCCGATCAGTCATTGTGTTATCTACTTATTGCTTCGGAGGACGTTATTCACTCTTGTGATGAATCAAGTCGTACAAACTGAATAATACGATTTTATTTAATTTGTTATGTGAATCACAAAAATTCAAATCTACATTGGACCAATATTCTACAGCATGTAAAAGCATTTTTGCAATTTTTTTTTCATTGAAAATACGACGGGTTTGCAATTGAATGGCGTGTACTATTAATTTCTTCCCGACGGCAATTGGAGAAAAATTTTAAAAACTATAGTGACTGTGGTAACAATTTTGTTTTAGTTTCATAAATGATTAAAAATTGTTTTTCTAAAATTATAGAAGGACATGATTATTATGGCAACCAACCTGTCTATTCAAAAGGATTCGTGTGAAACCCAGTGCAAAAAATGAAGTTATTATTATTCTGTCTAATACTATGTTTAGATCACTGAATTAATTTCATGATGTGAACTGGTATAAAAAAATTTTAACAAATTAAGATTCCGTTGATATTAGCTTATTAGCTATAGAGTCTGTTTCATATGCAATTTCATGTGTGGTCGTTAATTTTAATTTTTAAAGCAAATGTGCTTTAAACTGTTTTAATAATTGTTTCTATGGGAATTAAAGGATTTTATTTGTTTTTACATACTGAGTGCAAGGCAATAAGTGTCAGTGATAAGCCGAATAACCACGATTATATCCTCAAGGGGATTTTTAAAATTCGAAACAAATTCAAAATAATAATAAATGGTGATTTGTAAACCCTTGGATTGTGAACCAGATATTTGTGAGTACAAATTTTGGGAAATTTTTTTCTGCTTTCAACATAGTACATATTTATTTACTTTTTTTACAATACTGAATTCAAACTTTGTACATGCAGTCTTTACTTTGCCGTAAATATAAAGGTTTCTTGGTACACCATCTAACAAGCCGAACTTTTTATAGTTTTTTAACTTAACTATGGTGTTTATATTAGGCATATCGTATTTAAAAGTGATAGATACTATTGGTTACTTAACTACATTTTGAACACGCACTTTTTCGAGAAACATCCATTAGTAAATTTTGCTCTACTATCGACCGTCGAAATTTTTTCAATTTCCAAATAATGTCCTCCATATCTTTCCATATATTTTCAATTTCCCTGAAATCTGCACTATTAGCAGGTGTACTATTTTTATAGAAAAAACTTTGAACTTAGAAAAAAACTCCAAAAGAATTTAATAGAAAAAAAGTTAGAATTTGGGCTCGTTTCCTGGAAATACTAAGTCCTCGGCATAGGCTATGGTTTTCTATTAATACCATATAAATTCTTATCAATATATCAAGGTGTTTTTCCAAATATCCGATCCGATCCATACAAGAACAAATACAATAATTTGCAACAATTTTTCCAGTTGACTGATATTCGTATAATGTTTCCATTGTACATTGATCGCTATGTACGCTCCCCTACTTTATATCTCATCGTCGTAAACAGGAAAGTGGAATTTGATTTCATTCGAAAATATTACACTACAGTCCTTCAACTTTTGCAAAATCTATCCCCGTGCTTTTTTTTTCTCGTTTTCGGTTTCTTATAGACTTCTGAGCCATGTATCCATCGACATGAACAATTTTACGGCTGGATTTTGTATATTCTGAAATGATTACAAAGGCGCAATTGCATTGTGTAACAGTATATTGTATTGGATACTTCATTCAGCTTTATGAATTCGACCGTCTTTTTCTCGATCTACCTTATACTAGGTCTTAAAATATCCCTTGCCGTTAATTTCTCTTTAAAAAAGCCTTTAATCCTGGATTTATTTTCGGAAGTTCACTTCATTATTTTCGACACTTTCGTAGACTTAACTTATGAATTTCAAATTGGATTCATATTTGCGAGGAACTCCAATACGAGTATAAATATATAAAAACAGTGGTGGGAAAAATAACAAGGACAATAGTTTCTTAGCCAAAAATAAATATATTAGTCGCAGCCTCCCATTTGTGGTTGGAAAAAATAATAAGGGGCAAAAATTGTAAGTGTTGCGTTCTGGTAGATTTAACGTTTTTATTTCACTTAATTTTAAAACACGACTATAAGTGTTAGTGACATTGAAATTAGTTAGGTCAGTTCTTGCTTTAAAATCATAGAACAGTGCTTATCTGTTCTCAAGATGATCGTCAAACAATTCAGGAACTGTCAAAAAAGGGTTTAGGTATTAGGTAAATCGTTAACGTGCTCGAAAAAAAAAAGTGCATAATGCAATTCATTCCTTAAATAAGAGCGTAACCAGAGGTTCTCCAGAGGTTATCCAAAACAAACGAAACATTTCGAGGTAATAAATTCCAAAAAGAACCCATTTGCTTCTTCTGAAAAGTTAAAAACTGAATTGTCTGCTTAAATTTGTAGCAGAAGTATCAGAAGGCACTTTGTTTGGAAGGGTAGCGAGAAATGTTCGAAACATAAGCACATCCAACATAAAACAACGAAAGCAATTCGCCAGCTATAACCAAAATCGTGTGCATTGGAAAAGCCTTCTGTAGTCGGATGAAACTAAGCTAAATTTGTTCCGATCTAAACATGAATTGGTAGATTCCAAGTACACAAAAAAAGACAATAAAATACGGCGACGGAAGCATTATGCTTTGGTACGGAGTATTCCCACTCATTAGCGTACATTAACATCTTAAAAAAACATCATGCTGCCATACGTGGAGGAAAACATGTCGCTGAAAATGGAATTCTAACAGGTCATCGACCTCAAACACTGCTCCAAGCTAACAAAAACCTGGTTTCAAAAAAATAATGTACTTACTATGAAGTGGCCGTCCCAATTTTCCGACTTAAACAATATCGATTATCTTTGGGCAGTCCTTAAGAAAGAAGCAAAAATAGCAAAAATAAAGAATAAGGACCATTTATGTCAGGTGGTCCAAGAGACTTGGGATGCTATTCCAGTGGAAACTTGTAGGTGTTATGAATAAAATAAGAATGAAAGAAGAAGTACTAAATTACAAAATAACGTAAAATAATGCGTAAAATAAACGTGAATAATTTTTAAAAAATTATATGTAATATGTATTTTCAAATGTATTCCTATTATTTTTCCCAAGACTAACTTTTACTTTTTAGTTTTCGTTCTTATGTTAAGGTGTAATTAAATAAATGAAATCACCTGTATTTTTACTTTATAGTGGTTTTTGTTTTTGAGAAAATTAAGGTGAGACATAGTTGTCTCTATTATTGTGGATCGAATCCCTTGGAGTAGCAGTCAACGAATCTAACCAATGTGCCTAGTCATCAAATTATTTTTTTCGTAAACGTTTGCTGAGTCCGTTCAAAAGTACTAAGCCCACTCAGAGAGTTACTGAAGTTACAGAGCTGCATATACAACTCACAAATTACAAAGTCTACAAGCTGACAAGTCCGTCTATGATCATGTCGGAGTATTGTTTTTGATGGTTCCACAAAAAAAACCAGAATAAAAAAGTTGAATTTGCTTTCAACTCCTCAATAACTAGGAATAGTTGATTTCAGGTCATAACGGCTTCAAAGTTTTTATTCAAAATGCTGTAGAAACGTTGCGATACAAAAATACGAAAATCACTACTTGACGAAATCTCAACACTCATACTTTATTTGTAAAGGTAAATCGGTAGAAACGGTTTGCACAATGGTGAAGATTAAGGCCAGTCTTTATATAAACTCATCTGCCCTGTCAACATCTTCAAAAGTTTTGCCATTAAACAAGTTTTCGAAAAAAAAAAAAATACAAAATTGGTTACGGAAAAGGCTCGATATTAACCCGGCACTATTCGCAAAAAAAAAAAAAACAATTACTAGTTCTCATTCCCTAGGAGGAGTCTGAATTTGACCATTATATATACTGGTTATAAATTACATTCTTATTAAATTGCTTTCTTTATGAGTGTGACATAATTCAAATGCAGGTGGATCTGGCAATAGTACAACATAGGTTCGCTTCGCTTTAAGAAATGTCGTAAGAGGTTCTTTCACAAGGCATGAGAGAAAGTTATTACCATATCAAAGTTTGTGTAATTTGCATTCTCACTGCTTTATTGTAAATTTAGGAAGTTAATAATAAAATGCATAGATTTCAACCGCTAACACACAAAACAAGTGTGCGACCTTTGGTAGTCTCAACAGATCGTACGTCAGAGACTAATCGTTTTCCCTCAATTTTCTAAAAATCTTAATAAAACAAGAAATCAACTTTGTGGATGGTTAAACAAACAGAATTTGAATTTTCTTTCTAAAGTAATTTCAAAGTTACTATGGTGATTATAAACCAATTGTTTTTGACAGAACAAGTTACAAGTATGATAGTTCTTCTTTTAAAAAAAAATTATTAAACTCATCACTATGGGTTTGTGTCCAAGGTTATTAAATTGTCTAAGACAGCGATTCCAAAACTTTTCCTTTAGCGTACCATTAACATACTTTTTTATATATTTGCGTAGCATTGATGGACAGTGGCAAAAAAGCCGCCCTAAATCAACGAATTTTTGGCAAAGCAAAGAAAAAACAAATTCCTCCAAGAGCAAAAACTAGAAAAAAGTTACCCAGATGGAAAGTCCTTTCCTAAAGACGAAAATTCGACTGAGCAAATACAAGACCTTGATCAATTTGCCTCCCGCTGTTGTATTCGACAGCGGTTGTACACTCAAGACCAGAGAATACGACCATACAATATCAGTACAACTGTCGGTTGTGTGGCAACACATAATGTAATTGTTGTATACAACGCCAAAACTGTCCAACCGTGCGTTGGTACAACGATTGTATCATGTATTTCCCCCTTTAGCCGTGATATGTGAACTATAGCTCACTTGATAACTGAACTAGTTCTTTTAGTTCAGTTCAACTGAGCCGATCTGTGAACGGCTCGTTCAGGAACTACACAACTCTACATGTCATCTTAGATTGACGTTTTTGAATTTTAAAATTTTAATCGAATATATGGTATCTTTTCGCTATAACTTTTGAAAATAGATGCGTATTGAGTTAAGTCATAGATTTCCGTCAAAAAACGGCAATCGAAAAGTTTATCGCTTGGCTGATTGTACCACTCGCCCCAGCTTAATGTGCCACTGGTGGTACGCGTACCACAGTTTGGGAACCGTTGGTCTAAGGTATACATCTGTATATATACTTTAGATTAGGTTAACCAGTTGAATTTGTCTTCAAATGGCAGAAACCTAAACACTCGCGCTGGTGAAATATTCAATTTCTTTGCAAAAGTCAAGAAGGTTTTTGAAGTTCGTGCCGTCTATTTCCTCTAGGTTTTCGAAAAAGTATTGCCCTAGAAATTTTCTTCGACTACGCGATATTGCCTCGCATTTACACAGTATGTGTGTTATGTCATCAACAGCTTACAGATCACCTCAGAATCTGCAAATATCCATATCTCACAATTTGAGTCTCTTTGCGTGTTGCCTCAAGGGATAGTGTCCAGTCAGGATTCCTATTACTGTCCTAAGCTTATTCCTGTTTAATTTTATTAATTTCCTAAATCTTTTGCCGTCAAAAAGCGGCCAAAGAGCCTTGGATAGTCTGTTGGCAATCTCACTATTGTCGAGTAGCCTTCCTTTTCTTGCAAGCTAATGGCACCCATCACAGTCCTACCCGGTTCTGACTGCTAGGTGCCTTGAGTACTGTGCATCAGCCCTTAACTGTATCAGAGTTGACGTTCCTTAATTCCATTGCCTTGAGTGCGGCCTGGCTTTTCGGATACCGATCTCACCTGCATTAGCTCAGCCGCCCTGAGGACAGCCAGAACCTCTGATTGGTAGACACTGCTTGCGTCCGGTAGGCTTATAGACACTCTTAGTTCTGGGTCTTCTGAGAAGATACCGGAGCCTGTTCCTTCCTCTGTTTTTGAGCCATCAGTGAAAATTGCAATTTCATTCGACCTGATTACTGCATTTTTTTCCCAGTCCTGCCTCTCCGGATAAATTATATTGTACGGGATGTCGAAGTCGACCAGGGAAGGAATTTCATCCGTTAGAACTGGATTGCCTGGCAGTAGCTCCGCTGGGACCGTACCGTATCCGAAACTACTGCTCTTGAAGTGACCCAAATTAGTTTGAGTGTTTTTTGGTGGTATGGAGCGCACCTATAATGGCTATGGAAGTCGTTCTCTGAACTGCCGCTAATTTTCCGTAAAACCTTTTCTTGTTCGTTGTTTTCCACCATACTAGTGCGCCATATGTAAGTATTGGTCTTACCACCACCGTATACATTCAGTACACTATAGCAGGTTTTAGCCCCAAATTTTTTCTACTGTTCCTTTGCAGATAGAAAGAGCATTATATGCCTTTTTGGTGTATATATACTTATATGCCTTATAACGATTGTTTCAAATATTAAACAGAGGAAAATGGATTGTTTATTTATAAGGAATATATAACCACTATTCTCTTTACTACCGTAGCTTTCATACAGTTCTATAGAATCCGTTCCTTTAAAGAAATAACCAATCGTGCTTAACCTATCCGCCCAGTTATCGATAATCGATTTGTTATCATTCATGTAGGCCATCATTTTTGCTCTATTGGCCGTTGACGTGTTGCCAAAAATGTCTGCGAAGGCTGACTAATTAAAAAATATTGCAAACTCCAACGGCAATGTTTTATTAGACTCTTATATGGTTCTGTTTATAGTTATCATTCATAGTGCTTTTTAAACAAATTTTATATTATTTTATCATTATTGAATTGAACTATTGAACATATGGGCATCTAATTTTCAGGGTTCTTATTTCATCTTTCTAAACCCTATGAAGATTTAATTTTTAGTTTTGCGAGCCTTTCTTAAAAACTCCAGTAAATTTATGACGCTAATACTGCTAGTAGCATCAGTGCTATCATCATTCTTTCCTAAGAAACATTGTTGCACTTATTCTTCAATAATTTATGTGTTAAGTCGGTTTAGCAAATTTCCATTTGACAACCTTCTCCTGTCATTATACATTTGGTGACTAAATCTCTGCCTCTCGGGATATTTTTACTCTGATGCCAAAATTCTAGTATCTCATATCCATCATAGCCACAAGATTTACTCATAGAAACTGAAAACCATTAAGACATTCTAAGTTATCCGTCAAAACTTTATATGCTGTACATACTTCTCTCATCATCACTTGATCACCCACTCGTCACATGATCTCCATTCGGCTTGAAATATTCAAAATTTGTTATGTTTAAGCTACCGAGTAATAAATGTCATTCCGAGTCGTTGGGCAGTTCAGTAAGAGTATTAAAACTCCTGTATGAACATTGCACGTAGTTGTTGTGGTCATTCTGACAGAAAAATAAAGTTTTAGCCTAGAAGAACGAGAATCAATTGACGACGCTTTTCACCGATTCAAGGTTATCCCAGATTCAAGGTTATCCAGATAGTTCTTACGAAAGAAATGTACGTTTCCGTGTCGGATATTTCAATATTAAAAAATAATTATAATACAAATGGTTTTGACGCATTTGTTTTTTTGCTTGGATGTGTTTTCACTCAATGAATCACTCAATGCATTTGAAGTTATTATACCTTGCCACACATTCAATTCAATTCAGCCCCCGATATCTGCCCATTTTTATTGTTTTTTTTTTTTTTTTTTTTTTTTTTTTGCTATACTAAGGACATGCCTCGCTAAAACTCTTGCCTTTCACTAATATCTTTTGAGGTTTGCATTTGTTTAAACTGTAGAAAGAACCACCTTAATGTTGAATAAAAAAGTAATATCGCACTGATTTTTTGATTCTGCCCACGAGCACGTACTTATTCTGTTAAGAACTTTTATTGACAAAATGATCACGAAAAGATGTAACACAAAAGCGATTTATAAAAGCAAGTTCTCCGGCTTAAAAAAAGATTACTTTTTAAGACTAACAAATAAAATTATATTTAAAATAAAAAAAGCGTGCCAAATATACGATATTCACTGTTTACTGGACGATACGGTTAGCCTTTTTCCAAAGTGAGCTATCCATGGTTTGTTTTTAAGAAGTGAAGAGAAGTGGACTACTTCATAATGAAAATGGAATCAAAATGTGTAACCTCTGTGGATCACCCGCCATACAAAAGGGTCAAGTGAATTTTTATTTTAATGCAATCAAAAACGGGTAATCGTGGAACTTACTCGTAATAAGATCTTTACTCAGCATGGTGCTAAAGCAAACAGACCTTCAAATCCGAATACATTTCTCATCACCCAGCCCTCCGAATTGCTTTGAGACAGCATCAGAGATGTACTCGTACCACCAAATAGATAGAAAAAAAAAAAACAAAAGAAAAAGTTTTTCATGGGATGGGTTTGTTTCCTTCACAAGTCAACAAACAACACACACAGAAGTCTATAAAAGCCAGGAAGGAAGGTATTACTAAGCCATGAAAAGAAAGTCAAAAAAAAAAAATGGCAGAGAGGGGATGGCAGTATTTTATCCCGAATCAAATCACGTCAGCACACATATTCAATTGTACTTAATATATATTCGTACGCTGAAACTTATCCAAGGAGAATCTTTCGACATTAACCCATTATTGAGCGATCTAAATATACTCGCATACTCCATCTAAGGATTCAAACAAAGGGATAGGGTATCTCCTCATAAAGGATTCAATTGAAATTGCAATGATTAAATAAATGGTCATGGGAATTTCACACTCTCATCGAGAGGGTGGTGAAATAAAAGAAATCCCTTTGGTCAAGCTAGAGTTGAGAGCTGGAGAAACCTTTTTGCTTGGTTCGAGATTTATGCGGTAACTGATAAGCGGTAACGGTAATTGCACACTTGAGATGGGGATGCTATTTTTCACCTCCATTCATTTTCCACTTGAATTTAATCCTCTCACAATGGCATATTTTCCGGGGCTCATTTAACGGTAATTATTCATAACAATCTCCGCTATTCTCATCATACTCGTAACATCATAATATCAGAGTGCGGTTACCCTTACAGATGGGAAGGCCGTAAAACAGGCTGGTAGGGCGTGAGTTAATAAAAAGTTCAAGTGAAGTTAATAAACGACGTAAATATGATAATTTCGAACAGAGTGTGGCATCTAATAATAAAATCACAATAATCCTCTGCCGAAAAATATTCAACCCCAACAGTGAAATGGTCACAGCGGGCGGCGTGCTGCATCTATTAAAGCATTCAGCAGCCAGGATCTCATCTCATCACCATCACTTGTACAACTTACAATGGGGCAGCATCCGTTTCCTTCCCGTGTGTCAGTAACATCCTTCCCGTGTGTTTACCTCGGTTGTCGTCGGCTCACATTGGTCATTGGTGTATTCTCATCTATGTTACAATACTATACTGCAGGGTAGTTGCTGTTGCTCTCTCTCTGTTGTCATCATTGACGAGGGTGTCACTTAATTGATTTGTTTTTTATTCAAACAGGGATCATTGGTTAGATTTGCGTTAATCGCCGACTAAGACATATGTTTCACGGCCACCCACCAGGTGATGAGATTGTGAAACCACCCCTCTCCTCTGGCTTTTGAGAACCTAACAACAAGAGATGCGGGAATGGAGACGGATGGGTGACTGGTTGACACAATGGTATATAATGGTATACTCGTAGCAATAGGTATTTCCTTTTTCCTTTTTCCGTTTTTCCGTTTTTCCTTTTAAGGATGCTTAGACAAACATTGTGCTTTTCGTTTTCGTTTTTGGTTTCAGTTTCTATTGGGAGCTGTTGGCGGTTGGACGCGCTTAGAAATCGTTGTCAGCGTCCTCAATATACAGCTCTCCTGTGACCGGTTTTGTCATCAGTGTTTTATTTGTACGACAAATAGAATAGAAATTATTTTTAACACTTTCATCAAAAGTCGACTATTTTTAAATTTTTTTTTGAAAAGTTTGAGATGAGTGTGAGTGTAGATGTGGGCGTAATGTGGCGCCTTTCTGAGGATTTCAATCGGCGTTTCGGCGTCCGGATGCAGCCGCATCATCATCATCATTACCATCATCCGTCCACTGCGACAAGACCCATGATTTATAACGGTTTGTGAAACTTTGTATGCCTGTGTATTGTGAATGTGATGATATGTACATAATTGTTGTCTACCGATTGCTGAATTAGTAATAATTAACCAAATTTATTTAAAATTCGGCAGTGTCGCTTGGTTTCGTTGGATTGCTATTAGTCATTGTCTTGTTTTTTTTTTTTGGAATGTCGTATCGAATTCTAGGAAATTCATACAGAATAGCATATGGCTTGAATAATATCCCACTTAACGAACATTTCAAAGTCGAAATTTAAAAGAAAGTGTCTTGTGATTCATAAAGATACTTTTAGTTTTATTTTAGTGTAAGAATATATGTATGGCTACTCGTATGCACGTATTGGTTGGCGCCGGAATGACAAGAGTTGGTGATTTTGCATTGAAGATACGAGTACTTATTTGAAATATAATCCCATTTGAACAGAGCGCGTTGAGGACTTTGGAGGTCTAGGAATCGCTGACATTTTACGTGGTTTTAAGAAATCCATCCGCTGATTTTAGTCTCAACCCTCGGAGTGCATATCTAAGTACCTTTTTTACTCAGTTTGTTTCTTAAGTCCGTGTATATGACATTTTTAATTTGTTGCTTCTTTCATTTTACGAGTATTCTCCTTCAATTAAATTTGATTAAATTAAAGGTATTTAGTGAAAATTAACTTCCCGTTGATAGGCTCTGACGGCTGTTTACAAACAAAGTCCTATTTCCTCGACGGAACAACGCATCAGAGTACGATATCATATTAGGTACCTATCGCAAACAATTGAGAAGTAATCAATTTGGAGTTCCCAACTAGAGGCAGGTAGCTCGCTCGGTTTTTAGTACTGATCCACCGCCAATCCTTAAATTTTTTTAATTTTGAAATGTCGGATCTGAGGCATAGTCTTTGATAGCATAGGGCTCGGAGTGGTAGCTTCTAACCTGTCATATCCGGATAGAATTTCTTTCAATAGGTACTTCATTTATTTCTTTCTTTTGCAGGTCAGCATATACTTTTCCCTAGCAGATTTGTAGATTTGTCTTGTATAATTGCATAGAATAAATACAGTTTTTGGCTTAAAATAAAAGTGTTCCTCCTTCATTAGGTGATTGTCATTTGGTTCCCTCGATGTTTTCCAAACGGTCTGTGAAAATCAAACAAAGAGATTATTCGTTATGCATTATGGCATTGTACCACAACACATGGCAATCCTTCAGTTTCTGATCGCTTCTAATGTAGAGTTGATGATTTAACCGCTAACAGGCCGGATCTAGACATCGTCTTGATGCCCAAAGTTAGACGATCCATATCTTTCTACTGGACCTGATTTTACACAAAATGTGTAAAAACATTTTAATCATTTTAGCTACCAGTGAAGATTTGTCCTCAAATAATTCACAGCAAACAAATTTACACCAAACAAACTCACTAGTTTGTCTGATATCATATTACAACCCCAAAGTGTGATACTAATTCGGCAGTTAACCAAAGTTCGTATTGTCTTTCTTTGAAGACATACTCGTAATCAGTGCCGGATTTAGGGGAGGGCAGCTGGGGCTACAGCCCTGGGCCCTCACAATAGACTCCGAAAACAAAAATATCTAAACAAAGAAAAAAAAAAAAAAACAAATAAAAACCAAAGCGAAATCATCACCAAATACAGGACCGACAACGATGAACATAATCTTCAACATCTTCGAACTAGAACTTTGTCCTGACCGCATAACAAATGAAATGTTCGAATATTGGGCTGAAAAAGATTCCACAGAACTTCAAAATTGCGTGAAGTATCTCTTGCAGAATTCAGTTCTTCAAGATCAGTCGCGAGATAGCTCCAACTTTGTTCGGAAATGTTCAAAGAATCGTCAATCGATTTTGGCTTTGCTTTTTCCAACTACGGGAAAATATATTGTTATGCGTGTAAGTTAATGTCCACACCAAACTCAGTGGGGAAGGCTTCAGTGACTGGAAACATGCATCTGAGTGTCTATATAAACATGAAATTTCAAAGACTCATTTCGAATCAGTAATGAGTTTAGTGCAACGGGGAAAAGTCACAGGACGCATCGATCAAGAGCGATACAAGAAATTATTGGTTCACCAAGAAATGGAAATTTTCTGGGAATTTTGGAATTGCTAGCCGAGTATGAACCAATCCTGGCAACCCTTGAAATAGTATTCAGAATGAAAAAATCCAAATATTATTCGGTGTCAGTGGATTCTACTCCCGACGAATCTCATATCAATCCACTAGCTATAGTGGTTCGATATACTCGTATTGAAGGATCGATGCCAAAAGAAAGATTTCTCACCTTTTTACCAAACTGCTGCCATGAGGTCATAGCAAAAGCTTTACTAAAATTTTAGCTGGAAAGGCAGCTGCTAAATCTTGTTCAATTCTTTGATTTCGTTCAGAATTTGTATACGTTTTCCACAGCAAGTACAGAACGATACCAAATTCTGAGTGAAAAATTATAGCGCGGGAAAAAAGCGGACAATTTTACGTTTTAATAAAGCTTAGCGATACTCGTTGGTCTTGTCGAGTTGAAGCTACGAAAGCCATTGTCGATAGTTATTGTGAAATCAAAGGAACTCTAAAAAGCATCTTATCTTCTGATAAAGAGCAAAAAGTCATCGTGAGGAATGAACCATCGCACTTTTTACAAAAGATGAGTTGTCTCGAAACCGTTCTATTTGCTATCTTTTGGAGCGATTCGACCCGAAATGATTCTTGAATCTGCAATGCGTGCATTAGAATCATTGAAATCATTCGTTGAATCCAAAAGGGACGATTTTGATAAATACGAGGAAGCAGCTAAAGAATTATGTCATACTGACCAATATGTAAAATCAATCGATCAGCTGTGTGTTTCTCTTACTGAAAGATTGCATGCATACGAAGCTGTACGTTCGAGATTTGGATTTATCAATCACAGAGGCATTGGTGAAAGTGTACGAAGATGATTTAGAGCCTAGTCTTGTTAATGGTTGGTTCAATTTATATCTTTGATCGACTTATAAAAAAAGGATTATAGAAAAGACCAATCTACGGAGTTATTTTACTACCACATTCTCGAAGATCAAAATTTCAGAACTACATTCCCAAACATTGAAATTGCACTGATCATATATTTGGTTTTGATGGTGTCAAGTGCACTGAAGAGCGCTCATTTTCAAAATTATAAAAAGTTTCCCTACTCATCATTGAAAGCGATTTACTCCGGGAACTGGACTTCGGCGAATTCATCAAGGATTTTTCATCGAAAAGAGCTCGCAAGGTTCCATTTCTTAGCGCTTTAATTTAATTTCATATAATTCTTGTTTTTGTCTATATTTATATACAGTGGTGTTCACCTACATAGCACGCCCTATTTCAAATGTCTCTTTTTTTGCAATACACACTGTAATGATCTGATTCGATTCCAATAGAACTATTATTTGAGGATAATTCTACCGTTATGAACGCTAAAATATGAAACAGAGACAATCGTACGGTATTTCTTAGTTTTTCGCTCGTTAAAGAAGATTGCCATTTCGGAGTGAGTGTTCTTATAAATAGCACTCCTTTGGTATTGTGTAAATATTCTCTATTTTTGTAGTTTTTTTTTTTAAATTTCTATGAGGTGAATATATTTTTTTCGATAATAGTATCAAAATTATTCTAATAGCTCATACAATTTAACAAGATTTAAAATGGGAATACGAAAACACTGCACCGAAGAAAGGAGGGAAGTCATTGCTTCAATGATACATAGCGGGGAGACTATTTCTGCGGTAGCCAGAACATTAAACTGTTCCAGAAAGCTTGTCCAAAATTCCATGAAGGTAATACGACACACCCAGTCTACAGCGAACCCCGTTATAAAGAATAGGGAAAGGAAAACTTCGAAAAAGACTGACAGGATAATTCACAGAATTAGCTGCAGTGACCCATTCTTAACTTCCAGGGAAATAAAAAACATATTGGCTGAATAGCATGGTATCCAAATATCAGCCGTGACTGTGCGACGTCGCCTCATGGAATTCCAGCTCAATGGAAGAATTGCCAGGAAGAAACCTCTAGTATCCCAGAAGAACTGAAAGAGAAGACTTGCTTTTGCACATGCCCACAAGGACAAATCGTTGTCCTTTTGGAAAAATATTTTGTGGAGCGATGAAAGCAAGTTTAATCGACTTGGGTCAGATGGTAAGAAGTACGTGAGGCGACCTGTAAATCAGGAATTCAATCCCAGATACACCATTAAAACCGTCAAGCATGGTGGTGGGAGTATAATTGTGTGGGCCGCAATGCCATGGCATGGTGTTGGGCATATAGTTAAGATTGATGGCATTCTGGATCAGCACAAATATAAAAACATCTTAGAGGAACATATGGAACCATACGCCGATGAATTCATGCCTCTGTTATGGAATTTTATCCACGATAATGATCCAAAATATTCTTCGCGTCTAGTAAAGAACTGGCTCTTGGATAACAAATTATCCGTACTTGATTGGCTAGCCCAAAGTCCCGATTTGAATCCAATCGAGAACCTTTGGAATGTTGTGGATTTCATCGTAAAGTCAAATTTTGGCAGTCAGCGTGGGATACTATCCCTTCGGGAAGATGTAAGCGTTTAGTTGAGAGTTTACCAAAGCGTTGTCGGGAAGTAATTAAGAGCAAAGGACTTCCTACCAAATATTAAATACATTTCAGTTCTATTTTTTTTTTTGTACAATATATTTATTATTTTTTTGTTAATATTCGTTGACTGTGCTATTTATCTGAACAGCCTATTTTTAAGTTTAAGAAGTTTTCCTTTTTAACTTTAATTAATATTTTGGATTGAATTACATTTATTGTTTATTAATTCAAATCTTTATTCATTAGAATAAACAAATTTTGTTTAACCCTCACGTACAACTTTTTTTTAACAAAAAAGATTAAAATATGTTTGTATGTACTCGTATGTTTTTTAAAATAATTTACTTGGTTTCGCAATAAATTACAGAAAAACTTGACTGAAAAGAATTGTTCATTTCATTTGGAAAATAATAAGTCAGGGGGCCTCCACTCATTCTTTGCCGCAGTGCCAGCAGACCTCTAAATCCGGCCCTGCTCGTAATATTGAGAAGACCGAAGAAGACAGTTAAAGACTAAAATTGCACGTGGAATTCACCACGGCCTAGTTTCTCACATTCATTTCACATCATTCCCTTGGTATCCTTATCGAAATAAGTAAAAGTTAACAATGAAGTTCTTAGTTTTTTTTTGTTAATTTATTGTAAAATAAATTACAATATCAGAGCCCCTAATAATGAAAAATGACATTTAACATTGTTCGGAATTATTTTACACTGTTGTGACCATGCAGTGCGGATTAAGAACCTTAAGTTTCCAATAAAAATTACGGTATAGTTTTATTGTGTTTTTTTTCTCCACATACGAGTAAATATGTAAAAGTATTTACGGAAAAATACCCATTTAAAAATTAGTAACTTCTGTGTACGGAATATTACAAAATAATAAGATTATCTGTAAAGGAGTCTCGACTAAAGTTCGTTAGTGATGTGAGCAAAGGGGCTTTGTACGACCAGCTCTCTGCTTCTGCTTTTTCAAAGCATGATCTTATCTTTTTGACTCTGAAATTCAACATTAATCGCCTGAGCAAAACTATCGAATATCGTGATTTCCACAACATTGATTTTGAACTCCTAGAAGAGTGCACAAAAAGTAGGAATTGGGATAACACGTATCATTTATTGTCATCAAATGATCAATTGCAGTGCCCTTAAGAACCAAGCTCATTAAACCGGGTAATAAGCCGGGGTTTACCCGACACATCCGTTTATTAATTTAGCAACGTGATGAGGCCTATAATTCCTGGAAACGTTACCGGTTAAATGAGCCCAAGCGAATATATTGTTCGGAGAAATACGTAAAGTCAAATCTCAAATGTACTCTAACCAACTACTTCTTTAAGTGGGCGTCAGTTGTGGAATAACTTACTCAACTTAGGCGTCAATAAGTTAAGGGGCGACCGAGTTAAAGATGTTGATGGTAATACTCTAAAGCAAAAATTTGTTTCCGCGCCCTCGCTAGGTCCCAATGAGTACTACAGAAGCTTCCTTTTCGTTTGCGGATCAGTGGGACGATTCTGGTTTTGGTTTTCGAGCAGTAGATCATGCCGATGTTGTGGAATGTTGACTTTCTATAAAGTCAAATTCTGTGGGTCTGGACAGAATTCATCCTTCGTTTTTAAAAATTATTCTACCCATTGTACTGCCACACATAACCTAGTAGTTCAATACAATTTTGACGGCAATACAATCGTACCCCTTCCAAAAAATACTAAACGGGATTAATTTATTCCCATTTAAATTTTTCCCTTTTTGTCGAACGTGTTTGAAAGCATTCTTCAAAAACAAATTAGTGCTCACCTAACGGCGAATAATATGCTCACCCCAAAACAATCTGGATTTCGTGAAAAGCACAGTTGTATCACTGCCTTGTTAAGTGTCACAGACGATATTAGGCAGGCGTTGGACAGGGATGAAGTAACTTTTCTGGTATTGCTTGATTTCTCGAAGGCTTTTGACACAGTTAATCATGATATTTTATGTAAATAGCTTATTCAGTAATATAACTTTTCAGCTGGTGCCAGAAAGTTACTTTATTCCTACCTAACTAATAGAAAGCAAGCAGTGTAGGTTGGTGATTACTTATCCGACTTTCTCCCAAATGTTACCGGCGTTCCACAAGGTTCCCTACTATGACCACTATTGTTTTCGATTTACATTAATGAGCTTCCATCTATAATCGAGAACTGCTCATGTATGCAGATGACGTGAAACTGTACCTAAGCTGCCCCCTCGGTCTTATTGAGAATGTAAATGAATGAAGACTTGGAGAAGATATCACATTGGTCCCAGTTAAATGGCCTTATTTCAAACCCAAAAAAGTCAAAATGTCTGGTAATATCAAGAAAAAGTACGGATCTCTCTTATTTTCCTTCGATCGTGTTGAGCGACGCTCCGATCGAATATGTTGAAACTGCAAAAAATTTTGGGGTAATTTTCAATCAGTGTCTAACTGGGGATAATCACATTAATTCACTCGTCGGTAAAGTATATGGCGTACTGCGTACCTTGTGGGTAACTCAGTCATTTACACCATTTAATGTTACTTGCTTATCGATTTTAATTCACGGGTGTGAACTTTTTTGTAGGTGCAACCATGTAAGTAAAAGAAAGCTCAATGTGGCGTTTAACAGCACTGTATGCTATGTCTTTGGGATAGGAAGATATGATACATTGTCTGGTTTTGCTAATCGTCTTATCTTCAACTTCGAAGTGTAACATTGCTTTCCGATGTTTTGCTAACACGACAGCCACAATACTGTTTTGAAAGAAGTATATCATCCTCAAGCATTAAAAAGATGTTAAAAAAGCATTTTCTAGTAAATTTGTTAATTTAATTTCTAATTGAAGATTTAATTTATGTATATCAATTAATTCATAAAATCAAAACCATTGTTAAATTATCTTATATTAGCTCTCTCTCTTGTAAAGTAAGCTTAAGGCAAACTTATAAGATATTGTATCTTACTGTCTTTAAGCAATCACAAGTAAATAAATAAATAAATAAAATAAACATGAAAGATGCGTTCCTAGAAATGCGTATTTCACAAATAAAAAAAAATTTTTTTGAAATATTTCTGACATTTTCAAAATCTCTTTCAAGCAGTGTTTCCGAAAATTTTCGGGTAGCTGAGCTTTATTTATCGTCTATGACGACAGCAAGACTTCTTCGTTAGCCGTAATTTTGTCTTTTTGACAATTCCCATTACTGCAAAAGTGGTGAAATGAAAAAATTGTATTTCAGGTGTTTACTTCGTTGTCTGGTTTCATTAATTGGGAATAGACTGATGATGATGATAAGTATAATCCTCTTAGTTTTTCTTAACCAATTTTTACTTATTATTTGGAAAATAGTGGACACCAAACCTAGATAAATTAACAAAGGCGGGTGAAAAATTTTAGGATGATGTCTAATCTTCTTCAAGTTGTGATGAAACCAGGCGAAACCAGGGAAATGTGACGAAAATAGCGGCGTGGACTAAGTATGGTGAAAATAGAGAAACCTATAAAGTGTGTTTCTAATTAGACTGTGAAAGGAACAGAGATAGAGTGTGCGCGGTAGCAGTAGAAGCAATGCGTAGTGACTTAGAAGATTTTTCCTTATAATCGACAGTTGACGTCTGTGTGAAGGACGAGATAATTTTTGATTGCCGTACTCTAAAAAACAAAAACGTGTAAGAGATTCAATCACCAAAATAGATTGAAGACGAGCAGGAACGCTTGTCAATGGGTATCAACGAAATTATCAATAGGCGGAAAGAGTATTTCAATGAGTTGCTTAACTTAGAATTCCCTCAACTGTCTTAAAAAACACAAACAAGATGTGTAATCGGACCTGATCACAAGTTTTCGAAGAGTAGGCGACAATTGTATATCTAAAGGAATATCCTCCCAATCTGATGTCTGACCACTGTTTACAGCCAAAGGTGACTCGAGAAGTGGCGACAATTACCCATCGGTGAATCACTTTCGCACAAGTTTGTCCGATTTCTCGACAATCGATAGCGCAACATTTTTGACATATCAATGAGAGTGATATGGATGTTAGACTATACGAAATGATTCGTGTATTGCGTTCACAGATAAAAGGCATCCACGTCTGTCATATTAATGCTCAGAGTCTGAAACGAAAAATGGATGAATTTCGTCTGCTGTTCATTAACTCTAGCGTTGACTTAGTTTGTGTATCCGAAACTTGGTTTTTTCCCGAGTTCCCGAATAAGATCTATAATATGGATGGTTATAAGCTTCTCAGAGGTGATCGAATTGGGCGATTGGGTGGGGGGGGGGGGCTGTTTATGTGCGAAATGGATTACGAGCCAATGTTGTCTGCAAATCAACTGCTAATTGCACATCCGATTACTTGTTACCAAATAAATACATAGATATCTCGCCTATTTTTAGTGTACTGGATGGGATTTCTTGCTCCTATCCTAATCTTATTATTACCGGCGATCTAAATTGTAACTTACGTAATGTTCGTGCTTCCGCTCAGTTAATTGAAAGATTTATAACCATCGACTTGACACCTGTTAATACATCGGCTGCTACACATTTTGCATACGACCCTGCTACCCTTCTTGATGTGATCTTTGTCAACGACAGTAGAAAAGTCCTGCTCTATAGTCAACTCACAGCGCCTGGCTTCTCCAAACATGATCTGTTATTCTTTACATATGATATCCAATTTAACGCAGCTAATCATGTCATTGCTTATAGCGATTTTCAAAACATAGATTACCTAAGTTTACGGTCTGACGTTATCCAAATTCGGTGGGACTATATTTATTTGATGCCATCAGTTAACCAGCAAATATCATTTCTGGAGCAAAATATCAAAACACTCTTTGATCAGCATGTCCCGTTACGACATAGGGCCCCTGTTACCAGATCCCCCCTTTGGTTCAATAGAGATTTACTAGATCTGATCCATAATCGCAATACTGCATACGCTCGTTGGAAACGATACAAACTCCCCGTGCTCTACGACACTTATCGGTCCCTTCGCAACATAGTTTTTCTTCGTATAAGGACTGCCAAGCGGCGCCACTATGAACATTTCCTCAACCCTGAAACCCAGCCTGGAAAAGTTCTATGGAAAAAACTGCGCAAACTAGGCAATGGGAGGCAGCGTTCAGGTGCAACTGATGATTTAGACTGTAATGCTCTCAATTCGCAGTTTGTGTCAGTCTCTGAGCCGCCAATTCAATATCAAGACTCCGCACAGTTTACGAATCAGTCTAGCGACTATGACAATATAGCAGATTTCAACTTTATTAGCTTCACGGATGGATAGGTTTGGATGGAATTAATCCTAAATTTGTAAAACTCCTGCTTCCTTTTATACTCAAGTACATAACACACATTTTTAATCACGTACTTACCACTTGTGAATACCCCCTTTCGTGGAAAATGGCTAGGATATTACCGATACCCAAGTCGCAAAGCCGAACTAACATTGAGTATAGACCAATCGCAATCTTACCGTTTCTATCCAAAGTATTCGAGAAAACTATGCTAAAGCAGATGCAAGCGCACCTAAGCGATAACAATCTCTTAAATCCCGCCCAATCTGGTTTTCGCGCAAAAAGGAGTTGTAAAACTGCACTTTTACTTGTTGTCGACGACATCCGCAATGGCCTGGATACTAACTGTCCTACGTTCTTGACGTTGTTGGACTTCTCGAAAGCATTCGACACGGTGGACCACTTTCTCCTCTGTAAGAAGCTGCGGTATGAATTTGGATGTTCGTCTCTGGCAGTCAAACTCTTGAATTCATACCTCACGGGCCGTCAGCAATGTGTGACAGTAGGAAGCCAAATGTCTTCGTTTCTTGGTGTTCGAGGGGGAGTTCCACAGCGTTCGATTCTTGGGCCCATACTATTTTCACTATATGTGAACGAACTCCCACAACTTGTTAAACATTGTACTGCCCACATGTTCGCTGACGACCTTCAATTACACTTGTGCTGCCCGCTGAATATGCTCAGTATTGCCATTGAAATGGTGAACGAAGATCTCGAGATAATACAGCAGTGGGCCCTCAAACATAATTTACCACTGAATCCGTCGAAGTCCAAAACACTCTGCATTTATAAGCAGTCACTAGATACTACCACATTTCCACCAATAAAATTAGGACAGTCATCCATAGAATACGTTACGAAGTCTCGAAATCTGGGTATTGTTTTCAACGATACTCTTACCTGGACAGATCATGCTGCAACTACAATCGGAAAGGTATACAGTGGTCTCCGACTGCTATGGGCAACGCAAAATTCTTTGCCGATCAAAACTAAGATGTTACTTGTTAAGTCCCTTTTATTACCTATATTGCTATATAGTTGCGAAGTTTTCTGCTTTTGTTGACTATAAAACTAGACGTAAACTGAATGTGATCTACAACAACCTAGCAAGATATGTTTTTAGTAAACGATACTTCGACCACATATCAAGTTACTCTCTACAAATAATGGGCCTCAGCTTCGACAACCTCATTAAGTTTAGAACGCTGATCCTCTTACATGGTATTATACAGATCCAACAGCCTGAGTATTTGTATAACAGATTAAATTCTGCGAGTTCACAAAGAACAGCCATCCTTATTCAGCCCCGATCCCATTGCTTGCAGTCTAAGCGCTCATTCTTCGTCCATGCCACTCTCCTATGGAACTCATTACCCATTACACTAAGGAGAACCACAAAAACAAGCTTATTTAAAACCTATCTTTTTCAACACCTGGCCAGTGATACATAAATAAAAATTTGATAAATGTTATATATTTTTATTGTTCTTGTTATTAATTCACTTTTGTAGTTTACAATTAAATTAATTATATGTAGTCACCTATTTATATTGTTCAATTTGCTTTCGAACCTACTATTTTTGTAAAGCCTACACTAACTATAAGATTTAATCTTACTGTGTATATATTCTTTAAATAAATAAATAGAAATAAATAGAAATAGAAAAATAGAAATGCCGCTGTACGAGAAATAGGTCGACAACTCAAAAATGTGCAGATAATGTTGCGAAAAGTTTGCGTATTGTCTTTGTTGATTTAGAAAAAGCATTTAATACGAGTATATCTCTGTGTAGATATTATGGAGAGAAATATCCAAAATTAGATATAGTTGCTTTCCATGATTAAAGCGAATAGATTTAAGTTGAGTTTTAATGTAATAATATTTAGTTCCAAATGACAAAGCCTGTTTCCAGAAATTTTTATACCAAAGAGACTTCAGGTTTTGTTTTTACTAAGATGACTTTGATGTCTGACGCAATGACACTAAAACTCCTGCTGTTCCAAAATTATGAAGCCGCATTTCTGTATTGGCATCGTTTCTTCTTTTGCATACATACCTTGAAAATTCGACCGTGTCAGGCTAATGTTCGATAAGTAAAAGCCATTGTCTTCTCACAACGGAAGACCACGCGATAATAACGCCGCATATCCTTTCCTTCCGATCCTTCCATAAGACTTGAAGTGGAAGTTTGTATATCCGCATTTGCATGGCTAAATGTTCAAATACTTTCGTGGAAACCATCAATTGATGTTATTTTTCGAATAAAATCATATTGGGCTTAAGACCACTTTCTTGCTTACTTAAGGAGGCGCTACCGTCCGGCGTCGACCGTGGCCTCAACTAACAAGCTCGATCTTTTCGCACGCTAAGTTGGTGCGTGCGCCGCCTGAGTCGCAGCCATCTCAGTCGTTGGGCCTTAACTTTTCTGCCTTAGTCGATGTTGCTGTACAGCCCGTACAGTTCGTCGTTGTATCTCTTCCTCCATTTACAAGTCTATGCATACAGAACCGAAAATCACCCGAATAATTTTCCTCTTAAAGCAGCCAAGAGCACCCTCATCCATTTTTGATAAAGTCCATGCATCTGCGCCAAACGACAGTATTGGGATTATTAAGATCTTATAGAGGGTCACTTTTGTTGTTCGAGAAAGGGCTTTTGGCAGCGATTGACAAGAGTTATTCTTCGTTTGATCTCAGTGGTCTGGGCCTAGGTAGACAAAGTCCTACTTCAAAGTTATATCTGTCGAGGGCGACGTTCCGTCCGAGACGTCGGTGTTGGGTGACAGCATATTCTTGGTTTTGCCCTCATTGTGTCATCTACGTATGCGAGTAATTGGTCGGGCTTTTGAAGATTGTGCCTCCTGTGTTGATGCGTGTGTTTGCACTATTTTTTCAGGAATGATGTTAAAGAAATCGCTTGACAGCGCATCTCCTTGTCTAAATCCTTTTTTGACATCAAAAGTCTTGGTGAGTTCTTTACCGACCTTGATGGAACAGCTTGCATTATCCATCGTCATCCTGGACAAATGGACGAGTTTGGCAGGGTGGTGGATTTTCCTGGCCCAGAGCCCCACTGATATGGACCAATTAGTTTGTCGACAAACGGTTTCAGACGTTCACACAATATGGCAGATAGGATCTTGTAGATCGATTGTAGGAAGACTGGTGCCTCTACATTTGGCGCAGTTCAGAAGGTCTCATTTTTTGAGGATCGGACAAACAATGCTGAGCTTCCATTCATTGGACATACTTTCGTCCGGACATACAGATGAGTTAATGTATTCTCCTTACCAAGTCATCGCCTCCCTCTTTGAAAGGCTTGGCAGTCAGGCCATCCCCTCCAGCAGCTTATAAATGGCTATCTTCACTTCATCCAGATCGTTCATCGTCCATGTTGAGAGGATCATTCTACCTGACAGCGGTATTTGGTTCGTCATCGCCCTTATATTGTCTACAGAAATGCTCTTTCCAAATCCTCAACATCAGCATCAACTGCGACTCTACTACTATGTTCCATTGTTCGTGTCTACAGGCTTCGGTTCGGAGTTTGTGTCTGTGGTATGTTTGTTTTTTTTTACATTTTTGGTAAAATTTGCGAATCTCATTCCTGGGTAGCATCTCTCAATTTCCTCGACCGCGCGCTCCTCATGCTCCTTCTTTTCCTCGTAAGAAGAAAGTCCACTTTCACCATAATTAAAAAAGTAGTTGAAACAATTGTTTGGAAGTGATTTTGCCATATTTTCTCCTCCAATAGTGAACATTGTCGGGATATCATAACGAAATATTTGTTGGCACTAATTGAACAATTATAATGTAAGAGGTATGAGTTTTTAACAGGATGATGTCTTATTCCAATAAGCACTACCACCTCTCCTTCATTTACGCAATTGGGTTTCCTTGTTTGATTTATTTGAAGTTAAAAATGATTAGAACTATGCAAAACCTGATTTTGTAGCAAAAGTCTCTGACACCTTGACTTTATGTTATGGCCCAGACATACGAACCAAGTATTAAAAATGGTAATCTCTTCAGATTGCATTTTCATTTTCATTCATTCGTGCTGTTGTGGGCCTAATCTACCAGATGACGCAACCGTGCTAAATGCTACACCATTTAGCAACGCTATCCTTGTTGATATTAGTAATGTAGATACGTTGTTGCAACGTTGATACTTCATGAAAGTTGTTACCGGGTACTTGTTATGAACATGAATCATCATTTGGGCCAACATGGCGGCGAAAACACATCAGTTTGAATGATAAAACAAAAACACTCTATTTTAGCTTTAAAAATGTTTTTTTTTTAGAAGTTTGGTTTTTCAGATGGCAATACTGTTTCTACAGATTGTGAATTTGAAAGTTGAAATTTGATTTGTGGTTAGTACATTTTGCCATCTTACGTTGAATAGATTAACTTGTTTTGAAAACTATGGTTCGGTTTGCCAAACTTATCGTGAGCTACGTCCATTTTACGGTCGACATAATCGTCCATCTGAGTAAGTTATTCGGAACATGATGAATCGTTTTCGCATCACGTACACTCTAGTGGACAATACGCATCCCCAAAGGCGACAAACAGTGCGAACAGAAGAAGTTATTGCCGTTGTGGAGCGCAGTGTTGAGGAGAATCCGAATGAGTCGATCCGCCATCGTGCACAGCAATTGGAGCTAGGCCCATCCACCTTGTGGAAGATTTTACGGAAAGTTCTTGGATCAAAAGTTTATAAGATCCAGCTTGGGCAAGAGTTGAAACTGCTTAACTATTATACTAGTCGTAAGTTCGGTGAATGAGCCGAAAACATGATTCAGATTGATCCCCATTTTCAACGCAAAACTTTGTTCTCCGATGAGGCCCATCTTTGGTTAAATGGATATGTAAACAAGCTAAATTGCCGAATTTGGAGTGGAGAAAACTCAGACGAGATGCCCTTACAACCATTAAAACTCACTGGTCGGTGTGCTTTATGGGCTGGTTGAATCATCGGTCAATAGAAATATGATTTCTGACTTCTTCGTTCTTCCGACTTCTTCGTTGACATTGACGTGACAGAGCTTTGGTTTCAACAAGATGGCGCAGCATGCCACACAGCGCGCGACCGATATCATCAATTTATAGCGGGGAAGTATTTGCTGAGTGCATAATTTCGCGTAATGGACCTGTGAACTGGCTTCCACGATCCTGTGATCTCACACCTTTACATTACTTTCTTAGGGGGTATGTGAAGTCACTAGTCTATGCCGATAAATCAGAGACGTTGGACGATTTGGAAGTCAACATTCGCCGTGTTATTGCTGATATACGGCCCCAGTTGCTCGATAAAGTTGTCAAAAATTGGACTTCACAATTGCGCTTCATTCGAGCTGGCCGTATATGCCCAATATTATATCTAAACACCAATGGCATAAAATTATCCATTAAACATAGCTAACATCATAGACATTACAATTGGCTTCAAGTGTTTTATTTCAAATTGAATTTGTATACCTCTAAAAAAAACACCCTTTACTTTATAATATTTATTTCGAATTCAATATGAGAAAATTTGAGTTGCAAGTTAAATTAATTATGCGGTCATTATGAAGTTTACTCAGTATTGTCGACTGTAAACGACAAGAGGGTGAGATAGGTACTTTGTTATAAATACATGTTGTGTCTTTAGTACTTCGCTTTTACGCAATACTTTTCAGTACGTATTGTGTTATCCTCCTTTAGCAGTGGCTGACAAAATCCTTTGTATTTTATTGCTACCCTTAAGCTACTTTTATCTTTGGATAGCTAACTGAACGGCCTTCAATCCTTTTCAAAATTAAGGAGAATCAATTGCATCGTTTCGTGCATATTCACCTCATCATTTAGACGCACGAGCCCAGACCACAAATATGTTATATATTTACGAGTATGTACACATATCTGGGAACAGTTTTAATTCTTTTATGTGAATTTAAGAAATAATAATATTAATAAGAATTGCTACTAAAGCTAAATTTAATGTTGACATTTTTAAATGACGGAAAAGAACTTGCATGTGCCACACACCACAATATCAAACCTTAATTTGACCTTCTCCATTTTGAAGTTCGATGCCATTAAATTTTCGAACGATGGAGGTTGCTTCGTTTGCTCCCCAAAATAAATCCAATAAATCCAACACCAACTGTTTCTGTATCTGTATCTTTTTGTTTTTTTTTCTCTTCTTGTATTTTACAGATCCATATCAACTGCTGAATGCCGCCTCTCACCGATTGGTGGCACAAGGTTCAGGGCAGATCCAATTGTGGCAATTCCTGCTGGAGCTGTTAGCCGATTCGTCGAATGCCAATTGTATCACATGGGAGGGCACAAATGGCGAGTTTAAGCTCATCGACCCAGATGAAGTTGCAAAGCGCTGGGGAGAGCGCAAGGCCAAACCGAACATGAACTACGACAAGCTCAGCAGAGCTTTGAGGTAAGTCCAAGTGAACTTTTTTGTATTTGAAACTCTCATGAGATACTCATTCAAAAGAATAACTTTTCACAAAAAGAAAAAAGAAATAAAAAATCTTCTCGCGCTTTCTTGATGATTCAACAACTGCCAGCCAACTAGCCAATGTTGCAGACGCGCTGAGTGAGTAGTGACGTTGAAAATTTTTCAATTTTGTTTGTCAGTTTTTTTTTACGACATTAGAGAATTCCGTGAACTTGAATTGAATTCGCGTAATGATTGTGGACGATGTACGAGTAGTAAGTCATACATGGTGCTTGACGTAGCCCAATCCTTATCGTTGCACATGTGTACTTTTGTCATCGATCCATGAATGGGAATCGGAAAGTACGGAAAATATGTACCTATACGTATGCATGCAGATATATGTATGTACATACGAGTACATATTCATATGAATCTCGCTGTTTTTGTTTTTGCGCGTAAGGTGTGACTCATTGCGTTGGGATGCTTGAATGCAGTGAGGTGAAGATGTTGTAGGCACTCGTCTTTGAACCTGGTTCTCACGGATTTCGTATTGGGCCAAGAGATGTTGATGGTGATGTCTTCTGCTTCGTGGAATGAGATGAACCTCACTATTGCTTGCATTGAATGTTAATGATTTCTTGGTAACTCGTCGAAAGTGCTACTAAACTAGTTATCGAATTGTGTGCGTAGATACACCGTTGCGTTGCTCTGTTGACAGTCGATATGTTCCTTCTTCTTATGTCGATCGTTCCTAAGTGCCAAAATAAGGCTAATAATAATCAGAGTGTTTTTTGAATTGTCTATTGTCAGTTTATTGAGTTTTGCTCATAAATTATCTTTGCCTTTTCTGTTTAAAGTGTATGCCCATGTGGTGACTTTATTCAAAAATAAGGCTTTTGATTTCCTGGCTGACTAAAGAGGTCTTAGCACATTTTTAGTTTCTGATTTCTCATTAAAAACATCAGATTTCTTAGCTTAAGAGGTTAGGCCACCCTAGAGTCCGTAAAAATAGAATTTTTGTGATTCGTTTTTTAGGAAATATATAAAATAAATCGAGTTCACAAAGGTAGAAGTTTATTGTACATACGAGTATGATTGGCTGTAAACATAATTTTTTATAGAATAATTTATTTAAAAATGGTGGCTGTGAAGCGTTCCTCAGATGACCTCTCTTGTTTGGAAGGGTCTAAGGCCATACCAACAGCTCCTGTAAATTTTGAATTATGATCAGTCACAACATTTTTTTTTAATATACATGTTAACATACTCGTATAGAGAAGTACGTAGGGTTTTTTTGATACCTATATTGATTTTTAGCCGAATGGCGCGGAAAATTGTTAATAACAAATGAACTATGCCATATAAAAAAAACGCTTCAAAAGCTTTCTATTTATTTTCACGATTCCTCGCATTCTCATTTTCATTTCAATATTTTGATAAGTATTTTTTGTCACCCAAATTTATTATAATTTATTCGCAAAATCCAAGCTCAAGTCCCTATATTTTCGAGAAAGATCGGATTTTTTTCATTGGTTTTCAGTAATATTTGTTTTTATTGAAACTTACTGCTTACTGAACTTGATCGCTTTCGACTGGTAATTCCAATTGCTCTACAATTTTTTGCGCTGACAACTTGGCTGTATTTTTCTTTGTTTCTCAAAATATCCACGAGTAGCAGTAGGCACAACTGAGTAGAAGGGTTCGATTTTCTTGGAAATTTCACAGAGAGAAGATTTGAATCATATATGCAGTTATTTTTCCATTCTTCCCCTGCGTCAACGCCTCTTGATATTAATAATCTAACAAAAATTGTATATAATTCGGCAAAATTTTCAAATATTTTATACATATACAGTAATCCCCGGATAATTGGCGTTCGCTTAATAGCGTTCCCCGTTTAATTTATCGGAAAACTAATCAAACAAAAAATTCTATAGGAAATGTACATGACTTTTCCCGTTTAAATGCGTATCTCGTAAAACTTCATACAAAATCTCCCAGTTAATTGAACACACAAAACAAAAGAAAAAAAAAGTTTTGTGCTTACAGCTTAGATAAAATCAAGAAGAGCTGTCAAGACAATTATCAAATTGACATGACCTATGCTTTTAAAGTGCGCCAAAAAAAAAAAAAAGGATTGTAACTGCCGCGGTTTAACCTGAATAATAACAGGTTTGGATGAATAATTAGGCATACACACCTAATTATTCATTACAATTATTAGATTAATCATTATGCTTAAATGCATTTCATTTAGATATTTTCCAGGCAGTCATGAACACACAAAAAACAAACCTCACTTTCTTTAAAGCAAAAGTTGCGAATAATTGCTGAAGCTACGCAAAACAACAAAAATGAATGGTGTTCCAAATATGGATGCTGTAGGTCGACGCTGAATCGGATTATAAAAAATCAAGAGACTATTCTTGAAAAGTCGAAGACTTGTAATTTGACAAGCAAACGATCCAGAAGTGGAGCTTGTCCTGAAGTGGACCGAACGGTTACAGTTTCGTTTAGCCAAATGAGCAAAACAGTTAGCGATCAAAACTGTAGAAAGTGTCAATGATTTTTTCACATATGTTTTTCCTAATTTAATAAAATAGTAAGGGAGGCGACCGTAGGATTACCTACCTCATCGGGTCAATGGAAAATTCTTTCACTACCTGGTAGTAAATTGTGAAACATTTACAAAACTGCTGGTCGGACAAAGGTTTTCCGGGCCGTTTGCCCAAAAAAGGGTTACTTCCGGTACCGTTTTTTGATGTTGAGTTATACCATGGAGTCAATGAAAAGTTGAAAAGTACTTTAATAGAGATTTTCTTGTAGATCTCAGAATAGTTGGTCGGACAAACAAAATCCGGGCCCTTCTCCTTGTCCGACCGCTTTCAAGAACGGTATTTTTGATGTTAACCTACCTAAATGTCTAACAAATCCAAAATTTAAGGAAGCCTTAGTTAGATTTCTTGGAGTCCATTGGCAGGATAGATCTCTAGTTCCAGTTCTTGGAAATAAGAAAGTGTTTTTGACAATAGATGACAAGTGTTTCTCGTATGTTGTTCAAAACGAGATAATATATAAGTGTGAAGAGATTGAGTATAGGTGTAGTCATGAAGAAGCTGACACAAGATTAATTTATCATATCAGCAATTCAAAACCTAATTCAAAAATTATGGTGAAAGCATCTGACACCGATGTATTGATTATTTTACTAGGAAATATGCACAAATTAAAAGATTTAGATATTTGGTTAGCAGGTGGAACTTCCAAAAGAAAAGATCTAAATTGCATTAATTGTACGCAACTGGCATCTACACTGGGAATGAATTTATGTGCTGCTTTACCAGCATTTCACGCCTTTACAGGTTGCGACTATACGGCATGTTTTTTTAGAAAGGGTAAAGCAAAACCACTTGAAATTTTAGAAAAAAGCGTGCATTTTCAAACAGTCTTTGCAGCGTTAAGTAACCAAACTGGATATTTAAATGATAACGATACTGAAGCCATTCAATACTTTACTTCGCAATTGTATGGTGTGAAAAACTGCAACAGTGTAAATTCAGCCAGATATAAAATTTTTCAAAATATTTACGCTACCAAAAACAATGCTCCAGGCAATTTTTTTAAACACATAAAGAACTTTGATTCCAGCTTGATACCTCCTTGCTTTAAATCACTTAATGAGAAAATGAAAAGAACTATTTTTGTGAGTTCTATGTGGGCAAATGCAACAGATGCAGATTGCATAAAACTTAAAGCAGAAGATTTTGGCTGGGTGTTGAAAAACGAAAGGTTATCTCCTCTCTGGTTTCAAGGAGAACCAACACCACTAAATGTTGATGACATTGTGTTAGAAGGGTGTGATGAAGAAACTTTAGATTCTTTAAGTGAAGAAGGCTCTGATGAAGATGATATGTAACATAAGACCTCACTAAAAAATTTTTCTTAAATAGTTTTTATTTTGAATCACTAGATGTATGCAATAATTTATTTATCTTTTAAGAATTGTTTTGAAATATACTTATGTTATAATGTTTTGTTGGAAAAAATATGATTAAATGGATTTACGTTTACAAAATGAAAAGCGAAAAAGTTAAAACACATATATATTTTGTTTTTTATTTTGACTACGACTGATGTATGCCTGTTTTAGGTTTTTTTTTGAGGTTAATTATCAAGATTTTAAAAGAAATGTTAAGGCAAAGTTTAGAGTATTATTAAAAGTTTTTTTTTTAATTCGGTTGGTTTGTCGGTAAGAATTTGTGTCACAGAAAACTTGATTTTTTTGTGAAAAAAAGCAAGCAAATGGTCAGGCATACTATTTTGAGGGGCTTTTTTACACCCAACTTATATATTTTGTATAGTATAAACTCATGGCTATGATTTAGTACTACTTTCATAGTGTTTTAACATCAAAAAACCAATTTTCAGCTTCAAAAAATCAACATAGTGACGTATAAGTTTTTTTGACAAAAGTGGTCGGACACATGATTTGGCCCAGGTAATGTTTGTCCGACCACTGGATTCGTAAAGAGGACAGTCTAAGCTTTAATTTCATACCCCATTCATCTATTGACCTGATGAGGTAGGTTAACATCAAAAATACCGTTCTTGAAAGCGGTCGGACAAGGAGAAGGGCCCGGATTTTTTTTGTCCGACCAACTATTCTGAGATCTACAAGAAAATCTCTATTAAAGTACTTTTCAACTTTTCATTGACTCCATGGTATAACTCAACATCAAAAAACGGTACCGGAAGTAACCCTTTTTTGGGCAAACGGCCCGGAAAACCTTTGTCCGACCAGCAGTTTTGTAAATGTTTCACAATTTACTACCAGGTAGTGAAAGAATTTTCCATTGACCCGATGAGGTAGGTAATCCTACGGTCGCCTCCCGGACTAAAATGCATCCAAAGACATTTTCAATGCCGACGAAAGCGGTATATTTTATAAAGCCTTGCCAACAACATCGCTTAACCGAAAAGGACATCAAATAATCGGTTTTAAATTATCGAAAGAACGTCTTACACTACTCTTGATTTGTAGCGCTACCGGAGATAAAAAGATGATTGTTGTCAGAAAATCTATGACAAAGGAGCTGTGGAATAAAATTCTGTTTTCACTGGAAGAAGAGATGATAAGTCAAAATCGTAACATTATTTTATTCGTGGACAATGCGACGTCTCACAAGACAAGGACTGATTTGAGAAATATTAATCTTCTGTTTTTACCACCGAACACAACTTCGATCGTGCAACCGCTTGACAATGGAATTATCCATTGCTTTGAATTGTATTACTGGCAAAATATTATTAGAAAGCAAATTTCTGCAATAGGCAATAGACAGGGGAAACACTGGAGCCGAGTTTGCTTAATCGATTAATAACTTTAACGCATTACACATCATTAAACATGCTTGGTAGATGGAATTCTATATTTTACTAAATTTTAAATAATTTGTTCACTTAGATAAATTCATTTCTGAAGATGATGAAGAAGAAGAACATGATATAGAAGTTGAAGAAGTGCGAAACAGTACCATAGAAGATCTCCTCAACAATAATGTTATAGATGTTGAATTTCAAAATTTACGAGTACGTTCAGTGTTATGATTACTTGATGTGCTATGCTCAGTCTATAGACGAAGATATAATTGAAGAAGTTTTGACAGGACCTATCGACACAGGTGGAGAAGACGATGTTTTTAAAAATACTCCTTCTCTTCAAGAAGTATTCACTTCGTTGTGTATTCTCCGCAAGTATCGGATTTTCCAATAAGGACTTGACAACTTTTTTTTAAAATAAAACGCAAACCATTTGAGATATTTCAACAACTTTATTATCGGCTTGAAGTACAAGCAAAACATTTAAGAATGGAACTCGGCTTCGTTCATATGGCCACCACGGCCACGTTTGCAGCGGTCGATTCGTTGGACGCTATTTTCAACGACTCGGCCACACATTTCGACCGAAACGGCCGCTATTTCGCGTTCAATGTTGGCTCTGAGCTCTTCCAACGTCGTCGGCGTGTTGGCATAAACCAATAACTTAACGTAGCGGCGTTAAATCGCACGAACGAGGCGGCCAATCGATAACACGCCCACCATACTTAATCTTCAATAAATCGATTGTAGCGTGTGCTGTGTGGCACCATCCTTTTGAAACCACATGTCGTCCAAGTCCATATCTTCCAATTCGGGCCAAAAATAATCGGTGATCATGGCGTGATAACGCTGAGCACTCACAGTAACGTGATGATCGTTATCATCGACGAAAAAATATGGCCCAATAACGGCGCCGGCATGCAAACCTCACCAAACAGTTATTTTTTGTGGATGAAGTGGTGATTCATGAAGCACACGTGGATTTTCACCCGACCAATAACGCATATTTTGCTTATTGACGAACCCATTGAGCCGAAAATGAGCTTCGTCACTGAAGATGATTTTGCGATGAAATTCATCATCTTGGCGCATCTTCTCCAGAACCCATCGGCTTCAATTCTTGAGTCAGCTTGATCTTGTATGGGTGTAAACCAAGATCCTTACGCAAAATACGCCATAATGTGGTCTGAACGATGCCCAATTCTTGAGAACACCGTGGAATTGACTGATTTGGATCGTTTGCTACGGACGCCTGAACGGCAGCGATATTTTCGACACTTCGACCAACTACTTGTCTCACTGACACGGCAACTTCACACAGCGAATATGTAGACTCAAATTTTTGCACTAAACTTGTTATTGCCTGTCTACTAGGGCGAGAATTACGACCGAAAATTGGAGTTAACGCTCTTAAAGTTGCAGTCACCGACTACGAATTTCGGTAGAAAATTTTTATAATTTGCAGACGTTGCACGTTCGTGTACTTTACCATGATGAAATTGTTGAGTTTACTGAATAAATTGACAGTGACAGTTTGATGATTATTGAAAGAGTGCGTTCACAAAATAAATTCAAAGTTGTCAAGTTCCTATTGGAAAACCATTTACTTATTAAGTAAAAATGAATTTACATCAGAATTGAAACGTATGGAGGAGTAGATGGTGAATAAACTTTGTAAAAAATGTGCAAGCTAAAATAACAGATTTTTTCACCATGCATTAGTATGTATCTAATAATGTACCTACCTAGTACATATTTAATAAAGGGTCCGCTATCTAACGTTTTTTTCAACTAGTGCTTATTTCGTGAATGGTAACACTTAGCTCATGTCTGATTTGACAGATAATTAGTTTTATCCTTCCGCTGAACGAATATGGTTGTGTATACGTTTGAACAACGCTTCGCTAAGTGGGCCTGCGATCGACTTAGAGAAGATGCCGATTTTGCCAAAAAAATCATCTTGTCAGATGAAGCTCATTTTGATCTTGGCGGGTATGTAAACAAGCAAAATTATCGCATTTGGGGCACAGGAAACCCGCACGCATACATTGAAAAGCCGATACACCCAAAACGAGTCACTGTTTGGTGCGGATTTTGGTCCAGAGGCATAATTGGGCCATTTTTCTTCGAAAATTAGCAAGGAGTGGCCGTTACAGTCAATGGCGATCGTTATCGGGCCATGTTGAACGAATTTTTGTTCACAAAAATTGAAGAGGAGGACATTGGCAACATTTGGTTTCAACAGGACGGCGCTACGTGCCACACAGCCGAAGCTACACTCGATGTTTTGCGCCCTGTTTTTGAAGATCGCATTATCAGCCGCAAAGCTGATGTCGTTTGGCCACCTCGGAGCTGCGATTTGACACCGTTGGACTATTATTTGTGGGGTGCCGTAAAAGATAAGTGATACGTCGACAAGCCAGAGACAATTGACGCTTTAAAGGACAATATTCGTGAAGCCATTGGTGAAATACAGCTGCACACAATCGATAATGTGCTTAAAAATTGGACCGATCGTGTAGGCTACTGCATTGGCCAGCCGAGGCAGCCATTTGAATGAAATTATTTTCCATTATTAACCGGAAGGATAAAACTAATTATCTGTCAAATCAGACATGAGCTAAGTGTTACCATTCACGAAATAAGTACTAGTTGAAAAAAAAAACGTTAGACGGCGACCCTTTATAATGAATTTCTTCCTTTTAATATATAGACTGAAAGTATTTACATACTTTCCATTACCTTTTTTTGTTAATTCTTCATTAATTAAACGTGTTTATTTACAATAATTACGGTGTTATATTGGCTCTGTTTTTTAGTGCGTATGTAGGTATGTATATGTAAAAATCGCTTTATTGCATTTTCAAGGAATTACTTACTGCGTCAGCAAAATAATTAAGCGTGGTTCTCGTAATTGCGTTCCTCGGTTAAATGCGTGGAAAATCGTACATTTTAGCCAAAGCAACTAAGCGGGGATTACTGTACTCGTATTTTCTTCTTCATCGCAATGCATTTACATATTAGACCCTCGCGATTGAACTGCACACACACCTTGAGGATAATAAAGAAAAAAAATTTAACCAAATTTGAGGTTAGAAACGAAATATTTGCTTCTGGTTTGCTTACAAGTGCTCGTATAGTGTACATATTATGTTTCTTTTGTTCTTAACAAATCAAAAATTTATTTGTAATTTACAACCATATTTATTGTAATAGGAATTAAATGTCAAATCAGCTGTCATAAGTGCCAAGGTTCATTTATTTTCTGTGCAGTTTGTAATTTCACCATGGAAAGATTGGTGTCACAACAACAACGATTTAAAATCGTTGAAATTTATTTCTAAAATCGAAATTCTGTTCGCGAAACTTATAGGCACTTCATAGGCAAGACATCATTGGCCATTTGAACGTGATATTTACCGAATTATTGAAAAAGGTTGCACCCAATTCACGTTATTCGATACCCACGCACCAGAAAAAACAAGAACAGTGGGTTCGGAAGAAAATACCTCGACTGTGGAAGCTTGTGTTGAAGGGGACCCCAATTTATCGATTCGTGGATGTTCGCAACAACTTGGCTTTTGTCTATTCACTATCTGGAAAAAAATCCTTGTTAAAGTGATTGGACTTTAAATCAACAATATTAAGAGCATAACCAATTGGAGAACCATCAACAGAGTGGAATTTAATGCTTCCAAAACACAATGAGGTCTGCTGTTGTTAAAGCGAAATCTAAAAACCCAACCATTATAGGCTGGCAACAGGAATGGCACTTCCATCGTTGAAACCGAAAAATTGTTCACTTCGGTGTGCGTGTCAATGACAACATACGTTGGAATGACCAAATGTTGGAATGAAATGTCTAGGTTTCCTGAAGCGAAGCTAGAATTACTTCACTCACACCCTCTGATCTGGTCTCAATATATAAGAAATTCATCCGCCCAAAATTGAAGTCCATCGTTATCATCTTGGTCAAGTGCTCCCAAGACCTTTTTGCATTTAAATTGACAGACACCCTTGAACACCCACGTAATGTCTCTTGCCTCGCCTTGTTCTATCACTATTTTTACCACCAGTGCTCTGCCGAAATTGCCAGTAGTATTCCGCACCTTCAACAGTAAGGTTCAACAGCCTCAAATTGGACGTATTCTGAAATATTACGATTCTTTCCTAAGCCGAACTACTCGCTTATGAAATGCGCTGCCGAGTTCTTTATTTACTAGTCGTTACAAGTTGCAAACATTTAAAATCAATGTACATCGGTATCCCTCTTTTCTTCCTCCTTAAGCTTCATTCACCGGCGCTGTGTGGCAAACATTTTAAAGGTACTAAAACCCCCTTGAGCCCACGTTAATTAAAAAAAAAAAAAAAAAAAACTGGAAATTGACCCAGTTTTTTATCGTAAGTTTTGGACTGAAAGCCATCTTCAAGGAATCCACTGCATCCAGGAAAAAAATCTTACAGTCTGGATTGTACGCCGGTGTCACCATTTGTTCTTATTTCTTCAAAAATGAGGCCGGAGTACAAGTTACTATACTGTCCATAGACGCCATGATCAACGATTGTTTGTTCCCAAATTTGCGTGACATCAATGTTGAAGGAAGAACTGTGGTTCCAACATAATGGTACTCCAGCCTATGTATACTACTAAGGGAAACTTTGCGTCATTTTAAGAAATGGATTCGTTAATTGGCCAAGAAAGTCGAGCGATTTGACGCCATTGGATTATTTTCTGTGGGGATACGTCTAGTCACTAATTTATGGCGATAAACCTGCAACGATTGACGCCTTGGAGCAAAACATTATATACGTCCCCAATTCCTTGAAAAAGTGTTGAAACTTGGACCGCTAGAATGCGCTTTGTACAGGGCAACCGTAGTGGATACTTGTCCGAAAGTATTTTCAAGTATTAAATGGCAGGAAATAATCTTTCGAATGAATTTAAAAGTCGCCATCAAGTTTAGTTTCTTTAGGTTTTATTTAAACAAAAGAAGCCTGAGCCTCTTAAAAAAAACACCCTTTACGTCAAATGATATATGGTATACATGTATGCATATGCATTCGATTAGTGATAATTAGCAATTAATGAAGTGCTAATTGTTATAAGATATCTAATCAGCTTAAACTGTTCAGTATGTTTGCGGATATAATTTAACTTATAAATACAATAGTATACATACAATGCATACTCGTACATGTGTACTTATATTAGCGCCAGATTCAAAAGTTTATAGCGCCATTCATGACAAACCTATAAAACTCACAGACTATTCTCAGACACTGCGGTTTGTCATGCACAACATATCTTATCAGAATTGGAAGGGGTTGCCCAAGATTACGATAACATTATTTAAAGTCAAACGATTGCACAATTTCAAATGAGTCAAAACAAAAAAAGCTACAACGAAAGCCTTCGTCATTCTTTGCCACTTGTCTTCCAGATGACAAGTCTACAAGTGAAAATGTACGACACAATGTGTCATACATTGGGCATCTTATCTAAGTCGTTTAGGGTAGCCCGATACTTTAACAACAATAATTAATAAAAATCTGGGTATTTGAAGTTTTCAACATTCTTATGAATCAGAAATACATCGTCAACTTCACATGAAGTAGGTAGCTTAGAGTTTTTTTTTTTTTTTTATAATTTACGCGCGCCTAAGGGGTTGGATACCCCTTTTACTGTTGCCAGGGCGCGGGCGGAAAGATAGAAGGAGGAGAAAGGAAAATTGTTTTTGTAGTGGTTTGAAACTCAGGTGTGTTTGGTTTCTATGTTTGCTCTCCAGGAGTGGGAGTCCGAATAGGACGGAGAGTTTTTTTTCTTCACTCAGAGTGATTCGAGATATAATTCCCAGTATTTTTTTCATTGCTTGAAACTCTTATAACAGCCAAATCTACGTGTCAGTGTTATGCCTTCACACGCAGAATTTTTTTTGTCTGAGTTCCAATTATACAATGAAAAACTGATTTTGCCATGGGCAGGATTCGAACCTGGACCCTCCGAGTGAGAAGCGTTTGCTACTACCACTACACCACGGCCACCCCAGAGTTCGCCTGCATCGATGATGTCTGTTATCAGTCAAATCTAATGCCGTTGGTTTTGACGACATCCATCCCAAATTCATAAAAATCATCCTGCCAGTTATTCTTCCCTACTTAGTTTATTCCTTTAATTCTATTTTAACGACCGGTTGCTATCCCACACAATGGAAAATGTCAAAAATTATCCCTATCCAAAAAAAGCCTAACAGTAACGACTTTCGTCCCATTTCAATTCTACCTATTTGTCAAAAGTATTCGAGCGAGTAATACAAAGACAAATGAGCTCTCACATCCAAAAGTATAACTTGCTCTCTCCTTTACAGTCCGGTTTTAGGAAACACCATAGCTGTATCACTGCAACCATTAAAATTGTGAATGATATTAAGGAGAAGTTAGATTTTAATGAAGCGACGTTTTTGGTGCTCCTCGATTTTTCTAAGGCGTTCGACACCGTTGATCATGCACAACTGTGCCATAAATTGAAAACTTTTTTCCGCTTCTCTAGTTCATCTGTATCACTCATCTGCTCGTACCTGCTGTGCTCGTCGTAGTCGGACCTCAGACATCTGACTTTATTCTAAATAATTAAGGTGTCCCACTTCTTCTATTTTCCCTATATATAAATGAGATTCCTTCCATTGTTTCTTCTTCCATCCATATGTATGCCGATGACGTTCAACTCTACCGTAGTTGCCAACTAGGTATGATCGAAGACTGTTCGAGCGCAATTAATTCTGATTTAGAAAATATATCCAACTGGGCAAAAAACAATGGCCTTTTTCTCAATCCCTTAAAAACCAAATGCATTGTTATAAGCAAAACATTACTGGATCTTACTTACTTTCCCGATATTGTGCTTAATGGCCTTGAAATTGAATATGTTGAAACTGTTAAAAACTTAGGAATCGTGTTCAATAGAACACTGACATGGAAGACCCATATCAATGCAACAGTTGGTAAGGTATATGGCATACTGCGACAACTCTGGATGTCTCATTACTATGTCCCCCTAAAAACGCGTTTTTTGCTAGCCAAAACCTTAATATTTCCTATACTTAGTTATGGCTGCGAAATATTTTCCAACTGTGGTTCTGCGTGCCGGAGAAAGCTGAATGTTGCGTTTAACAATACTGCCCGCTATGTTTTTAACCTTAAACGTTTTAACGGAATATACTTGTTTTCCAAATCTCTATACAACATGTCACTTGACCATCTTTTTCGCTATCGAACTCTTATACTGCTATCCAATGTCATTCAAACTCATCAGCCCTCTTATCTCTTCAACATACTGCCCCCTTGCACCTCAAACCGAACTCTCCAACTTATTCCCTCCAGATTTACTTGCCTATCTTCTGAGCGCCAGTTCCTCGTTCACGTCGTCCGCCTGTGGTATTCTTTACCTAGGCATGTTAGAGAGCACGGCGGCACTAGACGTTTTCGTGTTAAACTTAAGTCCTTTTTTGTCAACAACCCAATTTAGCTTAAAGTCCTGTTTATTTTCTATTCTTGTTTTTTTTTCTCTCTTTTCTTTTCTTTTATATCTATTAAATTTAATTTAATGGAGATGTTCTTGGTTTTGGTTTTGTTTTATCCTAGTTCATTTAATTTCACAAGAATACTTAGTTTTTAGTTTTCTTATTGATATGTTTGCTTTACGTTTATTCAGTAGTGTTTAATATTTTAATTAATTCTAGGCGTCACTAACATATAAGATAATTATTTAAGCTTAAAGTGTATGTGTCGATAAATGAGCCGTGTGAACATGTCATATTGGTGGCTCTTGGAAGGCGGAAGCGAACAGATCGAATTTCATTGACACTTAAGACGATCTGTCAAATAGACAGCGCGCGCTTTTCGGAATTTGCTTTGCTTCGAGTTTTCATTCTTTCTTTGTTCTTTGTCATCGCCAGCCGCTGCCGCCTGCCAAGAGTCACCAAAAAGTAAGTATTTAAATACTGTTAGAATGAATTTACAAAATTTCCTTTTAAGAAAATAAACCCAGAAGTAAACCGGAAAAAAGGCGTTTTATTTTGAACGGTGAAGAGCGGAGCGACGACAAGCTTTATTTTTTATTGCAAGATTTTCTGGAATACCCGCAGTCAGCGGACGGAAAGTGAAATTATCGGAACAACCGTTAGAGCCCACAGCAAGCGGAACAAGTTGCCGTTACTTCAACAAATAAAAATCTTTAATTCGTCTAAGCCAATGCCAACAGAAAGGAGAACAACAAGGCAAACTTCAAAGAAGAGCCAGGAATCTGACGACCAAGCGGACTTCTTCGACGATTGCCCTTCCCAAGACGAAGATAATAGGACAGTGCGGGAAAGCGAAGCCCAGGTCCCAACAATGGAGGAAGAATTGTTGCAGCTCCGAAAACAACTTGAAGCAGCTAAAGCCGCCGCCAGCAAGGAAAAACACGAACGCCTGCGGTACGAAAAACTGCTACAAGAGCAACAGATTATATCCAGTGATTTAATCCCAAATAGTGCGGTTACGTCTGCTGCCCCCGAAATCACCGCAGTTACGTCAGCCGTTTTTACGCCTGTGTTCGCTATTTCGACCGCAACAACTATGCCGCATGCCGCTAGTCAAGACAACTTTATTTTTCAACAAACCGCTACGACGGGGCACATGCCATGTACTTCCCACGCCGCATATTCTTGGCCACCAGTGACTTCGGCGCCGTCTCCACAGATCACACCGGCAAGTTCAGGCTACCGTCAACAGAGCAGTACGCCGACTTTCCTGCAACCTCTGAATGGTCTTCAGACAATGCAACGCCAATACCCAATTCCCTCGTCAGCCGCTGAGCAGCCACAACACGCCCAAGGACCATCTTTGCCACCGGCCGCATATGCATCACAACGAAAGCTCCATGATTTGCCGGAATTTCGCGGGAGGCCAGAAGAGTGGCCTATGTTTTGCACAGCATTCGTAGAGTCCACTAACATGTTCGGATATAGCAAAGTGGAGAACATGTTCCGCCTACACAAAAGCTTAAAAGGGGAAGCCAGGTACGCAGTCGAGTCTCTGCTCATCCACCCAAATAATGTGGATGAAGTGATGGCTAGCCTGGAGTTTCGTTTCGGACGTCCAGAGTGCCTCGTTCAGAGCCAGCTTAAGAAGGTGAGGGGATTCACATCGATACCGGATAACAAACTGGAGTTAATAGTGCCATTCGCTACAAAGGTACAAAACCTTACAGTGTTCCTAGAAGCCAGTGGAATGCACCAGCACTTGGCAAACCCAACACTATTGGATGAACTGGTCGGAAAGCTACCAATGAATAAAAGATTAGAGTGGGCACAGTGCAGCGTTTGTATACGACCATACCCCACAGTTAAGCACTTCAGCGAGTGGATAAACCGGGTAGCTAGACTGGTCTGCATCGTATCCTCGACTCAGCTGTCATCATCAAGTCAGAGCGACTCGTCAAGGAGGATGACGAGAGGCAACGTACTTCATGCCATTGAAGTGAAGGAGAAAGTTGGAAGCACCAAGTGTCGTTACTGCGAGGGAACATCGCATGCAGTGACAGGATGTAACAGCTTCACCAAATTAGATATACCAGCTAAATGGGATTTCGTGAAACGACACAACCTATGCTTCGGATGCCTGAAGTTTGGGCACAACATAAGGACCTGTCGCACAAAACGATCGTGTGGCATTGGCGACTGCCAAAGAATGCACCACCAGTCTCTCCACGAAAGCGACTCACCTACGAACTCATCAGCTGGAGAGAGGGTAGGTTTGGAACCTCGAAAGCCTTTGCTAAGTTGCGACGACACCAGAAGCGCACGGATCCTCTTCAGAGTTTTGCCTATCAGGATATATAATAAAGAAGCGATGGTTCGAACCTTTGCCCTACTCGATGAGGGGTCATCCGTCACAATCATGAGCTCAGAACTAGCCAAACGTCTTCGCCTCAGCGGAAAGCCCAAAGATTTGCATCTGCGATGGATTGGAGACAAGCAAGAAACCAAGAAATCCTTTTCTGTTGATGTGGAGGTAAGTGCCGACCAGGAAGATGCCAAAAAATTCAAACTGAGTGAGGTACAAACTGTCGAGGAACTCTGTTTGCCCACTCAAACTTTCACCAACTCGGACTTGTTCCTGCATAGCCGTCCCGATATCTCTCTACCCAACTACAACAAGGCCAGACCGGAGATATTAATAGGACTGGACAACAGTCATCTCGGAGCGCCAATAGAAGTAGTCTACACCCAGGATAAGGGACTGATAACTGTGCGTACTCAATTAGGGTGGGTCGCATACGGTGCACTGCCTTCTGGACAGGGAGAAGACCCGAGAGGAAATGTCGTACTTTGCAGTAACCATGCTTGTGAACGGGACGCACGATTGGATAAGCTCGTGGAAGAATACTTTGGCATTGAAAGTTTTGGTGTTAGAAAACCGAAGGAGAAACCAGTATCCCAGAGCGACAAAAGAGCTTCGCACTTGTTAAGCAGCACTACGAAAAGGTTGGATAAGCGGTATCAGACTGGCCTGCTATGGAAGGAGGATGGAGTTCAATTACCGAACAGCTACGAACTAGCCAAGAAAAGACTTTTGAATCTAGAAGGAAGAATGCGAAGGGATCCTGACTTTAGTGCCACGTATAAAAATAACGTCGCAAGTTATGTGAAAAAAGGGTATGCAATGAAGTTGACGTCGTCTGAAGCAGGTTCATTAACTCCCAGGACTTGGTATCTTCCACATTTCGGCGTAAAAAACCCCAACAAGCCAGGGAAGGTTCGGCTGGTTTTCGACGCTGCTGCAGAGGTTGAAGGCGTATCTCTAAACTCCGCTTTGCTGAAGGGACCGGACAACTACGTGCCGTTAGTAAAGGTGTTATTCAACTTCCGGATCCGACCCGTCGCTGTCACAGGAGATATTAGAGAAATGTTCCATCAAGTGCTGATACGCCCAGAAGACGAACACTCGCAGCGTTTCCTCTGGCGAGAGGAAGAAGGGATGCCGATAGACACCTATGTCATGAAGGTCATGACTTTCGGAGCCGCCTGCTCCCCTTGCTCGGCAAACTACATAAAGAACCTCAACGCCGAAAGGTTCCGAAATGAGCATCCGAGAGCCACCGAAGCCATTGTGAATCACCATTACGTAGACGACTACGTTGATAGTTTTGACAGCGTGTCAGAAGCCGTCACAGTCACCAAAGCAGTCGTCGATATTCACCGTGATGCAGGGTTCGAATTGCGTAACTTCACATCCAATTCCAAAGCAGTTCTGCATAGCTTGTCGAACGCTACTGAGACATGCAGTCCAATTAAAACAATCAGCTTGGACATGGAAGCCGCCATGAACGATAAGGTCTTGGGTCTATGTTGGAACAGTGAGGAGGACGTGTTCGTGTTTCGGCTGAACTTCGCCCGAGTTAATCAAGACATCATAACAGGAAACAGATGCCCAACCAAGAGGGAATTCCTCAGCCTCACCATGTCTGTCTTCGACCCCCTTGGGATGATAGCCAACTACACGCTACCGTTGAAGTTAATATTGAAATCAGTATGGCGCCTCGGGATTGGATGGGATGAACCTATACCCGAAGAATCACTCACACGTTGGAAGAAATGGAAGTCACAGATGCCAACCTTAACTACGCTTAAGATCCCTAGATGCCACAGTCACTATACGACCACAGCCGCCCGGGTGGATCTGCACACGTTTGTGGATGCCAGCGAAGAAGCTTTCAGCGCCGCCACATACCTTCGCATCGAGCATCATGGGGAGATCCACGTATCATTCATCTGTGGTAAAACAAGGGTAAGTCCTAATAAACTCCTAACCATACCTCGTTTAGAATTGTCCGCAGCGATCCTTGGGATGAGACTCTGTAACTCCGTCGTCGAATGTCACACTCTGCCTATAGCTGATCGAATCTATTGGAGTGATTCCAAGACCGTCTTACACTGGCTACGATCAGACCCCTGCCGCCATAAAGAGTTCGTTGCGTACCGCATAGCAGAGATCCTGCAGGGCAGCAAAGCCGCTCAATGGCGGTGGATACCATCGAAGTCCAACCCGGCTGACGACGCTACACGTGGCGGTCACTCACTGGAGTTCCACAGTAACAACAAGTGGATAAAGGGTCCTGCCTTCCTGAGACTGCCTGAAACAGAGTGGCCCCAACAACCAAACGATATCTCCGACCACTTGTCAACGGAGGAGATCCGTCCGAAGTATCTGCTAAGCACGTCTCGCTCAAGCAAGCCACCCTTCGATGCTACTAGGTTTTCAAGTTTCCTGAAGTTACGACGCACCATGGCCTGGGCGCTACGCTTCATAAACGCCTGCCGACGTAAGCCGACGGAACGAGGTGAATTAACGGCACTAGAGGTTAAGGAGGCTGAGGATCTAGTATGCCGACAAGCGCAGCTCGAGGCCTATGGCGAGGACATCGACTGCCTACGACGAAACTTACCAATACGGAGGGGTAGCCAGCTCTTCCAGATGACGCCATACCTGGACGAATTTGGACTTGTTCGTTCACTCGGCCGAATCGACGCTGCTACAACCGTACCATTCGAAACCAGACGACCTGTCATCATGCCAAGAGAGCACGCAGTAACAAAGCTCCTCGTTAGTGAATATCATCGCCGCTTTCGCCACCAGAATGACGACACCATAGTGAATGAAATACGACAACGATTTTGGGTGCCTGGACTTCGTTCTGCTGTGAAGGCTGCGAAAGGTCAATGCCAGTTGTGTCGAATTCGGAGAGCCAAGCCGCAAACCCCGTTGATGGGTCAGCTTCCGGAGGATCGAGTGACCCCTTTCGTCCGACCATTCACGTTTACCGGCCTTGACTATTTTGGACCAGTGAACGTCGCCATACGCCGTCGCACTGAGAAACGGTGGGTCGCGCTGTTCACTTGCCTTACGGTAAGAGCCGTTCATTTGGAGATAGCAGCCGATCTGTCCACGGATGCGTGTATCTTATGCATCCGCAACTTCGTCAACCGTCGAGGGACTCCGTTGCGAATCAGGACTGATAACGGAACGAACTTCTTAGGAGCCGGTAAGGAGCTACTAACTAGCGACATCTTCGACAGCGAGGCAAACAAGGCGGAGCTCTCCTCAGTTGGCATAGAATGGGTGTTCAACTGTCCACTGAACCCACACGCCGGAGGATGCTGGGAGCGACTTGTCCAGTCCACGAAAAGAGCTTTAGCATACACTCTCAAGGATGTTACGCCGAAAATTGAAGTCTTGTATAGTGCGCTGATGGAGGCCGAAAATATCATTAATAGTCGCCCGCTGACTCACTTGCCGATCACAACCGAGGATGAGGAGCCTCTCACACCAAACCACTTCCTTTTAGGGGTCCCGAATTCAACCCAAACACCAGGGCCCATCGACGAACGAGCGTTATGTCTTCGAAAACGGTGGAGGGTGAGCCAGCAGCTGAAGAACCGTTTTTGGAATCGTTGGGTACGTGAGTATCTGCCGGTGTTAACAAGACGCTGTAAATGGTTTCAAAGGGTGCCGCCGCTAAAGGTCGGGGACCTAGTACTGGAATGCGACGTCACCAAAGCGAGGAGTAGATGGACACGGGGCAGGATCATCAAGGTATTCCCGGGACCAGACGGACAGGTCCGTTCAGCCGACGTGAAGACTGTTTCAGGGGTGCTGCGAAGGCCAGCGGTGAGACTCGCCATATTAGATGTGAGTGAGGCTGGAGTCTCGACTCGTGCTCCTCACGGGGGGTGGAATGTCGATAAATGAGCCGTGTGAACATGTCATATTGGTGGCTCTTGGAAGGCGGAAGCGAACAGATCGAATTTCATTGACACTTAAGACGATCTGTCAAATAGACAGCGCGCGCTTTTCGGAATTTGCTTTGCTTCGAGTTTTCATTCTTTCTTTGTTCTTTGTCATCGCCAGCCGCTGCCGCCTGCCAAGAGTCACCAATAAGTAAGTATTTAAATACTGTTAGAATGAATTTACAAAATTTCCTTTTAAGAAAATAAACCCAGAAGTAAACCGGAAAAAAGGCGTTTTATTTTGAACGGTGAAGAGCGGAGCGACGACAGTATGCTTCCAATTTACAAATAAATAAATAAATAAATAAATATATGTTAAATAGTATGATGATCCCCCTCAACAGATTTTTTGCCCTACAGTATTTAATAAATCCAAATAGGTACATTCGCTTCGTGTCCTTAAGACAATTCTCTGAATGTTAATATTTCTTACATCAATTACAAACTTTTCAAGTTCATTTTATAAAATTTATTAAATCTTCAGGTCACCATTTTGTAATAAGCAATGAAATAATAATAATTAAATAAAAAATAAAAAAATTATCCGTGTCTATTCTTTCTTCTTCCTTCTATCCTTCCACCTGAAAAGTCAATTAATTTGCTCTTAAAAAAATGTCGATTTATCATATCACATTAAAAATAATGTAGAATTAAGGCTTACAAATGTACAGATCATATCACTAAATCACTTATAGCTTAACAATCATAGTTGACTCATATCCAATGTTTAGCGCTTTAACTGCAGTAAATTAATTATTGTTATCAATTTCTTGGGCTACCCCAAAACAATTCAGATAAGACTCCCAATGTATGACACACCATGACACACTTCTGAACTCTAAGACTATCATCTGCACTTAAGAGTAGTATGAAAATATGATCGGTATTTTAGTATATTGACTCATTAGTTTCAAGAGGCTCGATCGATATTGCCATCTGACTTGAGGTGACCACTAATTATTGATAAGGCATGTTATGTGTGACAAATTAAAAAAATCTACTTTAAACTGTTATTTTAAAACAAAAACGACACGAGTATGTTCTTATCATATAAGGATTAATATTTTAAATTTTATCGCAATTATTATGTTTTATTGATTTATTTGTTAAGTGAGATACTCGTAGAAAAATAAGTATTGATTTTTTGCAATATAAGAAAATGATTAAAGTGATTTTAATCGTCTTAAATGGCCACTATCATGCTTGTCAGAAACATCAGTTATTGCATATTTGAAAACATGCCGTAGGCCATGAAGTAACACATTTATTATATTTTATTTATTGAAATCAATTAATCATACAAGAATAAAGATCTGATTTGACATAAAAAAAATATTGAAAAGTACGCGCATTGAAGAGGGCAAATTCCCGCACACGTGATCGATCTACTTGTCACTGAGAAATACACATTTAGTATTCCCGCAAACGTTATCGAGCTTTAAGTGTCATAATTTGACATTCTTTCGTCCGTGATCGCGTGTCATTCACGTACGATAGTTACCAAGCTCACGTACGAATGGATTTGGGGTAGAAGGAAGGAAAAAAAACGATCACAATACGAAAATGTAACTATTTTCCGAATTTTATACATGTCTACTTACATTTTACTATTTCAAATATTGACAGATTTCAAAACAACTTATTTTAAATTTTTCACAGGAATTTTGTGTTTTGTCAAACGACTAAAAACAACTGTCAGAGATTAGTTACGAGTATATGTAGTAGACTTTCACTATTACAATTTGAAGTTTCTATTCGATATGTGACTTATCTACTCGATCACGGATGGAATCGATGAATCTACTTACTTGATAAGGTGTGCGGGAATTTGCGGCAGATGTTTGTATAATATGTATAATATTAAATAAATATGTATATGATATATATGAGGGGGTCAGAGCACAAGGAGTCTAATTAACAGTAGCACAGTTTTGAGAAATCCTTGTTTAAATTCAAACGAAAACTACTGAATGATGAGTAGTTATCCTTTTTCCCGATAGATGTCACTACCAATCAAGTCTGCACTTGTTTCCTTTGTACACCAAAGTAATATTGTCATTCATGTGGTCATTTACGCACTTATCTCGATTTTTATAAAATTTGCACTTAGATCCCTTGGGCTCTGACCACTCACTGGGCCGTAACAGAAGATTTTTTCTAAACAAGTCCTAAATTCAACTATCGGTTTTTTCACACTTTGTTACACCCGCTAACCATGCGATTTTTTCCTTTGACTTTCTCGCACATCGTCCTACACTGTAACGAGTACGTTAAGGCCGGACGAAGGATTTTTGAATTCAATTAACATTTTCCGCTCTTAGGCACAATGACCCCTTCTAAATAGATTTCAGTTTTAGTACTACTGATTCGTAACCCAATATCTTCGCGTATTATTCTTCTATATGTACGTCCCGGGTATACTGTCAGACCTTAGCGCCATTCATATAGGATCTCTGGAAACGCTGTTGAATGCGTTTTCTAAATCAACGAAGAAATGTGGGTTACTCAAAGCGTCACGTAATGTGTCCGTCATTATCTGTAAAATCGCGTCGCATGTCGACCATTGAGTTTCTTCATCCGAAACCGATACCTCAATGACAGTCTTCGAACAGTCCCTCATCGAAGACGCGCAAAAATTTTTTTTCCGGTTGCTCATTGCCTATTATATATTATCAACTATCAGTTTTATAGGCATTAGTTGGTCCCTTATTTTTTATATATTTACGACCTTATGTAGGACTTCAGATGATGGCAACTTGATTTTTATTTTATTCCGTTCCGTAGTCATATTGGGTGATTTCTTAAGCGTTTGATTTTAAAGCGTCAAAAAAACACAGGAATATTACAAAAGTGTATAAAATGTTTATTTGAGTTTATAAATCAGAACTTGCCATTTACTTTGTAATGATTATCTCATGTAAATGCTGACCACGACTACGTCCATATGGAAAGAGCAATTTTTAATCACTTTTTCGAGCATATGGCTGGTATCTCGCTAATAACTCGTATAATATTGTCTTCTGAGGCTGCAAGGGATTTGACGTATCCCCATAAAAAATAGTCTGAAGGCGTTGAATCGCACGATCTAGCCGGTCAATTCACCGATCCAAGACGAGAGATAAATTGCTCACCGAACTCATTTCTTAATTGGTTCTTCGATTCGCGTGCATGCAAAACGCATGCAGCGCCGTTTTGCTGGAACCACATGTCGACCAGTTTCAGCTAACCCCTAAGGGGTTAGATACCCTTTTACTGAGGTAGAAGGAGGAGAAAGAAAAATTGTTTTGTAGTGGTTTGAAACTCAGGTGTGTTTGGTTTCGGTATTTGATCTCCAGGGGGTGGGAGTCCGGATAGGACGGAGAGTTTTTTCTTCACTCAGAGTGGAAGGTTATAATTCGCAGTAATTATTTGTGCTTGAAACTCTACAACAGCCAAATCTACGTGTCAGTGTTATGCCTTCACACGCAGAATTTTTCTGTCTGAGTTCCAATTACACAACTGAAAAACTTGAAAGACTTGCTCATTGGCAGGATTCGAACCTAAACCCCTCCGAGTGAGAAGCGATTGCTAGTACCACTACACCACGACCAGCCCTCAATGGAATGTTGAATGTCATTTTTTTTTGCCTATGAACAACTGCTCCAGCCGCATAAAAGAAATCGCATAGTGACGGGTGCTGAAAAGTGGATTCATTACAGCAACTCAAAGAGAAGAATGTCATGGGGACTGCTCATAACATATCTCACTTCTTAACACTTCTGGCTTGTTGACTTCGTAAACTATGAAAACTGTCGGATTTGGGGTATTGTAAATTCATGACAGGCTATGAAAATGTCATTACTTATACTCATATACTTATTTAGAAGAGATCTTCTTCTCAGGATTAATTAAAACAAATACGAATTGCGGCGTTTTTGTCCGTACACTCTAAGTACGAGTACCTGTGTTAGGCAAGAAAACACATTAACAAAAAAAATTTATTTATTTCTCAATATAGTCTACTTTCAGCTCGACACATTTAGTCCAGCGATGTTCTAACTTTTTCAAGCCATTCAAAAAATATGATTTGCCGAACTCCGCAAAATAGGCCTCTGTTTCGGCGATGATTTCCTCGTTTGACGAGAATCGCTTTCCGCCAAGCCATTTTTTCATATTTGGAAGCAAAAAGAAATCACATGGGGACAAATCTGGAGAATAGGGTGGATGAGGCAGCAATTCGTATCACTGTATCCCTGTATCTAAATACTGAAATTGTTATTACGAGCGATTTCAATATACACAATTCTGGGTGGCTTCGACATTCTGGACAGACAATACCCGAAGGACGGTGTGTTGAGATCTTCGCTGCGGAAAACAATCTAACGCAGCTTGTAAATGAGCCCACGCGAATACCAGACGTTGATAGTCATACCGCCAACACCCTGGACTTGTTTTTAACTTCTTACCCTGATAAGTACACCTTTGATGTGCTCTCCCCTCTAAGCTCGACGGAACATTGTGTCATATCAACTAATTAGTAATTTCTTGTACACCGACCACACAGTTAGAAAAAAAATTCCAAAAAGAACCGTATGGCAATACGAGAAAGCCAACTGGAGCGGTCTTAACAGCTTCTCTAGGAATTTTAACTGGTCGTTATGTTTCCTCTATAACGAAGTGGATGCCGCTGCTGACATGATCACAGATACCATTCTCCTTGGAATGAGATCCTTTATCCTTCATCGGATGAAGAGCATCAAACCAAAAGAAAAGGCATGGTACGACTCAAGCTGTAAAGAGGCTATCAGGGTTAGAGACATGTTTTTTGGTCCTTCAAGACCAACCCGACTGAGGAAAAAGTTTATTGACTGCCGGGAATGACAGCAACATCTTTCTTGAGCGTGTGAAATTTCAGTACGACCACAAGTTGAGGCAAAAAATACTGCAACGTTCCAAAGGTAGTAAAAGCTTTTGGTCGTTTGTCCATCCCAACGCTCATTCACAATGACATTCCAGCTATCAGCTCTTTAGACAAGGCCAATCTGCTTTCTGCACACTTTACGGCCAGTTCAACACTCCCAGATTGTGCTTTGTTTCCGCCTTGAGTGCGTCGAATCTTCAATGGGACGAATATACTTCCGCACTCGTGTAGTAGCAAGAGTACTTAAAGATCTCAACATACATAAATCCGCTGGTCCAGATCGTATATCTCCCCTTCTTCTGAAGAGGTGTTCTTCCATGCTGGCAAAACCACTGCGTAAGCTTTTTCGCCAATCCTACTCTTTAGGACTCTTCCCGAGCATATGGAAAACAGCATTTGTCCAGCCCGTCCCTAAAAAAGACGAATCATCTTGTCTCTCCTCCTACAGACCCATTGCACTTACGTCCCTTCCTTCCAAGGTCATGGAAACGCTGATAAATCGTCAGCTCATGAAATATCTCGAAACACGAAAACTTCTCAATGACCGGCAATATGGTTTTCTTAGCAACAGGTCCACTGGTGATTTGATGGTATGTCTCACCGAAAAGTAGAACCAAAGCGTACATCAATCTGGCGAAAGCAAGATAGTTGCACTTGATATTTCTAAGGCATATGACAAAGTTTGGCATCGAGCTCTTTTGTCGAAAATACGTGCATTTGGGATCGACGACTCTCTTCTCCAATGCTCAATTCAAGCTGTCTTGGATGGTTTCAAGTCTGATATTCACAAAATAAATGCTGGTGTGCCCCAGGGCTCTGTTCTGTCTCCGACACTCTTTTTAATTTTCATCAACGATTTCTTGTCTGAAACTTCTAATCTAATATATTCATTTGCTGACGACATTGCTCTCTGCTTTTCATATTCGTTCCCTGACTCACGTCCCTGCTATTCCTGTAGAACGGGAACGCCAGCGTATGTTAAGCTCATTAAATTCTGATATTAACAGCATAACTAATTGGGCAACCACTAACAGAATAGAATTTAATGCTTCCAAAATGCAATGCTCTCTACTCTAAGTGAAATTTAAACACCCAGCCATTGTCCATGAATGGCACTTGCATCGTCGAAACCGATAAACTTTCCATTCTCGGTATGTGTGTTAATGACAGTTTACGTTGGAATGACCACATATTCGATTTCGTCAAAAATGCGAAATGTCTAGGTTTCCTCAACCGATGTAAGAAATACAAAACTCGATCAGTATTGCAGTGATTTGTTGTTATACGATTTCGTTTTTGCTCCACGCCGATAGCTTTTTCATGCCCAATTTTTCGTGTAGGATATTTTGTATGCATTCAATTGAGATGTGTACAATGTCAGCAATCTGGATTTTATTAACCATATCCTCCATAGTCACTTCAATCTGGGCGCTCTGCCTCTAAAACGGATGTTCGGCCACGCTTGAATTCACTAAACCAATATCTGATGGTAGTCATCGAAGGTGCATGGTCCTCATAAACGGCATTCAACTTCACTTTGATTTCCTCACACGTCTTCCCATAAAAAAAAAAGAAATCGAATCACTGATCGATATCGCTCTTTCTCCATGATTGCAAATAAACACGAACTTGATGACTTTCAACAGCTGTCAAAACAAAACTACCCGATACATCTGTCTGAAATTTTGACAGTCATCGTTGTACAAATGGCGCTATATGATGGCAGACACATTTTGCTTCAGTGGTGCCATCAGTCGGTAAACACGGCTACTTATCATACAGCCCTCGTATTGTATACAACTATTAGCACTTTTTTGGCTAGGTCTCTATGAAGAGCATACAGTACAAATTTGAATCGTCTCTGTTAAAGAAAAGAGTACTGAAAATCATTCGAAATAACTAAGTGCATCCTGGTCCACCGCAAAGCAATACTGTTGTTAGAGTGTTATTTCGGTTATACGGACATGTCCTTTAATATTAAATTGTATTCCCAGCCCAAGGAGATAGCGGTTGCTACGCTAGTAATGTTGCTTATGTTAACTATGGTGTCTATCACTACTTGTGCCATTTAGCTAATCTTGGTTTCAATTGGGTTTGATTTCTTAACAATTCTCGATGAAATCCAAGCTGCTCTTTCTTATCTTTAACTCTAAACAATCTTTTAGGTGTTATTCTATAAATATGTCATTTATATAATTTATATCATAGTATGTAATATCATAATCCATTTGCAAATTAAAATAATAAACATTCTGTCTCTTAATTTTTCAGGTATTACTACGACAAAAACATCATGACCAAAGTTCACGGAAAGCGGTATGCCTATAAATTCGATTTCCACGGTCTAATGGCTGCATGTCAAGCTCAAGCTCAAGGATGTGACCCCACGGCCACAATGTTAAGTTCCTACAAACATCATCATCATCATCATCATCATCATGCTGGTTTGCAGCCTGATCTCTCGCCATCGTCTTCATCCAGCCTTGGCTATCCATCACCATCGACATCAATGCCATCACCAATTGCTCCAGTGACTTCAACAGCCCATTCCCCAAGCAATGTAGCCACCACAAGTACAAATATTTTACCACCTCCAACTACAACATCAGCACCAATGTTCCCACCACGACAATACTGGCCATATTCGCCGCCCAGTTTTGAACCTCGTCCACCAACATTTAACTAACAACTTCTTGAGCCAGCGCCTCATTCACAATCACAACCCGTTCATTCCCTGTTACGTACGAGTACGAGTATTATACTTTGTCCACATCCTCGTCCTACATCCTTAGTTTTATTGGTGTGGTCATTAAGAAAGAGTTCCAGTAGTACTTGGGAGTAACAATACATGGTAGACGACCCCTGCTGTGGTGGCGATGAGACGATAGTGGCAGTGGTGGCGGTTATATCCGTGGTAATGGTAATGGTGATTGAATGAGGTCCTTTGTCTTGTACACATAATTCTAATTACGTAGATGCTATAAACCTAAGTATATGTATGTGATAAAAATTTGTCCGAAAGGAATTACCACCGACCGCTACCCAAAAAGGCAAAAGGTTCTCGTTGAGGTTATGTGTTAAGTCACACTTATTAGTAATTACAATTGTTATACAATTTTATCTTACCTACAATACTACCCCCAGTCCCTCAATTAAGTTAGCATTTAAGATTAGCATTGGTTGTACTGTACTTAATTAATTTATATTTCGTGTAAATAGATGCGCTCTTTAATCAATGTAATGATAAGGAAAATATATATATATATATATAGAATTTGTTCAAATGATTTTTGGTGGTTTGAGTTTAATTTACAAATAACTTGCGAGGCCTATGACGACATATATTGCACTGTATACCACAAAGCAAACACGATCCAGGATGATTCCCAGTGAAGTCCAATCATCATAAGGGTTATTGACGCGAATCAACGAGTGAGTCTCGTGAGATTTACCCTCCTCAAAGTGATGGCTGAGTTCTGTTTGATCCGGTCTTTTAGAGTAATTTTTCGGTCCGAATATTATTCCAACACGGCTCTTTAGAATTTTTATCAAGCCCGGTGGGAGCTGACCTTTACAAAGTGATCTAGCAGAAGCTAGAACTAGCACCGATACGATCATGGAGAATGTTACTAGCACGAAGCTTATGCAATAAAAAATAGCTGAAATAAATTCCATTTATCAGTTCCTTATAGAGTTTGGTTTTTGGTTTTAATTCTTACCTATCAATGGTATCCTCAATGAAAAGCTAGGAAGATGTTCTAAGAAGTAGCTTATGAAAATGGTGATTGTAATGAGCGTAATGCCATTTAGAAGGAGTTTTTCCCCTCGATGCGGGGGCAACCAAAATGCGGACAAGGTCATAATTACAACACAGTAAGCTGGCATTAGGAACACTGATGTAAAAGCTGATGCTCTTCGTGCGAAGTGAATGTAGTACTCAAGACTTACGTACGGTTCCGAACAGCAGCTGTAAATCGTAGAATGCTTGTGCTTGAACAATTTCGTGATCCTAAATTCTGTATTTTCTACGAATTCCTTTACAGTTGGTGCCTTACCAGATGGAAACAAATCAACTTGAAGTCCATCATGGGTCCATGAACCGAGTTTGATGTCGCATTTATGTGTGTCATAGGGCCATCGGAACATATCCATCTCACAGACAGTCTGTAGGCGTACTCTCATCGACCAACTTATTAAGCCGTTGTGCTCCAGCCACATGACTCCACTATCAGATATATCGAGAGCCTTGTGGCCAACAGCGTTGTAAATTGAAAGGTCCGGCAGCCAGACTTCATGTCCAGTTAAATGAACTTTGGAAATGTTTGCATACTCCATGGGCTTCCATTTAAGTTTCGGATCTTCCCATTCCTAAAATGATCAGAAGTTATTAAATAAGAATACATGTTCATATTTTCAGCAACTTACAGCGAAAATATGAGCAGCTCCTGTGAAAAGACCCATTTTTTCATCAAACTCTATTTGATTGAGTTGGAAGGTAATATTCAGGATAATTGTCTGATCTGGTTGTGCCGGACGTATGGTTTTATCATAATGGGTGAATAAGTTTCTTAAGAGTTTTTTTTCAGTGCCAGAGGCTGGAAATTCACAAAAAAGTTCAAAAACATGTAAAAGAATCGACATGATGACGTAAGTAAATGACGTGTTCTATTGTAGCACCACATCAATTGCAAAAGGTTCAGAAAAGTTCGATGCTATTGTATTATTGTGTGAAAATCTTGTAAAAATTACACTTAACCTTCCATGATAAGTAGTAATTGATTCATAGCTGGAGTCTACAATAACCGCCTGAGCGTTAAATTCTTACGTATACCATCGTCCTACACAAAATCGTAATATCGGAAACCTCAACTATTCCCGAAAACAAAAAAAAAATAAAAAAAAAGGAAAGGAACAGTTTTGCAATAAATAATGCGGTAAAGGAAATCGGTGACAAATGAGGAAAACAAAAAGGCGATGCAGCAACAAACAAGAGCAGCAGTGAAAAAGTACCGAGACAAAATAGGACAAGCAAAAAGGGAAGTTGCCTCTAAGTCCGTGCAATAGGCTCTTCGTAATTTTAACCGAAATCTCATTACCGAGAATGGTAGATGCGGTTAAACAGAGCTTCCACCAGCTGTTTAATGAATAGAAAGTGTAAAAATCCGAGGACCATATTCGGTCAACGATGAAGCAGTCGCTCTCTAGCCGAGAAGAGATTGGCTTGGTAATGAAGAACAACAAAAATGGCAACTCGAAAACAATCAATCGAGTGTCAGAAGAATGTATGCTCGGTGACTGGAATATCAGCTCTGCATATATGTGCCATATAATTACAATAAAAGCAATCAAAAACAAATCATACACAATATAGCACTGGGTGAATGTCAAAATCCTATTACATCACACTCATCGACAGAAATCAGTGTGATCTTCGTCCTGAAAAATCGACTATTATTTGAATCTTCATGCAAAGGGAAGGGTGCTCACTTACTTTAGAGTAAAGGTGACACCTTACCCCCAAAACTACTTCCTCGATAGACCATAATATATCTCTCCAAATCTTTCATTCAGGCAGTTACACTGTGTGATGCGGGGTATTGGACGATAAGCATAAAGGTGGCGCTGCATTCGAAAATATTCTCATACGAAGATTTTGAACGTTTCCAACGCTCTCAGAATGTGATTGTCCGAAAAGCAACGATACGACCACTGTATTGATCCAATAGATCTAGTGAGTGGATGACAATACTCCAGATAACCGGTTCTTCGAATCATTGTACATCTTGCATTACTATTATATTTTCAAGAGACTTAATACTGACAACCTCGACACTTCTTCAGCATAAGACTTATATTTAAGCCGTCTCAGTGATGCAGAAAAATGCGTTTGAGTTTCAGTAATGCAGAAAAGCCTTCTTTAAAACATAGATGAGGAATGACCAGGAGAAAACATTAATGTGGACCAGCAGGGCTTATGTTTTAAAAGACCGGGTCCACAAAACTCTGGGTGGCGGTTGATCGGGAAACTGCAGAGTGTCCTATAACTTGGATTGGGCCAGGAGCGCAACAATCAAGTTCGTAGCGAAGTACTTTTCTTACCTCCCAGTGGTGGTCGCCGGTAACTACAGGCGTAAACTCTAACTCGTTTAGCATTACATTGGCCTACTCCGTCATAGGGCCTACAACCCTATGCGGAAGAGGTTAAAAAGATGTTATGTGCAAACGTTTAAAGGACAACGACCTTCAGATCTGCACGTGGAATGTTCGGACCATTAACAGGCCACGTGCAGACGAACAACTAACAAATGTCCATGACTGCTTTCACGCAACGTTATCCCTAAAGTTCGATGAGATGGGCCGGACATAAGGCGGACTAAAAACTGTAATATATACTCGTAGGTATATACTATGGTGATGTGATTTCTAGAGGGAAAGAACAGCGCTACAGAGAACAAGGACGACGCCAACAAAGAAAGTTTCTAGGAGCTCCTCGACAAGACATATGATCAATGTCTGAAGTATGATGTTAAAATGGTACTAGGCGACTTTAACGCTTGGATAGGAAAGGAAGACATATTTGGTAGGACAGTTGATAAGCATAACCTACACTATACCACATCTGACAACACATTCAGACTTATTGACTTTGCAGCGGAACGAAATATCACTATAGCTAACACACGTTTTCCTCGTCTCAATATACACTACAGGACATGGTGGTCTCCGGACCATCAAACGCGCATATCAAATTGATCGTTCATTTTGCGATAGACGTAAGGCAGTATTCTGAACATCTGAACGTTCCGGGTAGACAATATTGACTCAGATCGCGACTTTGTTGCAGCCACAACAAAGAAGAACTGCTGTGAGAATATATAATATAGAAAAACTAAAATCGCAAGAGACCACCAGAATCTTCGCCGAACGCGTATCTCGAAATCTCTCAACAGCACCTCTGTCGCCAGCATCAAAGCGAAGATCCATGGCAACGCTGCCAATGTGCCATTAGAGACTCCACAATTAAAGACGAAGAATGCCAGCAAGCACATGCACCTACACATGAAGTGTTCAAATGGGCCGGCGCTGCAACGAATTACGAGAGCTTCTCGTGTAGAGCTAGCAGAAGAGACAAGAAGAACATCGACTTCTCCAGAAGCAGACAAAAGAGCAGAAGAGGAACGCCATCGACGATATTATGAGGTTGTACTCCAAGAAGTTTTACCAATAGGAAAGAAAACCCTTACAGAAGTATGCAGAGACGAAGAGGAAACCTTGTAGTAGAGTCACAGTCGGTGTTGAGAGTATGGAAACACTTTTTCTGCAGACTGTATAACGCCGAAGAGGCCCAATATCCCGCCGTCCGGCAGAATAGACCATTCACCTTAGACGGTGATAGCCAAAACTTCCGTACAGCTGAAAACCAAAATAGCAGCTGAACATGACGGCTTGCCAGCCAAGGTATTCAAAGTTGCAGGAAATGGCTTTGTGGAGAGCAAACACCAATTCATTTCTCAGATCTGGTCAGAAGAGTGTATGGTTGATGAATGGAACCTCAGAACCGTATGCCAGATCCACAAAAATGGAGACACACTCAACTGCGCCAACTACAGAGGTATAAGTCTTCTCAACATCGAGTACAAGACCTTATCTGCTATATTGTTTGAACGTCTGAAACTCTTCGCCAATAACCTGGACCTCTCAGTGCGGGTTCAGACCAAGAAGGCCCACAATCGGCCAAATCTTCACAGTCCGGCAGAGCCTGGAAAAACCTATGACTATGCATATGACTGCATTTATAGAGATAAGTTATGTATATGGAGCCATGTCCAGTTTTGGCACCCCTGCCAAACTCGTCCGCCTGTGCAGAATGACGAATGGGAACTCTCGCTGCTCCGTCAAGATCGATAACGATGTTGATGTCTTTGAGACCTTTGAAATCAAAAAAGGTTTCAGACAAGGTGACGCGCTATCAAGCGACTTCTTTAACATTATACTTGAAAGAATTGTGAGGATCTCTTGAAACAGAATCTTTCAAAAGTCTGTGCAACTACTAGCGTACGTCCACTGATATCGCCATAATTGGCAGAACACAGTGGGCTGTCACCGGTGCGTTCGATAGTATTGAAACGGAGGCTCCCAAAATGGGTTAAACGGGCAAAACCAAGTATAAATATGCTGTCAACAAGAAAGGGCACACAACATAGATGCGTTTGGCAGAACATCACAGCCTACAGCTATCATTTCGAGGCCGTAAAGGATTTAGTCTACCTTGTGTCTGTGCTGTAAATTCTGCTAATGCCAACTTCAGCAGAAATAAAACGAAGAATCACTCTTACCAATCGATGTTTCTTTTGCCTACGAAGGCAATTGAGTAGTAAAACCCTATTCCTAGAACCTAAACTGGCTCTCTATAAGACCTTGATCAACCCAGGCTAAGTAAGGCGCTGAATAATGGACTCTATTGAAAGCTTTACCGAGATATTATCTTTAAATAAAAAAAATTCTTTCAATGCAAGAAAGGACTGACATAGTTAGCATATTTCTATGGCTTCTACAATGATAAGGGTGAATGAGCAACATTGGAATACTAGAGAAGATATCTGTATAGACTAGACTGATTGATAGTGCGTTTTCTACGATAACGGAGATAGCATTAACGTGGAAAGCTTCGGGAGATTCACATCTTGTTAGGCCGCAAAAAGGTAAGACGAAGCGACGTTTAATATTACATAAACAAAAATATAAGCACCTGCTTCAGAGAAGTAAGCATGACTTTTATCTGGATAGGTCTACTCGTAAGTTTAGAAGACTTATACCTATTCCATCATGAATCAATAGAGGAGCTACAACCCGGGAGATTGGAGAAGCATTTCATACACACGCCCCATTCGTCCCAAATAAGCCGAATCCATTGTTTAACCATAAGTTTAAGGATATTTAATTTCGAATGTATCCGTGCAGGTCCACGTGATTGAAAACCCAACAAAATTGGGAGATGAAAAAAGTTTCACAACCTTCGAACAACGAACTAGGCAACTCCGAAAAAGATTTGTGTCTTGGCTACAATCAGTACAGTCTGGTACAACATTTCTGATATTTTATGCACATACGAGTACAATCAAAAGTCGCTCACACTCTTAAAATGTTTTTATAAGACAATCTTCTCTCATTTTTTAAATGGATTGTTTAAAACAATTGAAATTCAATTGAAACAATTGAAAAGGTCAATAATACTCTCAGCGGCGACTAATCCGTTTTGCACTTGAAAATAAAAAATTAGCTAAGACGTATCTGAAAAACGCGAATTGCTTGTTAACTGCACTAGATTAAACCACAAAATATACATTTGAATACTTCTAATCGAGCTTTCTTCTGGGTACACCATAAAATATCAGAAAGGTAGTTCGGTTTATTTTTAGATTACAATTTTACACTCAAAAACGACTGAATTTTTGTCACATAAAAGAGTATAGTTAACTTACACCTCACAAAATCACTGAAAGTTATTAAAAGCAAAACAGCATAATTTAGCAACCATCGCGTCGACAAGCCTAAGCTAACCATGATGCGACAAAATGAAAAACCTTCAAATTTGAATCAAACTATCACAACAGCGTCCAGAAATCAACTGGAACACTTTGGGATAACTAAAATCCCGAATACGCCTTAGAATCGCATATACAATAATATTACTCCAATTGATAAAACAGCAGTTTGCCAGTGTAGCAAACTAACAAACTAATTGATTAATGTGCCATCATAAAGCCGCATCTAGGTGGCAAACTTTTAAATTGAATAATCACACAATCACTGAACATAATCTTAATCAGTGGACAAAAGATTGAGCAGGCGCATTTCTAACATTATCCTAATGGACCTGGACCAACAGATCATTATACATTGGACAGCACAATCGCTCAGGCAAAATAACTCAATACGACAAAAAGCGTCTGGTTAAAAATAAAATACGAGTAAAATTATAAAGCAGCGGGGAAAAGAAAGAATTCAAATAAAAACTTCAATCTGCAACTGCGATACACTTAACATACGCGTACTAGTAATTTTAGTGTGTTCTCGAAATAAACACTCTCGCTGTAGATTTAGTGATTTTTCAACCGTCACAGCGATAGCTCGCGAATATCCATTTGTGTCGCCAGAAAAACCGAGACCTCAGGGTTCTCCTCTACAGAGTGTGATTTCTTATTATTTTTCCGTTTACTTTCGTTTTTTTTTTTGTTTTTTTTTTTATAGAATTGTATATAGTATTGTTCTTGTGAAAAGTAAAACAAAAAATGCGACTAACGATAATATTAACTTCCGCTTGGTTATTTATTGTAATATTTTATCATGGCGCCGCTGCGGGGGAACCTGCCTTGCAGGACACATCTAAAGGTTTGACTTATAGAACTATTGGATACCACAAAGTGTAAAAAGGATAACATTCTAAGGAAATATGATAAATAAGAAGGATAACTTGTAATCTTTAACGGCTCCATTTATATTAACTTAATTCAGAAGAAACTATCATATTTATTTGTATTGATACATTTTGATACAATGTATCCGACTATATATATACTATATACTTAAGTGAGAAACCTTTTAAGAAACAAATATACCTATGGCAATCGTTATAAGGCCACAAATACGAGTACTTATGGATGCACTTACGAGTACTTTATATGCATTGGAGCCGATATCTTTCGGTTTACCCATACATACTCGTACTATGCGCACAAAAAACTATGGAATGTTTGTTCCCATGATAATATCGGCTGCATAAATTCTTATTCGAAAGACGTATCTTATCGGTTTGTAATTTTTTTTTTTAAGAAAAACAATGTAGATGGGGCAACTAACAAAAATGCGAAAATATTTAACGCAGTTTTGTTAGTTTTTTTTTGTTTTTTGCTTTATTAGGTACACGTGCCCAAAAATTTATGACTCCGCTGTCCTTATAATATTTTAATTCGTTTAAATATGTTAGACTTCCGAGCCTGCCAAGAAATGAACACATGAATCGGGGACATGTCTTATAAATTTGCTTTGTTTAAAGGAAGTCCGATGATGAAAGAATCTGCATCAATTAAATCTTGTTATTGCCTATTGATAAATCCTTTTTAGAGATTTCTGCTTAGTTGCATAATTCCACAAGGAAGGTCAGATAAGAATGTTGGGATGATGTCTTTTTCATAGCTGCGCTTAGCCCTCATCACCGGCTTTTTTTACTTTTCAACCATAACGATGTTTTAAGAAATCTGAAAATATTTACTATAAAATGTCCTGTTTTCTTAAAATCCTCAATTGCATAAAGATTTAAGGAAGTTTATAGCTCAAACGTGCTTACGGGCAACCAGTGTCTATCCCAGATGTATTACGGGTCTATTTCTTAAAAATTCATGGGTAGAGTAGGTAGATTGAAGAGACTGCAGATCTTCTACCACTTCAATGAAGTTTGTTTTTTTATAAATGTACAGGATATAGCTTTTATGGCTGCCAGGTTTTCAGTGCCAAATCGGCTTCTTTCTCCAACATAGCATAACAAGAAAGGTGGTACATACCAGAACACATAGGTAAGCGCCGTCTTGTTGATGCAGTTTTGTGATTCTTATGCGGTTTGATTGGCTTAGACAAGTATTTGTTGTGCAATATGATGTAGATCTTAAAATTAGTTCATCCTTCCGATTAAAATAAAGAGTGTTTTTTTGCTGGCTTATAAACCTTCTAATAGGGGTAACCTTTAAACCGTGCTGTCATTTTTGACATTGTTATTAATGTTCAGTATTGTTTAGTTCCTTGTATCATGATTAGCCTACAGCGCATTATTCAAACTTATTTTAAAAAACTGGTCTTCAAATCGCGAAACGTATTGAAAATAACTTATTATTATCTTATAAGGACCATAATCTACCAACTGAGCTTGTCATTCACCGTGCTGAGGATAAATTTTGTAACATATACACTCTATGGACGCCGCTGCTGATAGGATCACAAACACTATCCTTTTTCGAACGAGATCATTTATCCTTCATCGGATGAAGTATATCAAGCCAAAAGCAAAGGCATGGTACGACCCGAGCTGTAAAGAGGCTGTCAGGATTAGGGAACAGTCTTTTCGTGCCGCAAATGACTGTAACGCCTCTCTTAACCGTGTGTGTGAAATTTGAATACAGCCAAAAAGATAGTAAAAGCTTTTGATCGTTCGTCAAAAACCTTAAAAATTCTGCCGCAACCTTCATCCCAACACTCATTTACTCGTATAATGACATTCTTTAGAAGAGTTGTAATTCCACCCTGGCAAAACCACTACAAAACCACACCAATTCTACTCGTTAGGACTCTTTCCGATGCTAAATAGCATTTGTCCAGCCCGTTTCTAAAAGAAGGCGAATCTTCTTCTCTCTTTCCAAGGTCATTAAAACCGTCAGCACATGAAACACCTCGAATCACGAAATCTTCTCAGTGACCGGCAACACGGTTTTCTCTGGCATGTCTCACCGAAAAATTGAATCAAAACGTAAATCAATCTGGGGAAAGAAAGACAGTTGCACTTGATAATTATTAGGCATTTTGTCGAAAATGTGTGCATGAATCTATTCTTTAGTGGATCAGAAATTAAATTTCGGTTCGTTCAATTCAAGTTGTCTTGGATATCTTCAAGTCTAATAATCTCAAAATAAATGCTGCGTGCCCCAGGGCTCTGTTCTGTCTCCGGCACTCTTTTCAATCTTCACCAATGATCTCTTGTCTGTTACTTCTAATCCAATACAGTATATTCCTTCGTTGAAGACAGTACTCTTTGTTTTTCATATTCGTTCCCAGGCCCACGTCCCTGTTCTTCGGCTGTACGAGAACGACATTAAATTCCGATATAAACAACATCACTAAATGGAGAACCATCAACAGAGTGGAAATTAATGCTTCCAAAACATAATGCTGTC